>BSBN01000231.1:3091264-4338147 GCA_027924645.1 Cunninghamia lanceolata | reverse complement strand
AGTGACAGAGAGACAGAGAGGGAGGGAGGGAGAAAGAGTTAGAGAGACAAACAAAGAAGTGGAGAGAGAAAGGGGGAGAGAGAGATAGGTGACAAAGAGAGATAGGGAAAATAGAGAATGAGAGAAGCAAGGAAGCCCTTTTGGCTACATTGCACAACATCAAGACAATTGTTCCTACCACTTTTGTGTTGCATGCAAGCTGCCTCATGTCTAGATATATGTAATCTATCTCTCATTTTAGAAAGAGCATTAGCTACTGTATTCTTTTTTCCTTTAACACACTTTATATCAAAATCATATGCTTGTGCAACTTACTTACCCACTTTTGTTGTTGATCATTCAAATCTCGTTGGCCAAGAAAGAACTTCAAGTTATTATGATATGTTTTGACAACAAATCTTTGACATACCAAATACTTGTAGTCTAAGTTTTTTAATTTTTTAATTTTATTAGGGTACTGATCTAGAAAAAAACCACCTTGTGGATCCGTAGTGGAATCTTAAAGAGTTTGAGCAAGGCCTACCATACTTTTACTTTTACTACATGTATAGTATACCAAAGGGTGTATGGACAAACCATATCCTTATTTCTATATGATGTTGAACTAAAATTTATGGATTCAAAGTACCTTTTAGTTTCAACTAGAGAACATGGCTACATGCATATCCTTCCTATGAATAATTATTTCCAAATTCTACCTTTACCACCCATGACAATTGAAGAGACATTGCCTAAAACACAAAATCATTAGCCATCATGGGATTACAAAACTAAGCTTAACTGCATAAACATAGTGAAAAATGTTCTGTTGTGTGATAGACTTGGGCCTACGTTCAAGCATACTAATGGAAAACCCTTCATTAAAGATCAAGGTATGGTACTTTTACAATGTAAAAAATGGAGCTTGGTATGGGTTGGTCCATGCCATCTAGCTCCACCAAAGCCTCATGAAATGTTACTTCTCATGCCAATGATCTAACGATAAAGAATAAAGAGAGTGACTTTCAATTGGTCATTCCATGCCAATGATCCATAGATGGCAAGAGCTTTACCAGAGTGATGCAAGATGATTCAAATAATCATCTCCATCATTTAACATGTACCTTCATTTGTACAAGTCAAAAGCAAGGAAAAGTTTTGGATTGACATTTTCCAACTATTCGCACCTTAGAATGAATACCACTTGCACATTTGAAAGCATTCATTACCTATGTGTATTAGATGAAGTGTCAGGATTAAGTAGCAGAAGCCCACACTTTTTGATCTATGGCAAAGACTAGCAAATGTTAAGGCCATGGATCAATCGACCAACAAAGATGATGCTCCAAAAAAGTTTATTCAACTGGTGATAGTGGACAAATGATGAGTTCTAGTTCATGGGATTTATTAAACACCACAAAGCTCTCAACATCCTGAGATACTCTCTTCCAATGCTACATAATGGCATCGGCCATAAGGATATAAAACAATCACCATTCACTTAAATATGAGGTAGTGATAAACAAACATACATGCTTCTGTTTAGGGTAAAATTGGATTTGTTGATCTTTTGTGGTTTAGATGTTAAAATCTTCCTTTCACCCTAACATTGAAGGATCTAGGGTCGAGTGGCGAGCACTATCATACCCTAGGTCACTTGCAAATGAGGGGAAGCTTGGATTAGGGAATTAATTATCAATTTTTGCTTCTCCTATGCTCAATTGACCATTAAATCCCTAATTATGCAAAATACGACAACAAATTAATGAATTATGAAAAAAGCTCTTGCAGACAAGAGTAAAATGCCAAATTACAGAATACCTGTTTTCGGGGTTCCGAAGCGGAACAATCAGGGAAACTGGAGCGGGCGCCCAAGTCCAAGGTACCTGCTTTTTCAGGGAATCTAGACCTTCATCGAATACTGATCAGCCCTGTAACTTCTATTTTCTGGAATATGTCTACAGAGGACACTGGAGCGAGTGCCCTAGTCTCAGAAGTGCTCCTTTGTCCGTCTTTTCTTCAGATCTTGAATCCCTGATGTCTGCCAAGCCTTCCTACAACTCCACTTTTTCTAGATGCGACACCTGTAACCTGCAATCACAAGACTTGGTTTGGGGGTTGTGGTGTTTAGAGGTTTGCCTCAGTCAAACCCCAGAGGACACTTAAGTCTCTAAACACTATTGTTAGATAAAGAGGGCGTGCCCTTGTGAGGCAGAGGCCAAAAACCAAAGGAATCAATGATAAAAACACAATGATATGTCACCTTTTAGTGAAGCTTTCATGGAGGAAGATGCTCTTCATGCCATGAAGGAATTGATGCTCAAATCTACAAATATCAACACACAAAACACACAAGTTTGCTCTTGCAACACAATAGAAAGCCTTGAATCACCTCGAGAACACAATAGCTTGCTAGTAATCATCTAGTTTACAAATGAATGCCTACACATGCTTATATATGCACCTACAAGCACTCCTGCCAAGATATTTGAAATTCAAACTTACCGTGTCAGCAAAGGGACCTAATAACAGTCACTAACCAACACCCAGAAATTGAGGCTGCCTTAAAATAGGGCAGGACTAGGGCGTGGGTGCCCAAGTCCTCCCCCCTATTTTAGGCAGGGTACAACTCAAGGGGTCCTCCTAGGTCCTATTTGCCATGGGACTTAGGTCTCATTCTATCAAGATGCTAAAATATGAACTAAAATGTCCTAAATACACTCTAAAGACCCGGGAGCTAAACCTTATGAGGGAAAAGCCCCCAAGGGGACATTTTCTGATGTTACATTTAGCCCCCACTTTAATGTATGTATAAACACAAGGCCAATACATGCATTAAAGTAAGGTCACAAACACAGCAAACACACCAAACACGGAGAAGACACACTAATCACATGGAAGACAGTAACAAGCACGCAAAACACGAAGAAGACAGTTACAGTCACGCAAAACACAGAGCAAATAGTTAATGCATAGAAGACACATTAATGCATGGAAGATAGAAATGATATCATATCTTTTTTTTTTCTCATATATATGAAATGTAAATGCAAGTACTGGAAAATAAACAAACCTCCCATAATACACAATGAATCACTTAAGGGCGCAGGTCTCTATATATGGGGCAACACACATGCAAGACATGCAAAACCTCCCAAAATGCACGAAGCACTTCCCAAGAGCGTTGGTCACTGCATAAAGGGCAACAAACACACCATACAAAACAAGCACACCAAAACACACACACTTGAAGACACGGAGAAAACACGGCAGACAAGAGATGGTGTGTTCCCTATTTCTAGGCTCATCACCATCGCAGGCATATTACAGGCACACACCGACGATTGGGCTTCACCACAACAATCACCGAAGACATGCTTAAGGGTTGAGTTAGTCACAGAACCGCTCCTCGCCTCTGTAGAGGACTTTTGAAAATGATAGGATGATGCAATCTACTCTGAGAAATACACCATCCCCGCCTCCACAGAGGGCTTAACAAAAAGGATATGCTCGATATCCCGCCTCTATAGAGGGCTTACATGATTGATTGATTGATTGCAAACAAACTTAGGATGCACGATGCACTACTCTGGGGTGCAAGTCTCTACATCTGAGGTTAAACACATTGTTAACATCTATAACAGACAGCTTACCTTATATGCCCCCACCTTAAGGTGGTTGATATCAGTTATCGATATCAAGCACATTAAGGTAGGAAGAAAACACACAAGGGAACACTGACTTTTGCAAAGCCCATGCCCCCCAGACGTGACATGTACTTTATGATCGCCAAATGTTCCCACAAACACATCCCTACAAGAAACATGTTAGTGTTTACAACATCATGATAAACAACAACATCAATGCATATGATTAACCACACAAAGAGCCAAGGTTATACAATGAATTCAGAGTTCGAGGATAACTAGGGGCTATATCATGAAGCTCTCTGAATCGAGTATCGCCAAGGCCAGATTCAAAGGCAAACAAAGGTGCATAGAGCAATAGTATTGTTAAGGTTTGTAAATGTGACAAAACATCATCAAATTCACTATGCGGAAAGCAGAAGTGCTTCCACTAGCCAAGTGTTGGATAAAATATACAACCCCATCATCATATTAGGAACTATAGTCCATTTTTTTATTGCTCTCGAAAGGGACACTAGGTCCGCATCAACATAAATGTTTGTCATCATCCGCCTACTAGATGGAAACACTAGAGGAAGGGAAACAATAAATAAGAGAGGAGAAACAAGTGTCTTAGGGATAGTCACGTAGGAGGGTTCTCCCAAGTCACCAATCATGATGCTATGTCTATAAGACACAACACACAACAATGAAATCAGAGAGAGGTAATTTAGAAGAATGATGATACAAATAGAAGAAGGTCACAACAGAGGTGGTCTCCTGGTATCCTGAACCTTACGGGAGAATATGAGGTCATTCCAAGAGGCCTAAACAACACATAACACATCACAGGGGAAGCACATTATGATAGAAATAAAAGTTTATAGATACTTCCTGTTAGGGCCCCTTTCGGGCTAGAAGTCATAAAAAATCATTCTCTTTCCAATTGCAAACATAAGGTACTATTACCAAGTTTTTGTAATTATTCTTTTGTTCATTCTTGAATGCTTCTTGGTTTGAATCAATGTTAGGTGGAATGTTTTCTTGTTGAAGTTCATTATTACACATATTTTCTATCCTCTTAGGTGGTGGGAGAAGCAAATTATTTGGAATGATCTCAACATCCATCCTTGAGGGTTTTAATGTGGGAGACTTCTCCTCATCTACTAGTGTTACATCCTTAGTGATGTCCAAATGACTTGAATATTCAAACAAAGGAGGGACATTAAAGGTCTTCGCTTCCTTAGCGAAATCCAAAGTGTATGAACAATCAACTAAAGGAACAAGGTTGCTAGGATGATCCATAGAGGTTTCATGTGCTAGTGTAGGATTTTGATTATTGTTAAATGAATGCTCAATGTCTACCCACAGAATGTTCTTTTTTAAAGGGAGATCTTTATTCACTAATGCTTCATCTTGGCTAGGGAGAGTAGTGGAATTACTAAAGCTATCCCTAGTCTTCTCATCTAAGGTTCTTGAATGCTCTATGGAATCATTATCAGCGTTTTCATGAGTATTCCTACAGATGAATTTAGTTAAATCTTCTAATATCGAAGGCTATGCTCCTATTAATAAAGCAAAGCTACTAAAATCATGTGGATAACAAAGTAATTGCAATTCATATGTAGAATATATAGAAGCATCAATACCACTTACAGAAGCTATGTGCTCTAGAACATGAGGATTCTCATTAGTGAAATTAGAGAAATTTTCAAGATCTAGGATATACTCATGCAAAGATTTCATAGATGAATACCATGAAGATGTCATAATGAGATGCAAAATCAAATTTTGAAAGATTTTCAAAAGTATGCAAAAGACAAGTGCAAAACTATATGTAAAAATAGCCTAAAATGCTTGATTTTTTGATGCTTTTCAAATGCAAATGAACGAAACAAATGATGCTATGAGGATTTAAGTCAAGGGAATAAAGTTATATGTCCTATATCAGTCCAAAATGGAAATATAATCACTCTCAACACACTCTTGATGCAAATCCAAGGTAATGCCAAGTCAAAATATAGTGGAAATATGTCAAAATAGGCACTTTTTTCACCAAAATTCAATGCAAAAGAGCATAACAAAGGGTGTTGTGAGGAAAATGATGATGGAAAGAAAATAATATCAGTAATAACAGCCACTTGGTGCCAAAATACATAGCACAACACGCTTTTAGCACCACTTAAGGTAAAACCCTAGTGAAAATATAGCAAAATATGCAATTTTTCATCGTTTTTCAATTCCAAGACCTAGTAAAGGAGGTGTTGTAAATATTTTTAGGAGGTAAAACAAATAATATCAATAATATCAGTCACCTCAATCAATAAAATTGATCACAACATGCTTGGAGTGCAAATTAGGTCAAACCCTAGGGCCAAAAATAGCCAAAATGTGTAGTTTTTCGTCGATTTTTCACTACAAGAATCTATTAAAAGGGTGTTACGAAGCTTTTTATGAGGGGAAAAAAATTATTACCCTGATAAAAGAAAATTAATGCAAAAATATATTTCACAACACACCTATGGTGCAACTTTATAAAGTCGATAAGGCCAATTTTAGTGAAAATTGTAGTTTTTGAAGCCCTAGGTTTTAGAACTTGGAACAAAATTCTATGTGCATGATTTAATGTCTGATTCATGATGGAAATTAAATAATCTCAGATCTGAAAATTATTTTCAAGATTAATCATGCAAAATTCCCATGTAAATTTAATGAAATTGCACCAAAATTGCTAGTTTTTGTTGAAATTTTCAATGCAAAAATGCAAATAATTTAAATTTAAATGCAAATTCACACTAAGATACAAGACTACAGCCAAATGAAAATTTTAATGAGACTATAAAATTAGTAGAAAAATCTGATAAAAGATTTTGCCTACGAATGCTAGATTTTGGAATTACTAGGTTATCTAAAAAAATTGTCAAAATTTCCACAAAACCCCAGCAATTAAATGATGAAAATGCAAAGAAAGATTTTGAATTTTTGTATTTTTATGTAGTTTATATCAGATTTGATACAAAAATCATGAATTAGAAAAATTTAGGAAGAACTGATAAAATTTTCAATTTTTTTGAAATTTTCTCAATGCAATAAGTTGAATGACTAAATGAATGAATGAAATCACACCAAAATGAAGACAAAAAATCAACAAGTTGCAATTTAAGTTCAAATACATGGGTTCACCAAAATGTTTAGGGTAAAATTGGATTTGTTGATCTTTTGTGGTTTAGATTTTAAAATCCTCCTTTCACCCTAACATTGAAGGATCTAGGGTTGAGTGGCGAGCACTATCATACCCTAGGTCACTTGAAAATGAGGGGAATCTTGGATTAGGGAATTAATTATCAATTTTTCCTTCTCCTATGCTCAATTGACCATTAAAACCCTAATTATGCAAATACGACAACAAATTAATGAATTACAGAAAAAGCTCTTGCAGACGGGAGTAAAATGACAAATTACAGAATACCTGTTTCGGGGTTCTGAAGCAAAACAGTCAGGGACACTAGAGTGGGCGCCCAAGTCCAAGGTACCTACTTTTTTGGGGAATCTTGACCTCCTTTAGACACTGATCAGCCATATAACTTCTATTTTTTGGAATCTATTTGTTGAGCACACTGGAGCAAGTGCCCTAGTCCCGGAAGTGCTCCTTTGTCCATTTTTTCTTCAGATCCTAAATCCCTGATGTTTGTCAAGCCTTCCTATAACTCCACTTTTTTCGGATGCGACACCTGTAGCCTACAATCACAAAACTTAGTTTGGGGGTTGTGGTGTTTAGAGGTTTGCCTCAGTCAAACCCCGGAGGACACTTAAGTCTTTGAACACTGTTGTTAAATAAAGAGGGCATGCCCTTGTGAGGCAGAGGCCAAAAACCAAATGAATCAATGATAAAAACACAATGATATGTCACCTTGTAGTGAAGCTTTCATGAAGGAAGATGCTCTTCATGCCATGAAGGAATTGATGCTCAAATATGCAAATATCAACACACAAAACACACAAGTCTACTCTTGCAACACAATAGAAAGCCTTGAATCACCTTGAGAACACAATAGCTTGCTAGTAATCATTTAGTTTACTAATGAATGCCTACACATGCTTATATATGCACCTACAAGCACTCCTGCCAAGATATTTGAAATTCAAACTTACCGTGTCGGTAAAGGGACCTAATAACAGTCACTAACTGACACCCAGAAATTGAGGCTGCCTCAAAATAGGGGAGGACTAGGGCACGGGTGCCCAAGTCCTCCCCCCTATTTTAGGTAGGGTAAAGGTCAAGGGATCCTCTTAGGTCCTATTTTCCATGGGACTTAGGTCTCATTCCATCAGGATGCTAAAATATGAACTACAATGTCCTAAATGCACTCTAAAGACTTGGGAGCTAAACCTTATGAGGGAAAAGCCCCCAAGGGGACATTTTTTGATGTTACAACTTCAAATAATATGCATAGGTGACAACTAATGGAATGCAGGTGAACCCAAGTGAAATGCATGAATAAGAATCTAGAAAGGAGATGCATGCAAATAAAGGCTACAAACCAAACATGAAAGCTCACAGATTTGAAGTAGCTACTAAGCAAAACATTGGGATCTTGAAATCCATTAAAATTATGCAAATTTGTTCGTGATAATCAAGAGAACAAAAATGAAATGAGCCATAGAGATACAATACAACCATCATTCACTTAAATAAATACCAAATGAACTTCCACAACTCTTCGGCGTACCCATTGCACACCAAGGTGCGATTGCTAGTCTATATTATTTTATCTAAACCAATTGTTTAGGTTCTTAAAGAAATTTATATATAAGATGATTGTATTATTTTTATAGAAAATTTATCATATTAAATTAACCAATATCAATTGAAGTGTTAGACAATTTGATGTCATTAAAATTATCTATGGTATGAATAAATTGGGTATGGGTTGTATTTAAGTTCATTGCTAATTTAATTACAATTGTTTATACGTTTCTTAACTCTTGGTAATATTATTATGTTTTAGAAAAAAATAGTTGCATGGGTGTGTGCCCACTTGTATGTGATTATATGGGTGGGCATTACACATTGCTCTACTTGAGATTGCACATTGTAACATATTCTACTGACCAGAGTTTAGCCATATATCCAGCTCCTCTAAGAAATTTACTTAATACTCTTGGAGAAATAAAACTTTCATTTGCTCCAGTATCAATCAAAATAGAAATAGGAACTCCGAACAAAGTACTTGTTGTCTCTATGGGAGTGATCTGGTACTTTGCCTGACGATTGTCCAAAGCCACATGGATCTTCTAATGAAAAGCTACTTGCTGGGTAGGTAGAGCATTACCACGCTGCTCAACTCCCTGGTTCTTGGTTGGGCTTTGATTTACGTAGTGATCTCCACCACAAGTAAAACATACTCCAGGAGGTCCTCCCTTCTCAACAGGTAAATACTTGAATTACTCTCATTCTTACAGGCATTATCATTGGTCTTCTCATTTCTAGGTCCACTTGTATCATTTCTAGAACCCTTGTCGCTTTTCTTATTCACTTCCTATTTTCCATTCCTTTTCTTGAAAGGTTGAGAAGTTGGTGTCTTGTTAAACCTCTTGTGATTCTTGTCGTGGTATGCAAAAATTGACTTCAATTTTTGCTCTTGCTCAATTGTCTTCTCTAAGACTTGGTCCGTAGCGGTAGGACCATGCACATCCACTTCTCCACCAATCTGGGTATTTAGATCCATGATGAATTTCTTGATTTTGAACCTTTCATCTTTCTGATATTGTGGAACATACATTAGGAGACGGGTGAACTTTTCCCAATATTCCACTATTGACATATCCCCTTGACATAGATTTTGAAAATCTGTTAACTTTTGAACAAAGAAAAGCTATGGTAACCACCTCTGGAATTATAAGACCATAAATTGATCCAGGTTAGGCTCAGAGAACTTAACCCTAGTTCCATTTTCTCATTCATCCACCACATGGATGCTTCTACTACCAACTGAGAGGCACCCCACACTGCCTTGGTTATCTCAGAGTAAATTCAGATCTTGAAATACTTTTCCATCTCTATCAACCAAGCTTCTGCAGCATCACCACTTTGTGTTCCATCGAACTTGGGTGGCATAGATTTCTTCATATCTCTAGATAGCTCAGAGGCAAGTCTACTTCTCTTCTCTTCTTGAGACTTAGTCTTATCAACGTTCTCCCTTTGATCACTATGGATACTGGTTTCATGGACATATTCATCATCTCCTTGATGTAAGTCCTCATTTCCTCCTTTGGATCTACCTTGACCCCTAACATTTTGTTCAGGTTTCCAAGCCTTTCCTTGGTTTCATTCAGCATGGTCAATATATGATCCAATTTAGATATTGGGTTTTCAGAAGGATTTGACTCTCCTTGACTATCTTCAAGATTTGTTTAAGTTCGAACAATGATGATACTCTATATAACACCTTATATTTGTATCAAATTATAAATTAGAATTCAGAATAATGCATCTCATTAATTCAAAATTCATCAATAAAATCCATTCACAAAACTCAAATTTGTGCAAAAACACTTCTCATCTTTATTATAGTTTATTCTGGGTATAAATACATCCTTATTTAGATAAATAACTCAACAAGACTACATGTCACTGTTGGTTAAAGGATATTCCTCAGGTTCCTCTTCCCCCATCGAAATCCAGTAAAACAAACTTAGAGGGTGGATGTACACGCAGATACTCCTCCATCACCTATTTTCCTAAAATAGGGGCATCACGATCACACCCAAATGACATGTCATGTTTAGCAGACGGTTTACTTGGTTTAACTACACAAGTAGGAACAATAAGTTTCTTGTCCAGTTTAATACGTTGTTTCCTTTCTAGCCATATACGCTTAAGAGTGTTAGCCAAAGTCTTAGAATCCTCCAGCCAGGCACCCTTAGCATAATTAATATGCTCCTTGAGTTCAACCTCCTTGATAAGTTCTTTCTTAACTACTAACTTGGGCAAATGTTGGGGAACAGACTTTCTGGCAGTTTTCCTGGTTCTCCACGTCATTCTGGCATAAAACCAATTTCAAACATTATCTAATCTGCTAAATGTTGACACATTTTCTTGTAGTGAGCACCTAGGTCCATGTGTTGAACCTAGTTAGCTCTGATACCATATGTAACATGCCTTCTCATATTACTCGGATTTACACAACATCTTTTACAAGAAAGTAAATAAACATAGCAAACATGAAAAAAAATTGTTTACATTTGCATAATTACAAGGAAATAAATACATATATATTTTTGAATATTTTTCAACCTTGAAAATTCAATATATTCAAAGATAAATCATAGTGAGAAACATTTCACTTTAAATTTATAATTCATATATTGCAGTTGGTAATGAGAATAATTTTACATCATAACATAAAGAATACCACATCTGGAATCTTGATATCTGTCACTCAAGTCTCGGTGAGTCTTTTGCTATAGAGGGAGAGCATCATCCGAGTGCTTTACCTCCAAACACAGATTGACGGTGCCTCACACATCTTTCTTCTTGGAAGTGGCCCTACCCTTCACAAAGAGTATAGAAATAGAGAACCAACAGGTTTCCATCTGAGTTCTAGTGCTGTGTCTTACATAACTCAATCAACCATACAACTCTAGACCATCTTCTAGCTAGGTATGATCATGCTGATAGGTCACGCCATCTAGACACTATGAACCAACTAATGCATGTAGAGACAAATGCATCACTTTGGCCAAAGTTTCTATATATATAAATGTTTGCAATAAACATAGTCGTGTGTTCACACACCTCTAACTTGACTTGGAGACTATCTCATCCTACAATTTGACTTACTTTGACTAAAAACTCTAGCCATAAATTGTCTTGATTAAACTCAATTTCCTAATCAATCTGAATTAGAATTTGATCCTGAATCTAGGCTATAAATACTATATAAGACTTAGAAGATTTAACTTTTCAAAGAGTTCTTCATTGCATTCTTGCAATTATTCGAGTCTATGACTTCCTGTCATTCTACTCATCGACTTAAAGATTAAGCACTCATGTGTTGTAAGTCATGTTTCGACTCAATCAAAGTACTTCTTTGACTCGGTTCTAATTTACACAGTTTTAAGCTATGGTTTTCTTTGACCATTAATTGTCAATCGTGACACATAAAATACTAAAGCAAAGTCATAACCGACTTAAGAGTTTTGAGATCTCTAAACCCTTCTAGGTTGATTCTAGAATTGTAACTTATTTGACCCTAGTAAAATGAAATATTAAATACCCTTGATTTTCAAAAGTATATAAGTTATAATAAAATAACATAAATATCATAACCTCTAGTCTACTCTCGACCACATGGGTATTGATCATATTATCATTTCTCAAAACATGAACAAATAAAGTACATGAGGTATATCCTCGTTTAGATTTTAATAAACAAAATCATCATCATGACTAAACATTTAATTAATTACAATCTTTCAACCTAGATAGGTTGAATTTATAACAATAAGATAATAATAATTTTGACCACTTAGTCTTCTCAAGTCCATAGATTCTAGATATAAAAATGATATGAACTCACACACATCACTTTGCATATAACCAATATACATGTCATATTTGAAGAATACATAAAACTCAATATATATATTTTAGCATCTTAAGGTGTTCCAAATGATATTTACATCATTTCTATATACTCAAGAATGAGTGATACCTAACACTAAGTCTTGATAGAACACAATATCACTTATATATAAACCTGGAAAGAAACCCTATCTCTATCTCAAATCCTACAAGTTTACCTCAAGGTTAATACTAGAGTCTTTAACTAGTTTAATCTCAGCTCAAACATATATCTATTGTCTTGTTATACCATTGAGATAAAATAAAGATACGGATATTTGATCATAGTACTCAAAAACTTCTCCTTAAGCATCTTAATCATACGGCTTAAGTGTTACTGAGTCTTCTCTCAAAAAGATACAATCTTAAATATTGTCAAGGTGACTATAGGTATGAAGAGAACTCAAAACCTACGTAACAATTTAATCACTGTTGACTAAAAGTGTAAAAATGATTTAGGCCTCCAACATATATGTGCAACACTGTTCTTCGGCTTGCGAGGTTATCTATGTTTTGACCATTAAACTAAGGTCTCTTAGCCTCACGACCAATAAGAGTTTACTATCTAAAAGCAATGAGATAGATTACTTGGCCTATTGGCCTCAAATAAACACAAGGACAACATAGCTTATCGATTTCAAATAACACAAAGATAACCCAACATTTTGGCCTTACTCAAACACAAAGATGACTGAGCCTTTCGACCTTACACAAACACAGAGATGACTGAGCCTTTCACCCTTAAACAATAATAGCATACACAACATTAATCTCAAGCCTATTAGTTTGGTATACTCAATAATAATATACATAGTTTATTGGCCTTGGGCACATATATAAAAAATATCTAACTATCGGCCTAAAACACATAAAAGAAACATACATCCAAACATAATCATAAGCTATCAAATTAGCTAAAAGCTTTCAAAAGAATGAAAGAACCTGTAGAGTACAAAGTAATGCGATAGGATCCCTTCTTCTCTATCGATGCTTACACCAAAGAACTGACTAAGTCTATTGTAGGCTACTATAAAACGCTCCCGTGCAGTAAGCTTCCTTCTCCCATGAGCTTGATGGACACAACTTTTATGAAGATGATATCTCAAATATTCTCCACTCTATCCTAAACAAATCTCAAGCTCCCTCTTTTCACTGTGTTGACATAGTTCTTCCTTTTTGCTCTGTTAAGGCCGATTACCCACCATGTCTCTCTCCTCCACGTATAGCCTCTTAAAAAGGCCTAAAACCACTATCTCATCTATGGTTAAATTTCCTAAAAACCAGCCTATCTAGGCTCTCGGTGGTGGCATGCAGAAAACAAAGGATTAAGGTCATTTAAGACCACTTGCAATCAATTTGAAACACTACTCCGTACTCCCAAGCCTTCGTGGAGTTAAGTAGTTTTTAGTGTGCAAAAAGCCACATGGTAGTTAGCCTAAAATAAATAGCTAAACCATGATCCTTAAAAAACTCAACACATATTAAGTATAAGATATACTTCTAGTTCATGTTAAATATATGAATACATATATCAACAAAACATTGCATAAATAACGTATACTAACGCTATTTTTATTACTCGACAAGATATGTGAATGGGGTCAAGGTATTCTCCCCCTCACAATCTTGCGTAAACATCAAAAACAAATAAATAGGATAGCGTAATGGAATTCCAACCAAAAATTCCCCAAAATGAGATAGTTTAACCCCCCCCCCCACACACACACATATATATACACTCTCTTGAGTATAATCTATATTCAAACACACAAGAACTAATGATTATCGACTAATCCTTGTCGACGGTCAAACTTTCCTGACTTAAATCTTGACAAAAATCTATATTGAGAGATCCTGAGAACAAATTGACAATTGTTGAGTCGAAACCAACTTAGACCAAATAGGCTAAGTGTTGCAAGTATGAGGTTAACCACGGTTGTCATTGATGTCAACATACTCATATTGCATTGATAAGAAGGATTGGATGAGCTGTGTGCTGAGGTTATTGAGGAAATTAGTCTCAATCAGGAACAGTGAAGAACAGTGATGAGAAGAAGGCAAAAGTACTCAATAGGTTGAGGATCAGAGGATGCGGTTTAAAGGGTTTGTAGATATGAGTCTTGAGATGTTCCAGTTAAGATTTTAGAGGTTCGCATGAAGATCTGAAGAAGTTATGTTCACTCAAGTAGAACCGGTTTTGACAGGCGTTCAGTGGTGACAGAGTGTCACAGATTGGTCTGGTGAGCTCTAGACTTGCATTATCTCATTCTGCGGATTGGAGAGAGTGTTGAATAAGTTCGTATGAGTGACAACTAGATTTGTTCATGGTTTGGAGGTACGGAAGCACCTTTTTCATTATGACAGTGATGACAGACTATGTTCTTGAAGTTCCAGATGAAGAACAGAAGAATTCGAGTAAGTTGCTGAAGTGCAGATGTTCTTGATGACTCAGGAAAGGTTTTGGTGATCTTTGGATTGTGTTCTATTCTTATGGGCAGTCCGCATTGAAGTTAGAGTTTGCATTTGAAGAATAACCATGGATATTGGTGTTCTTCTTAAGACTGGCCGACCGGATGTATTACACGTCTTGCAAATGATCTTGTAGGTGTTTGCCGACTTAGATGATTGTTCCTAAGTCGTCATTTTGTAGTGTGTCTTGCGGTGATGAGAGTGATATAGCGAAAAGAAGTGCGAAAGGCAGAGCAGGAGTTTTTGGGCTTAAATGGAACTGATCCAGGCATGGTAAAGATGTCAATCTCCAGTTCAAGTTTGTAATACTTGTTATCTTGTAGACAATGTGTCTCTTGTAGGTAGTGTGCCTCCTTGTGAGCAGTGTGCTCGGGCAGTGAGCCCTAATTGGCATGTGCCATCTATTTTTCTTATTCTTCTAACAGAGAATAATCCTTGGGTTAATCACCCTGTGGTTTTTCCCTTGACCGGGTTTTCCACATCAAAATCTTGGTGTCTAATGTGTTGATGTTTATCTGCTCTGGTATTTATGCTTTATGCTTTCATGAATGGTTAATTGATATGCTATTAAATAACAAAGAAGAATCAAGTGTTTGAAGTAAAAGCAAGTTTTTGTACAACTGATTCACCCCCCTCTCAGTTGTGTGCCCTAGATCTAACACTGAGTACCACTTACCAAGCTCAATGAGGGTTCACTAAATTATACAAGCATAAGACTAAGATGGCAATGACTTGTTGATTTCCATGCGTCTAATCACTTCTCTCTGATGATGCTCTCCCTCTCTTTTCTCGGAGGGCAGAAAACCTGTTTCCTGAATACAACTTGCAATCACCAAATTGGGATTAGTACATCATTAGTCACTTAATATATCTTATGAATAAATAATCATGACATTATATAATCACATGTCTAATTCTAAACATATATGCATAAACTCATGATATCATTGATTTATCATGACATTTTCAATTAACATCAAATCATAAAACCATGCAAAATTATCTATTAATTGCATACAAGTAAAAAGTAAAACATATTCAAAATTAGGGATGTGACACTAATTATCCATCCTAGTTATCTTAATAATCCACATTATCCATCTCATTACCCCTAATCATCCTACTTGTCATATCGACATCATCATAATCATCATCCAATCTAATCCAAGTCCTTCTAATCCTCATCCAATCATCTCATCCTTCATTATCCTAGTCACCCACCTAATCATCCACTCCCAATCATTCCAAATAATCTAATTTAATCACCCCTTATTATCCTAGTCACCCACCTAATCATTCAATCCCATCATTCTTAATCATACAAGTCATCCTCCTTAGCCATCCTCATCATCCTAAACATGCAATCACTCTATCCTAGTCATCCTAATCATTCCTCTTATCCACCTCACCCTTCATCATAATCTAATCAATCCCAATCTATCCATAATCCAATTAATTTCATCCATCTCATGTCCTACTATTCAATTTCATCCATCTTATCATCCTAATTAGAATCCCATATCATCCTACATCATTGTCTTAATCCAACTTCATCCACATAATCTTCATCACACTCTATTATTTATCATCCTAATCATAATCCTGTTGCAAGTATGAGGTGAACCAGTGTTGTCATTGATGTCAACATACTCATATTACAAGAAGGATTGGATGAGCTGTGTGTTGAGGATATTGAGAAAATTAGCCTCAGTCAGGAACAGTGAAGAACAGTGATGAGAAGAAGGCAAATATATTGGATAGGTTGAGAACCGGAGGATGCGGATTAAATGGTTTGCAGATATGAGTCTTGAGATGCTTCAATCAAGTTTTCAGAGGTCCGCATGAAGACCTGAAGAAGTTATGGCTGTCTGTGTGGAACCGGTTCCGGCAAGTGCTTAGAGGTGACAGAGGATCACAGAAAGGTTCGGTGAGGTCCGGAATTGTACAATCCTAATCTACGGATTGGAAAGAGTGTTTGGGATGTCCCTGTGATGTACCATCTCGAGCTGTGTATGATTTGGAGGTCTGGAAGTACCTCTTGCATTATGACAGTGGTGACAGACTGTGTTCTTGAAGTTCCGGATAAGGAGGATAAGAGATTTCAGTAAGTAAAGGAAATGCGGACGTACCTGGTCATTCAGGCAGGCTTATGAAGGTTCTTGGATCATGTTGAGGTTGTGTTGTTGGTCCGCATTGATAATGTATGATTTGAAGGACCGGAAGTACCTTCTACAGTGGCGACAGATTGTGTTCTTGAAGTTCCGGATGAGGAAGACAAGAGATTCCAGCAAGTAAAGGACGTGCAGATGTATCCGGTCATTCAGGCAGGCTTGTGAAGTTTTCTGGATCGTGTTGAGGTTGTGTTGTTGATCCGCATTGATAGTAGAGCCCAGAATTGAAGTTATTCTTTTGGATGAAGTTCTTGCTCTGTTTAGCCGACCGGATGAGTTGTTCATCCTGCGAATGTTCTTGTGGTGGCTGACCGGATGTGTTATTCATCTTGTGGATACTCTTATGGTTGTTTGCCGACTTAGATGTTTGTTCCTAAGTCTATGTCTTGTATAAATAACGGTTTGTGAGTTCATTTCATAGTGTGGTTTTTGTGTGGATGAGTGTGGCATAGTAAAGAGAAGTGCGAAAGGCAGAGCAGAAGTTTTTGAGCTTAAATGGAACTGATTCGGACATGGTAGAGATGTCATTCTCCAGTTCAAGACTGTGATTCTTATCACTTTGTAGACAATGTGTCTCCTTGTAGGCAGTGGGCCTCTTTGTGAGTAGTGTGCTCGGGCAGTGAGCCCTAATTGGCAAGTGCCATTCTTTTTCTTATTCTTCTAACAGAGAATACTTCTTGGGTTAATCACCCCGTGGTTTTTCCCTTAACCGGGTTTTCCACGTCAAAATCTTGGTGTTCAATGTGTTGATGTTTATCTGCTCTTGTGTTTGTGTATAATGCTTTCATGGATGATTAATTGATATGCTGTTAACTAACAACCAAGAATCAAGTGTTTGAAAGAACAAGAAGTTTTATACAACTGATTCACCCCCCCTCTCAGTTGTATGCCCTAGATCCAACAATTGGTATCAGAGCTAAGTTCCTCTGAAAGAAGCTTAACCGCTTGAGGAGATCCAGGATGTCGTCTTACAAGAAGGATAGTCCGAAGTTCGATGGAACCAACTTCACTCTTTGGAAAGGTCGCATGAAGTGTCACCTGGAATGTATGGGAAAAGCATACTTGGCTATGGTTTCAAAACCTTATGTACCTCCACAAGGTGGTCCGACAACTCTGAATGAAATCATAGAAGCTGAAAATAAACTGCGGACCAAGGAAGCTCTTCTAAGCGCATTGAATGACTCAGATCTCTTGAATGTTATTGACCTACCAACTGCATATGAGATCCTGACTAAACTGGAACTTCTGTATGAAGGAGATGAGTTTGTCAAAAGTGCAAGGTTGCAAAGTCTGAAAGGGAAATTTGAAAGATTGAAAATGAGAGATGATGAAAACATCACTACCTTTATGCCAAGAGTGAATGAGCTGGTATGTGGAATTAGAAATGCTGGTGGAACTCTAGATGAAAATGAGATTGTCTGCAAAATCCTAAGATCCCTTCCTGCTGCCTACAAAATCAAGGTTGCTGCCATTGATGAATTCAGAGCCCACACAACTGTCACAAGAGAACAACTGGCTGGCAAACTAGCTGCATTTGAAATGACCGAGTTTGGAGATGATCCTCCCAAGACTGAATCTGCTTTCAAAGCCAGTACCTATGTGAAAGGCAAACAGAGATTTGATCCAGGAGAAAACTCATCAAGGAAGATGTCATGGTATGATCAAGCAAGAAGAGACATGGAAGAAGAATAAGCAGAAACAGCTCAACTTGAAGCCCTCATTGCAAAGAGACTGCCAAGAGGATCCGGTAAGTATGAAGGAAAACTACCCTTTAAGTGTTTCAACTGCAATAAGATTGGTCATTTTGCTTCAAGATGTCCGGAAAGATCTGCAAGGTCTAATACTAACAGACAAAGGTTTCAAAAGAATTGCTATTATGTTCATGAAGAAGATGACAATGAAGGAGTAACAGATGATGAATCAGAACTAGGAAGCAAATCCGGAAATGAGTGGGTGTTTATTGCCATCAAGGAAGAAGATTCAATACTCTCTGAATCTGTCAATCACAAAGTTGTTGAAAAAGATTTGGCTGCTCAAGTGGAAGAAAAGGATGATTGGGTTATTGACAGTGGATGTTCTCACCATATGACTGGTGACAAGAATAAGTTCTTAGATTTGGAAAGATATGAAGGAGGAATGGTAAAGTTTGGTGACAATTTTGCTGGCAGAATCAGAGGTAGGGGAACTATTTCCTTTGATGGAAAGAGCAAAACAGGTAATGTACTATATGTTGAAGGATTGAAGCACAATCTTCTCAGTGTTGGTCAGTTAGTGGACAAAGGCTATGATCTCCGGTTCAAGAATGGAAAATGCAGAATCTTTACAAGCTCCAGAATTGAAATTGCATCCGGTACTCAAACAAAAGGTAATATCTTTCATCTGGTTGGTTCAAATAAAAGTTGTTTGTTTGCTCAAATTGATCAGAGTTGGTTATGGCATAGAAGAATGTGTCATGTAAATTTTGATAACATCATCAAGATAAGCAATACTCAGGCTGTAAGAGATCTTCCAAAATTGATGAAACCTACAAATAGTGTGTGCAAAGAATGTCAGTTAGGTAAACAAAGCAGAGTCTCTTTCAAAAGCAAAGATCAGTCTTCTACCGGATTGTTGGAATTAGTACATACTGATCTCTGTGGTCCGACAAGAATCAAGAGTTTGCAAGGTGATAGATATTTCATGTTGTTAATTGATGATCATTCCCGGATGATGTGGGTTACATTTCTAAAAGAAAAATCAGAAGCATTTGAGAAGTTCAAAATCTTCAAAGATATGGTAGAGAATCAAACCGGATTGAAATTAAAGTGCCTAAGGTCTGATAGAGGTGGTGAATTTACATCTGATGAGTTCATTGACTTTTGTGAGAAGCAGGGTATAAGGAGACAGTTGTCTACTCCTAGGACTCCACAGCAGAATGGAGTAGTTGAGAGAAAGAACCGGACCATCCAGGAAGCTGCCAGGACAATGATGTTGGAAGCAAATGTTCCTCAGATGTTTTGGAAAGAAGCTATCAGCACTGCAGTCTACACTCTCAATCGAGTTCAAATTATAAACAACACCGGTAAGACCCCCTATGAACTCTAGTTTGGCATCACTCCTACTGTGAAATATTTCAGAGTATTTGGTAGCAAGTGTTATATTAAAAGAGATGAAGATCTAGGAAAGTTTGATGCTAGAAGTGATGAAGGAATTTTCTTGGGTTACTCCACTCAAAGCAAAGCATACCGGTGTTACAATAAGAGATTGAGGACGATGATAGAAAGCACCAATGTAAAAGTTGATGAAGGAATTGGGAAGCCTTCAAGATTTTATGAGTTTGATGAAGATGACCAAGAAAGTGTTCAAGGAACTCAATCCTCTCCGGTGAGACAGAGTCAGCCTGATCCGGTAAATCAGGAAGAAGAGATAGGTTTGAATGAGCCTGATCAAGAAGCAGCAGTGCAGGTTACTCCCAAAATTCCAAGGTATGTAAGACTGAACCACTCTGAAGATCAGATCATAGGTGACAGAAGCAAAGGTGTACAAACTAGAAGGAATGTTGCTCAAAATCAGGATGAATGTTGTCTAATTTCAAAGATTAAACCTAAAATAATAAATGAAGCCTGCAATGATGAAAACTGGACCAAAGCAATGGAAGATGAATTAATGCAAATTGAGAAAAATCATACTTGGGATCTTGTTCCCAGACCTAGAGACAGGAATGTAATTGGAACCAAGTGGGTCTTTCGGAACAAACTAAATGAAGCTGGTGAAGTAATCAGAAACAAAGCTAGATTGGTCTGCAAAGGGTACTCTCAAATAGAAGGAATTGACTTTGAAGAGACTTTTGCTCCGGTGGCAAGAATTGAAGCAGTCAGATTACTTCTTGCATATGCTGCCTTCAAAGACTTCAAGGTATATCAGATGGATGTCAAGTCTGCCTTCCTAAATGGTGATCTGGAAGAAGAAGTCTACATTGAACAACCGGATGGATTTCAATTGTCTGATAATGATGATATGGTCTGCAAGTTGAAGAAAGCTTTGTATGGATTGAAGCAAGCCCCAAGAGCATGGTATGAAAGGTTGGATAAGCATCTTGTGCAGATTGGATTCAACAAAGGTACTGCTGACAGTAACTTATATTTCAAAATTGATCATGAAAACATTTTGATTGTTGAAGTGTTTGTGGATGATATCATTTTTGGAGGAAGAGATAGTATGTGCAAAACTTTTGCAAATCAGATGAAAAGTGAGTTTGAAATGTCTATGCTTGGTGAAATGAATTTCTTCTTGGGTCTGCAAATCACTCAAACAAAAGAAGGGATCTTCATTTCTCAGACCAAATATGTGAAAGAATTGTTAAGGAAATTTGGTATGGAAGACTCAAAGCCTATGAACACTCCTATGGCAACCGGATGTAAGTTAAGCAAAGATGATGATTCTCCAAAGGCAGATCAGACAAAGTATAGATCAATGATTGGTGGATTGTTGTATCTCACTCAAACTAGACCAGATATAATACAGGCTATTGGTCTTGTGGCAAGATTCCAGGCTGATCCTAGAGAATCTCATGTTATGGCAATCAAGAGAATTTTTAGGTACTTGAAAGGAACAGTTGAGTATGGTCTATGGTACCCTAGAGATCCGGATTTCTCTCTTCATGCTTACACAGATGCAGATTGGGCAGGAGATGTGGATGACCGGAAGAGCACTAGTGGTGGAGCATTCTTTTTGGGGACGAGATTGGTTTCTTGGTTAAGCAAGAAACAAGATGCAATATCTCTGTCTACAACTGAAGCAGAATACATTGCAGCAGCAGGTAGTTGCACTCAAATTTTATGGATGAAGCAGATGCTAAGAGACATTAAAGTTGAATATGAGGAGCCTATCACAATTTTCTGTGATAATTCAAGTGCAATTAATATTTCTAAGAATCCGGTATTGCATTCTAAGACTAAGCACATATCTATCAAGTTTCACTTTTTGAGAGAACAAGTAAACAAGGAAGAAGTCAGATTAGAGTATGTTCCCTCCAAGGATCAGATTGCAGATATCTTTACAAAACCTCTTCCCAAGGACTCTTTTGAATATCTCCGGGAGAAGTTAGGGGTCATGGCCCCTCCGGTGATGAACTAGGATGCACTAATGTGCATCAGTCCGGTGGATATCACAGTCATATCTTGTGATCCGGATTGATGATGGGGAGCTGCTACTAAGGGGGAGCAGCTGGTATGATTATGATGTATTAGAATTGCAAGTATGAGCCCTTTGCCATTGATGTCAAAGGGGGAGAGAAGACATGTGAAAAACAAGTGGTTAATGATCAAAGGGGGAGCAGTAAAGGAAGAGAAGACATGTGAAAAGTTGTTGTTGATAGGGGGAGCTGTGATAGAAAGGAGAAGTTCTTGTCTTGATGGTTTTTCACATCATATGTTGCCATCAATGACAAAGGGGGAGATTGTTGCAAGTATGAGGTGAACCAGTGTTGTCATTGATGTCAACATACTCATATTACAAGAAGGATTGGATGAGCTGTGTGTTGAGGATATTGAGAAAATTAGCCTCAGTCAGGAACAGTGAAGAACAGTGATGAGAAGAAGGCAAATATATTGGATAGGTTGAGAACCGGAGGATGCGGATTAAATGGTTTGCAGATATGAGTCTTGAGATGCTTCAATCAAGTTTTCAGAGGTCCGCATGAAGACCTGAAGAAGTTATGGCTGTCTGTGTGGAACCGGTTCCGGCAAGTGCTTAGAGGTGACAGAGGATCACAGAAAGGTCCGGTGAGGTCTGGAATTGTACAATCCTAATCTGCGGATTGGAAAGAGTGTTTGGGATGTCCTTGTGATGTGCCATCTCAAGCTGTGTATGATTTGGAGGTCCGGAAGTACCTCTTGCATTATGACAGTGGCGACAGACTGTGTTCTTGAAGTTCCGGATAAGGAGGATAAGAGATTTCAGTAAGTAAAGGAAATGCGGACATACCTGGTCATTCAGGCAGGCTTATGAAGGTTCTTGGATCATGTTGAGGTTGTGTTGTTGGTCCGCATTGATAATGTATGATTTGAAGGACCGGAAGTACCTTCTACAGTGGCGACAGACTGTGTTCTTGAAGTTCCGGATGAGGAAGACAAGAGATTCCAGCAAGTAAAGGACGTGCGGATGTATCTGGTCATTCAGGCAGGCTTGTGAAGTTTTCTGGATCGTGTTGAGGTTGTGTTGTTGATCCGCATTGATAGTAGAGCCCGGAATTGAAGTTATTCTTCCGGATGAAGTTCTTGCTCTGTTTAGCCGACCGGATGAGTTGTTCATCCTGCGAATGTTCTTGTGGTGGCCGACCGGATGTGTTATTCATCTTGCGGATACTGTTATGGTTGTTTGCCGACTTAGATGTTTGTTCCTAAGTCTATGTCTTGTATAAATAACGGTTTGTGAGTTCATTTCATAGTGTGGTTTTTGTGTGGATGAGTGTGGCATAGTAAAGAGAAGTGCGAAAGGCAGAGCAGAAGTTTTTGAGCTTAAATGGAACTGATCCAGACATGGTAGAGATGTCATTCTCCAGTTCAAGACTGTGATTCTTATCACTTTGTAGACAGTGTGTCTCCTTGTAGGCAGTGGGCCTCTTTGTGAGCAGTGTGCTCGGGCAGTGAGCCCTAATTGGCAAGTGCCATTCTTTTTCTTATTCTTCTAACAGAGAATAATTCTTGGGTTAATCACCCCGTGGTTTTTCCCTTAACCGGGTTTTCCACGTCAAAATCTTGGTGTTCAATGTGTTGATGTTTATCTGCTCTTGTGTTTGTGTATAATGCTTTCATGGATGATCAATTGATATGCTGTTAACTAACAACCAAGAATCAAGTGTTTGAAAGAACAAGAAGTTTTATACAACTGATTCACCCCCCCCCCTCTCAGTTGTATGCCCTAGATCCAACAAATCCTACATCATTTTCTTAATCCAACTTCATCTATATGACCTTCATCACACTCCATTCTTCATCATCATAATCATAATCCCATTCTTGAGTTCCATCTAATCCATCACTTGCCAAAATGGTTGTGATCATTAACAAGCCTAGGTAAAATCCAAAACCCAAAATCCCAACCCTAGGAGGTCCCCAATTTCCTCCCAATGATAATGAGTACCTTGTAGATCATAATGCGTATTTTGAGGAACAAGCTGAAATACAAAGACTTAAGTATATGTGTAAAACCATCCCAACACTAGAAAATAAGAACCTAGAGCAAGATTGTTATGGTGTTCAAAAAATGTTTGATGAACTTAGGATGCTATATAAAAAGGAACAAGTCACTACCCTACCACAACATCAACAAATTCAACAACAAGAAGAAGAAGAAGAAGAAGAAGAAGAAGAAGAAGAAGTTATCACCCAACACCTCCAACAACTCCTAACCCAACAAACACAACCACAACCTTCATCTAACACATCATCCACTATACCATCGCCCATACAACATCAATAACTTCCACCTTAATCCTATGTGTCATCCCCCTCAACTTCATACTAACCGAATCCATCAACATATAAAGTTACTCCTATATCAACGTACCCCACTTCTTTCAATGCCAACCAATATCCATATCAATACATACCCCAAGATCATCCAACTACTTATCCCACCATTTCACCTCACCACCATTTACAAGACTATCAAGTTCCTTCACAACAAGAACATGTAATTACAAGTTACCCTTTGCACCAAGATCAAGTGTCCTTAAGTCCTCATGCTACCTTTGACAAGGGGAACACCACTCTATCTTATGCATCTTATGAGTATCCTCCATCATCATCCAATCATATGCTAATCCAAGAGTCTACTAGTCCTATCCCAACACCACTATGTAATCCCAATCCTATTCCATTGGTCCATCAACCTTCCAATCCACCAATCCCTTCAATCCCTTCATCCCCATGTTCCTCCAATCCTCCACCAAAAGATGAGGTTGAGATACTTTTAGAACAATTGGTCCAAGCAAACTTGATTGAGCTACCCCTGACAAACAACATGGAAAAAGTTAAGTTAAATCTCCTTGGTATAATCAAAATTACTATTGCGCATACCATGGGATCAAAGGTCGTAAGACATTCAATTGTCCCACATTTAATAGATTGGTCAAAAACCTCATAAATTGTGGTAAGATTGTGCTAGATGATCCCAATCCTAATCGTAATCCATCCAATCCCATTATTCCTCCATCCAATCCAAATCTTAATATTCCAATCCCATTATCCCCCAATCCAATCCAAATCCTAATATGTCCAATACCATTATCCCTCTACCTAATCCTAATCATAAGCCTACAACTTCCACCCTTATTATCCATCCATTATATTGTTCATCCACCCATACACTTATGAAGGATGTGATCAAATGGCTATTAGCAAGGAATCAACCATCTCCATGTCATCAAACACATATCCTTGAGCTTATCAAAGAGCCCTTAGACACCATGTCTAGTCCTCCAAATCCATCATGTAGCCCACAACCCATAAAGCCTATTGAGGAGTCCTACCATAAGTCCAAGTCAAGATCCATTATACAACCATGTTGTTGATTGATAAGAACCTATCAAGCCTATCCAAGAGTCTTCCACTCTCGTTCAAGAAAATCAAGAGCTATGTCAATAGTATAATCTAAAGCATGTGGAAACATCAACCCTTTATCCAAATCAAGATCAAAGCACCTCCATTCAACCCATCCATAACCTATATATATTCTATGATCAAGATATTATCCATGATCAAGTTCCTAACCATGAGCAAGCAATCCAAGTTCAACATATCCATAACTTATATCTTCTTTATGATCAAGATATTATCTATGATGAAGAGCCTATACATGAGCAAATTG
Source organism: Cunninghamia lanceolata (assembly GCA_027924645.1). Taxonomy (NCBI): domain Eukaryota; kingdom Viridiplantae; phylum Streptophyta; class Pinopsida; order Cupressales; family Cupressaceae; genus Cunninghamia; species Cunninghamia lanceolata. The sequence continues at coordinate 4,312,426 of BSBN01000231.1, read as the reverse complement.
ATCTTATCCATAATCCCATAACCATCCATGAGCAAGATATCCTATCCACCCTCCACCTAGCCTTATCCATGATCCAACAACAACCACTTCCCTTGATGAGACATTTGGCTCCCAAGTGAACATAGATGATCAAACAAATAGCTTGGATCTTAATGAGCATAATGATAATCAAGATCGTTTTGATCCTTCATCACCCACTATCAACCATATTGCAAATCCTCAATCATATTAGATTGGTCTTACTACCTTCATCCATGAATGTTCTTCCTTAGGAAAGCAACAATCACTATCCACCACCTCACCCTCTCCATAAAATAATGAGCTCGCGTCTTGTGTCCAAAACACCCATAATCCCATTGTACATTGTATACTCCAAAACATGAACTATCAAGGCAAAGGCTTAGGCCTTCATGAACAAGGTGTTTTGGAGCCCATCCATGTCAAAGCCCCTCCATGATCATATGGCCTTGGATATATACCCCAAGGAAAACAATCTAAAGATGTTACTACCACCTCCATGCCTTCAAAATCCACTCCTTTCCATCACAAACCACATCATACCCCCAAAGCATATGTTGTCATCCCTCCTCCATCTTCATATAAATTTTAAAAGCATGTGACCATACACCTTCCTCCATCCACTTTACCTCCACTCCTTCCATCTCCTAATATCCCTCCATCCACTCTACCTACACTTCTACCAATGCCTAATATCCCTATCATCCAATCCCCTTATCCATTCATCCACAAATCCACTATTAATCCCTCCATCCACTCTACCTGCACTTCTCCCAACGCCTAATATCCCTATCATCCAATCCCCTTATCCATTCATCCACAAATCCACTATTAATCCCTCCATCCATAAATCCCCTAAAATTCCTAATCATGATCAACAAATGCACACATCGAACAAACATGAAGCTTCCACCATGTCCATGGGATCAAAAATAAAAATTTGGATGCCTCCTTTCATAAAGAAAAAAATCCTAAAGATCCTAATGCCTTAGGGCACCAATGCAAATATTCAAAGCAAAATATATCCACAAGGCTACCCAAGCCCATACTTTTAAAAGAAAAGTCAAAACTAAAATGGTTTGGGTCCCTAAGCAAAAAGAAATCCAGTCAAATGAAGCATCCACACCCAAAAAATCCCAAAAATCCCCCTCCACCCAAAAGTCTCAAATTCCTTCATCCCACACCTAATGCAAAAATTATAAAAATCCTTAGTCCATAATAAATTCCAAATCTCCATTACTTCCTACACCTCCTCCAAATCAAAAGTTTCAATGTTTATCATGGTGTGTGCAACCGTTGATCTTGGTTCCTTTCCACAACATTTCCACATAAATCCATCTCCCCATCTTTTATCTACTATCCTACATATCTCCCCTATCACCTCCCTATGGTCCATGCTTTTGCATAATCCTTCCATCCATAATGCACATACTAATCCACTATCCTTCCTTCCATAATGAACATCCTAATCCACTATCCTTCTCTACAAAATCCACTATCTACCTACTCCATCTCCCTCTCACACAATCCCCTACCAACATCCATTAGCATAATGACATTTGACATGGTCCATGTGTGACATTAATTTTTAATGGGATCACCTTTCATAGAGCTAGACACTTGAGTTCCCATCCTCTTCCCAATCCTTCTTGTCCATATCCACCTATCCCAATCAAATATCCCAAAAAAATAAAAAAATAAGAAAAAGAAAAGAAGAAAAATCAAAACATTAAAGAGAAGTCTATTCGTCCAATGGTGAAAACCACCCTGGTGGCTCCTTGGATAAGTACCATGATGAAAACCTGGTAAACAAGCGTCATATTTAGGTTGATTATCTATGTGACTTACACTTGGGGGCACGTTGTCTCATCCATCTCACACTATCATTTCCCATCCTATCATTTTCCTATCCTACCATCCTTATCCATTATAACCACATACCTATCCTATTGATTCCATCCATCCTACCTTCCTCCTTTTGATCTTGATAAATACATAGGGGAAAAATGTTGAAAAATGCTTTAGACATCTCTTGTTATACTTTATCTTTTCCAATCAATACTATAATCCTATGTTCATGTAAGCTTTGTCATGCAAAATCCTAAGTCTACTACCTAGAATGGGTCATGTTATTCCTATGCGACATAGTCTTTGGAGATGACATCCTAAACTTCTCATCTATTCCATCCACTATTACTCATCCTTTTATCCATCTAACTATCATAAGTCTTCCATCCCATCCACTATTGTATTATCTTCTTATCCCTCCACTACCATGAGTCTTCCATCCCATTTACTATCGCCTATCCTTTTATCCATCTATCTAATCCCATCTCCATCATTACATCTAGAATTGGTTTTCCCTTGTCATTGGTATCTAGCACAAAGGCTATCCAAGTTGTAATCTAATGACATCCCAAAACATTTCAAAACACAAAAAAAAAAATCAAAACACATTTCAAAAAACACAAAAAAAAAACAAATATCCAAAAAATACAAGCAATAAATTCAAATGAAAGTAATCCTTAATCCATACCAATCTTGCTAATCAATCTAGCCAAATCATCCAATCACATCTTTGGTCTTGATCCTAGCCTTGTTGTAAATCAAATCAACCAATCAAATCAATCAATCAATCAAACATCATCAATCAAGCATCAATGGGATATGTCGTTCCCACATCAATCAAACATCAATGGGATGTATCATTCCGACATCTTTGTGTTGATCTAGGGATATATCATTCCCCACAATGTCAACACTATCCTTATCAATCAATCCTGATGTTGATTCACATGGTTAACAACACTAGTTCATTATCATCATCATCATTATCAATCAATCAATCAATCAATCATTGGTTTACAGCTTGACAGGGGCAATACCTTGTTTGTTTTTGAATCATTTGTGCATGCTTGCTTGCTTGCTTATGTGTGTTATCATTTTATCTTGCATTTGTATCAAGTACTTATCATTCCATCTCATATTCATATCTTGTGTATGGTGGAATAACATTTTGCATCCCTTTGCATCTAAGCTCATATCATACCTTTTGTGCATTAGGACTTTAATTCTCCAAGTTTCCTTCCTCATACATCTAGACAAGGTTGTATTACATTGGGTACACAAGACACATCGTCACCCTAGTCTTTATACCTTGGTGCATAATGTCTAGTGCTATATCAAACTATATGGTTGCTCACTTCATGTAGCATAACATATCATTCATCCCTTATCTTGCATCCTCCATCTTCTTATCCATCCTTTATCATTTCATTCATTTCGATGGCCTACCCATGTTCTTCTAACCCACCTATCCTCTCGAGAGGGCATCATCCTATCCTTACATAATCATCTTAACCTTACATCATCCTACCCTTCATCCATTCCTCCTTGTCACTCTTTCAAGTGGCTAGGGCATCGTTTTCTCTTCATCCACACCTTATCTTCTTTGAAAAGATGTTACTTATCTTAGTCACAACATCATCTCAAAGAGAGGCAAAATGTAGACACCTAAAATTGACACGTCTTGTGACATCACCTTGTCAATACCACCTTGAGACATCTTAGGAGATATTTTGTCCTAAGACCCTTTAATAACCCATTTCCTCACCTAATTAGTTAAATAAATCATATTTATTTAACTAATCCCTTTCTAATCCCATTTATCCTCTCATTAGCCAATTAATTAAATAAATTATATTTATTTAATTACTTCCCACTTTTCCTCCCTCATCCAAATTAATTTAATAAATTAAAGATTTATTTAATCAATGTTTTCCACATCATCCCTCTCCAAATATTAAATAATTTTATCATCTAATTCCCTATTTGTCTTTATCCTCACATGACTAGAAGTTTATATAAATCCTTATTACAAGGAAGCTTCTTGACTTAATTCCTCTCATTTAACCCTCATGTGACACTTGTCACATGACTACAACTCCAAGCCTTGATCCATGTCTCACTTAATCCTAGCCATCCATCACTAATCTAATCCTAGTTATCCATTCCTATCCCTCATTTTCTATAAATGAAGCCTCACCCAAGCCATTTGGGAGGGGAGATCTTCATACATCATCATGTTGTTGAAATCATTCTAGATCCTCTTATCTATCATCCTCATACTAGTGTTATGCTACAGAAATAATGAGCAATCAACACATCATTATCTATCATTCTATCACAGAGAACAAAGCTAGTAGATTAGGGTGCATCTACTCTGTTCTATCAGAGTGTGAGGATTTGGTTTGAAGGTGAAGGTAATTGGGTATCTTGCATTATGTTTCATTATTCCTTTGATCCATTTTTCTGTATACACTAACAACATACAAGTTTGATCTCAAGCCACATGGGATTGACCCCAAATTTAAATTTTTAAAACTCAAATTACCAATCCCTAGCCTTTTTCATTAGTCATTAGGAGGTGACTAAGTACATGTTTGTACAACTACTCGTTATGTCTTGGTATTTGAAGGTATTCATTTGTGCATTTAAACACATCCAAGAATCACTAAAGAATGTTAAACAATATCTACATTACACCCTAGAGCCTTCATTATAGGAACACTTTAGTTTGGAGCACTAAAAAGAAGCATCATGTTCACATATAGGTCACTTGCACGCTTTCTTGTTGTCTTCCAACACTTGCCCAAGGTAGTAAAACCAATATTTCAAAGGAGTTGACTAAGGAGAACTTGACCCTTGCAATCCAACAACTTCCCTAATATATTAGTAAACAATGTCAATCTTTAAGCACCTTTTTATATCAAGAAAAGTTTCTAGACTGTTAGGTCAATACCATGCCCTAGAGGGTAGTTCCACACTATGTGGGACCGATATTGACCCACTCGAGATTTATAGTATGCTATAGTTCTAATATAGCAAGAATGTCAAGAGAATTGATTGATCAAATTTTCATTACATCAGCATATATCTTCATCATTATTCCAAGAGCTAAGTACCCCTATCTATAGCATTTAACTTCTATAAATAACATTTCAATTATCAATTCCCAACTCCTCTGGTTTACCTAAGCTAATTGTGCTTTTACTATCTTATGTATTTAATTAGCCTAGGTTAATCCAAAAGGTTACTTTTTACCTTTTACATTTTGGGTGGACCCGTCTACTCTTACACCCACTAGAGTTTGACTTTAGGGTTATACCTTCATCTCTTTGAGGGTTTCAGATCTACACTTTCTAGTTGTTCTATAATTTTCATATCTTATTAGGGTTTGTGTTCTTATTTGTTGTTCCTTCATCGCTACATCTTTCCTCATAAGGTTTGTGATTTACTGTGTCACATTGATTTTGCCCATCCTACCCACCCTTGGATTCCTCTTTAGGGTTTCATCTTCAGATATGATATATCATTGGCTTTTCTAATTTTAAAATATGATAGTGATGTATATGTCTTATCATCCTATCTCTCATTATCATATTGTATTGGTTATTCCATGAGCTACTTGAGATCCCAATCTTCCTTTGAGGAGTGCTTGTCTTAAGCTCACTATGGTTTCCCACTCTAATAATAAAGAAATATTTTTTAGATGTTCATGTTGAGAACTACTCAGATTATCAACAAGATTATGATCAAGAGACACACTTTCTAAGTAAGATATTTTCACTAACTGGGCAAGCACTTATCGATGCATTTACTCAAAATCAATTAACTAATCTTTTTATAAGATATTAGAAGGGTGTCCATTTGGCACAAATATTCTATGTGATCTTGGTTCTTTATTGACTTCTTATAATGGTGTATCCTCTAGGGTCTCTCCTCTTCTTCTAGTTCTAACCCTACCCCTACCACTTCCACAGTCATTGTTACCCCTGGCATAGCTCTTACCTCTATTGTCCCTCCTCCCTCCTCTCTCATTGGCTTCATTCTTCACTATGGATTACCTCTTGGTTATATTCCTTCCACCATACCTGCTTCTAGTGTTTCCACCCCGTCTGGTGTTCCATTTACATCTCAACCTTCCACTCACATAGCTATTAGTGCCATACTCTCCATCCATGTGTCCCATACCATACATCCTTCCCAACCTATGATTCATATTATTATTCCTCCATCTCATCCCATGACCAACCCTCCCTACAATGTGACTTGTTCATCCATGGCTATGTCTTCACCCCTTACCTCACACCCTCATTATTGATAATCCAAGTAAAAATATATTAAAAGTTATTGATCCTTAGTGTTTATAAATTCATTAACAATTACAAAATATGTATGGAAATAGAAATAATAGTGTAACTTTAAAAACATGCAAACCATAAGAATACTGATAGACATGGGGGTACAAAACCCATTGCCAAGGAGAGTACAATCTTGTATTAATCTCAAATGTAGAGTACATCGACACAACTTTCCCCTTTCAGCCTAGCAACATAACAACATAACATACAAAACATACAAACTACTATCCTAATGCCTCGATATATAGGTGAATGTAATCCAAGAAACCTTAAAATGGTTTCCAATACAATGGAATCAAACCATGCTCCAAGTAGTCAACATGTAAAAGAGAACTCATGACATATGTTTGGAGTTACAAGTATCTTTCTCTAAGCTTCAAGACCTTTTTCATAAACTTGGTTTTCCAACTTCACTAAAGGACAAACATAGCCCACTAGAGGACAAAATAACAACCACCCAAGACCAAAAAGACAACCAACTTCTTACACATTATCATAGGCGCTTTCTTACACCTCTTATAATGTCATAGATGCTTCTTACACATCTTACAATATCATAAATTGTCATAGATTCTCTTCCACTTCATGCTAAGTGTCCAATGCTGCCTTACAATGCTTCCTCAACGTTATGCCCCTTACACACATATTCCAAGACACACAGAGAATAATAATTAATTAGAAACACCCTTAACCTCGTGTGGATGTCCAAGTTGACCCTCTCCATGATCCTTGGAGATGTACACATAATTAATTGACTATTAAATAAATAAATTACAATAGTCTAAAAGGATTGCAAGGTGAATATCATCTCTAGTCCTAGCACTACACTTCTATTGTTTTGCATACCTCCAACACCACCCCTATCTCTACCTCCGCCTTAGATACATTATTACAAGAAATGGTTAATATTAAGAGTAAAATCATTGGCAATAAGAAGGATTCCATCACATGCAATCCACCACATCACACACATTAACAGTCGAGGTTGTTAGGTATCTATTGCCCATAGGCTTTGTGGCCCCTTATTTTGAATTGTATAATGGAAAAGGAAAGTCGCATGTTCATCTACAAGCTTCCATTGTTTCATGTAGGTATTTTGTATACAATGATAAGATTTTAGCCAAGTTATTTCCACAAACCCTAAGAGACTATGTTATTCAATGGTTGTGTTCTTTACCTTATACAGTGCTTTGATGACTTGGTTGCAACATTATTAAAAAAAATTCATGTAAATATGGGTTTGAAGATAACTGAGAACAATTTGATTAAATGTACCCAACAAAGTAATAAGACTATTAATAATTATGTTATCTATTTACAATCTTTGTGTGGTAAACTAGAACATCAATTTGATGATGATGGGCTTCATACTATTAATAATAATGTACACTCGAGCAATTTCTCATCTCTTAGATCTATGTGTGTAATCATTAAAAAAATCTCAAGGTTTAATTACTAGCATTCAACACATTCAAATATGGATCACCATCTCAATTTAATAACTCTTCCAATTTTTAAAAGTCAAATGATTTTTTGAAGGGCAACGATTCAAAGGAAAATGTTAAATAAGTTGCTACTACTTTCACATTTCCTTCCTTTAAACAAAATGCTCCTAGAAAATTCACAAAACTAGAAGAATCCTAGGTAATGTGTTTCAAAGTCTATTGAGTGCTTATTTGATTACTCTTTCTCGTATGTATGTATATTGGATCCAAACAAGACACTTCTAATAAGTTATAATGAGTAAGCATTTTATAATTTCCATGGAGTCAAGGGACATAACACACAATAATGAATGGGTCTAAAACATGAAGTACAAGATCTTATTAACAACAACATGATCCATGTTGAAGGTGTTAATTATGATAGGAATTTGTACCTAAAAATAAGTGTTTGTGAATTTACACTAATCCATTCCCCTCTCATATAGACAATATTGAGGTACAAAATACTATTACTATATATGACATACATGTGAATGATGACATTATGGATGATTGTGATGGAGAGCATCAAGATGAATCACATTTACACACTTTTGTGGGTGCATTTGAGACCAAATCTACATCTTCCTCTTATCCTCCTACTTTATTGATTACATTTTTCGATGAGGAGATCCTACAAGAGAATTATTACGGTCTTCTATACATACCCAATATCCTTAAATGTACATCACCTACACAATTTCTTATTGATCCAACATGTCAATATAATATCAGTATTGAAGAGCTTTTATTCACTAGTCATGTTAGATATCAACAATATGCACGTTCCATGATTTCTTTGAAGATGAATAATGGAATGTTTTTCTTTGGCAAGTAAATTGTGGGATAAGGGCCCATTCCCTTTTATAAAATTCAAAATCAAATAAAGAAAAAGCTTTGGACTTGTTAAATAAAAAACAAAAGAAAAAGACTATTCAAAAAAGCTAGTTAGAGAAAATAAGAACCCCTTTAAAGAAAAGAAAGGAAAAAACTAGACAATTCTTGGGAATCCCTCCAAAACTTTACTTTTCATGTATATCTCAAAAACTATGGAGCTTCTACTAGATTCTTGCTACCTCAGGAGTGTCTTACATTTTTCTTCTGCTTATTTCTAGCAAGGAGAGCATCCATGGTTTGTTGTATGCCATCATCCACTTAGTCTCAAGCTTTCATACTTAATTTTTTGGTTTCCATTTTCCTTCCTTTTTTCTTTCCTGATGGTCCACAATTTGGTTTAGATATTGTATTTTTTGTTTAAGCAATGATTATAATTTTGGTGGAAACCAATTCATCTTATTTCTCTAAGAATTCCAACATCTATGAATCCTACTCTTCAGAGAGTGCTTGAAGGAAGCAATCGTCATCCTCCAAAATTGACTTCATGCTATATTAAAAATATTTAATGCCCTTAGTTTCCCACTATGTTTTGTGATTAGCCTCCAACAAAGGATAAGATCTAAGAACCTCTACCTTATCTATTGTCGCAGAAGGCTCCAACTAAGACACAATTTTCATGGGCATGGGTGACACAACTTGAGTCGATCCCAATGATCTCTTCTCAAACTATGGGAAGTGAGGGTTGATCCATAAAAATATCATGACTTTGATAGATAGATTTTTTATCTAGGCTAGTAGATTTCCTAATCTACTTTTTGATATTGATAGATTAGATACCTAGAGTAGATATGGCTAAACAACCTATGATTTTATGACCAATATTATTGCATTTGAAACATCACTCAAGGAGACCTTCATAATTTAGATATTGATTCCATGTGCCCCATTGAGGAATGTATTCTAATCATGTATGTAACAGTTTTTGAGATATCAATCATGGTGCATTCCTTTATATACCTTCTATTTAGATCTACCAATACAATGTCCATATTTACAAATTCACCCACATAGATGATCAATATTTGAATGAGTTTGGAGTCCCTTATGACCAATGGGAGATTATATAAGCATAAGTAAATTGAAATATTTGTGATGATCACATTTGTAGGATCTAAGAAAGGGGCTCATGGGGCCATGACTAGCCCAAATTTCCCAAAGAACTAATGTCCACATTCTTGTACATACTTGCTATCTCTAGATGAAAGGAATATTACTAGGAAGAATACATGAACTAAGAGATCCATAGAAGGAGTCTCCAGATTGCTCTAGCTCACTTTGGTTTGAGATAAGAAATCTTCCATAAGGGGGCACTTCCCCAAACTTTTGAAAATAATGGATATGCTACCAATAATCTCTATCATTGCATTAATGTAGTCATTTGGAATATGAAAATCTAGAGGATCTCTTGACAATGTCATCGTGTCTCCCAAGTGAGATCTAGGATTTTTGTTTGTTGGGGGAAGGGGAAGGAGTTTTGGATTAAGAAAAACATCCTTCCTCATTGATAAAGAAATTTAAATGCACTACTTTGCCTAGCTTTTGTCCAAAAGCACTGGAGAAGCATTAGGATGGTTATTTAAATTTTATTTTCTAAAATTTTTTTTGCAACTACATAAGGGATTTGATGAATTTTTGCACTCTCTAAAAAGTTTAGATCTTTGAGGCTTAGACTCCTAGTAGCCCAAGGTCACCTTTCTCGCAATAAGGGCCTAAGAGGATGGAAAAAAGCCCTTTTCAAGAATGCATGTGTCATTCCCCTTAGAACCTTAATTTTCTTTATTCCAATGGGAAATCTCCTTAAATAAAGACCCTATCTTCTTGAGTATATTGAAAGCCATGCATCATTCACCATCCACTCCAGATTTATCTAGGTTCTCTGACTACTTCTCTTGCCCATGCTCTTGCACACCTCCACTCACACTATTCCCTTTGCATATTTCTCTCCCATGTATCATATTCAATGCTTATGACTATTGGAATGTTGATCAGATACATTAGAATGAATATTATACATTTGAGGGTGGGTTTAAAAGAACTACCGATCTTATGTTATGTGATACCACCATATAATAGGTTTTGTGTTTTGTTGTGTCAACCATGATCAAGCAATATAAAGCTATTTCTTAATTTTGCATCAATGTGTTAAATTTATATATGAAGGAAAATTTATCAAATTTAAAAGAGCCCATTACAAGATAATATATGATGTAAGTCACTTTACATTAAACACATTTGCGAAAACACCAAAAGATATGCCTTATAAGAGGGGTGATATTATCCATGATTTATACGAGATATGCTTGGATTAATTATAAACAATTAAAAAGAGGCTGAAACAAGAAGCATATCCTTCAAGGTTAATGAACAAAGCAATCATGTCAAAGAAAGAATCAAAAGCATATACAAATGTAATACATGTGTTGTGGTGCATTAAATGCCAAAAATTCTACACAACCACCATCAAAGAAGAAAGAATGGGTAAAAAGGATACACCTAATGTACCACTATTTGATAATGTGTTTATGTAAAGTATAAAATACTACCAAGAATAAATGCATGTCATAGAAAAAGCAAGTCACGAGGAATAAAATGCAAGAAACAATCTAGAACACTATGATGTCATATGTTGGAATGCATATTATATTTTGGAGGAGGATGATGATCCTCCTAGATTCATTTGATGATTCATAAGCATCACCATAGACTATATGTCTATATTTCTAATTTTCATTTTGTTTTTGTGTTGCTTCCTTGCACTTTGACCTTTTTGATTATGCCTTGTTTGTTGTGTTTGACAAACTCATTTCACCTTCTATTTGTTGAAATGAACCGGACAACTGAGAGGGGGGGGTGAATCAGTTGTCTCAAATCTTTAACTAATTCTGCACCTTAAAATGTTAAACACTTGCCCACTTTCTGTTATGATTAAATCATGAAAGCATAAAATCAGAAACATAAACACAATTGCAAGATCATACACAAGAGACACCAAATTTTTATGTGGAAAACCATGTAAAGGGAAAAACCATGGTGGATGTTAGTCCACAAGATATATAAGTTATAACAATATTGAAAATCAGAGGCTCACTGCTAATAGTGCTCAGTGCCTAGAAAAAGGCTCACTGCCAAGGGGTGGCTCATTACCAAAGGTTTTGAATTGAGATAATAGCATCTACTCCATGCCTGAATTTAGTTCCATTGAAGCGCAACACTCTTCCTCTGCTCTGCTCTGCCTTCTACACTTCTTCACTTAACTTCGCATCTTCACACAAGGACATCATTTCCATGACCAATTTACAAGTATATATATCATTCATCAACCTTGGAATGTACATCAAGGTCGGCATTACATTTATCAACCATTGGAACAATCTCCAAGGTCGGCATTACAAAAATTTACAAAATAGGTCTTGACCTAATACAAATTATGCTAAGGAAATGTAGTAAATATGTATACAAATCACACCACGCCTTAGCTGGGACTCAAACACGATCTTCCATGACACAACATGCTTCTACAATCTTCAATAGATCTCTGTAATCATTGGAATTAACCAAGTCGGCTAAGATAGGTTACACGCTATGTTATCTAGGAATAATATTAAAACACGATCTTAATTCTTTAATGTAGACCAATGTAAAGGCAGGAACACAATCAAGAGACATCCAAAAGCACGCTGTAATCACTAGGAGCAACCGCACAAATTCTAACCACTTTATCCATGAGATTCTTCACACCGAAGCACATGAACTTCACTGTCTTCAACTGTCATAAAAGAAAGGTGGCTTGCGGACTGCCAAATCATGAACCATTGTAGTTGTAGGCACTTACATTATCCCATACTTCCCTCTAGAACTGTAAAGCAAAATACTTCAATGTGGAGAAAAATACTTTCTCCCTGTCACCAATGAATAATTAGAAAAAGCAGGTTTTACTCTGGTGAATGTAACTCACTCAATTCTTCATAATGGAGGCTCAAACTCAGGATTTAGCATCTTTAGACATGCCTCTAAATAACTTCCAATCCGTAGACCAAGATCTTCAATCTATAAGAAATGAGGAGCAATCTTCTAGACTGTTCTTCAGTATGCAACTCACTGTCTTCACTATGATTCACTGTTTCCTTTCTGATTCTTCCAAAGGGGCTAATTTTCTCAACATATAAGGCTTCTAATAAATCAAAAGATAAGGATACAGTTGACACCAATGACAACACATATATGTTGACATCAATGACAACACCGATTAGGCACACACTTGCAACACTATTTTCATGTTTCATGTTTGATTTCTACCATATGAGGGTATTTCCTTCTTTCTTATTTAATATATTTACTCTTATGCTTGTTTATGTTGCACTTATGTTGTCATTGATGTCAACAGTGTGAGATTCAAGTTGTTGTCAGTAGTGTTGGAATGAAGAAGGCCAGAAGTAAAGTGTACAAGAGGTTAATGTCAAAGGGAGTCTGTGGCAATATGATCAGAGAAGAAGACAAAAGAAGATAGATAAGAGATGAGAAGGGCAAGATAATGAATGTCATCAAGATAATGTTGTTTTTGTATAAAGTTGATAATGAAGTCTCTGATGTGGCAAATATTGTATTAATTATTTCTTAAGGAAATACATTGCTTTAGTTTTGAAAGAAAGATTCAAGTTGTCGAAGGTACTAAAGTTTGCATAGAATAAGCTCTAGAGAATGCTCTACATTGCTTCACATTTGATGGTACGACCTTGTGGTTTGGGAGTTTATCAGAGACATGTGTGAAGATTATATGTTCCAGATTTTAGAGCTTGAAAATTAATGCAGAAGATTCTAGAGCTCGTAGAGTGAAGATAGTTGTTCAGAGTTGATGCAGTCAGGATGTGTTTGGGAAATGCTCCATATTTCTCTGCCTTTGAAGTTGAGGTCCTGTAGTTTGAAGGATGATAATTTATAGATGAGAAGATGATAATATTCAAGAGTCAGCTACTATGATGCACCACAGAGGTTCTGGGTGCTGCCACAATAATGGGTTACACTTTCTGGGACATCCTGATTTTTGTTGAAATCACATATTTTTAGAAAATATAATGATTTAAGCCTTGAAAGGTTCCATTTAAAGGATTTTAATTAAAGAGGGTTTTATCAAACCCCCTTATATTCAAACCCCCTTGGATAGAACCCCACTAGTTTTAAACCATACCTTTAATGGAGTCTCCTCTACACCTATCAAAATGCTGATAAAAAATCACTTTTGATTTACCTTTTGGGGGATCAAATGAATTCATCTAAAATTTATGTTTTGTAAGTATGTAGTCCTTATTATAAGCTTCCCAAAAAGTATAATTTTAAATATATTTAATTTGATTATTATATTTATTTTTTATTTCTTGTGAATGTAGGTTTTTCACCGAACATCAAGTTCTTTGTTCCACACACATGGAAATGTTGAAATTAGGGTAGACAACTTCAGGCGCACTACCCAGAGCTCACTGCTCAAAAGAGGCTCACTGCCTACAGAAATATTTATAAGTTTATCACAGAAAGATTGAACTAGAAAATAACATCTTCTTCATGCCAAGGTCAGTTCCATTGATGCGCACAACACTTCTGCTCTTCCCCCAAACACTTTTTCACTATCTCCTCATTCTTTACTGCTCTTCCTCTTCTCTGCTTTGCTTTTCTTCCTTTCTTAAGATCTTATCATTTTCGCACAAGGATGCCTTTCCACAACTTAACCATACATATTTATATGCTTCATCAACCTTGGAATAAACATCAAGGTCGGTACAACAAACATATGACTTAATGCGAATCACTATATTGTCGACCAAACATAGTTGGGACCCAAATCTTCCTTGAACAACACGTCATACTTCATAGAACCTTTCTTAGATCATTTGTAACATGCACAAAGCATCCGGTCGGCCAAGATTGGAAAGAATAGCAACATCCAAAGAGAAATCTTCAATCACGAGCTCAAACTTCAATGCGGATCACCAACACAATAGGCACATGATCCAGAGATCTCCACAAACATAGTGAAATCAACAAGAACAACCGCACCACCTCAAATCACCAGAATCACTTGCATCTTCATACCAGAACATAAGAACACCAACTACCATGATTGTCACACTAAAAGATTGCTTGTAGACCTCCAAACCACGAACCACTTGGGTTGAGGATCCACACTGACATCCCAAACACACCTCTAGATCCGCAGATCATAATATTTCAATGCGGATCAATCTGGACCAAATTCCTGTCACTCTGTCACCTCTGAACACCTTCAAAACCTGATTCTACTCAGATGGCCATAACTTCCCAAATTCTTCATGCGGATCCCTCAAATCTTAACAGGAGCAACTTCGGACAATCCTTTACAACACCCTTTGATCTGTAGACTCTAATCTTCATCTTATTGGGAATGCAGAGCAATCTACTTCACTAAACTACACTGTCTCCTTTGTCTCTTATAGAGAGATATGTAACTCACTTGTTTCTTCCAGAGAGGCTAATTTTCTCAATATCCTGAACATACAAGTCTTCTAGAATGGGATACAGATGACACCAATGACAACAAAGATATGTTGACATCAATGACAACATCGATTAGGCACATATTTGCAACAGGAAAATTAGTAAATTAGTGAATTTTTTTTTTTGAAAAATATCTATGCCCTAGGTATTGATGTCCTTGTTTCAACAAAAAAAAAAAGAAAAAATGAATTTCAATACATACAAAAAAAGTTATGTTTTACGGAATACGCCTATGTCTAAAGTATAATTTGTTTGACTTCAAAATTTAATTTTAAAAAAATATTCAACAAAACATTATAAAACCAAATGCATACCCTATATATTGGTGTTATCAATCTAAATTCAAAAGAATCAAAATTTTATCCTTTGTAGAAAAAAAAGTTATGTGCTACAGAATACACATCACTTTAAAAAAATGTTGTTTACTATTAAAAACTAGTTATCAAAGGAGACGTAATTTTTTTTATAATTTAACTCCAAATTTTTTTTAAAAAATATATTTAGAATCTACAAACAAAATCTCACAAATCACTAGTTCGCATCATCTTCAAATTCGTAACGGTTTAGCAGCTATAGGTGTCAGAAAGTGAAGATTTAGTTCAAAATGTTGATTTCAATGTCAAGTTTGGCCAAAAAGTGTAACCCATTATTGTGGGATGACCCTTGTCTGGGGTCAGTAGAATAAAGACACCTCTTGCTACTGACTAAGGTTGTCTGGAGGAGAAAGTAGAAGCCACCGCATTTCACCGTAGTTTATCTTTTGGCTTTGTTGTTTGGAAAATGAGTTTAGATATTCAGTTGAATGATTCAATTCAAGTTTCAGGTGTTGAAGTGCACTGCAAGTTGGTTTTTCAATGGTTTATTTCAAGATTGTGTGTTTAGTATTTGTGTGTAATTCCAAGCTCAATTTGTATTTGTTTGCACTAGAAAGAAAAATATATATTTCAATGGAAGGATTGGTTAAGAAGGTTTGTATAAGTCTTATGTTGCTTGTGTAATTATCCACATAACGTTATTTGGTCTCTCCGGTACTGGTTTTGGTCTGGAGCTATTAGGTGGAAGGATGTGTGTTTATTGGGCCAACTTCATGTGTTTTCAATGTTCCTGCCATATGATTTGAAGTGCGCGCCAGCTTGGAAGAATGTGATAATAAAGAATAGGTCTTGGTTATCACTTGGCTTGAACTGCATTGATTTTCTACATCTTTTGAATATTGACTTGGTGTGGTCTTGCATGTTTCATAAATACAAGTTTCATTTTGGCTGACTTGGGAGAAGGATTTTTGGACTTGTGGAAGGTATAAATGGAAGATCTTGTTTGTTGAGGAAAGTATGAGTGAGTGAGAGAGAGAGTGTGTGTGTGAAGATGTGAGAATGTTTTTGAAGGTGTATTGGAGGTAGCAGTGATTGCTAAGCAGAGAAAGTGAAGTTTTGTGACAAAGTGAAGTGTGCGAATGATGCGGAATTGGTTTGGTTAGTAAGATCCATTGAATGTAATATCCATAGGTTGTAGCCTCATTTTGTAAGTGTCTTTGCATTATATTTTAGGGAGTTGCAGCTTCCTTTGGGTTATAGTCCATAAACAATATTGTAATCCTATTTTATCTTTATTTGTGAGGTTGGATTTGGATAGTAGGTCCAAGCAGCTTGCTCATCGTGGTTTTTCCCTTCTTGGGTTTTCCATGTAAATCTGGTGGTGTGGCTATGTGATTATGTGTTGTGATTTAATTGGTTTAATTTACCGATCTTTTGGTTAAAGTAGGTAGAAGTTTTGTTTATAGATATACTGATTCACCCCCCTCTCAATATATCCTTGTGTTCTAACAGTTTAAACCCTTCTCATCTATTAATATGTCCTTGCATGCATTACCCCACTCTTGTGTTTGCTTGTTTTTACCACTTTGATTAATCAATTTTCCTATTATTTCCTACTTTATCTTTTGCATCCTTATGTTTTACCTTTATTTGCTTATGTCTTTGAAAGGTCATAAATCACCTACTTTGTAATCTCTACCTTATG
This sequence comes from Cunninghamia lanceolata, assembly GCA_027924645.1. Lineage (NCBI taxonomy): Eukaryota > Viridiplantae > Streptophyta > Pinopsida > Cupressales > Cupressaceae > Cunninghamia > Cunninghamia lanceolata. The sequence continues at coordinate 4,295,280 of BSBN01000231.1, read as the reverse complement.
TTCTTACACCCATTTTAGTGACCATTCCTATAGGTGTATTCTAGGGCCATTTTGCCTTGATTATTATCCCTCTTCCAAGTGATGGGTTGATTCCTAGTGACCCTTGAGCCTATTTTTGTACATAGAACCTATTCTAAACATATTTGGAACAAATTTTAATGTTGGGAAAAAAGTCATCCAAGTGCTAGAGAGGGCAAGAAGCACTTGAACGCTAGATTTCAAATCAATCCCAATTCACTCTAATTTTTAGGTCCCAAAACTCTAATCCCTTATTTCCTTAATCTCTCTTCAAATGGTCAAATTGAACCAAGTTCAAAATAAAAGACCTAAATACTTCATTTGAAAATAACACACATCTAGAAATTGTAAGTAGCTCATATTTCTCTTCTCTATCTTCTATAGTAGCAAGCTAATAGGTGAATGAATTCATAACAAAAGCTTATCTTGTAGGTTTTCACTCCCTTTAACATTCCTCCATCCACTTCCAACATTTCCTTTTGATCTTTCCTCTTTCCTTCATCCCTTGGCCTCCATTCTTCTTAATTTCTATCTCATTGAATCCTAAATCTTCCCATTCACTCACCACACACCCTTCAACATCCCTATTTTTTAGCCTTGCCTTCAAAACCTTCCATAATTAGTCCAAAATATTCTTTTCCTAGTCGTCTTTCACACACAGACACACACCACATTGCATAATTTAGTTCCTAGGAATTTCTATTTACTACAAATATGCACCCATTACATCATAATGACGCCATAGGCTTGCACACACACTATTAATATATTGTTGGTTAGTGGAGGTTGAAATAAACTATCTAGCAGATTAATTGAGGTTGTTTCCCATACAACCACGCCTTTTCCCCTTTTTCCCAAAGTAAAACTTGTAGTACAAAGAATATGTGATAGTTGTAGGGGATCTAAGTGCACATTTAGGACTAGTAAAGCAGAGAGAAGGTCCCCTTAGAGTTTTAAAGCTACAAATATTAAGGACCCTAGTGCTAGACTACAAAAATATCCTCTCCAACTCCTAACAACATTTATGTTGCCAAGAGAACTTTATACCAATGTAAAATCCTTGTAAAGCATTCCAAGAGGCCTCTCATACCCTACTAAGGTGCTTGAGTCTTCATAAGCACCCTCTAGCACTCTATCCCTATACAATGTATTTTTAGAGATCTTTAGTTCCCAAAACTTATATAGAAGCCTCCACTAGTACCCAATATCAACCAAAGTGTCTACATAAGCACCCCAATGTCAACATATTTGCACCAATGCCTATGTCCCTACATTTTATCCCTGGTTGATCACAAAGAGCTACAAATTTGTAGGGAGGTTCCTCTAGTTATCTACCATAGGTCTTCTTTAATCATCATCAACCTATAATACACCTAATGACACCATTTCTTCTCTCATTTTTAATTTACTTACAATTAATCATTCTCAACTTAGTATTAATCTAGTTTCATTAATAATCTAAAAGTATTTGTTTATTTATGTTACATATCAATAATATACTTTAGATTAGTTAGATGAGACTAGTACATTTGAAATATGGAACACTAGGTTATAATAACCACCCTAAAACAATTATCCAACACATATGGTTCCATATTAGATCTTTTATTTGGTGAACCTAACTACTTGCGTGCTAAAATTTTAATTTTAACATCTTAGACCAATAACACCCCTACTTTTAAATTATTTTTCCGATATCAATCTCTTATCATTTTTCTTACTCTAAACACGCTTTCTTTTATCTTCTTTTTCTTCCCAAAATAATCCAAAAATAAAAATAACCCAAAAAAATTGAAGTGCTACCTTAAACCCCATCTTTATATCTAAAGGACAAAAATGGCATACTACAACTAACTTATTCCTTTTTCCTCTTGGTCTAATCCTTGCAATTTTTAATCCACGATTAATCCTAGTATTCCTACCAATTCTACTTCATCTCTCTCTTCAAAACACTTTCCTTTCTATTCCTTACACCTAACGTACTGTTGAAAATGAAGGTGGAACTACTGCTATAAACTTTAAAATTATGGCTATGCAAAGATGAAAATAATTATGGCACATTGATTATTATGGGCATTTGTGCTTGTTCCTAGTCTTTTGGAGGCTATCCAACATGTTTGAGAAGAACTCCAATGTCATTGGAGTGGTCTTAGTTCAGTCTGCAGAACAGTTAATTGGGTTTTCCTTTTGTAAATGGATAATTTTGTCTTGGTATTGAGCTCAGTTGATGTTTCGGGTAACATTGATGGTTTCTAAAGTTTGATCGGGCTTCTGGTTTGCTCTCCAAGATCCTTGGAGGAGTTTTCTATTTTTGGAAAGTCACCCGGAAGGCATCGTTGCACATCCCAAACCTTACAGAGCATATTGGTTCAGTTTATTTTGCTTTCGGAGGTCGTTTGGGATTTTCCGCAAAATTTAATATTTAATGAGCTATTTTAATTATTATTTTCACTTAAGCTCCTAAGGGTGAAAATAATTAATAAAAATCTAAGTGTTATAGCTCGTTGGAACAAGGAAGAAAAATTTTAAATTATAGATGCATCATTTTGGGGCCTTGAGAAGCAAATATTTCCTTTATTTTGACAAGGAGGTCTTTGGAGCTAAAAAGAGTTTTTAATTAAAAGTGGTGACTTTAAGTTGTGCACACATAATGAATTATTTTATATTGTTTGAGGAGAAATATGAAGGGATAAAGGAAATAATATTTTATTTCCCTAAAAAAGTTATAAAAAGAGGAGTTGGGCTCATTGTTTGGGTATGCTTGGATTTGTATTGTTACTGTGCTAGATTGAACCTGCATGTTCTTCCATATTCTCTTGAGGACGAAAACCCTCTTGTGGAATGCTCTTGAGGACGAAAACCCTCGAGGTTGGGTGTGGTTTCACTACAGGAATCACCATTGTGCTGAAGAAGAGATTTGAGCAAACTTATCCAGAGTTTGCCAGTGAGCTTTCATGGAGCTGGATATGTTTGAAGTTGCTAAGAGTTTTTGGATTAGAGTTCATTAAATATCATGGCAATCAGATGAGAATGAAGTTAGAAGCAGATTTTTTATGCCTTGTATAGTTTTAATGTCATATTGCTGGTCCGTACCATTATATTGCCGTACAGGTAGAAAAAGAGTTTTGCAAAAATAAAATTATTGAGAAGTTCTTTGTGTCTAAATCTTTTTGCACTATTAATATTTTCCTTAGGCGACCCCAATCTGATCATAGTGAGTGGTTGGGAAGCTTTGTTTATTTTTTTATGAGCAACCGTACTTCTGCTGGCCGTACGGCCTGGGAAATGCATAGTTTGTGAAGTGTTTTTGTTAACTGATCTTTAGTGCATGGGAAACATTGGATTTGTCTTGTATTAGCATAGTTTTTAGAGTGGGAAACAATATTGTTAAGTGTGGGCAGTTTCTTGGGAGTTTTCAGCAGTCCGTACTATGCTGGGAAGGTGCCGTACTAGTCTGGAAGAAGTCATTTTATAGTCTATCACTCTCTCTGTTGTGTTCAGTACATATAATTGATAGATCATTTAGGGACCGCTTGTTTTGTCAAACATTGGGTTTAGTCTTGTAATATTATACTTCCCTGGATGCCAATGGTCTGTGTAGAGAGCAGTTGATGTATCATTTCAGGTTGCAGCAGTGACGGACAGCAAATAAATACTACATTATCATTCAGCTATTCAAGAAATCTGCAGGGTATGGTCATGCTATCTTCACAAGATTCTTAATAAGTCCAAACAAGACTTGATTTACATTGTATTTGATATCATTGTAATCTTTCTTGTGAATCACATTAAGGCCCCTGGATGGTTTACCGCCAGTGTGGAGGAAAGAACAATTAAACATATTGTAACCCCTGGATGGTTTTACCGCCAGTGTGGATAAATGAACTTTTCTTTATTGTTTTTACCCACTGCATAAGTGGAGTATTCCCACTGAATAAGTGGATGGCATTGTAATTTTCCTTTCTTGCTCTCATACCCACTAAAAGTGGTGAATCCCCACAACTTGTGGATGCCTGCATATGCAGATGAATGTTTACTTGTTTACACAATGTTTTAATTTGTAATCTAAAGCACATTATGCTCTCACCTTGCCCGAATTGGGATCTTGGTGATCAGAAGTGCGGAGGAGTTTAGTTGTGCTAACACTGTTTATCATTGTTCTATATTTTGGAAAAAAATTTGGGGTTGTATATTACAGATTAATTCGTAACAATTAATGTGTAAGTGATTTTGCACTTTCAATCCAATGTAGAAGAGAAGAGAATAGAAGAGAATAGCTTGCAAGAAGAAGACGAGTATTTACATGGAGAAACCCCTAAGGGAAAAAAACTCCACACTCAAAGACATTTCCTGCTTATATTAAATCTCTTTGGAAAATATTACATTCAATACTAAAATTTCTGTAAGTCCTTGATGCACTCCAAAAACGCTTCTTGTTTTTTTCTTTTGAGTCTTTTTTCAAAAAACTTCTTGCTTTTTTCTTCTAAGTGTTTTTCACAATTCAACTCTCTGGAAAATGTATGGGGCTTTTTAATTAATACGAAATCTTTTTAATTCAAAAACTTCTTAATTAGAAAGTTTGAAACTTAAATTACAATAAATTTTAATTGATAACATAGGAACAAATCCTCATGCAAAAACCAAGTGCTCCAAATAGAGAAGATTGAAGTCAAACAAAGTCAAGCCTCTTGTTAACTACCTGTCATGAATGTGGGCGCCCAAGTTTGCTCAAGTAAACTTTTCCAACATCAAATACATTTCCAAATAAAAGTAACAATAGAAAGTCCTTAAATTGGACGTCCAAGTTTGCCCAGTCTCTTTCTTTTAACTGAAGTGATCAACACACACCAATCTCATGCAAACAACATGCAAGATTGATGTCCCCAAGGTTATTCTGAATTACCTTGTTCTATACATGCAAGTGACATGCAAACACCTGATTCAACATGCAACTAATACCCATTATTTGAAACATTGAGATGTACCATCTTGCAAGTTTTTGGAGTTGGAGTGTTCTGCAAGTAATCTCTCAAAACTGACATGCAACAACATGCAAGCACATGCAAGTCCATAGGAGTGACATGCAACAACATGCAAGCACATGCAAGTGACATGCAACAACATGCAAGTCCATAGAAGCAACATGCAAGTATCATGCAACGACATGCAACAACTGTTGAAAGAACACTAATACACTGAGAGGGGGGGTGAATCAATGTATGTTAAAACTTTAAAATTAAATCAGTAGTCAAGAATTAAAAGCACACAAATCACACACACACAAGGAGACACCGAATTTATGTGGAAAACCCAAAAGGGAAAAACCACGGTGAGAATGTTGCTTGAGTCTACTTCTCAAATCCAACCTCATAATAAAAGATTTTATAGATGTTTTGTAAGCACCAACTTACAGGTACATTGACACCCAAGACAATGTTTTGAGGCTCCAACCTTCATGTACACTATACACCTATTGAGCACTAACCCAATACAATGAGGAACCAACCCCAATGAGGCACCAACTGCTGAATCCTTACAAATTTTGATGTGTAGACACTGGTTCTTCACTAACCTTAAATGCACCCTTCAATTTATATATAGTCTCATTCACACTTCTGCACTCTATGTTTTAATTAACACAATATACTCCTCATTATGCTCTCTGTATTCTCTATTCACTTTAACAGAGCCTCTCTTCTTCAATACAATCTACCTATGAACATCTGCATGTTTGTACAACCTCTGCCCTCTATACTTGCGAATGAAAGATATTCAATTAAGTGTATGTAACCTATTCACCACAAATTCAATGTGTATAAAAATACATACACCCAATCAGTTGAACCGCCATCAACCACTCACAAACCAAACATAAAAAATTTCAAATCACTAACTGTTGTGCAACTAATCCATATCAGGCTCAGAATTGTTTGTCGGTGAAATATCCCATCGTTCTATTCACTTCAGAGTCAGCAAGATCATCCCAACATACTGTTGCTTATGTGACCTTTTCGTTCATGTTATCTGTCATTTATGTGGCTAATTTAATTTTTACAAGTATTACATTAGACAGAGAACATATACTTTTATTGGTAAAAATGTAATATTGCAAACTTGGGTCTTTGTCACTTTTATCAAAAAAAGTTGATTTTTCAAAACTTGCCTTTATCGCCCTTTGTCGTCAAAATCTCATTTTTCAAAATTGAGGCTCCTTCCTTCTCTATTGGCAAAAGTTAATTTTTCAAAACTAGCTTTTATTGCCCTTTGTCAGTGAAATCTAAAATTTCTAAACTTTTGTCTTTAATGTCTTTATGCCTCTTATCGACAAAAATACATTTCTCAGAACTATCCCTTTTGACACACATTATCGGTAAAGATTTGTTTTTACAAACTTTGTCCTTCGTCCTTTCTATCAGCCACTTCTCCCTTTTTTGAACCTTAGCCATCTCCATCACAAAATGCTTTATCTATAAAAATCCAACATTATGAACTTGGCCTTGTTTCCTCTATTATTGGTGAATTCTCAAGTTTAAAAAATCTCAGCATTATCTCCTTATTCCTTTAACCTCATCGCCTTATGCCTTTATCGGCTAATATAGCTTTTTCCAAACTTTGGCCTTTAGCACACTTTGTCGGCAAAGTGGCCATCACACAAACTTTATACTTTGATTCATTATGATAGCTTATCAACAAAAATGAAAAATCTTGAACTTACACTTTGTTACCAACTTCTCTTTGCTGGTAATTGTCAACGATCACAAACTAGCTTCACACAATGCAATTCTTGACCAAGCATTACCTAGTCGGTGAATCGGATAAAATACTAACTTTCAAACTAGTTAGTCATAGTTCCACTTTCTCGACAACAAGGAAAAATACACGAAACACTTTGTTTCTCTTCAAAACTTCTGAAGACTTAACCTATTCAAAATACATTATATGCCTACCTTCATAAGCCGCTATCAGCTAGTCGGCAAATCGACTAAAACTTGAACTTGCAAACTAGTTCGGGAAATTAAAATTTTCTTGATAGTTCTTTTCTTCGAACACTTCAAACATTTGCTTTACTTTGTCGGTAAATTGACTAAAAGTTGAACTAGCGAACAAGTTAGCAAAATGATAACTTTGCCGATAGAAGTCATTTAACTTCTTTTTTTCGTCCAAGTCTTTTCTTTGATATAAAACAGGTTTGAATGTGGAACTTTTTACCGACAGTTACCGATGAACTTTTTCATCCAATTTGATATAAAACAAGTTCGAATGTGGGACATTTTGGTGATAGTTGCCAATGAACATTTGTTGCCGATATAAGATATTTACTTGTCTTTTCTTCCAAATAAGATGATAATTTGTCTTATTTTGTGTTTGCCAATTAATGACTCGTCAACACAGCTTCAACACAGCTTTGACAAACTCCACAAAATGCAAATGTCGATTGCTCCTTATTATGTTGATTGCTCCTTCCCTTTCTTTGACATCAATGACAAGAATTCAACAATCTCCCCCTTTGTCATTGATGGCAACATCTGAATCTGACCTAAATTTGACCATGAGAACCACCATGACAACCAAACCATATCAATCTCCTCCTTGCTACATGTATAAGCACTTTGTTGTGAACACGCTACAAAATTCTCCCCCTTTGACATCAATTACAAAGGAACTCATAGAAAATTAACAATGCTAACTTACTCCCCCTAAGGATAATCATCCTACAGGACAACTGCAGTACCAGAGATAAAGATATACTCTAATTTACTCCCCCTGGATGAATACATTTTGTATTCAATAAGAGATAGGAGAATGAACAACTCCTAACTTCTTCCTGAGCTGTTCAAATGTCTCCTTTGGATAGGGTCTTGTTGATCCCACAAAGATTCAGAAGCATTAGGGTGGCATTTGTTCAGGCAACTATGTTTTTAGTTTTTCAGTATTTTTTTTAAAAAATTGTCTACATCCTAGTAATTGCATTTTCAGACACCTTCAGAGTGGAATTTGGGGTCAAGACTTTCATCGGTTGCTTGGAGCAATAGCCGCAGGTAGGGCTCGACGCAACTCAATCTAGCTCTCTAGGAGATCTTTCCAACAATTCTAAGAAGTCTGGGTTTCGACTAGCTAGCTAGAAGTTATGACCCTGCTAAGTGGGGTTCTGAATTTAGTAGTTTTTTTGAAAATTTGAATTTTTAGTAGTTAGTTGTTGTTTTTGTCACCTTCCAACTATCCATTTCAAATTCCATGGATAAGGTGACCTTTCACATTCTTGCTTCATTTTATATAAACAATTTTTGATGCAATTAAAAACTCTCTTTGGTTACCTGCAACTCTTTACGAGTTCTGCACATTGAGCTCTTGTTTATTCTCACAATACCACAGGCTCAGCGCTAGGTATTGTTATATGAATTCTCCATTAAAATTTAGATTAGTGGTATCAGAGCGGTTTGCTCCTATATGTCACATCGTACGTGGTCTGGTTATCAAAGGTTGGGATTGTAGACACGAGACCCATCAGATTACCTACCCTTGAGATGCACACGATCGAAGATGGAAGAACAAGGAGATGGATCTGACCCTTTCAATGAGTTGGTACAAGAATCTTTGGCAAAGAAACATGAGGAGATGATGAGTGAATTCTCTCGAATCCTCCAATGAAATCATCAACCACAAGATGTAGCTGGAGTGCCATTTCATGGTCACACCCCATTCAAGGTACAAGTAAATTTTGACATTCCAAATTTTGAGGGAAAAATTAATGTAGACGCTGTTGATGATTGGATATCAAAACTAGAGAATTTTTTTCTTCTGTAAATCACTTCTCAAATGTTGAGAAAATAACCTTTGCACTCCTCAAAGTTGAAGAACATGTGAAACAATCTTAGGAGAATAGACTAGTAGCCAGAAATAGCCCTGACAGCCAAGAATTTGATGCATTGGTGGATGACAATCCCACATGGGGAGAATTTGTGGAATACATCAATGAGGAATACTACCCTAAAAATTTGTATGAGGAGAAATACATATAGTGGCAATTACTCCAACAAAACAAGGACCAATCTGTTCAAGATTATACTAATACATTCATGCACTTTCAACAAAATTGGGAATCAATGGCACAAAGAAGCATCGAGTATTGAAGTATCGCAGTGGGCTTCATTGGTATATCCAGACAGAAATGGATTTCCTACATATTGAGAATTTGAGTACTGCCTTCAAATATGCAGTAAAGATAGAGGAAAAATTCAAACAAAAGGGGAAGAAGGATTATTTCTCAAACAACAAATCCAAGGGTGAAGGTGGTAGCAAATTTGGTGGGAAACAGACAACCAAGGACTTCTCCTCACAAACCTCATCAACAACAAACAAGGGTAACAAAAAGATGTGGTGTGAATTCCATAAGAGCCCTGGACATAACACTAAAGACTACCGTGCCATGAAGACTTTGTTGGCAAAAAATTGTCAAGGAGAGACGAAACATGATTCGTTGCCTACAAACCCTTATGAACAAAACGGTGATGAACAGGTCATTGAGGCTGACCCACATGCCATAGTTTCCATTGCCAAAGTCATGCCCCATGAAGATGATGAGTGCTTATTTCACTCACAGATGTGGGTAAATGGAAAGGCTCTTCATTTCGTTGTTGATAGTGGAAGCCAAAAGAATTTGATTTCTGTTGAAACTATGAAGAGATTGAATCTACAGACAACACGACATCCACAACCATATCATATGGGATGGGTAAGTCATGGACAAGACCTTTTGGTGAATAAACAGTGCCGCTTACCTTATTCTATCAAGCCATTCAAAGATGAGTGATATGTGATGTGGCACCTTTGGATGTATACGATGTATTGTTGGGGCACCCATACATGTACAAGCACCATGGAGTCTATGAATCTAGGCCACACAACATTACCATCAAGTTGGGTGAAAAGAGGTATCGAATACCAGAGGTAAGTCCTGCAGAACTAGTATCTTTGATTACTACAAAACAATGTAAGCATTTGATTGCTCAGACTAGAAATTTTGTCCTACTAATGGTTCAACCTGAGAAGGCAAGGTCTGTTGTGGTTAGCAGTCATACCAAAGTGGCAACTACCACAACTAACAAAAATAGATGGATCAAATATTGTCAACATATCAGGATGTATTCAATTCACCAACAGGGGTACCATTGCACTGCCAAGTCAAGCATCAGATTGATCTAATTCTAGGGACACCATTACCAAATGGGCCACTGTATAGAAGGCCAGTTTTGGAGGATGAAGAAATCTAGCGGCAAGTTCAAGAGTTGATCAAGAAAGGACACATTCGTCCAAGTGCCTCACCATGTGGAAGTCTAATTATTTTGGCCAAAAAGAAGGATGGAACATGGAAACTTTGTATTGATTATCAAGTTCTCAACAAGATCATTATGAAAAACTGATATCCAATCCCTCACATTGATGATTTGTTGGACCAACTCAGGGGGCAAAATTTTTCACCAAAATTGACTTGAAATCTAGATACTACCAAGTCCTAGTTGAGCCATCAGATGCGTGGAAGACTGCTTTCAAATCCAAGGAAGGGTTGTTTGAGTGACTAGTCATGCCTTTTAGCTTGACCAAAACCCCTGCCACCTTCATGAGATTGATGGATGATGTCCTCAGACCATTCATTAGTTCTTTCATTGTCGTCTATTTGGATGACATACTCATTTTTAGAAAAACATGGGGTGACCATCTACAACATGTTCAACAAGTTCTTTCTACCTTGCGACAACACAAATTATATGCTAACATAGATAAGTGTTCCTTTGGTATGGAGAGTATTCAATATTTGGGATACATTATGGACAAAATGGGTGTTCGTGTGGACCCTGAAAAGATACAAGTTCTCAAAGATTGGCCATCTCCCAAAAATTTCATAGAACTTCATAGCTTCTTGGGTCTAGCCAATTTCTACTAGAGATTCGTACTTGGTTTTTTAAAATTGTCATGGCCTATGAATCAAGTAGTTAGGGGAGGACCAAGAGAAAAATTCTGCTAGATAGAGGCACAATAGAAAGCATTCATGGAGTTGAAGACGAGGCTATGCTCTGCACCAGTACTAGCACTGCCAGATCTACAACAATCCTTTCAAATTGAAACAGATGCTTTAGACTATGCACTAGGGGCAGTTCTCATGCAACATGGGCATCCAATTGCCTACCATAGTGAGACTTTCTCTGACATAGTGCACAAGTATCCCACATATGATAAGGAGTTGTATGCTATTGTACAGGTCTGCAAACAATGGAAACATTACATTCTGGGGAAGGAGACTATCATTCACACAGATCATAAACCTCTACAATTTCTACAAACACAAGGGAAGCTACAAAATGATAGACATCAAAGATGATATGCCTACTTGCAACAATTTCACCTTAATATATGGCACAAGAAGGGAGCTACTAACAAAGGTGTAGACTATTTGAGCAGACCTCTGATCATAGCCCTAACAATGGTATTGGATTCTTGTGGTCACCACATAATAGATTGGCCTCAGCTGTATGGGACATATCCTAATTTTGCTAAGATCTACAACAATCTAGTAGAGGGGAAACAAGTTATTGATTTCTACTTGAAGGATGGGATTCTCTGTCACATAGGGCACATATGTGTTCCAGCCAAGGGCTGACAAAAGATGATATGGGAGGCCCACTACAATCATGTTGCAGGATACTTCAGGGTGGAGAAGACCATTGTTGCGTACTTCAGAGGTATTTTTACTGGCCCAAATTGAGACATGATGTCATTCTATACATCCAAGCTTGTATTGCTTGTGCTATTGCAAAGCCTACCAATCGTAAGCAAGGATTGTATACATCTCTTCCAATCCTTGACAAACCCTAGCATTCAGTTTCAATGGATTTCATGTCTGGCCTACCTTCTACCAAATGTGGGCATAATTGTGTATATGTGGTGGTAGATAGGTTTTTAAATATGACTGTCATGGTGGCTTGCAAGAAGGGAGTCTTTGCAAAAGAAACTGCTAAGCTTTTCTTTGAGAATGTTTGGGTATACTTTGAATTGCCACAAACCATCATATCTGATAGGTATAGTAGATTTCTTAACAATTTTTGGTCAGCACTCTGGGCCTTGATGGACACAAAGTTGACAAAATCCACTGCTTTCCACCCCCAAACAGATGGGTAGACTGAGGTGGTGGATTGAATGATCATTCACATTTTATGGATGTACCATTCCAAACATCCTCAGACTTGGGATGAAAGCTTTCCATATGTACAACATAGTTACAATCGAGAACTGCATGGTTCCACATGGCATAGTCCATTTGAGGTATGTCTTGGCTACCAACCATTGGCTCCAATTGATGTGGCATTGGCAACCATGTTGAGTGACCCATCAACACATTCAGAGAAAGAGGTAGATAGGGCAACTAAGCTTGTTGAGAAGATACGCCATATTCAACAACAAGTGCATGAGATACTCCAATATAGTAATTAGAAATACAAGGACAAACGTGATTAGCATCGTACACCTCATCAGTTTAAGGTTGGGGACAAGGTTTGGATTCACATTCAAAAAGAAAGACTTCAAGGACCTCATAGGAAACTCTGCCCCATTTAGTATGGTCCATACACCATCCTCAAACAGGTTGGTGAAAATGCTTGTGAACTCAATCTGCCAGCTTTTCTTGGACTACATCCTGTTTTCAATGTTGAATTGTTGCGTCCATATTTTCCACCATTGTTGGACACTTCAGATGTTGCAGAACATATTAGTAGCATAGAGTTGAATCCAGACACTACTTCCCCTATTACATGTGATCAAATTACTTCAGAAGCATTAGGGTAGCATTTGTTCAGGCAACTATGTTTTTAGTTTTTCAGTATTTTTTTCATAATTGTCTACATCCTAGTAATTGGCATTTTCGGAGGCCTTCAGAGTGGAATTTGGGGTCAAGAATTTCATCAGTTGCTTGAAGTGATAATCATAGGTAGGGCTCAATACAACTCAATCTAGCTCTCCAGGAGATCTTTCCAACGAGTCCAAAAATTCTAGATTTCGACTAGCTGGCTAGAAGTTATGACCCTGCCAAGTGGGGTTCTCAATTTAGTAATTTTTTTGAAAATTTGAAAATTTAAATTTTTAGTAGTTAGTTGTTGTTTTTGTCACCTTCCAACTATCCATTTCAAATTCCATGGATAAGGTGACCTTTCACATTCTTGCTTCATTGTATATAAACAATTATTGATGCAATTAAAAACTCTCTTTGGTTGCCTGCAACTCTTTACAAGTTAGATGCACATTGAGCTCTTGTTTATTCTCAAAATACCATAGGCTCAGCACTAGGTATTGTTATCTGAATTCTCCATTAAAATTTAGATCATTTATAAATATATCTACCAGCTATTCTTTTGTAGCCACACAGTTCAACTTGATTTCTTGTTTAGAAACTTTCTCCCTGAGAAAATGGTACTTAATGGATATGTGCTTGGTTCTTGAATGCATAGCTTGATTCTTTGAGATGTTTGTTGCACTGGTATTATCACAAAGAATGTTGATTGTCTCATTAAATTTTTATGTCGAAAAATGTCCCCTTGGGGGCTTTTCCCTCTTAAGGTTTAGCTCCTGGGTCCTTAGAATGCATTTAGAGCATCTTGTGTGTTAATTTTGAATCCCGATGAGAAAACCCCAAAGTCTTGTGGCAAATAGGACCTAGGGGGTGCTATTGAGATGACTCCTAGCTAAAATAGGCTATCCTATTTTGGGTCAGGCCCTAATTCGAAGTGTCGGTTATATGACCGTTGTTAGGTCCTATGCTGACACCAAAAGTTTGAATTATGAAATTCTTAGTGGGAATGTTTGTAGTTGCATATATAAGCAAGTTTAGGACTTCATTTGCAAACTAGAGATGGACATTGTGACCTTGTGATCTTATGCTAAGGTGATTCAAGGATTTCATTATGTTACAGAGTAGTCTTGTGTTGTTATTATGTTTTTTTGTTGCAGGTTTGGCTCCATCTCCTCATGGCATGAAAGAGCTTCTTCCTTCTATGAGATCTACATCTTTAAGGTGACATTTATTTGTGTTTCAATCATTTATCATTTGGATTTTGCCTCTATCCCACAGGGATACACACTCTTATTTAACAACAATGTTTAGAAGACTTGAATGTCTCTCCGGGGCTTGATTGAGGCAAGCCTCTAAACACCACAACCCCCAACCACACTCCTTTGTGATTGCAGGTTATAGGTACCAAGTTTCATGGAGTGGAGTTGCAGAGGAAGGTTGCAGACGACAAGGATTCAGGATCTGAAAGAAAGAAGTGAAACAGAGCATTTTCAGGACATGGGCATCTAGGGAAATGTCCTCTGGAGTTTCAAAGATGAGAATTAGAGTTACAGGGGCATTCTGCACTTGAAGGAGGTTCTACATCCCAAAAATCAGTCTGCACTGGACTAGGGCGCCTAGGGCAGTGTTCTCCATGTTTTGGGTGACAAAAATAGACGGAGTAGTGATTATTAGTGTCGGAAGGAGTTCTGCATTTCGTGAAGAAAATAGTGCCTTGGACTTGGGTGCCTGAGGCATTGTCCTCAAATATTCCAAATTCTAAACTTCAAAAAATGGTCAGTTATTAATCTCCGTCCTTTTCCTTAATCTGTAAGCATTTATCTGAATTTACCAGTTTATTCACTGTTTTGCATAATTAGAGTTTCTTGCATATTTAAGGTTAAGGTGAGATATTAATTAGCAATTTTTGAGTTTCCACATCGTTCCAAGTGATAGCCCAACCTGTTAGGTGAATGCTCTCACTTAGTAGAGATTCAACTCAGTTGATATGTCCTTGAATGTTTGTAGTGAAAGGGGGATCTAAACCCATAAACACTAAAACAATCAACACCTATCCCTCCTTTTCATTCTAAACATTTTGGTGAACTTGTGTTTTTGAATTTTGCACCTTGCTGAGTATTGTGTGATATATTTGCATTCATTCATCTTATTACATTTGAAAAATCACAAAAAAATGAAAAAAATGAAAAAAATGAAAAATTTGAAAATATTGGAATTTTAGGCTTGTATTTTGGCATAATTTAAATTAATTGGCATTTAATTTCTATTATTTTCATTGTATCTAATTTAAATTACATAAATTCATCATAATCATTCATTGGCATTGCATTTTCGTGCTTAAATTGGTGAAAATTGCTTGAAATTGTGTATTTTCATATAACCTAGTTTTTGCATTAGCTAGGGTTTGTAGTTAAAATCTTGTTTCAGATTTTACTACTATTTTAAACACTCATTTAGGACTAATTTCTAACTGTAGTCTTTCATCATAGTGTCTTTCTTGCAAAACTTCATGTCCAGGGTTTGAAAACCTTGCATTTTTATAAGATTTTGGCTTATTTTGAATATAGACTTTCATCATAGGCATGTTGTGAAGGATTTTTATGCATTATTTGACTAATATCAAGGTTATAATTTTCTGCCCCTCCTCAAATTCCTTACAACACCCTTTCTATTAGGCTTCTACATGGAAAATTGGTGAAAAATTACATATTTTAGGTGTATTTTCACTAGGTTTTGACTTGTCACCACTCTAGAATTGCATTAAAGGTGTGTTGTGAAGGATATTTCTACATAATTGGATTGATATTAGACATATTATTTTCTTCCCCTCATCAATTTCCTTACAACACCTTTTCTTTCACTCATCTGCATTGAAAAAAGTTGAAAAATCAAGCATTTTAGGTCATTCATACATACTTTTACATTTGTTTCTTGCATAAGTGTTGAAAATATTTAAAAT
Organism: Cunninghamia lanceolata; assembly: GCA_027924645.1. Taxonomy (NCBI): domain Eukaryota; kingdom Viridiplantae; phylum Streptophyta; class Pinopsida; order Cupressales; family Cupressaceae; genus Cunninghamia; species Cunninghamia lanceolata. The sequence goes on along the minus strand of BSBN01000231.1, from coordinate 4,279,465 downwards.
CTGATTTGACATTCATTTGAAAACATACGCATGGCTTCTCAATACAACAATAATGCTAGGTTTGCTTCTAGGCCTCATTTGAAAAGAAGAGCTTTTGAACTTGAAATAACATTTACACCTCATGACAAAGAAATGGTAGATACTAAAGGGCCTCTTTACATTATAGTAAACATAATAGAAAGACCTATACATGGAACACTTATAGACCCTAATTTCATGTCTAATGTGGTTACAGAAGATTTCCTTCTTAAACATGATTTGGCACAAGATTCTTATGAACTATCGGATTTGAGAGTTAAAACACATAATGGAGCTTTAATGAATAAATTTGATAAGATAACCTTATTGGTCTTGGTATATGATAAAGCTGTGGATCAGTTATTTGATGTTATCCCCTTATCCAACCTCTTCCATGTAAAACTAGGACATACTTGGCTTAAGGCTATGAATGCTGTCCCCTTAACTATTCACAAATGTCTAAAATTCCCTTTGCATGGAGAAATACATACTATCTGCCATAATTCATATCAACCTCTAGCTAAGGACAAGAACTTCACTCTTGATTACTTTTGGCTACAACCTAATAGAGACCCTGAGCCACGAAGAGATCGATCTTTCTTAGAATATAGACGATACAAAGCAAAACAATTAGCTAGAGTGGCCAGGTGGTGTAGGAGCATCTAGAAAATCATGTTTTCTTTTGTAATAAGGTCTATTGACCAATGCATTTTCATTTCAGTTTGTGTCTAGGTTCACTTTGTAAGTCCCAAGTGACATTTGTCAATTGTAATCACATAATGATAAAAATAGCAATAATGCCAAAAATAGGCAGTAGTGTCTCCCAGCTGCTTGGAGTTAGTTTGGTACTACCCTGGGCGAATCTATAAAAACTAGGGAAATGAACAAGATTAGGTATTAGGGTTTGAGGTTGTAATCAGTCATATGATATTGTGATATAATGTAATCAGATCGTAGAGAGGAGCTTGAGTGCGATTGAACATTGTTTCAAAGAGAAATAAAGATATTATGTTCTGTCATTTCGATTCCTATTCTCTGTAATTGCAAATTTGTTAGTTGTAGATTTCCTTTCCGTTCTTTGTTTTCCCATTGTTGCAAGATGTCGATTTGAAGCATTCCACTGATAAGATTTCTATCGAAATAAGTAGAATGGCTTCTCGATGTACATATATGTCTTTTCTTGTTTCTTTGTTTGTCATTTGTGTTCTGTTCGACGGTGGAGAAGATCGGATCGACTGTGCTGTGCAGTAGACCAACCTAGCATCTCCATGTGCTAGGGTCTGGGTTGGAAGTTAGGCGATTTGAGGATTTGCAGTTTTGCGAAGGCATCATCGGCGAGACACAGCCTTCGGGGAAGCTTGGGAAAGTGACACCGATCAAGGTCTTAGACCGATAGAACGCATATTGCGAATGCATATCACAAATGTACATTGAGAATGTATGTGCGAATATACATTCCGTCAGATACAACAAGTGACCGGTCATAACGGTGAAACAAGGTGTAGTAACCAGCCATAGTAAGTCATGTTATGCATATGCCACAGTTTGGCATATCGGAGTGATCGTCCATCGGGGAAAGTTAAGGGATCGACCAGATAAATAACAAGGTGGCCGACGAGATGTGTTTGGCCGATGAGAATATATCGCCAAGTCAGAAGTCACACTCTAGCCGATATAGTCTATTTATAAGTTTTGAAGCTTCCTCTGTGTGCTCTGCATCACCAGGCCTCCTTTACAAACAATAAGAGAAGAACAACGTGCATTTGAAGATCCCCTTAGAGCGAAAGGAAAATGACAAAATGAAACAAGAATAAACCAAGACTATTATGACTATGATGAAATCAGTGGCATGATAGAAGTGGGTAAGGAAAATTTTCATAACTCACCTCATCCATGGAGAGATGGTATCTATGTTGAGGTTCCTCTCATGTCATCCTTACAAGGATCGATAGGTATTCATTGACAACAAAATATTTCATCGAGAACAATGAAATTTGAACATGGTGCTTCCTCCTCTAATGTGCAAACTTCTATGAAAAAACATGAAAATACCTTTGAAAACATAAGCAACAAGACAAGAAGAAATAGACAAGCAAGAGAAATAAGGAGAAGACGACAAGCTTTTGCACAATGAAATGCACCTCAACAAGAAAACATTCCGCCTAACACTGAATCAAACCTAGACAAACTTAATACTGAACAATTTAAAGACAAGAACAAAAGTTGGGCTATGGTACCTTACACACCTCTTTCCTCTAGCATTCAGGATTGGGAAGAGGATGATTTGATCGTTGATAACCTCTAGCATGAGCTTGTCTATAGGTAAGTATTTCTAACCCTTTACCTCCGTGTTGTGTTTCCCTCATGATGTGTTATGTGTTGTTTAGGCCTCCTAGGATGACCCTTGATTCTCTTGTAAGGTCAAGGATACCGGAAGACCGCCTCTATTGTGACCCTTCTTCTATTTGTATCATCATTCTTCTACATTGCCTCTCCTCTATTTTCATTGTTGTGTGTTGTGTCCTAGGGGCATAGCATTGTGGTTGGTGACTTGGGGGTACCCTCCTACGTGATTATCCCTAAGGCACTTGTTTCTCCTTTCTTGATTTATTGTTTACCTTCCTCTAGTGGTTCTATCTAGCTGGCGGATGATGAAAAACAAATAATACTGATACGGACCTAGTGTCCCTTCAGCGAGAAATCAAAAAATGGACCTAGTCCATGCATGATGATGGGGTTGATATATATTATCCGATGCTTGGATAGTAGAATCACTTTGTGTGATATTTTTATGTTGTCTTATCGCACTTACAAAACATAATAATACTGCTGCTCCATGCACTTTGTTTGTCTTGGATCTTGCCTTGCTCGGCTCTTTATGTTAATGATTACATGCATTATTGTTTATCATGATTATATGGTTGCTAATACCTTTTCTTGCAGGAAATTGTGTGTTTGTGGGAACATTTGGTGATTGTCAAGTGCATGTCACCTTTGGGGGCATGGGCTTTGCGAGAGCTCATGTTCCCTTGTGTGTTTTCTCTTTTCCTTAACGTGCTTGATATCGGTACATGATAACAACCACCTTAATGTGGGGGCATATATAAGGTATGTTGTCTGATGATTTTGGTACGAACGAAGCATGCTTGTAAGCCTTCTGCAGAGGCAGGATGTTGTATCTCTGAGCAAGTGCACATTTTTATTTCTATAATGCAATCATTAATCCCTTTACAGAGGTGGGTTATTGTGCGTGTCCTTTTTTATTTTAAGTTCTCTACAGAGGTAGGGATGATGTATTTCTCAAGGAGATTGCACATCCTGTCATTTTCTAAAAGTCCTCCGAGCAGGCGGGGTTGGTGTATCCTCCCTTAAGCGTGTCTTCGACGATTGTTGTGGTGAAGCCTAATCATTGATGTGTGCCTGTAATGTGCCTGAGATGGTAGCGAACCTAGCAATCGATTTCTTCCATCACTTGTCTACTATGTTTTTTCTATGTCTTCCATGTGTGTGTGTATGGCATGTTTGTTCCCAAGCATAGTCTCAAGACTGGTGGCGATCAGCTCCTCCTATGCTTTGTGATTTGTATGGCGTGTTTGTTCTCAAGTGTAGTTTCAAGACTGGTGGCGATGAGATCCTCCTATACTTTAGATTTGTATTGCATGTTTGTTGCCCCTTATGCAGTTTCAAGACCGGTGGTGATGAGCTCCTCCTACATTTTGGGTTGTGTGTTTACTTTCCATGTACTTGCATTTGCATTCATAAATGAGAAAATGAAAAAAGAAATAATCACTGCATTCACTATGTTTTGCATGTCTTCAATGCTGTATTCTTCGTGTTTTGTGTTACTGTAACTGTCTTCTTCATGTTTTGTGTGTCTGTTACTGTTATCAATGTGTTTGGCATGTCTTCACTGTGCTTGGCGTGTTTTTTGTGTTTGTTGATCATACTTTAATGCATGTATGGGCCTTGTATTCATGCATACATTAAAGTGGGGGCTAAATGTTGTCAGAAAATGTCCCCTTGGAGGCTTTTCCCTCTTAAGATTTAGCTCCCGGGTCCTTAGAATGAATTTAGAGCATCTTGTGCGTTAATTTTGAATCTTGATGAGAAAACCCCAAAGTCTTGTGGCAAATAGGACCTAGGGGGTGCTATTGAGATGACTCCTACCTAAAATAGGGGGGAGGACTTGGGCACTCACGCCCTAGTCTTGCCCTATTTTAGGTCAGACCCTAATTCAAAGTGTTGGTTATATGACCGTTGTTAGGTCCTATGCCGACACCAAAAGTTTGAATTATGAAATTCTTAGTGGGAATGTTTGTAGTTGCATATATAAGCATGTTTAAGACTTCATTTGCAAACTAGAGATGAACATTGTGAACTTGTGATCTTATGCTAAGGTGATTCAAGGCTTTCATTGTGTTGCAGAGTAGTGTTGTGTTGTTATTGTGTTTGTTTGTTGCAGATTTCACTCCATCTCCTCATGGCATGAAAGAGCTTCTTCCTTCTATGAGATCTGCATATTTAAGGTGACATTTATTTGTGTTTCAATCATTTATCATTTGGATTTTGCTTCTATCCTATAGGGATACACACTCTTATCTGACAACAGTGTTTGGAAGACTTGAATGTCTCTCTGGGGATTGACTGAGGCAAGCCTCTAAACACCACAACCCCCAACCACACTCCTTTGTGATTGTAGGTTACAAGTACCGAGTTTTATAGATTGGAGTTGTAGAGGAAGGTTACAGACGACAAGGATTCAGGATCCAAAAGAAAGAAGTGAAATAGAGCATTTTCAGGACATGGGCGCCTAGGGAAATATCCTCTAGGGTTTCAGGGACGGGAATCAAAGTTACATGGGCATTCAGCACCTGAAGGAGCTTCTACATCCTAAAAATCAGCCTGCACTGGACTAGGGCGCCCAGGGCAGTGTCCTCCATGTTTCAGGTGACGAAAATAAACGAAACGATGATTATCAATGCTAGAAGGAGTTCTGCATTCCGCGAAGAAAACAATGACTTGGACTTGGGTGCTTGAGGCATTGTCCTCAAATATTCCAAATTTCAAACTTTGAAAAATGGTCAGTTATTAATCTCTGTCCTTTTCCTTAATCTGTAAGCATTTATCTAAATTTACCAGTTTATTCACTATTTTGTATAATTAGAGTTTCTTACATATTTAAGGGTTCAGGTGAGATATTAATTAGCAATTTTTGAGTTTCCACATCGTTCCAAGTGACAGCCCAACCTATTAGGTGAATGCTCTCGCTTAGTAGAGATTCAACTCGGTTGATATGTCCTTGAATGTTTGTAGTAAAAGGAGGATCTAAACCCATCAACACTAAAACAATCAACACCTATCCCTCCTTTTCATTCTAAACAAAAATCCACCTTGATATCTTGCAATGTTTGTTTCATCCATAATACCTGAGTACAACAAGATACAACATCTATATATTCAGCTTCAGCTATTGACAAAGAGGCTGATTCTTGTTTCTTACTTAACCAAGCTACCAATCTATTTCCTAGAGAGAATGCACCACCACTAGTGCTTTTTCTATTATCCACACAACCAACCCAATCTACATCTGTGTATGCAGTCAAAGTAAAATCATCACTAATAGGATAGCATAGACCATAATCTATTGTACTCTTCAAGTATCTGAAAATCCTCTTCACAACTTTGACATGTGTTTTGGGTTAGGAGGAGATTGAAATCTAGCTACCATGCAAATGACTTGCATGATGTCAAGCCTTGTTGCTGTGAGATACAAGAGACTTCTAATCATGGATCTATATAAAGCTTGATTTTCTAAAGTAGATTCATCATCTTTGCTAAGCTTACACCTAGTGACCATAGGTGTACTGACTGGCTTGCAATCTTCCATCTTGAATTTCTTTAGAATTTTCTTTACATACTTGGTTTGAGAGATGAAAATCCCTGTCTAATTGATTGACCTGTAAACCAAGGAAAAATGCTAATTCTCCTAACATTGACATCTCAAATTCTTTCTACATAGCATCAACAAACTCTCTACACATTTTGTCACTATCTCCACCAAATATTATATCATCAACGTAAACAATAACAATCAGCATATGATTACCTTTAGCTTTAAAATACAGATTGTTGGCAGCTATACCTTTCTTATAACCTTGCTATTGAAGATATTTGTCTAGTCTGGAGTACCAAGGTCAAGGAGCTTGTTTTAGACCATATAGTGTCTTATTCAATCTATACATGTAGTCTTTATTTTCAGTCACTTGGAATCCTTCAGGTTGCTCTATATAAACTTTCTCATCCAAATAGCCATTGAGAAATGCAGATTTCACATCAATCTGGCACACCTTGAAACATTTATAAACTGAATATGCAAGAAACATTCTAATGGCTTCAAGCCTAGCCACAGGTGAAAATGTCTCATCAAAATCTATGCCCTCAACCTAAGCATAGAAATTGTAGACTAATATAGCTTTGTTTCTAGTTATCTCCCCATCTTCATTCAGTTTATTTCTAAACACCCATTTTGTGCCAATGACATTCTTATCGACAGGCCTTGGAACAAGTTCCCAAGACTGATTTTTCTCTATTTGACTAATTTCTTCTTTCATGGCTTCAATCCAACTTTCATCCTTACTAGCTTCTTCATAAGATTTAGGTTCTATTTTAGACAATAAAGAATAGTTTACCTGTTCTTGTTGTGCTAGTTTTAGCTTTTTCCTTGTCATGACACCATCAGATTTATTTCCAAAAATCTGATTCTGAGAATGATTTCTTTTGACATACTTGGGTGGAGCCTTTGGAGTAGATTTTAGTTACTCTTCTTCATCAGCATCACTCTTCTCTTATGACTCTTCTTTTGCAACTTCTTCTTCTTCTTCTTCTTCATAAACAGGAACCTTTGAATATAAATCATTTCTATGTGACAACTGAGAGAAGTCTTCATCCACTCTAACATTCACACTTTCAACTATTTTCTGCAACCTTTTATTATAGCATTATAGGCTTTGCTTGTAGTTGAATAACCAAGAAATATTCCCTCATCAGACCTTGTCTCAAATTTACTTGAGGTATCTTCATCCCTTTTTATAAAACATCTGCTTCCAAAAATTCTAAAATGCTTCATAGATATAGGTCTTCCTTTCCACAATTCATAAAGAGTCTTATCATGATTTACTCTTAACTGACCTTTGTTAAGAATGTAAACAACAATATGAACTACTTCCTTCTAGTATCTATCAGACAATTTGGCTTCGTTCAACATTGTTCTAGCCATTTCTTGGATAGTTTTGTTCTTTCTCTCAACAACTCCATTTTGTTGAGGAGTCCTAGTTGTAGAAAAATGTCTTTTAATCACATGCTTTTCATAGTATTGATCAAATTCATTAGAAGTGAATTCTCCACATCTGTCATACTTTAAACATTTTATCCTTGACCGAATCTCATTTTCAACCCTAGCCTTAAAGATTTTAAATCTTTCTAAATCTTGAGATTTATCTTTAAGAAAAGTTACCCATGTCATTGTTGAATAATCATCTATCAACAACATGAAATATCTTTCTCCATTGATGCTTTTGGCTCCGGTTGGTCCTCACGAGTCTGTATGTATCAGCTCAAGAGGTTTTGAAGTTGAATAGTCCTTCAACTTAAAACTAACCCTTATTTGCTTCCCTTCTTGACATTCTTTATAGAAGGAATTTTCTGGCTTGTCGATACTAGGCATATTTATGACTGCATTCTTCTTGCTGAGCTTCACCAGATGGTCAAAATTGATGTGGCCCATCCTTTTGTGCCATTAACAACTCTCATCAGTTTTCCCTAACAAACATCTTTCACCCTTCACCTTCTTTAGATGGTATAGATTGTTGTTTGTTCTACTTGCCTCAACAAGTTTACCAAAGCTAGCTTTTCTTATTTCACATCCACTAGCATTAAATAACACATTATATCCTTTGTCACACATTTGGCTGTCACTAAGCAAATTATGTTGTAATCTCTCTACATACAACACATCTTGAGGATTAGTTTTATCATCTATGTATAATATGCCTTTTCCAGCTATCTTAGCAGTGGTGTTATCACCAAGTTTGACATAACCACCATCCCATTTCTATGAAATAGTGAACTTGCTCTTATCTCTAGTCATATGACTAGAGCATCCACTATCTATCACCCAAGGATTTCCTTGTCCTTTGGCATGAAAAGATGTTTGAACTAACATAGACTTTTCATCCTTCTTTTCTACCCAATGCCTTTCCAAACTTTTAGCCTTTTCCTCAAAATGCTTTGTTGGTTCTTTCTCCTGAACAGGGGGTGCAGACTCTTTCTTGTGATGTGAAGAGGATTGTGCTTTTTGTTGTTTTTGTACAAATGCATGTACATGTCTATCTTTCCTTGGAGGAGTAAATCTCCTTTTCTCCTGTCTCGAAGGCTGTATAAACACACTTCTACAAAATTTGCCAATATGCCCATAGTTGTTACAATTATAACAAACATCATTCATATCAACTAAATGGCCAAAATGATTTTTTCTTACAAAATCATGCCTATCCATTCTCCTAGACCTAATTTTGCAGTCTATTGCTTTATGTCCAAACTGATTACATGAAAAACAATAACCATGAAATGCATAATTGAAACTGGATTTTCTTGCAAACTGATCTTTGAATCTCCTCCTTGGATTGTGGACTTTGATGAAACCATCATCTTCTTTTTATGAAATCTTCAGTCCTCTTATTCTTCCTGAATCATTCAGGCTTCCTTGAATCAACATGTTTCTTAGGCATAGCGGAGCTTGATTCACCCTGTTCTCCAACTACCTTTTTGAAGGGAGCAACTTTCTTGGCAGTTTTATCTTCTGTGTACAACATCTTTGAAACTCTTATTTTAAGGATATCCTAATCCAAGTGTGTTGGATAATGATCTTTGAGAACCAATTATTTGATCAAGAATTTCTAAGCTCTTCTCAAACTTGAGACTTCTATTTAATTGTTCATTCACCTTTTCTAACTCCTTCCTCAGCGAGACAATTTTAGCCTCTAATTTCTGACACTCATCTAGTTTGTTCTTCAAATTCAAACTAGTTACCTCTTCTATCCTTGACTCTTTTAACTGTAGTTTTAGATCTACAACAAGTTTATCAAATTATTCAATCCTTAATTTGTATTTTTCATTTTATTTTCTTTCATACCTTAGATCATCTAGACCAGAAATTAATTCACCTTCCAAATTAACTTCACCCTCTCCTTCCTCATCAGAGTCTTCACATCAACAATCTTTTATAGGAGTATTTTCATCCCTTTTAATTTCAACAGCCATGAAAACAATTTCATAATCTTCACTTGCATAAGAACAATCATCTGAAGAACTACTTTCTTTGTCCACAAATAGACTGTTTTTCTTCTTATTAAAATTTCTCCTTTTATATTTTGAGACTTCTTGACTCCTAGAACTATCTCCCTTTTGTTTTTCACCTAAGGGACATTTAGAGGCAAAGTGACCAATTTTTCTGCAATTAAAGCATTTGAAAGGTAGCTTACCTTTGTATTTTCCAGAGCCCTTCTTTAACTTTATGACAAAATTTGCTTCTTCTTCATTTGAACTGGTACTTTGTTCTGAATCCACTTTAGTATCCTTGGCTTTGGAAGTCTTAAATGTTTCTTATTTTCTTGTTGAGCCTGTACTTTCACTTCTCATATCATATGTTGTGAGTGACCCAAATAATTTATCTAAAGTAAGCTTATCTAGATCTTTTGCTTCCTCAATTGCAGATACTTTAGAGTCATACCTTTGTGGGAGAGACCTCAGAACCTTCTTTACAACCATCTAATCTTTTATCTCTTCTCCAAGACCAATGATTGCATTCACTACCTCGTCTACCCTGAGCATGTAGGATGCAATACTCTCATCATTATTCATCTTCAAAGATTCAAATTTACCCCTATGAGTTTGTATTTTTGCTTTCTTGACCTTATCATCACCCTCATAGATTTTGTGTAGTTTATCCCATATGTCTTTAGTAGACTTACAATGCATAAATTTTACAAATTATGTGTTGGTTAGACCACACAATATGGCATTCTTTGCATTGGCATTGTTTCACAATCTTTCTTCTCAGTAACAATGGGAGTAGCTGTTGGTGGTGTGTAACCATCTAAAATAGATTGCCAAATATCATATCCAAGAGAGGTCAGATACACCTCCATTCTGATGCTCCAGATGCATAATTGGATCCATCAGATAATAGTGCTTTATTTGAAGAACCCTCATGTCCTGCCATAGTGTTCTTAAGACCAAATCTTCCTAAAGTGGTTAAACTTTCTTTAAGGAACACAAGGCTCTGATACCAATTGTTGAAAGAACACTAATACACTGGGGGATGAATTAGTGTACATTACAACTTTAAAATCAAATCAGTAGTCAAGAATTAAAAGCACACATAAATCACACACACACAAGGAGACACCAAATTTACGTGGAAAACCCAAAAGGGAAAACCATGGTGAGAATGTTGCTTGAGTCTACTACTCAAATCCAACCTCACAATAAAAGATTTTACATATGTTTTGTAAGCACCAACTTATAGGTACATTGACACCCAAGACAATGTTTTGAGGCTCCAACCTTCAAGTACACTATACACCTATTGAGAACCAACCCAATACAATGAGGCACCAATCCCTGAATCCTTACAAATTCTGATGTACAAACACTAGTTCTTCACTAACTTGAAATGTACCCTTCAATTCTTATACAGTCTCATTCGTACTTCTACATTCTGTGTTTTCATTAACACGATATACTCCTCACTACACTCTGTACTTTCTCTGTTCCCTTTAACCGAGCCTCTCTTCTTCAATATAATCTGCCTATGAACATCTGCATGTTCGTGCAACCTCTGCCCTCTATACTTGAAAATGAAAGATATTTGATTTAGTGTATGTAACTTGTTCGCCACAGATTCAATGTGTATAAAAACACATACGCCCAATCAGTTGAATTGCCATCAACCTCTCACAAATTGAACATTGATAGTTTCAAATCATTAACTGTTGTGCAACTAATCCAGATTGGGCTTAGAATTGTTTATCGGTGAAATATCTCATCATTCTGTTCACTTCAGAGTCAACAAGATCATCCCAACATATTGTTGCTTATGTGGCCTTTTTGTCCATGTAATCTGTCATTTATGTGGCCAATTTAATTTTTGCAAGTATTACATTGGACAGAGAACATATACTTTTATTGGCAAAAATGCAATATTGCAAACTTGGGTCTTTGTTGCTTTTGTTGGAAAAAGTTGATTTTTCAAAACTTTTTTTATCCACCCTTTGTTGGCGAAATCTTGTTTTTCAAAACCGAGGCTCCTTCCTTCTCTATTGGCCAAAGTTAATTTTTCAAAATTGGCTTTTATCACCCTTTGTTGGTGAAATCTAAACTTTTAGAACTTTTGTCTTTAATGTCTTAATGCCTCTTATCGGCAAAAATACATTTCTCAGAACTATCTCTTTTGACACACATTATCGACAAAGAGTTGTTTTTACAAACTTTGTCCTTTGTCCTTTCTATCAGCCACTTGTCCCTTTTTTGAACCTTAGCCATCTCCATCACAAAATGATTTATCGGTGAAAATCCAACATTACAAACTTGGCCTTGTTTCCTTCGTTATCGGTGAATTCTCAAGTTTAAGAATCTCAGCATTATCTCCTAATGCCTTTATCTTCATCACCTTATGCCTTTATCAGCTAATATAGCTTTTTTTGAACTTTGGCCTTTAGCACAATTTGTTGGCAAAGTGGCCATCACACAAACTTTATACTTTGATTCATTATAATAGCTTATCGACAAAAATGAAAAATCTCAAACTTACACTTTGTTACCAACTTCTCTTTATCGGCGATTGTCAACGATCATGAACTAGCTTCACACAATGCAATTATCGGCCAAGCATCGCCTAGTTGGCAAATTAGATAAAATCTAACTTTCAAACTAGTTAGTCATATTTCCAATTTCCTAACAACAGGGACAAATACATGAAACACTTTGTTTCTCTTTAAAATTTTTGTATTCAAAATACATTAAATGATGACCTTCATAAGCCGCTATTAGCTAGTCGGCAAATCGGCTAAAAGTAAAACTTGCAAACTAGTTTGAGAAATTAAAAATTTCTCGACAGTGCTTTTCTTCAAACACTTCAAACATTTGCTTTGCTTTGTCGATAAATCAGATAAAAGCCGAATTGGCGAACAAGTTAGCAAAATGATAACTTTGCTGATAGAAGTCATTTGACTTCTTTTTTTTCTTCTAAGTCTTTTCTTCGATATAAAATAGGTTTGAATGTGGAACATTTTGCCGATGAACTTTTTCATCCAATTAGATATAAAACAGGTTCGAATGTTGAACATTTTGCCGACAGTTGTCAATGAACATTTGTTTTTGATATAAGATATTTACTTGTATTTTCTTCCAAATAAGACGGTTTGTCTTATTTTGCATTTGCTGACTGATAACTCTTCAACATAGCTTTAACACAACTTTGACTAACTCCACAAAATACAAATGCTGATTGCTCCTTTCCTTTCTTTGACATCAATGAAAATAATTCAACAACATGCAAGTAACATGCAACAACACGCAAGTACATGCAAGTAACATGCAACAACATGCAAAAACATTATCCACTCATGTACATAAAAAAACACAACTTCAAGTCTAAATATAAGTCCCCATCAAAAGGGGACGCCTAAGTTTAACTCCCACTCACTAGGAGTTATCAAACTCTCAAAATAGACTTAGGAGAAGTCAACAAAGTCTTCATGGCCCACACCCCAAAATTGGGCACCCAAGTTTGACCCTATGAATTAGGAATTGATTGCAATAAGTCAAAGTGATATAATTAATAAATAATTAATCTCTCAAAGTCCTTATGTGTTGGGGAACACATTCCAATAACTTTGGAGACACATGAATTGGTTAAGATTGCAATTTAATGACAACTTATCCCAACATTTTCCCACTTGACATTATACATTGCAATAACTCTAAATGATATAATCAAACTTTAAATCAAGTACATTGATCAAGGCCAATGGCCTTCCTACACTAAGAGAACTTATTTGTAATAACTGGCTTCGTAAGATAATCTGCAGCATTAACTAAAGTGTCAACTTTTTCAATCAAAACCCTCAACAATTTCTCGCACAAAGTGACACTGAACATCAACATGCTTATTATGAGCATGATACATAGGATTTTTGGCTAAACAAATAGAACTCTGAATGTCACATTCTAACCTTACTGTCCTGCAATCAAAACCAATACCTATTCCAAGTCTCTGTAACCAAACTGCCTCTTTCGAGGCATGTGTAGCAGCCATATACTTTGCTTCTATAGTGGACAAAGCAATCGTGGGCTACCTCTTACTCATCCAACTTACCGCAGCTCCAAATAGAGCAAAAAAAAAAAACCACTTGTGGACCTTCGACTATCCAAGTCACCAGCCTAATCAGAATCAACAAAACCCTGTATGTCCAATGATTTATCCATATTATCAATACCATGATAAACCAAACAATAATCAGAAGTTCCTCGCAAATATCTAAACACCCTCTTAAGTGAAAGGAAGCAAGGTATGCAAAAATGCTTCCTACACTAATCTACTGAGGAAAGACTTATGCAAATTTTTACTTTTATAGTTACAGATTAAGATGCACATTAATAGAAAGATAATAACAACTTCCGAATGCAAACACAAAACTCGCAACTCAAGATATATGTGGGGAAAACCCTTTTAGGTAAAAAACCCCACTCCAAAGCCGCCCAATATATTATTCAAGAATCACAAAGATTATAATATACTTGCAGAGCAAGCTTTTACATGAGTATATCCAACCAGGGATCCAGGAGAAAATTCAACATTTATAAGATTCTTACATACAACCTCCATCTCAAATTATCTCCAATCAAAGATGCCTTGTGATGTGCCAAACCACACACCAACATGTGTAACTCTCCCCTTTATAGCTCTTTTATGTGTCCAACACGTTTTTATATTTCCCAAAAATAGAAAGTCCAACTTCCGGAGGCCATAACTTTTGATCTGGGTGTTCGATTGACGAACCGTTTGAAGCGTTGGAAAGCTCGTGAAGAGATCTATCACTCTATAACCTGCTACTCTAGTTATGACAATTTTTGGGATATTTAGAGAAGTTTCAATTCTGGTAATTGAGTTCAAAACATTTTTTCGGCAGTTTCAAAAAATAAAAACTTTAATATCTCGCGATCCAGATATGATCTTGAGACAAAACTCACCCGAGATGTTCACTTAGATATTCCACACCTTCTAGGAAAAATTTTAGGTCAATCTAAAGTTAATCTAAGGACTTACTAAAAATAGTAAGTATCACTATTTTTAGCTTGTTTAGAAACTTTTGGAAACTTTAAAAGCTTCAGACCATTATCCAAGATAAAGGGTATTCAAAAAGACCAAAACTGGGAAGAATAGTAATCTTTTGAAGCTGCAAGGTTGAGACATTTTTCCTAACATTAACATGATTCCAATGTTCTTGACCAGGGTTAGATATAAACCTGCTTAAAACTCCCACTGCTTGTGCAATATCTGGTCTAGTGTAAACCATTGCATGCATTAAACTACCAACAACACTAGCATAAGGATCATTAGACATCTCTTCAAAATCATCATCATAAGTAGGACACATGTCTAATTTTAGCTTAGTACCAATTGAAAAAGGAATTCTAACTAGTTTACATTCATGCATATTAAATCTTTGCAAAATTTTATCAACATACTCACTCCGACTTAACCAAAGTTTTTTTTGAACATGATCCCTGTTGATCTCCATTCCAAGAATGCATTTTGCAGCCCCTAGGTCCTTCATATCAAAAGATTTAGAAAGCTAAGTTTTAAGTTCTCTAATCATTACCTTGCTATTTCCAATAAATAAAATGTCAACCTATAAGACAATAAATTTTAGAACCTGATCATCAATAATCTTAAGATAAACACAATGATGTTCTTTGCTTCTAACAAAACCAACTTTCAATGCAAAAGTATCAAACTTCTGATACCACATTCTAGGTGACTGTTTCAAACCATACAAAGATTTTTTTAATTTGCAAACCAAGTCTTCCTTTCCTTTAACAACAAAACCATTAGGTTGCCTCATATAAATATCCTCTTGAAGATCCCCTTGCAAGAAAGTAGTTTTAACATCCATTTGCCCTATCTCAAAATCATAAGTAGAAGCAATAGACAAAAGGAATCTAATAGAAGTTAATATAGCAACTGTAGAGAAAATTTCATTAAAATCAACACCCCCTCTCTAGGAGTAGCTCTTGGCTACCAATCTAGCCTTGTACCTTTCTAGATTACCATTTGCACCAAGTTTCTTTTTATATACCCACTTACAACCAATGGGCTTTCTTCCTTTGGAAAAATTTACAAGATCCCAAGTGTCACAAGTATCCAAAGAATTCATTTCCTCATGCATAGCTTGCAACCAAGACTCACTATCTTCTGAAGATAGAGCCTCCCTGTAAGATCTAGGTTCATCATTAGTACTCAATAAAGCAAATACAAAATGAAAATTAGGAGGGCTATACTTGTTAACTAGATTTCATTGCCTTGTGGATTTTCTCAAAGTAGGAGTAAGAGGCTCTACTTGTTCTTCTGTATGCTCATTCTGAACATCATTATCTGAACTCTCTGAACTCTCTTCTTCTTCTCCATTCTCAAACCCATCTAGTTGTTCTTCAACATGTGCATCTTCTTGCCTTTCTGCATGTGTTTCAAAATGCATTGTTTTACCTTTTTCTTGTTCCTTTGGTTGTTCTTCACCTGTATAAGCTCTAAACACTCTAAAAAAAACATCTCTTGATAAAATAATTTTTTGGGTTAGAGGGTTCCAGAGTTTGTAACCTTTTACATCCTCACCATAACCTACAAAGATGCATTTTTGAGCTTTTGGATCCAATTTAGTTCACTTTTCTTTAGGCACATGAACAAAAGCCTCACAACCAAATATCCTTAAATGTGAAACAAAAGGTTTTATTTTTAACCACATTTCATAAGGAGTTTTATCTTCAAGAGTTGAGCAAGGAGATCTATTAGTTAAGTAACAAGAAGTACTTACAACCTTGACCCAAAATCATTGATCTAGCTTAGCACTACTCAACATGCTCCTAGCTCTTTCCATTAAGGTTCGGTTCATTTCTTTTTGCTACCCCATTTCGTCAGGGAGTATAAGGTGTTGTTTTCTATCTCACAATACCTGCATGCTTACAAAATTCATCAAATTCCTTAGAACAATATTTACCACCATTATCTGATCTCAACACCCTTATTTTATAATCTGTTTGCTTCTCAACTAAGGCTTTAAATTACTTAAACTTAGTGAACACTTCAGATTTTGCATTCATAAAATAAATCCAAGTGTATCTTGATGCATCATCAATGAATGTGACATAATATCAATATTTTGCAAAAGAGTCAACATCCATTGGTCCAAAAACATCTGAATGTATAATCTCTAATAAACTCTTTGCATTATTTGTTCCACTAGGAAATGATGATTTACTTTGTTTTTCCAAACACACAATGCTCATAGAAATCATTTTTGCCAATAGAATAATCTGAAATACCATCAACCAATTTTTTATTTAATAATGATCCTAACACCTTTTTCACCGATGTGACCCAATCTTTGGTGCCACAACATACATGCATTTTCAGTGTCTGTTACATTGGCTGAATTATTCAAAGTAGATGCATTTAATCTAAAAAGGTTCCCATCCGAGATCATTTAGCAACCACCCAATTCCCTCTTACCAACTTGCAACCAGACTTATCAAATGTCACATGCATTCTGAAATCATTTAACTTTGATACATAAAGTAAGTTTCTTGCTAGTCTTGGAATATGCAAAACATCATGAAGAGTTTTAATCCTTCCATCACTAAAATACAACTTTACCTTTCCTTTGCCAATGATCTATTTTGTACTATTGTCACCAAGGAAAACTTCCCTTCCATCATATGCTGAATATTTCAAGAACCACTCCTTGTTGGGAGGTCATATGATAGGAGCAACCTGAATCAATAAGCCAAGCATCATTACTTATAATGTTAGTTGAAATAATTAATGCATCATTTTCACCATCATCCAAGGATTTTTTAGTGGAAGAATCAAAACTCTTTTTCTTGTTCTTACAGTCTTTTTTCACATGTCCCCATTTTCCACAGTTCCAAAATTTTACTTTGCTCTTACAAGGGGTTTTAGAATGACCTTTAGACTTACCCTTCTTATTCGAAGTGGGTGTCTTTTCCTTTGTCCTACCCCTTACATGTAAAGCATCTTGGGATCCACCATTTTTGTACTTTCTTCTCATTTCTTCTGAAAGAAGAGTAGCAATGATATTGTCCATCTTTGGATCTGCACCACTACCACTGATAGCAACAATTAGATTTTCCCAAGATTCTGGTAAAGAACATAGTAATAAGATGCATTTATCTTCATCTTCTAGCTTAACATCTATAGATAAAGGTTAACTTAAAATCAAATTAAAAGCATTCAAATGATTTGCAACAGAATCTCCATTTTTCATCTTTATAGAATACAACTATCTTTTGAGGTATAGCTTGTTTGTTAAACTTTTGGTTTGATAAATATCACCTATCCTCTTCCATAGCTTGTATGTAGTAGCTTCACTAGAAACATTCAAGAGGATGACATCTACAAGGCACAACCTTATGGTTCCTCATGCTTTTTTATCAAGTTTTAACCATTCTTCATCTTTGATAGTTGTAGATGGATTCTTCTCATTTGAAACAACAACCCATTGTTCTCTTTCTTCCAAGATATCTTCCATTTTCAATTTCCACATATCGTAGCCTAAACCATAGAATTTCTCAATATCCATACGAGAGGTAGAACCCATTGTATACAATCTTCTTCACAAATCTGCAAAACCCAAAAAACAAAGCTCCCACTGCAGCCAAAACACTTTCAACACTTTAAGAGAAAGGTGTCCCTCACTCAATATAACTGTTAGCTCTGATACCAAATGTTGAAAATGAAGGTAGAACTGCTGCTATAAACTTTAAAATTATGTGTATGCAAAGCTAAAAATAAGATTAATTCATAACATTTAATGTGTAAGTGATTTTGCACTTTCAATCCAATGTAGAAGAGAAGAGAATAGAAGAGAATAGCTTGCAAGAAGAAGACAAGTATTTACGTGGAGAAACCTCTAAGGAAAAAAAACTCCACACTCAAAGATGTTTCCTGCTTGTATTAAATCTCTTTGGAAAAGATTACATTCAATACTGAAATTTCTCTAAGTCCCGGATGCACTCCAAAAAATCTTCTTGCTTTTTTCTTCTAAGTCTTTTTAAAAAAAACTTCTTGCTTTTTTCTTCTAAGTCTTTTTCAAAAAACTTCTGGCTTTTTTCTTCTAAGTCTTTTTCACAATTCAATTCTCTAGAAAATGTATGGGGCTTGTAATGCCCCGCCATGAACACCTTAGAGAACAAAATATCTATGCTATGCAAAGCAGGATAATTTTTTTTTTTTTTTATGAATAAGATAACAAAGTAATGTTAACACATCTATACACATCATTTGAACTAACGACTTGTCCTCTAAGATTTCATGGTTGCATTACTTGTCAAATCAATTAACATAATTCAACATACATTATTAACTAACATTAGTAGATCATTCTAAATCTATAGCATTAAATGAATAAACATATACATCTCCATATCATAACATTAGATGAATAATCGACATGATCAGGATTACATGTGTATGTACAAATTCCTATACACATGAGTAATTCATTACATTGATTACATTATCACCTTTCTGAATACATACATTATGAATCAACTGTCACACAAGGCTAGACTATGAGTATGCATAATCATCTTCCTCATACTGGTACAAGATCTGATATCTAATGCACAAGATACATCCTCCTCGCCCACAAACATCGGCAAGGGAAAAACCAATGGAAATAAAAGCTCTTCCACCTAACCATGTGGAACCCTAAGGTCCACCCCCCGAGCTAGGAGATAACACAAGATCCCACACTCACAAATAGTAAGGAGAACAATAGACTAACACAAGCAGTAGGGTTATACATGACACCAATTATCAAACTGTCCACAATAAACATCACTGACATACTTAACTGCACTTCCAGAGGCACTTACACAATTAAGGGAGGAAATACAACTAGGGAGTGCTAGACTGCAATAGGGAGGAGTGTCATCACATGGATTGATATGGGTTGTCCTGGTGGACTTCACTAGGCCCCGACTCCCATCTTTGGGTTGTCTTGGCAGCCTCTCCCGATCCCCGGTCCCCATACAAACTCATGCAGAATCAATGTACCTTTCATGGGACAAGGTAGTTGATCTTACCATTCCAGGCCTTCTCATCTCATCTCAAGCCTAAATGAGCATTTGAGCCACGAGTGAGGCATATTATCTTGATTAATGTGAATTCTATCCATTCCCCTATTTCATTATTAATGTTATCACTGGATTAAGAAACCCTTCAATGGGTTGTCCTGGACACCACTATGGGTTCCAGCCCCCATTGAGAGCCACTCCCCCTACTTTGCAACTAGTAAACCCTACACTGGGAAAGGCATTGACCATCTTGCACAACCATCATAACCACATAATCCATACACCAAACAAGGCATTAATCATCTTTGAATGCTGCATTACTTGTGGTACTCTTTACAAGAAGAAGTCATCAATAATTGTTACATCTTACAATCAATAATTCTTCCTATATCAACTACAAGAAGAGATCATAATATGTATGAATTCTAAGAAAAAGAGAGAATAAGTCTTAATCCCATCTATACAAATTTATTCAAGAATATAAAACTCAGGTCGCATATTCTCAATTTTGCAAATCAAGTTTAACAGGCTTACAAGTTAACCTAATCAATAATCGTATTATTTTCTCATGTGATACATAGAACTACAATGCTTATTTGTATTCTTTTTCACCTAATCCTTATTCATGAACATATATTAGTGAGAAGGATCATATGCATCTATACTAATTTTAACTAAAACCATATGACAACTTATTCCTAAGTCGACCAATCATTCATTAAAGGTCTAACCATATTATTTAACTTATCCCACTATTAACTACATGCATAGTTAGATAGGGACATATCACGAGTAAGGTTTTCCACAATTCCCATTAGTTACAAGTCTTAATCCTTATATATATATATATATATATATATATGTATATATACCTTCCAATAGAAATCTAGAAATTACATATGTATCAATTTCAAAAGTAAATAAATATAAAGCTCAAGAAAATAACAAGGAATTTTAGCTAAGGAAAGTCTAACAAACAAGGCTTCTCAATTCATTACATAAGGAAAGTAGCAATAATACTGCTCATTATATAGATTAAAAGAGCTTTTATTCTTATTACTGAGATAAATGATGAATACTAGAAAGCCTATTATGAGTTGCATATTATCATTGGTAAAGGAAAGATGCTCCTATGCTGCAACATAGAAAGATATATTGGAATAATCTATTTATAAGCTAAACAGATTCTCTAGTCACGAGAAATAACTCATAGGTAAAGGAAACTTAACTAAAAGTCCAAAAATGGGATTTTAAGATGTTGAGTCATAGAAGCATAGAAGTAAAAAGCCTCGAGAGGCTAGGAAGAATGAATCAAATTCAACATGTAACTTTATTCAACGTAAGTCGTTATAAATAAAGACTAACGCCATAATGGGCTGCAAGAGTTGAACGGTAATGTGATATATATACAACAACAGTCTACTCCTCTAACAATACAACACACTCTCCATACCAAGGTTTATAATGATGTCCAAATGTAAATAGCTCCCTATAAGGGTATTGACATAGATTGGAAAATATAATGCTATATAACCGTCTTAGAAACTTAAACTTTATAAACAAGGCGTAAGTGTACTTTATTCTGGTAGCACATTTAAGAAGTCCAATACAATATATAATCCATTTCTTCACTGCCATGTTCATATCTTCCCTACGTTTCCTATTTTGCTATCATCTCTAGACTTGCAATTAACATATCAAATTTGGCATGATAAGAGGATCTTTCTAACAGTAGCATTTGTTTCTAATTAGCAAGTCACACGGCTAGTTCTACAGCAAAGGCCAACAAGAAATCAAATTCCATGTGCCAATGAAATCTTTGTAGGCAGCAGGTAGGAAGATGGACGCTGGTCAGGAAGAGCTAGCATCGGCCTATGCATGCAGGTGGAAAAAGGAGCGACTGTGAAGAGGCGTCGTCCTCACTAGGCCGCCCCCTCATACTCTTAAGAAGTTTTGATCCATATTATATTTCTTTTTTTTATTAGATTGTAGATTGATGCCAATATGTTGGCACTGGTAAAGCATAAGGGTTAACTCATGGGTGGTTTGACATGCAATGACATGTTGACAGTATACTAAAAAACATAAGTCATATGATATGTAGACCTATGCATACGATGGGTGATGGTTCAAATATCGATAACAAAGGATGGTGCAATAGCAGGGCATCGACTTATCTAGGCCAATTTTTCATGCCTACTGTTATAAACAAAAAAGATTTTAAAGAGATTGCAATTTGCAAAACTCGAGGATTAAGTTGTTGTAAAGAGACATTTCACATGTTTATTCATCCATAAAAGAGATAGGATGGCTTAGGCACAAACATACAACACTCATTCGAAGATAAACTAGAATCATGATTAGAGGTGGGGATCAGAAACCTAGAGACATGGGCTTTGTGACTCAGCATAACATAATATAAACTTGATGCAAGGAGTGAGGATTTGCATAGACGAACACAGTTAAGTGCCACAAATTCAAGAGTACAAGGAAGACAAACAATTCACAACTTCTTGCTCTAAATGCATATACCAGAAATGCAAATGTCAATCACATTATACAAAATGAAACAGAGATATTTCCACTCAGATATTTTACAACACAGCTGATGACAGAATAAGAGCATACCCAGATTACGCTATTTTCCCCAAAATTCCTATGTATATGTATTCGGATATATGCCTTCACTATAAATGCCATCGAACCTCTAATGGTCTCATCCTTCCTCCCTTCTCCCCATTTAATAAATAATGAAGGGAGGGAAGTTATTTTTCCCACCCCCGTACTAAATAAATTTACAACTACCCCAACTAACTACCTACTAACCCTTATTAAAAATAAATAAAATATATGCAACCAACATAATTTAAACATACACAATAAATAATTTTTACACAAATGGGTAAAACCATTTACCCACACTCACTCACATATTATAATTAATTATATAACCAACTTTATAATATTCTATTTATTTACTATTTTATTATTATTTCTTAATTATAATATTACACTATAATTTTATTTTATTGTCAACTAGGATTATATATATTATTTATCAATCCATTTTAATGCATAAGATAACCAAGGCATATTATCAGACAAATTAAACCAAAAGCCAAAACGATTACCTAACCACTAACCAGGGTCAAAAGGCAAAACTTCAAGCAACACTGACTGGCCACTGATAGTACTTGACAAGGTATCAAACTAGGTACTCATCCTCTTCGAGGATGATGGTTAGGATGGGGGACCAAGTGCTATCTCCAGTCAACTACTTCCATTGGGTGCAAGGCATGCTCAAACCTGCCAATTCAGGTGGAGTAAATGCCTGGTACCTGTTCACTCAAACATACAAGTTAGAGCACATGTACATAATAGCCAAAGCACTAGGGAAGGGACTCTAGCAATCATATTTCATACTCGTATGTCACCCATATGTCCAATGGTATGATGCCACCCTTTCCACCTGTCCTAACAACATACTATTGCATCACCTTATCCAAATAAATCTCTGCATAATAACAATATGCATCATGCTCCCAAAAGTATTAACAGAAGCTCTTGTTCCATCCTCATCATCAGGTTCCTTAGCCAAACTACCTGCACATCCAAGGTGAGAATGGAGGGGCGCTACAGGGCTTTTTAAAAAAATACAAAAGCTTCTTAATTCAAAAGATTCTTAATTGGAAAGCTTGAAACTCAAATTACAATAAATTGTAATTGATAACATAGGAACAAATCCTCATGCAAAAACCAAGCACTCCAAATAGAGAAGACTAAAGTCAAACAAAGTCAAGCCTCCTGTTAACTGCCTGTCCTGGATGTGGGTGCCCAAGTTTGCTCAAGTAAACTTTACCAACATCAAATACATTTCCAAATAAAAGCAACAATAGAAAGTTGTCAAATTGGGTATCCAAGTTTGCCCAATCTCCTTTTGTTAACTGAAGTGATCAACACACACCAATCTCATGCAAACAACATGCAAGATTGATGTCCCCAAGGTTATTCTAAATTACCTTATTTTGTACATGCAAGTGGCATGCAAACACCTAATTCAACATGCAACTGATACCCATTATCTGAAACACTAATATGTACCATCCTGCAAGTTTCTAGAGTTAGAATGTTTTGCAAGTAATCTCTCAAAACTGGCATGCAACAACATGCAAGTCCATAGGAGTGACATGCAACAACATGCAAGGACACACAAATAACATGAAACAACATGCAACAACATGTAACAACATGCAAGTACATGCAAGTAACATGCAACAAAATGCAACAACATGCAAGTAACATGCAACATGTAAGTACATGCAAGTAACAGGCAACGACATGGAACAACATTAGCCACTCATGTACATAAAAAAGCACAACTTCAAGTCTAAATATAAGTCCCTATCAAAATGGGATGCCCAAGTTTATCTCCCACTCACTAGGAGCTATCAAACTCTGAAAATAGACTTAGGAGAAGTCAACAAAGTCTTCATGGCCCCCACCCCAAAAGTGGGCGCCCAAGTTTGACTCTATCAATTAGGAATTGATTGCAATAAGTGAAAGTGATATAATAAATAAATAATTAATCTCTCAAAGTCCTTATGTGTCGGGGAACACATTCCAAGAACTTTGGAGACACATGAATTGGTTAGGATTGCAAGTTAATGGCAACTTATCCCAACATGTACCTTAACCTTCCTTTCTATTCCTTACACCTAACGTATCTTAACTTCTTTCTTTCTCTTCCCAATATTCAAAATATCCCTTGAACCATTCACAAGACTACTTCTCCTTATCTCAACACTTGTTCCCTTATCCTAACACCTATCCATCCCTCTCCAATACCTTGGACCTTTACCCTCTCTTGCCTCTTATTAGCCACTCACCCCTCTCTTAAGTTCCCTTTTTACATATTTACCATGGATCATGCATGTGGCTCTCTCTCTTAAGGATTCATTATATTCTTATATCATGGACTATGACTTGTTTTGTTGCTTCCTTGATTCTTATTTATTTATTCTTGATGACATATCTTTCTTTTATGACATAGATGGGCATACATGCATGTGCATAAGATTGTTTATGTCTCTCATTATTCCTCCTTTCAGGATCTTATGCATGCCTTCCCTTCTATGTTCAACAACTTTATTACATTTGTATTCATGCTACATCATAATGCTATATCTTATAATACATCATCATGATACTCACTTTGCTACATGCCCATCCTCTTCTTTTCCTCCCCCCAAGGAACCTTAATTCACTTTCACCATATCTCCCATAGTCCATGATGGTAACATGTCCTTTCCCACTTGGTTTCATTTTATTAATACATGGTCACATTCAATGGATATTTCATGTGTTGATAAGGTTCTCTCTCTTCCCTCCCTACCTAATTCCTCCCCACATGGCTCATGTATTTCTATTCATGATATTTATTTCATTGCCTTTGAAGATCCTTCCTCAAGTGATGATGAGGCTTTATGCATTATGATGACTCTTTTTGATTGAAACTCCCACTTTGTCCATCACTTTTCAATCTATACCAGGTGATTTGTATCCTTTTCATTATAAGGAAATATAGATAATTTCTTACATTAACCCTATGAGAAGAGATGTCACAAGTTATCTAATTTATAGAAATTCTAGCAGTATTTTGGCATAACCACACATGACAGAAATGAAAAAAAGAACAACCACATGAGAGAGTCACCAATATACCCTAGGAAAACCCTTTTGAGATAAACCCAACCTCCAAGGCACCAAAATCAATATATTTTAGCAACAAAAGAGTTATAATATAATATCAAGCTCTAAGCTTTAACATGGAGATCATCACTCTCAACCAAGGGAGAAATCATATATCAATGAGCAACTATTATTGTTATCCCGTTTGAGAATGATTTAAGAATAGATCAGATCCACACATCCTACTCCATGCTCTTGAAGATCTCCTCAATACTCAACTCAAGATAGGCTTGAGGCTCCAAGCTCCACTCACACCAAGCAAGTAGAAGATGATCAAGTGATGAATAACTCCATCCCTAGCCTCTTATTTATAGGCAAGTGAGCAACAAGAAAGGAAAAAATACTTAGTTTCCCTGCCACCACTATTTAATGCACCCAAGCACTAATAGTCAATATTCCAAGCATCTCCAAGTTGGGTGCCCAAGTTTGCACAAACTCCAAGGCATCCCAATTACTTTCTTAAACCTAGTTGGCTTCCAATATTTGCCTTGCGCATTAAATAATTTTACAATTTTGAGTGCATTTTGTAATGAACCCAAAAAATATCAATACACTCACCCAATGAGTCCAATTGACCATGTGCTTAGTAAACCATGACCCCTCAGTATGTCATGCATTCAATATATTTTCAATGTCACATACAACCTCTTGTAGGAGAATATTTCCCAATCCTAATGTGTGGCATTCCACATAGACATGGATCACAATATTACAAAAATATAAAATATTTCTATATGTGTACAACATCTTCTCAATATTCTCTTGCTTATTGTATACATTGAATAAGAGGCCAAACTTGTAAAGGGCCAACCATATATAAGCTTGTTGTAAAGGGAAAACAACCCAATAACCATTTTTTTTATATTAGAGATCATTTACTAAAAATAGATACTATATAAGGTGAAGCATCATCAAGTCCAACTGTAGTAGTCCAACATACAACTCAAACCCCAAAAAACTATTACAATCCATCAACAAACAACCGAACCTATAAAAAAAATTCTAAACAAACTAACAATACTAATAAATTAGTAAATATGATAAGCAATATTACCAACAACATTTTTTATTGTTGTTATTTTTATACATATCACCCTCAAATGTATCGATCACTAGATCAGCTATGTCACTGGCATCCAAGTCTTTTACCATTCGCTCATAGATCACTTTACTGGTAGAGTTAACCTTCTCTACTTTTTTAGGCATGCTGATATTATGTTTTTCCATGTATTCTTTATGAATCTATAGCTCCTTCTCATTCAACTTACTTTTGTCATGAGGCTAGAAATAGGCCCTCTTTATCTCTTTTTTGTATACTAGGGTAAGCCCTTCTTCCAACAAAATCATAAACTTGACTTTTGGAATCTTGAGAATCATGGAAACTTGCATCAAGATAGAGATAAATGTGAGCTCGCTATGTGATTTAGTAAGATGCCTTCTTTTGCCCTAGAAGACCTCTTTGTTCTTTCCAGATATGCCATAATATTTCATTAGTCAAAACAAGCCAAAACCTATTAAGCTCATTTGAAAAAAACTGAACATAACGAAACAAAATTTCATGCCAAGTAAAATCATTTTTAACATCCCACCCTAAATAGTCACCTAAAAAGGATGACCATAATTGATAAGCATAAACACAATAAAAAAATAGATATTCAAAAGATTCCACTTTATTACAAAAACTACAGGTTCTGACATGGATGCTTGAAGAAGCCAACTTATCGTTCACATAAATCTTTTTAAGGATAAGCAACCATTTGAAATAAACTTTTTAGGCTTGCAAACAAAAGACCAAATAAACTTTAAGACACATGACCACTTATCAAAAGGCTAATTTAGATTCTAATTCTCATTCAACTTGGAAATAATTTTGCTTGAGTCAGCCAGTAGGATGTAAATCTTCTTGGAAGATATTTTATCAAACACAATACCATCCTTCTAACTAAAGTTGTCCAAAAATTTAGTGTTAAGCTTTAAAGAAACAAGGAAATTCACACCATAAAAACCTTTTTTCAGAATTAAGAATGATCTCTTTTGACTTCTAGGAATGCCAAATTCCTTTTGCAACTTATCCCAATTCTTAATCATACCATTATAAAAAATGTTTGTAAATCATTAATGCCTTTAGAAGCCAACTGCTTAGTAAAACAACCTTGGGTGAAAGCAAGAGGCTTATTGTTCCAATCTAGTTTCAACCAAATAGATATAAAAGTGGTGAAAACATTCTCTGTTCTAAAAAAAGCTTCTTCATTATTAACTAGATCCTTAATACTCTCCTGAGCCCTCGAAATGCTTCTAAAGACATTTGATGCAAAAGGTTTAACTAAAAAATTCCCAAACAACAAATCGTGAGGATGTAAGGTGTCCTAGTTCTTACCCTTTTTTGGTTTAGAGAGCAATATTATTTCAGATGAAAACTTTCTAAGGCTCATTACCTTCAAAGGCTTTCAAGATCCACTTCATAACAAGAGAGATCCCCTGCAGTTCAAGGTCTTTAAGACCCAAACCCCCATACTGCTTAGGAAGACAACACTAAGATCAATTGACAACATGTTTCTTCTTACTACCTTTACCACTAGACCAAAAAAATCATTTAGCATTTTTAAATTTTTATCAACTTGATAACTACCAAAAATCCATGTAGAAGAATAATAAATGTTGTAAGAAGTCAACACTTTTTGACAAACTTGAACCCTCCCAGCCAAAGAGAGAAGATGGGTCTAGCATTTAGGGTTCTTATTCTCAATTTTCTTAAACATACACTCCCACATTTCCTTCAAGGAATGTTCCATTGAAAAAGGATTGCCCATATATCTAACAATCTTATTAGGACCCCCCATTTTCAATTTTCTCAAACAAGCCAATATGGAGGAGCTTCATCCTAGCCCAAGATTATAGATTTTCTATCACAAATTTTTACCCCAGAAGCCTCGTAGAAAAGATTAAGCCTATCCAAAACATTATTAAAGTTTTATTCACTCAACTCAATGAAAAGAGTGGTGTCATCTACAAAAAGATCATTCAAAAGCTCATAATTATTAAGCAAGAAAATATCTGAGCGATAGGAGGATTGAGTAACTCAGTTTTCAAAATATAATGGAGTGCATTAGCTGCAATTATGAACAAAGTAGGTGCAAGGGGACACCCTTTCCTAGTAGACCTATACAAGAATAGAGGGTTAGTTAAAAAGCCATTAATATCAATTTGGGTAAAAGCACCACAAAACAAGACTTTAACCCATTTACAAGAAACATCAAGAAAACTAAAGGCTTCCAACATAGTGATCACAAAACCCCATTCCACCCTATCATAGGCCTTTTCAAAATCTAGGAGCAACATACTAACCTTCTACCCAAAAAACTTAGCCTGGTTCAAACTTTCTTAGTTGGTGGTCAAAATTTCCAGAATGTACCTTCCCTTAATGAACTCAGTCTAGGTCATAGAAACAACACTATTCAAAATGTTAGCTAGTCTAAGAGCCAACAACTTAGTAAGAATTTATAAGATACATTTAATAAAGTAATAGGCCTCCAATTCTTAATCATGGCTTTATCACCTTCTTTAGGAAATAGCTTGATCACACCCTGTTAATATTAACACCAAGAGAACCTTTAGCAAATGCTTCATCGTAAACCTCCAAAAGGCCCTCTACAATCCAGTCATAGTTAACTTTGTAAAATTCAATAGGGATACCATCAATACTAGGAGACTTACCATTGATAAAGGAATTAATAGTTATAATAATCTCTTCCTTATTGAGCTAAAATTTACTAATTTCTTTTGCATCTTGTCATTTATCTTTTTTGGAATAATCTTCTTACAAAATTCTCTAGAAACTACATTCTGACCATTATCTTCAATGGAAAAAAAGATTTTGATAGAAGTTATGAAAAACATCCTTCATAGTCAAAAGATCATTAGTTTGGGAATCACCTAAGATAATAGGGCCTATTTTTTCTTTGTTCTACTTAGCCTTCAAAATATTAAAGAAATATTTAATCCCTCTATCACCTTCCTTTAACCAATTAAGCTTGGCTCTAACTTTAGCTCCCTGATTCTTATAATTTTGCAAGCACATTAACTAATGCTTAGTTCTAAGGAGGTCATCTAAGAGTTTCTCTTCAAGGCTACTTTCCTCCTTCCTCCTATCAAGAGCCTTTTTCTTGCCCACAATTTTCAAAATAGAATTCCAAGAAGATAACACATTATCCCACCTTTTGATAGTAGAGCTCTCACAATTGAACTTCTTGTTAATGTTTCTAATAGTAAGGATTCCATCCAAAAAAATATTTCTTTTAGCAAAAAGACATTGATCTTAAACAGGTGGCTCTTTTTACAAACATTCTCCTGGATACTATTCTCAATCTTAAGAGAGGCTTCAATTGGGGAATGGTCAAACATTGTGGATGGAATAACTTGTAGTGGGTTGCACTCCTTATTGCTCAAAAAAGAAAAAAATATCTTTATTTGCATAAAATATATCTAGTATACAATACACTCTCTTGCTAGGCACTTGAATATTGCATGAGGTATACCAAATCTTATTATTGCTACTCTTCTTTTTCTCAAGGGGATCCAGAATATTCAAGATTCTTTTCATTTTGGGCCAAAAATAAAGTTCGTTCCCTTTCCATAAAGCGTCTTTACCCCCAATTTTATCTTCTTTATGTTCCATCATATTAAAATCACCATCTAAAACCTAAGGAACATTAGGGAGAGAGTGAGTAATCTAGTTCCACAGAGCACATCTATCTTTATAATCATTAGGTGCATAGATAGAACAAATGCCAAATTTACTATCATCTTTTTCAAAAAAACCTAAACCACCCTATTACAAGGAGAAGATCCACTATCAACCACAAAATGGACCCACTTGGACTCTATTAAATGGCAACCCTACCTTTACCTTTAACATGTTGGGTAGATAAACACTTAGACCTTCTCCACACAAACTTTTAAACTATTTCCAACTGGAATCCCACAATTTTGGTTTCTTGGAGACAAAGAAAATCCAAATTGTACTTACTATTACAATAGGCCCTAAGAATATATTTTCTGTTAGGAGTTTCCAACCATCTGACATTCCATCTTGAATAGTTTATAATCATTTATGGGGGGAGGAGAAGCCAAGGCTTTTGATTTTTATACAATCTGTCAAAACACTAGGGCAAGTTTTCTTCTTTCTCCTTTTTTGTTAGTTTTATGGCCACTAGAATCTTGTTAATTCTATTTCCTTTTCTTCTTATCTTCCACTAAGTTTCTATCTTTACCCATGTCAACCTCCATGCCTTCCCCTAAGAAGAGAGGATCAGCACATCCTAAAATGGCCTTTTGTCTCTTAGAGTTCTCCATAAAAAGAGTGCAGAGTTGATCCTCCATGAGGTGGACCTATATTTCTAGCAGCATTTGGGGGGTCTTGGAGTTTTGTATTCTTTCAGCCTCAGCTTTAGCCTTAAGGTTATCCAAGGCTAGTTGTTGAGCATTCTTTTTATCGGGGGCCTCTAGGACTTCAAAAATTTCTTCCTCAGAAGTCTCCTTGATAATTCCCTACCTAGTAGGAATAACAATGTAGTCCTCATTGAGAGGAGAGACCATATTATAAGGATCAACCATCTCAAAATTGGGGCTAGTTTTAGGGTTACAACATTCATATTTCTTGGGGGAGGAATAGAGAAACAATTCACCTCCACCATGTCTTCCATAGAATCATTTTTAACACTATCAACCTAATTAGGAATGCTAGGTCTATTACCCAACTCCTCATTTTTTGTGATCCCTCAATACCCCCACTATTACTTTCATTTCTCAAAGAATTAATAGAGTTTTTTTTTAATTTTAGGAAAATATTTCCTATGATGACCATTTATTTTACAAAGAAAATAGGCATGAAGACTTCCCAAAAGCTCAATATCATATTTAAGACTATTACCTTCCATTTGAATACAAAGAATTTTAGGAACTTCAGTGTTTAGAATCAAGGAAATTGAGATTCTAACATTTAAATATGGGAGAGTAACCTTAGTCTCCTTAGTTTACAAAAATTCACCCAACGGAATCAAAATTTGTAGAATAAACTTCCATAATTGAGGAACCAAATTTATAATTTCAAGCCACCAATTTTTTTTTGGTTTGGACTTTGTCGACCAAGGAATAGCTCTAAACACAAACTAACCAATATTCCAAAACTATTTTTTAATAACTCTGCCTTGCATATTATGATTCTTGAAGAAAATAATAAATAACCCTTTCTAAATCATTTTGTAAAAATTCACATAAATTCCCATTTTTCTACCCCAAACATTTTTTTAAAAAAGGGGTAAAAATTTATTCAATAAAGCAAGGCTTAACAACCAATACACCAAGATACATAGAGTAACCAAGAAATAGAATCCAAAGTCCCAAGAGAACAAACAAACCAACAACCACCTAAAAACCATAGGAGTCCCAAACTGAGGGGGCTCACATCAAACTGAAGAATCCTCCTCTACCAGTTGATGTAGCCTCTGAGACCTATCCTCTAACAAATGATCCCAGTCAGTAACATCCTAACCATCTTGCTGCTCTGAAGCCCACTTAGTAAGACAATTAGCCACCCCATTCCATTCCTTGGGAATATGGACAAAGGAAATCAACTCGAAAGAACTACCCAACCATAAAATCTACTTGCCCACAACAGCTAACTACCAATGAACTCCCTCAAACTGCTTGTTAATCAACATATTAATCACAATCATAGAGTTAGCCTCAACAATGATCTTCCTCAACCCCAAACTACAAGCCCTTTCCACAACCCTAAGAATAGCTTGAGCTTCCATCAGATTATTCATTGTTTTCCCTGAATAAGTGGAGAAGAGGAAAACAACTGCACCAGAACTATCTCTCCCAACACCTCCAATCCCAGCATGACCCAGATTCCCTCTAGAAGATCCATCTATATTAATCTTGAGGACTTCATGGGGTGGGGGGACCATTTTCCTTCCCTTGACACCTTCATCTTAGGTCCACGTCTCCTCTTAGCATCACAGTTACCAGTTACCTTGTCACTAAGACCTAATCCATGGACAACTGAGAAATCCTCTCGCTCCATAGACTCAGTCAAATTACACTTAGCCTCTATGGTTTCCCAAACCATACTAACAATCTTCTGCCATAAATGTTGAGATAACATATGACTTCCTTGGAAGATCATCCTATTCCTTTCAAGCCAAATCTACCACATGATACACAAACTCCCAATCTCCCACGCCACTTGAAGGAAAGAGGTCTTGGAGGGAGGTCTCCCCAAGCTGGCCCATAAATCAACTAAGGAGGTGGCATGAATACATCCCATATTCCACAAACCCCACCAAAAGTGCTAGATCTCCTTGGCATATAAGCACTGGAATAAAATATGGGGTATGTGTTCCTCACTAAGCCCACACAAGGTACACATAGAAGGACCTTGAAAACCATGCTTCTGCAAATTATCCCAAGTGAGGAAGCTATTTCTGGTGGCCAACCAAAGAAAAAAGCTACACTTTGGCCAAGCAAACTTATTCCAAACTTTCTTCCACCAAGGAACCTCATGGTCACCACCACTCTGTTAAACCAGAGTAAGGTACCCCCTACCACAGACTAAGATCCTTTAGGGTTAAAACCCTAGGCCAAGATGTCCCTTTCACTCAAGGAATTACAAATCCTTTATGACAAAACTGATGATAAGATTTTTCTATCCTCATCAGAACCTCCCCTAGGCCACTCTCACAGATTCCTCCAACGAACAATCTCCACATGGCCCAGAGACTGAGAATACTTAAAGTCAGCCACTTGGATCCAACCAACCTCAGTGAATCTATCACAAAGCTCCTGTAGCTGCGGGTAAGAAGAAATG
This sequence comes from Cunninghamia lanceolata, assembly GCA_027924645.1. Taxonomy (NCBI): domain Eukaryota; kingdom Viridiplantae; phylum Streptophyta; class Pinopsida; order Cupressales; family Cupressaceae; genus Cunninghamia; species Cunninghamia lanceolata. The sequence goes on along the minus strand of BSBN01000231.1, from coordinate 4,246,395 downwards.
ATGGGGGGAAACCCATCCCAGGAATCATGCCAAAAGAGAGCTTTCGAGCTATTGTTACAAATCCAAAATAAGCCTTGCTTGATGAGAGAAACCCTCTATTTTAGAGTGCTCCAGATCACTAATCCTTTTCCTGAGAGAGCAACCCTAGGAATATCTTCACTGGCCATCTTCCCCAAATACTTAAAAGTAAGGATTTTCACCCAAGCCCGCTGAGGATTAAAGCACCATCTTCAGTACAGTTTGGCAGCAAGGGCTTGACCATTGATAGAAGCATGCCTAAGCCCCAACCCCCCACTCTATTTAGAACAACAAACAATCTCCCAATTGACATGACCAAACTCCATTTAGAAGCCTCCAGATTCCCGGCCTAGAGAAATTACCGAGAAAGAGCATCAAAATCCTTAATGAAACTCAAGGGATCCATCAAAAGAAAGCACTTGTAAATAGGCAAAGCTTGAATCACATATTTTAAAAGCAAATCTCTTCTAGCAAAAGAGAGCCAACGGAAAGTCTAGTGACTGACCTTCGTATGGAGCTTATCAAGGATTGATTGCCAATGCCCCCTAGCAAGGGGCCCAACTAAGAGGGGAAAGCCCAAATAAGTGAGAGGAAGAGATCCCACCTGAAATATGAGAATTCTAACAATTTGGCGCTGAATCATGGCCAAAGTATTGCAGAAAATGATAGAAGACTTGTCCTCATTAATCTTTTGACCAGAAGCTGTTAAATAAATAGCTAGAGCTTTTAGTAAGTTCTTAGCCTTCTTTACTGTGGCCAGACCAAGGAAGGTTGTGTCATCAACAAACTGTAGATGAGAGACAGAAGGCAAAGTGTTTCTCCAAGACCAACCATGAACCCACCCTTGTCTCACATGATGGTTTAAAATCCAACCAAAATCCTCAGCCATAAGAATGAAAAGATAAGGGGATAGAGGATCCCCCTGATGAAGGCCACGAGAAACTCTGAACAAGGGGGAAGAGATTCCATTGATAATCATCGAGAAAGAGGAGGAGGTAACACAACTCATAACCCAATCAACCCAATCTTGGCCAAAGCCAAAGGCTAAAAGGATCTGCTACAGAAATCTCCATTTGACCCGGTCATAGGCTTTAGACATGTCCAACTTGATAAACATAGCCTTCTCTTTAGAGGTTTCCATAGAGTGAATAGCCTCCCCTGCAATAACCACTCCATCCAGAATCTACCTGCCCACCACAAAGCCCCCTGCTCCTCAGAAATAAGGGAGTTTAAATTCCTCTTGAGTCATTTAGTAATAAGCTTAGTTATGATCTTATATGTTACATTACATAATGCAATAGGCTAAAAATAATCAAAAGTGTGAACTTCTTTTTTCGGGATAAGAGCCAATAAAGTTGTATTTAGAGCTCTCAACATCTATTTGCTACTCTGAGATTCCCTAACCATAGCTAGCATATCATGTTTGAGAATGTCCCAGAAAGCTTGGAAAAACTCAATTGGAAAACCATTTGGACCAAGGGCCTTCCCGTTCCTCATATGAAAGACGATCCTTTCCAACTCCTCCAATGAAACATGTCTAAGGAGCTCTGCATTCATCTCAGCTGAAACAACTAGCGGGATGTAGTCAAGGACTAACTCTTCCTTAGCAAGCAGGAGAGTGGACTTCAGAAAGAAGAGAAGAAAAGAAAACTAGAGCCTCTTTGCCAATGTCTTGCGAGGAAGTAAGGAGTTTCCCATTAGCAGACTTGATAGAAGTAATGATGTTCGTTTGCCTTTTGTCTTTGATAGAATTGTGAAAGAAGGCTATATTCTTGTCTCCTTCCTAGAGCCATGCAATCCTAGCCTTTTTCTTCCAATAAATTTCTTCCCTAAGCTCCCATTCCCAGAGCTCCTTAAGTAAAATTGACTCCTTTAGTAGGTTCTCCTTCATAAGACCAAACTCCCTTGACTGGCGCATGACCAAGTCTAGGTCAGACTGGATAACTACCTTAACCCAAAAGAGGTTCACAAAGCACTCCCTATTCCACCTCTTAAGCTGGTACTTCACAAACTGAAGCCTCTTAACAAAAGAGTACATTGCAGTACCATGCAAAGGCTTCACCTCCTGCCACCAAACTGCCATAAGATCTTGTAAAGATTCCTCATGCAACCACATAAGCTAGAACCTGAAAGGGGGCTTTTTAGAGGAAGCTGATAGAGAGACCCTCAGTAAGATGGGCCATTGATCAAACCCTTGCCAATCTAGAATCTCAGAGCTAGAAAGCCAACAATCACTGACCCAATAGTTGGAAACAAGGAATCTATCCAATCTCTTAGAGATCGAATCCCTGCCACACCTTCTGTTATTCTAGGTAAACTACCCATTACTAGGTCAGATATCCACTAGGTACAAAAAGTCTACACTCTCTTGAAACAAGCTGGAAGTAGCATCCAACCTTTCTACTCCTCCATGCTTCTCAGCTAAGCTCATAACTGCATTAAAATCCCCTACCATGATCCATGGTAAAAGAGGGGCTATAGCCCGGATAGAATTGATATGCATCCATAGATTGACTTTATCAGAAAGGTCTGTGGGAGCATAGACATTCATGAAGAGAATAGATTCCCTTGACTCAAAACTAGTTGCTATAACAAAGAGTTAATTCATGCAGGATATCCACCAGATTGGAGTAATCTTACAGGGATCCCAGAGGCAAGCAAGTCCACCTGCACTACCTTGAGCTCCAACACAATGAAATTGACCAAGGCCCCAAATTCTAGGGTCCAAGCTAAGCATTCCATCAACTGAAAGCTTGGACTCTTGTAAATAAACCATCTCCAGTTTGTGAGTTCAGATCAAGCCTTGAACAACCTTTTGTCTAGGGATGCTATTCAAACCCCTTGCATTCCATGAGAGGACAATCATTTGTGAAAGTGTGAGTCAATAAGCCTAACTAAACTTGAATCCACTAGGGATTCTCCTACTAACTTCACCTTATCCTGATCCTTCTTGCGACCTACTTTCAAGGCCTTCTCCGGGGCATCTTTCTTCAAAGCCTTTTGTTGAATCCCTAGTACTTGAGGGCCCTTCTTAGGTTGATTCTCCTCAGCAACCTCACTTGCAAATTGAGGGGGGAGGAGTCCAGAATAGGATTCAAGAACACTATCTCATTCCCTGATAGAACTGATGAACCTGTCACTACCTGAACATGATCAGTCTCCATAATGTGAGAAGGGTTATCAACTTGCAAATGGGGTACATTACCATTCTTGCTCAAGTCCACATGAACCTCTTCTACTTCCTCAACAATTGGCAAGTGAACATATGTAGGCACATCCTGGTCCTCAAAGGTCTCCAACATATCAAATCTGTTAAAGGACCCATCCTTTTGATGCTCTATAAAAGATCTCTTCAACCCACACCCCTTGTTGTGTTGCTTGACTAGAATAAAACCATCCTTATCTCCCTTTCCACTGGAGATTGGAGCTTTCCCCTTATCCACTACTGTAGGAGTAGGTAGGGGACCCGAGGGAGCCACTTTAGGGCATTTCTGCTGAAGATGCCCATATTCATGATAGATGCAACATCTAAAAGATAGAGCTTCATAATTTGGCTGTTGAATCCAAGATGGAGACCCTAATATAATTTCCATAGAATTTGGAAGTTGTTTATTCAAATTAATTTCAATACACAAGCAGGCATAAGAAACTACCTTACGATCCAGCGTTTGTTGGGAAGGCCCAACCAGCTTGCCAAGTAACAATGCAATCATCTGTAGGATATTTGGCCTCCAGAATTCCATTGGAAGCTGAGGTAGACAGACCCAAATAGGTATTCGTGAAGGGAGCTCCTCCACCAGGTTAAACCCAACATGCTAGGGTTTCATGAATAAACTTGCTTGATTATAGAAGTATGCCCCCCCTCAAAAGTATTAATTCTATCCGCCAATCTTGAAAATGCCACAAAAAAAATGTTTGCATCCATAATCACTTCCATGTCTACCTTAGGGTTCCATGTCCTTCAGGCCCATGATTCTAGAAAAGGTAGCGAGACCCTAATGCCCATGAATTTACAAATGAGGGTATAATATGCTAGATAAAGCACATCATCGGCAATTGATTCTGACTGAATAACTAGGACAGGATGGTCCTTTCTCTTTCTTAAGCATCCATTAATCTTTGGCATTCGAACCTCTCAATTAGCATTAGCTGAGTCTAACAAAGTATTTTCCAAGAAATTTACCACCTGTTCATACATGGAGGAAGAAGGGTTCACTCCATGAATTGCAGCTTTAAAAGACATTTTGAATTCCTCCTTGGTCCCTTCTAGTGACCTCATACCTCACAGAGGAACGAAGAGCCCAACCCCAGACACTCATGAAAATCAAACCTCGAGCAAGCACAAGAAGAAATCTGTAAGAAAAAGAGAAGCCGCCACCCAAAGCCAAATGCTACACAGAAAGAGAAACCCCACAGACAACAAAAGAAAGAACCCCAGCCCAACCCAAGCACACAACAACACCCAGTGATCAGTCACCATCCCGATATTGCACCCCACCCATGCCAAATGCCCATAAAGAAAACCCAGCCGTAGCTAGAGCTAAGCCCTAGCCTAGGCGGTGCCCAACAAAAACCTTGCGAGCTTCATCAAAAATCCACTATCGCTCAAGAACTAATTTCTTGACTCTGTAAGATTTGAATTTTCTCAAAAAATCTTTTCTACCCCAAACATTACCTAACCAATCATCAAAGAATTTTCTGGAGGGAAAAAAATTATTATCCAAGAAAACAAAAAACAACAATGTTACTTAATCTGTTTTCTTCACCTTTAACTGTTTATAGCATATCAGGACTGGGTGTAATGGAGAGGACTTGGGGAAAAGGAGACATCTTACCATGGTTTCCTCCTCTAGGTTCCTCTCCCTCCAGGTTGTTGAAAATTCCTAGTCAATCTCCTCTTCTATGTCTGCTACCACCATTTCTAAACATCAAGAACATTGCCATTTCTAAGATTACCAAATCCTTACCACCCAACACATCTTTTTATGAAGGCTTTTCAGGAATTTTATCCACCTTTGGCACACAACCATCAAGCTTCTTTGATATTTTCTCAGTTAAAATCTCTTCATCATTCTTGGTGCCACAGGACGTAAAAACCTACTCACTCATCTCACATCCTTTTCCAACTAATACAAGGGAATTAAACTTTCAAATCTCTAATATAAAAAACTAATCAATATACATGTTGTCACCCCCACCACCCATTGGACATGAAAGAATAGACCACTGGTCCACCAGAGTCACTAAAGAACAACATGCAAAGAATAGACCCAATAAAACTTGTAAGGATTGAATGGTATGCGGGAAAACCAAACAAATTCACATTAAAAAATACTAAACTCAAAACCCCAACCAACAAACACAATAACAAAACTAGAAAGCAGGTAACAATGGTATGGCTAAGAACAATGAATAACACTAATTTGAATCAACTTGCACAAGCTCAACAACATCTAAGAGCAATGGAGGATGAATCTTTACCTTCTTAACTTCTGTCATAGTTGCTTTCACACTTTCCCCAATAACCATCTTACATCATCTATGCTTCTTTGTGCTCAAGAGCTTCTCCAAAGCAACTAAAACATCTCGAACTACACATCAATGTAATTTTCCCACACATGAAAAATAGGGTTCCCTACCACACTAATGATACTTTGACATCAAACTAAATCTTTCTCCTAACTTGATAACCAAACATGGTCCCCAAAGCCATATCTCCTTCTAATAGGCTTAAGTACCTGTCATATACTCTACCTTTGAAAGTGTAGTCAAAAGAGCAACCATACCTTATATATCACTTATTCAACTGATTACACCACAAAATAGGGTAGACACCCCATAGGTAGACCTTTTATTATCCACATCTCTTGCCCACATAATCCATGAATACTTGTATACCCATTGTCATGTTTAAGGTCCATCCTCCCTAGTAGCAAATCAAACACTCAAACATGTCTTGAAGAAAACTAAAGATCATCTACATCATATTTTAATAATCCTTGTCCAACATGGACATGTATACCTCCTTAGGAGTCCCATTACTTAGGAATGTTTGGTTTGTGTAAGCCATAATAAACTACCAACTGCACTCAAATAAAGAATGTGGCTCATATCCTCTTTCTCACTTGGTGTAAAAGAGTATTGCAAACTATGTCATTCTTCCTAACCAACAAAGTGCTCATTATAGATCTTCTCCAAATCCCTATCTAAGAAAGCTCTTTCCAAATGTAACCATTCAAATCCAAGGTCAATCATAGTAGTAATATATCGAAAATTTGAAAGATGTAAGCTTCTTAATTGGAAAGATCTCACCAACATCCATACCCATATCTAAGGAATCAACATATAGAAACTATACATGCTTTGTACTTTTAAAACCTATTCCCACATCTAGGGAATCAACACATAAACCCATGTATAGAGAATCAACACATATAATCAACACCATAGCTCAAGGCCCATAGAAGGAAAAGAAAAAATAGAATACATTTGAAAACTAGGTGGGTTATACCTATTAGGTTGCATTATCATTCAAGTGGACTGACAAGGGTCATTGTACCTTGGCATTTAATCATGTTTAAATTTGTCAAATTCAGGGTTGTGTCCATGACAGTCTACAATAGGAACTAGTAATTAACAGTCCTTAAACTATCTACTGAAATGAAACCTACGTACTCAATCAAATTCATTTTTTTTAACTAACTGTTGTGAAAGAAACATAATCTAGTAATTGGAATAGTACAATGCTGAAATGATTCATCTAATTATGAAAACTAGAAAATACATTAAAATAGAATTAACAGGAATTAGATTTATTTCTATGAAAGCAGGAAAACTAAATTAAGGAATTTGTAGTAATGTAAGAAAGCAATAAACCAATACTAGCCTTCCTATTGTTAGTGGGAGTGGGCCCTTGCTCCACACCTTCAGAATTGAAGGCTAAGCAGAAATTTTAGAACACAAAAATAGAAGTACCCCCTTCCTTAATCCAGTATATCCAAAATAGAGTATATTTTAATAAAAGTATATGTTCCTATAAAAAAATGAGATTGTCAAAAGCTATCTATATCTATCCTTTTGCCTCCATACAATATATATCATATTGTTGTTGATATCATATCTCTAGAGTTTATTAGTTTACTTCCAATTCTACTTCAGATACAAAAGATCTTTATTCCAAAGACTAAACATGCACTACCTATATCAAAATATAACCATGCAAAACTTAAAAGAGACTTAAGTGACATTGGAGGTGTCCTTAAATCTAGAGTTTTGACTTTGATAAAACAGGCCGTAGAGGCCCTAATAAAAAGGAATTATATTTAAAACAACATACTAATAGAAGTCCCTAATTCATGCAGAAATCAAATGAAAGGTGTCCTTTGTCTCCCACAAGCTACTACAGTTGTTTTCTTCAAAAACTCTAGCCTTCATATGTGAAACTCTGGAGCTTTACAACAACTCCGAATATTCTAGTAGTGAAACACTTTGGAGATTTTGTGTAACTCTAGAGACTATGTAGTCAACAACAACTCTAGAGATTTTGGTAGTGAAATAACTCTGGAGATTCTATGCAACTCCAGAGACTCTGTGCAGTCAACAACAGCTCCGGAGATCACCAGATAGCTAATCAGGACATAGCTCCAGAGGTCTTGGGAACAAAAACCCTTACTGTCCTAATAATCCAGCTCCAGAGATCCTCCAACCATTCTGCAAAATGTTGGAGTTTGTTGTACTATGTCTTTTACTCATCTCCAGAGATAGGAACATATCCAGAGTCTTCAAAAACCTTTCTTTGCTTGATAGATAAAACCCTATGATAAAAATAAGACATTTCTACATAGTTTTGTCTATTTAAATTTAAAACACAAGTCTTTTCATCACAACTTTAGTATTTCATCTTTAATTAACATAATTAAACAAGGTTTTACAATTTTCATAGTGCAATCATCAGATAAGGTGGTGCATGAAATGGAAAAAGGGAACATAAGGGTGTGTTTTGATGAGTGCTACCTGCCACTCATCATCCCCCCGAGCTTGAGGATTCGCAAGTCCTCCTACACTGTTTAAAGCCTAGATTTGTTTAGCTTGTACAACCTATCTAAAATGTTGTATTCTTGTTCATAGGTTGTCCAAGTTCTTGTGTTGGTATCAACATTCCCTCTGAATCTCTCAATCTACTATATCCATGCTTGAAATCTTGTATCTTCTAGCTGTTCAACCCACATGGGTAGGGGCTCAGTGATCAAGGGTGACATGTAGCACCCTCCTATCCATTCTTGTTTATATTTATCTATAATTTTGACCATAAACCTTGCCTTCCTTATAAACAATTTGAGGTTGCTTGAATATACTAGGTCCCTCATTTTTTGATCTTGAGTTAAGGTATTCCACCTTTTCTTACAAATTATCATAATTTGGTTAGCTGAGGAGTGCATGAAAAATCCAAACTCTATAACATATTCTTGTAAATGCTATTGATATAGGGGCAATATCTTGGTTCTAGGAGAATATTTTTCTAACTTAAAATGAATTTCAAAAGCATTTGGGTTTAAGCATTCTCTTCGAAGGAACAAGTCTATTTCTGCCACTTTTACCATATATGCCTCCATTCTCTCATGCCAGATTTGGTGATTTTTTATTAAGGACATGAATGCCCTTAATTGGCATTCCCCTACAAAAATATTAATAAAGAACGTATGTCTTCAATAAATAAATTATGCAAAAATGATTCACAAAGGAAGTTTCTATCCTCATCACTACTCTTCATATATACTTTAAGGAAATATTTCCCATCTTTTATGGTCTTGGTGAGGTCAGAGAGGACCAATGAGAGTTTCCTTTGAAGGACCCATTCTTTTAAGAACACTGCATAACTACCACTGGGTGGCCTACATGAGAGTAGATTTGAAGAAAGACTGGCTACTATCATTACTTTTTCTTCCAAGGTTTTTACTTTGTTAGTCATCACAGAGACTACTCTATGTAGCTGGAGCATGATAGTTGCACCTAAAAACTCTTGGCATAGCCTTTCCCAATTCATCAATGCCCTAGGGACATCCAACTGAAATGTCCTTAGAGAGTTCTTAGTTTGTGTGCCTTGATCAACTGTGGGCACTGGAACAACCAATTCTTTAATCAACTCTACTTGGTCATCAACTTTGTTATTGTCCTTTGTCAACTCCCAGGCCTGACTGTACAGTTTCTCAATTAAGGCTAAGATTAATGTGATATAGTTATCCCTAGATTTGACAATATTAGAGATATGAATGTCCCTCTATATCATATCTACATCTTTCTTCTTAATCTCAGTTCCTTTTTCCTCAATGACCTTTTCTTTTCTCTCTATTTGTTTCTTTAGGTCATTGATCTCATGGTCCTTTGTTGATTCTTTTTCTTGCATGACCTTTTTAAGGTTTGTAATGATCAGTTGTTTGCCTTATAATTGTCTTTTCAAGTTATCAATCTCCTCCATTAGTTGTTGTTCTTTGGGGATTTCAATATCCTCCTGATCAGAAGGATGGGAAAAGCTTCCTATCTCTAACCCTTCTATCATTTCTGTCTCCTGCATTCCAATATCTCCTTGCTCTTCAAAACCTCTTTGCTCTTCTTCCCTCTTTTCTTCTGTTCTTGTTCCTTCCATAGACTCTTGGGCATGTGATGGTCTAGATTGATCTTTAAGAGGGGTAATTGAGGTCTGAAAGCCAACAAGCACCTCAGAAAGGAGCGCAACATCTCTCTCCATTTGGGTTTTATATCTTTTACGATGGCTTCTCTAGAACACATGGGTTTTCAGAGTTCTTTCCTCAATTGTCCTTTCTCTTTTGCTCCTTTTCAAAATGGGAGGAGTGTCTGCACTTGTTGGGTCCTCATTCTTCTTCTTCTTATGTTTTTGGGGCTCAGGAGTCTCTGCTCTGCTTTTTCTTCTTCACCTGCCCCTTCCAAGATCTAGGGAGAACTTATAACACCCCTCATTTTCCATGTTGGGGTGGATTCCTCAGCCAATATCAATTTTTATTTTGTTTTGTGGGGTATTTTGGGGGACTCCTCCTCAGGTATGATTTCTTCATGCTTTGGTGTAGAGGATGGTTCTCCCTTTACCATTTTTTTTCTTAGGAGACAGGGAGGAAGTGGATGGATTTGGGCTATCCTCCTCTACTTCATGAGTGGTAGAGGGTGACTACTACTATCTTCTCTCTCTTTTTCTTGCCCTTGTGAGTGTTATCTAGAAAGGCTTACCATAGGGCCTCCCCTCCCCTCTTAGAGATGAAATGATGCTTGACAATGAGGTATAAAGGCCATGGTGTTTAAGCTAACCCTTCCCCTACTGATGTTTTTTAGCTAAGGAGGTAATTGTAGAGAATAGGAAATTGGGTAAGTGTAACTTATATTTAGGGTGAGTGTGGCCATGCTTTAGAAATATCAACATTTTCATAATTGACCCTAATATAAGGGAGAACTGGCCATCATAGGTGAAGTATTTCATTAACCACATATCCAAGGACTACCAAGGCTAAGGAATGGTGTTTCTAACAATTTCTTTTACTTCTCCCTTATTAGTGTGTGTTTGTATTTTAGCTTCATTATCTACGGAGAAAGCTTTTATCAAATCAATATACAAGGTTTTTAGGTGATAGAACCTCTGACCTTCTTTTGGGAGTCCGAAGAGCCTACTGATGATGGATGCAGAGATGGTAATGGTGAATCCTTACTTGTGTTTTTTTGTTCTATAAGTTAGAGAGGAACTCCTCCACAATGTCTTCCTTGTACCCTTCAAATTTCTCTAGGAACTCGAGCCATCCTGCACCCCTCAGTATATCAATAGATGCTTGATATTGCAACAGTCCCTCTATTGTCTCTGGTTTTGGTTTCTTCTTAACCCCCATACCTCAAAAAAAAACTATAATTTGCCGATGTTTATCCCCCTTCAGCTTCCAAACCCTCAACCTTGCCTACCTATCCTTTTGAAAGATCTCACAATAGACCTATCCCACCTCTAGAGCTATCAGATTCCTAAAATCTGGAGTTTGAATTGTCTTTCTTGAATTTTTGAGAATTCTCAATGGTGATTAGAAGAAAGGTTTCTTTGCCTGTATTGTAGGCTACTGAGTCGGTTGTGAGGAAATTATAGCTTTTGAGGTTAGGAATTATGATTTAGTATGGTTTATGGAGGGTTATGTCACTCTGGATTTGTGAAGTTGATGTGATAGGTGGTTAGATAGGGGTGGCATGTGTCGAGCTTATTTGGGAGTAATGGTGGTGTACGGGAGTCCAGATGATTTGCACGAAAATAAAAATTGAAAAGGCTTGCTATAATTAGTTAATCAAGATTAATACCTAGATTATCATTACAATAATTAGATGCCATGCTAAGGTTTCGTGTTGCTGCCTTCGTAGGATATGACGCGGCCACTCTTTCGCATGTAGCCTTTAGCATTGGTTTCCATGAACCCTCCTTCATGTGTAGCCTTTAGCATTGGTTTCCATGATGTCCACGGGGTGTGAGGTGACAGGATCTTCATATGATCTTGTGGTTGATAGGATAGCTCCATCGTCAGTAGATGACATCAGCGAAATGATTGTAAATAGGGGTCCCCTATGGCTGATTGTCATGAATGCTCATGACCTGGCCTTTTTTGAGGGTGAGGTTGATAAGGTCATCATGACTTCATTATCCTTTTTTTTAGTGTCTTTTTTTAGATGTTTTAAGGAGTAGGCTCCAGAGGTCTAGAATTTCTTTTATTGCATGAGCGCTGAAGGTGCTCCTTGTTGATACCCACATGAAAAAGAGAACCACAATTTGCTATTTTTTCAATTCTCTTGATGAGAAAGTCTGCCATTTGACTAGGTTTCAACCTTCCTCTATTTTTTTTGAGAAGGGCCACCATATTACTGGTTTTCAACCCTTCTTTTTATTTTTATTTATTTATTTATTTTATATCTCATCTTTCCACTTGTGCAAGAGAGTGTGGTCTCTCTCACATAGTATAGATCCTTGATAAATTCCTCCTTTGTGGTTGGTTATTGGTAGAGGCGAATCATGTGACCCTTTGTAAGAAATTTATTTTCCCCTCCATCAATAGGTGTCAACTGGACTATTCCATTGTCATAGACTTGTTTAATCTCATAAGGTCCCATCCAATGGGTTTGCAATTTCTCTTTGAATTCCTTGAACTCAGGATCATATAAGAGAACCTGGTCTCCTTGCTAAAATATCCTCTTCTTGATATGTTGATCATGCCACTATTTACTTTGGTGCTGAATAAGTTCTTTCTGTTGTATGGCCTCCATCTTGATCTCATCCAACTCATTACGTTTTAAGATATGATCTTGTTGTGCTATGGACAATGATAGTTCAATATCAAGTGATGTTTTGAGTGTTTGTAGTTCAAACTCTATTGACAATCTGAGTTTCTTTCCTTAGACAAGTTTATAAGGTGAGAACTCTGTTGTTGATTTTCATGTTGTTTTGTAAGCCCATATTGCTTCATGTAATCTATTGGCCCAATCTTTTTTATTCATTGCGATTGTCCTTGTCAGAATGTTTTCCAATCTTTGTTTGTCACCTCCACCTGTCCATTTTGCTTGGAGATGATAAGGTGAGGACTTCCTATGCTTGACCTGATACAAATCTGTGAAAGCTTTATCACTTGAGAGGTAAATTGTGGACCTCTATCTGAAACTATAGCTCTTGGGGCTCCAAATCTTAGGAAAATTGTGTTATATAGGAAATCAACAACTTTTTCTTCTCTGCTGAACTTCTTCCCATTTGGTCATATAGTCAATACATACCAAGATGTATTCTTTCCCTGCGGATGCTGGAGAGATGAATCCAACAAAATCTAGGCCCCATTGTTCAAATGGTTCTAAAACCACTTGAGAATGTAGTGTCATCTCTTGTGTGAAGGTTGGTTGACCCATCATTTGGCATTCATCACATTGTTTCACATCTATCTTCACATCTCTATGGAGAGGTGGCCATTAATAACCAGCTCCAAGAATCTTATGGATTGTCCTCTGTGAGGAGTAATGTCCTCCCGTGGGCTCATCATGGCATGCTCTCAACATATCAAAGATTTCATCAGCCCTTAAACACCTACACAACACAGAGTCAGGGCCACACTTGAACAACAAACCATTTAACCATTTGTAAGGCAAGCTTTTCTTTACTAATCTCTTTTTTTTTGGTTTGGAAGTAAAGTGGGAAGGAAACAAGCATGTAGCCAAGAAGTTGGCTATATCAGCAAACCAAGGTGTGATAGAAGAAACAACAAACATATTTTCATCTAGGAACACATCTTCCACTGGTTGGTTTTCTCTACCTGTATACAATCTTGACAAAAAATCAACAACCAAATTAAACTTTCCTAGGTTATCTACAATAGTAATATCAAATTCTTGCAATAGTAACAGTCATCTGATGATTCTTGCACCACTACAAGTTTGTTCATTAAATATTTAATGGCCACATGGTTAGTGTGTACAAAATTTTTGTGTCCTGTGATGTAATGTCTAAATTTGTTGATGGCATAGACGATATCTAGGATTTCTTTTTCAGTTGTTGTGTAATTTTTCTCAATAGGGGTAAGGTTTTTACTTATATTATAAATTGCATACCTACCTTCCCCTTCTTCTTTTGTCCTAAGACTGCTCCTATTGATTCATTTGATGCATATGTTTGAATGTGGAATGATAGATTCCAATTAGGTCCTCTTAAAATGGGTGTGACTGTGAGTTTTTCTTTGATGGTCTCAAATGATGTTTGGCAATCTTTTGTCTAATGAAATTTAGTATCCTTGGTTACCAAAGAGAACATTGGGGCAACTATCTTGCTAATATTCTCTATGAATCTCCTATAGTATCCCGCATGACCTAAGAAACTCCTAACATCAGTTTGGTTTTTAGGTTGAGGCAATTGTTTAATCACTTCTACCTTGTTTTGATCTACCTTGATTCCTTTTGCTGATATATGATGCCCTAGGACAATACCTTGTTCCACAATTATAAAACATTTCTCATGGCTTAAGGACAATTGATTGTTTTTACAACATTGCAACACCTTTTCTAGATTTTTGAGGGCTTCTTCAAAGGTATCCCCATAAATAGTAAAGTCATCCATGTAAACCTTCATACACTCATTAGCTAGTTCAACAAAAGTGGCTAAAACAACCCTTTGAAAAGTAGTTGGAACATTACACGGGACAAATGGGAGTACTCTGTATGCAAAGGTGCCCCATGAGCACGTGAAGGTGGTATTGTCTTGGTCTTGTGGTGCCACTTGGATCTGATTGTACCCACTAAACCCATATAGGAATGAGAAGTATTTCTTTCCTGCTAGGTTGTCCAATATTTGATCAATGAATGGCAAGGGAAAATAGTCCTTTTTGGTGGCCTTGTTCAGCTCCTTGTAATCAATACATACCCTCCATTTCCCATTATTTTTGGGTACTATAACCAATGGGGCCACCCATTGGCTATCTGAGATAGGGTAGATGAATCTAACTTGCAAAAGTTTTTCTATCTCAGTTTTTACAATTTCTTTGAGTGCCAGGTTTAATCTTCTTTAGGGTTGTCTAACAGGCTTAACATCTTCTGTATATATATGGTGGGTGTAAATTTTAGGGGATATTCCATTCATGTCTTTATATTCTCAAGAAAAATATTTTTAATGGGATATAAGAAGATCAAGAAGTGCTTCCTCCTGTTGTGATGTAAACTGAGTATTGATGTTAAGTGTTTTTCCAGGTAAGACCATGATTCTCTTTGTGATTTGTTCCATGGATGTTCCTACCCCATATTATGGACTCATGGTGTTAAGAGGGCAAGAATGTGGGAGTAGTAGATATAAAGTGGCTAGGTCTTTGTAGAAAGTTTCTCCACAAGGGATGACATTGGCAAGGGTACAATGGGCTGCAATAAAAAGTTTTTTCCTTAAATCTTGAGCTAAGTCCATTGTATCTTTTTGATGAGGATGTGAGTTATGTCATTAGGGGAGTCATAATTTATCTCTTCTTCTAATTCCCCTAAGTATTATGTAATGGTGACTATAGTTAGGGAAGCACTATTTTCTATGTTACTGGGCTCATCTATCCATACTTTTCCTGAATAATGTATGGATGGCTTAGCTAGGGGATACAAAGATATTTTTTCATGTCTATGCCATTGGATATGACCATATCCCTAGTTTTACAGTCAATGGACACTACTGCAATAGCCAGCCATGGTCTGCCTAAAATCAGAGGGTAAACATTCCTTTGGTTCCTTGGCTCTAAGATTAGAAAATCAACTAGGAATTCCCATGATTCCATAATAACTGAAACATGAGTCAACACCCCGTTTGGAATTGCTACTGATTGATCAACCAATTGTAAAATTATGGAAGTGGGCTAAATTCATGTAAGAGCCAACTTATCCAAAGTGTGAATTGTCATGATATTTATTGCTGCCCCTAAGTCAACTAGGACATTGGATATTTCTACTCCTGAGATGTGGACTGTGATGACAAGATTTCTAGGATCCCCATACCTTGGAAGGAGCATCTCTCCCACTAGTAGATCCACCACTTCCCCCTCTACTTGAATAGTGGTGAGAAAGTTTTTCCTCCTGCCTTGAGTTTTGACATAATTCTGTTTGATAAACTAGTTTAGTTTAAGAACATCTCTAGTTTCCTGAAGGAGTGGAACCTTAATGTTTAGTTGTCTAATTCCTTGAAGTAGTTTATATTCAATGGTGGACTTGTTTTTGTGGAACTATTTTTTGGGAAGCATGTTGTTTGAGCCATTATAGGTATGGTGCCTACTTTTAGTCTTTGGAGCAGCTCTAGAGTGTTGTTTTGAAATAGCTCTAGAGGTGATCTTCAGAGATGTTCTCTTAGGAGGAACTCTAGAGTGACCTGAGGGTTGTTCTTGTGGTACTTTTTCAACTGTAATCTCCTCTTGGGTTTGATGGGATGGATTTTTAGGTTCCAATTCATCTGTGATTTCAACAATAAGTGGGGGAGATGGTCTTGGGAGAGATTTCCCAGAATGTAGCTGGAGGTTATTCAAATGAATAGCATTTATACTAGCCATATTTTCTTGCTCAGTCATATATACAGCTTCTCCTTGTTTATTGCGTGGGTTTTCTATAGGTTTATCTAGTAGGGGTGGCTGACTAACTAGTTTATTTTGAGGTTGTCCCTGTGTGTTTGTTGGCCCAGTTAGAAGTGCTTGTTGTTGGTTTGGGAAGCATCTTTGTTAGCCTTGGAATTGTTGGTTATGGTTCTGTTGAGGACCCCCTTGTGGTTGCATATTCTGTGGTCCAAATTGAGATGGAAACTATTGTGGTCAGTGTTGGTTGGCCCAAGGTTGATTTGGCCACTATTGGTTTTGCCACTACTAGTTTGGCCAGTCTTGTGGTCCCCATGGAGGAGTGTTTTGAGGTCCATTCCATGATAATTCCATTGGTTATTCTCCCAATTTGAAGGGCCTCTATAAGAATTTTGAGTTGGATATTGGTTGTAAGGAAAATGACCAATTTGTTTCTATCCTAAATAGTTCAACTCCTCTTCTATTTGAACATTATTTTTAGTCAACCTCTTTAAAGCTGTGAGTTGATCATAGTGGTTAGTAGGATGATCTTTATCAGAGCTGGAAGATCTCAAATTTATCCAAGGGGCATTCTCTCAAAAGGTGTTTATTTCTGCACCTAGAGTAGTAAATTAACAGTGGTTCACTAGTTCTTTTTTTTGCTTGAATCCCATCTAAAGTGGTTTTCAATTGAACTAGCTCTTCCATTAATTGCCATATATCATCTTTCCCTTTGAGAGACCTTGGTGCTCTTACTCCATCTTGTGTCCTTGAATAGTTTCTACAAATTTCCTCAATTGTGGGCATGTATCCATCTTGTTTATATTCCCCCTTCTCATCAGATCTAATGCTTGCTTTGATTCCTTATTTAGCCCTCTTATGAATAAGGTTTTGGTCAGATTATGTGCTATAGGGTTGCCATACCTTCTAAGGGCAAAATTGAACCTATCCAAGTAGTCTTCTAAGCTCTCCTCTTCTTTCTGCTTAGTTCTAAACAATTAATCTTTTCTATCACTGATTCTACAGTAGTCTTGGTATTTATCCAGGAACTCTGTTTCCATTTTTTCCCATGAGTGTATAGAATTAGGGGCCAGGGCCATAAACCATCTCATGGCAGAGTCCTTCAGTGTAGATGGGAAGAGTTTTAGCTTTTGGTTGTCTGATCCATTGTCATATGTTTGACATAAAAATTTGAATTCAAAGAGGAACTGATCTGGATCCTCAGAAGGGATTCCCCTGAATGTTGGAAGATTTGAGCGGGTGATGTTTTTCATAGGTGTATTTTCCTCTGGATTGCAGACTATGGGATATGAGAAAGTCTACAACCCCTAGGTGGAACTATCCCATGTTGATGTCCCTGACTGAGATGGTCTTGCTCCTCTTTGTGGTGGTGGCCCCATGGCCTGCTGTCCTGCCTATCCCGATACTGGTGCCTGTCCTCATATTGGTGCCTATGTTTGTAAAGGCTGCTACACTGATCTCTCTAACTAGCCAGTCCTCCTTAATCCCGAAGCCCCTAATAAGCTTTGAAAGCTCTCTCTTTGCCCTGCAGGCACCAGGTGCTCATACAACATATTGTAGTGTTGAGCCTCCCTCCCAACCTCATACACCTACTCTTGCACTGAACTGAACATATCAGTAATCCCTGTCCCTAATGCATCGCATGCTTGGTCACGCTCCTACTGGTACCATTGCACTTGTCCCTATAGTTGTGCTACCTGGGTTGTAGCTTAGCAATATGCCCATCACTCTATACCTATGCTAGCTACCCCTACAAATGTGCTACCTATGTTTGTAGCTATTGTACTTATTCTCACAGCCTCACAACCTATGCTATTGCTCCATTGTCTCCACCTCTGTCTCTCCCATCACCCTCATCATCATCAATCTCCATCTCAACAATCTCCACATCCTCCTCCTCCTCCTCCTCTCCCTCTCCATCATCACGATCCCCCTGCTGCCTTTCCCCCCCGGCTTCCTAGCCTAGTGGCATTGTCAGCTGAATCAGCCTCTCCTGTGTCCACCACTGGTCATACAACATAGTGGTACCTACATCTGCGACAGTAAGCCTTAGGTCCCATGCCCTAGGCTACAATCTATCAAACTCAATAATCATCGATCATTGGTTGATTGGTGCACCCCATCGTGGCACCTCTACATGAATCCACAGGAATATGTCCTGCTCCTGTGGCACACCCTGGGTAATTCAAAACTATTTGGCAACTCGATCCGGCATGTATCTATCAATAATCTATTTGGTACGTCCCATCAGGTATAGAGATTGAAACACATATGATAGCTGGATGAGGTCATCTGACCACATCTCACACTCTTGCCAAGGCCTCCAAATCACTGACTGAATGTCATCAATGACCCTTCTAATGGAGATTGATTGTCATTGATGTCAAAAAGGTGTTTAGTAGATTGTGTGATATACAAGGGTCTTCATGGTGTTCAAATGTCACAAGATTTGTGTGCATACTCATGTTACTCATGGTGTTGTTACTCATCAGTTATTTAGTTGATATATTGAATTGATTGGATCATGTGTCAGGTTTATCAAGGATGTGTTTCATCAAGATGCCTTGATATTGTTTGCAAGATGATTAGTTCACAAGATGATCCTTATGATATGCCCTCATGTTATATTAGGCTTGGTATGACAAAGTTCTCATATGCAAGAGCAATAGATAGATCATCTTCATAGAGTAATGCAAGAGCAATGCAGATCAGGTATTTATATTGGTGTGTTGCATGCAAGTACTTTTGATTTGAGTTGAGAAGTATATCATCAGGTTGGTTAAGGTATTTGTAGAATTGAGTGAAGTTAGGAGTTAACAAGATTGGTTATGCTTTAATCAGGTTCATCATGCTTGTTATGTTGGTGAAATTTTGGTTGTCATTAAATGGTTGAATGCTCATGGTTAAGGAGTTTTGTTGGCTCTTCTTTCTGAAAAGATTGATGCAAGGTGAATTGTGTTGACTCCATGATAATGAGAAGGTCTAAATTTATATCAAGAAGGGTTGTTGAATAATGACCATGGGTTTGATAGTGGTAAGGGATCAAAATCCTAAGTTAAAATGTTTTTAAGCATATCTTATAAACCCCTCTCTTCCCATTATATAGATATATGCATTTTTTGTTATAAAATAAAATTGACCTGTTATCACAGGTCAGTCACTTAAAAGTGATTTGTTGAAGGGTATAAATACCATGGAGAAAGTGGCCCTCATTTAAAATATGAATTCTCCTCGTAGTGCATAAAGATTAATGTGCTATAAATTGTTTTTTCAAATAAGACTAAGGATGAGTTTTTATAGGCTATTTTTAGCCTTCCAAAAAGAGGAGATTTTTAATGTTTTTAAATGCTCATATTTTTATAAGATTCTAAGGCAGATTTTTTGGTGGAGAATGTGAAAAAGCCATCAAAGGCTATATTTAAATATGTGTTGGGCACGAATTTCTTCAAAAGCCAAAAAAAAAATTTTAAGATTATTTTTAGCCTTTTTAAAAGCCTACTTTTAAGGAGATTCTTATGGTGAGTTTTTTAAGGGATTTTTATGAATTTTTTTTTTCTAATTTTAAAACATTAGTGGACCTCCCTCTCATGTGCAGTTTGAAGGTTTTAAAAAGGAAGCTATTTTTAAGGAGAAATATATTTTTTTGGCTTTCTAAATACTTGTGGAGTTTAAGAGTTTTTTTTTGGAATATAAAGAGTTTCTTTTAAAGAAAACATTAATAAGAGAGATATTATTCTCTTCATGGAAGATTGGTTAAAAATGTTGTTGAAGATTTTTTATGATTTTTACAGGCGAAAAAAAATGCAGAGAGAAGATGAAATTTTTTAAGAGGATGAAGAAATGTTTTATTTTTCAAAGGCAAATTGAGAGATTTTTTATGCAGGGAAGATGAAGCATTGAAGCCATGAAAAAGATTTTTTATTTTCTCTCACAAAGAGAGTTTAATAAAAAAAATATTATTGAAGTTTTTTTTGCAGAGGAATAGAATGTGAAAGGACATTCAGATTTTTCATAAATGGTATTGCAGATGGAGTGTGTGAGTGGACAATCATGTAGTGTTGAAGATATTTTTATGAAAATCATGTTGAAGAGAAAATACAGATACGTTTTGTATGTGATGAGAAAAACATGGGTTGAAGATATTATGCAATGAATTTATAGATTGAACCATGCCAAGTATGAAGACATAGGTGATTTGATTGTGCAGAGAAAACATGTTTTGTAATGGTGCAAATCAGATTGAGTTGCAATCATTTCTTGCACATCTTGCAGTATGTTTTGATGGTGATTGAATTTGCCAGTGAGGCTTTGTTGGTCAGTGAGACGTTTAATTTATCAGTGAGACACATATATCAGCTAGTGAGGCTTTGTTGGTCAGTGAGACGTTTAATTTGTCAGTGAGACACATATATCAGCCAGTGAGGCTTGTAAAGATTTTTTTTAAAAGTTAAGCCAGTGAGGCAGTTTTGGAGTGGTTTTTCTACCCCAGGAGGGTTTTCCACTCATGAAAAGCACGTGTCTTGATTCAAGTTGTCTTCATCTTTATGTGTGCATATTTGTGCTTTGCTTATAAGTTTTTGATTTACATCTTTCATTATCAGTCATGTGCATATGAGCTCAACAAATCATTAATGTCTTCCTCTCTATTTGTCTTGTAAGATAAAGTTTGCAAAAAGTTAAGAATTTATACAACACTGATTCACCCCCCTCTCAGTGTTGTCCTAGACTCCAACAAGTGGTATCAGAGCCTAGGTTCCCTTTTTGAAGTCTAATAGGCTCAGGTAGGTCCTGTAGTGGAGTAAAATGGGTAAGAAGAATAGAATTAAGGTCTCACATAGAGAAAAGAAAGATGCTGATCAAAAGATGGTAGTACAAGCCTCAGTTAAGCCTAGCAATGATTTGATACATATGCCACCCCTGATGATTGATACAAAGAATGGTCATGTAGTTGAGAATTTTGATAAAAAGGAAGACTTCAATATGAATGTAAGATGACAAGAACTTGATGAAACTAAAGATAACTTTGCTACTGAGATTGATGGTAAAGAAGAAGAATTCTTTATGAATGAAGATGAATAGGAGTTTGATGAAGATGATTATGAAGTTGATTTAGAAGGTGAATTATTGTGTGCCCTGGGTATAATCAAGCATCTCAGAAAAGAGAATAAGAAACTAGAAGATCAACTTCAACAAGAAAAAGTCTCTAAGGACAAAGTTGTTTCAGACCTTGAAGAGGCTAGAAATCTAATTATGGATTTAAGAAGTCAAGTAAATGCTTCAGACAAATTGATTATTACTATGAAGATAGAAGTAGAAGAAACAAAAAGGCTTGTTGATTTTAGGAAATTTGATCTTGAAACTAAAACTAGTGAGTGTCTAAAACTAGAATTAGAATTAGTCTCTTTGAGAAAGGAGTTAGAAAAGGCTTCCTCTAAGTTGCACAAGAATCTGTTGTTTGAAAAGAGTATTGAAGAAGAAGAGTGTTCTAAAGTCACAAATGCTCCTTGGTAGAAGAGAGACTTGAATTATTATTCTGCTGCTCCTAAGGAAGACAAGAAGAAAGATGTTGGAAGAGAAAGAACAAACAGACCTCCACCTGTCAGGCAATACCATTCAATAAGGTATAACTATTCTCAGTTTCATGGTTATTGCTATTCTTGTCATATCTATGGTCATAGAGCTAGAGATTCTAGGACTTATGCCAAAAATGATGTTGAGTGGCATAAGAACAAAAGTCTTTCTAGAATGACAAATAAGAGTTCTAATGCAATATGTTACCATTGTAACCAAGTTGGTCACATAGAAAGAGACTGTTGGATGCATAGAAGATATGGTTATGGAAGTTCTTTAGGAATGTCAAAAAGATATGATTCCTTTAGTCCTCTAATTGGTTATAATGTCACATGCTTTAAGTGTCATAATCTTGGTCATAAGGCACGGTTTTGCAGGAATAAATTGAAGACATCTAGAGCAGACACCTTGAGAAAAGAAAAGAAAAAGCCTATATAGGTTTGGAGAAGAAAACAAAGTTAGGACAAGAAAGATCCTAAACTTGTGCATCTTGCACAAGTTACATCATTAGTTGGATAACTGAGAGCATGAAGTAAGGGGGAGTTGTTCATGTCCTATCAATTATCCCCAAAAAGTTTCAGGAAGGAGATTGTTTAAGGTTTGTCAATATGTGTATGTAAGTGCTATAGGTGATTAGTTCAAGGGCTCAATTCACAGAGTTTGGTTTATAAATGATTTTATCTTTGTCATATCATGTTGGTACTTACAAATTATTGAGTTGTCAAGGTGTTGTAGTTCAAAGTGAATTTGAGATTGTGAAGTATTGGTTGCCATGGAAAAGAGACTAAGATGTTTCCAAAATTCTTAACAGATATTAGCATGTGTTGGCTAAGGTGGCTGAAAATGAAAAATTCAATTCATAGCACTTATCTCTGCATTTGATTTTGCAAAGTGTTGTTGCAGGAAGAGCTTGATGGTAAAGGTTGTGCAATCTTGATAGGCTGATTTGTATAATAGATCTAGGGTATTCTCAAGAAGTTTCTCTTCAGATGTTAGCATGTGTTGGTTGAGGAAGTTACAAATGAAAGAAGTCACTTGATTTGTTTTTACAAAGGTATTGATAATGGTTATGTTTTTATCAGATTTGACATGGTGTGCAGGATGGTCTTCATAGCCTTCATTCATTTCAAATAGTCTTCATTCTTTTTCATGTCAAAAAGGGTGTGCAAGAATAAGATTGGTTGCAGTTTGAAAGTTTATGTTGTCTTTATCATGGAAGTTTTTGGCAAGAACATCTCTTGGGTAGTCATCATGTCATCATGGATTGTGATTTGTGCTGATTGGTGTTGTTACAAGTTGAAAAGTTGTGCAGTATGCAGATATACAAGGACAAAATTTTCAAGATAAGTTTAGGATAACAAATTACATATGTATTCAGTGCCTTCAATCTTTTGAAAGTCAAGTGGTATCAAAGTTTTTGGTAAGTGGTATCTCAATTTTTTGGTTGATATGGAGTTAACAAGATAACATGAGTTTTTGTCTTAAAAGTTCTCATATTGCAATGTTATGATCATGCTATAACATCTTTCAGTGGAGTTGTTCTCAGGGGGAGTTAGTACATTCTTTGTCATCATATGTCAAAAAGGGGGAGAAAGAAATAATGCTTTATGTAGTTTTTCCATCAATGACAAAGGGGGAGTTTGATGGAGATTGATTGTCATTGATGTCAAAAAGGTGTTGAGTAGATTGTGTGATATACAAGGGCCTTCATGGTATTCAGATGTCACAAGAGTTGTGTGCATGTTACTCACGGTGTTGTTACTCATTAGTTATTTAGTTGATATGTTGAATTGATTGGATCATGTGTTAGGTTTATCAAGGATGTGTTTGATCAAGATGTCTTGATATTATTTGCAGGATGATTAGTTCACAAGATGATCCTTATGATATGCCCTCATGCTATATTAGGATTGGTATGACAAAGTTATCATATGCAAGAGCAATCGATAGATCATCTTCATAGAGTAATGCAAGAGCAATGCAGATCAGGTATTTATATTGGTGTGTTGCATGCAAGTACTTTTGATTTGAGTTGAGAAGTATATCATCAGGTTGGTTAAGGTATTTGTAGAATTGAGTGAAGTCAGGAGTTAACAAGATTGGTTATGCTTTAATCAGGTTCATCATGCTTGTTATGTTGGTGAAAGTTTGGTTGTCATTAAATGGTTGAATGCTCATGGTTAAGGAGTTTTGTTGGCTCTTCTTTCTGAAAAGATTGATGCAAGGTGAATTGTGTTGACTCCATGATAATGAGAAGGTCTAAATTTATATCAAGAAGGGTTGTTGAATAATGACCATGGGTTTGATAGTGGTAAGGGATCAAAATCCTAAGTTAAAATGTTTTAAAGCATATCTTATAAACCCCTTTCTTCCCATTATATAGATATATGCATTTTTTGTTATAAAATAAAATTGACCTATTATCACAGGTTGAAGGGTATAAATACCATGGAGAAAGTGGCCCTCATTTAAAATATGAATTCTCCTCTTAGTGCATAAAGATTAATGTGC
The DNA here is from genome assembly GCA_027924645.1 of Cunninghamia lanceolata. Taxonomy (NCBI): domain Eukaryota; kingdom Viridiplantae; phylum Streptophyta; class Pinopsida; order Cupressales; family Cupressaceae; genus Cunninghamia; species Cunninghamia lanceolata. Next base: position 4,222,207 of record BSBN01000231.1, on the reverse strand, counting down.
TATAAATTGTTTTTTCAAATAAGACTAAGGATGAGTTTTTATAGGCTATTTTTAGCCTTCCAAAAAGAGGAGATTTTTAATGTTTTTAAATGCTCATATTTTTATAAGATTCTAAGGCAAATTTTTTGGTGGAGAATGTGAAAAAGCCATCAAAGGCTATATTTAAATATGTGTTGGGCACGAATTTGTTAAAAAGCCAAAAAAAAATTTTAAGATTATTTTTAGTCTTTTTAAAAGCCTACTTTTAAGGAGATTCTTATGGTGAGTTTTTTAAGGGATTTTTATGAAGTTTTTTTTTCTAATTTTAAAACATTAGTGGACCTCCCTCTCATGTGTAGTTTGAAGGTTTTAAAAAGGAAGCCATTTTTAAGGAGAAATATATGTTTTTGGCTTTCTAAATACTTGTGGAGTTTAAGAGATTTTTTTGGAATATAAAGAGTTTCTTTTAAAGAAAATATTAATAAGAGAGATATTATTCTCTTCATAGCAGATTGGTTAAAAATATTGTTGAAGATTTTTTATGATTGAAGAATTTTACAGGTGAAAAAAAAATGCAAAGAGAAGATGAATTTTTTTTAAGAGGATGAAGAAATCTTTTATTTTTCAAAGGCAAATTGAGAGATTTTTTATGCAAGGAAGATGAAGCATTGAAGCCATGATTTTTTTTTTAATTTTCTCACAGAGAGTTTAATAAAAAATATATTATTGAAGTTTTTTTTTGCAGAGGAATAGAATGTGAAAGGACATTCAAATTTTTCATAAATTGTATTGTAGATGGAGTATGTGAGTGGACAATCATGCAGTATTGAAGATATTTTTATGAAAATCATGTTGAAGAGAAAATACAGATAAAACGTTATGTTTTGTATGTGATGGGAAAAACATGGGTTGAAGATATTATGCAATGAATTTACAGATTGAACCATGCCAAGTATGAAGACACAGGTGATTTGATTGTGTAGAGAAAAACATGGTGCAAATCAGATTGAGTTGCAATCATTTCTTGCACATCTTGCAGTATGTTTTGATGGTGATTGAATTTGCCAGTGAGGTTTTATGTGCCAGTGAGGCTTTGTTGGTTAGTGAAACCTTTAATTTGTCAGTGAGACACATATATCAGCCAGTGAGGCTTGTAAAGATTTTTTTTAAAGTTAAGCCAGTGAGGAAGTTTTGGAGTGGTTTTTCTACCCCAGGAGGGTTTTCCACTCGTGAAAAGCACGTGTCTTGATTCAAGTTGTCTTCATCTTTATGTGTACATATTTGTGCTTTGCTTATAAGTTTTTGATTTACATATTTCATTATCAGTTATGTGCATATGAGCTCAACAAATCATCAATGTCTTCCTCTCTATTTGTCTTGTAAGATAAAGTTTGCAAAAAGTTAAGAATTTATACAACACTGATTCACCCCCCCTCTCAGTGTTGTCCTGGACTCCAACACCTCCTCCAATATCTCAAGTCCCCCAACCTATGATGTTGAAGTACCCCGCCATAGAAAAAAATAAATGGGTGACTCATTGCCCGATCCCTCACTATCACCGACCTAGTGATGACAATGTGTTGCCAAGCCCAGATGTGTAGCAATGACACCCCACATCCCAAACTAGATCCTTACCTGTAAACAACTACATCCATATCATGGTATAAGTGTGCCAATACACATGACCCCCAGGCATATACCACCCCATCCCACTAGAAACCCCCTGGACCTCCTATCTGGTACCAATGTCCCTGCAATCACCCCTGTCATGAACAAGGGTAGTGTGTACAACCTGCCCATCGCTTCGACATATATCATCTTAGTCCTCCCTACGTCGAATGGAACAACTACTAGGAAAAATACCTCCTCCACAAATTGAGCTCCGCGCCCATGGTTGTATACCACCCTCTCCCCATGTATGGGGATCAGGATCCTTCATACATCCTCAAGAGTGATCGTCATCTCTCTTGTAGTCAGTAGGAAAGACCATCGCTCTTACTGCCACCTCTCGACCAGGGCCACCATTGATGAGTGCCAAGTAGCACCCATGAAATACACCTTTTTACCTCTCTTTTTCCTACCCTCTTATTCCATTGTCCTGATGACTGCACCAAAATAGATTAACAAGATTGTTCTATTTATGATTAATTAGAGATGAATTACTTAAAATCATGATTTCTGATTGAGGGACTAATGTGCACTGAATTAATGGCAATATGTAGAATCTATCTCTTTTTAAATCAATAGGTGCAGATGTTCAGGCAAAGAAAATTTTGGTCATCTTTGGAGGTGGTCCTAATAGTCTCTGGAGTTGACAGCTAGATCCCGCACCAGTCTCCAATATTTTCCAATATGATTGGAGAGATTTTTGAGATAAAGGGGGAGAATCATCTCCAGAGTTGGACTGAAGTCAAAAGCATATCTTTGGAGTTAGACTGAAGTCAAAAGCATACCTCCAGAATTGGACTGAAGTCAAAAGCATATCTCCGGAGCTGAACAGAAAACATATCTCTGGAGCTGCAGACAGAAGTACACACCTCCGGAGTCTCCTCAACATAGATGTAGATTTCCAACACACTGCTAGTCAACACTTCTAGTAGTAATTGGGGTATTCAAGATATTACTCAATCAGCACCTGAGTAATCGGATGAAGACCGTAGTTAACTGTTGGAAGTTTATCTTTCTTTTGATTTTGCATGAGTTCTTGATAAACTGATTTAAGTACCTATTTCAGGGCCTCATTGCTTAGTTGTATTTGAAAACTAAGACTCAGGTTTAGTGAGACTACAGGTCCACTAAACCTATTTTGATTACATGAATGTTTACTCTGTAGTTAAACAGTTAGTAGAATAAGAGATTGGTATTATCTCATAGATGAACTAGTAGTCAAGGTAAGTAATATCTCATCACTGGATTAGATATGAACTTACAAAGGTAGCAGCAGAATAGACAACAAATTATTGTTATTGTAATCTCATTTTGATATAGACATTTTTCTAAATACAAAGCTGATGGAATTAGACTGAAAGCAAATTGTGACATTACTTTCTTCTGCTGATTCTTTACTTTAGTCTACAACCCTAAAGGTGTGGAGCGAGGGCCCACTCTCACCACCAAGGTAGAAGGCTAGTATTGTTGTTTTGCTATTTCAGATTCTGTTTAAGGAGATAGTTACTGTTTTTATAGATCAATGCATGTTTTAGTTGAAATGAATAGTATAGATTTACTTTAGCAATTCATTGTTCAGTTTCATTTTTAATATTCTTAGAATTCATTTCATAGCAGATAGATCAGTAATATTAGTTTCTTTAAATCAATAAAGATCATTAGAGTTAGTTAAATAAAACTGGCAACTATATGATTCCTAATTGCAGATAGCCACAGACACAGCCCTGGATTTGACAAATGACATATGACTAAATGCCAAGGACCAACGAACCTTGTCATTTTTGGCACCGTTACTGAGGATTTCTGTGTTAATTAGGAAAACTTAGTTAAATAGTTTAGGATAGATTGAATCTATATGGTTAGAGCTAGAGATTCAAAAGGAAGATATATAAAACAAACACCCCATCAACAAACTATAGGAGAAAGCAGTGGGGTGGCACAAGATCTTGTTGAAGAGAGACACCTTGAACCTACCTTGGAAGCTGCACCTCAATTCAATAATCCCTTAAATCCTCTAAATCTTCCACTCGCTGACTATATCCAGGAGTTACAACAGAAATTTTAGGTAGATCCTTTGACAGAAACTAATTCCCTAGTACCTCAAGGAGAAGAACCAGTATTAGACATGGATGATAATCATGAAGAGGAGGAAAATTAGGCTCCAAGAACCTTCTCATATCCCACTGTTCTGGCTACTGGAGATAATGCCACTATGAAAAATATTTCACCTACACACTTGCCAAATTTTAGGGGTCTTTCTTCTGAGGATCCAAATCAGTTTTTGTTTGAATTCAAAGTGGTATGTCAGACTTATGATTATGGATCAGATAATCAAAAACTCAAACTGTTTCCCTCAACCCTGAATGACTCTGCAATGAGATGGTTTATGGGCCTACCCCAAAACTCCATCCATTCCTGGGATCAGATGGAGATAGAATTCTTGGGAAAATACCAGGACTACTGTAGATTCAGTGATAAGAATGAGGAATTATTCAAAATTAAACAAAGAGAGGAAGAGAGCTTAGAGGATTGTGTGGATAGTTTCAACTTTGCTTTGAGAAGGTATGGCAACCCTGTAAGTCATTCTTTGGCCAGAACCTTGTTTGTAAAAGGATTAGACAAAGAATCAAAACAGACACTAGATTTGATGGGAAAAGGGAATATCAACAAAATGGATATGCCTGCTATAGAAGAACTCTGTAGGAACTATTCTAGAACCCAAGATGGAGTGAGAATGCCCAAATATTTCAAAGGTAAGAATGAAATAGGATAGTTAATGGAGGAAATTGTAAATTTTAAAATAGATATTCTAGTCCAACTGAATACCACATTAGATGGGATTCAGGCAAAAACTAGAACAAATGATCAAGACAAAATAATTGAACCACTCTCCATCTATTGTCCTAGGTGTAGAAACAAACATCTGTTGAGAGAATGCCCTTTGGATAAATCAGAAATCTGTCAGATCTGTGACATGGAACATCCTACCAGTCAGTGTGATCATCTCCCAGCTTTAAAAAGGCTAAGTAAAACGAATGCCATTATAGAGGAGTTGAATTATGTAGGACAAAAACAAGTTAGGAATTTTCCTTATAATTAGTATCCAAACCAAACTTCTTATAGGGGTCCTTCTAATTGGGGAAATAATCAATGGAATCTAACTTGGCATGGACCTTGGAATAATCCTCCTTGGGGACCACAAGATTGGCCAAAACAACAATGGCAGAACCAACATTGGCAAAATCAGCCCTGGGGGAATCAACAATGTCCACAATAGTTTGGATCACAAAACATGCAGCCTCATTGGGGTCCTCAACAGGGATATAATCAACAATACCAGCGACAACCTAGACATTTCCAACCTCAACAACAAGCATTGCTAACTGGACCCCCCAACACACAAGGTCAATCACAAAACGAACTAGTTAGCCAACCACCCTTACCAGCTCAACCTATACCAAACCCACGAAATAAGTAGGGAGCAACTATTTACATGACAGAACAAGAAAACATGGCTGGTATTAATGCCATATATTCCAATAATTTCTAGCTGCATTCTGGGAAAGCACTTCCAAGACCGTCTCCTCCAACTATAGTTGAAGTAACCAATGATGAGGAACCTAAAAATCCTTCCACTCAGCTTCTAGAGGAGATTACTACCGAAACAATGCTAAAAGAATCATCCTTGGATAACTTCAGAGTTCCTACTAAAAGAATAACTCCAGAGAACATCTCTAGAAACATTTCTAATAAGAGCTCCAGAGATGCTCCAAAGATGGAAAAACTAGAACCATACCTAAAGCGGCTTAAACAACATGTCCCTCAGAAAAGGTTTTACAAAAACAAGTCCAACCTACCCTGGAATCAGAACTTTTACAAGAAATTAGACAACTGAACATTGAAATTCTACTCCTACAAGCAATCAGAGATGTGCCTGAACTAAACCAATTCATCAAACAACATTGTGTTAAGACCTAGGGAAGAAAGAAGAACTTTACCTGCACCATCCAGGTGGAAGGAAAGGTATTAGACCTCCTAATGGGAGGAATGCTCCTACCAAAATATGGAGACCCTAGAAATCATGTCATGGCTGTTTACATCTCAGGGGTAGAAATTTCAAATGTTTTGGTTGATTTGGGAGCAGCAATAAATGTAATGATAGTTCATACAATGGACAAATTAGCCCTGACAGGTATCCAATCCACATCCACAATCCTTCAACTTGTTGACCAGTCAGTAGCTATTCCAAAAGGGGTGATTACTGATGTTCCAGTTGTGATAGAATCATGGGAATTCCTAGTAGACTTCCTAATATTAGAGCCAAGAAACCAGAGAAATGCTTATCCATTGATATTAGGAAGACCATGGATAGCTACAATAGCAACATCTATTGATTGTCAAACTAGGGATATGGTCATTTCTAATGGGATAGACTTGAAGAAAATATCTTTGTATCCACCAGCTAAACCCTCAATACATTATTCAGGAAGAGTATGGGTAGATGAACTAGATAACATGGAAAACAGTGCCTCAGTAGCTATGGTTACCATCAGAGAACATTTGGGTGAGTTAGATGAAGATATCCATTATGATACAATAGAAGATATCACTTGCATTCTTATTAATGAAGATATAATGGAGCTAGCCCAAGATTCAAGGAGAGAACTCCTCACTTCTGCTCATTGTACCCTAGCAAATATCATTCCTTGTGGAGAAACCTCTTATAGAGACTTAGCCACATTTCACATGTTGCTTTCACATTCTTGCCCCCTCAATACCATGACTCTAGGATATGGATTGAACACATCTATGGATCAGATCACAAAATAGGTTGTGATTTTACCTAGGAAACACTGAATATCAATACCCAGTTAGTAGAAAAATAGGAAGAAGAACTTATCAAACTCTTAATTTCCCATCCAATAGCTTTTGCTTGGGAATACCAAGATATGAAGGGCATTCCTCCTAAGATTTGTACTCATCATATATACACTGAAGATGTCAAATCTGTCAGACAATCTTAGAGAAGATTGAATCTTGCTTTAAAAGACATTGTTAAGACTGAAATAGAAAAATTACTGCAAGTAGGGTTTATATATCCAATCTTAGATAGTCAATGGGCTTCACCCCTGGTTATAGTGCCTAACAAGAATGGGAAGTGGAGAGTGTGTATTGACCATAGAGAGCTAAACAAAGCCACAAAGGACTACTTTCCCTTACCCTTCATTGACCAAGTGCTGGACAACCTTGCAGGGAGGAAGTATTTTGCTTTCCTAGACGAGTTTAGTGGATATAACCAAATCCAAGTAGCACCTGAAGATCAGGAGAAAACCACTTTCACTTGTTCTTGGGGAACTTTTACCTACAAAGTTCTTTCATTTGGACTATGTAATGCTCCAGCTACCTTTCAGAGGCTTGTTTTAGCCATTTTTGCTGAACTAGCTAATGAGTGCATGGAGGTCTATATGGATGACTTTACTGTGTATGGGGACAACTTTGAAGAAGCTCTCATAAACTTAGAAAAGGTATTAAAATGCTCTAAAAAAATAGACTATCCTTGAGTCATGAGAAGTGCTTCATGATGGTAGAGGAAGGAATTGTATTGGGACACCACATTTTAGCAAACGGGATCAAAGTGGACCAAAACAAAATAGAAGTGATCAAGCAGTTACCTTCACCTAAAAATCAAACAGATGTTAGAAGTTTTCTCGATCATGCAGGCTTCTATAGGAGATTCATAGAAAATTTCAGCAGAATAGCTGCTCCTTTGTTTACCCTACTTAACAAAGACACAAAATTCTTATGGACAGAGGATTGTCAATTAGCATTTAAAACCCTTAAAGAGAAACTTACTGTTACACCTATTTTAAGAGGACCCAATTGGACTCTACCATTTCACATACAAACTGATGCTTCAAATGAGTCCATTGGAGCAGTCTTAGGACAAAAAGAGGAGGGAGAAAGTATGCATGCCATCTATTACATTAGTAAAAACCTTACCTCTACTGAAAGAAACTATACCACAACTCAAAAAGAATTCTTGGCAGTCATATATGCTATAAAAAAATTCAAGCATTATATCACTAGATACAAAATATTTGTACATACTGATCATGCATCCATCAAATACTTAATGAATAAGCCAGTAGTGGGTGCAAGGATAATTAGGTGGTTATTGTTATTGCAGGAATTTGACATTACCATAGTTGATAATCCAAGAAAATTTAATTTGGTTGTTGACTTTCTGTCAAGATTGCATACAGGTGGAGAGAACCAGCCAGTGGGGGATAGATTTCTAGATGAACATCTTTTTGCTATCTCCTCTACTATACCTTGGTTTGAAGACATAGCTAATCTCTTAGCTATAGGCTTGTTTCCATCCCATTTTACCTCAAAACAAAGGAAACACTAACTTAAGGAAAGCTTATCTTACAAATGGTTAAATGGTTTACTGTTTAAATGTGGTCTTGATTTCATTTTACATGGGTGTTTAAAAGATGATGAAATTTTTGATGTCTTAAGGGAATGCCATGATGAACCATCTGGTGGGCACTATTCTTCACACAGAACCATCCACAAGATTCTGGGAGCTATTTACTACTGGCCCTCTATTCATAAGGATACCAAGAAGTATGTGTAGCAGTGTGATCAGTGCCAAAGGATGGGACGACCAACTTACACCCAGGAAATGTCACTTCATCCTCAAGTAATGCTGGAACCATTTGAACAATGTGGTCTAGACTTTGTGGGACCAATTTCTCCACCACCATCAGGCAAAGAGTACATTCTAGTATGCATAGTCTATGTGACTAAATTGGCTAAAGTTTAGGCATTACAATTTGCAAGAAAAGAGAAAGTTGTTGATTTCCTTTATAACAGAATTTTCTTGAGGTTTGGAGCCCCAAGATCAATAGTTTCAGACAGAGGACCTCAGTTTATTTCACAGGTAATTAGAGCATTCACAGATTTATATCAAGTTAAGCGCATGAAATCTTCACCTTATCACCCCCAAGCTAATAGGCAAGTAGAGGTGACTAATAGAGAACTAGAGAATATTCTGACAAGGATAGTGACCATGAACAGAAAGGATTGGGCTAACAGATTACCTGAAGTAGTTTGGGCTTACAATACCACTTGGAAGTCCACAACAAAATTCTCACCATATGAAGTGGTTTATGGAAAGAAACCTATCCTATCTATAGAATTTGAATTGCAAACACTCAAAACTTCATTAGATATCGGTCTACCATTGTCTATAGCACAACAAAACATGATTCTTCAGCCCAATGAGTTGGATGAAATCCGTACAGAGGCTATAAAACAAATAGAACTTGTTCAATACCAAATGCAGCAATGACATGGCCAACACATCAAAAGGAGGACATTTCAGCAAGGTGATTGGGTTCTCCTATATGATTCTAAGTTCAAGGAGTTCAAAGGGAAGCTACAAGCTCATTGGATGGGTCCTTACTAGATAAAGGAAGTTTTTGAGAATGGAACAGTGCTGCTGGAACGCATTGATGGAAGCACAGACACATTCTTAGTGAATGGCCACAGAATTAGACTCTATAAACGGCCATCCACTAAGGAAGAATTCATCAAAGATTTGTGCTTGGTTACAGAGGACACATCCTCTATCACAGATTTGGACTGGAAAAAAAGGTTGAAAACTAGCAAATGGCTGCCTTCTTGAAACAAAAAAAAAAGAAGAGAAGGTTGAAAACTAGCAAATGACAGCCTTCTTGAAAAAAAAAAAAGAGAAAGATGGAAAACTAGTAAATGGCTGTCTTTTTCGACCAAGGGGATTGAAAACCAGTAAATAGCGGTTCCCTTCTTCTTGCTAGATAGGAATAATCAAGCTACAGAGGTAATCAAGTGCCAAGAGTTGCTCAAACATAACTCCGATGCTCACAAATTAGGAGCACCTTTGGTGCTTCACAAACTTGGAGCACCTCCGGTGCTCACGAACTAGGAACACCTCTGGCACTCCCCCAATAAGGAGCCATTATTGAAAAGAATAAATAAGGAGGGGACCCACCTCTCCAGGTAATAAGGTGGAGATGTCACTTGATGAGGTCAGCATGACTCATCCTGCACTTCACGATAAAAATAAAGATGACATCAACAGGCATGCCATTAGTAGTCGACAAAGCCATCACTTTCACATGCACAAGCTATCATGAATCACTACACTGACATCACTTGACAACATGGCATTCCCAGACCACTCAGTGGGAATAATTGTAGAATGTGATGTTGACGCCATTTCAAAGTCACGCAGGTACTGCTCACGTGCCTAGTCACATCAAATCGCATCACAGCTGCGGTCTTGTAGCCAAGTACATTAGATCATCATCATTAAGAATGATTCAGGTAATTCTCTTTAATTAACTTAGTTAGTAACTGTCTTGTCATTTCTATTTTTGGGTGCTGTTATCGTGTCACATCTCCCTACCATTATTTCCCTTTTCACCTCACGCATGCCGCTATATTTAACACACTGTCGACCTGTCTACAGAGTGTCCCATCACTCTACCACAATTACGACTGCATAAGCACACTAAAACACTTTCAACCTCCTTTCCCATAATTGAGTAGTAAAAGAAAACAACAGACCAACCTTTACTCAAACTTGCAGAATTTCTCTAAGAATCTTTGGCTGTAAAATTCAAGTCTGCTTACACAGTCCTCCAGAGTAAAAAGAGAAATAGACTATAGAGAGAAGTAGAAAGAAATTTGGCTACAGAGGGTGGAATAGGATAGAGAGATGGGTGTCCAAAAGAAATCAGAGCCAGAAAATATATCAGGCCTGCTGAAGGATGAAGCTGTGGCAGACATTCTAAGGAATGCAGGGTGGTTAGAGTTCCTAGAGAAATTTGAAGGTTTTCAAGAGGATATTGTTGATGACTTCCTACAAAACCTAAGAGATGATCAAACAACTGTCAGAGGGGTTTTGGTCAATATTTCTGCAACCATCATTAGTCATATCTCTGGATTACCAGAACAAGGTGAGAGGTTTTACCATTTAAAAACCCTATATGCTGATTTAATTAAAAAATTATCTGGAGATGGTGAACCTAAAATACAGTTGCATTTAAGAAAAAATGAGGTTAGAGGAATTGTTAGGTCTTCACTTCCAAACCCATGGTAGTCTGTAGCCTTATGGTTGATGAAATACTTTACATGTGATGGCCAATTTTCCATAGTTCTAGGACCAATAAAGAAAATGTTGATTTTTCTGAGGCATGGAAATGCACACCCAGAATTTAGCATAAACCTTCCAAACTTTTTGTACTCTACAATTAAATCATCTGTAGACAGATATCAACAAGGGAAGGATCCTATGAAACACCATGGCCTCATTTTTCTGGTTGTAAAACATCACTTTTTGTCTCAAGCTGATGGGGAAACATTATGGCAAACATTTTTAGACAATAAACCCCAAGACAGAACACCAAAGAGGGCACAGAGAATGGAAGAAGCTTCCTCTACCCATCAGGAAGAGGATGCAGAGTCTTCAACTTCCTCTCTAGCTAATGAGAGTCATAAAGGTCAAAAGCCCTCACTAGAGGCAACTTCATCTGGTAGCCATGTTTCTAGCAAAAAGAGAAAAGGGAAAGAAGTTATGGAACCTATTATAGAACAAACCCCATATTTGAATTGCTCAGCAAGGTGGAAGATGAACTTGGCTGAGGAGTCTACTCTAGTTAAACAAACAGGGGAAACAATTGTCATAGAGCAAAACTGCACCCAGACTTCTGACCCCAAGAAGCTAAAGAAGAAGACAAGGCAGGGTCAGAAAACAAATACAGCTTCAAAGAAAACTGAATCCATAATACACTACTGGGCTGAGGAAGCATCTCATGATTCAGATGAAATTCCTCTGGTAAGAAAGAAGAAACTAAGAGAAGCTTCCCCAGAACCATTTGTTCATCTAGGTTCTCATAGTCCAACTTCACAACATTCCCCTTCTCCAGAGACAGAACAAAAAGAAAATTTTCGTATTTCCTCGGACTTTGAGGATGATATACCTACTATGGAGGCACCTACTCCACCTGTGCTATGAAGAAGCAAAAGAAAAAGGTAGCTTACCCAATCTGAAAAACACACCGCTCTCCTGGCTGAAGTCCTCTTGGGTTTCAAAACTTCTGTAGATGAGGTTGGGCCTTCATCAACACCATCAATTGTACATAGAAGTCAAGAGGAAGCTCAAGGCAAGGAGATTGCAGGGGAAGGTGAGATAGAGCAAGTGGGTACAACAGGCAGTGAAGAGCAAATAGCTGTGGAAAACCCTGATGTACGACAAACAAAAGAAGAAATAGGAACTTATTCCCATCCCTCCGATCAGGAGGATATTGAGATTTCAAGGAAACAACAGCTGCTAGAGGAACTTGATAATCTAAAAAGATTATTGTGGGGAAAGAATCTGATTATTACTGACCTCAAGAAGGTCATGGGAGAAAAAGAAATGGGGAAAAAATAGATGATTGAAGGGCTGTAGGCAGAGCTCCAGAATAAACAACAAATAATTTAGGAGAAAGATGCAGAATTGAGAGACCAAGAAACAAAGGCAGCCTAAAGTACAAAAGGAGGCAAAGGCAGCACAAAATATCTCTAACCTTACAAAAGCTCGAGACAACAGTCTCACAATAATTGCAGCCCTGGTTGATAAAGTACAAATCCAAGCTAGACAATTAACATTGGCCAACAATAAAATAGATGATCAAGAAGAGTACATTCAAGAGTTGATTGCCCTAGGGGCAACCATGGAACAGGAGGTGCAAACATATCCATATATAGGCCCAATTCCAAAAGATATTCCTAAAGCCCTGTTCTATTGGGAAAGGAGATGTAGAGAATATGAGGCTTCTAAGCCCATGCTACAATTATAGAGGGCAGTAACTGCCATGTCAAAAAGAGTGCAAATGTTAGAAGAAAAAGTCCTTCAGGTAGCTTGCATTTCATCTAAGATCCTATCTTGCAGGCCCCCAAGTGGAAGTTATGCTATGTTCTTACAAGAAAGAATCTTGCAGAGGAAACTATCTTTGGTTGTGTTTGATTTGACTGAGGACACAAAAATAGGGGAAGGATTTATGGAAGCATACATGAGAAGTTTTGATGAAGACAAAAAATTTCTATGTGAGTTATATTTGCATGGCTTCTATGTTGATGATATGACCTTCATTATCAACTATTTTGTAGAATGTCAACTCAAATCATTCATGTCACTGATGAGAAATCATCAAATTGAGAATGAAAGGATGGAGGCTTATCTAAAGAAGGATGCAGAAACAAGCCTTTTTGTCAGAAACGAATGTCCAAATCCCCATCCTTTTAAGGTCCAATTCAGGGCATACGTTTACCACCCAGATAGTAAGACCAATATTTTACCATTGTATCTAAAACATCTGCAGGAATGTTCCATTGATTTTGGTCTCCTCATTAACAATTCATCTAATCAAGTGCTTACAGTGGCAAAGAAAAGGTCGAACATTTTAACTACAGAATAGAAGATGAGAGAAGTGGTGTCCCCTACCAACCTCAGGTTGTTTATGAGGAAGGCTAGGTTAGTATCCAAAATGATGGATAAATACCAACAGGAGTGGATAGGTGGCCACTTCAGACCCCCTCTCATCATTGAGCCACTACCTATCTGGGCTGAACAAATGGAAGATGATAAATTGTAGGAATGGATGAAGCAGGTTGATCAGTATAGGGGAAATGGTAATACAGACCGTACCACTTTACCACTTATGCAAAGGACTACAACTTGACTGAGAGGATATTCTACCAGAATAAGTCCAGATTGTGAGAAGCAGGAGGACCCTCTAATCCTTAAGTACGGGAGGATGATGTGTGCTAGGTAGCACCCATGAAATACACCATTTTACCTCTCTTTTTCCTACCCTCTTATTCCATTGCCCTGAATAATGCACCAAAATAGATTAACAAGATTGTTCTAATTATGATTAATAAGAGATGAATTACTTAAAATCATGATTTCTGATTGGGGGACTAATGTGCACTAAATTAATGGAAATATGCAAAATTTATCTCTTTTTGAATCAACAGGTGCAGATATTCAGGCAAAGACAATTTTGGTCATCTTTCGATGTGGTCCTAATAGTCTCCGGAGCTAACAGATGGACCCCTCACCAGTCTCCAATATTTTCCAATATGATTGGAGAGATTTTTGAGATAAAGCGGGAGAATCATCTCCAGAGCTGGACTGAAGTCAAAGGCATATCTCTAGAGCTAGACTGAAGTCAAAAGCATACCTCCGGAGCTAGACCGAAGTCAAAAGCATATCTCCAGAGCTGAACAGAAGGTCATAAAGCATATCTCTAGAGCTGAACAGAAAACGTATCTCTGGAGCTACAAATAGAAGTACACACCTCCAGAGTCTCCTCAATATAGATGCATATTTCCAACGCGTTGTCAGTCAACACTTCCAATAGTAATTGGGGTATTCCACATATTACTCAATCAGCACCTGAGTAATCGGATGAAGACCGTAGTTAACTATTGGAAGTTGATCTTTCTTTTGATTTTGCATGAGTTCTTATAAACTGATTTAAGTACCTATATTTCAAGGCCTCGTTTCCCAGTTGTATTTGAAAACTAAGACTCAGGTTTAGTGAGACTGTTGTTCCACTAAACCTATTTTGATTGCATGAATGTTTACTCTGTAGTTAAACAATTAGTAGAAAAAGAGATTGGTATTATCTCATAGATGAACTAGTAGTCAAGGTAAGTAATATCTCATCACTAGATTAGATATGAACTTACAAAGGTAGCAGTAGAATAGATAGCGAATTATTGTTATTGTAATCTCATTTTGATATAGACATTTTTCTAAATACAAAGCTAATGGAATTGGACTGAAAGTAAATTGTGACATTACTTTCTTCTACTAATTCTTTACTTTAGTCTTCAGCCCTAAGGGTGTGGAGCAAGGGCCCACTCTCACCACCAAGGTGGAAGGCTAGTACTGTTGTTTTGCTATTTCAGATTCTGTTTAAGGAGATAGTTTTTGTTTCTATAGATCAATGCATGTTTCAGTTGAAAGGAATAGTATCGATTTACTTTAGCAATTCATTGTTCAGCTTCATTTTTAATATTCTTGGAATTCATTTCACAGCAGATAGATTAGTAATATTAGTTTCTTTAAATTAGTAAAGATCATTAGAGTTAGTTAAATAAAACTGACAACTATAGGATAACTAATTGCAAACAGCCATGGACATAGCCCTGGATTTGACAAATGAAATATGACTAAATGCCAAGGACCAATGACCCTTGTCATTTTTGGCGCTGTTGTCAGGGATTTCTGTGTTAATTAGGAAAACATTGTTAAAAAGTTTAGGATAGATTGAATCTATATGGTTAGAGCTAGAGATTCAAAAGGAAGATATATAAAATAGACACCCCATCAACAAACTATAGGAGAATGCAGTGGGGTGGCACAAGATCTTGTTGAAGAGAGACACCTTGAACCTACCTTGGAAGCTGCACCTCACTTCAATAATCCCTTAAATCCTCCAAATCTTCCACTTGCTGACTATATCTAATAATTACAATAGAAGTTTCAAACAAATCCTTTGACAGAAACTAATTCCCAAAACCTCAAGGAGAAGAACCAGTATTAGACATGGATGATAATCATGAAGAGGAGGAAAATGATGCAGAGGATCCTTTCCAAGGTTGGAAACATGAATCTCATATTGTTAGCAGACTCAGGTGACTCCAAATCAACCCAAACTTCCACTGTTACAAACCCATTATACCATTCCTCACCATTGGCCTCATGGAGGAAACTAGGCCTTGTAGCCATGTTCTGACAGTTTTCTGCCTCTAACTTGTTGACCACAGACAATTAACAAAAACCAAGACCATTTACAAACACCCTTTTGGGAGATACAAAACATATGTCAAACTTGCTATGGGGTCTTTTGAAACAGTACGGTCAAATCTTGACTGTTCAGGGTTTTCTAAGGGCTAATTAGGCCTCTTTTGTAAATGAACTACCCTCCAAACACCTCACCCTAGCCAAATACCACTTGGAACATGTCACAAACACCTTCAAACCAGGAATTTCATCAATTTACAGCACCCAAACCTCTTAAATCCTCCACTGTCCTACCTATTGCATTCAACTCCTACTTTTTAGGCCTGTCACATGGGAATGCCAGGCCTAAAACGTGCCATAACTCCTCACCCACTACATTTCCTAAGAAGAAACCAAGTTTGTTTGAGAGGGAATCCAAAACACCTCCATTTCCACTAGGGACCGGAATTCCTAGATGGTGGACAATGGAGATATGACCATTTTTCTAATCAAACCCTAGGAATGGAGGGTTATAGACCTCCCTGCACAAAAACTGGTATAACTTCCACCAAACTTAATGAAATCACTCCAAACCACCTTTCAATCAAAGATAACTTAGTTACCTACCTAACCATACCAATCATTTTTTGTACAATGAAGGAATTTGTCCGTACTAACAGAAAATACAGTGACTGTGCATTGTTTTCTCAGGAAATGAGTAATTTTATTGATTCAAAATGGCTCCAAATTCAAAGATTCCCTTGCCTCGACCATGATGAGGCATATTTCAACTTCCTACAGTCCTCCCAATGAATTCTAACTATCCTTTGAATCAGTTATTCATTGGAAAACCAAACCAAGTAATACTAATTACACTTTGTTTGCAATTTTTGATTAGTCTCTCCATAATGACCACACAAGGCCACTTCAAACTCCCCTACAACAATTCCTACATGCCATGAATGGCTTACAAACATGAATTACATGAATTCCATCCCATCTTCATACTTATGGGTGGTTTGACCATAGTTGACTAACTAGGTCCTAATTGCCTACATGCAAACAATTGGCACCAAGGCCTTACAAGGTGATTGCAAATGACTTTAACATGTTTCAAAATGCTCCAAGATGGTCCTCAAGACCTTATTACAACTTAAATGGAAAACTGAAACATAGCAAGAAGTAATAGACTCTTGATAGGCCCCTTGGACCTATAGGTGCCCCTACACCATGCTCCTGTGGAGAGAAAAATCTCAAGTCCCTCTTGAGATGAGGTCTTCAACAGATACCCCATGCTGACTTGTACCTCCTCTTGTCTAACTTGGACAATAAAAGTTTATAGTCCAGTCTGCCTTCTATCCTTTATATGCATGGAATTTTGTCCCTTTCTCTGGAATTAGATTAGTGGGTGGTCTGTCATTTGCGCTTAGACCAAAACAAGTGAATTTACTTACTTTCATGCCTCTAAACCATCCTTTAGCAATGCTTTTGTCTTTGACTACCATTTCTGATTGGTACTTACCCCTATTCTCTCTGCCTCTCAGGGTTGATGTTTCACCTATTTCGACCACCTTTTTCCCTATCCAAGCAGCATGTCTTCCTTCACAACTATGTCCCTAACTGTGCACTTGTCCCACTCCATTCTGACCTTTGAAATCAGATGGCAAACCTATTGCCCTTGTTTGTGTAGTCCCATATATCACTGTGTTTTTAGTTTTTAGAGCCTTTTTCCCTAGCTAAACCTGACTGTCCTTTCACTCCATGGACTGTTATAGGACATACCACTATCCCAATCAGGATCTCTTCCACTTTCCTAATCCCTTCTTGTTGTGTTATCAACAACTCATCACTTACCTCTCTTTGATCAATCTTCTTCATGGGCTTCACATCATTTTGTACTTCTAATTGAGTATCAATCTTCTTAGAGCCTTTTGCCATCTTCTCAATATGTTCATCAACATTCATCACCACTATCTTGGCACCATTTGTAGGTGTCTTTCTTGTTGTTCCAATACCATAACTCTGCTCTAAATCAGAAATCCTGTTGTCCTTACTATCTTCAAGCCTTATAGGCTCCTTTTTGCAAAAATCAAAACCTTGGTTTTTCCTTTATCTCTTGCACTACCCTGCAAAGGAGTTAGTTTGAAACTTTGATCATCCTTCCAAATTGTATAGGTGTTTGCCCCAACCATCATACATGGACCTTCTATCAAATTGCCATGGTCTCCCCAATAGCAAATGGCAACAATCCATTGTCAATATATCACACAAGACCCTATCTTTGTACTCCCCAATCTGGAAATCCACATAGGCTTGCTCATTCACCACTAAGGTTTGACTATCATTCACCCAAGAAACTTTGTAGGGTGCTACATGAGGTATCTTCTCTAAATTCAATTTGTCTACCATTTCCCTAGACACCATATTATCTTGAGAACTTGAATCAATAACAACTTGCACACTTTACCTTTGCATTTGCATGAGGTTCTGAATAGGCTCCTTCTTTGGCTCATGTCTTCCTCCTTAGGTGCTTGCAATAATGTTCTTCTCATCATGAGTGCTTCTCCTACTTCTGGATCTGCAGGTCTGCTTGAACTTTCACACTCTTCCTCTTGAATCAATTGTGTTCTTCTCTCATTCCTTCTATCACCACTTGATGTTGAACCTTGGTTTTGAGGACACTTGAAAGATGGGTGTCCAAATTCATTGCACCTATAACATCTACCAACAAACTCATTGAAATCTCTCCTTTGTCTGAAATTAGTTATTCCACCTCTCCATCCTCCTCTTGCTTCAGGAGCTTGTTCTTTGTTCTTCTCAACATCTTCATGGTCTTCCTTATGATGCCTTGATGTTGTAGTTGTGCCTCTACCCCTAGAAGTGCTACCTCTTCCCCTTGCTGCCTTCTCTTGTCTCCTCTTTAGTTTTTCTTCTGCCCTCATTGCCATTTGAAAGCATTGTTCAGCTGAATTAGGTGCCAACAAGCTGATCTCATCCTAAATGTTATACCTTAAACCATTCAAGTACCTAGCAACCATTTCTTCCTCATCTTCTTCATGTTTAGTTCTTATGCTTAACTTATAAAATTCTTCAGTATATGATTGCACATCTAACTCCCTTTGTCTAAGATTTTGCAACTTCTTAAGCAATTGAACATTATAATCACTAGGAAGGAATTTACCTTTTAGTTTTGTCTTCATTCTTTCCCAACAAGTGATCTTGTTCTTTCCTTGTCTCTCCCTTTCCTCTTGCACAAAATTCCACCATACCAAAGCATGTCCCTTTAGTCTTGTTTTAGCCTTCTTCACCTTGTGTGCTTCATCAACATCTTCAGTATCAAAGTAGTTTTCCAAAGCCCCTATCCAATCCAAGAGCTCTTCACTATCAAGTTTGCCTCCATACATAGGCACATATATTTTTCCATGTCCATCCTTCTTCACAGCCTTCAAAAGCTTCAACATTCTTACATCATATGGATCCATCTCTTCCTCTTCACCAGAAGTTTCCTCTTCTTAAGTTTCACTTTCATCCAAAAGAACCCTACCTTTAGCTTTCATCATAGCTATTTCCTATTTCAAGGTTTCTATTTCCTTGTCATGATTGTCAATCTTCCTTTCAACAACATTCACCTTAGGAGGCATTTTCACAATCTTCTCTTCACCTACCTGCAAAACCAATTCAAAACACCAACAAAAGATCTACTACTGGCTCTGATACCACTTTGATGCAAAGGATCCTTTCCAAGGTTGGAAACATGAATCTCATATTGTTAGTAGACTCAGGTGACTCCAAATCAACCCAAACTTCCACTGTTACAAACCCACTATACCATTCCTCACCATTGGCCTCATGGAGGAAACTAGGCCTTGTAGCCCTATTCTGACATTTTTTGCCTCTAACTTGTTGACCACAGACAATTAACAAAAAAAAAGACCATTTGCAAATACCCTTTTGGGAGATACAAAACATATGTCAAAATTGCTATGGGATCTTTTGAAATAGTATGGTCAAATCTTGACTGTTCAGGGTTTTCTAAGGGCTAATTAGGCCTCTTTTGTAAATGAACTACCCTCCAAACACCTCACCCTAGCCAAATACCACTTGGAACATGTCATAAACACCTTCAAACCAGGAATTTCATCAATTTACAGTGCCCAAACCTCTTAAATCCTCCATTGTCCTACCTATTGCATTCAACTTCTACTTTTTAGGCCTGTCACATGGGAATGCCAGGCCTAAAACGTGCCATAACTCCTCACCCACTACATTTCCTAAGAAGAAACCAAGTTTGTTTGAGAGGGCATCCAAAACACCTCCATTTCCACCAGGGACTGGAATTCCTAGATGGTGGACAATGGAGATATGACCATTTTTCTAATCAACGCTTAGGAATGGAGGGTTACAGACCTCCCTGCACAAAAACTGGTATAACTTCCACCAAACTTAATGAAATCACTCCAAACCACCTTTCAATCAAAGATAACTCAATTACCTACCTAATCATACCAATCATTTTCCGTACAATGAAGTAATCTGTCCGTACCAATAGAAAATACAATGACTGTGCATTGTTTTCTCAGGAAATCAGTAATTTTATTGATTCAAAATGGCTCCAAATTCAAAGATCCCCTTGCATCAACCATGATGAGGCATATTTTAAATTCATACAGTCCTCCCAACAAATTCTAATTGTCCTTTGAATCAGTGAGTCGTTGGAAAACCAAACCAAGTAATACTAATTACACTTTGTTTGCAATTTTTGATTAGTTTCTCCATAATGACCACACAAGGCCACTTCAAACTCCCCTACAACAATGCCTACATGCCATGAATGGCCTACAAACATGAATTACATGAATTCCATCCCATCTTCATACTTATGGGTGGTTTGACCATAGTTGACTAACTAGGTCCTAATTGCCTACATGTAAACAATTGGCACCAAGGCCTTACAAGGTGATTGCAAATGACTTCAACATGTTTCAAAATGCTCCAAGATGGTCCTCAAGACCTTATTACAACTTAAATGGGAAACCAAAACATAGCAAGAAGTAATAGACTCTTGATAGGCCCCTTGGACCTATAGGTGCCCCTGCACCAGAAAATCAAGCTCCAAAAACCTTCTCATATCCCATTGTTCTGGCTACTGGAGATAATGCCCCTATGAAAAATATTTCACCTGCACACTTGCCAAATTTTAGGGGTCTTGCTTCTAAGGATCCAGATCAATTTTTGTTTGAATTCAAAGTGGTATGCCAGACTTATGATTATGGATCAGATAATCAAAAACTCAAACCGTTTCCCTCAACCCTGAAGGACTCTGCAATGAGATGGTTTATGGGCCTGCCCCAAAACTCCATCCATTCCTGGG
Organism: Cunninghamia lanceolata; assembly: GCA_027924645.1. Taxonomy (NCBI): domain Eukaryota; kingdom Viridiplantae; phylum Streptophyta; class Pinopsida; order Cupressales; family Cupressaceae; genus Cunninghamia; species Cunninghamia lanceolata. The sequence goes on along the minus strand of BSBN01000231.1, from coordinate 4,201,361 downwards.
ATCAGATGGAGACAAAATTCTTGGAAAAATACTAGGACTACTGTAGAGTCAGTGATAAGAATGAGGAATTATTCAAAATTAAACAGAGAAAGGAAGAGAGCTTAGAGGATTATGTGGATAGGTTCAACTTTGCTTTGAGAAGGTATGGCAACCTTGTAAATCATTCTTTAGCTAGAACCCTGTTTCTAAAAGAATTAGACAAAGAATCAAAACAGACACTAGATCTGATGGGAAAAGGGAATATTAACAAAATGGATATGCCTACTATAGAAGAACTCTGCAGGAATTATTCCAGAACCCAAGATGGAGTGAGAACGCCCAAATCAACTCTGCAGGAATTATTCCAGAACCCAAGATGGAGTGAGAACGCCCAAATCTTTCAAAGGGAAGAATGAAATAGGATAGTTAATGGAGGAAATTGCAAATTTTAAAATAGATATTCTAGTCCAAATAAATACCACATTAGATGGGATTCAAGCAAAAAATAGAACAAATGATCAAGACAGAACAATTGAACCACTCTCCATCTATTGTCCTAGGTGTAGAAACAAATATCTGTTGAGAGAATGCCCTTTGGATAAATCAAAAATCTGTTAGATATGTGACAACAAACATCCTACTAGTTAGTGTGATCAGCTACTAGCTTTAAAAAGGCTGACTAAAAAGAATGCCATTATAGAGGAGGAGTTGAATTATGTAGGACAAAAACAAGCTGGGAATTTTCCTTATAATCAGTAGCCAAACCAGACTTCTTAAAGGGATCCTTCTAATTGGGGAAATAATCAATGGAATCCAACTTGGCATGGACCTCAAAATAATCCTCCTTGGAGACCACAAGATTGGCCAAACCAACAATGGTAGAACCAACATTGGCAAAATCAGCCCTGGGGGAATCAAGAAATGGCCACAACAGTTTGGATCACAAAACATGTAGCCTCATTTGGGTCCTCAACAGGGATATAATCAGCAATACCAGGGACAACCTAGACGTTTCCAACCTCAACAACAAGCATTGCGAACTGGACCCCCCAACACACAAGGTCAGTCACAAAATGAACCAGTTACCAACCACCCTTACCAGCTCAACCTATACCAAACCCATGAAAAAAGCAGAGAGCAACTGCTTACATGACAGAACAAGAAAACATGGATGGTATTAATGCCATATATTCTAATAATCTCCAGCTACATTCTGGGAAAGAACTTCCAAGACCATCTCCTCCAACTGTAGTTGAAGTAACCAATGACAAGGAACTTGAAAATCCATCCACTCAGCTTCCAGAGGAGATTACTACTGAAACAGTGCTAAAAGAATCATCCTTGGATAACTCTGGAGTTCCTCCTAAAAGAATGACTCTGGAGAACATCCCTGGAAACATTTCTGATAAGAGCTCCGGAGATGCTCCAGAGATGGAAAAACTAGCACCATACCCAGAGCAGCTTAAACAATACTAGGGATATGGTCATTTCTAATGGGATAGACTTGAAGAAAATATCTTTGTATCCACTAGCTAAACCCTCAATACATTATTCAGGAAGAGTATGGGTAGATGAACCAAATAACATGGAAAACAGTGCCTCAGTAGCTATGGTTACCATCAGAGAACATTTGGATGAGTTAGAGGAAGATATCCACTATGATACAACAGAAAATATCACCCACATTCTTATTAATGAAGATATAATGGAGCTAGCCCAAGATTCAAGGAGAGAACTCCTCACTTCTGCTCATTGTACCCTAGCAAATATCATTCCTTGTGGAGAAACCTTTTACAGAGACTTTGCCACATTCTACATGTTGCTTCCACATTCTTTCCCCCTCAATACCATGACTCCAGGATATGGATTGAACACATCTATAGATCAGATCACAAAACAGGTCATGATTTTACCTTGGAAAACACTGAATATCAATACCCAGTTAGCAGAAAAATAGGAAGAAGAACTTATCAAACTCTTAATTTCCCATTCAACAGCTTTTGCTTGAGGAAGAAGAAGATGTCAAACCTGTTAGACAACCCCAAAGAAGATTGAATCCTGCTTTAAAAGACATTGTTAAGACTGAAATAGAAAAATTGCTGCAAGCAGGGTTTATATATAAAATCTCAAACAGTCAGTGGGTCTCACCCCTAGTCATAGTGCCTAAAAAGAATGGGAAGTGGAGAGTGTGTATTGACTATAGAGAGCTAAACAAAGCCACAAAGAAGGACTACTTTCCCTTACCCTTCATTGACCAAGTGTTAGACAACCTTACAGGGAGGAAGTATTTTTCTTTCCTAGACGGTTTCAGTGGATATAACCAAATCCAAGTAGCACTTAAAGATTAGGATAAAACCACTTTCACTTGTTCTTGGGGAACTTTTACCTACAAAGTTCTTTCATTTGGACTATGTAATGCTCCAACTACCTTTCAGAGGCTTGTTTTAGCCATTTTTGCTGAACTAGCTAATGAGTGCATGGAGGTCTATATGGATGAATTTACTGTGTATGGGGACAACTTTGAAGAATCTCTCATAAACTTAGAAAACATATTAAAATGCTGTGAAAAAATAGACTATCGTTGAGCCATGAGAAGTGCTTCATGATGGTAGAGGAAGGAATTGTATTGGGACACCACATTTCAGCAAACGGGATCAAAGTGGACCAAAACAAAATAGAAGTGATCAAGTAGTTACCTTCACCTAAAAATCAAATAGATGTTAAAAGTTTTCTGGGTCATGCAGGCTACTATAGAAAATTCATAGAAAATTTCAGTAGAATAGCTGCTCCTCTGTTTACCCTGCTTAACAAAGACAAAATTCTTATGGACAGAGGATTGTCAATTAGCATTTGAAACCCTTAAAGAGAAATTTACTGTTACACCTGTTTTAAGAGGACCCAATTGGACTCTACCATTTCACATACAAACTGATGCTTCAAATGAGTCCATTGGAGCAGTCTTAGGACAAAAAGAGGAGGGAGAAAGTATGCATGACATCTATTACATCAGTAAAAACCTTACCTCTGCTAAAAGAAACTATACAACTCAAAAAGAATTCTTGGCAGTCATGTATGTTATAAACAAATTCAAGCATTATATCACTGGATACAAAATATTTGTACATACTGATCATGCAGCCATCAAATACTTAATGAATAAGCTAGCAGTGGGTGCAAGGGTAATCAGGTGGTTATTTCTATTACAGGAATTTGACATTACCATAGTTGATAATCCAGGCAAATTTAATTTGGTTGCTGACTTTCTGTCAAGATTGCATATAGGTGGAGAGAACCAGCCAGTGGAGGACAGATTTCTAGATGAATATCTTTTTGCTATCTCGTCTACTGCGCCTTGGTTTGCAGACATAGCTAATCTCTTAGCTATAGGCTTGTTTCCATCCCATTTTACCTCAAAACAAAGGAAACGCTTACTTAAGGAAAGCTTATCTTACAAATGGTTAAATGTTTTACTATTTAAATGTGGTCCTAATTTCATTTTACGCAGGTGTTTAAAAGCTGATGAAATTTTTGATGTCTTAAGGGCATGCCATGATGAACCATCTAGTGGGCACTATTCTTCACACAAAACCATCCACAAGATTCTGGGAGCTGGTTACTACTGGCCCTCTATTCATAAGGATACCAAGAAGTATGTACAGTAGTGTGATCAGTGCCAAAGGATGGGACAACCAACTTACACCCAGGAAATGTCACTTCATCCTCAAGTAATGCTGGAACCATTTGAACAATGGGGTCTAGACTTTGTGGGACCAATTTCTCCACCATCATCAAGCAAAGAGTATATTCTAGTATGCATAGACTATGTGACTAAATGGGCTAAAGTTCAGGCATTTTAATTTGAAAGAGAAGAGAAAGTTTTTGATTTTCTTTATAACAAAATTTTCTTGAGGTTTGGAGCCCCAAGATCAATAGTTTTAGATAGAGGACCTCAATTTACTTCACAGGTAATCAGAGCATTCACAGATTTATATCAAGTTAAGCACATGAAATCTTCACCTTATCACCCCCAAGCTAATGGGCAAGTAGAGATGACTAATACAGAACTAGAGAATATTCTGACAAGGACAGTGGCCATGAACAGAAAGGATTGGGCTAACAAATTACCTGAAGAAGTTTGGGCTTACAATACCACTTGGAAGTCCACAATAAAATTCTCACCATATGAACTGGTTTATGGAAAGAAACCCATCCTATCTATAGAATTAGAACTACAAACACTCAAAACTTCATTAGATATCGGTCTACCATTGTCTATAGCACAACAGAACAGGATTCTTCATCTCAATGAGTTGGATGAAATCCGTACAAAGGCTATACAACAAACAAAACTTGTTCAATACCAAAGGAAGCAATGGCATGACTAACACATCAAAAGGACATTTCAACAAGGTGATTGGGTTTTCCTATATGATTCTAAGTCAAGGAGTTCAAAGGGAAGCTACAAACTCATTAGATGGGTCCTTACCAGATAAAGGAAGTTTTTGAGAATGGACCAGTGTTGCTAGAACCCATTGATGGAAGCACAAACACATTCTTAGTGAATGGCCACAGTATTAGACTCTATAAATGGCCATCCACTAAGGAAGAACTCATCAAAGATTTGTGCTTGGTTACAGAGGACACATCCTCTGTCACATATTTGGACTAAAAAAAAAAGAAGTTGAAAACCAGCAAATGGCGGCTTTCTGGAAACAAAAAAAAGAAAAAAAAAGAGAGAAGGTTGAAAACTAGCAAATGGCGGCCTTCTTGAAAAAAAAAGGAGAAAGATGGAAAACTAGTAAATGGCTGTCTTTTTCGACCAAGGGGATTGAAAAGCAGTAAATGGTGGTTCCCTTCTTCTTGCCAGATAAGAATGATCAAGCTATGGAGGTAATCAAGAGCCAAGAGTTGCTCAAACATAACTCCAGCGCTCACAAATTAGGAGCACCTCCAGCGCTTCACAAACTTGGAGCACCTCTGGCGCTCACGAACTAGGAGCACCTCTAGTGCTCCCCCAATAAAGAGCCACTCTTGAAAAAGAATAAATAAGGAGGGGACCCACCTCTCCAGGTAATAAAGTGGAGATGTCACTTGATGAGGTCAGCATGACTCATCCTCCACTTCATGATAAAAATAAAGATGACATCAGCAGACATGCCATTAGCAGTCAAAAAAGCCATCACTTCCATAGGCACAGGCCATCATGAATCACTGCACCAACATCACTTGACAACATGGCATGCCTAGACCACTCAGTAGGAATAACTATAGAATATGTGACGTCAAGGATGCTGACACCATTTCAAACCCGTGTAGGTGTTGCTCATGTGCCTAGTCACATCAAGTAGCATCACAGCCGCAGTCTTGTAGCCAAGTACATTGGATTGTCATCATTAAAAATGATTCAGATAATTCTCTTTAATTAACTTAGTAACTATCTTATCATTTATGTTTTTGGGTGTTGTTATCGTGCCACATCTCCCTGCCATTATTTCCCTTTTCACCTCATGCATGCCACCATATTTGCAACAATGTCGACCTATCTATGGAGTGTCCCATCACTCTACCACAATTATTACTGCATAAGCACGCTAAACCACTTTCAACCTCCTTTCCCATAATTGATCAATAAAACAAAATGAGAGACCAACCTTTACTCAAACTTGCAGAATTTCTCTAAGAATCTTTGGCTGTAAAATTCAAGTCTGCTTACACAATCCTCCAGAGTAAAAAGAGAAATAGACTACAGAGAGAAGCAGAAAGAACTTTGGCTACAGAGGGTGGAATAGGATAGAGAGATGGGTGTCAAGAAGAAATCAAAGCCAGAAAATATATCAGGCCTGCTGAAGGATGAAGCTGTGGTAGACATTCTAAGGAATGCAGGGTGGTTAGAGTTCCTGGAGAAATTTGAAGGTTTTCAAGAGGATATTGTTGATGACTTCCTATGAAACCTGAGAGATGATCAAACAACTGTCAGAGGGGTTCAGGTCAATATCTCTACAACCATCATCATTCATATCTCTGGATTACCAGAACAAGGTGAGAGGTTTTACCATTTGAAAACCCTATATGCTAATTTAATTAAAAATTTATCTGGAGATGGTGAACCTACAATACAGTTGCATTTAAGCAAAAATGAGGTTAAAGGAATTGTTAGTTCTTCACTATCAAACCCCTGGCAGTCTGTAGCCTTATTGTTGATGAAATACTTTACATGTGATGGCCAATTTTCCATAGTTCTAGGACCAATAATGAAAATGTTGATTTTTCTGAGGCATGGAAATGCACACCCAAATTTTAGCATAAACCTTCCAAACTTTTTGTACTCTGTAATTAAATCATCCACAGACAGATATCAACAAGGTAAGGGTCCTATGACACACCATGGCCTCATTTTTTTGGTTGTAAAACATCACTTTTTGGCTCAAGTTGATGGGGAAACATTATGGCAAACATTTTTAGACAATAAACCCCAGGACAGAACACCAGAGAGGGCACAGAGAATATAAGAAGCTTCCTCTACCCATTAGGAAGAGGAGGTAGAGTCTTCAACTTCCTCTCTAGCTATTGAGAGAGGTAAAGGTCAAAAGCCCTCACTGGAGGCAACTTCATCTACTACTCCTATTTCTTGCAAAAAGAGAAAAGGGAAAAAAGTTATGGAACTTGTTATGGAACAAACCCCATATTTGGCTCTCTCAGCAAGGAAAAAGATGACATTGGTTGAGGAGTCTACTCTAGTGAAACAAATAGGGGAAACAATTGTCATAGAGAAGACCTCCACCCAGACTTCTGACCCCAAGAAGAAAAAGAAGAAGACAAGGTAGGGTCAAAAAACAAATACAGCTTCAAAGAAAACTGATTCCACAATACACTACTGGGCTAAGGAAGCATCTCATGATTCAGATGAAATTCCTCTGGTAAGAAAGAAGAAACTAAGAGAAGCTTCCCCAGAACCGTCTGTTCATCTAGGTTCTCATAGTTCAACTTAACAACATTCCCCTGCTCTAAAGACAGAACAAAAAGAAACTTTTACTACTTTCTCAGACTCTGAGGATGATATACCTGCTACGGAGGAACATACTCCACATGTGCTACAAGGAATCAAAAGTAAAAGGTATCTTACCCAAGCTGAAAAAGACACTGCTCTCCTGGATGAAGTCCTCTTGGGCTTCAGAGCTTCTGTAAATGAGGTTGGGCCTTCATCAACACCATCAATTGTATAGAGAAGTCAAGAGGAAGCTCAAGGCAAGGAGACTGTAGGGGAAGGTGAGATAGAGCGAGTGGGTACAACAGGCAGTGAAGAGAAAATAGTTGTGGAAAACCCTGATGTACAACAAACAGAAGAAGAGACAGGAACTTATTCCCATCCCTCCGATCAGGAGGATATTGAGATTTCAAGGGAACAACAGCTGCTAGAGGAAATTGATAATTGAAAAGATTATTGTGGGGGAAGAATTTGATTATTACTAACCTCAAGAAGGTCATGGGAGAAAAATACATGGGGCAAAAGCAGATGATTGAAGGGCTATAGGCAGACCTCTAGAATAAACAACAAATAATTAAGGAGAAAGATGCGGAATTGAGAGACCAAGAAACAAAGGCAGCCCAAAGCATCAAGGAAAAAGAGGCAAAGGTAGCCCAAAGCATCAAAGAAAAGGAGGCAGAGGCAGTACAAAATATCTATGACCTTACAAAAGCTTGAGACAAAAGTCTCACAATAATTGCAGCCCTAATTGAGAAAGTACAAACCCAAGCCAGACAATTAACACAGGCCAACAATAAAATAGATGATCAAGAAGAGTAAATTCAGGAGTTGATTGGCCTAGGGGAAACCATGGAACAGGAGGTGCAAACAGATCCATATATAGGCCCAATTCCAATAGATATTCCTAAAGCCATGTTCCATTGGGAAAGGAGATGTAGAGAATATGAGGCTTCTAAGCCCATGTTGTAATTACAAAGGGCAGTAATTGCCATGCCAAAAAGAGTACAAACCTTAGAAGAAAAAGTCCTTCAGGTAGCTTGCATTTCATCTGAGATCCTATCTTGTAGGCCCCCAAGTGGAAGTTATGCTCTATTCTTACAAGAAAGAATCCTGCAGAGGAAACTATCTTTGGTTGTGTCTAATTTGATTGAGGACACAGAAAGAGGGGAAGGATTTATGGAAGCATACATGAGAAGTTCTGATGAAGACAAAAACTTTCTGTGTGAGTTATATTTGCATGGCTTCTGTGTTGATGATATGACCTTCATTATCAACTATTTTGTAGGAGAATGTCAACTCAAAGCATTCATGTCACTGATGAGAAAGCATCAGATTTGGAATGAAAGGATGGAGGCTTATCTAAAGAAGGATGCAAAAACAAGCCTTTTTATCAGAAAAGAATGTCCAAATCCCCATGCTTTTAAGGTCCAATTCAGGGTATACGTTTACTAGCCAGATAGTAAGACCAAGATTTTACCATTATATCTAAAACATCTGCAGGAATGTTCCATTGATTTTGGTCTCCTCATGAACAATTCATCTAATCAAGTGCTTACAGTGGCAAAGAAAAGGTGGAACATTTTAACTGTAGAACAGAAGATGAGAGAAGTGGTGTCCCCTGCCAACCTCAAGTTGTTTATGAGGAAGACCAAGTTAGTATCCAAATGATGGATAAATACCAATAGAAGTGGATAGGTGGCTGCTTCAGACCCCCTCTCATCATTGAGCCACTACCTAGCTGGGCTGAACAAATGGAAGATGATAAATTGCAGTAATGGATGAAGTAGGTTGATCAGTACAAGGGAAATGGTAATACAGACCGTACCACTTGGACCACTTATGCAAAGGACTACAACTTGACTGATAGGATATTCCACCAAAATAAGTCCAGATTGTGAGAAGCAGGAGGACCTGCTAATCCTTAAGTACGGGGGGGATGATGAGTGCCAGGTAGCACCCATGAAATACACCTTTTTACCTCTCTTTTTCCTGCCCTCTTATTCCATTGTCCTGATGACTACACCAAAATAGATTAACAAGATTGTTCTAATTATGATTAATAAGAGATGAATTACTTAAAATCATGATTTCTGATTGGGGGACTAATGTGCACTAAATTAATGGAAATATGCAGAATTTATCTCTTTTTGAATCAACAGGTCCAGATGTTTGGGCAAAGACAATGTTGGTCATCTCTAGAGGTGGTCCTAATAGTCTCTGAAGTTGACAGATGGATCCCGCACCAATCTCCAATATTTTCCAATATGATTGGAGAGATTTTTGAGATAAAGGGGGAGAATCATCTTTGGAGCTGGACTGAAGTCAAAAGCATATCTCTAGAGCTGGACTAAAGTCAAAAGCATACCTCTAGAGCTAGATTGAAGTCAAAAGCATATCTCTAGAGCTGAATAGAAGGTCATAAAGCATATCTCTGGAGCTAAACATAAAACATATCTCTTGAGCTGCAGACAGAAGTACACACCTCCAGAGTCTCCTCAACATAGATGTAGATTTCTAGCACGCTGTCAGTTGTAATTGGGGTATTCCAGATATTACTCAATCAGCACCTAAGTAATTAGATGAAGACCTTAGTTAACTGTTGGAAGTTTATCTTTCTTTTGATTTTGCATGAGTTCTTGATAAACTGATTTAAGTACCTATATTTCAGGGCCTCGTTGCCCAGTTGTATTTGAAAACTAAGACTCAGGTTTAGTGAGACTGTTGTTCCCCTAAACCTATTTTGATTGCATGAATGTTTATTATGTAGAATAAGAGATTGGTATTATCTCATAGATGAACTAGTAGTCAAGGTAAGTAATATCTCATCACTGGATTAGATATGAACTTACAAAGGTAGCAGCAGAATAGACAACGAATTATTGTTATTGTAATCTCATTTTGATATAGACATTTTTCTAAATACAAAGCTGATGGAATTGGACTGAAAGCAAATTGTGACATTACTTTCTTCTGTTGATTCTTTACTTTAGTCTTTAGCCCTAAGGGTGTGGAGCAAGGATCCACTCTCACCACCAAGGCAGAAGGCTAGTACTATTATTTTGCTATTTCAGATTCTATTTAAGGAGATAGTTACTATTTTTATAGATCAATGCATGTTTCAGTTGAAAGGAATAGTATAGATTGACTTTAGCAATTCATTGTTCAGTTTCATTTTTAATATTCTTGGAATTCATTTCATAGCAGATAGATCAGTAATATTAGTTTCTTTAAATCAATAAAGATCATTAGAGTTAGTTAAATAAAATTGGCAACTATAGGATTCCTAATTACAGATAGCCATGGACACAGCCCTATATTTGACAAATGAAATATGACTAAATGTCAAGGACCAAAGACCTTTGTTAACCATCATGGCCTTATGTGCTCGGATCATTGGCATCTCTGCGATCCACCCCATCCCCATCAATCGTAAAAAGAATCTGTCTATGGCACTTAGCTGTTCCCACAGCACCAGTGTCAACGGTTATTTCTCACGCGACTGTAAAATGTCCTCATCATCCTGCACATATTTCAATACACTTCATTAAGTCCTCTTTATCTTCTAGGTGCTAATCCTTGCTTCTTAGGTACTGATTCAAACTTAGCGCTAATCTCTAATGCCTAGGCACTACACCCATCATTTTCGGCGGTAATCCCTTAGTCTAGGTGCTAATCATCATACCAGGGGCTACTGTACCCTAAGCACTAAGTTCACCATTTTTAGTGCTAAAACTTTCCCTGAAGTGCTAATTCACCTTTCAACACCTGCTATGTAGGCGCTAATCCTCACCCTCTCGGCACTAATTGCCAGATCAGGTGCTGATGTTCAGCGCTAAATCTGTCATTTTTGGCGCTAAACCATCCAGTTTAGGTGCTAAAGCACCCCTTTCTCCTTACTTCCCTAGGCACTAAACTTCCTTGGCTCAATGTTGATCGCCAGACTGGGCACTAAGGCTAGTCTCGACACTAAACTCTCCTGTCAAGGCACTAAATGCAACCCCTAGGCACTAACTAACCTACTCTAGCGCCTAATCTCTACCCACTTTAACCTAGAATTTATTACGCCCATCTACCCCCAAACCTAAATCACGAAGTGTCGTTAGGGCATTTATCGAGTTACCAGCCACCGCAGGTCGTAGGTACTCCTGCACTCGCTCCACTCGATGCTCCTCTCGTGGAATTCATGCCATCTTCTCTCACTTATATTTTTCTTCTCTAATCACAAGTTTAAAATTAACAATAAGACAAATGAGAAGAATGAGCCCCCCATACCCATATATGTAGCCCCTTGAACCCTTAAATCTTCTCCTAAGCCTCAATTTTCACCCCATGTCCCCATTTTCCTCCCCCAATCCCATCCTCTCTTCCTCGTCCACCCCTTTTTTCACTTTTCTCTCCCTGTCTGCCACTTTTTCCTCTTTCAAGACATCAACAAAAAAATTCTTTTTTTCGTCGACCTCTCGAGGGGGCATCACCTCACCATCCTTTTATTAGTCAATTGGGGCATACACATCATCCAAATATTCTTTGGTATCTTATCAACCCCTAACAGTAATGATGCCATATCAAAGAGGGGCAAAATGTAGAACCTGAAAATGGTCACAACCACCTTCATCTGTTATCCACACACTAAAACCTGATAATTCTCACTATTCTACCCGACACACATGTTAATTAAATAATTTATAATTATTTAATTAATATTTCCTCATCTTTCCGCCATTACCAAAAATTAATTTCTTCTACTATAGTTCAAAAAATTAAATATTTTGAAAGACTAGAGTTCATGTGCACTCCCAAAAACTAAATAAATATGTCTGTTTATTTAATTCCTTATTTTGTGCACTTTTGATTACTTTTAGTAATCATCATTATTTTCCTTCTAATCATGTGCACATGGGTGAATTAAAATTAACCTACTATTACATCTCCCCATGTTTCTAGAAGTCCACTTTTCACTCAGTGTACATGCATGTACATGACAAGTGGTCCTTTGGAAGCATGGGAAAATCTTCCAAATAGTTCCATTTGTCCTATTTTCTTCTCACCCATTGCAAGTGTCACTATTCTTGAAAGTCAAAACTCCATGTGGCACCAATCCTTCCACTATTCATCTAATTTTAAATTCCATGTGTCCTCTCATACCAAATTTAAAATTCTCACAAAATCCAAACCATACATTTTCAAAAATGAGTTCTTACATGTCATACACCTACCTCATCCTAGCCATCCGTCCATTCAACCATTCAATTTCATCCATTGATCTTCCCTTGAATCTTGGAGCATCATTCTCATCCAACCTCCTTGTGACACTTGTCCAATTCTCCTTGCTTGAGGATCCTCAAGTAATGTAAGCTCTTGATCTTCCAATTCAATCCTAGCCCTCCATCCTCACCTCCAAAAATCTATAAATTGAGCCATCCCCATTCATTTTCAACAAGCACTTTGAATGTAATGAAATTCTGGGTGCTAATCCTAGTCTTATCTTGAGGTTACATTTGATTGTAGATGGAATAGTTTGAGTGATTTGGCTTGTTCCCCATGGTCTACTTTCTAGTGTATACAATTCCTTCTAAATGATGTTAGAAACTCAAATTCCTTTATGTGAAACACTTATGCATGAGAACATGCCAAAACTCTAAGTTGTGCATAATATAGAAATGTTATTGGCCAAATTATGTATTTCAAAACCAAATATAAGTCACAAACATCTAGTGTATCACCCTTTTTATGCTTTAGAGTTTAATTTTCTATCATTTTTTGGCCTTTTTCCCAGCAAACAACAGTAGGTTAGTTTCATTTTTAGGTGCTACACTAATGGAACCAACCCTCCCTAGAGATTCACTTCAAAACATAGGTCACCCACAACCTTGAAGTGCTTCCATGTTGCCAAACGAAGAGAGAGCCATCCAATAATTCTCTCAAGGGTGCATTCAACTTTGACAATTATTCTAATCAAATCTAATGAAAATGCCTACACCACTACAAATTTCATTGAATCAACTTTCCAACTATTGTAATTTTACAAAAATCCGATACGATTTGAAAAAGTTATGCAAAAATGAAAAAAGGCCTATTTTAGGACAAATGAACCAAGGGGGCTCTCTCCCTAGTGGTTAGCTAGACTACTAGTGGTTAAATAGTCTATTCACATGCGGCAGTTTGATCTAACATTCAATATCGGTGGTTAGTGGTTAACCACTATCGACTAGTCATAGATATGACCAGGGAGTTAGGTCACAAACTGGGAGGCTTAGGCGATAAGCCCTAGGTCACCAATGTGACCAAAGGCTTTGCCAAAAGGGTGTTGGAGAGTACAGATGCACATGAAACTAGTCAGTAATGTGACCAGTGGCTAGGCAAAAGCGATGAGCAAGACTATTTAAACAAGTGGAGTTCCTGACCCACGGACAAATAGAGTGATTGATAATTAACCCTAACTTGGTCTAAGATAAATCAAACAGTTAGATGGAGATGGTTGAGTTCTAACCTATGGGTAATAGTGCTTAAGTCTTGTGGGTAAAACAAAACATTTAGACCAACATATAACAATCTAAGTTGACAAGTAAAACATAAATAATCCCAATGAATAAACTGTGTCCAAAGGTCAATAATCCCTTGTCTCCTACTCAACTCCTAGAAATCTACAAACTGTTCCAAAGAACCCATATGGTAGGTTCATACTGTACGAACTGTACAGATCCATATAGTACCATTCTATGTACTAAAAAAAATTCAAAAAAAATTACCTCCAAAATATGTCATGTCATATAAGGATCCTAGGGTTTTTGGGCCTCCTGGATGCAACCATGAGGTCCTTTCTAGCGTAGGACACTTCCTACAATAGGTCACCCCCAAGATTTGTCTAAAAAGAGCATAAACCTGTAACAAAAGGCTAACAAAACCTGCAAAAAGCAAGCTATATCAAGGGACAAGGGTCCCACCAGGCGTGCCAAAATGAAGACAAGAAAATTATAAGAGGAAAATACACAAAGATAATGAAATAAACATAACCTTTCACCTCAAATCATCCTTTCTCCTCTGATAGAACGACAATAGAGTACACCCTAGCTCCAGTAGATATGCTCTTAGTAGTGATATGTTGATTGCTCACACCAGCATCATAACTTTACATTCTTGTGTGATCTTCAAAATGGCTTGGTTGATGTTTGATTTATAGATTTTTGATATGAGGAATGGAGGGCTAGGATTAAGAGATGTAGCATGGAAATGGATGGCTAGGATTAAGACTTGAAAGATAGAAGCTTCTAGGGCATTCTTTATTTGAATTGCTAAGATTGAGAGATGTATGAAATGGATGGTTGAGATGTAAAGTTAGTTTGACTTTTGTGCCTCTCATTTATTAGTTGTGGCAAGGGGATGAGGATGAGGACAAATGGAAAATAATTAATTAAATAATAAAATTATTTAATTAATTATTGGAGAAGGATGATGTGGGAGGATAAATTAATTAAATAAATAATATTTATTTAATTAATTTGACTAGAGGGAAAATGGATTAAATTAATTAATTAAATAGATATAATTTATTTAATTAATTTTGTGGGAGGGATAATCTTGATTAATTAAATAAATACAATTTATTTAATTAATTGGCTAATGGAAGGGGGGATGATAAAGGGGACTCCTATGATGGGAGTGTTACAAAGTGACACAAGATGATGTTTATAAGAGAATGCCTAGGTGATGTTAGGACGTGGTCAATTTTAGGTGTCTACAAAAATTAAAATAACTAAACTAATAAATTTATCTATCATATCCAATAATCCAACTAATAAGTTATCTACTAATAAACTAGTCTATAAACTTAAAAAATTGAAACTAACAAAACAAAAATCATGACCTTTTGGTTGAATGCCACAAACTAGGATCAAGTTTGGGAAGCAAAACTAGAAATTTGATTATAGTTGTCCTTAGGCAATGCGACTCTATTATCTTGTAATGTATCTAACTAATCAATGAATGTCTAGAGGATGATAAACTATCAGGAAGATGAGCTAAGCAAAAAGCATGGCTAAATTGATGTAATTTAGGCTTTGCTAAGTATAGAGATGCAATTAGAGAGATAAAAATGTTGAAGATGACAAAGGAAATGAGGTAGTTAGTATGAGAGGAACATAAGTAAACTAAATGTAGGGTGCAAGGAATGGCTTAAACCCAAGGCAGAGAGTAGAGAGCTCTATTTTGGCTAGATTCTAATGCTTTCCTAGTGACAAGTCTTCCTATTACACAAGCCTCTTAAAATGATGTTCAAAAACACATATATAAACATGATGGGAAACTTCTAAAGGTTTGGGGGTTGAGAATAAATCCAAAGGATGGAATAGATGAAGAGATAGGGAGGTGAAACACTCAATTTTTTTTTTTTTTCATAATTGTATGAAACCATTAGTTTTTGTAGAGGGGTAGTTTTAGAACCCCCATAAAAAATATGCAACCTTTGTGGTGGTTGTGTGATCATTTGTAACACTTACTCAACTATTGGTGTGGTTAACTAACTACCACAATGGTTATGTGATTGTCATAGTGGTTTTGCAACCACTGTGTAGTTATCATTGGCAATTATGTCAAAGTAAAATATGAAATTTTGAAGGGTGAACAAAGGTTGCAAGTAAGCAAACAAGGGTGAGAGTACACATAAGGATGGGATAAACAAGACTAGGGAAGATCTCTAGGTGTCATAGTTGTATGTTATTTTTGCATAACAATATATCTTCAAGTGGAATTTATCATTAATCCACCTGAAATGTTAACCCATATGTAAGGTGCACAAATGGGTAGTTACAGATCCTTAAAGACTTGAAAATCACTTTCACATTATTTTTTCCACTCACAATTCTTCCCTTTGTGCTAAAGGGAAGTGGCAGAAGTACAATCCTAAAAAAATCTTGGACAAACTCGTGGTAGTAGCCCACCAACCGCATAGAATCCTAACCTTTGAAACATTAATGGGTGTTGTCTAATCCACTATAGCCCTAATATTTGAGGTATCTACTATGATATTCTCACAAAAAATAATATGCCCAAGGAATTAGACCTCTAACTAGAAGAAGGCACACTTCACCAGGTTGTTATAAAGTTGGTTTTGTCAAATAGTGTAGATCCTAGTACAAATTCTCCTCATGCTCCCCTATCTATTAGTAGATCAAATTTCATCCAAGAACACTAACACAAAAGGATCCAAGAAAGTATGAAACACCCCATCCATGAGGCTCAAGAATACAGTAAGGGTATTCATCAACCCAAATGGAACCACTATGAACTCATAATGTTTGTAGTGAGTCCAAAAAGTTATATTATGAATGCCTACCTTTGTAATTCTCAACTGATGGTATCTATACTTTAGGTCTAGTTGGAGAACACTATGGATCTGTACATCTAATCAAATAGGCCATTAATCATTAACATTGGATAATAGTTCTTCATTGTTACTATCTTTAGCTACCTATAATCAATGTAAAGGTAGAGAGACTTGTTCTTAATGAAGATAACAGGTATTCCCTAAGGAGACACTACAAAAAAAATGACTCCTCTCAAGAAACTCCTTTGCCTATAGCTTGAGGTTGTTGAGCTCATATGTAGTCATCTTGTAGGGTTTTTGTGAAACCAACTTAACTCTTGGGACAAGATATATGAAAATTCAACTCATGCCAAGGTGACATCCCGAGAAACTCTAAAGGAAATACATTTGTCAACTCCTTCAAGATAGGGTGGTCATCAGGGAAGCCTCTGGCCCCTCCTCTAATTTGTCACTTACTATGATAGTTAAAACCTAACATCCTCTCTACATGCTCTACTTCAAATGAATAATAGAAATCATATGAAGAGAGATGGGTCTCAACACTCTTGTAATCTCTATGTGAACCCCAAGATCATCTATGCACTTTATCACCTTGTAGAAATAGTCAATCTTGACTCAATGGGCATCAATCTGATCCATACCCAACACAATCTCATAGGACCCCAAGGGAATAACTTGTAGGGCCACTAAAGTGGTAAAGGATCAAAGACCTAACAAGAAACTAGTAACAAGACAATCTACAACCAACTTGGCCCCTATAGTCAACTCAATCTCCAATCTATTGTCCTTCCTAGAGGCCACCAACCTATAATTATCTACTACAAATAGAGCTACAAAGGAGTCTAAAGCTCCTAATTCTAACAAAAAAGTAATAGAAATGCCTCCAATCATACATGCGGTCTCCATGACAGTTGCTTAGTGCTTGACCTAGTAGTTCTCAATTGCTACAAAAACCTTGTGAGATCTGCCAGCATCATGAACAATCTGCTCAAAACCCCCTATCTTTGTCCACCTATAGTAGCAAACCCTATGGACACTCTCTATCCAAATTTCCTACACTACTAAAAACATAGAACAAGCATTTATATTGATCTTATTCCATCTGAAACCTACTAAGTTACTAGAAGTTAGATTTGTTGAAATACAACGGACAACTAAGAGGGGGGTGAATCAGTTGTCACAAAAACTTAGCTTCACATGCATATCAAACCATCAAGAACTTAGCTATTCATAATCAAATTAAGTATGAAACCATTAACTTAATCACAATCACACAATAGACACCAGATTTTTATGTGGAAAACCCTAAAAGGGAAAAACCACGGTGGGTGTTAGCCCACAAAAAATATATGTTATAGAAATACCAAAAAATAGAGGCTCACTACCCAAAATGCTCACTGCAAAGAATGCTCACTACCTAAGGATGGCTCACTGTCGAAGGGTGGCTTACTGCCAAGATGGTGAACTGATTGAATAGCATCTACTCCATGCTAGGGTTTAGTTTCATTAAAACACACTATGACTACTTTGCTTTGCTCTTTCACACTTTCGCACTTATCTCTTCATATTCACAAAACACACTCACTTTCGCAACTTTATTACATACTTTTATACAATTGATCAACCTTGGAATGTACATCAAGGTCGGCATTACATTCATCAACTGTTGGATCAATCTCCAAGGTCGGCATTACAAACATGCACAAAAATAGGTTTGGACCTAATATAAATTTAGCTAAGGAAAAGATGTAAGAATGTATGCAGATCACGCCACGCCTTAGTTGGGACTCAAACACAATCTTACACACCACAACATGCTTCTACAATCTTTAATGTGTCTCCGCAAATGATGGATTCAACCAGGTCAACCAAGACTGATGAGAGAACTAGGTCTGCCAAGAACATTCTTCATTCACGATCCAATTTTCTCTTTGCAGACCAATCCAAAGTTAGGAGCATGATCAAGAGACATCCGCAAGCACATTGTAATCACTAGAAACAACCACACAATCTCTAATCACTCTATCAATAAGATTCTTCAAACTGGAGCATAAGAACAACACTAACAACCACTATCATAAGCAAAAGATAGCTTGCGGACCACCAAATCATGAACCATTTCAGTTGAAGGCACTTAACATCATCACATACTTGATTGCAGAACCATAGACCAAAATACTTCAATGCAGAGGAATGTGGAGCAAAACACTTTCTCCCTGTCATCACCAAACATACAGAAAAAGTAGTTTTCACATTGGTGAACACAAATTACTCAAATCTTCATTCCAGAGGCTCAACCTTGGAACATAACATATTTAGGCAAACTTCTAAATAAATTCCAATCTGCAGGTAAAGATATTCATTCTACAAGAAATGCAGAGCATTCTTCTAGACTGTTCTTCTGCATTGTTTCTACTACAATTCACTGTTCTTATCGGATGAGCTAATTTTCTCAATATCTGCAACATCTATAAGCAAGTAACAAAATGAGGGCACAGTTGACACCAATGACAACACAAATATGTTGACATCAATGACAACACCGATTAGGCACATACTTGCAACAATCTTCCCCTTTGTCATTGATGGCAACATATGATCTGAAAAACTGAAAAGACCATCAAGACAAGATTCTCCCCCTTTCTCTTTACACATCTACATTCTTTCTCCCCTAAGTTTTTCACATGATTTCTCTCCCCCTTTGACATCAATGGCAAAGGGCACATACTTGCATGTTGCTGCTTTGATCCACTTACTCTATCATAAACATCTAGCTACTCCCCCTAAGAGGTGGCCTTCAGAACATCAATCCAGATCAAAAAATGATACTTTGAGATCCACTGGATTGATACATTCCTATGCATCTTAGTTCAGGGCAATAGGAGTAATTGCCCCTAGCTTTTCTCTCAGATACTTAAAGGTATCTTTAGGCAAAGGCTCAGTGAAGATGTCTGCAATCTGATCCTTTATGGACACATATTCTAACTTTACTTCATTCTCTGTCACCTTTTCTCTCAAAACTGATGCCTTATTGATATGTACTTTGTTCTTGAATGCATCACTAAATTTTTTGAAATGTTTATGGCACTTGTATTGTCACAAAAGATTGAAATTGGATCTTCATCAACAACTCTTATATCTTTCAATGCCTACTTCATCTATAACACTTGAGTGCAACAACATGCTACTGCAATATACTTTGCTTATGTAGTGGACAAAGAGATTGAATCTTGTTTCTTGCTCAGCCGTGAAACTAATCTATTACACAAGAAGAAAGCACCTCCACTTGTGCTTTTTCTATCATCAACATCTCCAGCCCAATTTGCATTTGTGTAAGCACTGAGAGTGAAGTCATTGTCCTTTGGATACCATAAGCCATGATCTAGAGTGCCTTTTAAATACCTCAGGATTCTCTTGACTGCCATCACATGTGATTCTCTTGGATCAGCTCGAAACCTTGGAACAAGACAGACTGCATGCATAATATCAGGTCTAGTTTGCGTTAGATAAAGCAATCCTCCAATCATGGATCTATATTTTTTCTGATTAGCCTTAGGTGATTCATCAATTTTACTCAACTTGCAGCCAGTCACCATGGGAGTACACACTGGTTTAGAGTCTTCCATCCCAAACTTCTTCAACAACTCTTTCACATACTTAGATTGAGATATGAAGATTCCTTTATTTGATTGATTGATTTGCAGACCTAGAAAGAAATTCATCTCACCAAACATGGACATCTCAAACTCTTTTTGCATTTCACCAACAAATTTCATACACACCTTCATTGCCTCCAAAAATGATATCATCAACAAGGACTTCAACAATCAATATTTGATCTCCATTAATCTTGAAATAAAGATTACTATCAGTTGTACCTTTATTGAACCCTAACTGTAGTAGGTACTTATCCAACCTTGCATACCATGCTCTAGGGGCTTGCTTGAGTCCATACAAGGCTTTCTTCAATCTGCACACAACATCTCCTTGGTTTGATAACTTAAATCCTTCTAGTTGCTCAATGTAGACTTCCTCTTCCAACTCACCATTCAGGAATACAGAATTTACATCCATTTGATAGACTTTAAAATCTTTGTGGGCTGTAAATGCCAGGAACATTCTAATTTCTTCAATCTGAGCTACAGGAGCAAAAGTCTCTTCAAAATCTATTCCTTCAATCTGAGAGTATCCTTTGCATACAAGCCTTGCCTTATTCCTTACAACCTCTCCATTCTCATTCATCTTATTCCTAAAAACCCATTTGGTTCCAATAACATTTTTGTCAGCAGGTCTAGGAACTAATTCCCAAGTATCATTCTTTTCTATTTTCTTTAGCTCTTCCTCCATGGCTTTTACCTAGCTTTCATCATTACATGCTTCATTCACAGTCTTTGGTTCAACCTTTGAAAGCAAGCAGTAATTCACTTGTTCTTCTACAGCTCTTCTCCTTGTCAGTACACCTTTGTTTTTGTCACCTATAATCTGGTCTTTAGAATGATTGATCCTTACATACCTGGGAGTCTTGAAAACACTTTTTGGAGTCTCTTCTTCATCATGACTGTCTACTTGCTCATCTTTTTCTTCATTTATTATAGTCACAAGTTCATCTGGTTCATATCAATTTAGGTCTGATATTTTTTCCTTGCCTTCATCTACCTTCACATTTGCACTCTCAACAATCTTTTTGAGCCTTTTGTTGTAGCACTAGTAAGCTTTACTCTTGGTAGAGTATCCAAGGAAAATTCCTTCATCACACCTTGCATCAAACTTTCCTACATCTTTATCTCTCCTGATATAACATTTGCTTCCAAAGACTTTGAAATATTTTATTGTAGGAATTTTTCCATACCATAATTCATAAGGAGTTTGAGTACCATTACCTTTCACTTGAACTCTGTTTTGGATGTAAACAGCAATATGAATAGCCTCTTTCCAAAAATATTCTAGTAGATCTGCTTCCTTCATCATTGTCCTAGCAGCCTCTTGAACTATCCTATTTTTCCTTTCCACAACTCCATTCTGCTGAGGAGTTCTAGGTGCGGACAACTATCTTTTTATCCCATGCTCTTCACAAAAAATGTTGAATTTATTTGATGTGAACTCACCTCCTCTATCACACCTCAAGCATTTGATCTTTAGATCTATTTCATTCTCAACCATTGCCTTGAAAGATTTGAATTTCTCTAGGGCTTCTGATTTGTCTCTTAGAAAAGTAACTCAAGTCATTCTAAAATAATCATTAATAAGCAACTTGAAATATCTGTCACCTTGTAAACTTCTCACCCTTGTATGACCATAGAGATTTGTATGCACTAGATCTAGCAAGCCGACAGAAAATTGTTCTTTTCTCTTGAAACTTGTCCTTGTCTGCTTTCCCAACTGATATTCCTTACAAATTGTGTTGGAGGGTTTCACAAGTTTTGGTAAATCTCTCACAATCTAGCCTAAACTTATCTTTACCAGATTATCAAAGTTTATATGACACATCCTTCTATACCATAGCCAACTTTCATCTGCCTAGGCTAGTAAATAGTAATCATTAGTTCCTCTTAATTGATAAATGTTGCCTTTTGTCTTCTTACTGGTAGAAATCATAGTTCCAGAGCTTTCCATGATCTTGCACCCATTGTATTTGAATCTCAGATCATATCCTTTGTCACACATCTAGCCAACACTCAAAATATTATGCTCCAAGCCCTTCACATACAGAACATTGTCAGTATTATGCTTTCCAACAAATGAATAGATCATTTTCCACAAATCTTACTAGCTGCATTATCTCCAAACCTAACTAGTCCTCCATCATATTTTTTCAAACTTACAAACTTATTTTTGTCACCGGTCATGTGATGTGAGCATCCACTATCAATAATCCATTCATCCTTATCTTTCTCAACCTAAACAGCCAAAGCATTTTCTTCTACTGGTTTTTCTTCCTTCACACAGCTAGCAAAATTAGTAGACATAGGATCTTCTTTAATAGCAATAAACAGACTTTCATTTGCACTAGTACTAGCATCATCAGATTCATCATCAGTCACCCCTTCATCATCAAAATCTCTAACATAGTAGCATTTATTTGGAACTCTAGGCCTGCTCTCATGTTTCTTCTTATTTCTTTTAATTCTTTCAAGACATCTGGAAGCATAATGACCTACTTTACCACAAGAGAAACATTTGAAAGGTAATTTACCTTTGAACTTACCAAAGCCTCTTTGTAGCCTGTCAACAAAGTTAGCTGCAATTTCATCAAAGTCATCATCCACCTTGTATTTCTTAGCTCTGGAGATTTTTTCTGAAGTACTAGCTTTAAAAGTTGATTCAACTTTAGGTAGGGCATCACCAAATTCTCTCATCTCAAAGGCTGTAAGATTTCCAAGTAACTGATCTCTATAAATAGTTTTTATAGTCATAAATTCTTCAATAGCAGCTACCTTGTGACTATATGACTTTGGTAGTGATCTGAGAATTTTCATCACAACTTCCTTTTCACCAAGCGTTCCACCCATACCCTTTATTCTAGTGACAATTTCATCAACTCTTTGTATAAAGGCTATTATGTTTTCATCTTCATTCATCTTCAAACCCAAATATTTCACTTTCAGGCTTTGTAGCTTGGCTTCTTTTATAGAATCATCTCTTTCATACAGATTGTTCAGCTTCACCCATATCTCATTTGTAGATTCAAGGTTCACAATTTTAATCAACACTGAGTCACTAAGGATCTTAACAGAGCATCCTTTGCTTTGACATCCAACTCATATTCTTTGATTTCATCTTCAGTCGTCAAACCATTTTGAGGCATGGTATATTGTGTTTCTGCAGCCTTCCATACTTTATAACCAAGACAAAGAAGATGGCTTTTCATTTGTATCTTCCAAAGAGCATAATTTGTCCCATCAAAATGTGGAGCTTCCTTCTTATAAGACATCCTGGATCTTCCTCAAGTTTTTAGGCTTTCTTCAGAGGAACTTGGCTCTGATACCAATTGTTGAAATACAACGGACAACTGAGAGGGGGGTGAATTAGTTGTCACAAAAACTTAGCTTCACATGCATATCAAACCATCAACAACTTAGCTATTCATAATCAGATTAACCATGAAAGTATGAAACCATTAACTTAATCACAATCACACAGTAGACACCAGATTTTTATGTGGAAAACCTAAAAGGGAAAAACCATAGTGGGTGTTAGCCCACAAAAAATATATAAGTTATAGCAATACCCAAAAATAGAGGCTCACTGCCTACAGGGCTCACTGCAAAGAATGGCTCACTACCTAAGGATGGCTCACTACTGAAGGGTGGCTCACTGCCAAGATGGTGAACTGGTTGAATAACATTTACTCCATGCCAGGGTTCAGTTCCATTGAAGCACAATATGACTCCTTTGCTCTGCTCTTTCACACTTTCACACTTATCTCTTCATATTTGCAACACACACTCACTTTCACAATTTTATTACATACTTTTATACAATTCATCAACCTTGGAATGTACATCAAGGTCAGCATTACACTCATCAACCGTTGGATCAATCTTCAAGGTTGACATTACAAACATGCACAAAAATAGGTCTGGACCTAATACAAATTTAGCTAGGGAAAAGATGTAAGAATGTATGTGGATCACACCATGCCTTAGCTGGGACTCAAACACAATCCTACACACCACGACACGCTTCTACAATCTTCAATGTCTCCGCAAATGATGGATTCAACCAGGTCAGCCAAGACTGATGAGAGCACTAGGTCTACCAAGAACATTCTTCATTCATGATCCAATTTTCTCTTTGCGGACCAATCCAAAGTTAGGAACATGATCAGGAGACATCCACAAGCACATTGTAATCACCAGAAACAATCACACAATCTCTAATCACTCTGTCAATAAGATTCTTCAAATCGGAGCACAAGAACAACACTAACAACCACTGTCATAAAAAAAAGATAGCTTGCGGACCACCAAATTATGAACCATTTCAGTTGAAGGAATTTAACATCATCACAAACTTGATCCAGAACTGCAGACCCAAATACTTCAATGCGAAGGAATGCGGAGCAAAACACTTTCTCCTTGTCATCACCAAACATACAGAAAAAGCAGTTTCCACACTGGTGAACACAACTTACTCAAATCTTCATTTTGGAGGCTCAACCTTGGAACATAACATCTTTAGATAGACTTCTAAATAACCTCCAATCCACAGGCAAAGATATTCATTCTACAGGAAATGTGGAGCATTCTTCTGGATTGTTCTTCTGCACTGTTTCTACTGTAATTCGCTATTCTTACCAAATGAGCTAATTTTCTCAATATCTATAAGTAACAAAATGAGGGCACAGTTGACACCAATGATAACACAAATATGTTGACATTAATGACAACACCGATTAGGCACATACTTGCAACAAGATTTGCTAGAACTAGTATGTCCTCCTAAAGGACTTTTATGTGTGAGTTGGCCCCACATGGTGTGTTTGTGGCTGCTAATCTCTAGGAGGCCTAATTCTATCAAGCTCTAGATTTCCCACCCTATGGGCACTATTTTGGTCTAGGCCTCTAACTCTATATTTTTTTGTTGTTGTTGAGGTGGCCTAAGAGGCATTTGGGCCAGTCTAAAGCCTCCTTTAGGTGAGGAATGAGATCCCTAAAATTTTGACTCTTGTTGTGACTAGATGTGGTTACATTCTCTCTCATGGGCCTCCAAGTACTTCCCCTAATCTCCTAAAAAATGTATACCTTCTCCATGATAACCTCCAAGGTCTCAAGAGTGTTTGTACAAACAAGACTAGCTATCTTAGAGTTCAATCCCCTAATGAACCTGTTGACGAGAAGCTTATCATCATAGAGATAGTCAATGTACTATAAGATCTATAATAGTTCTCATACTAAGCAACCATGAGTCCCCACTATTGTAGGTCATGGAACTTGTCAATCTTGACAAAAATGGTCTAACAAGTATCTCACCCTAAACCTCTCTAAGGAAAGATCCCAAATCAATGTCTCAAGGCCCAAATGGTGCATTGTCCTCTTGGTGCCACCAAGTTGAAGAAGTATCCTTTATAAGATGAACTACAAATTATCCCTTTAGGTTGCTCTCATAAGAGCTCAACCAAAGCACTTGTTGAGGCTATAAATCTAGGACTTAACCCCTACTCCATTTGTGGATCCAAAAAAGGTAGGAAACTACAGTCATAACAAATCCCTAATGCAATCCTCGATATTTCATCAAACTTCTGAGTTTCCTTGAACCTCTTATCAAAGAACCTAAGTTGGAGGCTTAAGGTGTATTCACTCCATAATTGCCTTATCCACATGCTCGAATCAGTACCTAATAGGGTTCCTAGATTTCTCCCTATGCTTAGATGAGAGTTCATCCTACGAAGGTTGTGACCAATCTACATGTGAATCCTCTTGCACTAGTAGTAGGCTCTCCTAGACCACTCTAGTCAACTACTGAAGGGCCTATAGAATCAAGAGACCAAGATCCAAAAGTGTCTCCTATCATGTGGATCTTATTATGTAGTAGTAGATGGTAGTGACTCATAACATATCTCTCAAGAGTACTACTCTAACGCACAAGTGTGAGGTGACTTTTCTTTGACCTAGGCAACATCCTACTTATACACATTATGTTATGGGACATTTTCCTTAAGTAAAAAATAATGTTATTTTCTCATATAAATGACCCTTTGGAATTAAAAGGTGCATGAAAGTTGTTGTTAGTTGACCCTTGGTTAAAAGGGAGTTAAAAATATTTAATTAATATGTAATTACCCTTAACTTAAAAATGTGATAAAAGGAAATTGTTTTATTACCTTTGGAAAATATTTTGAAAAATAACTAATTATTAGATGAAAATAAAGAAAAGAATACTCCTAACAAAAATAAGATAAAAGAATTAAATTAACTAGATTAATTCTAATGAAAGGGTGTGATGGTTTGGAAACCAACCCTTAAATATTATATAAACCATTTATGAAAAGCTTTGAAATAGGGTAAAAGAGAAATTGGGTCACCTAGGGAAGATAGTGGATAGACATGTAGTGGGCATTGGAGAAGGGACTCACAAATTATGTACAACTTGAGGTATAGAGTACACCTAGCATTACCCTTGCTAGAGTTGTGCATGATCATATGTTGTGTTTATTGAAATTGATTGCTCTTGAATTGTAGTCATAGCTTAAGGGGCCTACTCCATTGATTCTTCCAAGGGTATGAGTAGCCATTCCAAAAAAATTGTCTTAATTAAGTATTGGTTATGTTATTGTTTGAATACAATTGAATTATAAGTCTATTCATGACTTTAGGCTATCTCTAGTTAAATCCTCTAAATTTGTAATTTGATTCACTAGTTATAAATAAATTTAATTTTTAATTAATATTAAAATTCATGAAATGAATCCTTAAATATTTCTTAAATATATAATTAAATAAAATAAACTAAAAAAATTGGCACATAACACATTGCATAAGAGTCAACACTTAAATAGTGTTAAGCCTAATGTTCCCAGAGCTCCTAGTATTGCAAACTAAGGATCTAATACCTAATGTAATGCCTAAAAATAACCTAGGGAAAATATGATAAAAACACAAACAACAATTTTTTTACAACACCAATTGCAATGCTCAACAATGATGTAATGTGTGCTATGCACATGTACTTGACATGTGTAACTACACCAACATTGAATAATCTACATGCACAGAAGAGGCATGTAGGTAAATGCACAAGAAGAGAACAATAAAAAGAACATCAAAGAGGATGGGTGACACACATCTCCATGTAACACACCCTACACTATAAAATGATTTCAATAATGTTGCTAAATTATTGCAGGTTGATTACAAGTTAGCTACAAATTGACAACAGGTCAGCTATAGGTTGATTGCAAGTTAGCTATAGGACAACTGAGTCAATTATAGGTTGACTATAAGTTAGCTATAGGTCAACTACAAGTTAACTACAGGACAACTATAAGTTGATTATAGGTCAACTTCAACTATGCTACACCATAATTGTTGTGCTACCACAATACTATTACAAAACCACTACATAACTATGAATAAAAACCTAAATAAAAATGAATTGTCCAAAAAAAACTATGTAAAAAAATTATATATATATATATAACTATTTAATATAGAACTGCATTATAATTCTTAAAACATGTTTCATTTAAAAAATAACTTTTAAATAACATAAGTTTACAAATATTAAAATATTATGTAAAAGCACTATTAACTAAAATGTACTTTTTGATATTCTTGTAGTAAATAAAGAAGTTTATTTGTGGATCTTTGCATATTTTGTTGTGTGTTGATGATTATCCCACTGTATGCTAAAAGGATCTAGCATATAGATGAAACAAATGCACATACCAATGCTTGTTATGGTTTTGGTATAATTATGGAGCGGGGAGTTTGGGGGTTTTAGGTGGCCTAAGTTGTTGTTCCAGCTGGTTCGTTGGATCATGGATCTGATAGGTTAGGTTTGTGGCCCATCCTTTGTCTGTTTCTCATGGCCATGGGTGTTGGGGTAGGGTGTGAGCCCCTCCCATGATTTTTTTTTGAGGTTTGATTATCTCTTTTATGTGCTTTGTAATGTGGCTGGCTACATAGCAGCCATGGGGGGTCTAGGGGACCCCCCGATTGTGTCATTCAAAGATGTACTCAATGGGGATGAGCCCTCTTCATCCAAACACATGAATGTTGTTCATTTTATTTTGCATGCAACAAAAGAAGATAAATCATCTCAATTTTCAAGAATTCATTCGCGACCCAATGAATGCCTAGAAAAAAGATAAGATTGACATTTGTTGGTGATTAATCTAGATACTATCATAGATGATGTTGTTTATTTGACTAAGCAAGCATTAATATGTTCATGGGATTTTGTATTTCTTTACCTTTTTTGGAGGCCTGGGTCAGGGAGAACTGGTATCCAGAAGGTGATATGGAAATCATGTTGGCTGCTAACTAATATTTCTTTGTGGTGTTTTCCCGCTTGGTGGATTGAAATATGATTTTTGAAGGAGGTTCATACATTCATAAACAAGCGGGTTTATTAATAAAACCTTGGCATATAGGGTTTGATTTGGTGGAGGAGCCCCCTTCCAAGACTCCTATTTGGGTTTGTCTCCTTAGGCTTCCAATGGAGTTTTAGCACCAAGACATTCTACATTCCATAGCGGCGATAATAGAGAAACCCTTGGGGCCTTCTCTCCAAACCCTTGATAAAAATGTAGCCACTTTTCTCTTCTTTGTGTTGAAATTAATTTGAATAAACTGCTTCTTGAATCTATGGAGATTAGATTGGGTAGCATGAGCTATATCCAAAAGATTGAATATGGAGCTTTACCTTTTAGATCTTGTGCATGCCATGAATATGGACATTTACAGAGAAATTGTCCAAAAGGGGGCCCTAGATCTCCTCATATTGATCCTAAGAAGCTAGAAGCCAATCTAAAAGTGAAGGGTAAGGCCTCTATTCATGTTGATGGGCTAGATTCAAATGGACTTATTCCTATGAAGTCTAGGTCAACATAAAATCCTATGAATTATCATTATAAAGCTAACCCTAAAGGGATCTTCGGTAATAGATTTGATGTTCTTGAGAAATTTGAGGAGCTAGAATTAATGGAGCATGACATTACAATGGTGAGTCAGGATATGAATCTATCAGGCTCGGGTATTCTCAATCATCTTGATATGAATCCTTCTCTAGATATGCATGTGGTATTGATGGAAGGTGTTGGTTTTTCTCCTAGTCATATGGAGAGAAATGATACGGAGCAGGGGACTGTAGAAACACATGTAGAAGGAACAAACTCTATCCCTATGGAAAAGATTCAATTGGAGTCAAAGGAAGTCAATGTAATGACCAGCTCTGTGATTGAATCTGAGGCAAAGGAAGAAGGCAAAAGGAAGGCTCCTCATGTGTTAGGGATTCAGCTAAAGATCATTAAGAAAGGGGGAGCTGATAAAATTTCAAAGGTTGGAAGAAACAATATCAAGAGAAGGTGAAGTTAATGGGGGAGTCACTGGTGGAATCTAGTATTATTAGAACATTGGATGCTCACTTCTGCACCTCTCAAAAATTATTGTGATTTCTTGGAATGTTAGGGGTTTGAGTAGCATCCCTCGACAAAAGGATACTTGAGACTTAATTTGTGAACATAAACTTGATATTATTTTTATTCAGGAGACTAAGCTTTCAATGGAGGATATGATTAGCATTTATTCCAAGATTTGGAGTAGGGACCAATGTCAGTGTGTTGGCTCCCAAGGTACTATTGGTGGTGTCACATGCTTATGGTACCCCTGTAGCATCATGCCTCAATGGTGGTTGGGAAGTAGAAACTCAATCTCGTTGATGGTGTCCTACTTTGATTTAGGAGAGACTCTTATCACCAATGCTTATGCACCTACTAAATTTATAGGTAAGGCTCTATTTTGGTCTCATATTATATTTGTATAGTCTTTTGTTTCCATTTCCCTTGGCAGGAGACTTCAATGATATATGTAGTCTAGATGAAAAATTAGGGGGGGTTGATCGTCTTGGCCCATCTTCTACCTTGATGTGAGATAATGTTTTCTTTCTCAATTTGGTGGATGTGAAGCCAAGAAATGGTACCTTCACTTGGCCTAATAAAATGTGTAGAAATGATTCTATCTCAGAAAGGCTGGACAAATTTCTTGTGTCAGATTTTTGGATAGGTAACAATTGGACTACATCTTCTAATATCTTGGGATGGAAAGGCTCTGATCATTGGCCTATCAAGTTTTCCTCCTCACTATTCTCTATGCCTAAAAGGCCTCATTTTAAGTTTCACCTTATGTGGCTTTGTGACTCTAATTTGCACAAGCTTATAAAGACATGGTGGTTAGAAGGAAATCTTGTTTTTGGAACTTCCATGTTTTCTTTTTTCAAGCGGCTCGAAATTGTAAAATTCAAACTTAGGATGTGGAATAGAACTTCTTTCATAAATATTTTCCAAAATAAAAGCCATTTGCAGTATAAGATGGATAGAATCACATTCAGAATCAAGGATGAGGGAATGACTAAGGATTGGTAAATGAAAGAGATTAGGTGGTCAAAGGAAATATCTGAATGGGAGCTTCAAGAGAAGATTTTCTGGAAACAAAAATCCCGTGTTTATTGGCTCTAGGAAGGGGATAAGAACACATACTTTTTTTGTAATTAGGTGAAAGAGCATAGAAGTGGTAACATTATTGCCTATCTCATATCATCTCAAGGAGAATAATTAACATCATTTCATGCTATTTATGAGGAATCCATTAGGTTCTTGTTGTCATATTTTTCCCAGGACAAAATAGCCCAAAAATCCCTCCTTATCCGATCTAAGAAAGCTTAAATGGAAGAAAGTTTCCCTCTCAAATCCCAAAATTTCTAAGTGTTTTGCCTTAGTCAGCAAAATTTGAGTTTGGTGAACCTTTGGTTTGTTGATTGGCCAATTTGTCAACTAGAGGAATAAGCAGGTAGGTGGAATTCTCTAAGATAAAAGTGGTGAAGGCATGCCTTAGAAAATTTTAGGTTTAGTGAACTTGAAGTTTGCTGATCAGCTCGTCGATTGGCCAATTCGCTGACTAAGGAGAGCAAGGCATCATGAAAGGTTTTCTTTGAAGGAGCAAGTGGCTAAGTCTAAGGAAAGCAAAGAGAAGGAAGTTTGCCTTAGTCAGTAAACTTAGGTTTGGTGAACCTTAAGTTCGTTGATTGGTAGGTTCATCGATCAGCGAATTTACTGACAAAGGAACGAAGTGAAGTGTAATGCCCCGTCATGCAACCCTAGAGTGCTAGACTAAAAAGTGCAAAAACATAGAAATAATTTTTTTTTTAAAGCAAGAAATTGCAATATTAGTAATCACAGATATCATAATACACAACATAAGGAAAAGAGCACTTCTAACTCCTCTAGGGAAACATAACTGCATCAGTGAGTAATAGTTAACACCACACAAGAGATATATATTATACTGATTCTACAGAAAGAACAACTTTTACATTTACAAGATAGTTAATTTACAAAGTTACAAGATTACAAGGCCAATTACATCAGTTACAAAAGATACAAATGTGAATGATTACAACTTAGAAAGTGTAAACAAATCTAGAGCTGGAACACCTCTGCACTGGACTCAAATTGATTCTCCAAGAAGACCAATGGATAGCTCTACCTCCCAACCATGTGGAACCCTGAGGTCCACCCCACTAAGTTAGGAGATAACATCAAGGCTCCACTAGGTCAAAGTTACAATAATGAAAACAACAACAAGATACAGACTCCATATAGGCACACATGATAACAAGGCTGCATAGAACAAGACAGTATTCGCCAAAACAAGACAAATCATTAAGACAAGATAGAATCAACCATCAAGACAAATCTACACTCCAAAGGTAACAACAAAAGATAAAACAGGAAGTAGCTACGCTGCAGTAGGGAGAGTGTCATCGCATGGTCCTATCATGGGTTTTCTAGGCTATCTCTCACTAGAAGTCGGCCCCCATCTATGGTTTTCCTGGAGACCTCTCTATAGGCACCGGCCCCATAGGGTGACACATGCGGAGTCAACACATCCTCTCATGGAGACAAGGAGGTCGACCTTGCCAACCAGGCCTTCTCACCCCATTCTTAGCCTGTGAGAGCACTCAAGGCATGGGTGAGGCATCATACTTATCTTGTTATGTGGATCACTACCCAACCCACCTAAATCAATTATTTTAGTTATCACTTGCTTACCACTTCCATAGGGTTTTCCAGGCAGCCACTTTGGGCACCAGCTCCACCATGGAACCCACTTCCCCACGTAAAACTAGCACTCCTAATCAGTATTCAAAACAAGACAAACAAGAGTGAGGAAACTGATAACATCTAATTTTTACAATCCAACACTTCCAATTCCCATTCAGTAATAAAACTTTTCCTTTCTCACAGAATCCACTCAAATCAAGAAACTTTCAAACAATATGACAATAGTAAGGAATGAAGACCCAAAAGCCCTAACCTCTGGAGTTGGTAAAAGTACACAAGCCACTTACATAAATCCACCTCACAACCAAGAACGAGGTTAAAGATGATTTACGACAAGACTCAACAATATGACTCAAAACAGAATAACATGAAACCCCAGTTGCAACAACACAAAAACTAGTACTATCAATTAAATAAGGGATTACGACCATACAACAATGGATGGTATCACAATGTGTTTCATTCCCATTTAAAATTAAGGATGCAAAATAACATATACTATGGTATCACTCATTCGCGTGACATGGGGTATCAAGCATAACTAACAAATTTACATATAACAAGGTAAACAATACTTGGTTTTTATACTAATATTACCCTAAGAAACTAGAATAATAATTCAAATCACTCTAAAATCTCTATCTCAATATTTATCTATTATAATAATGTATCATGGAAATGACTACCCCAAAGACATCATTACTCCCAACGATAAATTTTCCAACAAAATCATATTTGAAAACAACTTGGCATAACTCTAAATGGGTGATATAAACTGTCGATCATAACAAAGCTTTTACTCTCATCGAAAAGAAATGATTTAACATATACTATAATATTTACGTGGACTTCACCTTAGAAATCTAGTATTATAACTTGAAACATAAAAAAAATCTAACTTAAGATATAATTACTAAAATCAATGTTTCCTAGGATAGTATGAACAAAATTGCATTTAATGAGTATACTAATTAATTCATATAACCAACTTGCATCTTCTAAAACAACAATAAGCACCTATAATTCTTCCTATAAACATAAGTCACTAACTAACATTCACAATTTCAATCAAACTACTATAACCTATATAAATTCCTAACATTTAACCACTTATAATATCAAATCAAACTTATGTATTTTCCTATGAGCATGGATTACCATTTATCATTTTACCACTTAAGATTTCTAATATAAACAACTACCATGATAGCCATATCTTTAAAAGTGTCTTCTTTCCATTATATATTCTAAGACTACAATTCCTAAATAACCAAATTACAAAATAACAATAACAAAGTTATATTTAATAAAAAAGAGCACAAATTAATTTATTAAATTTCTTGCATATACCAAAAAAGACAACATTAATTAAATAAATTTATTTCTAAAATGATACATTACTAACAAATGAACTTTCTAATATCATCTTCTCCCTAATATTGACTTAATAAATCCAAACTACACTCAAAATTTAGAAGTTTCCCTACAAGAAAGATCTCCTCCAAGCCTTCTATTTAAGAACAATCACAACAATTAACTTTTCTATGAGTTCAAATTGAAATAAATTTCAAGATTTCAATCATATGATTTTCATTAAATAAATTTCAGGTTCAAAACAAGATACAAGGAAGACAAGGAGGAGCCCAAACAATCCACAGAAGTTACAAGCTAGAGGAGAATTAAAAACTAGAAAAAATTTCATTCACAAGGAAGCAAAGAGAGGGTCGTATGGCGGCCGTACAACATCCCCAAGAGAGGGCAGCAAAAATTTAAAATTAAATTGCATCAGATTTCTCCAACAGCCATACGGTCTATGTCTATCATGGAGGAAAGTAAGCAGAAATTTTAATCACAAGAAAAAAATAAAGATGGGGTGTCTTATGCCATACGGTCAAAGGCAAAAACTAAAGTATTTTCACAAACTACAACAACATACACATACAATCAGAGACTTCTATTGATAAGGTAACACAATTTGTGTAAATTACCATATAGTTAAATTGTTTTCTAAGGAATAAAGCCAGAGCTTCAAATCTTGGTAAAAACATATTCTGAGAAACAAGGTTGGATGAGGCCTTACTGTGGCATGGAGAGTAACTAAGGAAAAGAAATGAGGTAAGAACTGGAAGAATGATACATATGGGTTATTTTCTTTTTGAATTTGAGTCACTTGCAAGATTTACAAATGATTGGACTCCAAAATTTCAAGAAGGTTTATGACTCAAACTAAACCAAAAACATATCAACTTGAAAGAATCTACATAGGTTAGACATTGCAACATCAAGGTATGATTTCCAATGTGGAAGCAAGGTCTGGGGCAGCAACATACGATCACTTAGGGCACAAGACGACACAAGCTACAAAGATATTCAAATTCCCAGTTACAGGACATGCAAATTTCACACACAGAACAAGTTGCATTAAGTTTTTAAATTACAAGCTACATAATAGCAAACTTTCACAGGGAGAAACAAAACCACATACCTGAATTTCAGTCCCACTTTGAATTTTCTCCAATTCCTGTCACGAAATTCTTTCTTTTTCTTCCAATTTCTCTCTTCCTCTTTCCAACCACCCTCCCTCAAACAAAAATGGTTCAGCTCATAAATTAATGCAGACATGCATCCGTTACCCTGCATCCCACTACTCAGACAAAATTTAAATTCTTACTTTTTATAAAGATTCCCAAATCTAGAATCATATCCGACAACCAACAACCATTAATACATAACCAAAATTATTCTTTAATTAGCTAGATACTAATAACCTGAAACCACAACTTATGACACAAATACACTAGGATAAACAGACAATTAATTCTAGACTATTATAAAATTTAACCAAGGTGTCCATCCAAATTCTAAGCCAAAACAAATATTATCCAATAAACATAATAGAAGCATGATTAGTTAATAATAAATCATTAAAGTATTATCCAACCACACATGAGCATTATTAACACAACTCGAGTATACTCCAAAACACAGATTACCGAACATACAAGGCAAGGACCAAGCGTCACAACATGACTCGAGACTACAACAGAAGACAAGGACCGACCTAGTGGAATAGACCTCACGTTATCTCCCATCACTGATACCCATTGGTGCAAGAACCCGCTCAAACCTGCTATATTAGGTGGAGTCGAGGTTCAGTACCTGCAGCATCCAAACAATTGGTTGTATACAATCAAATACATATTTATCAACACACACATAGAGTCAGAGAATCACAGCGTAGTAGGGTGCTCGAAGCGAGTAGTACTACACCGTCTCTGCTCTTAAAACAATATCATAACAACTTTTATCTGAAATCAAATACCAACAAATCAAATGACACATGATAATATTACTTTGCATCATAACTAGAATAATAGTAATGCCATCATAACCTCATAACACATGTCTAATTATATCAGTCAAACATAGTCCATCAAGATCAAAATAAACATAAATCATAACCTACTAATCAAATGTATCAGAACTGTATCAATGCAATGAAAGACTAACAACTGTCTCCAACTAACAGAGAGCAATGTAGAACTACCACTATCACAAGCCAACAACGAGGGGGCACTACATGAAGGCAAAGGAGGAGCCAAAGGCAGAAAGATAGGTCATCGACGAGATGGATGGTTCGCCAAATAAAAAGTTCACCGATAAGGTGAAGCGTAAGACAAGTGAAAAGAAGAAAGAAGATAGTCAGCCAGAGATAAAGGAAAGTGAGGTTGATCGCTTGGTCAGTAAGTTCGTGAGATGACAAACTTGCCGACAAGTTCATGATTTTCCAATTTCACCGATAAGGTGAAGGACCAACAAGGTGACAAATAGGGAGACAAGGCAAAGTTTGTGGTAGAGGAATTTCATCGAGAAAGGCACAAAGGAAGAAGATAGAAGATTTCTCTAAGGCAAAAGACAACAAAGAAAGGAGAAATCAAGAAATCTATAAAATTGCAAACTCACAGATCAGTTCGCGGTTTCTCAAGTTTGCCAATAAGGCAATTTTCTGACTAAAGGAGCAAAAGGAAAGGAAAATACAAAGCAAGGCCAAGTTTGTGAAAGGGAAAGTTTGTCGATAAGGGAAAAAGAGACAAAGCAGGCCAAAGACCGGATGAGGGAGAAATCGAGAGATCAATGAAAGTGCAAAGGAGAGATCAGTTCATGATTTCTTGAGTTTATCGATAGGGCAATTCACTGATAAAGAAGAAAGTAACAAAGAGAAAAAGTAAAGAGTTTTCCAGAGGGTGAATTCGTCGATAGAGGAAAATCTAAATGTGTCAGAGGTAGAATTAAAAGGATAAACACTTTTAAAGTGTTGTAAAATCTTCTATAAGGTGTGATTTACTGCATCCCTATAATCACGCCATTAATACAAGATGAGAGGGTACCCAACATTCAATATTGTAGGTCAACGCCAAGTACAGGTAGTTGACACAATAAAAATCTTTAATGCTCTAGTACACAGGAGGGACAAAATGAGTTTACAGGTACCATGGAAGGATTTCAAACCTTCCCTCTTTGATGCACTTGACACCCATGTGTTAGGCAATAGTCTTCTAAATTTTTTGCAGAACTGTCAGAGCATGGTTGCCATCCCAATTTGCATGATTTCCTAACAGAGCCATGAGTTGAATTCAATGCAACGTGGGTGTCTGGGTAAATAGGTTGACCAAATTTAGCACTTGTAGTTACGCGACGATTGGAAAAGTTATATATACATGAAAAAAGTGTTGGCAAGAGACACTATATGGATTCATGGTTGTTGTCATTGATGGCAACAAAGGTCATCCCACATATCCGCAAGTCATGATGTGTCTCTACCGGAAGTCAGAATAAAGAAAGTTGTGGTCCGGTGAAGAAGAACAGAGCATGTGGCAAGGTCCGACAGATTGGTCCGGACCTCTCAGAGGAAGTGTCTTGGTGCAGTGCGGATTTGGGGAAGTCAAGAGGACTACCTTGAGTGGTATATTCCAAGGATTTAGCCTCCGGTGATGGACAAGGAAAAAGATATGAATGGTTGAGTACCGGATTCCTGAGAGACAGTGAAAACAGAGGAAGAACTGACTGGCAGAGTATCAGACTACTTTCCGGATGGGTTACTGTTGATGACAGAGGTTGTGAAGGCATGAATCATGTTTGGCCGACATGATTAATGATATCTACAAGTATATGCTTGATCCGCATTGCTTGGTGAGGAAGGATTCAGCCGACAGAATGAGAGTTTGTAAGAAACTAAGACTGTTCCGGATGCCGACTAGAAAGGTGATGAAACTACTTGTGCGGATATATATAGAGGATGGATTTAGTTGTGAAGTGCTGTGTGGATGTGGAGAGATATGCGAATAAGTCCAGAGAAAGAGCAGAGGTAGTAAAAAGGATCCGGTATGTGAAAGATAGCAGAACAAAGAACAGAGGAAAGATGAAGTGCAGCAGATCAGTGTACTGAGCCTAACCGGAACTGAACTCCAGCATATGCAGATGCTTCCAATCAGTTCAAGACTGTGATTATCATCACTTTGTAGACAGTGTGTCTTCTTGTAGGCAGTGGGCCTCTTGTGAGCAGTGGGCTCGGGCAGTGAGCCCTAATTGGCAAGTGCCATTTTTGTAATTTCCTATTCTTCTAACAGAGAATAATTCTTGGGTTAATCACCCCGTGGTTTTCTCCCTTAACAGGGTTTCCACGTCAAAAATACTGTGTCATATGTTTCTTACTTCATGGTTAATGTTTTGTGTCTGATTTTATGCTGCTTCAATTAAAAGGAAAGTTCAATAAGGGAAATAATTAGGATAACTGATTCACCCCCCCCCTCTCAGTTATCAACAAAAAGATGTAATTGTAGTTAGCTTATCTTCTGGGTCATTCCACAGGCAAGGGGAGTTTATTACAGTTTCAGACCTTGTAATGCATTATAGGAACCAGTCATATCTGATACATTGTGCTTGAAGTTGAGCCTTTGATGTCTTTGATTGTGGTTCACCCATGAATGTAACTGGTTATTCTGTGTCTATTTCTCCTGTAACAAATTGTCCTTCTGTAATGGCTATTTAGCCTTCATGATCAATACAATCACTAATATTTTTCCTCTCTTATGCTTTTACTCTATGTTTACTTGAAATCTGTAAGCTCATTCTATGGATAAAATGGTCCTCCTATAATTACAATTTTCTAATTTGAACCTCTGTGAAAGTTGTAAGTCTGTGTGAGTCTATGTTAGTATTTGAGATCATTGTTGTGTTATGCCAGTCCTCACTCACACTCTAAATCTGGTGCATCACCTCTTTTTAATTTTAGTTTCTCCTTCCCCTTTTCCCTATGAACATTAGCATTAGATTTAGTCATCATTCTCTAGACCTTAAGTCCAGAAAGAGGAACTATCCTTCTCTAGAGATTTGGTCTCAATTGCAAGGTCCCACACCTTGAGACCAATCCCATATTTCACTGAATTTGTTGGAAATTCCAAAAGCTTCAACAACAGGGTGCAAATTTAGGTGACAACAGTTCTATTGTTCTTTATTCACAGAGAATGGTTCTCAAGCTAGGGAAGAGGAGAAACTCATTCTTGATTGCATTCATACATTAGTTCAAATGATATGAATAAATCTATCTTAGAGATTGTTTCTATGGAGGAGCTCGAGACTATAGTTTTCTAGATGAAAAAGGTAAGGACCCTGGACAAGACAGTTTTCCTATAGAGTTCTTTCATGAATTCTAAGAAATTTTAAAAGTAGATTTGTTAGATTTCGTTAGAGAATCACAGACTAACAAGCAGATGCTCAAATCCATTAATTCCACCTTTTTCTCTCTTATTCCCAAAAACCATGGTGCCAACTCATTAGATTTTTTTTTCCTTTTGCCTTGTGTAATGTGACTTACAAGATTATTACTAAGCTTATTGTAGAGAGGTTAAAAAAATGTTTGGCTCCCTTGATTTCTCTTGAATAGGGGGCTTTGTGAAAGAGCGACAGATTTTGGACAGCATAGTGGTGACGGCTGAGGTTATCCATTCCATGTCTTCTTCCAAATAAAAGTCCATGTTCATTAAATTGGATATGTTGAAGGCCTATGATAGAGTCAAGGGGTCTTTTATTTGACACATCTTACTAGCTTTTGGATTCTACTCTAATTGGGTTAATTGGATCATGAGTTGTGTGACTTCTACTTCATTTTTAGTTCTAATCAATGGCATCCCTTCCTCTTTTTCCTGCTTCTTAGGGGCTCAGAAAAGGAGATCCGTTATCTCCTTACCTATTTATCCTAATGGTGGAAAGATTAGGTCACTTGCTGACGCAACATAAAGAAAAAGGCTTCATCCAAGGTTGGCATTGGGCTCATAACATGGTCCCTTAGTCCCACCTTCAATTTGTGGATGGCACAGCTCTGATGGGTCTAACTAGAATTGGGGAGGCGATCAATTTCAAGAAAGCTCTCGATATCTACCTTTCTGCTTTTGGTCAATATATTAATGAAGACAAATCTAGTATCTTCTTCTTCAATATGTCTAAGCCTATTCAATACATAATTTCTAATAATCTTCATTTTCATATTAGAAGGCTTCATGTGGATTATTTGGGTATCCCCTTATCTTCAGGTATGTTGGATAAGACACACTGGAAGAAGATTATAGATAAATTAGGTACAAGTGTTAACCATTGGACATTTCAATGGTTATCTTTTGCTAGCAGTTTGACTCTCCTAAAATCTGTCTTGCAAGCTCTTCCTATATATAGGTTTTTGGTTTTATCTTCCCCTAAGAGTTTTCTCAAAGAGTTTGTTGCTCTTGATAGGAAATTTCTATGGGCAAGCAATCTCAAAAATCAGAAATGGAATCTTGTAAGTTGGGACCAGGTTTGCAAACCAAAAGAGGTTGGTGGTCTTAGGCTCAGGTAGTTAGAACTCAATAGTCAGGCCTTAGCTGCTAAATTATATTGGCATTGGTGTAAAAATCTTGATCAACCTTGGGCAAGAATTCTTAACTCTAAGTATTTGGGATGAGCTGAAAATGTGGATATTCTATGAATGGAATTGACTAGGAAGGGTTCCATGATTTGGAACACGATTAAAGGGGGGCCTCTCTTATTAAGGAAGGTCTTTTTTGGATTGTTCAAAAGGGAAATAATGCTCTCTTTTGGACTAATTATTGGAACAATCACCCCCCTATTATTTTTTCTTTTCCCCAGCTCTATTCTTTGAGTGAAATTTTTTTGGTGATAGGGCAGTCCAATGTTGTTGATTTAAAATCCTTTACCTCTCGTGGGAGATCCTTGGTTTGTCATTGGCGGTAACCTGCAAACTAGCCTAGAGGAGGGTATCTGAAGGAAAGGGATACTCTTGTTTCTATTTTTCAGAGTGTCCATGCTCTTCTTCAAAGGACAGGGATATTCTTGCCTGGGGCCATGATTCTAAAGGAGTCTATTCAGTGGCTCTTGGATATAACTTTCTTGAGTAGTAGAGAATTTCCCTGGTGGAGGAAAATCTAGAAAAATTTTGGCTAATATGTTCATGTGGCTATTGAGTTGGAATAAATGCCTTACCTGGGAGAACATTTGGAAAAGAGGTTTTTATGACCATCCATTTGTATTCTTTGTGGTAGCAATGAAGAAAGTATTAATCATCTTTTCTTTCATTGTCCTTTCTCTGTGGAACTCTGAAGATTATGGTGGAAGTTATGGAAAAGACATTTTTTGAAGCCACCTCTTTGCTTGAGTTTTGGGATAATATGGGTTGCCCACAGGCTTCTGTGCTCATCCTTGTAACTACTTGGGAATTTGGTCCCTCCTTTGTTATTTGGAAAATTTGGATGGAGAAAAATCATCATATCTTCCAAGAGTGCTAGTGTGTGGTCTTGTAGTCTGGCATAAGATTAAGAGTATGCTTAAGGAGACTATTGAGGCCAAGTTTAGGCTTGATGAATCTCTTTCTTCATCAGATGTTCAAGTGGCAAATCTCTTCGAGCTTTCCCTACCCATTGCATTACAAGTTCATCATGGTCTTAGAATGCAACCCTCTAGAAAGGTGAATAGATTCAGTAAGTGGTGTCCCCTCCTAGAGGTTTTAATAAGATTAATATTGATGGGTCTGCTCAGGGCAACCCGAGGGCAGCTAGAATTGGTGGAGTTGGTTGGGATAGTGGAGGATTTATTTAGTTTTTCTTCTCTACTTATATGGGTTTACACTCAAATAATTAGATGGAGGCTTGGGCTATTCTAAAGGCTTTGGAGAGAGATTATGATTTTGGTTGGTGAAAAATTAGCTTTGATTGCTAAGAATATCCTTCACATGGCCATGAATTTTGATACAATTTCTTTTGTTCATGTCCCTAGGGAATGGAACAAGGTGGCTGATTGTCTGGCCAAATGGGCCTCTAAAAAAATAGGTAGGTGGCATGTTGTGGATTGGGGAGATTTATCCTAGGATGAAGTCCAACAGATTCTTCAGCTTCTTCATGATGATCAAGGAAATTAGGTATATTTTGTGGGATAGGAAGAATGGACTACATGATAGAAGCTTGTGTTTGAATGTTTGTAAGTTGGGGTGGTATTGCATGTACCCCCTCTTGGTTCCTCTTTTAGTGTATGTCTTGATGGTTGTTTCCATTTGGAAGTCCTCTTGGTGTATCTATAAATAATTTTCTTTGAATAAAGTTTTGTTTTTACCCCAAAAAATACTTTCCCATGCTAAAAGTAAAAACTCTTAAATAAGCAAATATTAAAAGGGAAAAATCTATGTATGAAGAGACTATATAAGACAAAATGGGGAAAAGGAAACATAAGTACGCATTTAATATATTCATTTAAATTTAATCATATGAGTAAAAAGGAGTAGGTGTTTTAAAAAAACTATGATTTATTTGTTTTTTTTACTTTTAGATGTATAGGACTAAATGAACGCCCACTAGAGAAAAGAAAATGTAATTAAATAATAAACCCTAATGATTAAAGTGAAAATTATGATTTCTTTAAAATATGAAGCAGTTAATTACGGGAAAGAAACATGGCAGTGGCACAAGGCTATATACTTATGGGTTGAACACTGAAAAATGTTGTGAAAGAACCCAGTTAGTTTTTTTCATGCAACCCATAAATATAATTTTTTTCCTTGACAAATGAGTTTAGGAATTCTGCCACAAGATCCCTATACTAAAATTCAATTTTAAACTTATCCAACATCTCAAATTCAGAAGAACAATAATTTATGGCCAATTTTCAAGTAATTTGTATTTCAAGTAAAAACACATTTCTTTCATTCTCAAATCAAGTTGTCATAA
This sequence comes from Cunninghamia lanceolata, assembly GCA_027924645.1. Taxonomy (NCBI): domain Eukaryota; kingdom Viridiplantae; phylum Streptophyta; class Pinopsida; order Cupressales; family Cupressaceae; genus Cunninghamia; species Cunninghamia lanceolata. The sequence continues at coordinate 4,159,029 of BSBN01000231.1, read as the reverse complement.
TAGCTATCAATATTCAACATTATTTTACATGCTATTATCTTTTACACAATGCAAATCCACCCGATAATAATTCCCAACCATTTACCACACTCAAAATAAACATCTAGTCCAACATTGGACAATATTCAATTTGCAAATACAAATGGATACTACCATTATTCCCAACTTGTTTAGAATAAATTGTCTCACAAAACTTATTATGAAGACTTTTATCTTTTCTCAAATAGACAATTACCTCTACAATACATATAAATATTTGCAATGAAGGATTTACAATGATTACAATAAGGATTCCAATTTTTTTCATGAATTAAAGTTCACTTCAAACCCATTGTGCAAGTTCCAATCAAGAGACACCAAGCCAAAAAGGTTCTCACTTCCCTACCAAATGACATCATCAAGTCATACATGACTCAAGACAATCCCCAAGCCAAGAGACCAAATCTATAATGCCCCAACTTTTACATCAATAAAATAAAACATGCATTTCATCTACATTAGATTGCATATCATGCCACAAAAATGAGAAACTAGGTTTTCTGATCATGTTTCAATCACATAGCAACACATGAGAAAAATGATACAAAATGCCATGCTCGTTTGACACCAACATGGAGTTGTGCCAAAAGCAAAGATAAGATCTCACCATTTATGTGGCTCGAATATAATCCAACTCAAATAAATTTAGTGTGATAATTACAATGTTACATAAGAGGAATCCAACATCCCAAATTATAAATTTTCATCACAAGAGACAACATAGCTAGGATAAATTCACAAGCATGATTTTTCATTCTAGAACAAGGGACAATTTCCATTAAAACACTATCATAACATGATCACAAGATAAAGGCTACTTCTCAAAAATGGAAGGTTCGCACTCCAATACAAAAATGATATTGTTATGTCAGAAAATGTCCCCTTAGGGGCTTTTCCCTCCTAAGGTTTAGCTCCCAGGTCCTTTAGAATGCATTTAAGTCATCTTGCATGTTAATGGTGACTCCCGATGAGAAAACCCTAAAGTTTCATGGCAAATGGGACCTAGGGGGTGTGCTTAACATAAATCCTACCAGAAATAGGGGGAGGACTTAGGCACCCGTGCCCTAGTCTTGCCCTATTTTAGGTCAGGACCTATTTTTGGGTGTCAGTTTTATGACCGTTATTAGGTCCTATGTTGACATCTCAAGTTTGAATAATGAAATTCTTAGTGGGAATGTTTGTAGTTGCATATATAAGCATGATTAGTGATTCATTTGTGAACTAGAAGATGATTGTGAACTTTAGGCATACTTGTGATTTCAAGATATTCATTATTGCAACAGCAGAGCATTGTTATTGTGTTTGTGATTGCAGTTTTGGCTTCATCTTCTCATGTGATTGAAGAGCCTTCATTGATGTGAGATCTACAATACAAGGTGATATCAATTATCTTTTCTATCATTTATCATTTGGATTTTGCCTCTATCCCATAGGGATACGCACTCTTTATTTGACAATGGTGTTCGGAAGACTTAAATGTCTCTCTGGGGCTTGATCGAGGCAAGCCTCTAAACACCACAACCCACAACCCACTTTTCTATGATTGCAGGTTACAGGTTTTGGAAGCGAAAGAAGTGGAGTTGTAGGAGAGTGGTACAAACTGTCAAAATTGCAGATCTAAGAAGAAAACCAGGGCTTGGACTTGGGCGCTCGCTCATTAGTCCTCCAGATTTTGAAGCGGTGAAATCTCTGTGACAGCAAGAACAAGTTGCAAACATTCTTCAGAGATACCAACAAAAGTAGGTACACTAGACTAGGGCACCCGCTCATTAGTCCCTGACTTTTCTGTACACTGAACTTCAAAATCTGGTATGTATTTAGTTGTCATTTGATATCTATGTGCGATCATTTTCTATAATTTGTCCGTTTGTTTATGATTTCATGAAATTAGTGTTTTGAACATAATTAGACTTAATTGAACAACAAATTCAAACAATTCCAATCTTCCCCTGTGTTCCAAGTGACAAGAGATATGTAGTAGAGCTCTCTATTCGGTTAAATGTCCTTGATTTATTAGTGTTGAAAGGAGGATCATGATAAACCCTTAAAATCATCTTTCCCTCCTTTTTACTCTTAAACATTCTGGTGAACCCGTGTTCTCTTGAATTTTTCACCTTGTTGAGTGTTGTACTTTAGATTTATATTCATTCATTTCATTTTTCATCTTATTGCATTTGAAAAATTAGAAAAAAATTGAAAACTTTGAAAATTTTGAAAAAATTGGCATTTTTATCTTGCATTTTCAAATAATTTGAATTAGTTGGCATTTAATTTCAATAAATTTCTGTCATTTTCATCAGTTCTGATTTAAAATATAGAAATTCTTCATTCACCATTCATTTACATTGCATTTTCATGTTTAAATTGATAAATATTGCTTGAAATTGTGCATTTTTTCATATAACCTAGTTTTGCATTAGCTAGGGTTTGTAGTCAAAACCTTGTTTAAGATTTTAATACCCTTTCAAAATACTCATTAGGACTTATTTATAACTATAGTGTTGCATCATAGTGGTTTTCTTCCAAAATTTCATGTCTAGGGTTTGAAAACCTTGCATTTTCACTAGATTTGGGCTTATCGTCTCTCTAGATTTGCACTATAGGTGTGTTGTGAAGGATTTTTCTGCATTAATTGGTTATTATCAGGGTTATAATATGCTTCCTCTCCTAAAATTCCTCACAACACCCTTTCCATTGGGCCTTTGCATTGAAAATTGGTGAAATTTTGCATATTTTAGGTGTATTTTCACTAGGTTTTGGCTTGTCCTCATTATAGGATCTGCACTAAAGGTGTGTTGTGAAGGATATTGTTGGTCTATTGGACTAATATTAGACATATTATTCACTGACCCTCTTTAAATTCTTCACAACACCTCTTCTATTAGTGATTTGCATTGAAAAATTGTGAAAAAAAGTAAATATTTCAGGTGCATAAACAAGCATAATTTGTGTTGTCTCATTGCATTCAATTTCAATACATAAAATCATAAATTGGACCTTGTTGTGTTGCACTCTTTTCCTCCTATCCATTGTTTTTGTTGAGAACTTGGTGTGTCCTTTGAGCCCTTTCCCTCAAACAAGTGTTTCGGAGTGAAACAGTCACACATCTAAGGTGCCTTAATCATCATAAAACTTTGCATGTCTTGTCTTATTAGACCTTATTAAACATTGATGTTACAATACATTTCATCATGGCATCTTCATCTCATTTCTCTTTGGTACCTCTACATGCATATATCAAAAACTTGAAGAATTTCTACAAATTTCCTAATATGAATCCTCATGTTCTCACTTACATACAAGCTATGTATCACAAGGATATATTTAAATGCTCTTCATTTGAAATCCTTGACTATGTATCTAATTTTGACAATTTTGCATCTCTCATGAATACATACCCTTGGGTAGTAGAAGATTTAACAAAACACATTGAGAATGATGAGTGTGAAATTTCTCTTAATGCTTTAGAACTAATAGCTCAAACATATGATGATGATGATGATGATGATTCCATAAGTCATCCTAATTCTCCTATAGTTGAATGTCCAAGGACCTTAGACGAGAATAATATGGATATCTCTATTAATGTTACAATACCTAACCTTCCTAACAACATTGTACCTTCCTCTCATTCCAATGCTCTCCCTGTCCAAGATGTAGCATTAGCGAATGAGAGAAGGTCTCTCACATTAAATCCTTTAGGGATAGATGTTGGGAATAATCAAGAGGGAAACAATGTTAATTCAATCTTCACTAATAGACTTTGTAGTAATATTCCTAAGATGATTGTGCGGGGGGCACCTAGTGCACTTTCTTGCTTAAAGTCGATGATTACGGTTCAAGGTACTCAACAACCATCCAGACACCCCAATCACATCTACAACTATGCAAAGCAAATTACTCAAAGAAATCAAGGTGTTCAAAATGTGTTGCAACACCCTATGATTTCTCATACATACAACTCCCATAATAACAAGTAAAGTAAACAAGCACCTCATGTGTCTGTCTCTCTTCCAGGTTCTCAACCTATACTTCCTCCACCACCTCGTCTTACTCCTAAAAGAGGTCAAGAATATGATCTTGTCAAGCAACTTCGTGCTACTCCAGCTAAGATCTCTCTTTGGGATTGAATAAAAACATCACCTACATACCATGGAAAGCTCCAAGAAGCTTTACAAAATGTGATTGTACCACCTGTTGTTAAGTCGAATGATGTAGTAGCTCTATTGGATTGTATGCATGCAACAAAAATGGATATTCTCTTTCAACCGCATGAAATACCATCGATAAAAGATGAATATGACCCACTTATGATCTTTGTTACAATAAATAAAACATTGATAAATCAAGTTATGATTGACAATGGATCGACTCTTAATGTTTGTGGTATTAACCTATACACAAAATCAAGGTTGACACATCTTTAATCAAACTGGATAGGACTAGCATTCGTGGCTTTGATAATGTTGCAAAACAAATTGTGGGCACGATAACCTTACCCGTAATGGTTGGACCCGTGACATTAGATACTCCTTTTCATGTTATGTCAGGTTCTCTCATATAATATGATTCTAGGTAGACCGTGGATTCATGCCATGGGGGCAGTTCTGTCTACCCTTCATAGATCAATAAAATTTATTTATAAATACAAAATCCACACTATAGATGTTGGTCCTAAACCAGACAATTGTTTACATATTGAAATGCAAAAACAAGCTTACAATCATAGGAGTCTAAACAACTTACAAGTTGATTCATCAAAACCTCTTGCCACATATAATGTTGTGCAAGACTCTAAAACATCGAATGCACTTTTCAGTGATGATTGGGTTTCATTAGATTTTAATCCTTGCAGTGTTGGGGAATATAAACTTAATAACCCTGACACATCAAAAGTCACATCGATCACATCCAAACAATCTTTTGAAGCACCTAAGAGACCTAAAGCCTCCTTAGTAGAAAACAAAGACAATACTCTCACTTATACTACAAAATATGGGATTTAAGAGGCTTCACCATCTTCTAGGGAACTAACATCCCTCTATGGTCAAGGATTTAAAATCTTTTATAATAATTGTGACTATGTAGGTAATGGATGTGGTATAAATCAACAAGGAATTCGAGTACCTATAGAATCTGCTTCAAGACATTACTCAAGCGGCATTGGATATAATCCTTTTAAATAAAAGAAAGTCTCTCATCCTCCTAAACTCAATGTTAATACAATATCAACAAGACCAAAATGACATGTCAGATATCTTGGGCTAATAGACAAGAATTGTCCGTCGGGAAGTATCCCTTTGAATCAGGTAAATATTTCTCCATCTTTAAGCCACACCCGCTGTAGCCAATATTATATTTTCTCTCAAGGGTGGTCTCTTCCTAGATATGTATGTTCTTAACATTGGGATGAATCACGTAAGTATTTCTAACCCTGGTGGTCACCTATGTCATAGCATAATCGACTCGTTTATGTGACCTCCCCTCTCGTGTTGTGCTTCCCTCGTGATGTGTTATGTGTTGTTTAGGCCTCCTGGGATGACCCTTGATGCTCTCATAACGTCAAGGATACTGGGAGATCACCTTTGTTGTGACCCTTCTTCTATTTGTATCATCATTCTTCTCTATTGCTTCTCCTCTATTTTCATTGTTGTGTGTTGTGTCTAATAGACATAGCATTGTGGTTGGTGACTTGGGGCACCCTCCTACATGATTGTCCCTAAGGAACTTGTTCTCCTCTCTTGATCTATTGTTTACCTTCCTCTAGTGGTTCTACCTAGTGGGCGGATGATGAAAAACATATTATACTGACGCGGACCTAGTGTCCCTTCGGCAAGAAATCAAAAAATGGACCTAGTCCATACATGACGATGGGGTTGTTATATATTATCTGACGCTTGGCTAGTATAATCACTCCGTGTGATCTTGATATTGTCTTATCGCAATCACAAAACATAATAATATTGCTACTCCGTGCACTTTGTCTATCTTGAATCTAGCCATGAATTGTTGTTTATCATGATTATATGGATGCTAACACCTTTTCTTGCATGAAATTGTGTTTGTGGGAGCATTTGGTGATCTTAAAGAACATGTCACCTCTAGGGGGCATGGGCTTTGTGAGAGCTCATGTTTCCTTGTGTGTTTTCTTCCTATCTTAACGGGTTTGATATCAGTACATGATATCAACCACCTTAAGGTGGGGGCATATATAAGGTAAGTTGTCTGATTTAGATGCTAGTAAAGTGTGTTTGTAAAACTTGAATCTATTGCAATGACTTAAGCCCTCTACGGAGGTGGGATATCATGCATATCCTTTTTATTTTAAGCCCTCCGTGCGAGGCGGGGATGGTGTATTTCTCAAGGAGATTGCACAATCCTGTCATTTTTAAAAAGTTCTCCGAGCAGGCAAGGCGGATCTGAGACTATCCTAACCCTTAAGCGTGTCTTCGACGATTGTTGTGGCGAAGCCCAATCGTTGGTGTGTGCCTGTAATGTCCCTGAGATGGATGTGAACCTAGCAATAGGTTTCTTCCATCGCTTGTTTTCTGCATTTTCTCTGTGTCATCTATGTGTGTGTGTATGGTGTGTTTGTTTTCCAACATAGTCTAAAGACTAGTGGCGATGAGTCCCTCCTATGATTTGGGATTTGTATGGCATGTTTGTTCTCAAGTGCAGTCTAAAGACTGGTGGCGATGAGTCCCTCCTATGATTTGGGATTTGTATGGCATGTTTGTTCTCAAGTGCAGTCTAAAGATTGGTGGTGATGAGTCCCTCCTGCATTATGGGTTGTGTGTTTACCTTCCATGTACTTGCTTTTGCATTCATATACGTGAAAATGTGGTGATGAGTCCCTCCTGCATTATGGGTTGTGTGTTTACCTTCCATGTACTTGCATTTGCATTCATATACGTGAAAATGAAAAAAAATCACTGCATTCACTATATTCACTATTTTTTGCATGTCTTCAATGTTGCTTTCTTTGTGTTTTGCATGACTGTAACTATCTTCTCCATGTTATGCATGCATGTTACTGTCTTCATTGTGATTGGTGTGTCTTCTCCGTTCTTGGCATGTTTGTTGTGTTTGTTGACCATACTTTAATGTATGTATTGACCTTGCAATTATACATACATTATAGTGGGGGATAAATGTTATGTCAAGAAATGTCCCCTTGGGGGCTTTTCCCTCTTAAGGTTTAGCTCTCGGGTCCTTTAGAATGCATTTAGGTCATCTTGCATGTTAATGGTGACTCCTGATGCGAAAACCCTGAAGTTTCATGGCAAATGGGACCTAGGGGTGTGTTTAGCATAAATCTTGCCTGAAATAGGGGGTGAGGACTTGGGCGCCCATGCCCTAGTCCTACCCTATTTTAGGCCAGGACCTATTTTTGGGTGTCAGTTTTATGACCGTTATTAGATCCTATGTCGACATCTCAAGTTTGAATTACGAAATTCTTAGTAGGAGTGTTTGTAGTTGCATATATAAGCATGATTAGTGATTCATTTGTGAACTAGAAGATGATTGTGAACTTTAGGCATACTTGTGATTTCAAGATATTCATTATTGCAAGAGCAGAGCATTGTTATTGTGTTTGTGATTGCAGATTTGACTTCATCTTCTCATGTGATTAAAGAGCCTTCATTTATGTGAGATCTACACTACAAGGTGATATCAATTGTGTTTTCTATCATTTATCATTTGGATTTTGCCTCTATCACACAAGGATACGCACTCTTTATCTGACAACAATGTTTGGAAGACTTGAATGTCTCTCTGGGGCTTGACCAATGCAAGCCTCTAAACACCACAACCCCCAACCCACTTTTTTGTGATTGCAGGTTATAGGTTTTGGAAGCAAAATAAGTGGAGTTGCAAGAGAGCAGTACAGACTGTCAAAATTGCAGATCTAAGAAGAAAACTAGGGGTTGGACTTGGGCGCCCGCTCATTAGTCCTCCGGATTCTGAAGCGGTGAAATCTCTATGACAGTAGGAATAGGTTGCAGACATTCTTTTGAGATACTGACAAAAGTAGGTTCATTGGACTAGGGTGCCCACTCATTAGTCCCTGACCTTTCCACACACTGAACTTCAAAATCTGGTATGTATTTAGTTGTCATTTGATATCTCTATGTGCGATCATTTTCTGTAATTTTTCCATTTGTTTACTATTTCTCAAAATTAGGGTTTTGAGCATAATTAGACTTAACTGAACAACAAATTCACACAATTCCAATCCTCCCCTATGTTCCAAGTGATAGAAGATCTATAGTAGAGTTCTCTACTCTGTTGAATATCCTTGAATGTTTAGTGGTGAAAGGAGGATCACGATAAACCCTTAAAATCATCTTTTCCTCCTTTTTACTCTTAAATAGATATAATATATACAATTACAATGTTATTGAGCCTTTCCGAAAGAGCTCCAATAGCCACAATTTATAGCAAAATTACAATATATATTCAACTTCCTCAAAAGAAATGGTTTGAAACTAAACAAAATAATGAATTTAGACTCTTCCACTCCCAAGAGATCTTCAACAAGGGACCAATGGTGGATGTTACCCACCACCCAACCATGTTACCATCATCAAGCACAATAGTTGCCTATACCACTCTAGGAAACCCACAAGCTACAAAGTCACACATACAAGCTACAGAGAAGATCATGGAAACACCACTATCTAAACCAAAACTCACACATACAATGGGTCTCAAGCAAGACATCATTCTCACACAAGAGTCACACAATGTTGGCCTCACACACAACAAAAAATGGTTTTCTCAACACATTGTTAGATACAATCAACCCAATCAAACAAGGAAGAGGAGGGTAGATAATCCATGGAGTGGTTTTCCCCTTGGTTATCCATAACCAAGCTAGGAAGTGAAATAAACTACATAGGTCTCATAGTGAGCATCCACCCCATGTATGTTTCTCATTATGCAAGGGACTTCTTTAGTGCTTGCATGCATGTAGGAGCTTCTTCAACACATACACCCATGTAAGAGTTTCTTCAATGCACTACACTCATGTAAGAGCTTCTTCAACACTCTACACCCATTCATTATCTCTAATTTATGTAGTATGCTTAATTCAAGTTTGAGATTCAATATTCATTAATTAATTTTCATTATTTAATTTTATGCAAGAACTTCTTCAGTGCTTTCCCCCAACTCTTCCTATAAGTTGAGTTAAATTAGCCACTCCAAGCCTCCTACGAGTAGTCTCTAATCATAAATAATCCAGGGGTCAAGCTTCTACAGAAAGCTCGAGGATGGCTAAGGTTCACTTTTTCAATAAAACATGCTTCCCAATGCAAACATAGTTTATTTCTATGGGAGAAGTCATGATTCCACATAATAATAACTTTCCAAACAATCTAAATTTTTTTAAAAAATACCCAAGTACCAACATTCACTGATCTTGAAGCTACCTTCCCAAATTTTTTCAATTTTTGATAATACACAAAATTAAAATTTTAAATATAGCCTTATGGTCTAAATCCATCCAACGCCATACTTTTCCAATCACATACACTTTTTAGGAGATTTTTCCAAGGTTTAGATAGGAAATTCATTTTTCTCAAAATAATTTCTTACAACAATGAAATTCTATTTAAAAATTAAAAATCAATAACTACATACTAAGCTCTATGCCTAATCCTATGAAGGAAATCATGGCTAAATCAATCCCATTACTTAAACAAGAAAATACTTAATTCTATAAGAGATTTGAACATTTCAAAAAATGAAAAGAATGAAGATTCTTCAATGCAATCTAAAGGCAACAAGGAAGTTTAAGTTCTCCACACACAAGTAATCCACACCACAATCGAAGCTTTTCCAATCACTAAACCAAGGTAGGGTTTCAAGAATATGTTCTCTCCTTTTTCTCTCCAAAAACATAAGATGATAATGAAATAATATGCCCTTTTCCAATATAAGCCAAAACCTAAGAATAAAATATCCCATAACATTTTCCTCCTTTCACATTCAAACTTGTCATTTTTCAAAAATATATATTTCTAACTTTAGATATATTTCTATTTCCTCCAAATGACTAACATTTGTCAATTAATTTCTTTCACACAAAATGGAATATTTCTAACTAATCAATTACTTTTCTTTCAAATTACTCTAATAGCATTTCAACAAGACTATTTAATTCTTTTTCACATACCAAGGAAATGCATAAACAACGATAAATAGAATCACCCAAGAAAGACACATTTATAGGTCTAACACTAAGGGAATCCAGAATCATTACTGATTCAGATATTAGTTTCACAAGTTTCAACATTACATGTCTTATTACTCTACATTAAGTAGGTCAAGTTTACAGAATCGACAAATATACCCACAAAAGTCACAAGGTCACTAGCTCGACCACAAGGACTAAGGTAAGATGGGTCAATGAAATCCATGTTGTTCTCTTCCACATTCCATGCATTGGTTAGTCAAATGTAAGTTTCTATGCACTCAATCAAATGTTATGTGCATCTTCCCAAAATGTAACAATAGCATAAGCGAATGTTTAAAATACCCAATGCTATAAGATTCGCATTTAATGATCACATTTCAATTAAATCATTTATCCAAACAATACGATCAACATAGATTTAATCATTTAATAAGACAACATTGGAAGTATTGAATCTTCTCTACTAATATGAGTTTTAATGAAAATAGTGAAGCTTAAACACCAATACAAGTTTAAACATAAAAAATACACATGTATATGTCTCTATATAGATCCAAATATACATATCAAGCATCCAAATATTAGTGTGTTGGTATCCACAAGCGATAACCAACCAATACAAAAATAACATAATAGAATCATAACTCTGATATGCCAAAACAAAAGGAGTAGGATGGCACAAATGCCTATGGGCCTTACAATATCAAGAAATGGGTGAACACATTTAATCACAAATTTTTAAGGTTAAATATCATGATATACCAAAATGGTTTGGGTAAACATAATGAATCAACTCATTGATTCATGTAAAGGGGAGTCGAGGAAAAACCTCTATGGGAAATATGAAAGGGGTCCCAAACCCAAAAAAGAACACAATTAGGGCCTCAAACCCAAGCATAAATCCACCATATACTTCATGAATCACAATATTTCATTCACCATTTCTACCCAACTATCATATGCATCTCAATATTAAAATCATAATGTAATGACAAGCTCCTTATCTCCAAGAGAATACCAGTAGATTACAAGTAATGCTTCTTGTGAGCCATGCCTCTCTCAACCTCTATAAACATGGTTTTCGTTGAATCAAGTGGGGGAGCCAAAACTATTGGATTACACATATATGCAACAAAATTTAACAATTAAAAAATAGGAGTGGATTCAACACACTTCTAGTCAAAAAAAAAGAGTATTCTTACTCAAACACTCTCTAGAAATGATCTATAAACTCTACTTTGGAATTTAGAAATCAATTAAAATACTTAAATTCTTCCTTTTTTCTTCACAATGGAAAATTTGGATTATTAAGATAAGGAATTATTGTGCTTATACATAATCAAACATGTAAATCGCTCACAACACAAGAATTTTATCCTTGAAAATCTCCAATGTGGAGGAAAAATCAATTTTGGTAATGGCAATGTGCCTTACTGTCCTCCTTTATTATTTTGCAAAGAGATGATACAGCAAGTGGACAATCTTCCCTTCTATGTATGCTTATTTCTCCTACAAGAATAAAATATACAATTTAATTCCAAAGTTCTCCAACTACCAATGAATTGAATGCTCTTAAACAAGACTGTTTCTAGATTTTTCAATGCTCAGTTGAGTTTTCACAAGTCTTAGGTGAATATCAACAATTATTAGATGTTGAACTAATGTCTATACAGTTTGAATTTTTAGTTCTGATGTTGGTATGGCTATGGACACTAGCGAACCTATGTTGTGGTCTAGACACCAATACACATATATTATCATCTTCCTAGTCACGTTATCATCCATGTTTGATATTGTAGACACCTAAAAATGAACTTCATGTTAGGAATTGCATGCAAAAGATATCAATTAAATGCAAATAAAGATTAAATAGAGGAATGAAAAATACACAGAAATAATAACAGCGAGAGACCATTTTTAACATGGTTCACCCAAACTCGGGCTACATCCACCAATAGAGAGTCCAATATTATTATCCAGCAAATCAAACCGATTACAACTAGCAATCCTTGCAACTCAATACCGTTGCAAATGCTACAATACAATATCGAAATCCCACCCGTAACCGCTTATAACAAGATTTTTGGAAGCTTCTAGAATTAAGGTTTTACAATGTCATTTTTCTTTTATCGGTTAACAAAAAAAATTAACTGACTCCAAACAGGCAAAAAAGAGGGGAAAAAATTTAGGGGTTGCACCCCCAAACCCCTGCTTGATACGTTACGAGTGTACAGTACTTGCATGATCAGTTGCCACATACCAACACTTCGCATATCACCACTTGCATACATCGAATTCCTCCTAAATCACTTGCATTAACGTTAATTGAATAATCTAATTATTTAATTAATTTCGTCAATTTCTTATAATTCCCCTAATTCCAACATTAATTGAATAAATTCTATTTATTTAATTAATTTCATCAAAATCTACTTTATTCTTCTAAATTAAATAGTTTTAATTATTTAATTAAATTATCCTCTTTCAATCTTCAATTCCACATTAATTAAATAAATCTAATTATTTAATCAATTCATTATCCTAATTCCTCTTATCAACAATTGAATAATTTTTAATTATTTAATTAAGCAATTATTCCTCTAAATTTAAATAAATTATTCAAATTTATTTAAGTTGACTTTATCTTCTAAAAATAAATAAAATTAATATTTTATTTATATCTTATCTCTTCCTCTATCATGCAAAATAAATTAAATGAATTTATTTGTTTTATTTGCTTTAAATCTTCATATCTTATCCTTTCTTCTATCATGGACAATTAATTAAATAAATTTATTTATTTAATTCTCAATTATCTTCAATTCTTCCAAAAATATCTTTTCTTCTATGTACACAATCACTCTTATTTTTAGCATGTCAAAAAGCAAATCTAAAGTTGAGTTAATTGGCTTTAATCTTATTGGTTTTATCACCAACAAATGAATTGGAAAAAACCATTTCCAAATTTATGAAATCAAATCCTATCTTTATCTAAGCAAGTAGTTAACTCAACAAAGCAGCTTTAAAACATGACACATGTCATGTGTACATTCATCATGTCCTCTCAACTCATCTTGTCCATCCATTTCATTGATTTATCTCAACTATTGATCGATCTTTCTTGAAACCTATATATACTCCTCTTCATCTCATCAAAAATCCTCTTTGATCATTCAGCTTTGGTACCATTATCTCTTCGATCATTAAGCTTTGGGCATTCTTATAGCGCTTTGAGCATTCTAGCATCGTTGAGCACATATACTGCATCTTTGAGCATATTATCATCATCATGTCCACTTGTTGCAACCATGGGTACGCAATTCATTGAGCAATCCACAAAAGACCAAGGAAACAATACAAACTAGGTGAAAGATTTCATTGTTTTTGTGTTATTCATTGATTATTGGTTGTTATCTAAATCATTTTCTTAAAGGTTATAGGTTGAGTTTATTGTTCATTGTTTGATCATTATCCACTCAGTTTTTACCTATACACATTCCAACACGCCCGATGGGACCCACTAACTTGATTTGACCTTTCTTTGTTGAGAAATTTTAATTTTTTTAGACACAAGTACAAAAAAGTGCAATCATAAACTAGAAACCCACATTTGAACCATAGTAACTCTCATCTGGTCTATAGAAACGTGCCTTCAGGTGACAGTTCTGCTCCTCTGGTGTGTAGAAACACGCTTTTGCACAATTCTAACGTGCCTTTGGTCTGCTATAACTCGTCTTTGGTTTTCTAGGGTTTCTAACTTGTTTTATGATTTTGACAGAGATTTATGATATCATATTGATCTTTCATAGTGTTGACATGCTGTTTTATTTGTCCAACATTTATTATAGCATACTCCTTAAGCTGATTTATTTAAGGGTATTATCATATTTTGCTAATCAATCACCTAACAGTTTATTGTTCGTTCTTGATGCAGAAGTACAGATCCCCATCATCCTTTATCCTCCTGGATTATCATGGAATCATTCAACAATCACTCGATCAATTGTTTAAACAAGTTTTCTCTTTTTTTGTACATCTGATCCAGAAAAGTGCATCTGCACCATAGTGAGGTACCTTTGCACCATAGTTCTATGCCTCTGCACCACAGTTCCACGCCTCTGTACAGGAAAAATGTGCATTTGCACTATTCTGATACACCTCTGGTAAATTATGATGTGCCTTTGTACCACAGTTCTACGCCTTTGGTTCAGTCAAATGCTTTTCCCTAATCACTTGCTTTCTTTAGAACTAATCAAATTGTACAGTTAGAAAGAAGACAAAAGTGAAACCCTAACATATTTGTTGTAGGACGATTGTTGAAGGCACTATATTTTCCACTAAGTCTTAGAAAAATATTTCAATTTTTAAGGTAATTAATGACTGTCTTCCATGTTTGGAGTGTCTTAAGTATGTATGCTCTTTCCTTGCACTAAAAAGTGACCTTAGAAATCAAAAACACTTAAGTCATTCATTTACTTGATTTTTGTGCTTACATTCCTAGGGACTCATCACATTATACTCTCCTCTCGCGTCGCAATATGATCTTGAGAATCAAAAGTGTTTGATATCCTCTCTAGGGGGCCTACTTGGGGATTTCATCACCTTAAGGAATGACCCCAACTGCATGTTATGGTGCAGTTTATAAATGTTGGGAGTAGCGGAAGCCTCAAATTCAAAGGAAGAACCCTTTTATCTCCAAGAAAAAAACTTTCAAGATACTTGGTCCACCAAGGCTTGTATAGTTGCATGTCAGTTAACTGGGACACCCCCATTCACAGATTTGTGCCTCCTGTACCTTGTGTATATTGAGGACTCCCTAGAAGCTTTGTAAACCTATATAAGACCATCAGTCATTTTGTATTGTGATGCAAGGGATGTGGAACATACCCTAAATTTACTCACCATCCATACTACCTTGAGGACTAGATAGAAGGTTTCTTTGGGCAAGGTGTTAAGACCTCCAAGGAAAGAGATATTGGGTGTATGCCTCTTATCTCTAGCTATCTATTCAGGGGTAAGTGTTCTTAGTTAGGTAAGAACATGGATAGGTATTCAATCATGTGGGCTCACAATATGACTCGATCCTACTTGAATAATTTATAGGTTGTTGCATTAAAAGAAGTGTTTGAAGTGTCTTCTATTATTTGTTGTGATCTACTAGTAACACCATTTGTTATTCATGGAGGTTAATAGCCTCGCGCAACCAACACCATTGAGTCAATCCTCAGCCATCTTGTTTACTCTGTTTTCTCTTGCCACAAGAAAATCATCTGAAATCTATCAAAATCTTGCCTTGAAAAACATATTGTTATAGAAAACTCACCTCTGCATAGAAAAACTCACCTTTTCACTGTTCCTATACACCTTTGATCAACAATTATACACCTTTGGTCTATAGAAGTGCACCTTTGGCATACAAAAATGTGCCTTTGCAGCACAGTAACCCACCTTTGGTCTGCAAAAGTGTGCCTCTGGCTCTGTCAAAATTTCACCAATCTCAGAAAAACCTCGCCTCTAGATTATCCTACTACACTTTTGAGCCATAGTTATGCGCCTCTGGATTATCCTTTTGCGCCTCTGTTTCAACATAAAGTGCCTCTGAGCTATTGTGGCTCGCCTTTGAGCCACAAAAACGCACCTTTGGTCTGCAAAAGTGCACCTTTGGTCTCTATCTATTGCCTATTATCCATTTAGCCCATAATCAAGTAAACTTCACTTTTGACCAATTTTAACCTCTGAGCTAGCATCATACAGTACATTCAGACATGTTCCATCAACCATCAAACCATCCTCATCCAAAACTTGGATTTTTCAAACTATTATCCTCTTGAGACTACAATCAATCAAACATCATTACCAACAAGCCCAAAATTTATCCAAGCTTTCATAGCTTTAATTTGGCTTACATCATAGTGTCTAGATCACATCATCCCCTAGTTTATCTTTGATTTGAGAAAACTTGCTTCTCCTAAATCCTTGAAGGTGAATTAGTATCCATTAGTGTTGTTCATTAGCTTAGAGAATAAACTTCTCCTAAGTTGGTCAGCTCATTAATCCAATCTACCTTTATTGAGGTCATTAGTCTACTTCTTTAAAGGTCATCAACCATCCAAAACAACAATTGATCTAGGCTCTAAATATCTTTCATCAATCAAACATCACCTAGTAGTATCAACTCAATCACCAAAATCCAAAGTTAATCCATCCATCCCTAATCTTTGTCATAGCACATTTGAGTAATCTTATGACTACAACTAGACAGCAACATCGATTAGCCATGGAGGCTCATCAAAATTCCAAAACAACCCCCAACACACTCTTCTAAACAGTCCTCATGGCAATCTTCAAAACATCCCCCAACAAAATCCTCAAAATAGTCCTCATGGTAATGCCCAAAACAACCCTCAAGAGGGCAACCCTTCATTGATAGATGCTACTCAATTTACCACATGGTTAAATCCCCATGATTTCCTACCAAAAGGGTATACCATAGGACAATCATCATCATAGAAACCTAGAATCCCTCAACAAGACCAAGCATCCCAAGAAGTGTCTCAAGACATTGATGAAAACATGCAAGACCCCAAAATCTTAGATTCTATCAACAAACTCTTGGCTTCCAATCCAAACCATTACTTTCATTTACTTGGTATGAGGGGAGACAAGTTACCCCAAGACTTTGACACATCTACTCTTAAGGAGCAAGATTCTATCAATGATGCCATCAATGCCATGGGGAGACCACAAATCACCCCTATCCAAACTATGTCAACCATATCATCACTTATCCTCGATTCACCCTCACATGAGGTGCCTTTGAATCCCTTCACCACCAAATATGTCAACCCCCTTTATCAAAATCCCATAGGAGAAACATCACTCGAATATGTTATTGTCCCCATAGAGATTTATCAAATGCACCAAGAAAATCTAGCAAAACAAGTAAATCAATCCAATCCTTTCTTCACCACATCTACACCTACACCTCCTCAAAATCTTACACCAACATCACAAATCCAAATCCCCATCCATAATATTGTTAGTGTCACTCCTCCACAAGGGGAACGAGCTCAAACCTCTATATCTCCTCTTGCTTATGCCACTCCACCACGGATGTCACAAGTACCAACCTCCACATCTCATCTTGCTTATGGCACTCCCCCACAAGTGTCACAAGACCAAACATCCATTCCTCAAAAAACCTACATCACATCCCCTCAACATTCCCAAACTCAAAACACCTACATCACACCCCCTCAACTTCCTCAAAATTAAAACATCTACATCACACCCCCTCAACCTCATCAAAATCAGAACACCTACATCACTCCATCTCAACATTCCCCAAATCAAAACACCTACATCACTCCACCTCAACATTCCCAAAGTCAACATTCCTAGATCACCCCACCTCAAGATCAAAACACCTACATCATTACACCTCAACATTCCCAAAGTCAACATTCCTATATCACCCCACCTCAAAATCAAAACACCTACACCATTCCACCTCAACAATACCTAAACCCACAATCTTATGCTAATCCCCCTCAACATTCTCAAAGTCAACACTCCTCCACAAAACCCACAAAACCAACATTTATCCAAAAATCAAACCCCAAACAACCCTCACAACTCATATGACCCATTCAACCTCAATTCATTTGGACCCAATTCCAATATCTCCTATGGGACACAACAACCACCATTCATCCAACAAAATCTTGCTCCACCAACACCCACATCGGATCTTGAGCTCAAATTTTCAGATCTCCAAAAACAAGTATCTGATCTTTCATTTGGATACACAAAGAAAACCTTCTCTTTGGAGGAAGTTTGTCCATATCCATTTGATCAATCTTTACCCATGATCCCTTTTCCCCCTAATTTTGACATGCCTAAATTTGAAAAATATAAGGGAAAAGGAGATGCAAAAGAGCATCTTAGAGAGTTCTATATTTCTTTCTTAGAGGTTGCTCATAATGATATTTATCTTATACACCTCTTCCCTCGTAGTCTTGGAGGACAAGCCATAGAATGGTTTTCTCACCTACCTATGGGTATCAAAACATTCAATGAACTAGCCAAAAAGTTTGCAACCCACTTCTCCTACAACACTGAGCATGAGATTTCTATGCCAAACTTGTGCAACAATAAATAACGTAATGGGGAAACTTTTATCTCCTTCCTACAAAGATAGAGAAGAATGGCTAGTAAATTCCCATGGCCTATACCCAAAAAAGAACTTGTTAGTATATTTGTACAAAACCTTAACCAAGAAATTAGTTTTCACCTACAAATTCAAAGTGCTGCCTTGTTTGAGGAAATCATCTGTAAGGGTACCAACATCGAAAAGGCCCTTATTACAAAGGGTTTAGTCAAAATCTTTAAAGATAACAAAGACAATCCTCCCCAACGATCAAATGACAAACCTCAATTTTGGTCAAAAAACAAAAATGTCATCAATGATGGTGTAGTGGACTCTAAACATATCCAAAACCTCCAAACACCGGTCAATATTCAATCAAAACCTACTCAATCATCTCCACGTGAGTAACCAAAACAAGATTATCCTTTAAGACGTAGGTTCACCCCTTTGGGAGAACCTATTGAATCAGTCCTTAAGAAACTTGTTCAAAGTGGACTTATCACATTGCCTGAAACAAGTTAATATGATGAACCCACTTTCAAACCTACTTGGTACAAAGAGAATGAATATTGTGAGTACCATAGAGTAAAAGGGCCAAAAACACCTAGTTGCATGAAGTTGAAAAACTTGATCCAAAACCTCATAGATAATGGAGAAGTCACTGTCGACGATCCTCCTACCCATACCACCAACAAAGACCTAAATGTGTACAAGGATCCATTCCCTCAACACGGTAAAGGTAATAACTCTGATAAGGGTAAAAATGTCAATGAAGCTTCCTCTTCTTATGACTCCAGTGTGGGTCATTTTAAAGAAAGTCAAGTATCCACCCTTACCATTAAGGGCAAAAACCCGGAGTGTGTTGCCACAACTCGTCATGGTTGTGTTACCCTTTGGGGCCCAACACCAAATACCTCCATCAATTCTAACTATAATATTGTGGAAAATCTAGGGAAGACTCCTACACAAATCTCTATATTAGACCTTCTAAAGTCATCACCTGCCCATAAAGCAGTGCTTGAAAAAGCCCTACAAGAGTCATCAGTTCCCAACAATATAGTTGTCACAGACTTTCAAACCATGATAGGATACATCGCATCACCTTACCAAGTGGTCTTTTTTGAAAAAGGCCTCCCATCGAAGTTCTCATCTACCAATGTAAAATCAAATGTATACTTATAGATGGTGGTGTTGGTTTGAACATTTGTTCACTCAAATTGCTAAAACAACTAGGATACTCTGAGGATCACATAAATACAGAGCAGTCTATTACTATCAAAGCTTATGATGATGAAGAGTGTCAATCAGAAGGTGTGATACATTGGCCTATTCAATTAGGCCCCATCATGTTAGAAACCAGATGCCAAGTATTAAACATTGAGCTTCCATATAATATCATCCTAGGATGCCCATGGATTCATGCCATGCGTGTTGTACCCTCTACGTACCATCAATCTCTTAAGATCCCATACAATGGTAGAGAAATCACAATCCTAGGAGATCCTAATCCATTTGAATTTTGCCGCGCCATGCATGGGCGTTACCAAAATAGCAACCAAATACCCAATAATATTGAAGCACCTATATCTCCATTGTACATTGACCCAGATACTTTGCAAAAAGCCTCTACAGATAAACTCATTCTAGAGATTAAAGTCCATTTAAAAGATATAGGATTTGGAGAGTATGACATTTCAAAATCGTGTTGTGTGGGGAGGATGCCTCTTTCACCAAAATCCTATGGCAAACCACCCATAGCAAAGGTCACCAAAAAGGCAAAACTACCAGCTTCTCTAACAAAGTTCACTGATGGGGGCTTATTAGAAGATGAATCTCTTGAAGATGTATCATCTTGGCTATACAAAGAGAAGGATCAAGTCACACTACCTATCAAACAGTATGGTAATGGTCTCCAAATTTTCAAAAACATAGGCTATAAAGGTAAAGGTGACCAAGGAAAACATGGTCAAGGAAAGCTAGAACCAATTATTATGACCAAGAAATACAACCAGAAGGGTTTAGGATACGGTAAGGAGGTACCTCGTTCCTCATACATCAAGTTTATTCTCAACGAGGTAGCGAAGGCTTTTCCCACAGTTTCAATCTCTAAAGAGGATACTATCGATGACTCTGACCTACACCTCACAGACCTATTCCAAGAATCCTTGATATTTATGATATCATCCATCTCCCTCCCTTCCAAAATGAACACCCAGAATCTACCCCTCATTTACCCTGAACTCATCAATTGGGACCAACAAGAGGCCCCCGTTCTAGATCTCTTTCAGAATGATGAGGCCGTAGTAGAATTTATGGGACTCCGGGATGGTATCCCACTTGGTGATCACAAGGCTAGATTTGTCATGGATTTATATCAAGCTGCATACTTTGGGGAGAATACCAAATCCTCCAATCGTAAAAGAGAAAATAAAAATAGATCCCTAGGTGAAAACCGCAATGTGGCACCTCCTGATCATAAAACAATTAAAATAAAAGAAATATCCGATGGTGAAAACCTCTCTGAGGTGCCTAAGGATGGAGGATTTGACCTTCCCCTATCAACAAAGTATCAGTAAAAATCAACTCTCTTAGTGGAAGACTCAAAACAAATGAATCTTAGCATAGTTCAAAACCCTAAACTCACATTCCTAGTAGCTTCACTATCTGAGCAAGAGACGAAGGACTTCATAAAATTCTTCTTAGAAAGGACAATCAACTTTGCTTAGAGATATGTTGACATGCCTGGATTGGACCCTTCACTTGTGGTTCAACATCTAGTTATATCTCCAAGTACCAAACCTGTAAAGCAAAATCTTTGCAAGATGCACCCACAAATAGCCCTATTGGTCAAAAAAGAGCTTGAGAAATTGCTAGATGTCAAGTTCATTCGATCTATTGATTATACAGAGTGGGTCTCTAATCTAGTACCTTTAGCTAAACTGAATGAGGGCATCCACATATGCACAGACTTCAAAGATTTCAATAAAGCATGTCCCAAAGATGACTTTCCACTTCCCATCATAGATATCATAGTGGGTTTGACAACAGGTCATGAAATGATTTCACTAATGGATGGATTCTCTCGATACAATCAGATCATGATAGCACCAGAAGACCAATACAAAACATATTTCACATGTCCTTGGGGTACCTATTGTTGTCAAGTCATGTTGTTCAGTCTCAAGAATGCAGGAACTACCTATTAACAAGCAATGACAGTGATATTCCATGACTTGTTTCACACTATTATGGAAGACTATGTCGACAACATCTTAGGAAAATCTTCTAGAGTAGATCATCTATAGGTCTTGGGATAGATATTTGACAGACTAGAGAAGTATCAAGTGAGGCTAAATCCTAAGAAATGTATCTTTGGCGTCACTTCAGGGAAACTATTGGGGTACATTGTATCTCGCAAAGGAATTGAAGTGGATCTTGCTAAAGTCAAAGCTATCATTGAAATGCCTCCACCAAAGAATCTAAAAGCATTAAGGAGCCTTCAAGGGAGATTACAGTCCATTAGACGGTTTATTTCACTACTAGCAGATAAATGTCAGCCATTTCAACACTTGCTCCACAAAGATGTCTCATTCTGATGGGATAGCAAGTGTCAATAAGCATTTGATCAACTTAAGGACTATCTAGCTACACCACCAGTTTTGGTACCACCGGGTCCTGATAGACCTTTTCTCCTATATATCTCTACTACATCTACAGCATTAGGGGTTCTTCTCGCACAACATGATGAGTCAGGTAAAGAACATGCCATCTACTATATCAACCACACATTGGTTGGTTATGAACTCAACTACACTCCTATGGAAAGAGCATGTTTACCAGTAGTGTTTGCTTCCCAAAAGTTATGACATTACATGTTAAACCAAAACATCAACCTCATCTCTATGATCGATCCATTGAAGTATCTTTTATCCAAGGCAGCCCTCATAGGCCGACTAGCTAAATGGGTCATGATCCTGAGCGAATTTGACATAGAGTATATTGATCGGAAAGCTATCAAGGGACAAGTTCTTGCCGATCAATTAGCAGAAGCTCCAATGACAGATGTAAATCCTTTGATCTCTGACTTTCCAAATGAAGGGTTATTCACCCTTACTACCTCGGTGGAATGGAAGTTATACTTTGATGGTTCTTACACACAGCATGGTTCAGGGGTTAGAATTCTATTTATCACACCTCATAATGATTATATTCCAAAATCATATCGGCTAGCATTTCTATGTACCAATAATATTGCCGAGTATGAAGCACTCCTCACAAGTCTTCATATAGCAGTTGAATGGAATATCAAAGAACTTCAAGTCTATGGGGATTCTCAACTAGTTATCAAACAAGTAACTAATGAGTACCAAACAAAAGGTGACAAGTTGATACCCTACAAGCAATTGGTTGATACATACAATCCACATTTCTCTAGCATCTCTTTTGAACAAATCCCAAGGGTGCATAATAAAGCTGCATATTTTATGGCTACTATTGGATCACTTGTGGATATGCCTACAAATACTCAATGATGTGAATTCCTAATCGAGCAGTTGTTGATACTAGCCATCGATGTTCCTCAAATAGAAATTATCTATGAACTTGTTGGTCCCAACTCCCCTTGGTACGAAGATATATATGAATACCTCTATCATGGTACCTTTCCCTTTGAACTATCCAATACCCAACGTAAAACCTTCATTCGACGAGCCTCTTGTTTCACTATTCTGGGTGATACCCTATACTGAAATAGTCTTAATGGTATCCTTCTTAGGTGTCTTAACTCGGACAAAGCTAACGCTGCCTGAAGAGATGTACACAAAAGTGTATGTGGATCGCATTCCACTGGTCCTAACTTACCTAAGAATTTGTTATGTACAGGTTACTATTAGCCCACAATGGAAAAAGATACACAACATTTTGCCAAGAAGTGTCTTCAATGCCAACAACATGGGGACTTGATACATGCACCAACACATGAGCTACAACATGTTACAACTCCATGGCCTTTTTCATAGTGGGGACTCGACCTCGTGGGTAAAATCCATCCATCCTCATCTAATGGCTATAAGTTTATCATTACCACCACTAAGTATTTTAGGAAGTGGGTGGAAGCAATTCCCATGACCTATATCACCGGCAAACAAATAGCCAAGTTTATCCTAAATTACCTCATTTGCCGATATGGGATTCCCCAAGCCATAGTAACTAATAATGGTCGACCATTCAAGAATCAATATGTTTGTACCTTGTGCACACAATACCATATTCAACACTGCTTTCCCACTCCATATTATCCTCAGTCAAATGGCCAAGCCAAGGCTTCAAACAAAACCATTAAGAAAACTATCAATGAAGTTGGCCATGATTGGCACTTACAACTCAACCCTGCCTTATGGGCCTATCGTACTAGTATTAGAACACCAACCGGTGCTACCCCTTTTGCCTTAGTCTATGGAACTAAAGCCATTTTACCCATCGAGGTCAAGATCCAATCTCTCAGAGTATGTATGCAACACATAATTGATGGAGAGGAATTCAGAGTTTCTAGATTAGCTGAGCTAGAGTTTCTAGATGAGAGGTGTCTTGTAGCACTTAACCATCTTCATGTCTATCAAAACTACCTTCATCGTAACTATAATAAGAAGATCAAGGAAAGAAGGTTTCAATTTAGTGAACTTGTCCTTAAAGAAAATCAACACAACCAACAAGATAGAGACAAGAAGGGCAAGTTCGAACCGAATTGGTTGGGTCCTTATGTTGTCACAGTAGTCTATGGATTAGGGGCATACACTTTGTCAATGCCTGAAGGTATTCCCTTAGATGAACCCATCAACAATGTTCATCTCAAGATGTTTTATGCTTGATCCTCAGAGTATCCTTAGAAAATACAAAAAAATAAAAAAATAAAAATAAAAATACAAAAATACACAAAAATAAAAGAAATAGAAAAATCCAAAAATAATCCATCCTCTGGTGAAAACCTGGTAAACAGACACCTTAGATAAGTAAAATAGTGAAAACCTGGGAAACAGGCACTATGTGTAATGTCAGCATCTACCATCTCTTAAGTCATACATCCATCTCATTCCATATCAATTCCATAATAAAACCATCATCCATCCATATTGACTTAGCATTTCCACTTTCCCATCTATCATGGCTTGGAAATTATCAGTGTTAGTTTATCCATTAGCATCATCCATAGTCGGTTCATCCATTAGCATTATCCATCGTCAGTTCATCCATCGTCATTCGTAATGAAACTTCTACCTGAATGGGGCACGTTTCCTTAACCTATGTCTAGGAATGGATCCTTGTACAGTAGAAAGCAAAAGATCCAAAAAAAACCCAAAAACATTCAAAAAATCCAGAAAACCCCAAAACATTCAACAAATCCAAAAAACCCCAAAACATTCAACAAATCCAAAAAAAACCCAAAAACATTCAAAAAATCCAACAAAATCCCAAAAACATTCAGAAAACCACAAAATCCCAAAATCATCATCATCAATCACTATCCTATATCATCAATATCAACAAGAACTACATATCATCATCACGCTCATGTCTTAAGGTGCCTTGGTCCCGTGGATACAAGGTATGTAGGCAGTCTGGAATACGAAGGAAGTATCCAGTACTTAGGCACATACAATTCACCCTTTCTCCATCTCAATCAATTAACATTTCCATCTCTCTCGTCTTCCATTTATCACTCTCCATCCTACCACCTCAACTTGACTAACTCAAGCAAAAAACTGTTGGGATATGGTGTCATTAACCTTGCAAATCCCAATATTGTATTTATTCCATTTATTATATGTAATTTGTAATTATCCATGGGCTGTACTAGTTTCACTGGCAGGGGTAATTTTGGAGTAACCGGAGGTAATTACGGAGTGACTTTTACTATTGGCAAATGTAAAAACTCAAAGTAAATGATGGTAGGCGTGCTTCCATGGAGAATATACTATTTTTGGCATGTATGACAACTGTCATAATGTTTGGTAAGTGAATCTATGACAGCTACAAGTTGTCATAAGATTCTGAGATTCTATGACGCATATGACGGATATGTTAGTTGTATATTTTCTATATTTAGCCCAAGATTCCTATCTTGGAAAGATACTCTTTCATGGAATCTATGATGGTTATGACACATCATAAGATGTTGTAAGAGGCCAGATTTAGTCTTGGGCCCCCAACCTTTGCATGGCTATTTTTTGGACAAGTGTAAGATACTTGTAAGATGGTAATTAATGTTTACAGGTTGGAGAATCTTATGAGAGAAGTTGAACGCCTAGGATGAGTTGGAAAACATTTCTATAAGTATTTTTCATGTATTTGTTCCTGTAATATAGATTTTAGGTACTCAGGTGTTGCCGGAATGTTGTCGGATTGAAGACTTGTGCAGAGAGTTGTGTAGTTGATGTATTATACAATCTTGTTGAGATTAATACAAACTTGTGCCTCTTTCCTAGTGGAGTTTTTACCCGCAAAGGTTTTCTCCATGTAAACATTGTGTCATTATGTTGAGTTCTTCATATCTAACATCTTTTATGTAGTGTGTTTTATGTTTTGTTACAATCTCCATTGTTAATGCACACTTAAGATTGTTGAAATTTATCTTGAATCAGATTTCCATTGAAGTAGTGTTGCTTTCATTTCTAACATTTGGTATCAGAGGATGGCCAGCTTTGACTCTTGGGTGGTAGTGTGGAAGCTGTAGTTGTAGTGGGAGAATTGGTTGTGTTTGTTTTACAAATATTGTGTTGATATTATGGTTGCATCCACCATTGCATCAACCTCTCGATTGGACATTGAAAAGTTCAACAGAACGGTGTATGAGTTGTGGAAGCTGAAAATGGAAGATTTGTTGGAAGAAAGAAACCAATGGTTGGTTGTTCAAAAAGAGAAGAAACTCAATGATGTCTCTCTGGATGAGTGGGCTAGACTGGATAAGAAGGCACAGGGAACCATCCGTTTGTGTCTTTCAGATTCTGCGCTACTGAATGTCGCAAAGGAAGAGACCGCATACAAATTGTGGAATCGATTGGGTGAGATCTACCAAGCCAAGAGTATGGTAAACAAACTTTATTTAAAAAGGAAGTTGTTTTCTTTGAAAATGAAAGAGGGTGAGTCAGTTGCAAAGCATTTAAATTCTTTTAATTTGTTGATGAGTCAACTTGCTTCAGTAGATGTTGAAGTTGATGAGGAAGATAAATGTATCTTGCTTCTTTATTCTTTACTTGAGTCTTGGGAGAATGTTATCCTTGCTATCACTGCTAACCTCACAGATCTGAAGTTGGATGCCCTTGTTGTAGTTTTACTGTCACAGGAATTGAGGAAGAAGAGTTTGGATAGTTTAGGAAAGGGAACCTAAAGGAGATCAGAAAGGGGCTACGGACAAGTCCAAGGACCGATCTAAGACTCTTAGTAAAAAGAATAGAGTTAAGTGTTGGAACTATGGTAAAAGGGGACATGTAAATAAGGAGTGCGAAAACCCCAAGATATAGTGGGAGAGTGCTTCGGATAAGTCCTCAAATGCAAGTGAAGATGTTTTACTTTCTGCATGTAATGTTGTTTCTAATGATCACTGGTTGGTTGAATCAGGATGCTCATTTCATATGACCCTGCATAAGGAATGGTTCTCCACATATGAAGAATATGATGGAGGTAATATCTACCTTGGTGACAATGCTTCATATCCGATTGTCGGGAAAGGAAAGGTATTGTTGTGTTTCAGTGATGGAAGGATTAAAACCCTCCCTGGTGTTTTGCATGTTCCTGGATTAGCTAGAAATCTACTTTCAGTTTCGAAGTTGAATGATTTGAGAATTCATGTCACATTTGTCAAGCATGGTTGCAGATTGGTGAGAGGGAACTTGGTGGTAGCGAATGGGAAGAGATTCAGGAACTTGTTTAAGCTTGAAGCCATTATAGTTTGTAATGCCTCCTATGTATTTGAGGCCACTACTAAAAATACATGTATGTTGTGGTACCTTAGATTAGGCCACACAAGCAATAATGTCTTAAAAACTATTAAGAATAAAGAATTGTTGGACGGTTTCTCTTATTTTGATGAGCACTTTGATTTTTGTGAGCATTGTGTGTTTGGTAAACAAAATAAAAAATCATTTCCTTCAAAAAGTAATAGAGCAAAAGAGAAATTAGAAATTATTCATACGGATGTGTTTTGACCTATGGATAATGAATCTATTGGAAAATATCGTTATTTTGTCACCTTCATTGATGATGTATCCAGATATACATGGATTTATTTTATGAAACATAAATTTGAAGTTTTCACTAAGTTTAAGGAATTCAAAGTCTTAGTAGAGTACCAATCAAGTTTAAAAATAAAAATATTAAGATCTGACAATGGAGGGGAATATTGCTCTAAGGAATTTGATGAGTTTTGCAAGCATGTAGGTATAATCAGATAAAAGACAACTCTGTATACACCACAGTAGAATGGTGTTGCAGAAAGGATGAACCGAACAATTATGGAAAGAGCCAGAAGTATGTTTAGTGATGCACAGTTGGATAAATATTTTTGGTAAGAGGTTGTGTGTACTACTTGCTATTTGATAAACAGATCTCCTTGTAAGGCTCTTGATTCGACATCTTATGAAGTGTGGATAGGTAAGAAACCTTTTGTTTCACATTTAAGGGTTTTTGGCTGTGAGGCTTTTGTTCATGTGCCTAAGGAAAAGCGATCTAAGTTGGATCCAAAAGCTAAAAAGTGTACATTCATTAGATATGGTGATAATGTGAAAGGTTATAATCTTTGGAATCCACTAACCCACAAGATTATATTTTCTAGAGATGTTATTTTCAAGGAACTTAGAGCTATTTCTGAACCTAAGCAACCAAAAGAAAAAAAATAAAAGGTAAAGAAGGTGCACTTTGATTTAGAGCAACAAGATGCACCTCGGGAAGAACAGAATGATGGATTGGGGGATGAAGAAGAAGAAGAAGATTCGAGTAGTTTTGATGAAGATGAATCTGTTGTGACAAAAGAAGTTGGTGCAGATGATCATGCAGAAGAACGAGTAGAATCTTTTACTCCACCCTTGAGGGGATCCACAAGATAATAGAATCTAGTTGACAGGTATAGCCCACCAGATTTCTATTGTGTATATGCTTTATTGACTACTAACGATGAACCTAGATCCTACAGGGAAGCTATTTCTGTAGATGATAGTGAGTCTTGGCAGTTAGCCGTGCAGAGGAGATGATGGCTTTAGACTCTTGTAACACCTGGGATCTTGTTCGTTTGTCCAAAGGAAGAAAGGCCATAGGTTGTAAGTGGGTCTTCAAGAGGAAGTTTGGAGCAGACAGGTCATTGGAGAAGTACAAGGCTAGACTGGTAGCCAAGGGCTACTCCCAGAGAGAGGGAGTTGATTTTGGTGAGATATTCTCTCCTATTGCTAAATTGACTTCTATTAGATTTCTCTTATCCATTATTACAGCTTATGATTGGGAGATTGAGCAAATGGATGTTAAGACTGTGTTCTTACATGGAGATCTTGAAGAAGAAATTTATATGCAACAGCGTACAGGTTTTGAGGTAAAAGGAAAAGAACATTGGGTTTGCAGGTTAAAGATGTCTCTTTATGGTCTGAAACAGTCCCCCAGAATGTGGTATCAAAAGTTTGACTCATTTGTTTTGAAATTGGGTTTTGTTAGAAGCGAGGAGGATCATTGTGTTTACATTTATTGTGTTGATGCTTCTATATTGGTTATTGCTTTGTATCTTGATGACATGTTATTTTTCAACAATACTAAGGGTATAATCAGTGAGCTTAAAGCTGAACTTCTAGGTGCATTTGAGATGAAGGATCTTGGTGCTACAAGGTATATTTTGGGAATGGAGATCAGGAGGGATAGAGTTAATAGAAATCTTTGGTTGTCACAAAGTATGTATGTGAATGCTATTTTGCAGAGGTTTAGTTAGCAGGACCATAACCTAGTTAGAGTTCCTTTACCCATTGCTACTAAGCTTTCATTACATATGTGTCCAAAGACTGAAGATGATTTTGAGGATATGTCTAATGTGCCATATGCTAGTATTGTAGGGAGTTTGATGTATGCAATGGTTTGCATTAGACCAGATATTGCCCAAGCAGTGGGAGTTTTGATCAGATTTATGTTTAACCTTGGTAGACAACATTAGAATTATGCGAAGAGGGTGTTTAAATATCTTGCAGGTACTCCTAATCATTGTTTGGTTTATTCTAGTACTGATAGTGCTAATAAATCTTTGGACATATAGGGTTTTGTTGATGCAGATTGGGCAGGTGACTTGGATAGTCGAAGGTCCACTAGTGGCTATGTGTTTACTCTGTTTGGAGGTGCAGTGAGTTGGATGAGTAAGAGGCATCCCACACTTGCTTTGTCCACCATAGAAACAGAGTATATGGCTACAACTCATGTCCCTAAGGAGGCAGTTTGGTTGAGGAGACTGTGTACAGGTATTGGTTTTGATTGCAGGATCATTTAGATTGGTTGTGATAGTCAGAGTGCTATCTGTTTGGCCAAGAATCCCATGTATCATGCTCAGACTAAGCATGCTGATGTTCAGTATCACTTTGTTCGAGAGTTGGTTACAAATGGAGAGATTGAGCTGAAGAAGATAGACACTTTGGAGAATGTTGTAGATTCATTGACCAAGCTTGTGAGCACAAAGAAGTTTGCATGGTACAGAGAAGCCATGGGCCTTGTTTCTAGTACCTGATTATTTTTCATTTGATTTCCTATGGGTTGATTTACAATGTATAATGTCAAGTGGGAGAATGTTGGGATAAGGTGCCATTAACCTTGTAATTCTCAATATTGTATTTATTCCATTTATTATATGTAATTTGTAATTATCCATGAGGAGATGTACTAGTTTCACTGGCAGGGGTAATTTCAGAGTATCTGGAGGTAATTATGGAGTGACTTCTACTATTGGCAAATGTAAAAACTCAAAGTAAATGAAGGTAGGCATGCTCCCTTGGAGAATATACTATTTTTGGCATGTATGACAACTATCATAATGTTTGGTAAGTGAATCTCTGACAGCTGGAAATTGTCATAAGATTCTAAGATTCTATGACGCATATGTTAGTTGTATATTTGCTATATTTAGCCCAAGGTTCCTATCTTGGAAAGATACTCTTTCGTTGAATCTATGATAGTTATGATGCATCATAAGATGTTGTAAGAGGCCAGATTTAGTCTTGGGCCCCCAACCTTTGCATGGCTAATTTTTGGACAAGTGTAAGATGCTTGTAAGATGGTAATTAATGTTTACAGGTTGGAGAATCTTATGAGAGAGAAGGTGAATGCCTAGGATGAGTTGGAAAATATTTCTATAAGTATTTTCTATGTATTTGTTGCTGCAATATAGATTTTAGGTACTCAGGTGCTACCGGAACGTTGTCGGATTGAAGACTTGTGGAGAGAGTTGTGTAGTTGATGTATTGTACAATCTTGTTGAGATTAATACAAACTTGTGCCTCTTTTCTGGTGGAATTTTTTACCTGAAAGTGTTTTCTCCACGTAAACACTATGTCATTGTGTTGAGTTCTTCATGTTTGACATCTTTTATGTAGTGGGTTTTATGTTTTGTTACAATCTCTATTGTTAATGCACACTTAAGATTGCTAAAATTTATCTTGAATCAGATTTCCATTGAAGTAGTGTTGCTTTCATTTCTAACAAAAATGAACTATGCATCCTTTGAAAGATCAAGTACTTATCAAACCTAAAGCAAAAAGACTACTCATGAAGCAAAACCATTTGTCCTACATACCAATTGCCACATCTACTACAACAATCCATCTATCCTAGATCAGATCAACAACATTTAACAGATATAGCTTTCCTACAATAAGGCTTCATCTACCTATCTACCCTGAGCAACCTCTTTGGCAAGAGAATATGTTGGTTGTGTGTTTGTTTTGTCAGTCAATCAATTTTCTTTTTGGTTTATCTTTTGTTCCTTTCTAATTACCTACTCAATACTACCATGATTTATCTATATCTTGGTATGTTGCGATGCAGTATGGATTGGGACATAGTCATTGCTTTCGTATGTTGTGTTTGTGGGATATTCTTATTATCCTACTATGGCTAATATTTATCTTGTTTGTGTTAAACTTAGTAACTTGCATATTAATATTCTTTTGCATTTAAGGTTTTATAAAGGCCTAATGTGTATTAAGTGTATTTTATGCTAAGACTATTGTTCATTCATATATCCAACAAGGTTATATTTTGTCTAGTAGATAAAAGTTCAAACCATGTGTTTGCAGAGTCAACATCCTTGCATTGGATATATCAGCACCTTGGTCTTTTATATCATGGGGCATACTATCCACGTGTTATATCAAAAATAAGGATTGTTGTTTATAAATATTTGTGTAACTGTTGCAACATCCTATCCATACATTCATCCATATATCCAAAATCAAAATACAGTTTTCATACAAAGATCGATTGACTATCTATCATTTTTTTAGTCTATATCATTTCTTCTATCCATCATCAAAGTCTTATGTATACCTGCAAAACCATACATGTTAGGCATCATGACCATAAACATCATAATATGTCATCACATAAATCCATCATCATAAGTACAATGTAATCACATCCATACATCTATAATCATAACATATCATCATATAAATCCATAATCATAAGTACAAAATCATCACATCCATACATCTATAAGCATAAACATGTCTTCGCATCCTTAAAGCATCTCATAACATGTCATCAAATATAAGCATATACACATCCATATCATATAGAAATAAATCATCATCATAAACATGTGAACATCAATCATAGAATTTCATATATCTCATATATATATATATATATATATATATATATATATATATCATCATCATCAAAGGTCATCAAAAAAATAGTAATGTCCAGTTTATACATCATGTACATCAAAAATGAATGATATGATACAACGTGGCTATCATGAGGCATCAAAATGAACATCAGATGCTCGTAGGCATCGTAATCAAAATACATACATCGCTGATACAAAATTGATATACATATGTACATAAAATGCGCTAGCCTCGACTGTGCGTAGAGCTCTCTGTAGGTTGTTGTGATCCTTGTGCTCCACCTACACTAGGTGGTGGTCCTCCTAAGTGTGACCTCCACGGAGGCCCCATAACCGATGATCTTGTCCTCCATGATGCAGAGGCCCCCGATCTGCTTCGCTCTCTAAAATTCGGCTAGAGTTGCTCTGCTGGCATAGCCCCATAATACAAATCTTTGTAATACTCTGCCTCACAGCTGTCAGCTCACCCTGTACACAGGTCAACTCTCCTCCTAGAATCACGATGTCCTAGTTTGTACCCAGTGCCTCTCTAGCCATATCTCTCTCCCAAGTCACCCTTTGTAAGGTGGCCTCTGCTGCTAGTCTCGCATGTACAGCGGCACCTCGCTCTGCTGTAAGCCTAGCCATGACCCCGTAATCCACTAGTGGTTCTACTGTTGCTGCTGTTGCATGTGCCTGAAGTTGTGCCTCCACATGTTGTGCATCACCACGGGTTGTGTCCCTCTCCCTCCTCATTTGTATAAGTCTTAGCTCTAGGCGTATCTGATGCGTAGTCTCCTCCTAAACCGGTCTTCTTGTCTGCTCTAGCTCTATCTCTGCCTATTGCACCATCTGCTGTGATGACCCCACATTTGCCATCTGGGCATTAGGATGATCCTTCTCACCCTGACCTCCATCATATCCCTGTACCTGTCCCCTCCTCTGTCGAGCTACTCTACGAACTCTGGCCTCTTGACCTGGGCCCGCTACCTCCCTAACTACACCAGGCACCCCATGAACTATAAATCTAACTGGCTTATGTTTTTGCCAAAATGCATCGTACTCAAGATTAGTACCCGAATCGACCTCTCCAAGAATCCAATCCCAAACAACTCGGGCAAGTCCCCTTAGCTCAGCGAGTGCTATTGCATCCACAATCTCATGTCCCCAATTGGGAACCTCCCTCCGTGTCCGTGCATACATCGTGTATCCAACTGGCTCTAGCTGAGGTAGTCCAAACTATTGTAGCACCCTCTCTAGCAGATATCACTCAATGGTATAAACGTTGTGTCCAAACAAATATCTAGCCTGCTTGCAGTACAAAAGTTGCTCTGTGTCGTCCTCCCATGACTTGCAATCGCGCCATGGTTTGCATATAAAGGTATCCATCTCATCTATCTGTCTCCTCCAATATGCCAATGCACCAAGTCGTCGTTGTGTCAATGCACCCTCATATAGATAAATGAATGGCTCGCTTGCCTCTCAATGGCAAGGCGAAATTGATCCCATAACTAGGATGTGCTCCCAAGCCCATACATGTAATAATGTAACACCTGTTGACAGGCTCGACCAAGATCTGTAGGCACAGTCATGTAGATCATGGTATAGCTGCCCTAGAATGCAGGGCCCCCATGCACATCGGATGCCATGAGTAAACATCCCTAATAGAACTGTCCCCCATCCAATAGATAGTCTCCTAGAGCGTCAGTCAAGAACTAGGAAGCCTCCAATCAATGCAACCATGATTCACTCGATCCTGTCACAAAGTCTCTAGACACGTCCCCACCTGATCTCATGCTCTAGAACCCCTAGGTCAGGTGTCATAAATACCTCTCTCAGTCCATCCTTGCCCTACTCTGTGTCATAATCAACTCGAACTCCATGAATGGGGATCCAAAGAATGCACCATACATCATCTAAAGTGATAGTAGCCTCACCAGTAGGGAAATGGAATGAGCATGTCTCACTGTGCCATTGCTCAACCAAAGCAGTCATCAACGATAAGTTAGCCCTAATTGGTGTCAGGTGGGCCACGTGCCACAATCCCATCACCTCTAGAAAGAGGTCCTCCTCCCACTCCAACTAGACCCCCTGGGCTACATCCACGAATTGTCTCTCTCTTGAAGTCAGTGGAGGTAGGATGACCTGCATCCACAAGTCAAACTTGTCATCCTTTCCACATGTCTTAATCAAAACCCACTTGCCAACCTAAGTAACCCTAGTCAACCTAGGTCAAAACCTATTTTGCTAAGTCAAACTAGGCAAAAACCTAATCTAAGCTAAAAGTGCCTCACTTAGCCATAGGTGCATTTTTGTACGCCATAGGTGCATAACTGCCCTGCATAGGTGCCTTTTTTATCTCCACCAAATGCGCATCACTGTGCACCATAGGCACACATTTGCATGCCAAAGGCGCATTATTATAGTCCATAGGCGCTTCAAAAACCCGACCTAGTTTCTAACTGCCAAAGGTGCCTCACAAGCGCTAAAGGCACAGTTGCGCACCTCAAAGGCGCTTTATCTTTGCAAAGGTGCATTAATATGCACCATAGGCACCTCATTCCTAAAAGCTCACCTTTGGCGAAAATCCTAAACTACTGCATTAAATGACCTAATAAATGCACCTAAAGTCTGTTTTAGGGTACTTATCACTGCTACTACTCCCGCTAGTCTCTTGTAGGTTCTCACGCACTCGCCTCGGTGTTTGTGCACTGGAATTAGCATCTCTGCAAGTTAAGTAGCTCCTCTAAGACACTAAGCTCTCAATTGGGCACTAGAAAGCTAAAGGCTCTGAAATCTATGAACTCTGAGTGCACAAATGAGTTGAAAGTGACCCCTTGGGCCCTATTTATAGAGTCCCAACCCCAATTCTTCCCTCCCATTATCCCATTTTTCTTCGTGTCAGCTTTTTTCTTCATCGTGTCAACCTCCAAACATCCAATCTCACATTTCTAAGCATGTTTATGTCACATCGTTATCCTTTCTTCTAGTGGCGAGTCAATCCAGTTCTTTTGTCACTTCCCTATCTTTTCTCTCGAGGGGGCATCCTACGCCAGTTACACTGGGGCATATTAATTGGATCATATCTTCATCATTGTTTTCTTTTAAACAACGTTACAAACTGCATTGTATCAAAAAGGGACAAAATGTAGACACCTAAAATTGACCTTCGCATATCACCACTTGCATGCATTGAATTCCTCCTAAATCACTTGCATTAACGTTAATTGAATAATCTAATTATTTAATTAATTTTATCAATTTCTTCTAATTCCACTAATTTCAACATTAATTGAATAAATTCTATTTATTTAATTAATTTCTTCAAAATCTACTTTATTCTTCTAAATTAAATAATTTTAATTATTTAATTAAATTATCCTCTTTCAATCTTCAAATCCACATTAATTAAATAAATCTCATTATTTAATTAATTCATCATCCTAATTCCTCCTATCCAAAATTGAATAATTTTTAATTATTTAATTAAGCAATTATTCCTCTAAATTTTAATAAATTATTCAAATTTATTTAAGTTGACTTTATCTTCCAAAAATAAATAAAACTAATATTTTATTTATATCTTATCTCTTCCTCTATCATGCAAAATAAATTAAATAAATTTATTTGTTTAATTTGCTTTAAATCTTCATATCTTATCCTTTATTCTATCATGCACAATTACTTAAATAAATTTATTTATTTATTTCTCAATTATCTTCAATTCTTCCAAAAATATGTTTTCTTCTATGTGCACAATCACTCTTATTTTTAGCATGTCAAAAAGCAAATCTAAAGTTGAGTTAATTGGCTTTAATCTTATTGTTTTTATCACCAACTCATGAATTAGAAAAAAATATTTTTAAATTTATGAAATCAAATCCTATCTTTATCTAAGCAAGTAGTTAACTCAACAAAGCAACTTTAAAACATGACACATGTCATGTGCACGTTCATCATGTCCTCTCAACTCATCTTGTCCATCCATTTCATTAATTTATCTCAATCATTGATCGATCTTTCTTGAAACCTATATATGCTCCTCTTCATCTCATCAAAAATCATCTTCGATCATTTAGCTTTGGTACCATTATCTCTTTGATCATTAAGCTTTGGGCATTCTTATAGCGCTTTGAGCATTCTAGCATCATTGAGCACATATACTGCATCTTTGAGCATATTATCATCATGATGTCTGCTTGTTGCAACCATGGGTACGCAATTCATTAAGCAATCCACAAAAGACCAAGGAAACAATACAATCTAGGTGAAATCTTTCATTGTTTTTGTGTCATTCATTCTATCAGGCACAATTACTTAAATAAATTTATTTATTTATTTCTCAATTATCTTCAATTCTTCCAAAAATATGTTTTCTTCTATGTGCAAAATCACTCTTATTTTTAGCATGTCAAAAAGCAAATCTAAAGTTGAGTTAATTGGCTTTAATCTTATTGTTTTTATCACCAACTCATGAATTAGAAAAAAATATTTTTAAATTTATGAAATCAAATCCTATCTTTATCTAAGGAAGTAGTTAACTCAACAAAGCAACTTTAAAACATGACACATGTCATGTGCACGTTCATCATGTCCTCTCAACTCATCTTGTCCATCCATTTCATTAATTTATCTCAATCATTGATCGATCTTTCTTGAAACCTATATATGCTCCTCTTCATCTCATCAAAAATCATCTTCGATCATTTAGCTTTGGTACCATTATCTCTTCGATCATTAAGCTTTGGGCATTCTTATAGCGCTTTGAGCATTCTAGCATCATTGAGCACAAATACTGCATCTTTGAGCATATTATCATCATCATGTCTGCTTGTTGCAACCATGGGTACGCAATTCATTAAGCAATCCACAAAAGACCAAGGAAACAATACAATCTAGGTGAAATCTTTCATTGTTTTTGTGTCATTCATTGATTATTGCTTGTTATCTAGATCATTTTCTTGAAGGTTATAGATTGAGTTTATTGTTCATTGATTGATCATTATCCGCTCAATTTTTACCTATACATAGATACAGTCTATAGCACTATGAAACACTTGTCCTTGCACCTGAAACTTGTTCTCTATTCTTATTTTTCTTGTTACGTATAGTTTTCAAATCCTTTTGGATCACACCTCCCTTCTTAAGAAGGCTTTTGGGCCAACAAAACCTTAATGAGACATAAGATGATGAAAGAGTTATCCTACCCTCCTTGGAGTACCACTTGGCTTGGCTTACCTTTTCATCCTTTCCATTCTTCCAAGTTTCTTGAACTTGATTCCTTGTTTTCCTTTAGATAGTACCACATCCTCATGAAGTAGGGTCCTTCCTTCAACACTTAAGTCTTCCAAAGAGGGTGGTACTTGTTCTTCATCTTCATCTAGCATAGAAGGCTCATAAAGCTAGAAATACTGACAATTTACAACTAAATGTACCCTCATGAAAAGAGGAAGATCAAGTTTGAATGCATTTTCACCTATGGCCTCCAAAATTGTGAATGGCACATACCTTAATGGATTAATTTTCTTTGCATGTTGTTGAAGTCTTTCCTTACCCAAAGAAAGCCAAAGTTTGTCTCCCACTTTGAATTTCTATTCCTTTCTATTTTGATCATGTCTTTCTTTATACATTTGTTATGTTATTTCCGAATGTTCTATTACCTTGAGTTGGATTGTCTAATCCTCTCAACATTTAGATGCTTTTATCATCTCATTACCTTGCCCTACTTGTTCATTTTTCTTATCCAAGGTTACATCAAGTGGACTGGAAGGAAAATATCCTAAACATGCTTCAAATGGTGACTTATTAGTAGAAGAATGCAATGCTCTATTATGAGTGTTGAATGTATGAAAGAGATTCATCCCATGTTTTGGGACACTTACTATTGTATCTCCTGATGAGTTGTACCAAAGTCTTGTTGACCACCTTTGTTTGGCCATTTGTTTATGGGTGGAAGGTTGTGCTTTTCATTAGCATGGTGTCTATCATATTCCATAATGTAGATCAAAACTTACCAGCAAACCATACATCTTTGTTACAAACAATGGACTTAGGTAGCCCAAAGTATACCCAAACATTGTTGAAGAACAATTCAACTACTTGCCTATGATTATCTTTTTACAAGCCATTAGAATACACACCTTGCTAGACCTGTCAACTACCACAAATAAGTAATCATACCCATGTCTAGTCACAAGCAAACCCCCTACAAAATCCATAGAAACACTTAAATAATGATCTCATGGAAATAAGCAAAGGCGTGTACATTCCTTCCTTTCTTGTTTGAGATTTGTCAAAGCTACACAATTTACAACTTCTAACAAATCTTGCTACTTCTTATTGCATTATGGGCCAAGCCACTATTCCCGCACTTAAGTGACCTACCACATTGGAGGTATGTGCACACATAATTTTCTTACCTTATATAGCAACTCATCTAGAAGATAAAAATCTTCTTCAGTTTTGATGATTTCTTGTGATAGAAGTTCATTATATTTTTTACCAAAATCTTCATCATGTTCATATTCTTCAACATATTCTTCCTATGTAAAGGGTTCTAAGTAAGTTACCATAGCCATTACCAAAATAGTGGTCTAGACAACATATTTGCGACAACATTGTTAGTCCATTTTTTATACTTGATTACTAAATAAAATTGTTAAAGAAAACTCATCCATTTGTAGTGTCTTGCTTGTAATTTACATTGTGCTTACAAATATTGTAGAGGTTGATGCTCATTATGCACAATAGTTTCTTTACCAAAAGGATAGTATCTCCATCTTTTAGTGGCATGAACTAGTGCATAGAATTCTTTATTATAAGTTGCATAACCCCTAACTATTGAAGTAAAAACCTCTGAATGATAACATATAGGCTTACCACCTTGAAGTTAGAGTACACCCATTGCATATTCACTAGTAGCTATTTCTACCTCAAATAGCTTGTGTATGTCAAGAAGAGCTAAAACGGGAGCATGACTTATTTTGTACTACAATGTTTCAAATGCTTCATTTTGTTTGTTACCCCAATTAAAGTTTCTTCCTTGTGATGCAATTTTATCTAAAGATGCAACTATGTAGGAAAAAGAAGGAACAAATTTTCTAATGAATTGTGCAACTCCTACAAAACTCCTAGTTTCTATAGTACTATTTGGTGTAGACCAATTTATAATGTCTTCAACTTTAGATGGGTATATTCTTAATTCTTCTCCTCCTACAACATGCCCTAAATATACCAATGATTCTTTGCCAAATTCATATTTCTTTAGATTGC
Source organism: Cunninghamia lanceolata (assembly GCA_027924645.1). Taxonomy (NCBI): domain Eukaryota; kingdom Viridiplantae; phylum Streptophyta; class Pinopsida; order Cupressales; family Cupressaceae; genus Cunninghamia; species Cunninghamia lanceolata. Next base: position 4,119,528 of record BSBN01000231.1, on the reverse strand, counting down.
ATAGTAATTGTTATTCTTTTAACCTTTGCAAGACTTCTTTAATGTGGATTAGGTGTTCTTCCCATGTAGAATTGAATATTAGAATATCATCTAGATATACTATCACAAAGATATATGCACAAATTCCCTTAAAACACCATTCATCAACCCCATGAAAATAGCGGGTAGATTACTTAAGCCAAAAGGAAGTACTAACCATGCATAAAAGTTTGTTCTTGGTTTTGAAAGCAGTCTTCCAATTATCCTCTTCTTTCATTTGCACCTGATGATAACCAAAATTGAGATCCAACTTAGTAAAATATTTAGCATGTTTAAGTTGATCTAATAAATCATCTATCCTTAGGAGAGGATATCTATTCTTAATTATAAATTTGGTAAAAGCATGATAGTCTATGCACATTCTCCATGAATAGTCTTTCTTCCACACCATCACTATGGGTGACCAACAAGGTAAAGTGCTAGGGCAATTCACCCCTTTCTCCAATAGCTCTTGTAGTTATCTCTTGACTTCATTGCTCTTAAGTAGAACTATCGATACAAGTTGATATTTGGTAAAGAAAATTCTAATAGGAGTTAAATCTCATGTTCCACCTCTCTTCTTAGTGGCAACCATTTTGGTTTTGTAAACACTTCCTAAAAATGACAAGACATCATTGTTTTGTCCCTACTTTAGTGTCCTTTGATTATGTACTTGACTCCATCCTTGACCTACCTATACTTATTAGTCCTTCTCATAAAAATATCTCAAACATAAAGATATGGACTACCAAGAAAAATATCAAAAACCAAGAACAATATCAAAAACATCAAGGGGAATAACATCAACCTCTATTTCAAATATGTTGCATATTTATCCCAAATTTTACTTTGCATATTTTATCCACTTGTATCTCTACACCTCTTTTTACCCATCCCAATGGGTATGGATGTGGATGTTCCTTTGTTTTTAGCCCAAGGCTTTTAACCAAATTCCTTGAAATAAGATTACATTGTGATCTTGGATCTACCAAAGCATTAACCCTATTCTTTTTTATTTGCAACTTCAAAACAAAAAGTGTGTTCATCTGGTCAAACTCATTTTCTTAGTGGTCGTGCATCCAAGTTTGTTTTGATTAGATTAAAATGAGTTTTTGAAAGGGCCCGAACCCTTTTACAAACTAGCCAAAAGGCAGATAGAACGGGTACCATGAGATATGGTACTAACCACAAAGGGGCAAATAAACCACAAAACAACAATACAGAGCATCGAGATCCAGACAACTCCAAACCCTAACGTAGCAGATCTAACTCCCTTCACCTAAGGGTGCACAACAGTGACATATTTAGGGAATCCTTTTTTCCTTCTCTGAATAACCGTCCAAGAAGACTCAATGTCTAAGTCCTCAAAACGAGGGGAAAGGATGGAATCCTTGGTCAAAGCCACAACCAAGGAGATGGTAGGGCCGCAACAAGAATTGGGACTGCAAATTGAACTGAAGTTGGGACCCCAGTAGAAATTGGGACCATAGGAGAAACCATAATAGAATATGAAGCTAGGACCTCAGAAGCAAAGGCGAGATCGTAGAGGGGGGCGAGTGAGCAGCACCCTTCAACGTCACAGGAGAAGATTAAACATCAACCTGTGAGGGCTCCTCATCTAGAGTTGCCACTTGAGGGATAGAAGCGCTAATGGTTGAGTGGTCATCAAGAGCATTCTTCCACCAAGTAGCCACACCATTACAACGAGAGTGTAGACAAGCAAAGGCCAGATGGCCAATAGCAAAGCATTGTCGACATCTGAAGGGGAGGCCTTCGTAATCGAGAAGTTGCATCCACGTCCTATCTCCCACTTTCAGAACAATCTCTCCATGCAGGGGTTTGGAAATGTTGATGTCAACCAAGAAACAAGCTAGCATGGAGTGCCCTATGAATGAGGTTGTGGAGTCAACCATCAGAAAGCGGCCAAGAGTATTTCCAATGTCCTCATAGCAATCTTCCCAGAACTGGAGCCAGAGATTCAGGAGCTTAACCCAGTAGGTCTAATGTTGAGGGGTTCAATAAGAGGGTTGAACTAGTATCCCTCTCCTCAGGGGAAGAGGTCACCACAAAGAAGCCTCTGGCACAAGGGAAGAGCTCAATCTTACTCTCCACCAAAGGTTTCCGAGATTCCAAGACCCACTTATTTAGGTCTGGCAAAGATGGCCACAAACTAGTAAATCTACAAACCACCCCATGGTATAGATAAATTTCCTCATTCTCTTCAACATCTTATCCACACTCAACCACCGAAGAAGGAAGAGCACTAGGCGAGGGGAAAGCACTCCGAGAATGGCCAGCAGAAAACCTAGGGGCAGCACCCATGACCTCAAAAAATAGGGCCCTAAAAGAGTCGCGCCCACAGGAAGGCACCTCAAGAACTCCCGCAACCCCAGCCAGCAAAAACCCTACATTAACACCAACAAATCTGCCTGACTTCGGGGAACAAAATGGCGGAAGAGATTTAGGCGACTGACACTCTAACTCAAGACCAACAACGACGTGAGCAGGAGGAGCCGGAAGAGCGAGAAGAGCCATTGCAAAATTTTTTTGCTCCCTAGTTACAATGTTAATATGTGTGCATCCATGTTTGTTATCAATATGTGAACTATTGAATATTTCCATTTCACCTTCATGAATAGTTAGCATAAATTTATATGTTACTTTCTTTGCCCTTAGTTTTAGTCTTAGGATCAAGCTTCCAACATTTTGAATTTACATGCCCATCTAACTTACAATGACTACAATGATTTCTTGTGTCCTTTATATTAAGCTCATTCAAAAAATCTTCTTCTTCCAAATCTTCCTCAATAATACTAAATTACTTAGCCATAGCTTTAACCAACTCACCAACGAAGGTTTGTTCTCTTTCCATTTTACTTTGTTGCCTACTCATGTGCTCTTGTTGACCATTCCTGATTTTCTATCATGCCTCTCATGTGGCCTTCAAGGGCTATCTCCCATGCATTCAACCCTTCCATGGCTGCACATTGAGCTCTTGTTAAAGTCAAGCAAATCCTTCCACAATCCACAAAATATTAAACAGCTCTGATACCAAAATTGATTTATAAACTCTACTTCAGAATTTAGGAAACTATTATAATACTTAATGCTTTCCTATTTGATTTGCAATGAAAAATTCAAATTATTAATAGAAGGAATTATCGTGCTTATGCATAATCAAACATGTAAAACACTCACAACACAAGAATTTATTCTAAAAACCTCCAATGTGGAGGAAAAACCAATTGTGGCAGTGGCAATGTGCCTTGCTACCTCCTTTATTACTTTGCAAAAAGATGATACAAGTGGGCAATCTTGCCTTCTACTTCTGCTTATTTCTCCTACAAGAATAAAACATGCAATAATTCTTAACTTCTCCAACTATCAATGGATTGAATGCTCTCATACAAACCTACACTATCATCTTCCCAAGTGCATTATCAATCATGCTTGATATAGTTTGCAGCACTGTGAAACACTTGTCCTTGCACCTAAAATTTATTTTTTGTTCCTTATTTTCCTATTAAATGTGTTTTTGAGATTTTATGGATCATAAAATAATTAAAAGAACACTCTATTCGCCAAACACCATTGAAATACATTCAAAATCCATACATGAAAATAAAGCATCTCTCTGTCTTTTTCATGCATTAAGAAGTACGCAAATAGACATGAAATAAAATGAGAAGTCTACTCTCAAGGTAGTTTCAACAAGATGGAAGACTCTTCTTTACATGATTCCTTTTCTTTAAACTCCCATAAAGCAATCCTCCACATCAAAAGCCTCCAAAATCCATCACATAATTATGGCAAGAGCTCTTCAAGAGTTCTTGAAAAGCAAAAATGAGAAAAATTGCCTTGCAAAGGATAAAGATGATAGTTTATATGGGAGTGTCATGTCATTCATCCTCATTCAATGACAACGCATGACCTGCAATCAAAATCATCATCCTAGTTTGCGCTCAAATATTATTTCTCAATTTCAAAATATCGAAACGTATGTAATACACATAATTAAAATCATCAAAATAATGTATAAGCACTTAGGAATTAACAAGGTTCAACATAAGGAGACATGGTCAAACTCATTAACTCAGATGACTAGTAAAAGTAGGAATTCACAATTGAGCTCTCACGAATTCACAAGATAAAGTAAGGGTAATTAAGATCTTGACTGATCGTGTTCTCTTATTCGCCAACATCTTAATATCTGTGTACACTCAAGGTTCAAATCAAATATATCTAAAATATATATAGTTGAAGTAACATGATTAAAATTTCACTATTCACCACAATAATCAAGATCACTCATATACACGAGTTATGTCTCATTCTAATAATTAGTATCGAAATCATGTCTCAACATGATCTAATCCAACATATACACATGCATATCCCACCATAGCAACTTTCCCTAAATCACTATTCATGTTCAAATCATCTCATTTAAAACTTATTTAACATTTAATATTCATAGAAATTATATTTAAATCAAAGGAGTGTTTAAACTAGAGTTAATGTCACATAAGTATGCATATCCAATATAAATCAAATAACCATCTAAGCACCTTATAACCATGAATTAAATCAAACATCCGTGTGCAACATATATGAAAACCCTAATTAACAATCATAATCATGTATAAAGTTGTCAATGTACAAGTCCAACAATATTAAATATCCAAAATAAGTTGCAATAGGTGTGATTGAGATTGTAGAAGTGAATGGGTCTTACAGATATCCCATCCCAAGAAGTGAGAGAGAATAAATACCACCCCTAGAGAGAGAGATGCTCCATAAAGAACAACTTTATCCATGTTGTAGAAGATAAAAGTCAAAGCATACTATCTCACAAGTGTCGAAGTAGGTCACATGCATTGAACAATGTATTTCCCTATTTGAAAAAAGAAACACGTATATTTGTTGACTTCCCACTCTAAAGGTTGAATGGCAGATAGATGGCAATCTCTAGAAAATATTCATATTTCATTGCACTTACGCAAAAATGTGATTGTGTTTGATCAATAGATTTCAGTACAACTACTCAATGTGTCATCATAAAAGTATCCACGAGTCAAGGAGAAAGAACATGGGGATCTATATGTACCCTCTCTACATCCAAGGAAGGTGATGAAGCTTTAGGAGAGTTGTCATCAAAGTGAAGAACAATGTCCTCAATAGTGTTGTCAAGATCCCAAAGTTGGGATTCAACAAACAAAAATGAGATACCTAGTATGTATGTATGTATCTCAATGTGATGGATCTTATACACGTGTGAACTTGCTAAACAGAGTCTTCATAAGCATTTAGAGAAGTTGAGATCTTTGTAGAAGTGGCATGAGGAATAATCTTTTTATAGTGTTTGCAACTTAATGTGAAGAAATGTCAATTAAGAAGTGATCACAAGAAGATAACGGTTATAATATATCTCAACACAAATCAACTAAGGAATCCTCACAAGTAGATGGAGGTTCTAGTGGATCTATGCACAAGTAAATACAAATAGATACAAATTTTAATGGGTATCCACACAACTACTAGACAGTGTACCAAGCAGTAAAAGGGCACTCTAAGAGCTCTATGTGATGTATGAACTCAAAAATAGTGAGAAATAGATTTCAACAAACTCTTCATTGTTAAACCATTCATTCTTCCCTTAAATATCACTTAGCTCAAGGATGAAACCAAGGAGATAGGGTAGAAGGGACTTCCTAGTTTACTAATCTTTTATATAATATCATCAAGGCTAATAGCTCTAGTAATTTAGACTAACTACAAATTTTGTGAATTTATGTTTATAAACCATGATAGGAACTCTCAAAAAAAAAATTATAAAACTTTACTTCAATTTGATATTACATGATCACTTTTAATATCAATTTATAGTTTGTAGATCAGGTGTTATTTTAGTTACAAGAAAACTCCCAAGAACTGAATCTACTGAGTCAAAATAAGAACAAACAAAATTTACCAATTAAAAACACACCAAAATTTACACTCCCAAAAAAGGGCTCAAAAAAGGAGTTTGTATGAGCCAAAACGAACCTATAGAAGTTCAAAAAATGATAACTGCTCACCAAGAATTTAATAAACATAGAAATTCTTAGAATCACAGGCACCAATACCAAAAAATAATCTTCCCACTATAAATACGTCAAAAAATAAAGCCAGGGTCAAAATATATTACCCTGATTGAAATCCAAATGAATGAGAACATGCTCTCTAAAGTTTAGGTGTCAAATACTAATGCAAAACACAACCTAGGAACACTCAAGCAATATGAGGTCATCACGACATCATGCTAACATCAACAAGTGATTTGGCAACAAGGATTGCATGTCCGTTGATCGATATCGTCATGGCAAGATTGTGTGGCTTTGACTATGTAGCAATTGACGGTGTCGCGTGGTGATTGTTTAAAGATCAACTGTTAATGTCGCATTTCGATCTAGTGCTAACAAGGCTATTTGATAGTTTTGATGTCATCTAACACGTGGCAATAGAAAAATTTGAAGGTGGGCATTTGCGTGAGCGCTTACCAAAGTGTTATGCAAGTGCTAAAATTTCAATCAACGCTTATAAATTTGTGTTTATTTTTTAGGCCTTCGTTGTCTACGTCGATTTTCGTGTCGTCTGATTGTACCCAAAAAAACTTGGGCTATTAATCAAGTTGTCTAAATTGGACAATTTAATAGGTAGTGAATCCTTTCCTTGGTGATTCTGGTTGTGGGGTCACCTAGTCTATATATGAAAAATTCAGGCACATTTTCAAGTTTTTGGGCCTTTTGAATGCAATGGAACAATCTATTTCTTTCTTGGAGACCTCTTGCAAAACGTGACTTCAAAAACAGCCTAATAACAAAACTATAAACTCTATATGTAGAAATAGCTTTATAAACCCTATAGGTAGAAATAGCTTTATTTTGCACAAAATAACATAAATTGCCTAACTAACATGCTATATTAGATTATGGCTCAAAGTTCCTATAAGATGTATGCAAAGATGTTATGATATTATGTAAGATGTAATCATATGCGAAATTAAATCTAACTGAAGGAACTTGAATGGAATTAAACAAACTACCTAATGCATAAATAAAGATTTATAGATATTAAAATATGAGTGAACATAATACCATCTCATTCTCTAAACTAGGCCTACAAACTATGTATTCATAAAATGCAATGAAGTTTCATCTTATAGTGAACACGAGGAATTGAGAATAAGAACTCAATGTCCTGAAATAAAATGAAATCATGATTTTCTCATAGTCTATCTAAAGAAAACCAAGAAATAAGGAAAACTTGACTTATAATTATCTAAAGAATATCTAAAAATAAAATGTCTGATATCTATAATATCCACCTAAACAAGATGAATATACCTAAGGTACAATGATGCATTAATTACACCAACACAAGCAATAAATAGATGATGAAAATTCTTCTAATGCTAGTGATAATGATAATTTTGGTATTGATGATAATTTTAATGATACGCCAAACACATCTTACATGAAGGTTACAAATGAAGCTATCAAACATGATGGAAATAAAGGAAAGATGTACAAGTAAATATCCACTAAAGAATATTAATAACAAGGACATGTAAGCCAAATCACAACTTGTAGATCAATTACTCCAAGGAAGACATTACCATAGATCAATGCCAAATTGGACTGTTTACGCCACTTCATCCAAAAGCCTTTCATGAAGGGATGAAACTTGACATTTTAGGTGGAAGCCTTTCAAGAAGAGAAGATGCTTAATATGGATATGCATTTCAAACATTTTTTTTAACAGCACAAGCACACCTTCCCATATTGCCATGGAGATAATAAAACGAAAAAGCCAGATATGCTCAAATACATGATATCAATCTTTGAATGATAACTTCTTCCTTCATTATTGTTATACTAACATTAATCTTTCCAATGTGTTATTTACTTAGTTGCATCTCAATAAATCCAAATTTCTGTTTAGTTTAATGCTTAGCATATTCTATTTGACAAATCTCAGGTGTGGTTCGAAGACTAATGCTGGCTCGACATTTTGAGTTAGTCAAATTTGAACATTAGCATAGTTTTAGATTGCCAACTACTAGCATTAGCATAGCAGTTTTAGTTTGTTAAGTTTCATTAAAGACCAATTGTATGCACAAGTTTGAATGTCAATGAACTTTTATAACTGAATCAAAGTTGATAAAGGTGTTCCGCCCTACGCACGATGTTACTTTCAAATTCAAGATTCTTGCTTGACAGAAGCTATACCTTCGATGTATTTGCCAAGTTTTAGGTATTAATTTCTTTGGATCGTTTCTGGGCTGTTTTTGTAAGTACATAGGAATAAACCATAGTTTTAGCTAACCCCACTTATTGATTGATCCCTGAACTCTATTGATTGGCAAATGAATACTTATACAAATTGTTGTTCCTAGATCCAGTCTACTTTGCACAGTCAAATCTTGCCTAACAAGGGTTTTTCCCAATGTATGGCTAACAATTGTCAAATTATCTAAAAACCTGTGCTATCTCCACTTGTAGAGCTTCACAAAGTATCCCCATGCACCAAACATTAACACTTGTATTTCCATTTCCACGTTTTTGCAATCTATTCTAAGAAGGTAGGGTAGCATGTGATTGAATCCTGACTACTTCCATGTCCATGATTCTCTCTAAAATATATTCAGCTCATTGATGACATCCATTATGCACTAAAGTATGTTTGAACTCTGACCACTTCCATGTCAGGGATCATCTCTATAATATGTTCAGCGGGGATGGAATTTATTCAACCCTGGCCACTTCCGTGTCAACTAAAATATATTCAGCTGGTTGTTGCCATCCATTGTATGCACTTAGTGTGCAATTGAACCCTGACCACTTCCCTGTCAGTGACATCTCTGAAACATGTTCAGCCCGCTGATGGTCCATTGTGCACTTAGTGCACAATTGAACCTCGACCACTTCTGTATCAATGATTATCTCTGAAACATATTTAACCAGTCATGCAATAAATGTCATTCCATTATCATTATACTTGTTGCCTTACACCTTCCCAAGTGAAATCTGCAATCACATCCCTAGGTTTTTCTCCAATCCCACCTACTAGGTCACTCCCAGCTGCTAACAAAAGAGTTTGGTCTGAAAGACAGATGCGTAAGTGAATTAGATCCTACTCAAAAGAACTGCAGCTTTTGCCCTATGTCACACCATAAGCACATTCACAATCCAATTCAATAACTTATTATTAATATTTGAAACCCAAACCGCCACCTATTTGAGTTGAACTATAGATGTAAGAATTGCCCATGCAAAGAATAACACAACCAAACCTAGAAAGAAACTGTTGATATAAATAGACTGCCAGAAATCTCTGATCTATATCACAGAACAATTTTTCATTTTTTTGAAAAGGACTTGCTTTCTTTTCCCTGCTCAATCTACTGATAAAACTATTTATGAAGTACAGGAAATTCAGGCAAATAATTTAAAAATAAATGATCACGGTGAAGTAAAAGAAATGGAACATGAGTGAGAATACATTTTGACACTAACTGCTTGATCTCCTTGAGTACCTTGTATCAATATGCAATAAGCTTCGGTAGATCCTCCAGTTTTTTTGTGTCTACTTAGTGCCCAATGCAAAAGGATAGTTGTTATTCTAGACAAAATACTCTTTCCATCAGACTTAACATCAAAAGCTACGTAGGTTATGGTCAATGTGAGTAGATATCCAAATACTGATACAACAATGTTTAAAACAGCATTTTAATTCTAGACACCTAACTTCCAGAAACCACAATATTTATGTCTACCACCCTTGTCATTGGAAAAATTTGGACAATGACCATCCAAAAAGAAGTGGAGTATCTAACCTCAGTTATCCAATGCTTGTGTAATAACAATGCCAGCTACAAACAAAACTATTTACAACCTTAAGCTTCTAATCTGAATCTTCATTTTAATCTTCAGCAATTACTGCAATCAGAATGTTCGAACAGAATACCCATTATCATTGTGGATTTCATTTCTTACCAAAATTAAAATAAACCAGTAAATTCATTGAGTAAAAAAGACCCACCATAATGATCATTAGTCTGCAAACAAGTAATTATAAAACCTCTGAAGATGCACTCGTCCTTTACCCACCCCCATGACCCCTTCCAGCATATCCATTTCCCCTTCCACCAAATCCATTTCCCCTTCCACCATAGTAAGATCCTCTGAAATTCCCCCGATAGCCACTACTACGGCCGCCACGTCCCATATGAGACCTTAGAGAGGAACTGCCAAAAGTCTAAAAAACAGAGACAAATTCCACTATTATTAAAAAGAATAAGCAAATTACAACAGTAGAACAAATATTACAGTTATAATGAGAATTGTTCTAAATGCTAATGAATATCAGCAAACAAAAGCATGTTCTCTCATGATGTTGAAAAACAACATATGAAGAAAACTGACCAACCTGTGTATCAATTTTGCGTTGCTCAGAGAACCTTGATCTTCCTCCACGGTCAAGTGCATCACAGGAAAGTGAATCAAAAAAGTCATCCTTAGAATACACTGGCTGCAGACAGCAGGGTGCATTAAAAAATTACAATCAACTAACAATGAGAAAACATAAAACATCAAATCATATACTACAAAACAATGAAAACTATACTACAAAAACATTCGGAGAAGAATTCAGAGAATTTGGTGAAATCATATAATAATAAAATTAAGGACATGAAATGAATGAAGATATAACGAAAACAAAAAATTATACTACCTTTCTTGAGCCATCTGGAATGCTCCTGGAAGATTGACCCAAGGCCCCATCCTCCTCAGCATTTTCATTTGCAGGTTCTTCCTCTTCACCATTCTCCAGTTTTTCCTTTGATTCTCCTTTTCCAAGCTGACCCCACACTTCATCCTTGTTGAACTTCTCGTTCATTGCTATAAAATCAAAATCCTCAGTAAATTGAACTGCACCATGTGACATCTGAAAAAACAAAGATACCATTTAGCAGCCATTAACAATTTGCTCAGAATAACAAAATACATAATGCTCAATACAGTTCAGCAACCATAATGTGGCAAATTATTAATAATAAATATAGTTCGATGTGTCTGTCTCGGAAAATAAAAGTGTTTCACACATTTCTGCAAAAACAATGATACTAAGTCGATGAAGTAACATTCCCTAATGCTTTGGCTCGGCATTAAATACAAGAAATAGATTCAGACAATCATAACGCTTAACTCAGTTCAACATACAAATCTTTGATAATAAAACATGAGAATTCAAAAGATGAAATATACACATATCAAGGCCCAACCTGCCTCTTGAATGCTTGCCCTATCCTTAAATTTTTTCTTCCTACAAACTCAAAATAATCTCTCTTAAACCAACAAGAAAACTAATCAGGCAGATCAATTCTTGCATGCTCTTTTAAAAGGTAGCCTTCCCTCGTATTCAGAGCAATGGTCGGGCTAAGGACACTGTTTGGAGCCAGTGTTGAAATCTCAGCTTGGGGCAGTGGACCAGCTTTCATGTGGCAAACAATCCTAATGACACAAGTATTGCATGGGGGAATCACCCCACTTGGCAAATAGTAAAGTCTCAATAGTCTCAATTCTGTGCTCCCGCATTGAGAAGTGGCCCCGCTCATTTGACCACACGAAACTCTGGTTAAACTTAAGCACAAGTTGGACAAAAATCACTTTTACTTGTTTTGTTTATGTGGTTAAACTCAAGCTCCCTTCAAAAGTGTTGACAGATCAAAAACAAAAACATTTTTAAGAAGTAAAAGAAATCAAATGGAAGACATCTTGCTGAAAGAAATGATAGAGAAGACTTTCTATTGTACATTGATTCTAGAATTGCTGAGCATATCAAGTGTAAAAGAAGTGTTTCAAGGGCTTGACCAAGAACTGTAAATAAATTAAAGCCGATATAAGGTAATGCCAAACTGTGGCCGATTAAAGGGCTCATAATTATACCACTCAGATGCAAATATGTTTATATGCACAGCTTTTGGAATGTGTATATTCCTAAAATGATCCGCACTTTTTTGTTGGTCATAGTAAAGGCAAAGCAAGACTTTCAGGTACAGCTTCATAAAGAAGGGTCACCAATTAGAGCCAAGAACGGTGGCATTGTAGTTTGCTACAGAACAAAAAAGTTTGTATAGGCTGGATGTTATTCGTTTGAACAGAAAGGATATGGTCGTGGTTCTGATGTCACTTGACAACATAGTTACCAGATATGGCCAGATCTGGTTCAAATCCGGTTGGGTCCAGCTTTTTAGACCAGCTGAATTTGCCTGATTCAATTCAGATTTTTTCAATTCCCATAGAAATTTAACTGATTTTTTTTGAAAATTCTGCATTTCCAAAGTTTTTGGCCTCCCAAACAAATCAAAAATTTCAAACCTGGTAACTACGCTTGACACTTAGAGGTATTGGAGATTTGACCACTTAAGTTTTACATATGTTGATTTGGTCAGCAAGACAGATATAGTTCTTGGATATCTCAAGATAATAGATGGAAAACGGAACTTTGTAAGTCTTGCCATGATGGATGGTAGAAAAGTGAGAATAAAAATCAAATCATATCATAGCAGCATTAGATGAATTATGAAGAGATGGAGTGAAGGGGAAGTAAGATTCTGACTTCCTGACTGGGTATGGCATTGATGGATTCAACTCTCATGAGTTGGGATCCTAACTTCTTCATCAAGGGTGCGGATAAAGGCATTTTGATTATGTTTTTCTACATTACAAATTTTAATTCGCCAATAGGCTTTTATATGTGAGCATCATAGTGCTCGGAATTGTCTCACGCCGTAAAAAACTTCACGTCGGCAAATTTTCTAAACTCTCCGGTTGTTTCCATCGGCATATTCCTTGAACCTCCTATGGGTGCAAGTGCTAGTTACAAGTAGCTGGGAGTGGCTGACCGATGAGGTAAAGGACATTAGTGAGTCATTTCAAATATTTTAATTTCTTCTTAAATAAATGTTGGGAATTGTTAAGGTACTTTCAAATAGAAAATTGGAAGTCTCCTTCAATAATCCTCAGAAGGCAGGATTTGAAATTATCAACTTCAGATGATTTTTAAAAGTGCTAATGAGGTTTCATTCATATCACTGATTTTTTACTGGCATTATATACTTGACAAATAATAGTTCAGAATCTTCATATCTTTGATATGCAGTTAATCTTATGCCAAGGTTCATGAATCCTCCAAACCAAGGTATGCTCACCAGAGCGCAACAGTGCCATCTGAATGTACCGAGTTGTGTTGTATTTTGAAATGGGGCACTGCATAGTATACACATATTCCAGATGTTGCCGAACAGATAAACAAGTGTACCTCAAGATATGCTATCAATATAGGTAAAGGCATAGGCCTATGTTGTTCTAACTGACAGAAGCAGAGTACAGAGCAGCTATGAATGCATACTGTGACACAAGTTGGCATAGTATTATAAATATACCAATTCTTTGTGACGAACAAGTTGATTAAACACAAAGTTTATAATGCACACCCAAAACATATGCAGTTTCCATCAGCATTTCATCAGAGAGGAGATACTAGATGAAGAGGAAGAGTTGATATTGTACAGCCCAAGATCAACCAGCTAAATATTATAAAAAAATTTCCTTGCAGACAAGATTGCAAGGTTTAGGTAAATGTTTGGCATTCAACCAATGTTTAAGAATAATGCATTTAATACAGTACAATTCATCGTAGATAGTGGGTATCATCTTAGCATGTAGGACACAATGCATTTAGAAGATCAATAAGCAGGTACATAAGTCTTTCTTGTCTTATTTGCTTGAAGATGAAATATTGTTGATTCAAAGGCCATTCAAATGTCCATAAACTTTAGCATTCTACAAGAAAGGAAGATTGGATCCTCAAATGATATTATTTACAAGTGTCAGAAGCAAAGAGACTTGATTGACCTAGGGATCATTGTTTGTTCGATCAGTCTTCTCACTTTAGGTTTTCTAGTAGGCTGACTTCCAAGTTTGGGATAATTTATAGGTGAGGACATGAATGTATTAGGGATTCACTTGCAATTTTTATTTATTGTTTCCAAAATAGTTTGCTCAACCTGCAATCCATCCACTTGCTGTCAAAGTCATATACTTCATTGAAGAATATCATTTTTTCATCTTATCCATTTTTATATATTTGTACTCATTTTTATCCCTTTGTTTGCACATTTGGCAAGGTTCACTTTCATTATTCAGCTTTAGTCAATAATCACAAAATGCAAGTTACGGTTGAGCCCCACAGGTTCCAATGAAAATGTGCTGCCACTGCAATACACCTTGTTAGTCAGCTTTAATTAATATATCACAAAATATGCGTTAAGACTGAACAACACACAGGTTACAATGAAAATACTGCCACTGCAATCCACTTGGCAATCAAAGTCCTGATACAACTGTAAGTTAAAAATCCAACATCACACTAGCCCAAGTACAGCCAATGCATCGTGTAAGAATACCAATACCCTTCAAATATAAAACATTCTCATTGACATTCTCAACTGACTGTTGGAACCAGAATCTTTGGCCAAATAATGGGACTATCATAAGGTATGAATTCTCACAATAAATTAATGTGTCATGATCAAGAATGCCCTTGATGTCATTACGTATTTATGTTGTGATCTTTGTAATCCTCTCCAAGAAATTGTTTAAAGAAAAGATCTTTTTATCATGCTAAAATTTATTATATGTTTGATCCTAACATCATGCTGGCTAATCATCAAGAGAGGAATGGTTCTAAGTATAATAATTCCAATTTAGAAACCATAATTAATAATGCAAATGCTGAATATGTTTGAAGCAGATTCCTAAATAAGATGGTAAGATGTATCAAGAAATAGAAGTTTAAGAACATTACCCCACCACCCCTTCCTCTTCCACGACCTCTCCGGTTGACTCCAGAATTCCCGCCTGGAACGCTCGTCTGAACAACAGAACACACCATTTTAATCAGAATCAAGAAATCTAAGAGAGGCAGAAGATTTCATAGAATCCCTCATCCAGGGTTAGGATAATGAATAATCTAAACTTCTGCATTTTCTACCTGCCTCTTATGCTTAAACTTATTTAAATTCCAGTGTTTAACAACTATATTCTAATCATAAAAAGTGAAGAGAATAAAAATGAAAAAATATTTTTCATGCAGATTTACAAATATAAGAATTTAGATACTGACACCTTAGCATAAACATTCTGCATTCATCTCCATAATACATAAGTGTGTTATCTACATTTTGTATGCTAATAAAAAATTGCCTTCTCAAACACCACACACAAACACAATGGCAGTAGAGAAATCATCTTGAGATAACATTACAACTTCAATGTGGCCATAAGCTCTAGATTATTGTGCCTCCTGACACTAATTGGCTTCAATTTCTATTTAAAATTTCAAACATCATCAAAATTACACACATCTACACCCAGTCAATGGGGTAAGTGATAATAACATTAATCGTCTATATATTACATGGAAACCTCGCATGGTAGGAAGGATTAAGCATAAGTTCGGTGGGGCTTCAAGAGGCAACCACAGGCAACATGGTGGCTCATTTTTACTTATATCCTAAATCTCAATGAGGCAGAAGCATTAGCCTTTTGGAGGGTGTAAAATTGGTGGTTTCCCTTCCATGCAAAGATTTGGAAGTGGAAGGAGACTCTCTCCCAGTAATTCGGGGAATGTCAGGAAAGCCAATTTTAATCTGGCACTTAAGAATTATTCTACAAGAGGCTCAGGAAGTAGCCCAACAATTCAATAATGTCCTTGTTTGCATTGTTTCAGGCAGTCAAATCATGTGGCAGACTATTTGGCAAATGCTGGTACTGACCAGCTTCTGTTCTCATCTAAAATTTGTGATTCACCTGATGAATAGTCTATATATAACATTTATTGCAAGCAGATTATCTCCCATCGGATATTTCTTATTTGGGGGGATGATTTAGCCAATACAGGTGTCCTGAAAACCAGGACATCCATCTTAGATATCAATAAAAAGCTCTGCTGTTGGCTCCAGCAGTGGTCGAGATGCTCCCCTTGATGTTTGTGGTCTTGAGGGAGTGATTGAGGTTCTGTGACAATCCTCTTTGGCTCCTGGGAAGCAGAAGGCAGACATCTTCATTTCTGTCTAGGTCTAGCCAAGTGTATCAAAAATTTGCAAATTATTGGTAAGGATGGGAGACTAGAGATTTCAAGTGCCATTTGTCTTCCTGTTTTCTCTTATGGTGGTTTTCGCAATGCCCTTCGTCTTTCTACCCAAGATCTGGTAGGCCAAGAGTGTTGTCAAGGTGATTGAATGAGGTTTATCAACAAGTCAAGGGCGATTTTCGCCAACTGACATGAGTGGATATACTCCTTTGCACTTCAAGCTCAGCTAGACCTAGGAGGGATATTCCTAGAGGCATGAAATAAAACACAAACAAACTAACACAGCCATACCCAATGAACACTTGACCCCCAAAGCTGTCACTAGGTCAAGACAAATTGGTTGCAAAAGGCTCTATATTAAAATGATTACCGCACTATGCATTTGCACCCAAATATAACTACATCACATTCCTTATATTCCTTGAGATGAATCCACTTAACTTTTTATACACAAGATACATAGTACAGGCATACATCTACATGATTCACCTATGATTAAAGCAGTTTTATATCACTTCAGATTTATCCCCGGTTATTACATTGAATCATGAACAGCATGAGAAACCCTAAACTAAACCTACTCCTCCTACAACTAACAGAACGAGGATTTGATTAAAATAGTGATTGATCCATCCCCAATATGGACCGGTGCCTACTCCATTGAGCAACAGAGTCATAGAGTGCAAGGAGGAAAGAAAATATACAACAGAGGATCAATGGAACTAGACATATATTCATATATATGGCACAAATAGATTTTCATGTGGACATACTTAAATAATCCAAGAAAGAATTGCAATGATTCATATGCAACAAAAGGAATAGCAAATACAAAGCCTTGTATTAATTTAGATATTGTCACACACCTCCAAACCCTGGTTACAATCGGGCCGGCAAATGTGACAAGGGAAAACATATAGCTGCGATTATACACTTGCCAAAATCACTACAAACTCCCGTGGAGACATTCCATTACATGCAGATTTGATTTACATATCCTTCCTACACTATGCTGAATACATCCCTTCACTTGCAAACCAAACCAACGTTATTTGATGTCCAAAAATCTTCCCTAGACTTTTCAAGACCAAACAATTGGTTCAGCGACTAACCCTTTAAAAGAGTTTCAATCTTCCTCTTATAGCCTTCTCAATGCGGATCTGAGAATAAAATGGGCGGGAAAACCCTCAACAACCCCACCAACTGCAACAAAAACATCAATTTCAACTACCCATTTCGCATTAATGGCGATCCCAGAGGTTGTTGGCGCGCTCCCAAGCCATCCTAGGGGTTGTTGGCGAGTTCCCAGGCGGTGGGAGGAGAAGAAAAGAACCATCCAACCCAAAAAACATAGAAGAAAAGAAGAGCATCGAGGGTCGGGCCTCAGGCCTTCTTCCTTCCGCCTTCCTCAACACTTGAAAGAATTTTAGTTCCCCAGACTTCAGCCATCGGGCCTTCCGCTTTCCGCTTCCAAAAGGAATTACGAAAAGAAACCTGCCGCCACCCGCAAGACTTAGCACAATTTTGAAATCATCGAGGATCGGTCGCCGAACCTTCCTCCTTTCACCTTTCAAAAGAAAGGAGGAAAAAAAAACTCCCGCCCACCGAACCCTGCAACACTTAGAAGAAAAAAGGCTCTATCGAACTTCGGCCGCCAAGCCCTCACCATTCTGCCTTCCAAGAGAAAGAAGGGAGAAGGGAAGCATCCCGCCTGCCACCGCCTGCAACACTTTAAAAGAAATACCCTAGCGGACTTCGGTTGCCAGACCTTCTTCCTTCTGCTCTCCCGGAAGAAGACGAAAGACGACCACCCCGACCTCCGAAATCTGCAATACTTAGAAAATTATCAAAACCCATGGAGGATTTTGACAATCAGGCTGTCCTATTAACACATGCTTTAAAGAAGATGGAAAGCTGCAAACCCGACCTTCGACGCCCGAAACACTTAAGCGATTTTAAAAGAAACCAAGGGAATTTCGAAGCCGATAGGTATGGCACGACAAAAGACAGGAACCCGAAACCTCAAAACTCTGAAAAAGGCATAAACACAAGGAAAACACTTATAATTTTTTGGACTTAGTCATTTTTTGGGTTTCTTCCTTGTATTTCAAAAAGAACAGGCTTGGACCTTTGATGGATTTGACAAGATTAGCTTCTTCGGGCCTTCCTATTAACACATGCTCTAAAGAAGATGGAAAGCCGCAAACCCGACCTACGACACCCGGAACACTTAGGCGATTTTACAAGAAACCAAGGGAATTTCGAAGCCAATAGGTATGGCACGACAAAAGACAGGTACCCGAAACCTCAAAACTCCGAAAAAGGCAAAAACACAAGGAAAACACTTAGAATTTTTTGGACTTAGTCATTTTTTGGGTTTCTTCCTTGCATTTCAAAAAGAACAAGGTTGGACCTTTGATGGATTTGACAAAATTAGCTTGTTTGGGCAACTTGGAAAGATTTCTAGACAAATATTTGGCTTGAAAAATAGGAGTCCCAACAGAGAATGTGGTCAAGTGGTTGGGTCATTTGGTTGAGGTCCAACAAGGACATCATTGCACCATAAGGTGTGTTGGGCAGTAGCCCCGCTAGAATTGAAGGTAGAATGCAACCAGATAGTGTTGAAGGATGCAGCTAGTGAAGTAGATGGAAAAATTGCGACAGCATTAGTTCCACTGAAAATTTGCAGATATATAGCAGCAAGTATAAGTACAGGCCATTATGTGGTGTTCACGCTGAAGTAGTATGCCTGATAATCTCAAAAAATGTTGTAATAGGAGTGGGGCCCCAATTCAACCCATAAAAATATATAAATTTATTAAAAATAAATATACATATAAATTATTAAATACATTAACAAAAAAAAAGTATATAAATATAAAATAAATTAACAATACATAAATAATTTATATTTTTATATATAAGACATAAATTTAAATTATTAATACATTAACAAGAAGTTTAATATATAAATATAAAAAATGTTAGTAATTAAATATAAAATAAATTTGTGATAAATAAATAATTTGTAATTTTAAAAATAATAAATATATTTAAAAAATTAATTAATATAATATATATATATAGAGAGAGAGAGAGAGAGAAGGGGGGATGGTGGACGGAGAATTAATTAGTATTATAATCTATAAATCTGTGTGCGCAAGAGGAGGGGGAGGAATACATGTTCATGTGGGAGCTGCATTTTTTAACACCGCTGAATAGGGCTCCAAACCATCCACAAACGTACCAATGCATTCAGCACAACAACAGCACCCAACTAGGGGAGAGATGATAATTGGTTATGTGCCTGAATTACTGTGTTAGTTATGTGTCAAACCCATGAGTTCCAAATCATTGTCATCTCTCTCAAGCCAAGAAAAGTATGTGTCTGACTTGCCAGCAGGGTGACAGCAAGGCCATCTGGAGCCATTTTTATCAAAAGACGCCATTCGGGAAATCCAGCAGAGTGCCAAAAAGAAAAATTTGAGATTATAAATGCCTCTTTGCAGAGCTGAGAAATGGTTTCTTTTCAAAATAGGGAATTTTTTATTACCAAAGTTCATTTTTTTCCTTTGGAATTAAAGTTCAAATGAATAGGAAAACAGGCTGAATAGTGAGGGAAAAATATACCCATGGAGAAACTAGCTAAGTTCTGACAAAATGGAAAGGATCCACAAGTTGTCCTTGATTTATGTTCAATGACTGCACCGTGATGCTTGAACCAGTTGTGATTAGTGTTAGAAAAATAAGCAGTGCAGAATTGAAATAACAATGAATTAGCAATAAAAGCACAAAATAGACAACACAGATTTACGTGGAAAACCTAGTAATGTACCAGGAAAAAACCACGGGCAAAGATCTCTCAATTTTATTCTCAGAAGAAAATTCGCAGTTTCAAAGCTTTTTCTCATGCCTTGGCATTCAAGCTCGACAACCTTAAGTAATCACGAAAAAGCACATGCAAAAACCGATCAAATCTAAAAATAGATCTCCATGCATAAAAGCGCAAGTGGCACTTCCGCATGCAATTTTGCATGGTGTACACGTGGAACATGGCCAAAAAAAAAAAATCCGGCGAGGCCGTTAGGTGTGAGGGGGGATACGCCCAGCCCCCCTGCAACCCCCTGTCCAACAACCTTGCAGGTTTTCTTTCCTTGGCCTTCTGCCCCGCTGGGCGGGTACCTAGGTCACTAGATGAGATCTCATGTTGACTGCTCGTCACTGCTGGAATAAGTAAAACTGACTTCACATTTCAACAATTAGAAGTCAACCCCCCATAATGGAACATAAACAGATCAATTGATCATAATAGAGATGTTGATTATCAATCAAACCCTATATAGTGATCAATAAGGTCAATTGGATGCGACTTTGCCCCAAATCGAACAAATTTTATATCAAGAAGTGCTAAATGCATCCAATAATAAAAAATTAAGGTAAACTACATTATATTATTCCCATAACAAAGTATTATTGTACTACCAAGAGACTATTTGATCAATTGAAACCAGTAATGACCAATTAGTGCCAACTGGGTGCAATTAGCCACAAAAAAAAAAAAATTGTACTAAATAAAGATAATCATGAACAATTGTACTAAATAAAGATAATCATGAACACCTGCAAACAAATAGGATCGGGTAGGTGCAATTTGGACTAAATAAACCAACTCATCTGCTAATGAATGTTAGATTAAGATATGACCGATTGCAACCAACAACTACTGAAGGTCAACCAAGGGCATGATTTTCTGAGTAATTCAATGCACTTGTGGCTAACTGTATCAAATTTCCCTCAAACTAAGTGCACTTCCCTCGTAGTATGCCAGTTTTCAATCCTAATGCACCTGTCACCCTCTATTTGCTCATAATGCACTGTCATCCCCAATTCAATCCCAGTCGTACTTTAAATAGATCAATTAGCATATGAATTACGACACCGTGTTTGCATTCACCTTTCAATAGTTTAGTACAAAACTTAAGTGCCCTTTATCATGATTTGGCTCCACAAAGCAAGGTTTTGATACATTAGAGTTTTTAGACCATAACGCATACACAATATAGTGCAGATGTGTTTATAGCATACAAGCATGTGCGCAATCCCATGTAAGGGTTATTCTGCATGTGTTACTTCAAATTTAAATTCAGAAGCATTGGTTTTAGGATTGTTAATGGCTCAAATTTCCGAGTCTAAGGATTGAACCTGCTTATCCACAGAAAAATCTGTGTTTCAGATATTTCATAACAACATTGGCCTTCTTGAATGGAAATCATCACAAGTTTCACTGACACAGTTCATTAAAAATGCAACAAAAATGTCAAGCTAGATTTCCTCTTTCTAAATATATAATCTTTTATATTTTTTTGATACTGTTTAAGATTTAGTTATTATTTTATTGTAAACATGTCTTTATACCTCACATATATATATACATTGCTCTATTTGCATATTTTTTATTACTTTACCCAATTTTGAAAAAACTAATATTTTCACAATCTATGCTTCATTCTACACACATTCAAAAAAACATTTGAGTTTTCCAGAATGTTACAAAAAACTGAGTAACCTACTCAAAATCCATTTTTTGGGTTCTGTTGGATTCTAAAATTAATAAAATATAATTTTAAAATATTTTATAAATATATAATAATATATGATGTCCTCAACCAAAGGGTTTCAAGAAATACATATATCTGCTCAAAATATAGCTGGAGGATGGTCACCTATCCATCATATTTCACTCAAAAAATAGACACACCTCTTCAAAATTTAACTCTTGAACACAGTTATATTTCACCAATTTAAGGAAGGCTAAGTAGTTTAGAAACTACATTAGTAAATGCATATAATGTAAGTATGATACACAAATGAAGAGCAAAATTGGTCTTCAACCAATCTAAGGAAGCTTCTCAACCAGTCCCATCAATTTTATGGAATTTTTTCAACCAGTCTATCAAAGCAAACATAGGGAAACAATAGCAAGTTAGAGAGCCATAAATGATTAGCAAATTTTGGCTTATTTATGACGATTAGAATTAAAAAAAAGGGCTGTGCCATAAACAATTGAAAGCATGGTATCATTGGAGTAAAGCAAAATTATCTGCCAGGGTCCACATTGTTTAGCCAGTATATGGAATTTTTATATGCTCAAGGCACATACTACCAAAGAGTTGCATTCCAAAACAAATTAATTCCATGATTGATAGTGTTCGAGTGCCTTGAATTCATTTTTGATATTCAATAAAATATAGTTTCCAACCCCAAGAGAAGGAGAAACCTACCACACATTGTTCCCAGTTGGTTGACAGGACCATTGATTTTAAGAGACCAATTGACAAGATTCCACACTGATTGCTGATAGGGTTGCCATGAATGGTGTGGGAGAGTTTGTGGCAGATGATTTGCAGGCGAAGGGGTAACCCTTGGTAGTTTCTCCAGACCTGGATCTGTCAATGTTGGTCATGATGAGACAGCCATCAATTGAACAACGGCTTTGTGAAAGGCAAGTTCCCTATAGTTTCAAATATCCATGTGTGGGAACCCCGTCAGAAGGTTAGGATTTCTTTCTCTGTCTTACCAAGATTTTCATCTGGCGTCTTTCCAACTTTTGGGGCAAACGTGATCCTAGTTGAGTTCAGGAAAATGATCATAAGAGAGCTCCATCTCCTTCTAAGCTTTGTGCAGTCGCAGATTCTCCTGTACTGATTGTTTTGGAGGAGTCAGATCTGGCCTGGGGATCCCTTTGTTCTCTCTTTTGTCAATTCAGTAGTGATCGGTTCTTGCCCAAATAGATGGCTCTCTATTGCAAACATTAAAGACTGGATTTTGAGTGTTTGGGGCTGGGAGCTTTAGACTTTTGCTCTTCCAAACGAGCTTTTTATTTTAGATTTTTCTTCAAACAAGAAGCAAGTCAAAGTGCTATCACCATCTTGGACAATTGCAGATCAAAAGGTGGTTTTTTTAACCTAAGAACCACAATTAATTTGCTCTCTTCCCCAAAGCCCTCTTTCTACAGTTTTGGTCTGGCTTTATGGTTTGCCTATGGAATTTTGGCATCGTCCAAGTTTGGAGAAGATTCATGCAAGGCTTGGCAAGCTGTTAGAAATCGATCCTATGCCCACTTAAAAATGGAGAGGGGCCTACGTCTACTGCTCCCAAAGTAAATTATCCTCTCCCCCCTTTGGTAAGCTTGTTCAAGAAGTGGATTATGAAAACCTCCCCTTTCGTGTTACAGATGTCATAGGGTTGATCATATAGCTAACTTCTTCAAGTCAGTGAATTTCAATAGCTGACAGGCTCTAAATCTGGGAAGAAGGGTTGGAGGCCGAAAGTTGTTTCTGAGGCACGGAAAGCATTCCTGTCTTAGACATCATGGGTTGTTTTTTACAAAGGACCCCTCTCCCCCTCTTTGGAAAGCTTTCTTAGAAAAATGGTAGATGCCTTTCCCTAGTCCCGAGGCTGCTTGTGTGCATCTCCTTGAAGAAGATCTAGTAAGAGAGGCTATTCTAGCTCTGTCCAAATGACTTGCTGAAGGATAATTGATTCAGTCCAAGATCGGGCACCCAGTGAAGGGCAGCTAATCCTAGCAGCCACACACATACACACAGCCACTCAACTAATCAGAGAGGGCAAGGACTTGCCGCCATTCAAACACGCATTATGAAATCAATAACAGCAAACAATTTCCTTATTATTCAAAATTTAGATCATTTACTTGCCTCACAGGCATACAGTCCAGCAACAGGGACTTTACAATCCTCTTAGTCACACTCTTAACACACAGAAACAGGCTTATCAGCCAACCCAATGAAGAACACTACATCTTTCTCTTCTACTCTCCCTCTCTCAATCCTCAGATACGAAGGAAGATCTGTCATTATTTTTCTGCTACACTCCTAGCTCTCTTTTTACAGCCTCTCTGTCTTACATATTTGTAGACTTCTCCGCCTTTATGGGAAATTTTGATATCCTGCAGCCAGAAGAAATTAACGTCTCCTTAAAGATTGACTGCTGCATTCTAGTTCTGACAGCTAAATTTGGAAGACACCTCTCCAGTCTCTAAATTAGCCCTCTTTTACATGGTAATTATTGAGTAAGAAGGGGTCAAAAACATTAACCACTATAAGTAGCCACTCCTTTCAGTATAACTTGTGGCTCTGCTAGGACCCTTAGGCATTTAGCCTTCTCTTCAAGGGTTACAAATTGAAATTAGCACTCCATCTTCATTTGTTTAATGAGGTGATCTCTTACCTTGTTGTAGCTCCCTTCAAATCATATGGCCTAGAAAACTGTGACAGCCAACATTATTTTCTGGTTTGTTGTTGTCCAATTCTTAACAAATTAAAACAGAGATCTATTGAATTGGAAAGGCCCCTTAAATCCTCATAAGTTGGCAAGGGTATGCATATAGGTTTTGAGTTGCATTTATACTTCCGTATCACTCACTTTCACTTGTCTCTACAATTTAGCAAGTAGGGTTTCAAACATTCCACACTAACAATTCAGCCTTCTCTTCAAGGATTGCAGTTTCTCACTCCATCTCTATTTGTTTAATGAGGTTATCTCTAACCTTGTCGTAGCTCCCTTCAAATCATATGGCCTAGAAAACTGTGACAGCCAACATTATTTGCTAGTTTGTTGTTGTCTAATTCTTTAACAAATTGAAACAAAGATCTATCAAATTAGAAAGGTCCCTTAAATCCTCACAATTTGGCAAGGGCATGCATATGGGGTTTGAGTTGCACCTGTACTTCCATATCATTCACTTTCATTCTTTGTCTCATCACTTTAGCAAGTAGGTATTCAGACACATTTAAAAATTTCGCTACTGATGTTTAATTCTTTTAGGGTCTGTTTCCAACCAATGTTACCAGGAGACATCTTTGGTACAAGAGACTTGTGCCAAGATGTCTCCTGATATCCAAAGACTTTGTTTCATGTCTCTCTACACCTCACGTGTGGTCTCCTAACTTGAACTACAATTGTATATAAAAACAATTAAAATATGTAAAAGATCTCTACTACCTAACCCTGTTCAACTAACCTTCATTCGCTGATATTAAAATGCTACAATTTTATGCATTCTATGTCTTTTTAAAGTTGTTTAAGCATACCATAGTATAAACTATTTTTTCTTTTTAATTCTTAAATTTGTGAATATGTTTACATAATTTTTTTATTTTTGGCGTCACACCATACCCATCTCCTCTCTTTTTCCAAGTGGCATATAGATACCCATCTCCATCCCTCGTACTAGTCCCTCTCTCCTGGTAACATGTTTCCAACTGTTTGTTTTCAGAAATGCACTGAAAACCCAAAATAAGGGCAAAGATTGAAGAGAAATGAAAAACAATTTAACTCTGACTCATTCCAAAAAGGCTCTATGTAACTTATACACCCGCAAACCCTACCCCATATGGAGATCAGAAAATTGCTCAGGCTGTAGCAAAAGAAGCTCCAAACCCAAGTTCATCTTCCAAATGGCTTCCCAACTTGCTCAAAGTGCCCAAAACAAGTAGAATATGGTTTAGAGGAGCTAAGTGACGATGGTGGAACAATTTGGGCCCTCAATCTACTTTTGTTTCCATGTTGTTTTGAAGTGAAAAAAGGTTGAAACAATGACAACTGGCAGGGAGTACTGAGTTAATTCAGGAATGCAATTCCCATACACATACGAAAGATTTTCATGATGTTTCAACAGGGCCAGGGCCAGATCAAGCAAAGCCTCACTGCATCCACAGCACATTTGGGAGAGGTCGGGTATATTATCCTCAACCCCAATCACTTGTACTGGTTGGAGATGACTTACAGAAATGATAGAGGTGCATGCACATACAAACACACTGACCAATTTTGCCCTCTGGCTCATTAATAAATTTTTATTATCTTCAATTTACCTGTTCTACCCACATCCACAATAATATCCACATAATGCAATTGTTAGAATTATTCAAGAAACCAAACATACAACCATCATTGACGAAAATAAACTAAAGATACAAACAACAATGAACCGAAAGAAGTGCACAAACCTGTTGAGACACTCTCTGTTGACTTGAAGATGTTGGTAAAGGCAACAAAGGTTGACTTTGTGCCGCCTGAGGTTGTGAGATTTGTGGTCTTGGGATCGAAGTTTGAGATACTTTCAGTGACTCGGTTGACATATGTGGTCTTGGGATCAAAGGTTGAGATACTTTCGATGACTCAGTTGACAATTGACTTATAGATGTTGATGTAGTTGCCACTGGCTGCAACAGTTGTCCTGGGGTAACCAAAGTAGGTGCTTCTGAAGTTGGAAGATTGAAAGAAGTTTGGCCACCATGTGAAGAAGTAGACTGAGACATGGATTGGGACGCTGAGGTGGATCCAGAAATTATACGAGGTTTACTTGAGGCTGGGGTCAAAACAACACTAACTTCTTGTTTTGAAGAAGCTGTTGTAACACTTGATGATGATGTTGTACTGGGTGGCAGTGAAGATATTTTTGATCCAGAATCAATTGTTGTTGTACTTGACGTAGTCGTATCCACAGGCATGGAGATTGAGAAAACTGGAGAGGCAGGTGAATCAGACAAAATATTAACAGGCTGCTGTAAAGGACTATTGAATGCCAATGAAGCAGGCATAGGCGCTGATAAATTCACAGCGGTCTGTTGAACTTGTTCTTGTTGTGTTAATGGAGGTGGCACACCTGGATGTTGGTGGAAAGGCACAGGTTGCTGTGGTAAATGAGGAAGTCCAGCAGGAGGCCTATAATATCCCTGCGGCTGCCAATACATTGGCATTCCCAGTCCCATTCCATTTGCTCCTGGTGATGAAGGTGGATGACCCCACGATCCTAAATTTGCACCAGCTGGATACATTGAAGGCATACCACCTGGAAATGGTGATGGAACAACAGCTGAATATGGATCCTGAGAGCTCATATCTGATAAAGGCCCACCTCCAGATGGTCCAAACTGTGCAGATACTGAAGCTGGTCGAGAATGTTGTGACTAAAAGGAAAAGTAGAAGAGATAAGTCAGTAAGATAATCAAAAATGGACAGAAGTTTTAAGAATTAGCTCTTAGAAATGATGTTTTTAAGATGCCAACATACCTGAAGAGAGATGATTGCCGGGTCACTATGCAATTGAGAAGTTGTCTGGGCTGGAGGTGAAGACTTTACTTGCAAATCCTGAAAAGAAAAAGAAATGAAAATATATTATTAAATTTACATCTGCAAGCAATACAAGTCTCAATTTAAATTCGTAAGAGCACATAATCTACAATAAGGACATTTATTGGTCATATTAAGGCAGCATTAAAATTTGACTTTGATTCAAGAAAAGGATCCAAAGAAGATGTGTCACTCAGAGAGTTTGTGATTCTAAAGGAAAGCTCCAACCCTGTGGAAAGAGAGTTCCCATTTTTCCCAGAAACTGAAAAAAGGTTTTGACACAAAACCTTTGAAAAATGAGTACAAAATGCTAAGAAAAATATATGCATTCAATGTTGTTAAGGATCATACACTTTCTAAAGCACTCAAAACAAAAGTGTCATTCAAAACTATGCATTTCACTATGCTCGGCAGTAAAATCATTTTTGAAATGCTCTGCTCTTTTTTCTCAGATATATAGATTATTCACAGTAATAGATGTCTACCAGAAGTGATAAGCAAGCAAAGAGAATGATTATTAAACCTCAACAATCAGCGTTTAGCAAACTCTTTGCCAAATGCCAGAGCTACCAAGTTTACAAGCTTTGTGATGAACCAAGCAAACTAGGCTTCAAACTCTTGAAAATCATGGTATGGCGAAGATGATAAAAAAATCATAAATCATAAATCAGATATGAGAGCAAAAGCATGACCAATTTCGTATCTGCCACAATTCACCCATTCTTAAGACTATGTCACTTGATTCTAGTTGGAATCAAACTTGAGGGAAAAAATTATTAAAAATATATTAATGTCATAAAAACACAGATAAAATTTGAAACCGAATTCAACAGGTTAATAATTACAACATTATAATACAATGATATATACAAAATAACAAATAATCATTAAACATTAGTGCAACGCCAATTTCAAACATGTAAAAATAAAAACAAAGAGGTAAGTTGATAACATAGCATTTCCGCAGATTGTCAGACTGTGGTATAGTTGTTGAGACAGAGCATCACCATGCATCAGACGCAGGTTCAAAGTCAAACTCCAGCAGGCATACAGCCCTAAATTGAAATAGCTTTCATAGCTTTCCTGAATGGAACTAACTAAAAAGAATGTTTGCCTGGTATCATCAAAAAAACATAGCATTTGCATAAATTTAAATGTTGTAAAGTTACAACACAACAACAGTAAAAATTGGAGAGTGGCACGGAAGAATCCAAACCAAGGACAGCAAGCCAGGCAGACAAGGAATGCAAACTCAAACAGCAAACAAATCCAAGATAGAATGTATAAAAATGATGGCCAACAAGGCTTTCAAAGAATTTCATGGCAATGGCTCAGAGAAGCTCCACACCAATATTTTGAATACCATGGTCATATTACAGCCATATTAGGCTTCAGATAAGAGGGTAAAAAATAAGAAGTGAGGGCTTATAATAGAATTAAAAAAATCTCCAGGTAGGCCCGAACAGGAAAACAAAATGCAAAGGACATGTAAACCTAAGATGCTGTCTGAACAAAAAGTCGCTATAGGAAAAAAAACCACCCAAGATTCTTTGTTTTCAAGGATGATAAGTATGTTGAATCTTGAATAAGATTCCTTCACAGACAAGTGAAAAAAGTTTTGCTTTGAAGGAGCATAAGTATGTTGAATCTAAAAAATAAAAATAAATAAATAAAAAATGTTGAATATTTGGGTAAGATTGCCCCACAGATAATGTTAACAACTTAGGTTCTCCAAGATTTTTTACTGCCCTAGCTGATTGACTACCTGCTCGTCAATCGCTTGCACTCAAACTACTCCCGTGTCGGGTAAGGTTTCTGCAACCCTGCTCCACCCTCCTTCCTCTCTCTCTCTTGCCTCACCATCACTGCCTGCCTGCGCGAACATTGAAGGACTGTAGCTCAAACTGCCGCCGAATGCAGCTTACCATGACACATCCAGATTGAACAAACCTGCTCCAGTGGTCTCAAATGCTTTTGTTCCCAAGCTCAATTGCAAGCCAATGGTTCACTCCATCAACATGTTAATGCAGCATGCCCTGGTTGTGCATCTCATTGTTTCCTCAATTTGGGGGTCCAAAATATGTGCATTTGAACTGTGCTGTTGTGTGGTCGTGTGTATTTTATAGTTATCTTCAAAATCAGAAAGGACTGAGATGCAGTCTTTCCATGCGGCCCCTAGTTTATGGGCTCTAGCACCTTGTTCCTGAACTTCTAGTCTGCGCACTTCAATCCAAGGGTGGATGTGCCTGAGGATGTGTCGATTTGGGTAAGGCTTCCCTTTCTTCCATTGAACCTCTGGAATAAACACTCATTAGACCTTACTGGTAATAAAATAGGCACATTTCTTGATTGGACTTATTCCAAATTCCTTAATCCTGCAAGTGCACGTATATGTGTGTGGCTTAATCTCAAAAAAGCCTTGCCTACACCATTGGTATTAAGATTTTGGACTGGTTGCATACTCAGGTGTTAGACTATGAACACTTGACATTCAAATGTCTTTCTTGTCATGAATATGGCCATTTCTCTAAAGATTGCTCCCTAAAAAAATAAAAGAAACAAGCGATCTAGGATCAGAAAGCCCAGATCCCCTAACTCTCATCCCCCTGAAAACTCAAACAAATTTGGTAGAAGACCAGGATAAACTTTGAATCTAAATCAGAACCTGAAGAGGAGACCCAAGAACAAGCAATTAAGGTAATCTCTCACAAAGCAATGTTGAGCACCCAAACCTAGCTAGAAGACCCACCTGAAGAACCTCTTGAGGAAGCAGATACAATAAACTGAACTAAAATGGTTGACGATGTCACTGTTCCTGGAGTTGGTCCCAATCCTATTCTTACCAGATCATCTACCAAGCAAGGAAGGAAAACAAATCAAGAAATCAGAACTGAAGAATCAAAGAAGAATGTTGTGGCTAAGACCCCCAAGCAACTCTAAAAGGCTTCTCCAGAGGCAAGAAACCCTCCAAAAATGGTATTGCTCTCATGGAATTGTCAGGGCTTAGGTGGTGCCCTGTAAAAAACTACCTCAAGGGTCTTATCAAAGGTCAGTGTCCTTCCTTGATATGAATTCAAGAAACCAAGCTTAACCTTAATTGACTCATGGAGATCTATTTGGAAGAAGTCTGAAGTGGAAGTTATTAGCACTCCTTAACCTTTTAGGCAGGTGGATTCTCTTTCACGTACCTAAATATTTAGGCCCCTAACTGTCCTACCAACAAAAGACAGTGTTGGTTTCTCTATTTTCTCCTTCGTTGAGGGACACAAACCTTGCAATCTCATTCTGGCTGGTGATTTGAACCTTGTTCCTATTAAAATATTAGTTGTAATATTAATGGTCATCTTATTAGGATATTTCTATTTTTTGTTTTAGTTTAGATAGCTTAGAATGTTTCTATTTACATTGCTTTATTAGCTGTAAATTATTTATAGAAACATCTTGTACTCTCTTTAAATAAAGCTTTGCTCTATGTTGTAATCATCTCATTTTATATAATATCATTCTGATTTCTATCAACATGGTATCAAAGCAGAAAATCGATCTATGATTTCATGGCCGTGTGAAGGGCCCCTTTTTTTTAGCAAGTTTTGACAGAATTTTTGTGGGAAAAATAAAAATTCTGCAAAGATTTTTCGAAATTTTTTTCTAAAAAAATTTGCTTAAAGAGTTTTTGAAAAAAAATTCTATAAAAATTTTGCTAAAGTTTTTGGAGGTTTTTTACTTTTTCAAAGTTTTCGAAGGTTTTTCTGAAAAATCTTACAGTTTCTAAGCCTCTTTTTAGATGATTTTGGAAAAATCGTGAGTTGTGCCAGCTGATTGTCTAGGGTTTGTGCCAGTTGATCACCGAGTTACCTCGTTTTTCGTGCTTTGGAAAACAGGAGGGATGGCATCTTTGGCATCTTTTGGGAAGAAGTTTTGTAGAAAATGGTCGGCCGATGAGAAGTCCAACCAGGAAGAGTCTCAACAAAGTGCTCATGTGGCGGAGTATACTGAAAAGGAGTCTGCATATTTTGCATTTTGAGGACCAGCACTCCATCTAGTTATGGGTTGAATTAGTTTTTGTTTGTACGATGACCATTAAGGGAGGGTATTAAAATATTAGTTGTAATATTAATGGTCATCTTATTAGGATATTTTTATTTTCTATTTTTGTTTAGATAGCTTAGAATGTTTCTATTTACATTGCTTCATTAGCTGTAAATTCTTTATAGAAACATCTTGTACTCTCTTTAAATAAAGCTTTGCTCTATGTTGTAATCATCTCATTTTATATAATATCATTCTGAATTTTATCAACAGTTCTCTTGCCATCAGAAAAAAGGGGGTAGCTCAAGAAACCTATGAAGGATTTATGGATTGATATTAAAGTGTGCCAAGAAACCTATGAAGGATTTAAGGCCTTCCTTCTCAGCAATTGATCTTCACCTTGTTGGGTATGCATCCAATTGGTGTGTGGTAGAGAACAAATATGTGGCAGGGTACAAACACGGTCAATCCTTGCCTACATCTCCACATCTTGACTGTAATAACCACCCTAGGTTATGGCATAGATAACTTAATGAAATTCATTGGAAACTGATGCAAACTTATTAGTTTGACTTTTTTTGTTTTATTGAATAACACTGCTGTAGTAATGCATCTGAACATTGGAAGATGGTTAGACAAAATATTACTTCAGAAGTCCCATGATTCCAGCTAATATGATGTTGCAGGTGTAGAAATGTCACCTCTTACAACAATGAACTCTTGTGATGTCTCGGAGCTGACTGTATTGGGGTCTGCTGGAGAATTCAGACTGTTGAAAGTGCCCAGAAATCCACACAAATCGCTCAGATTGCTCTCAAAATGCAAATCTCATATTACAAAGGCATAAAATGTATTCTGCTAGTCTAGGCATCCATATTGCAACGACAAAACAGGTTTATTCTGAAGTGATTTCTGACGCAGCTCCCCAAAGTCATTGCTGGTACGGAAGCCAGGGTGTTCCACCAAAATGTCCATAACTCCCGAAATACTCCAGATTTTCATTTAGGATCTTTTGCAATAGATGCTCCTACCTTAGGCGACCCCACAGGATGTAATAAACCATTCACAAAGGCAGCGAATGATTTTCCTAACTCCCACATACTCTTTGTGATGTATGGCAGCTTAGAGGAGGAGTACGGCCAGCTCTTCTCTGCCAAAACCTGCTTACTCAGCCAATATTTGTCTTTTTCTGCCCACAATGAGACAAAAAGACCCTTCCAAATCTTACAAATAATATTATAATGATTTCATATTTCTCCTGAGTACGGCTTCCTTGTACAGCCCCTTCGTACGGCACTCTTAGGACTCAAACAAATGATAAAGTTTTATCAGAATACCTTTGCATTGATGCTATCAACTCCTAACCACACCAGAAACAATACCAATCCAAAATCTTCTGACAATTTATCAAAACACATCAAAAGCGGTCAAATCCATACAACTACTAACAACTCCATTTATGCTCTCTTGATTTTCTGAGTGAAAATCACAAATTACCCAGCTAGGGTTGATATTACACAACCAAAACCAGATGATGTCTGAGGCTAAACAACCCCCAGAATAACTCTGCTAAACAGCCCCAGATGAATTTCATGTATCCAAATACCATGTAGTAGCTCAAAGCCTCAAAATGAGCGAATGAGTCTATAAATCTGATTCCTCCAACACCCCCGCGCTCATGCAAATAAAGAATAATATTTAATATCCACCACCATGCACTCCCACTCCACAACAAACATTGCCTTGAATAGGCGTTCATAGAGGAAGGGCCCCACCAGACCCAACGCCCACTAAAGACAACATAATATATACTTTTAAAAGAATATAAGTTATATAATGAATATTTTAGCAAATTGAGGCATTCCATAACTTATAATAATCTTTTAAAAGTCACATTTCCCTTTAACACTTACGTTAGCCTTCGAGAAATAAAATACTAAAGCTAACGTTTTCTCAATATTCACTGATGGAAAAGGGGACATTATAGTCCTCCCTCCCCAGAATTGCTTGCCCTCAAGCAATTTGCAAACCTCAACCAACGGAACCCTCCTCAATACCATCACTCAAGGATCCGAAATTAGTCTAGGAGGTTTGTGAACCCCCAAATACCATATGCCATGCTGTGTCACAATTGCAATTGCCATTGTTCCTCCTCCAAGAGTCCCAAAATGATGAACCCAAGCATGTGGAAGTTTGCTGCCCTGAATGAACTCCCAAGGCAAACTATCATAGTTTTCATCATAAACCTTCGTAAGATGAACTCTCAATGCTTGAAAGGTCTGAAAAAACACATCCTCGCTGTTGTTCATGACTGAAATCAGCGCTGAACAATCTGATTTTAACTCCCTACATAAGGAACAACAGCTGCACCAAAAGAATCTCCAAGAATGAACATGAAAGTGGAGTATGGGAATGCTAAAACCCCACTTAAGTGATGCTGGAAAAGACTCCCTAAAATCCTCTCATAGGAAGTTCCTCCAACTCCCAACTGATATACCTTGCCAACATTCAAGAATAAGTGCAAACAAAGGTATATGGTGGCTGATCTGTAGTAAAACAGCAGAGTTAAAACTTAAAATTTGAACTTCCCTCCACCAAGGAACACCTCTTTGGTCACCGTAACCTCCCAACATACTTGGTTGGTGACCTCTATCAAGAAAGTGATGGAATGAGACAACTCCACCATGCTTGTGTTGTGCAACTCTGCTATTCATGTGGGCTTCATCTAATGACCTAGTGAAACCAAAGACATCTCTCCCAATAAGAATGCCTTTCACACTT
Organism: Cunninghamia lanceolata; assembly: GCA_027924645.1. Lineage (NCBI taxonomy): Eukaryota > Viridiplantae > Streptophyta > Pinopsida > Cupressales > Cupressaceae > Cunninghamia > Cunninghamia lanceolata. The sequence goes on along the minus strand of BSBN01000231.1, from coordinate 4,085,343 downwards.
CCGGTCCAAGTGCTTTCAACAAATGGAACCTCCAAGGCACTAAGATTTTTGTAACTAACATCACACATTGCAGGCTTTCTAAATTCATCCTCTTGCTTCCAATGTAGATTATCTTCTTTTTCCAACTTAGTCATGTCAACATTAATATTCAAGGATCTAGGAACAATTGATGTCTCCCAATCCCACTCAAAAAGAGAATTATCATATATCAAGTCAGCACCTATTTCATAGAGTGGATTATCAAATGTTTGAAAAACATGACTAGACCCTTGACTTACCTGATCTCTGCAAAATAAATTCTGAAATTGCATTTTTTTGCTGTTGTTTTGATTTTTCCAGCCAGCCCCTCATCTTCTTGTGGAAGCTTCTCAGGCCATTTACATCTGAAATCTTGACTTTGCTTATTTGGCAAGGCTTGCATAACTGTAAGGTATTCCTTTTTCTCTTCCATTCTTTTTGCAGTGGGAACACGTGATGTATCATTTGACATTCCCCTCAAAATCACTTTTTTCCATCATTTTGAAACTTGAGTTTCCTGGTTTGAAGGTCCAAATAAATTTCTCCCAATGACTTAAGCCACTGATTGCCAAGGACAATATCTGAATCAGCAATACTTACTATATGAAAAACATCTTTAACCTCATAGTTTCCCAAATGGAGACTCAATTTTGGAATCCTTCTTGTGCATTGGATTGTAAACCCATCCGCAACCATAACATTGAATCCCTCAAACTCCTTCGTCTGAAGGCCTCTTCGTGCTACAACTCCTTCATCAACAAAGTTGTGAGTAGCACCAGTGTCAATGAGGGCAGCGATTCGCTATCCACACAATACACCACGAATCCTAAAGGGATCATTCTTCGGTTGGCATGAAAGTTGGGAAAAGATACCATCATCAACTTTCTTGTTTTTTGGCCCTTCTGGAACTTCATCAAAATCCTCAACTTCTTCACAATCTTCGAATTGAGCTTGCTGTTCCGCTTTTTCTGCTTCATAATCAGCATCAACATACACCTCCAAATTGCATGCTTGACCCTTCTCATAGCACTTGTGACCTCCGTCCATGGCTCTTTGCATGTGAAACACAATTTTTTCCTTTTGAGCTCATTTTTTACTTCATCACTCATTCTTTGCATGGGTGGCCTTTGCTGATTGGGAATTTTTGAGATTGATTCTTTATCTTTATTGAGTGGAGAAGATTTGACTTCCATCTTGGTCTTTGGAGCTGAAAACTCCATGCTTCTTGCCTTTTTAATGGCCTCTTGCAAAGTTTGTGAGTCCAAGAATTTGACCCATCCTCTAATTGGTTTTGCTAGTCCTTCAACAGACAGAAAGATGAGTCTTCTTTCAGAAATGTCCGAAACCATTACACTAAGTCTTTGAAACTCAGTGATGTATGCATCAATAGTGTTGGTTTGCTTCAGCTATGCTAGGTCCTTGAAGCTTTGCTCCAGATCTTGCTTCTCAAACCTCTCGATGAGTCTATTGGTGAACTTGTTGTAGTTGCGATCAGATTGTGACCCTGTGTCACTTGACCATGATACCACCATTCGTAAGCAGCCCCATCCAGGTGTAAAGTGGCAAAATTTAAGGCTGTCTCCTCAAGCATAGGCTTCAAAGTAATGTATGTGTCGAGCTTCTGAACCCAAGCTCTTGCAAAACATTTTCCACTAACGTCAAAATGGTCCAAAGATACTTTACTCAGAGCATGCTTGTAGTCTTTGTTGTCCCTGTTGTCTTGTCTTCCACCATTCTTCTTCTTTTGGTTCATGTATTGATCAAAGGTTAAGTTTCTATGGACATGATCACGAAGTGTCATATATTCATCATGACATCATAATATCATCAGTGAATGCAATTCTATCCTCTTGCACAAGAGGAGTTTCTTCCCTTCTATTCCCGAAAGGTTGAAGGGGTCCCGCAGCTGATCCCATCGAAGTCCCGGTGGGTGTTCTAACATAGTCATTTCTAGCGCCACTATTTTGGGAGCTGCTAGCTTCAATATTATTTCTTGGGCCCTGAAATAAGTTCTAATCCATTTTATTTATTAATCTGGCCATCATATCGAACATCTGATCAAACTTCCTTTCCATCGTTTTGCCCAGACTATCAGGTGGACAACTTTCTTTATCTCTATCTGCCGTGACTGAATCCTCTTCAACAGAGTTCTCTGAACCACAAGCTGTTTTCAACTTCCTCTCTTCCCTCTGTTAGGACCTTCTCTCTCTGGCACTGGTTTGCTGCATGCAAAGTTAGGGAAATTCACACAGGCTGGCAGGAGACCAGCTCTGATACCACCGTAATGACTTTTTTGTTTTATTGAATAACACAATTGTAGTAATGGATCTGAACATTGGAAGATGGTTAGACAAAATATTACTTCAGAAGTCCCATGATTCCAGCTAATATGATGTTGCAGGTGTAGAAATGTCACCTCTTACAACAATGAACTCTTGTGATGTCTCAGAGCTGACTGTATTGGGGTCTACTGGAGAATTCAGACTGCTGAAAGTGCCCAGAAATCCACACACATTGCTCAGATTGCTCTCAAAATACAAATATCATATTACAAAGGCTTAAAATGTATTCTGCTAGTCTAGGCGTCCATATTGCAATGACAAAACAGGTTTATTCTGAAGTGATTTCTGACGCAGCTCCCCAAAGTCATTGCTGGTACAGAAGCCAGGGTGCCACCAAAATGTCCATAACTCCCGAAATACTCCAGATTTTCATTTAGGATCTTTTGAAATACCTTTGCATTGATGCCATCAACTCCTAACCACACCAGAAACAATACCAATCCAAAATCTTCTGACAATTTATCAAAACACATCAAAAGAGGTCAAATCCATACAACTGCTAACAACTCCATTTATGCTCTTTTGATTTTCTGAGTGAAAATCACAGATTACCCAGCTAGGGTTAATATTACACAACCGAAACCAGATGATGTCTGAGGCTAAACAACCTCCAGAATAACTCTGCTAAACAGCACCAGATGAATTTCATATATCCAAATAGCATGTAGTAGCTCAAAATGAGCGAATGAGTCTATAAATCTGATTCCTCCAACAACCCCACACTCATGCAAATAAAGAATAATATTTAATATCCACCACTATGCGCTCCCACTCCACAACAAAAATTGCCTTGAATAGGCGTTCATAGAGGAAGGGCCCCACCAGACCCAACGCCCACTAAAGACAGCATAATATATACTTTTAAAAGAATATAAGTTATATAATAAATATTTTAGCAAATTGAGGCATTCCATAACTTATAATAATCTTTTAAAAGTCGCATTTCCCTTTAACACTTAAGTTAGCCTTCGGGAAATAAAATACTAAGGCTAACGTTTTCCCAATATTCACTGATGGAAAAGGGGACATTACATTGACCGACCATGTACATACCCTATCACACATTTGTTGTCTACCATACACCAAGCGTTTGCACCCAGCAAGATGAAGATCAACCAACCAACGAGAAGGCCTTAAATCCACGTTTTGATCCAGCCATATAGTTGGTCTACTTGTGAGTATTCTTTGAGTGTTTGAACAAATACACTCCAAGAAATACAACAGTTTCACTCAAAAGCAAATGAATGATGTGGTTTCTGTCTACAACAACCTTTGCCTTGGATTAAAAAAAATTCAAGGTAAGGAACACTAGAATTATTGTTTAGAAATTGTAATTATTGTTTTCTTGAAATTTGCAAATATTATTCTTATTTTGTATAGGGTTTGTCAAACTAGGGCATTCAATTTGATTATATTAGGGAGTCGAGGATAATCAACCAATTGACCTTGACAAGATCAATCCTAACTCAAAATGGCTCATTGGTGCAAAGGAGCCACTTGATGAGGAAGACTTTCATATCTTTACAATGGCCAATGTATTTGATGAAGAGCAATTGAATCAACTTAGGAGGGAGCATAATATTGGAGCTTCATCATCAAAACTGCAGCCCCCTAGTGGATTGTACTTCATAGCAGCTAGATTGATTGGCTCCATCTATTTTGTGTTTATTTGTAGATTGTCACTTTCTAGCTTGATATTTATATTTTGTAGTTTGTGATTGATTGTGTCATTTTGAGGGTTTGAACTTGTAGTCGAACTATATAGTACCACATTATACAGTATGCACTGTAATAGTGATCTCAAAATTAATGAGAAAAATCCATATTTCAAAAATAATGGTGTACACTCTCCGTTTGCTTTCTCTCTCTCACTCTCTATGCAATTAGGATGGCTTTATATATAAAAAATATCAGTTGTTTCTCATTTTTTTATTTTTTGAATTTTTCTGCAATTTTAGGTTCCTGATATTATCTCTATCTTTTGGTTTGTCACGATATTCCTGAGAAAGATATGTGCTTCTATGGATGATAGAATTTACCGAGATTAAACAAATCATAATATATTCAAACAAACTAATAAATGAGAAAAGTAAGTGACATAGAAATATGCCTTTGGAAAACACATACTTCTTAAAATCTTTCAAAGTGGCATAGTAATGAGCGTACAGACTGATGGTCTTCCATAAAGTAGATTATCTTACTGAATTCATTCTCACAAAGAAGGCAATTACGTTCATAAAGATGGCTATACAAATTTCTCCAAATCACTTTAGAGCACTCAAAGGTCAAAGATCATATACCTTTATATCACTGCCACGAAAAATGATATAGTCATATACTTTGTCACTAGGGGGAATTTGAGGACCATCTTTCTTTCGTCCTTCAGTCCCAAAAGATCGCACTGCAATAGCAAAGAGAGAAAAATAAATAAACATAAATCAAATTTACACAAGCATTATTCAATGTACATGTTTTTCACTGCACTGGCACATTATCAACATCAAACAAATAACAGACTCCTACCACTAAAAGTGCCTGCAAGATCTAGCTGAGAGATGAAAGTAAAATGCACAGACCCAAATAGACATGCTTGGCTATAGGCACAACCACAATTGTTTTCCCTTCTTTGAGCTCTATGGTCTGCTCTTTGATATGTGTCATGTTTGATTGCAAACTAAATTATCATTTTATTGTTTATAGTTTCTCATTATTTTGGCATCAGTAATTCAACACTGCAACCATCTCCCCTTGACCCTTCCCCACACCACCATTCTCAATCAATGTGTGTATGCCAATAAGTAAAAATTAGAATAAGAATATAATGCAAGTAACTAGCATATGTCAAATGTGAGAAAAAATGGCAATTTTTAGGCCTAATCTGATTTATTAAGAAAAAAATAACCGCACAACTAACTGAGCAATGCCAACCATTTTAGTCCTATTCTTATTTCCAAAGAAACTTGCAGGGTAACTGATTGACCAATGCCAACCTAATAACAAAATTTCCTAATAATATGTTAACAATAGATGATATCTTGCAAGGAAATAAATCCTAGGGTCAAGAAATACTTACTGTGGCATCACATACATAATTCAGATGGGAAATGTTCTTGTAGAGACTTGAGAGATTTATGATTATAATATTCTGAACGCAATTCATACTTGAAAACAATGGCTTACCCACCTGACAGAAGATTCTGGCTTTTTCCCAATAAAGCATGCTATAATCTCTTTTTATTTAATATTTACTCATCGACATCTTTCATCTTCAACTTTTAAAAAAATTATACTGAATGGAAAAGATATAATTATACATCATCTACTCTAAGTCTAAACTACACCAAAGATGGCAACAATTCTAGCCTGATTTCTCTAAAGTGAACCACTGTGGAGGATTTTGTCAAATTACAAACTGAACTAAGGCCAGCCACTAGAAGACCACGCATAGCATTTATAAATAGTCAAAATACGAATACAAGTGAGAATTGCATTGGTACAGTCAAGATGTAGACTAAGAATATTCTGCAGGAATATTTCAAAGAATCTCTGCAGAAGATTAATGATCCTGATGTGCATGCTTGGGCAATGGGATCAACTGACTTGAGGAAGCTTGGCACTAGATGGGGGACTAATTCGATTCCATGATGCCTCTGAAAACAACCTCTGAAATTCTTGCCTTTTGGGCACATAATTCTTTAACTTTGAAAGAGTCTCCTTGAAATTTTGGAAAGAAAGTTATGTCCTGAAATAAACCACATGATTCGACATGGCAATACATGGAACCGTCGTTACACTGGGTGAGTTGAGAGTTATAAAGTTTCAAACCCCCTTGCCAGACACATAGAGATGAGATTATGGCACTATTCCAATCATGGGATGGGGTGATAGCTCCTGCAGTTCAATTCCCTTGAACATTTGTTGGCAGTCGTGCTTTGAATTTGGGTGTGCTAAGAAGGTATTTGAGCCATGAACTTCACTAGTTCAAAAATAAAAATAAAAATTGTTGCTAAGACTCTGTATATTAAACTCTCCCCTGTACCATATGGAGAATGTGCTGACACAGCTCAAATTATGATATGTGTTATCAATGCTCTCCAAAGCATTGATTATATGTAGAAATCCATATTCACTGTTTGGTACAAAATATACAGTATCAAGTGTACAAGTAGTGGTGTACATACAGTTCCCATCATGCTTCTCTACGCAAATTTTCAGCAGTCAAAGACATATATAGTGTAGTCCGTAGAGTTTATGCATGCCTGTGGTAGAAGCAGCGTCTGGAGTCCATCAATGGATCTGGACTGATATCTATCGGTTATGAGATGTGCATTTGAGCCAACGGCCAATCAAGTAGGGGGTATATGCATAGTTCACACACACACAGAGTCTAATTTTTATGTCCGTGATGCATCTCATGCACAATGAGACTCCTATAATCCTAACTGCACTTAGACTAGGGGATGTACATAAAGTAGCACACTCCGCATTTGAACCTGTGTGTAAGGAAAAAGTTGTGGCAGGCGAATTTGGTGGAATGAATATCCATCAAAGAAGATGGATTATTCCTCCACCCAAGCAACGGGTTATTTACTGACTTTTAAAAAAAAATAACAGGACGTAAACACAAGGCTGCGTGAGGTGATTTCTTTATCGATTGAGCACAAACCGGATCCCCTTTTCCGCGCCCAAGGTTTGAACGGGGAACACAAAGGGTTGGCACATGAGCCCTTCTCTCCGCCAGCTCAAAATTGAAAAGAAAAAACTACACATTTACCCTCTATTACAGGGCCACATCGAAAACCCTAATTTAGATTTAATCGAAAAAAGGGGGGAAAAAAATAGTGAAAATGAGAAAAACTGACCGTCCTGCAAAGCAATGTTGGAGTTGTCCGTGTCAATGGTGTAAAGGATGCCTTCATAGCGTATCTCACTCTTGGAAGTCAAGCTTATGAGGCTGCCAATGTACGAATCCGCGCTGCTTCCGCTCCTTTCCCCCATTTTTAAAACCCTTTCTTGCAGATCTAATTGCAAAGAGCAGATAAACTAAAAATCATCCCTTATATGAAGCGCAGATATTAAACAGTTGGGTAAATTTGCGGAATCCTCTCTGCTAGGCTGTGGTTTGACCCTGTTGAAGGAAACCCCTGAGATGTAATGTCTGTGCAGGTGTTGCTTTGTACGGAGGGTGCTGGTTAAAGAGGTTTGCGCTTTCACAGCGTATAGAGCACGAGAACCGTCGGATCTGAGGACTGCCAATGCCAATTTATGGAGTAAGCGGGTGCTTTCTTTGTATCACTTCCCATTCCCACATCAAACAAAAAAATTTCTAAATTACTCTCGAGTTATTCCTGGGGTTGAAATCCATGTCGTCCTTGGGCAGATAAGGGCGAGGATTTGAGATTATAATTGCATCAGTAGAGGTACCTTAATTGTAATGGCGAAAATTGTATACAAATGCCCCTTTCTCTTATGTAAACTAATGATTAGTTTAAAGGGGAGGGAATATAACTAGCAATCACATCTTGGTGTGCAATGGGTAGTCAAAGATGATTGTATTTGTTAAATTTATTTTTAGTATACAGTGGGATAATACATGAGATCACATTCTATTAAGCAAGTGACGTTTTGTGCACAGCCTATGTTTCTATGGAGGTGGCAGATTTGGATTGATTGTTTTGTGGCAAACGCAAAGGCTATATATGAATGTAGTACTAAATTATTGATATTTTGGAAATTTGAATTGGAAACCTCCAACTTGGAATGTGCATTGTAATGATTAGTTTGTAATAGGTAATATAACTAGCAATCACATCTTGGTGTGCAATAGATAGTCAAAGATGATTGTATTTGTTAAATTTATTTTTAGTATACAGTGGGGTAATACATGAGATCAATTGTGATGTTGGTAAGCAAGTGACGTTTTGTGCACAACCTATGTCTTCATGGATAGGTGGCAGGTTTGGATTGATTGTTTTTTTGGCAAACACAAAGGCCATATATGAATGTAGTACTAAATTATTTATATTTTAGAAATTTGAATTGGAAACCTCTAACTTGGAATGTGCATTGTAATGATTAGTTTACATGTAATTAAACCAACAATCACATTTTGGTGTGCAACAATGATTGTATTTGTTAAATTCATTTTTTAGCATACACTGAGGTAATACATGAGATCAATTGTGAGGTTGTTAAGCAAGTGACATTTTGTGCGCAACCTGTGTCTCCATAGATAGGTGGCAAGTTTGGATTGATTGTTTTTTTGCAAACACAAAGGCCAGTTATGAATGTAGTACTAAATTATTGACATTTTGGAAATTCGAATTAGAAACCTCCAACTTGGAATGTGCATTGTAATGATTAGTTTATAGGTAATATAACTAGCAATCACATCTTGGTGTGCAATGGGTAGTCAACGATGATTGTATTTGTTAAATTTATTATTTTAGCATACATTGGGGTAATACATGAGATCAATTGTGAGGTTGTTAAGCAAGTGATATTTTGTGCGCAACCTATGTCTCCATAAATAGGTGGCAGGTTTGGATTGATTGTTTTTTTTGCAAACACAAAGACCATACATGAATGTAGTACTAAATTATTGACATTTTGGAAATTCGAATTGGAAACCTCCAACTTGGAATGCGCATTGTAATGATTAGTTTACAGGTAATATAACTAGCAATCACATCTTGGTGTGCAATGGATAGTCAAAGATGATTGTATTTGTTAAATTTATTTTTAGTTACAGCGAGATAATACATGAGATCAATTGTGAAGATGTTAAGCAAGTGACGCTTTGTGCACAACCTATGTCTCCATAGATAGGTGGCAGGTTTGGAATGATTTTTTTTTGGCAAACACAAAGGCCATATATGAATGTAGTACTAAATTATTGATATTTTGGAAATTTGAATTAGAAACCTCCAACTTGGAATGTGCATTGTAATGATTAGTTTACAGGTAATATAACCAGCAATCACATCTCAGTGTGCAATGGGTAGTCAATGATGATTGTATTTGTGAAATTTATATTTTTAGCATACAATGGGGTAATACATGAGATCAATTGTGAGGTTGTTAAGCAAGTGACATTTTGAGCGCAACCTATGTCTCCATAGATAGATGGCAGGTTTGGATTGATTGTTTTTTTGCAAACACAAAGGCCATATATGAATGTAGTACTAAATTATTGATAATTTGAAATTTTGAACTGGAAACCTCCAACTTGGAATGTGCATTACACCCAAAAACTAGACAAAAAGTTATATAAAATAAGAAGCTACGTATGGTCACAGAATTGAGATAGTTACAAATAAGGCTATGTAGGAGGAATTTTTTTAATTAAGCAATGAAATTTTTTGTTTTCCCCTTTAAAAATCTCTTAAAAAATGATGTTTGAAACATTAAATACATAATTCCATAAAGAAACTCAAAATCTTCTAATGCACAAGAAAAATAACCATATGACCATTTACTTGAGCATAAATTGATTGAAGAAAAATTTGGTAGCATATTTGCTTTCACATAGAATATGGGTGCATTGTGAAATGTACAAATCCTTATTCAAGTCACAAAAAGTGCATCTAAATAGAGAGTAGAAATGCAAACATCAAATGGTTTAGATATCTTCAGACACTAAATATAAGAGATCATAATGATAAACAAAACTAACAATATAGCTTATGTCAAATTACTTGCAGGGTTTAGTCTTTTTTCAATTGATTTTTCCCCCTCTATGAAAGGTTTAGTTTTTTCAATTGATTTTTACCCTCTCTCTCAAAGGTTAGTTAAGAATTTTTTATAGATTAATTTAAATACTATTTTATTTAAAGATATAATTATTATATGTTTTTTTATGAGTAAGTGTTGCCAGTATGATAGCAGATATATTAAAATAGAGAAACCAAACCAAGTACAAAAGTTAAAATGGTTGAAGTCAATCCATTACATAGTACGGACACAATCCTAACCTATTGGACATAATGCCAAAGGAAACTAAGTCCCTCAGCCAATTCACTTGCTCGTTCCAGTTGGGAAGGGGAGAAGAGATCCCTGTTTTGGCTCACAAAATAAGCAAATGTTTCCATATTATTCCTACAAATACCCTGCCTATAGATTGTCAATGCTTGGTCCGCCACCTGCTTTTTGCTAACTGCAGCAGCATCGAAGACTCCAACCATCATGTTGTAGGTTAGATGTTTGTTGAAGTTGGAGATGGTGGCCTTGGCTACGTTCACCATGTTTGCGTTGACGAGGCTGGTTACCAAAAGTTTACCACTACTCTTTCTCCCCAGGATCAATATCGCATTCATTAAAAATTCTTCATATAGAAACTCATCGTGGAAATTGCCGAAGAAAATGTGTGCCCCAATGACTTTGTAAATAGCCTCTATAACCGCCTCCGAGCCTGCAACGAAAAAGCCTCCTGATTTGCTCTTTTGGGTCTTCCACTATGTTATCCTCTTGTTCCTCTTCGTCATCCTCACCTTCTCCTTCCACTTCTTCTTCCTCATATTCTTCCTCTTCCCTGCTTTCCTCTTCATCATCCTTTGATCCTTCAGTTTGGCAAATGCAAACGCAGTTAATTACCATCTTGTTTGCCATGACTAATGTAATAATTGTCTTTCCAAAAGCTCTTTCTTTATATTTGAATAGCGAGAGGGCTCTAAGAGCCTTGGGTCTTGATCAACGCATGTGACTCCCTATTTTCAAATCTATACATATCGAAATGTCCTTCTAAAATAGATCTTCCGTGAGAAAACTAGGAAACAAATTGCACCTTCTAGATTCGAATGACATCTTATCAGGCCGATCCATTCTGAATTTTGGTTCTTGCGAGAGTAAAGTTGAGGAATGTGCCCAGCTAGGGCTCAAAAGTTTTGGGTTTCTTCAGTGTCTTTGGCGTGCTAGGACGCCAAAAGCGGGGCTAATTATAGCCCCTTAATTCTTTTGTTTCGGGGATAACTTCAACACCCCATCAGAGGTGCCCTGCAAAAAAAAATGATAATTTCATGTTAATAATGTGGTTTCCCATCTCTGGCGATTTTCTTGCTGTTGAGGGAGATTTTTTCATACACTGACCCGCCGCTGATTCCTTCAGTGTCCAATCCTCTCAATAACCCATATTCTTATCAGGCTCTGGGAGGGTTATGTGATCATGGAGATTGGAGATCGATGTGACCAGACTAAGAATGTCATTTTGTAATTGGAGAGGAGTTTCTGCACCTATTTCTCCTATAATAGTCGATGCACGGGTGCCATTTACTGCAATTCCTTCTCGAATTAAATTAGCCTCTTAACCCTTGGTGCCTCAAGCTTCAGTGCCTGGAGAAGTACAAGGTTGTGCCTTGTTCTTGTCTTCAAAATCAAACATTTGCTTCAACAGAAAACTGAGATAGAAATTAGAACCAAAGGAACCTGATTTCACTTGCTTGACTAGGTTGAAGATTCGATGTCAGGTTCAAATGCTGCAGCCACAAACCAGTCTCTCCCATCTCCTCTCTCCCCCCAAAAAGTTCCATTTGCTAAAGATTATTATGAGAGAGAAATTCCCCCTAATATCTTCTAGAAGATTCCCCCCCATTAAAGGCAATAAATTATGACTATACTAGAAATAACATAACTCTCGCAGCAGGATGTGGCAGAGACATATAGAACATATAATCTAGGTTTTTCTAATCCATCTTTTTCAATGGTATAACAGCTTGGCCAAGCTATAGTAAATAAAATTGGTAATTTAGAAAAAGTAAATTACCATCTCTGGGAGCCCACATTCGGCATCCTATCCCATAAGTAAAATAATTCTCAAAATATAAACACACCATTTACACAGATAGAAAGAATATAACATTTCCTGTAGTTTAAATAATGATTTATCTAAGAGTAATTATTCATCATCAAGATGTCTATTCCGGAAAAATAGAGTTTACATCACCCAATTTACTATTATAATTTGCATGTTGTCTAAGTTTTCAAAATCCGATGGTTTATAATGATCTTTCGGGAAAAGAGGTTTTCTAAATTGGTAAGAAAATTATTGTTTGAAACAAAAGTTGAATCTATTAGTTTACTTTGGTACTGGTCCATTTTCATTCCAGTGGTTTTGGCAAATTTTATAGATAAAAAGTTGGACAAGTATGTTCACAATAAAACATGCTTTTCTACAGAAACTAATATAGAGAGTTTTTAATCAATTACATTCATTAATAAATTTATTTGTCCAATTTGAAAGAAAAATAAATTCGTTTTATATTCAGTGAAAATGTATATACTACAAACTTGTATATATATATATATATATATATATATATATATATATATATATATATTACACAGTCATTATGGCGAACAACAAAAATCAAAGTATTCAGCATACATCATAAAATGAAGTAATTGAAGTAACCTGTGATTGGAAGAAGCTTCAAACTTTATTTTGAATGGAGGTTTTGAGTAGAAGGGTCGATGGCCATATGGGGTCGCAGTCCCCAGTGGGGACTGCGGCACCATATGGTCGCTACAATGGGGGTGACGCGCTCCCCCTTCCTATGGTCTATGTGTCGTTTTATATCTTTTAACCTTTATTTTATGTTCTTCATAAAATTTTCCAATAAAATTTAGTAGAGTATAAATCAAAACTCAAATTAATATTGTCTAATTTCTATTACAATTTCAATACTCTGTATTATTACATGTGATATATATATATATACACACACACACACAATAATATAGTAAATCATTATATATAAATAAAGGAGAAATACACATTCTGGATAAATATATAGTAAAATACCCAACGCTGAATATACAACAATAATATAGATATAATTATATTATCAAACTGCACAATGATATTTAGATACCAATCAATAAATACAATAGATTTAATAATTCACAGAGAATAATCAAAACATTGGCAAAATGTATTTTTGCTTAAAAACCTGGTATATGCTATCCGATTGTTGACTCTCTTCCTATTCTTCTTTCCTTGATTACTCTTCTTCTTTCTGCTTTGTTAGACCCCCAATTCTTTTGTCTCTTTTTTGTTTTCAGATTTTGAAGTTGTGAATGAATGTTGTGTTGTGAGGATGAGGGTTTAATCTCTATTTAAAACACTTTATTTCCTTTTCAAACTTTTTTCTATCTTTTCCCAGTTTCTAATTTTTGTTTAGATTATGTCTTTTTCTATTTTTGAGTCTTTTTCCATTTTTCTATTTGTTTCTATCCTTTTGTTTTGTTTTCTAAATTTGTTTTTTCTTTTTCTAAGTTTTTATTTCTAATTTATCAAATAAAACATATTTTTCTATTTTTGAAAACTCACAATTAGAATCTAATTTAATTTTATTTAGTAAGTTTTTGCAACACAACTGTTTCTAAAATGATAAATAATAACAATTCTAATTTCTAATAAAAACAATAAATAAATTAAATAAATTAAAGTTATTTTTAATTTCACTGTGAGAATTTAATATTAACCAACAATTAATTAAATAATCAACATAATAATGATTTTCCTCTCTAATAAAATAAGAAGCAATATAATATGATTAAATCATGCAATAATAATGCAACTATATGATTTCTAAGTGTCTGTGTGTGTGCGAGAGAGACCACTCCATCCTAACCCTGCCAGGAAGCTAACCCCCTCTACCTTAACCACACCCTTGTCTTCGACAACTTGCAACTCATGAAACTCAGATTTTCCATTAATAGGTTAGTGTCCAATAGCCGAAGCATTACAATTCATCATTTAAATAAAAATATTATTCACTTTATCATTTCAAAATAATATTCACTTTTTTCATCTTTCAAAATAAAATACTATCAATTTAATTAAAGTCAAAATAAAATAACATTTATTTAATCCACCCAGATTTTAAAACTGCATTGCTGGTTGGTGGAACGTCTCGATTCATGGATCCCCTATGTACAGGTTCACACAAAAACTAATACATGTCAAAAATCAAGTTAAGGGTTGGAATAAATTTTGTTTTGGAAATATAATGAACACCAAGAAACACCTCTCGGATTGTCTGCTGGAAGTCCAAGATAAGATGGCCAAAGGCAATGGGAGTGAGAGCACTTATAAAATTGAAGAGGATTTAGTCAAAAGCCTGAAAGATGTTACCAGTAAGGAAGAATTTTTTTGGAAGCAAAAGTCTAGGGTTCAATGGCTGAAAGAGGGAGATAGGAACACAACCTTCTTCCACCAATCGGCCATGAAACACAGAAAGAGGAACAGTATCACCAAACTGCTGAACGAACAGAACAGAGAGGTGGAGGATGATAGGGAATTGGGTAGATTGGCCTCCAATTACTTCAAAAACTTCCTGGTAGAGCAAAAAGATCAGAACTAACAATGTTAAGGAAAACATTCTTCTTATTTGTATTCCTCCTATCCTTTCTGAGGAAAACAATGAAGGCATGTTGAAGCCTATAACGGAAGAGGAAGTCAGGGCGGTTGTGTTCTCGATGGGGGCCTTCAAAGCGCCTGGACCAGATGGGTTCCCTCTTACTTTTTTCCAGGAATTCTAGGATATTGTGGGCTATGATGTCACGAATGCTGTTAAAGACTTCTTCAGGACAGGCAAGTTCCTCAGGCAGATCAATACCACATTCATTGCGCCGATTCCCAAGAAAACAACACAAAAGTCATGGCTAATTTATGGCCCATTAGTTTGTGCAATACTATTTATAAAATCATTACCAAAACTTTGGTCCTTAGAATCCAACCGCTTTTGGACAACCTTATCTCAGATAGCCAGAAAGGCTTTGTCCCTGGGAGACAGATTTTGGATGCGGCTATCTCGACTCATGAGATCATTCACTCAATGGATAAAAGCAATAAACCAAGTATGGCCCTTAAGCTGGACATATCAAAAGCTTACGACTGAGTCTCTTGGGACTTCTTGTTCAAAGTTCTTAGGAAGTTAGGTTTCAATGACAGAATGCTTAATATGATATCTAAGTGTGTCACCACTGTCGAGTATTCAGTGTTGGTTAATGGCACTTTGCGGGGGTTCTTTGAGGCTGGCAGTGACCTAAGACACTTATTCATTATTCTGGCCGAAGTCTTGGGAAGAAATATTCTGACCCACCTGGATAATCATTCCCTCTTTGGTGTCAAAGTTGCGTCCTCCCTAAGACTGTCGGTTGTCCAACAGTTCGTCGACAATACTATGTTGTTTGGAGTGGCTTCCGTGGTGGAGGCCATGAGATGGAAGAATTTCCTCAACATGTATGTGGAGGTTTCTGGCCAATGCATCAATTATGAAAAGAGTAATGTGTTTTTCTTTAACACTAAGATAGACCTGCAAGTGAAGGTTAGAAATATTCTCCAATGCAATCAGGCAACTCTCTCAGCCACCTACCTAGGTCTACCACTAACGGTCAAAGATGTGACCCTGACTTTCTAGAATACAGTTCTAGAGTGTATCCATAAGAAAATGGAGGGTTGGAAAGGTAAACTCCTAAGCCAGACAGGCAAGCATCAACTTCAGAACGCTTCCTTACAAGGCATCCCCACATATTTTCTTTCTCTGTTTAAAATTCCCAGATATATGGCAAAAAAATTAGAAAGGATCCAAAGAACCTTCCTTTGGACAGGAGTGGAGGAAAAGAAGAGGATCTTTCTGGTGGGATGGGATAGAGTTTGTCAGCCCAAGGAGATTGGAGGTCTGGGAATCAAAAAAATTCAAGGAATGAACAAAGCCCTGCTAACCAAAATTGGTTGGACTTTCCTAAAAGAGGAAAAGGGCTAGGTTCAAATCATGAAAGCCAAATACCTACAGAATGAATCCAACTCTAATATTCTTGATAGAGATTCCCTTCCCAAAGGTTCTATCATATGGAACAAAATGTCCAAAACTAGGAACTCTCTCTCACAGGACATCAAATGGAAACTTGGTAGTGGAGATAAAATCAGGTTCTGGGAGGATAATTAGTTGCGAGATGATCCCCTGTCAAAAGGTTTCAGTTCTATCAAGGAAAGAGTGGTGAGATTTTTTGGTAACAAGGTGAGAAACTATATTACTTGCCATCCCCATAGTCAAAGAAGGTGGAAAAAATTATCGGACTACTGCAACAACCAACCTAAGAAGCTGAAGTGTCAGATTTTGCAATAGGAGTTAGAAAGGTACAGAATTATGGTTTTCCTAAGGGCTGATGAGATGTTTTGGGGCCAAGACCAAAAAGGAAAGTTCACGGTCAAGTCGGCTTACCATCTACTAACTAACAGTGGTCAGCCGAATTAGTTCTGGAAGAAAGTTTGGAATAGCAAATTACTTCCTAAAGTTAATTTTTTCTGGTGGGTTGTGGCACACAACAAAGTTCTTTCCATTGATAACCTTAATAAGAGGGGTTTCCAACTAGTTAACAGATGTGTGCTATGCTATAAAGATCAAGAGTCCATACAACACCTGCTCCTTCATTGCGAGTTCTCTAAACAAATTTGGGAGAAAGCCCTTCAAAAGCTTAACATGGAGTGGGTTTTACAGGAAAATATGGAGGATTTTGCCCAAAGTTGGACCTCCCCCTTCACTCACCCCAAGTTAAGGGAACTCTAGAAACATATTCCCCCTCACTTTGGGTGGAGTGTGTGGAAAGAAAGAAATAATCGCATTTTCAGAGAAATTGCTCATCCTGCTAATGAGGTTTTCTTCTCTTTTTGCAGAGCAGTTGCTGAGAACACTTCTTCCCACACCCTGCAAGTGACTGAGTACCCCCCTTCCCTGGTTGAAATTTAGATTGCCAAGAACTGGTGCCTAAAGGAGGATATGAGAAAGGTTGACATATCAAAAAAGATGGCCAGACTTAACACTAGATGGAAACCTCCCCCCGAGGCTGGTTCAAACTTAACTTTGACAGGGCGGAAAAAAAGAACACTGGCCTTGCTAGTGGGGGAGGGATCTTTCGAGACTGTCACGGAGTCTACATTGCTGCGTATGCTGGGGGCATCGGTCAACAATCTAATAATGTTGCTGAAGGCATGGCACTTCTTAAAGGGTTTAAGATTGCCCACTCCCTGGGAATTGACAACCTACAGGTGGAAGGAGATTCTAAATTAGTGATTGATGCGGCCCTGGGAAGGTCCAATAGTGGTTGGGAATTGAAAAGTTTAATTGAGGATATCATCAGCTTACTATCTGGTTTCAATCAAAAGGTCATCGGTCATGTTTACCGGGAAGGCAATAAAGCGGCGGATGCGATGGCCAACTTGTGTCAAAGCCTGGACACTTGGCGGTGCTAGAGATTGGTTAACATCCTTCCACTTCAGATCCAAACCCTCATTGAGAAGGAGTTAAGCCCTGCCCTCGGTCCCTCATGAGGATAAAACCTAAGCTATGGGGGAGATTGGGTGGCCAGCGGAGATCTAGATACTTCTGTCAGCTGGACTCCAGGTACAATTTGTTAGAGGTCACGAAGGTTAAGAGCTAGCTTGTCAATACTCAGACTTGTCTTTTCATAAGCGGTTGCGTTTATTACATGTTGAGATGGTGTCTCGAGGGGGTTTCTCACATGCCTAGCCTCATGAAATTCCAACTTGACATCTCGAAGATGCTCAACATGATAAATAATGATGATTTTATTGGGCTCCTTAGTTATGATATGAAAAGGGATTAAATGTTCCTGCATATCGAGAAATAGCAAGTACGCCAACTTCGGCGTGAGAAAGGATATGAACATCATTGCTATCAGTTTAAACACTAAAGCTGGGGATTCAGAAATAATAGAGTTATATGAGAGTTACATTGTGTTGGCTCTTTGATGCATTGCGCTTGTTTTGTCTACTACTTGCATTGTCAACCTGTTTGAGTCTGGTAAAATGGGTGGAGATAGGTCGTGCACTGAGCCTGAGATGTGTGAGGAATTCAAAAAGAACGAGACTATTTGTCACATTTGCCATGAGGGTGGAGTTACCTCGTATTTGGAGTGTCTGCAAGGCCGTGATGAGAACCTCTTGGCTCAGTTTTTGCGGTCCTATGATGGTAGAAGGGTGAAGGTTGGTAATGTGGAGTTTGAGATTTCTGAGGAGGTGATTGGTATGGCTACCGGGATGTCCATTGATTGCACGAAGCACCCCAAGAAGAGCAAGGTGTCAGATCTTGATGGTATGAAGTTGTTTCTAAACAAAGATGAGGTTCTGAACAGTCTGCAAGGGGGTTTTGACCGTCAACTCTTACTGTCACCCTGGGATGAGGTATGTTACTTGATAATGAAATATTTTACCTTGGAGGGAAGGTTTAGGAGGTTTTTTCATTATCACTTCGTGTTGCTAAATCATTTTAGGCGTAGTAAGCATATTAGCTTCCCTTTCTATCTCCTCTCATCACTGGAATCCTCCATTGTTGCGGCTAAAGAACATCATATCCTTGACTCTAGTAAACCTAAGATTCCGCTCCACCGGGGCTTAATCTTAAGGCTGTATAAGTTCCATCTCTCCCTTTGCCCCTCAAGGCCCTCACTCCCGTCAGGATTGAGCCTCAGTCGCATAATCCCACCCTGGTTAAGGACCGCCTAGTTATTATTATTGAAATCACTCCTAAGTCCTATGCTAGGTCCTTAAAAAGTGGCAAGAAGAAACCCATTGTGACCTTTAGCCCTAAACCCACCATCGAAGATATCACCCCCATTTCTCCAGTGGTGACCCCTGCTAAGAGAAAAATCATCCTTGGTAGCCCATCCCTACCCAGTAAGAAGAAGCGGAGAACCCCAGAAGAAGATATAGACATAATCAATGAGATTAAGACCTCTAAGGCTACCCTGATGGTTGAGGAAGTGAGTACTGAAGGGGGTAGTGGGGATTCAGACAGTGCGGAGGATGAGGTCTACATGCCCACTAACAACAAAACTCGTAAGCTGACGACTAGGAGGTCATCTAGGCTTGCTGCCAAACCGGCCTCCATGCACAAAGGTAAAGCTGCATTGCCAGTCAAGGAGGATGTTGATGAGATGCAGGAAGAGGAACAGTCTGAGGAAAAGAACAAAGGGGTTTTTGAGAATAAGCAGGATGAAGAAGACTCCCAGGAAGATGACAAGAAGGGTTCGGCTGAGCAGCACAGTTCAGAGTCTGAGGGCAACATCAAGATGGACACTATTGTGGAGGAAACTGAACAACTTGGTGGTGATGTTTCGGTTAACAAAGGTAACAAAATTAAGATGCAGGAAGCAAATTTGGAAGGTCCCAGCAACTTCCCTGATTTCAATGTGCAGGGTTCGGATACTGTCAGCTCTGAGAATAAGAAAAAAGGTACTGGTAAGAAGAAAAAACGTGACAAGAACAATAAGGACAAGGAAGGTGAAACTTTGGAGGCTAGGCTCACTCATCTGGAGTAGAAATTTAACACTCTGGCTAAATTCTCAACTAAAGTTATGCACATGTTTGGGCCACTACTTTGGTGGCTCTCCAGAAGATGGTTCCCAAGGGGCAAGAGAAGAATGACAAAAAGCTAAAGAAGTATGAGGATGTGTTCCAGTTCCTTGTGGATGATTGGGACAAGATGTTCGCATAACCTTTGGAGGCTTGGGTCTACTCTGTTGTCGGTCCGGTGTCAGTCTACTTTCTCTGTGGTGTCCAGTTTCTTTTGTCTTTTGTTATATTGCAAAAACTTTAATGGTCTGATCATTACTGTTTAAGTTTTTTTGGTGAGCCTCTGTTGGTTATTTTGTCATATGGGATCGACACCCTTTTTTACTGCTTATCTGATAAAAAAACATTTATTTAATCCACACATAATTATCCATAAATATGCGGATGTTCATGGTGTCTCAGCCGCAAGAGAAGCCAACCACCTCTGCATCGGTTCAATCAAATGAACTCGGCAAGTGGGAAGCACCTCTAGTACAAATTGAAATGGTTGAAAGAATTCCCGATGAATATGAAGAAAGTGAAGGTGATTTTCACAGAGAATGGAAGACGAGAGTGTCAGCCAGCGTTGATGACCCTGTCATTTTTGAATTGCTAAAAAGTTACATCATATATGCCATGGACTTAAGACCAAAATCAAATGGGAGGACAAGTATAAGCTTTGTCCCACCTGATGAGCAAAGGGAGCTACAAACTCCCCTTGAGTTGTTCCAATTTTTGAAAAGAATCCAAGAGAGACTAGATCTGAAGATCTACATGCAAGAATAGTTCGACCTATTAGCAGAGCTATTAAATTGTGATGGAGTCCTGTATTGGACTCCTTCTCATCAACAAGCCTTTCGAGACCTACTTCGTCTCACAATGCTAAGAGAAACCACCGAGTTGGTAGCAATAGATTCAAATGGCAAACCCTACAGAATAGGAGAACTTGTCCTGAGAAGAGGTAGCACGAAGCATAAGAAAAGAAGATGAAAAAGAGTTTTTTTTGAAAGACTGGATAGGCCCTTACATGGTCAAAGAAGACATCAGAAACGGTGCCTATCTCTTGTGCACAATGGAGGGAGAGGAATTTGGTGAAACAGTCAAATGCCTTTCACCTCAAGAAATACTATGTCTAAAAAACCCAAAAAATCATAAAACATAAAAACATAAAAAAAATTAAAAAAATCAAAATATCAAAAACACTTTGTTTCTTGCATTTCTGTATCATTTTGTTCATCCTGCATTACAGTCAGTGACTTGCTCTTGTATTGTTTTCTTTTTAGTAAGGAGTCTAAGGTTGCCTCGATATAAGTCATCCTTTCAGGACCTAGAGATTCCCCATTTCACAATCGCCATTATCCCCCTTCATTCCCAATGATTCTAATCAAAGCCTAGCTCTTAGCTTTACACTGATCCCAGTCTTAATGAGTCAAGAGGTTAGGTCTAAACAAAGTCAGTATTCAAACCTACAGTGTTCAAAGGAAGCTTGCAAGTAGACCTTCCCAATTCTTCCCTAGTATTAGAGAAGTCCGAACATATTACAAAAACTTTAGGTGGCGCTCAACCCCTTATCTTTCTTGGCCAAAAACGTCAGGAAGATCAAAACTCTGAAGGAAGCAATCTAAGATCTGAGTAAATAAAAAAATGAGTGGTAAAAATAAAAGTGTCAAAAAGTGAGAATTGAGAGATCAAATTATTGCATATCAAAGTTCCAAAAGCATTCATTTCTTGAAAAAGTCAAAATCTAAAAAAATGAGAAAATCAAGTGAGGAAAATATTAAAAAAAGGTAAAAAAAAAAGATACAAAAAAAAGAGTGAAAGAGAGAATATTGTTGAATATATGTACTCTTGGGTGGAGACCAGTCTAAGCTCGAAGCCTCAAGGGTGACATTCTAACAGAGAAAGAAAGATACAAAACACACACACACACACTAGTTGAGCAAAACTGAGAGTCTAGTAGTCTCTAGGATCATCTTTTACCGAGGGACCCTTGTTCTTTCCTATTTTATCCTTTACCCTGGGTCTACTTTGCTTGCCATCTATGATCTAAGTCTAGAGAACACCAATGAAATTTGTTAATTGTCTGAAGTTGAAAGCCTAATAGCTTGTCTTATCTAGATAAGGATCAGTGTTTAGCCTTTAGCAAAGTCTAAAATTAGAAATGTTCCATCTTCATTCCCACTCCCCACTTGAGTTTTAAGATCCTATCTCACAGCCTTGAATAGGTCTCTTATATTAGGACAACTCGCAATCCCCTGAATCAAAAATCATATTTAAGAGCAATCACATTATTTGTTCCACATTGCATTCATGCCAAAATCAAAAAAAGAGTCTCAAAACAATAAAGTTAATGTCATAAATCATGGCATTTCATAGAAGTAAATGTTTTCATTTTAGCATTTCTTGTGTTCTTGCATTATCATATCGTGAACTGCATCTCGTATATATGCCACAAACAATTACAAAAATATGTCATCGTTATCATACCTACATCGTTAAAAAGAGTTGAAAAGGTCAAACACATAATCAAAAAGTTCTCAAACCTTCAAAACATGCACAAGAGATGAGTACAAATTCGATAGGCGGAAACCATAAAAGATAAACTTTCATATATGCATATGAAGTTTACATATACAAGAGTATCAAAGAGCTAGAATAAAATGCTCTCAAAAGAAGTAGAGGCTCCCCATGTAAGGGGGAACGATTGCAAGAAAGGAAGTCAAGGGCAGTTCCCTCCAACGGAACCCTCAGGACTTTGGCTCCTCCATCTACGAATACCACTCGTCGCTCCATGAGACCTATGAGAGTGAGGCGCTCTACTGTGAGTATGTGATTGTGAAGGTACCGCCATACTAGCATCACGTCTTCCAAACTAAGACGAGCCATCTCTTGGAGTACCTGATTATCACCCTTAAGGGTGTCGACCTAGGTCTTCAAGTCAGCATTCACCTAACATCCATGATAGACAAAGCGAAAATGTCAGTGTGTCGCCCAATAGCAGGGGGCACACCAAGATCATCTCAAAGACGATCATGAGTCATCCTAGTGAAGGGAGAAGCCAATTCAACAATAATTTCATGAACAAAATCCCTCCACTCTCTGAGATTACTTGAAAGAGTGAATTGAAAGAGAAAAACAAGTCAGTTCCCCATGAAAAGAGAATGGACAAAGGTACAAAAAACAAGTAAACTAAACTTACGTGGATCACCAGGCCGCCAATTAGGGTCAAATTGTCGCATCACCTCATATGAATGAGGAGGTCGGGAAACAACTGGAGGACCCTCAGGGATATCACGACCATCATCTGAATCATCAGTATCATTAACACCCTCATCCTGCACATCCTTAGGAAAAGCCTCATTGATGGGCTGCAGAATTAGTCTCTTTGAAGCTACTTTTTATACTTCAAAGACTTCTTTCATAGCATCCTTTAAGACATTTATCCATGTTTGCACTATGATATGTTGACCTTCTTTATACTTCTAAGACCTGAACTTATAATATTAATATGGAATGTGATGATCATATTATCTAATGAATTAATTAGATATAGATATGTATAAAAGTATAAATGAGATGTTTTTATGGTTAGTCATGGAGAATGCTTGTGGTATATGCTTTGGGAACTAATTCTAAGTGCAGAATTGGACCTGTCACGATGAGATCGAGCGTTTTTAGCAGGTTGCAGACAAAGGAGTTAATAGAAGTATGAGTTTCAACGCTAAGAATGCAGAGACAACTGAAGACAATTATGGAGCATCATGGATAGTAATAAATTAAGGAGTGGATTTGTTTCAAATATGATTATGGACGTTGTTCATGCATCAGACTTCTAATTTGATTTGAATTCTTCTTCTTATAGTCAGTTAGAATAAGAATGTGATCTTGACTCCACGACCTAGTATCTAGGCGCGGTAAATGATCAGAGTCAGTTAATTAATAAATAAGGCTCTCTCTCCATTTTTGTATAGTAAGGGGAAGATGAGATATATAAGGTAGCAGAGTCAAGTTATTAGCAGTTCAGTTCAGTTATCATTTCCTTTTCTATGTGTAAAGACTCAAGTATACTACATTTATGGAATACAATCTGGATATGACAAAAAAGATTTCATTGTTGAACAATTTGATATGAATTGATTCAGTGCATGGAATAAGTTAAGCTTTGATATGTGTTACAAAGATACGTAGAATCTGGATTAGATTTGGCTTCAGTTAAGGAAGACAGTCTCTTGAGCTGGTCACTCAAGGTACTGATTTTCTCCTTGTTTATTTCATCTCAGTTAATGTTGGTTTATTAGTTTTCTATTAATTGTAATTTGAATTCAAGTTAGTATTATGTTTTGATCAAACAGATATAGTTCATGAACAAATGCATATTAGTGTGGTTTACAAGTCCTCCGAAGGTTAGCAATTAATTATTTCATTCTTGTCAATTCATTAAGTTAATTCTATAACTTCCCTGTTGTAATAGTTATCTACAAACCTTGTTGTAGGTAACTGTAGCAACTAGGATTTATAGTTGTTTTCACTATTTTGTAATTCTGTCAATTCCTAATTATGTCAATTCCAGCAAGGTAGATTTGTTTGTTTAAAGTTAAGATAGAATGATTTAGGAACCATATGAGCCCTAAAGGCATATACTTTGCAAGTACCATCATAAGCTTACTCTCCTTGGTCAATAATTCAATGTAGGAATGCACAGTGATAGAGTGGACTGTTTAGATAGGTTTTCCCCTGAATTAGTTAAGTCTACAGAACATTAGTTTTCCTCTACATTTTTGGTGCCATTGTCGGGGATGGTGCTAACTTCTTAGGCTCATTTTGTTTTTACATGTTTTCATAGTTTAAATGTTTTCATTTTTTCTAGCATTAGAGTTAACCAAAACACCTTTCAGGAAACACTAGGCATTCTATTAACATTGTGCAGGGCTGTTGAAACATAAAGCTCAATTTACTATATGCGGACGCAGAGAGACGTTCGAGGTAGATTCCTCCCATCAACTTATCATAATAACGAGGGTACAACTAATTTCAACAACTACACAATAGGAAGTGATGAAGGACAGTTTCCTTTTACATCTTCATCAACACCCCCTACATCTCCATTAGCTTCCTCTACTGCCACAAAGAGAACTTTTAGAACAATGGCAAAAGCAGTAGAGGATCCTCCAGGATAAGCTACATTTGAATTCCCTATACCAGACCTAGCACGAGCAGCTACCCTAAAAAATATACCACCATTTGCTTTGCCTGTTTTCTATGGTTTGGTGACTGAAGATCCTGACACTTTCTTGTTCGAGTTTGATGTTTTGTGTAGGACTCATGATTATACCATTGATCCTTACAGACTCAAGTTGTTCCCTACTACCCTAAAAGATGTTGCTTTAAGGTGGTTTATGGGACTAGGGAAAGATGCCATTCCAAACTAGGATACCATGAAGACAAAGTTCCTGACAAAATACAAAGACTATTGTAGAGGACATGATAGGAGGAGAGATGACATCTTTAGGATGTCACAAAAGGAGGAGGAGCCATTAGAAGACTGTGTGGAAAGATTCCAATTTGCCTTGAAGAAAAACCCTCAGAATAAGTTGTCCGAAGAATCATTGAAGCTGGTCTTTTTAAGAGGGGTCAATGACGATTGCATGGATGTCCTAAATCTCATTGGAACAGGCGATATCTCCCAATTACCCTTTGAAGATATTTGTATAGCTTGTAGGAACCACTCCAAGACTTTTTCCAGAAAACCTAGAGGAAAAAGAGTAGCTATTGCAAGCAAGGCAATTAATGGAGTTTCTTGAGTGGAAATTAGTAACCTGCTGACCAATATGAAAGAAGATATCATTAGCCATGTGGCCACACAGTTGGACACCCTCCACATTAAAAAGAAACAAGAAGAGGTAGATGCAATGCTCACTGAATACTGCCCAAGCTATAGACAAAGGAAGGCCAACTGTAGATGCAAAAGGGTAGCCAGTATCCAGCAGGAGAAGATTGAAAGGCCATAACTTCAACCATTTGAAGGTGACGATGGGCAACTATTCTTTATTTCTCAAAGAAGACCTTGGTAGCAAAGGCAAGGTATGCCCCTTGATCCACTTAATTATAATTATTTTTTTCCTGCTGCAAATCAAAATTTTTCTGCTTGGAATAACCAGCCCTAGCCTACTAATCCAAATGCTTGGCAAAACCCACCATGGTCTACTCCACAGGCAGAGTGGAACCAACAACAACAATGGCCTCAACAGACTTTCCAAGGCCCTACCTATAACCCCCAATGGCCTACTCAACAACAACAATGGCAACCTTAATGGAACAAGGACCAAACATGGCAGCCAAACTCCCAATATCAGCAACCCTTGCTTCCACCTCAGCCACGGCCGCAGCAACAAGCCATCATGCCTCCACCAGCACCTCCAAATCAACCTCCTAGACCTACCCAAATTCCTTCCCAACCTGCACCTAACCCTAACAACAAGCATGTTCAACAAGCTTATACTAATGAAGTGATGCAGTACCCCACCTATGGAGTTGAGGTAAGTAATGTTCACCTCAGATCAGGGAAACACCTTGCAGGTCCTTCATCTCCCCAAATCATAAAACTGGAGGATGGAGAACCCATGGAGGAAGCCTTAGATGAATCACCTTTGGAACTTGAACCAGTTCAGGAACCTCAATCTATATTACACCCTAAGCTTCCTTTCCCTGAGCACTTGGTTATCCAAAAACAACTAGAACAGCCTACCAATGACCTTATAAGACAGTTGCAAGATATAAACATAAAGATACCCTTGATTTAGGCCATCAAAGATACTCCTATCTACACTAAGACAATCAGGGATCTCTGTATCAAGAAACCAGGGAGAGAAAGAGTAGACCCAAAAATAGTCCATGTCTTAGGTAACCTTGCAGACATCATGTTGGGAAATATCATTATTCCTAAGTATACCAATCTAGGAAGTCCAGCAGTCGATGTCAATATCAATGGAGCCCTAATCAAGAATACCTTAATAGACTTGGGTGCAACAATCAATGTCATGACTAAGGACACAATGCAAATGTTGCAATTAACCAATCTTAGACCTACTCAGATTGTCCTGCAATTGGGTGATAGGTACATAGTAAAACTTGAAGGTATCATTGAAGACTTAGTCATTGCATTAGATTCCTGGGAATATCCTGCTAATTTCATTGTATTACAACCTAGAGTCAATCTTGCTGGTTACCCTCTTATACTAGGCAGACCATAGCTTGTTGCAGTTGAAGCATTTATAGGTTGCCGGTCAAGAAACATGATTATATCTAATGGAACCATTACCAAGAAATTGGTGTTGTATCAACCAGCCCAACCGTACCATGAACTAGAGCAAACTATTTGGCCTACTCTAGAAGAAGAGGACAATTATTCTTTGCAAACCTTGATGACCATTGAACGTAGTCCTTTGTTGGATATCCAAGATGAAGATTAGTTACTGGCACACATTATCCAAAATGACTGTGGGAGGCACCCACAACAGCAAGACTGCCTGTCTTATTTGTAGGATCCACTGAACAGTATAATACCTAGCAGCTCCACAGAAGAAATTTCCCAATTATTTCATGCCTTACTACCCCAGCAGCATCTACCGGTCTTTCCTAGCCTTGATGTGTCTTCCATTCAACCAATGACTAAACCATTAGAGATACAATCTGGAAAGATGTTGACTATCAATAATGCCTTGACTAAAGAACATGAGCAATCCCTTCAAAATGTCCTGCAATCCAATTCAACAGTTTTTGCATGGGATTACAGTGATATGAAAGGCATTGGCCCAAATCTATGCATGCACAAGATCTATATTGATGCTGATTTTAGACCTATCAAGCAGCAACAAAGACGTATGAACCCTGCTCTAAGGGACATAGTCAAGGCCAAGCTTCAAAAACTCTTGGATGCAGGTTTTATTTACCCCATGTCAGACAGTGAATGGGTTTCACCATTGGTGATAGTTCCTAAAAAGGGTGGCAAGTGGAGAGTTTGTGTTGACTACAGAGAACTCAACACTGCCACCAGAAAAAGATCACTTTCCATTGCCCTTTATTGACCAAGTCCTAGATTCTTTGGCAGGAAAGAAGTACTTCTCATTTCTTGATGGTTTTAGCGGATATAATCAGATAAAGATTGCTCTAGAGGATCAGGATAAAACCACATTTACCTGTCCCTGGGGGACCTATGCATACTCTATTTTGCCATTTGGACTGTGCAATGCTCCAGCTACTTTTCAAAGGGCAGTCCTTAGTATTTTTTCTGATTTTGCTCATGATAGCATGGAGATTTATATGGATGACTTCGCCACATATGGCGAAGCATTTGATGAGGCTTTGCAGAATCTTGAAAAAGTTTTGAAAAGATGCACATAGCACAAATTGTCCTTAAATAATGAAAAGTGTTTTATGATGATGACCGAAGGAGTGGTGTTGGGACATTTCGTTTCATCTACAGGTATCCAAGTTGATCCAAAGAAGATAGGAATAATCTCTACACTACCTATTCCACAAAAATTGAAGGATGTTAGAAGTTTCCTTGGGCATGCAAGTTATTATAGAAGGTTTATTCAAGATTTTAGCAAAATTGTTGCTCCCTTGTTTGCACTTCTATCTAAGGATATTGAATTTACTTGGACACTTGAATGTCAGCATTCTTTTAAAAAATTGAAAGCAACCCTAACACAGAACCCAGTCTTGAGAGGTCCAAATTGGAAACTGCCCTTTCATATTCACACCGATGCATCAGATTTTGCCATTGGGGCAGTGTTAGGCCAGCAAGAAGGCAACAAGGAATATGCAATTTACAACATCAGTAAAAACTTGCAAGGAGCTGAGCTAAACTACACAGTAACAGAGAAAGAAATGTTGGCAGTTGTTTATGCCATCAACAAGTTCAGACACTGCATAACCGGCTACAAAGTATTCATTCCTACTGATCACACAACCATAGGATATCTAATGAACAAACCAATAGTGGGTGGTAGGCTGGTCGGATGGTTATTGTTATTTCAAGAATTTGATATGACAATTGTTGACATGCTCGATAAGGCTAATGTGGTTGCTAACTTTTTATCTAGATTACCCACTCAATCGTCAAATGGTGTGGTTGATGATTCTTTTCCTGATGAACATCTATTTGCTCTCACTATCCACACACCATGGTATGCAGACATAGCAAATTACTTGGTTACAGGGCATATTCTAGGATATTTTTCACCAAGAGAAAGGATTACAGGGCAGACCTTGTTGTAGGTACCCGTAGCAACTAGGATTTATAGTTGTTTTCACTATTTTGTAATTCCGTCAATTCCAACAAGGTAGATTTGTTTGTTTAAAGTTAATATAGAGTGATTTAGGAACCATGTGAGCCCTAAAGGCATATACTTTGCAAGTACCATCATAAGTTTATGCTCCTTGGTCGATAATTCAATGTAGGAATGCATAGTGATAGAGTGGACTGTTCAGATAGGTTTTCCCTTGAATTAGTTAAGTCTACGGTACATTAGTTTTCCTCTACACTCGTCTGATGAATCGTCATCATCTAGAACATAGTCCTCGTTAGTAGACTCTAAGTCCATAGCCACAATGAGATATCAGGAAGGAGTCCCTCTCCTTCCCCTCTGTCCTCCTCTCGAAACTCTAGTAATGAAGACTCTAGGAGTCAAGGGAGTCCAAACAACTGATCTCTGTCCAATCTCACCCATCTCTCAAACTGTCCTATAACAAGTGGACACTGGGGGCAAGTCCTCAGGGATGTCCTCGCCAAACTGTTGTGAAACATGATCAACCTGATGGGCCTCAACTAGACCGTTACATTCTAAAATCTCGGATACTCCGCAACAGTACTTTCTGGCCTTGCCATCATGAGTCCAAGATCCCTCCATGTCATGATAAGGATCAAAGATCATATCGTCATTTATGAGAGTAGTGACAACGGGTAAATAATCATCAAAGTGACCCACATGCATCCACCTAGTTGCTTTCGGTAAACATCTATTTGGAATCAGAATGAGCTTCTGATAGGGCCTCATGTGCTCAAATATCCATGTCATGACCAAAGAAGAGTGGCTAAAAGCTAGACCTCCTTTCCGCAAAATATGATAGAAGTCTCTATAAACCATGGCCAAGATGTCTGATCCCTAAGCATAAACTCTGCCCTCCTCAATACCACGAATGATGGGAGCCCAACACCATCTCAAACGAGTTGAGGCCTTGTCTCTCGACAACCTCGATGCAATCAACCCAATGGCAATCAAGAATCTCCTCAAAAGTGGGATGCAAATTCGTGGCACATAAGTGAGCTGGACTCCTATTTGATCCCCGTGGTGGCTAACCCCCATGAACTCTACCCAAGATGCCTTGTCCTCAAAGGACTCGCTAGCAGGAAGGACTAGAGGATGTCCTCTCACATGAACCCCAAGTATATGATACACATCATACAGAATGATGGCCCACTCTTTCCAGAGATCTATGAAAACTTGAATGTGTTTTTGTCCGCATCCCAGTAAGTTAGAATGTCACAGCATATATGGGACACAAGATGAATAACAGGCACGTGACAAACTCTAGCTAGACCTGCCCTCCTCAAAATGGCACGATCCTTATTACTCAACGAAGTAAGCATCCTTGAGAGCCATCTCTTCTCTTGGCAGGCATTCCATCGAATATACATGCCCTGCAAAATCAAAAAAGAAATTTAGATTAGATCTCATAAACTCATAAAAATCCCTAAAACCCATAAAACTACAGAAGAACCTTACGCAAAAAAGTGTATAAACCGTCAAAATTGCAATAAACAAGCGAATACAGTAGCCCAAACATGTTAGATCAAAGTGAAACAAGCATCAAACAACATAAAATTTCATTCAGAATCAACCCAACAGGGTCGCCCCTGGGCGGGCGACCCTGTTGTTTTGCAAGATCTCCCCCGGGCAACCCTGCTATTTTGCAGGATCTCCCCCAGGTGACCTTGCTGTCAGATAGGATCTCCAGATCAAAAACTGCTCTAAAAACTTCATTTTTCAGTTGATTTCAGAAAACGAAAAACCTATCCTGCTCTAAATGAAGAGACAAGGACAATGCAATAAGAAAAATTGACAAAAACAGATGATTTCAAGAGATTTTTCACAAAATTCAAACTAGGGTTTAAAGAAGAGTTTTTCATTGTTTACATACCCGATTCTCTGCGGCAAAAGAAGAGGCGGACATCTTTGCGATCTCCTTGATGATACCTTTCCAACGACTATTCACATGATCGATTTCATCACTGTTTCACTTCGATCTCACAATTTGACTTACTTTCTTTGCCCTTAACTTAGTTTCATTTGTGCATTTTAGATTAGTTCTTTGTTTTTATGCATTTCTTTCGTGCATCATTTTGTGTTCATTCATTCCTACAGGTCAAAATTGACAAAGGCAAGCAACTAGTCGAACTCGAATGATCCATGGTAAGTTCGTCATTTCAGTTTTCATTATTTGTTTTGATATATTTAAATGCTGGACTAATACAAGTTATTGCAGGAAAATTGACAGCAGGTAAGGCCTAGTTTGAGAACGGTACCTACCTTTCATGTAGACTACCGTCCCTGAGGGGGCAAATATATAAGCACAAAAATCACGCACAGCCTCCACGAGGACCCCTATGATGATTTTAATCCTTGTCATGTACATGTAAGCATGAAATAATGTCTTTTAAGCAGAAAACCTCTTGATGATGTGTCTTCTTTCTTGTCTTGTGTTGTTTCCTCTTTGTCGATTTCTCTCTCTCCCTGTTTGCGATGCTTTTCAACACTTTTTGCAACACTTGTCAATTTGTGTTTTCTGAGCTTTTAACCTTGCTCCTAAGCCTTGTAAGTGTCTTGTAGGTGAGTTTTCACCATTCCCCTATGTTTTTCATCTTCTGCACCCTCTAGAAGCCTTCTAGAGGTCCCCCTATCCATCTCCCACTTTTGGTTTTCAGTTCCGCTCAACCATTCTAAATCTCCCCCTATTATTTCCATATCTCCCCCAGGAGATCCTGCAAGTGCAAGTGGATATTTGGATTTTTGCACATGACTGACCTGTTTCTGCAGGCAAAACCCCTCCTTTTCCTCTCTTCTGTCATTCCCCACCTTGCAATTCCTCATAAAACCATATCCAACCCAGATCTCCCCCGGGCATGGTCGCTCAGGGGCGACCCTATTGGCAAAAGGGGTGACCTTGTCACATTTTTAGCCTCGGAAAAACTCAAGTTTCTCACTCGTTTTAGCTCCGTTTTCGCCTGTTTTTCTTCCAGTTCGCATGATTTTTTATGCCTAATATAAAGTTGACTATTTCATGCACTCGCACATGCATAATTAACTCCATTTGATATAAAATTAACAACTCAGTCAATCTCATGCATCCTCTCATCTCCAATTCCTCTTCAATGATAAGTTATTATTGATTTATCACTCCATAGTTAGCCGAGTTCACTTGGTAATCAACCTTGTTAACTCCCCAATCAATCCTTGTTCACTCATCAATCAAATAAGTTAACTTCTCAATCAATCCCATTCTTCAAACCTATAAATACCCCCCTCCCTCGAGCACAAAGGGAGGTAAATTCATTGTGCACACAACTCTTGCCAGTTTTTGCTCTCCAACTTAGTATTCAAATGCTCTTACAGGACGAAGGTGCCTTTTTCTTTATTCATTGTTCAATCAAGCATCGTTACGCTGCTTCATTCAATGCCATTGTGCTCAACCAAAGCTCTCATTGAGCTCTTTCAAGCTTCAACAAGCTTCTTTTTGCTTCTTTGTGTCGTTTTGTCGTCAAGAGGTTCTCCCACTGCTGCAAAAGGACTCGAGGTTGCCAATATCAAGGATTTCTAAGGGTAGTGGAGTCACACAAATCTTCATTTCTTTCAGGTTCCGTAATTGCTTTATTCAATTCATAGTAATTAGAAAAACAAAAATTGCTCTTGGGAATAGTAAATCTTTGTTTTTTTCTTGATAGATTATATCTTGCATGTTAGAGTAAGTGTTTTCAAATTCCTAGATCTAGATTATTTGTAGAAGTAATTTCCCTTTTTTAGATTAGATTACTTCAAAACAATCGAAAACCCAAAAAACATAGATTAAACTTGCATTAGGAAAAGTCGTATTAGCTTGCATTCATATTTCCCTTTCATAGATTAAAAAGCACTTTTCATTTCCAAAATACTAAAAAAGCACAAAAAATGTTTGCATTTCATTTAGCTTTGCATGCATATAGAAACCCTAGAAAAGACAAACTTGCAAAACCGTCGATACCATCACGAGGTAAACCACAATAAATGATTCAACCAAACCCTTGATCACATCACAAGGTAAAAACAAGTCAAAACATAACCAAACCCTAGGTTGAAACCCTAAGTCTAGTTAAGGTTGGTCATCACACATTTACCTCTATCTTGGCTCACGAATGTGCCTAGGAGTGAGAGGTGAGTGGGTGACGGCTATCCGTGAAGAGATTGAGGAAATCAATCCACGACAACAACAAGAGACATTCACTCTACCACAACAAGATCCTTTTGTCCTCATATTAGTAGAAGAACAAAGACAACTCCAAATATAATGAGAACTCATTTAACGAATTAAAAGACAAGAGGATATAAATGAAAGAAACCGCTTACCCACACAAAGGTGGAATAGAAGAAACCCCAACAGGAGAAAAGAAATCAGTGACCCTTCGGGTCATAGGGTTATCTCAACAACAACTGTCATCGAACGAAACATTCAACTTAGCACACAACAACAAAGGCCGCAGAACTTGTCGACCCCTCTTCGCGAAGTCCAGCTCTCCAACAAGCCAGATCCTCGATGTGTCTTGACTCCTCTTGACTGGCCACTTCCACAAGAGCGAGAGTGACGTGGTGGATCACCCCGTGGCAAGGAGGGAAGGGTCCGTATGCGTGCCAAAATCTGACTCGACAGCCCCAGGCAATCGGAGTCACGATTTTGAGTGTATAGGCGCGAGTGCACATCTTTATCTATATTGCAATCAAAGAAGCCCTCTGCGGAGGCAGGATGATATATCTCTTGAGCTAGTGTGTATCCTTTTATTCAAAAGCCCTTTGTGGAGGTGGGATGGTGTGTTTATTGAGCTAGTGCACATCCTTTTATTCAAAAGTCCTTTGTGGAGGCGGGATTGGATCTTGAGGCTATCCTCCCTTAAGCGTGTCTTTGGCAGTTGTTGTGGCATAAGCCCAACCATCAGGTGTGCCTATAGCGTGTTTGAGATGGTTGGACTTAGTAATAAGCTCCTCCCATCGCCTTGTTTGTCGTGTTTAAGACACATAGTATGTCTATGGCATACTATATGGTGCTTGTGTCTTCCGTGTGTTTTCCCCCTCGCATAGCGTAAAGGGTGTGGCGATGAGTCTCCCCTATGCTTATGTTTTGTATGATGTGCTTTCTCCCATTGGTGTAGTGTAAAGGGTGTGGCGATGAGTCTCCCCTACATTCTTGGGGTTTTGTGTTGCAAATTTTATTTCCATGCATTTATATATATATAAAAATGAAAATGATATATCAACTGTATTCATTGTGTTTTACATGACTGCTCTCATGTTTTCATCATGTTTTGTGTGTCTTCAATACTATCTTCTCCATGTCTTGCATGCCTATTACTGTCTTCATTGTGTTTTGCGTGTCTGCGATGTGTTTTCTAATGCTCACCTGAGACTGGGAGCTAGAAATAGTTCCTCATTCTTGGTGTGTGCCTTAGCTTCTTGTGCTTGGCATGGTTGATGTGTTTTCGACCGTACTTTAATGCATGTATGGGTCGTAAGATCATACATACATTAACGTGGGGGCTAAATGTTATGTCGTAAAATGTCTCCCTAGGACTTTTACCTCCTAAGTTTAGCTCCCGGTTCCCTTAATTTTGATCATGCATGTTAGAAATGAATCCCAAGACAAAATGCCACGAAACCCATGACAAATGAGACTTAGGGGACATCTTTGAGCTTAAGCTTGACCCAAAATAGGCCCCTAGGCTTGGGTGTCTGCGCCCTTGCCCTGCCCAATTTTGGCGGGGTCTAGAATTTCAATGTCGGCAAAGTTAATGTTAAAGGTGTTCCTTGTCGACATCTTGAGTTTGAATTACATAATTTGTAGTAGGAATGCATATACAATCATGTTTAGGACTTCATTTGAAAACTAGAAAATGATTTTGAGATTTTGGCAAACTTATGATTTTAGAGCATTCAAGGTATCCATTGTGTTGTAGAGCAGAATTATGTTGTTGTTCTGTTTGTTATTATAGATTTGGCTTCATCTTCTCATGGCATGAAAGAGCTTCATCTCTATGAGAGCTACACCTCTGAGGTGATATTTATTTGTGATTCAATTTATCATTTTTATCATTACTTTTGTCTCTGTCCTACAAGGACACGCACTCTCTATCTAATAATGGTGTTGGAAGACTTGAATGCCATTCTAAGGCTTGACCGAGGCAAGCTCCTAAACACCACAACCCCCAACCCCTCTCTTGTGATTGTAGGGGATAGATATCCGATCTCGAAGAGTGGAGTTGCATAGGACTGTTGCAGAGCATAAGGAATCAAGATTTGAAGAAAAAGGCAGGAAATAGCTCAAAAATGGCAAGGGCGCCCGCACCTTTGACCCTCAGTTTCACAGCACGGAAAATCTCTGAAGTGGTTGCAGTCAGTAGCGGAAAAGATCCCGAAGCCCTTAGAAAAAGCAACACCTTGGGCTTGGGTGCCCGCTCTTTCGCCCTTGACTTTTTCGTATTCGGAAACTCAAAATCTGGTATGTATCTGATCTGTATTTAGTGTCTTTCTGTAGAAAGATTTGTCGTGTTTTATCCATTTGCTTACGATTTTGCATAATTAGGGGTTTAGGCTTAATTGAACTAAGAATGAACAAATCATTTAACAAATTCCAAATTTCCTTATCATTCCAAGTGACAGCCAACCTGATAGTTGAGTCCTCTTGCATAATTTGTGATTTAAATCGGTTAAATGTCCTTGAATGTATTAAGTGAAAGGACTTAATCAAACTATCCATTGATCCCATCAAACCCTTTTTTCCTTCATTACAGTAGGGTGGAGACTTTAGCTTTAGAATAAAATCGTTGGAAATGGATATGATAATTTGAGCATAATGTGGTTCATTTAATTATTAAATAAAATAAGTTTTTGTACCTAAGCCTTAAGAACCATATCAATAATGGAAAGACATGACATAGTTTACTATTTCACTAATCTATCTAGAGAATGATCCTATAATCTTTGGTAAACAAAATATAACATTACTTAGTTGCCTTTTACAAGCCACTCCAAACTTGAAGGATCTAATAATTTACATGCCAAACTCCTTTGATAGTATTTAAGTTTTCTAGGATCTTATGCAAAAGGGATAGTTTTACTTGCAAGGGAGAAGGACAACACTTGTTGTAAACACCAAATTTATAGGTACAAAAAATATAATCAAAATGCAGTTGACATATTGCTTTAGGAATAAGACATGTAAAAGCATGTATATTTTATTTTTGTGAGAATTGAATCATTTTCCATATTTCTGACCTAAGTTGTTCTTAATTTTGGATAATTTGACTTTCATACTTTTATTATCAACTATTGTTTTCCATCACTCAAATGTATGGAGTACATTTTGGATTTTAGCTTCTACTATTTTAGTTCATCATTGCATGTTAAGTTTATAATTATAGAGAGGGGTATGCATATTAAAAACTAAATTCTAGAAAACTTGATTTTCACCTCTCAATTCTAGTTTATGTTATGCTCAAATCCTTTTGAGATTTCATTCAAACATATAATTGAAATTTGAAATGTTGCATTATGCTCAAATATTTTTGAGATATATCTGAACTTTGCCTTTTGGCTATGAGTTGTACTATGATAGGCTATAAATATTTGTGCCCATTGGTCACTCAATAACACCTTTAAGTATTATTACTAATTAATATATACGTAAACTCAAATGAGGGTCAACAAATCCTTCAACTAAACAAATTGACAAATATTTTTAAACATACACCTAACATAGGTTGGTTCTTAAACCTTAGATGCACATTTAAAAAATATTTATAAAATGATCAATAAAATAAGGGATACATACCAGTTATCTTATGAGACTTACAAATCATATAGTGTATGATTAACATAAGGGTACTCCCACATATGTGTCTCGGAAAATATTTTGTTGAATCTAGAGGAGTTGCTATATGTATTTAAGATATCATTGCTAGTGCCTAAAACAAGCTCAAATAAGTAACTTGTTAGAGCATAATGTTTATCAAGGGTTGACACTTTAATATAAGTGGGTCTAAATAACATTTGCAAATAAGTAACTTGTTAGAGCATAATGTTTATCAAGGGTTGACACTTTAATATAAGTGGGCCTAAATAACATTTGCAAGACTCTAATTATAAAATGTAACCTTTTAATATAAAATACGTATAAAGAATATTGTTAAATATTTAATAAATAAATAAATAAATGAAAGATTTATCTTTATTACTGTAAGCCTTCCCTTAATGAAGATACTTAATGAAATATATAGATCCACAATCTAAATTAAAAAGACACCCTAAGAGATAAAAAGACAAAAAGAAAAAAAAAATTGTGCACTTCATTTTTTTAATTGCTACTTTAAATTTTTTTTTTTCTTTTCTTTTCTTATTACCCAGATTTCAACTATAAAACAAAGAACTAGACGATGGGAGAGGGGAAGATGCCGCGTTAATTAATGGAAATAAAAAATTGAATAAAAATCTAAAGCAAATGCAATCTTTTTAGTGAAAGGCAATCTTATTAGTGACGGTGCCCGAGCCCAAACCCTAACCCTAACCCTAACAGATTAACTTTATAAATACATTTTTCTACGCCATGTAAATATAGAGGATGTAGGCGAGTCTGATTTTGGTGGTGCCAATCCAGCTATGCTGGATTCAATTTGTTTCGTTTCCTCTGCAGATGAAACTCTTGAGGGGAATGATGAGGTATACGAAAGGTCCTGTTCAACGCAATGGTCGAAAACCTTGACGACAATTCATATATATAGACACCCATAGTCCGAGACCATTCGCCTACTTTCTTTGAGGTTTTTGGTTTTTTTCTTTTTCTTGTAATTAATTTGTTTTCATTGTTTCTATTTGATTCAAGCTAGTTTGAATTAGTTTTGAAGTTCTTTTGGAAGTTTGTCTGTGATGATTGAATTGGATGGTTGTACGTTGAACAGGTGTGAACGGTTAAAGTTTTAAATTTTCTTCTTCATAGACAGATGCGCTCTGTCATTTTGTTTTGTCATTGGAACGGGGGGTATGATTGTTGTTTTTGCCTGTTATTATTTGTCTGTGATATCGCTTCAAATTACATGAAGGGCATCTTGGGTTGTCTGTTTATATGTGGCTTATGTCTTGTGACATATCTTTAACATTGCATTTAAGTTTCTGGGCTGTACCCTTTTTTTGTTATGGGGTTTCAAGTTTTGTGTCTCTGGCAGTCTTTTGTTTTATGGGGTTTCCAATTCTTTTGCTAAGATGTTCACCCTATGTGAAAGCTGTTTTCTTAAAATATGTTTTAGTCTGTTTCTTCTAATTTAGGTCATTTAGATTGAGTAACCCATGAGGTTTGATTAATTTATAGAAAGAATATTGATTAATTTATAGAAAGAATATGGATGGAATCAATATTGCCTCTCAAAAGGTTTTTGATTGATTTACTGTTAATTTAGGGTTTATTATCTCCTCATTTGCACTGTTTGTTGTTAGCATGATACTGTATCAGTTGAGGCGGTGGAGTTTTTATGATGATGTGGGTGTTCTTCGAAGGGCGTCCGCCAAGAGATTTATGAAGACTGTGTAAAGGCAATTGGAATGGGTTGTGAGGGCAGAGCAGCAATTATTATGTAGCTCTTCCCTGAACCACCCATTCCACCTGCTTTCAACACAAGTATCATATATTCATAAATAAAGTTAACAGCTCAAGTCAATTCGGAAATGAAGGCATTTTTAAAACTGAGTGGACCATCAACAGTAGGAAAGGCGCGTTGGCCAAATTGAGGACTTAATTATATCAAACTGCAATCTATTGATCTTAATCAAATGTGATCTCTCCTCTCATAAAGAAATCTAATAGACTCAATACAAGGAATGCTGCAGGTTTTTGTCAAATTCTTAAGTATTATTAAAAAGCGTTTTGTCTCAAATTCTTAAATTTTATAAAAGAGATGATAAAAGAGAGCTAATTCACAGATTTTATAAGGAGAATTCCAAGTTTTTGTTAAATTCTTAAATTTTTCTAAATGCTGCAGGTTTTTCCAAATTCTTGAGTCTTACTGAAAAGAGATTCTGATTCATTTGTGAGTCATTATGGTCATGAAAGTTTGATTTATTTATATGTTTGATTAAACATAATCTTTAAATTTTTTCAAATATTTGATTTATTTAAATGTTTAATTAAACATAATATTTAAATGTATTCAAATACGGGATTAATGATTGTAAGGATTAAGGATTGTAAGGATTAAGGATTGTGGTTTTAAAAGAATTGTGATTTTAAGTGGAATGAAATAAAATATGTTTAACATTGTATTTAAGTCTCTGGGCTGTACAGAAAGAATATGGATGGAATCAATATTGCCTCTCGAAAGTTATTATCTCCTCATTTGTACTGTTTGTTGTTAGCATGAAACTGTATCAGCTGAGGCGGTGGAGTTTTTTTGATGATGTGGGTGTCCTTTGGAGGGCGTCTGCCAAGAGATTTATTAAGATTTTATGAGATTTATGAAGACTGTGTAAAGGCAATTGGAATGGGTTGTGAGGGCAGAGCAGCAATTATTATGTAGCTCTTCCCTGAACCACCCATTCCACCTGCTTTCAACACAAGTATCATATATTCATAAATAAAGTAACAGCTCAAGTCAATTCTGAAATGAAGGCATTTTTAAAACTGATTGGACCATCAACAGTGTGAAAGGTGCGTTGGCCAAATTGAGGATTCAATTATATCAAACTGCTATCAATAGATCTTAATCAAATATGATCTCTTCTCTCATAAAGAAACCTAATAGACTCAATATAAGGAATGCTGCAGGTTTTTGTCAAATTCTTAAGTATTATTAAAAAGAGTTTTATCTCAAATTCGTAAATTTTATAAAAGAGATAATAAAAGAGAGCTAATTCACAGATTTTATAATGAGAATTCTAAGTTTTTGTTAAATTCTTAAATTTTTCTAAATGCTGCAGGTTTTTCCAAATTCTTGAGTCTTACTGAAAAGAGATTCTGATTCATTTGTGAGTCATTATGGTCATGAAAGTTTGATTTATTTATATGTTTGATTAAACATAATCCTTAAATTTTTTCAAATATTTGATTTATTTATATGTTTAATTAAACATTATATTTAAATGTATTCAAATACAGGAATAAGGATTGTAAGGATTAAGGATTGTGGTTTTAAAAGAATTGTGATTTTAAGTGGGAATGAAATAAAATATGTTTAAAATATATATGTTTTTATAATTAATTTTTTATTTCTTTTTGAATATATACAATTGAGATA
The DNA here is from genome assembly GCA_027924645.1 of Cunninghamia lanceolata. Taxonomy (NCBI): domain Eukaryota; kingdom Viridiplantae; phylum Streptophyta; class Pinopsida; order Cupressales; family Cupressaceae; genus Cunninghamia; species Cunninghamia lanceolata. The sequence continues at coordinate 4,045,052 of BSBN01000231.1, read as the reverse complement.
TTGTCATTGGAGTGGGGAGTATGATTGTTGTATTCGGCTGTTATTGTTTGTCTGTTTGTATGTGGCTTATGTCTCGTGACATATCTTTAACATTGCATTTAAGTCTCTGGGCTTTACTTGTTTTTTAAATGGGGTTTCAAGATATGTCTCTGCCAGTCTTTTTCTTATGGGGTTTCCCATTCTGTAGCCGAGATGTCCCACCCCATGTGAGACTGTTTTCTTAAAATGCGTTTTAGTTTGTTTCTTTATTTAGGTCACTTAGATTGAGTAACCCATGGGGTTTGATTAATTTACAGAAAGAATATGGATGGAATCAATATTGCCTCTCGAAAGCGTTTTGATTGATTTACGGTTAATTTAGGGTTTATTATCTCCTCATTTGTACTGTTTGTTGTTGGCATGATACTGTATCAGTTGAGGCGGTGGAGTTTGTTTGATGATGTGGGTGTGCTTCGAAGGGCGTCTGCCAAGAGATTTATGAAGATTTTATGAGATTTATGGAGACTGTGTAAAGGCAATTGGAATGGGTTTGTGAGGGCACAGCAGCAAAATTATTACGTAGCTCTTCCCTGAACCACCCATTCCACCTGCTTTCAACACAAGTATCATATATTCATAAATAAAGTAACAGCTTAAGTCAATTCGGAAATGAAGGCATTTTTGAAAACAGAGTGGACCATTAACAGTAGGGAAGGTGCGTCGGCCAAATTGAGGATTCAATTATATCAAACTGCAATCTATAGATCTTAATCAATTGTGATCTCTTCTCTCATAAAGTAACCGAATAGAATCTCAGCCGTTTAGTGCAAGTCAATACATTCAAAAAGTGATTCGTACAATTTATTCCTGCTGTAGTCTTCCGAACCGTCCATTGCAAGCTAAAGGGCAGGTCCCCATGGGGCTGCTTAGCTTATTTTGGCGACTGCCCAACTTTTTGAGAAGTTATTTGTGGAGCTTCCGTTCCATGAATGTTTTAATTTTCTGTTTATTTTAAGCATTTATTTTTTAAACTTAAAAACAAAAAATAAATTATGAATGAAGAATTACTTATAAAAAATTACTTTTGTTATAAATCTAGTGGATAGAATTTAGAAGAAAATGAAAACGAAACGAATATGCACCCAATAACATGTTTTTCATTATGAATATGCACCCAATAACAACATGTTTTTCATTATGAATATGCACCCAATAACATGTTTTAATCATTATGAATATGCACCCATGTTTTTTTTTTTCATTATGAATATGTACCCACATAACGTGTTTTTCATTATGAATCTAAATTATCTTTTTCTGAATTTGAATTATCTTTTGCACACGCTAAATATCATCCACTTCAATGGTCAAACAATAAAAAGTGTTAATTTCATACCTTATTTATAATAAAAAGTGTTAAATATTTGTCCTGTTTTATTGGCCAAAATTGACCTTTGACTGTGGATGATATTTTTGACCAAAATTGACCTTTGACTGTGGATGATATTTAAGAACAGCCTCTTTTGTGTATAATTTAATATTTGCATGGAGTCACATGTGTGGTTCATGGGAACATAAGGTAATGTGTGGTTCATGGGAACATAAGGTAATATATTAGTAATTTTACACCTCATTTCCAATAATAAGTGTTAAATATTTGTCTTATTTTTATTGGCCAAAATTGACTTTGACTGTTGAAGTGGATGATATTTAAGAACAACCGCTTTTGTATATAATTTAATATTTGTATGGAGTGACGTGTAGTTCATGTTCCAAAGTGGATGATATTTAAGAACAGCCTCTTTTGTGTATAATTTAATATTTGCATGGAGTCACATGTGTGGTTCATGAGAACATAAGGTAATATATTAAAAAAGTTCCTTTCAATTTATTACTTATTGTAGAGAATAACATCAATATTATTTTTTTTTTTTTATACATCAATATTATTGATTATTACTATTTTGTTAATTTAATCAATTGACTGCCTTTAATATTTGTCAAAATCAAATTAGGATATGATCAAATTCAATAAATGAGACAAATAATTAAGGAATGCATTCATTTAAGGAATGCTTTAGGTTTTTTTTGTCAAATTCTTGAATTTAAAAAAAATGACAGAGCTAATACACAAAGATGGTAAGGAATGCTCCAAGTTTTTGTCAAATTAATACACAAAGATTCCATGGTAAGGAATGAAGTTTTTGTCAAATTAATACACAAAGATGCTATTGTAAGGAATGCTTCCAAGTTTTTTTTCAAAGATGCTATTGTAAGGAATGTACCGAGTTTTTTTCAAATTCTATAAATGAGAGAACTAATTCACAGATTTTATAAAATCATGAGAGAATTAATTCACAGATTTTATAAATTCATGAGAGAACTAATCTACAGATTTTATAAAGAAGATATTACAAGGAATGTTCCAAGTTTTTTTTGTTTGTCAAATTCTTGAATAAGGAATTTTTGAAGTTTTTGTCAAATTCTGAAATTTTATAAATGAGAGAACCAATTCACAGATTTTTTTAAATAAGGAATGCTCCAAATTTTTGTCAAATTCTTAAATTTTATGAATGAGAGGACCAATCCACAGATTTTGTAAGGAATGTTTCAAGTTTTTGTCATTCTTTAATTTTTTAATAGTTAATCCACATATTTTACAAGGAATGCTAATGCTGCAGGTTTTATGCTACATGTTTTTTCTTCAAATTCTTCAGTAGTAAATAGAGATTCATAAATTTTATGAATGAGAGAACCAATCCACAGATTTTGTAAGGAATGTTTCAAATTTTTGTCATTCTTTATTTTTTTAATAGTTAATCCACATTTTTTTTACAAGGAATGTTAATGCTGCATGTTTTTTCTTCAAATTCTTCAGTAATAAATAGAAATTCATGTAAGTTTGATCATGTAAGATTGATTTATTTATACGTTTAATTATTCATAATATTTAAATATTTAGTTAAAAGGATTGTGGTTTTAAAAGAATTGTGATTTTTAAGTGGAATGAAATAAAATGTTTAAAATATATATGTTTTTATAATTGATTTTTTATTTCTTTTTGAATATATACAATATAGATATTGTTTACTATATTAAATTTTTTTATAATGAAAATTAAAATTTTATAGTAAGTTTAAGATAAATATAAAGATATTACAATGTGTTATGTTTGTATATATTTTGATATGAGAATTTGGCTCTTGGGAACTATACTCATATAATAGTCAAATTTAATTGTTTGACTGGAAGCAAAAAAAAATCTTTATATGGTTCAAAAGGTTGACTACAGTTTGTTTAAACATACATATTTTATATTATCTATCCAATATTTTTGTATATTATTTATTAAATGTGCTTATTTTATCTTTGACTTGAGTAACATAATCTCCAAGATTTTGAGCTCCCAAACTCTAGCTGGAATGATTAGTCCATGTTCATTTAGGAACTCAATGTTTTGATGTTTGTGTGCATTGTATCTTTTTTTGATAGACTTAATGATGAAAGGCACCCCAAGACCTAGAATATGGTGGGTTGATTTTGAGCAGCTTTTTTGACCACCTCTACTATGGCATTCTCATTTTGTTGAAGAAAACATTACATCATTTTCTTGTTTTGAAATATCCTTTTATTTCTTTCTTTCCACAATTTCCTGATTATAAGAAAATCTATGAATGATTGGGCCATGCGAGACTGATACAATGTCCTTTGGGAGGGGGTTTTACCAAATTCAATTTTTCCATTATTTTTTTTGCAACATATTTATGCACATTTACATGAGCATATTTGCTTTAACACGTCTGGATGCACCATTAGAGCTCAACTTTTGCATCTTTGCTTTAACATGTTTCAATGGACAATTAAAGCTCAACTTTTGCAGCCTATCGCTAGTTAATATTTTATTTTGTAAAGCAACCCAAGCAAATGCTCTTTGCTTAAACATTGTTTTTGCTAGCATAAATGTATGGACTAATTGTTGCCTCTCTTCTATTGTATATCCAATCTAGACGCTAACTTTTTGACTTTGAGCTACACCAATTTATGTTATCTTCTCCCTCAGATATGAAAACCTTGTTGGTAGCTAGTATAGATTATTTCAAACGATCTCGCTAATCCTCTGGGATGCTAATGCCCTAAACAGATCTCCATTTCCACTCTTTTGATGCCATCTAGTTTTGTCAAAATTTTGTAGTCTCTCACATGGCCTCCCCAATCATTAATCGAGGTCTCCTTGGCATTCTGGTAGGTCTTTGATGGTCGGATATCCATTCCACGAATCCTCTCGAAATAATGCTCTTTGATAATGTCCTCTTTCGTGTTTTTGATTTTCCACACGATGTTCTTAATTATCAAGTTTCTGTTTTGAAATTAAAAAGTTCCAGACTAGGGAGGATTAATAGTAGTGAATATTTTTCTAGGATTTGCGGGAGTACAAATATTTATTTTGTAGAATTCTTGCCGGGTGAGGATTAAAATACAAAACTAAACTAGCTTGGCACAACAAATCTTATCTAGGAAATTAGTTGAAATTTCTCGTCCTTGGAAGCACCATTCCAAAAGAAATTCCACATATTTTGAGGTAGGGCATAGTAAAGAAGGGAATTGCAGAAGAAAGCCATTTCCTCTTCTAGGATGCCATTTTTAAGTTACCGTTTGAAATAAGAGATTTCCATAGAGTGGATTTACCGGACCCCACAAACAATGGAATGCTAAGATATATATTTTATCTAAACATGTGAGCAATCTCTTTTTATTTTCTCAAGTTTGTATTGGAAAAGAAAATCTCAGATTTCCTCCAATTGATATGTTGACCGGATGTTTGGCAACATTTATCTATGGCTTGCTTCATTACCTTTGCTTCTTTCTTGTTCGTAGCACCAAACAAGAGTGTATCATTCACATTTGACGCCACCTTCTCCTTTCCACTGTCCACCCTCTCCTTGTAAGAATCTCCCCAATGTGAGCCATAATTATGAACAAAAATGGCGATATTAAAAGTGCAAACAATTAATTAAAATATACTTAAAAGGTTGAGTTGATTTTTTTTTATATTATAACCTTGGTTTATGGGTGAACAATCAGACCAAAACAAAATCTAATTGAGATTATATTATCCCTACCCAGCCCTTAATACATGAGATTTAGAGAACCCAACCCTTAATACATTACAGTGGCCCAACGCTCATATAAAGATTATCAAAAGAACCTATGCATCTTGCATAGGAAAAGGATGGTCGAGCACGCTCTGGAATCAGGACGCTTTGAAATCGGGATGCTTTGAAATTGGGACTTCCCATTTGACGCTCTGGAATCGGGACTTCCAATTTGTTAGCAATCCCCGGGTTCCAACACCATTATGATCACGTAGTGCAAATGTCCTAGCATTAGTTCCATGTACTCTGTACCGAAGACATTCCACCTCTCGCGTGAGTTGCTAGGGTCCAGCAATAAATGTGCCATAACTTTCTGTGCATTCACACCTTTGCCATCAACTTCTTTAGCCACCTTGAGGATGTACCAGCCAGTCCCTAAGAATAGGGTTCTTGATCTCTCCCTCCAGACCATTAATAAACCCCACCATGGCTTCTTCTCCTGAAATTTTCTTCAGGGGCTTCCTAGTAGTATATTTCCTTGTCATTCTACCGCCAACAGTCGAGTAATTCCCCCCTTTCTCATTTGTCTCCTTGGGACTTCATTCATCACCTTCTTGCCTTTAGCTACCCTCTTCCTCACAGTTTCTAATTAAGACATTAGATATCGAGCAATTACCTCTCTTTCTCGTCTCTCTCTTGCAAATGATCTAATATTTAATAAATTTAAAATTCTATAAATAAAATAAAATTATAAATATGTTAAATATTTTATGATATAAAATTTATGTTAAGAGAGCAAGGTCAAATGTTTGGTTGTGCAAAAGATGAAACCCTTAAGCTCATGTTGCTTACCTATTAAATTAGAGATGACCCAAATGATGGTAATTGGCAATGCCTAAGCCCACACCTACTTGAAGGGGACTAGATATAATTTTTTTGATGAAAATGCAACTATCTATTAGAATAAGAAGCCACCTTAAGCTCATGTCGCTTACCTATTAAATTAGAGAGATGACCCAAATGATGGTAATTGGCAATGCCTAAGCCCACACCTACTTGAAGGGGACTAGATATAATTTTTTTGATGAAAATGCAACTCTCTATTAGAATAAGAAACCACTTTCACAAAAAATATGTGGGAGGTAAAAAGGTACACCCCGAGAGTCAAATGGGCCAAGCAGAAAGTTCTAGATCAAAGTATCAATGGGTAAATGTACCCCATATAAAAACATAAACATAACAAAAATAAACAATCAAGCTGCCATTGCCACCCCTGTGGATGGTAGATCCCTGTCATCCGGTGTCATCCGGTTCTGGGTTCTAGATATAATTTCAGATATGATATAATTTAGTTCTAATAAATTTTAGATAGGATAGAATTTCAACTATGATACATGATTTTTAGTTCTAATTATTTTTATTTGATCTTCCATTCTAAAAATGATCTAGGCAACCATGGGGCCTAGATTACCTTGGCTAATCATCAAAATTCATCTTAATATACTCATATTTTGGAGGAATCTAATGCACATTTTTTGGACTAAGTTTTTATCTTGATCAACCCATTGACAAACTACCACCTTCGATTCTAAAAATGATCCTGGCACCCATGGGGCCTGGATTACCTTTGGCCAATCATCAAAATTCATCTTAATATACTCATTTTGGAGGAATCTAATGCACCTTTTTTGGACTTAGTTTTTATCTTGATCAACCCATTGATGGTGGATGCATGTCGTGTTTGTTCCTATGTCACTTTATTGGAAAAAATCATTATAACAATCAAATTCTATAATAGATGCAACATTATGTAATTCTTAAGAAAAATATCCTCAATTCAAAATTGTTGTTCCTATGTCACTTTATTGGAAAAAAATCATTATAACAATCAAATTCTACAATAGATGCAACATTATGTAATTCTTAAGAAAAATATCCTCAATTCAAAATTGTGTGAATGGACTGGTCACAAGGAGGGGCATGGAGGTGTAATTTGTAGCATTGGTCCTTAGCTTGTCCCCTTTATCTCCATGATCTCATAAGGCTATTTAAGGGAAAGTACACATAGTTGAGCATGTCCCAATAGTTGTGAGTGCATTTGGGCATTAAAAATGTATTTTAATATTATAGCACTATTACTTGTTACATCAAAGTTCTTGGTGTTGATTATTATTCCTCCTAATTAAATGTGTAAATGAAACTAATATTTTTTTAGGGTTAATCTAGGCTAATTAAATAAATGCATACAATTAGATACAAATTAAACTAGAATAAATCAATGACAATTGGGAATGATAACGCGTGTAAAGCAATGTTATTTTAAGAAATTGATTGTAAAGAGTGTACTTAGCTCTTGACTGAGGAGATGATATGAATGTTGATATGTTGATGAATCAATTCATCATACTTTAGGATCTTGTATTGCTCGTCCTCAAATTTAGTACAGACTTAGAAATTTGCATTGGTTGATTCCGCACTTGAGATTATTTAGGACCCAACTTGAAATGCAAAAATTATCTATCTTTGTCCCTTTTATGCACTCACTCTATTTTTAAACCATTGATGGCAAATTTTGCCTAAGTGTTGCTCTGTCATCTTAGTGTTGAAGTTGTAAGAAATTCAAGAAAGTTTCAAATTTGGGAAGTCTTAAGTTAGTTTCTAGTGTTTTAAGATTTGCAGACTTCTAATGGATGACTGGGCATTTTCTCTTCACCTCCCATCCGATCCTCATCTCCTTTCCCGCATGAAAGTTTTGCAGAACTCTACTGGGTCCTTCATTTCTTCCATTTCCCCAGTTTCTCCAACTTTGCAGAATCTCGACAAGGTATCGGACTTCTACCTTTTAGTTCCAACATCCAGTCCTCACCTCCTTTCTCGCATAAAAGTCCTGCAAACCTTATTAGGTCCTTTCTCTTTTTCATTCCACTCACTTCTTCCATTTTGCAGGATCTTGTTAAGCTACCAGACTTCATATTTCAAGTTTTGATAGCTAGTTCTCCCTTCCCTTTCCACTTTTCTGTAATATCTTTTTTAAAATTTTTCTCCTTTCCATGTCCTCTACTTAGTGTTTTGCGAAATTTTGATTGACTTTAGGATATCTTCCCTCCACCTTGCATCCTATTCCGTTGTCCAGTTCCACAACTTTTTTTTTCACATTTCTCCCATCCTTTCGTCTGGTCCTATTTCTTTTTCCCACATTTTCCACTCATTCATCTCCTTTTATTTGTTGAACTTCCCAAGGTTGCAAGATGTTTTCTTAGACATTTCCACTTCTAATTCCTCCTTTTCCTGCATTCTTCCTAACCCCTTTTGCAAAATATTACCCCATTTTCGGATCTCATCCATTTGACACCTCCACTTCCTACATATGGTCCTGTGTGTAATTCTTGCACTGTTGTGTCTCCAAATATATTGTGAGAAGTTCTTTAGGATTCCCTTCATAAAACTATACTATTCGAAATGTGACTCAACGCATTGGCATAGATGAGTCAGCCTCGAGGCAAGCACATGGACCCTCTCCTTGCCCTGGGTGACCTCCAAGTCACTCTCCCTCTCATGGTAGGAGCAAGTCAAGTGGAGGGGAGACTTAGAGGCGGTTCTGTTGTCTTGGGAGTAGAACGTCGCGAAGAGCAGTCGGTTCGTCTTGGGGCCTGTCATTGTTTGTCATGCGTTGTTCAATGACTGTAATGGTGGAGATAATAATATGATTCGAATGGTCACTAGTTGTCGATCTCCGGATTGGGTTCTAGTGTTCCAACGCCTAGATGGATGTCTATCGTAATTGTTGATAAGCCTAGTTTATTGTAACCTTTCCTCTATGGCTTGAACATGTATTTATTTTCTGTGTTGAATCAACCTAAGCACGAGATCTTGTTCTTCTCATGTTGGGTGTATGTACAAAGATGGGGGACGAAAAAGTCGTCACCATGGGACTTTTTGGTCTAAAACAAGAAAAAACGTGATTTGCTTTGACATAAAAGTGCAAAATAACCTCATTTCTGCCATTTCACCGCGACCAAAGGAGTTTGTGTGCCAACAAAACTGAGAAGAAACCGCGAGCGCGTTCAAGGAAAGCCTCTCCAAGCATGTGCAAGAGGGAGAACGTCATTTTCACGATGCCACCTCGTTGGCAAAGATGTCGTGCAGCAAATTTGGAGGGTCTAGCAGCTGAAGAAGGTAGGGTTTGATCAATTTTTGTTAGTTTGAGAAGAACTTTTGAATTTTGCAATGTTTGATTAGTTTTTATATTGCATTTATAGTTTTTGAGGCAAGAGAAAACCCAAATCCAACTGATCAGGGTGAAAACAACCCCCAAAACCCTCCAAACCCTCAAAACCCACCTTCATGTCCTCGCAATGTAAGGGATACTCAAGAAAACTACCTACGGATAATAAAAGAAAACAAGAAACATTTTCAAACTCTTATTCAAACGCTAAACAATCCAAATGCAAGCACCGATTGTAGGAGGGTGCTTGCGAAGTCACTAGAGGAGATTGTTTCCCACATCGATTCAGTAACAAAACAAATCACCGAATTCTAAAACTATAGGGAGAGGTGTCGGCAATACTATGCCGATAAGTTGTCATATAAACAAGTGAAGAATGAAAAAATTACAAAATCTCAATTATGTGCACACTTTATTAATCCCAAAACTGACCAAAGATTAGAAGAAACTTGCAAACGGTTTCCTATTCATTGGTATAGGAATGAAGAAATATCCCAAAACTTTTGGGATAGATGGTACATAGTCTTCGATGAGCGCCCATGCAACAATGATGAGGCACCACAATATTTCTTGAGGAAACTTCATTGCGAGTTCGTCTTCAAGAAGATTCCCAATTATTTTGACATTCGTGAGTTCCAGGGTAGAGGTGGTGGCTTTGCCCAAGATAGAGTCGGTGCTCAGCGAGATGAAAATCGTGTGCCTGTACTCCTGTTGAGGCCAGAACGTAGGTCACTCCCTTCGACTTTGAAGGAGGGTGTTGAGGTGGAGATATTATATTCATTGACTACTCTCACCCAATCTCTATCACAACATGCCGATGATCTTACCCAAGCCGATGAGGGTGAGAGCAGTAGGCGTCGTGTGTCCCCACATTTGTGTAGTTCATGTGGGAACCTATGTGATTATGGGATGCACGACGCACGGCAGGATGCTGCGACATAGGGGCAACATCCATTGATGGAGGCATCCATATTGGATGATCTTGTTATCATTGATGATCTCTTACAGCATACATTTGGTATTGAGTCTCAGATAATTTGTTACAAGTTTCATCTTGATTTAATATATTGTTATTTGAAATTTGTAATTAATTTTATATGATTATCTAAATTATAAGTCAAATGTATGTAATTGTCTGTGCAATGAAATTCCAGGGTCAGAGTATTTATCCTACCTCCGTTAGTCATTATGAGAGGAGGTCAAGTCAACAGGTATGTAATTTATCACATGATCGTAATTATTGTAGATATGTCAATGGTAATATTATTTTGTGACAATTTGATGATTTCAACTGTCACCGGCACCTACACGGTTTCCTTCGTCCCCTGGACACCAATCCACCACTTATACGGAGGTAAATTTAACTATTTCTAATCATTATGCATTTTTAAAATAATATTATGTATTTATTTTGGTCAAATAATCTTGAACTTGATTTTCAGATGCTGAATATAGAGACTCCTCATCTTCGTGAGTCAGCGTAGGTAGGCATTGATGCAACCATAATTTCTTCAAATCCTTTAACTGAGGTATGAGCCAATAACATGAAAATGTCATAATTTTATATTTCTTGTTTTATCTCATGTCATTTGATGTACATAAATGATATTTATGTTTAGTCAATTTTGCTTCTTGATGCTTCTCACAGGGGGTCACAACTCCAGCCTGTCCAACTACGGACAAAGAAGCTTGAGACAAGATGATGGAGAGTGATCATCGGATGGCGGTAAGCGATTGATTACATATGCGATGTTATATATTTCATTTACATTTTCTATAGTAAAGTGCATATTGTTTGATTGCATTAACAAGTGGATCTAGATGAACTTCTGTCGAAGAGGTCTACTCAACGGTAGAGAGAGGATGAGTCACGGATTGACTCTCTATCTTCACGGTCAAACAAGGGCCGCCAATTATTTCATAAAAGTCCATAGGAAACTAATTTTTGGGACATTTTTTGTATGCCTAGATGGCTTTGTATACATACTTTTGTATGGTACCGATGTATATTCTTGTCTATATGCCTGTATGGCTTTGTTTGGACATGCATATATGGCTTTGTATGTAAACTAGATGTTATGTCCATGACATTATGTATATGACAGTTTATATTAAATATTTAATATGATGATCAATTATCATTACATGAATTTGGTTTTACATGTGCTAATTGTATTTGCTTGAAAGTTTATAAATCGTTTTCAAATAATCCATTTTGTGCATATCTTGCAATCATTGCATTCTGTGGGACTGTGCATTTGTTTGAGGCATCATTTCAAACAGTTCACGTGCCTTGTCTATGCTTCCATACTTTCCATACATGTCTACAAGGGTAGTTGCAAATACAATACATGTGACAAAATTCCTATATCATTTATGCTTTGATGGTTGTCCAGACCATGTTCTCTAGATCCCATTCTGGCATAGGCAAGGAGGAAGTTGGATAAGGTTGTGCAATTTGGTTTTAGATGTGCCAAAATTTGCGTAAATGGTTGAATTTTACTTTTGTGCATTTGCTTGAGAGTTTTTAAAGCCTTATGAAAAATCTATTTCGTGCATATCTTGCAATCATTGCATTCCATGAGACAACATTTCTTTGAGGCATCGTGTCAAACAGTTCATGTTCATTGTGTATGCTTCCACACTTTGCATACATGTCTTGTAGGGTACTTACAACTACAACATTTGACAAAATTCCTATATCCTTTATGCTTTGATGGATGTCTGTACCGTGCTCCAAACATACCATTTCTAAGGTTTTGGAATTTGGCTTTACACTCGCCAATTGCATTTTCTTGAAACTTTCTAAAGGATTATCAGAAAATCCATTTTGTTCATATCTTGCAATCATTACATTCCATGAGGCGACATTTCTTTGAGGCATCATGCCAAACAGTTCACGTGCCTTGTCTATGCTTCCACACTTTGCATACATGTCTCTGAGGGCAGTTGCAACTACAACATCTAACAAAATTCCCATATGTTTTATCCTTTGATGGATGTCCATTTTGGCATAGGCAAGGAGGATACTGGCTAAGCTTGTGGAATTTTGCTTTACACCCACCAATTGCATTTGCTTGAAAGTTTCTAATGCCTTATCAAAAAATCCATTTTGTTCATAGCTTGCAATCATTACATTCAATGAGGTGACATTTATTTGGGGCATCGTGCCAAACAATTCACGTGCCTTGTCTATGCTTCCACACTTTGCATACATGTCTACAAGGGCAGCTGCAATTACAACATGTGATAAATTTCCTATATCCTTTATGCTTTGATGGCTATCCATACGCTGTTCCAAACATTCTATTTTGGTGGATGTCCATACCCTATTCCAAAGATCCCATTTTGGCATTTACACCTGTCAATTTCTTATTCTTGTATGTTTCTAAAGCCTTATCAAAAAATCCATTTTATGCATACCCTGCAATCATGGCATTCTTATTTGAGGCATCATGTCAAACAATTCACTTGTCTTATCTATGCTTCGACATTTTACATATATGTCTTCTAAGATAGTTGCAACTACAACATCTATCGAAATTTCCATATCCTTTATGCTTTGATGGATGTCCATGTACCATGTTCCAAAGATCTCAGTTTGGCATAGGCAAAGAGGATGTAGTCAAAGGTTGTGGAATTTGGATTTACACTCGCCTATTGCTTTTGCTTGAATGTTTCTAAAGCCATATCAACAAATCCATTTTGTGCATATCCTACAATAATGGCATGTTCCATGAGACCGCATTTCTTTGAGTCATCATTCCATGCAAGTACAATATTTGATAAAATTCCCATATGCTTCCACATTTTGCATACATAGTTGTTGTACTAGACTCTTTTTGTATCCTGTCAAATAGTTCACTTGCCTTGTCTGTGATTCCACATTTTGCATACATGTCTTCTAGGGAAGTTGTAACTACAAGAACTATCAAAATTCCCATATCCTTTATGCTTTGATGGATGTCCATGTACCATGTTCCAAAGATCCCACTTTGGTATAGGTAGAGAGGATGCAGTGTGGAATTTGGCTTTACACCCACTGATTTCTTTTTCTTGAAAGTTTCTAAAATCTTATCATCAAAACCATTTTGAAAGTTTCTAAAGTTTCTAAAGGGTTACAAGTGTTTATTTGCCAATTGAGTACAGTGTTTAACAAATTGTGAACTCTGAGTCGGTTGAGGTAAGTTATGTATTGTTAGTTAAACTCTAAGTTCTTTTTGACAAGTTGTCAATGTCTTTAGATTCCTTTCTGGGTTAGTCGTATGTGTCAACCTTGTCTATCGTGAAAAACAACGTCGTCAGAATAGAAAGTTAGCCGTTTACAACTAACACGATCTTACGTTGACCACGTTGCAAATAGTTGCATTTGCGTCATTAAATTATAGACGGTTAAATTATTGTCATTTAAACGTCAGGTGTATGTTCTTGACAAGACAAAAATGACTTGATTAGTGTGTGATTGTGCGAGGGAGACTAGCTCGACCCAAGCACGTTACATGTGTAAGTTACGTAAAAGCATCTTTATTAATGCTATTGATAGTATTCTTGTCATACTTTGGTCATAATGTTATGTATAGATATAGTGTCCATTGGAGATGGTCGTTTAATTATATCCACCACCTTCTCTTTATTCATGTTTATCTATCCTTTTCTTTATTTTATATATATAATATATATATCAAGGGGGAAATCTTTATCCTACGAGGCAATTATTACCTCATTCTCACCTTCTCATCTTTTATGCCAATCCTAAGAAGAAGTCCACAATGTGGACGTGACCTTATTTATCATTTAATAAGTGGTTGAGTTGGGCACATAAGGTGGAGTTTTTAACAAACATAGACATAGTGAATTTAACCCATGAGATAATTTAAATATTTGCAGTTATGTTTCTGTAGGGTGTCGGCCTTCATGCGTGAGAGTGGCATAGCATTCTCCATATTTTTCCACTTATTGCTGCCCTGACTTCTTGTTGATTAACCGACATTGATTGTTAGCAGTTGAATTGGAGAGAAGTTCGCAGCTTTGCCGTAGTGGGTTTTGCAATTGATAGTTTTGTTTTATTGAGCTCTCAAATGTGTTCCCGGGATGTCGCCTTAATGATGGATGAGTGGTATGATATACCACGAATATTTCCACGTCATGGATAATCAACTCATTTGCACTACCTTTGATTATAGCTCACTGCGTAGTTTATGGGAGACGTTTGAAACTGTATTGTGGAGGCTCCTTTGTAATCGGTGAACAGTAGTGAAGGAAGTGGGACTCATAATTGAGTCGTGAGTCTCCTTAAGACGGTGGGCTGGGAGTTGTGAGGGACACAGAGAAATAATTCAGAATAGGTGAATTAGAGTTGAGATGTGATTAGGAAGAAAAAACAACGTTGAGGGAAGATAGAAGAAGGTCTGCAAGAATAGGAAGATAACGGGTAGGCTTAGTTAGCAAGTTTAGACTCTTAAACAAAGTGCAGAGACAAACGATTTATAGAGAGAGAGAGAGACTGTGGAAGGAATTGGAACCACGGGTAGAGGAAGGAGAAAGAGATATTTGCTGGCAAGACTATCAAGGAATTCTACCTCATCATCCAACCATGTTCATCTTTCTCTCTGTAGATTCGATGTCTTAGTTTAGTGTATATACACATATGCATTTATATTTGGGGTCTGCGATCATATTATGAGCCTTTACTCTATTCTATGTGGCCAACCCATTTGGGTTATTCAAATGGCTGACTCATTGATGACATTGTTAACATATTGATGCAGCGCATTGCTTGTCTTAGCTTGTTTAAGTTATGATGCCTTTTTAAACTTAAGATTTTAGCCACGAGAAACCATTAACCAGTTATATTAGGAGAACAATAAAAATGATTTTGTTTGACATGAGATCATATGTTATAATTAAACCATAAGGGTTCTTCTAGTTCAACAAAACATGTAGGAGATATTTTAAATATGAGTGATTATCTGCTTTTGTCGTAGGTTTCAAACGTAAGCAATACCATTGTGATAACGTAGAACTTATACTCCGTAGAATTACTCTAGTTATTGCATTCTATATTTATTAATGTTGCGAATATATACATATGCTATATATACTCTAGTTTTGTGACATTAGAAGTCTCTTATTCCTATGTAACCCTATCTTAGGAAAATATTATCATGATCGAGATAGATTTTTATAGTTCTCAACATGTTTGAATAAGATTGATAACACTATTCTTTTAGAATTGATGGAAGAAAAACAAACCCTAGATTGACTCAATAGGGTAAGTTTAATGAAAGTACTTTTTTTGGTTACAATTTTTCTAACTATTTCTATATAGGTCATTATATGAAGAGTCAAGTGACCTAATTGGATTATCTATTATCCAAGTCGAAGTATAATTTTATTGTAACCTATTTATGTCTAAACCATGTTAAATGACTATGTAGTCGTTATAGATCAACTTAGGTTCTTAAGTATTGACAAGTTTATGACCTCGGAAATTGCAAAGATGCAATAAGATTCCTCATATTAAAAAGGTAAACCTTAAGATCTATAGAATATAAATAGTTAATGCAAACTTGTCTTGTGTTGGATAAACCAAGAGAATTGTAGTGTCATGGCTATATAAGTTGACTAAGTTAAATTGTAGGAATATGATAGTATCCAAGTTGAGTAAGGGTGGGTGAACATTACGATCACGTTCATTGCGAACATATATCGATATTGAAACTTTGGCCAAAGTAATGCATTCATTTTTTGCATGCATTGTCTGTTCACCGTATCTGGATTGCATAACCTATTGGAAAAATCATACTTAGCTAGAGGGTATCTAGGGTTGTGTGATTGATAGAGTTATGTAGGATACAATACTATGTACTCGGAAGGCAAATTACCACCGGTCACCTTTGGTCTATACTCCTCGTGAAGGGTAGGGCCACTTCCTATATGGAAGATGTGTGGGAGACCGCCTGTCTGTGGATGGAACAAAAGCACTGGGAAGATGCTCTCTCTCTCTCTCTCTAGCAAAAAACATGCCGAGGCTTGTGATAAAGATGTCAGATTTTCGGATGCAGTAACTCTTGTGACTTGTGTATTAAAAGGCTATGTAAATAATTATCTAGTGCAGATACTTGTACTTGTAAAAGACAAAATATCATATTGACATCATGTTGTTTATTTATGAAAAGAAATTATGCAATTTGTTGTAACTTGATTTTTAAAGATGAATAAAAGAAATTTTTTTACCATCATTTTTACATTGCATGATTTATCTCTTGGTAAAATTCTATGTTTAGACTTGTTTTAGAACACAGATATTACAACCCTCAATCCAAATGCTTTTTCCTTTTGCAATAACTTTACTAGTTGCAAGGGATGTGTGGGTGACCACCGAGTTAGGAGGCATTTGGGGAGGGGGCACCGTGATTTTAACAACTGGGGTGGGGGTAAGTTATCTAGCACAACTGTAGTAGGGAGTGGGACAGATTGATTACCCTTTTGTCTTTTATTTGAAACAGGGGAGGTGTCATGCACAGGGGGAGATTCCTTGGGAACATTGGGAGGGACCTGGGAAGGGTTGTATATTCTTGGAATGAATGAGGGTTCAAGGTTTTGGCTTGATGAAAGCGATAGATGCAAAATATAAAACTTTGGTGGAGAGGTAATTTGGCCTTCCCCAAAAAAACAATCTACACTGAATTTTCTAAAGAACTGACTAAGAAAATGGGAAACTCTCTATTTGACCAGTAGTTAACTCACAATAATTTTTGGTGTTGTATTTTGTGCTTAAATTGGGTGCCTAATTTAGCCCATGGTTTTCAACACATGGTTTTAAAAACCATTGGTGGTTTTGGTCTTGGCTATATATTGAGGACTTGAGATGGAGGCACCATGAATTGTGTATTGCAAGGTTATGCAATCAATGTTCCTCCAAGTTGGAGGTGTTGGTCTCCATGGAAGGCGTGGAGCCTAACTATTGTATTGTGAAAAAATGGTGTTGTTGGGAATTAGTTTCACTACTTTGGAGGCTAGGTTTTTCTCAAAAAGGTTTTCCCAAGGTATATCTATGTCACTTCTCTTATGTGGTTGTTTCTATTCTTATTATCTCATTCTTTCTTTCTAACTGTTGCTTTGTATGTTGTTATGCTATTAAATTATTTTAGTTCAGATTATATCTCACAACTCTCTCCTCATATTGTACCTAGTTAATGTAGGAAATGTTTTTGTCCTATTTATTCTTTATGGGCATAGTTTCCTTTACACTTGTATCAAAGTTTTGTTAGTGGACCTTTTGGTACTAGTATTTTATGCACGGATTTACTTTCATAGGTGTTATAGGGTGGAGACTTTAGTTTTAGAATAAAATTGTTGGAAATAGATATGATAATTTGAGCATAATGTGGTTCATTTAATTCTTAAATAAAATAAGTTTTTGTATCTAAGCCTTAATAACCATATTAATAATGGGAAGACATGACATAGTTTACTATTTCACTAATCTATCTAGAGAATGATCCTATAATCTTTGGTAAACAAAATATAACATTACTTAGTTGCCTTTTACAAGCCACTCCAAACTCGAAGGATCTAATAATTTACATACCAGACTCCTTTGATAGTATTTAAGTCTTGGAATTTGTTGATAAACTAATAAGTTTTCTAGGATCTTATGCAAAAGGGATATTTTTACTTGCAAGGGAGAAAGACAACACTTGTAAACACCAATTTATAGGTACAAAAAATAGAATCAAAATGCAGTTGACATATTGTTTTAGGAGTAAGACATGTAAAAGCATTTTGGGTCACACCAAAGTAATAGTAGAAACACGGTTATACAAATATTAAGATGGAATTTTACAAACTATCACTATTCTTGCACTTTAAATTGTGTAATAAATTGTAATATGTATATTTTATTTTTGCGAGAATTGAATCATTTTCCATATTTCTGACCTAATTTGTTCTTAATTTTGGATAATTTTATTATCAACTATTGTTTTCCATCACTAAAATGTATGGAGTACATTTTGGATTTTAGCTTCTACTATTTTAGTTCATCTTATACTTTCAATAACATCATTGCATATTAGGTTAATAATTATAGAGAGGGGTATGCATATTAAAAACTAAATTCTAGAAAACTAAATTTTCATCTCTCAATTCTAGTTTATGTTATGCTCAAATCCTTTTGAGATTTCATTCAAACATATAATTGAAATTTGAAATGTTGCATTATGCTCAAATATTTTTGAGATACATTTGAACTTTGTCTTTTGGCTATGAGTCATTCTATGATAGGCTATAAATATTTGTGCCCACTGGTCACTCAATAACACATTTAAGTATTATTACTAATTAATATATACGTAAACTCAAATGAGGGTCAACAAATCCTTCAACTAAAGAGTCATTCTATGATAGGCTATAAATATCATTCTATGATAGGCTATAAATATTTGTGCCCACTGGTCACTCAATAACACATTTAAGTATTATTACTAATTAATATATACGTAAACTCAAATGAGGGTCAACAAATCCTTCAACTAAACAAATTGACAAATATTTTTAAACGTACACCTAACATAGGTTGGTTCTTAAACCTTAGATGCACATTTAAAAAATATTTATAAAATGATCAATAAAATAAGGGATACATACCAGTTATCTTATGAGACTTACAAATCATATAGTGTATGATTAACATAAGGGTACTCCCACCTGTGGTTGATGTAAGATGTGTCTCAGAAAATATTTTGTTGAATCTAGAGGCGTTGCTATATGTATTTAAGATATCACTGCTAGTGCCTAAAACAAGCTCAAATAAGTAACTTGTTAGAGCATAATGTTTATCAAGGGTCAACACTTTAATATAAGTGGGCCTAAATAACATTTGCAAGGCTCTAATTATAAAGTGTAACCTTATAATATAAAATATGCATAAAAAATATTGTTAAATATTTAATAAATAAATAAATAAATAAAAGATTTATCTTTATTACTATAAGCCTTCCCATAATGAAAAACACTTAATGAAATATATAGATCCACAATCTATATTAAAAAGACTATCTGAATCTGAACCATTAGTTTTTTCAAACAATACCCTAACTGATAAAAAGACGAAAACAAATAAAATAAAATAAAATTTGTTCACTTTATTTATTTTTAATTGCTACTTTAATTTTTTTTTCTTCTTATTATCTAGATTTCAACTATAAAACAAAGACCTAGACGATGGGAGAGGGGAAGATGCCGCGTTAATTAATGGAAATAAAAAATTGAATAACAATCTAAAGCAAAGACAATCTTATTAGTGACGGTGCCCGAGCCCAAACCCTAACCCTAACCCTAACAGATAAACTTTATAAATACATTTTTCTGCGCCATAGATATATGGAGGATGTAGGTAAGGCTCATTTTGGTGGTGCCGAACCAGCTATGCTGGGTTGAATTTGTTTCGTTTCCTCTGCAGAGGAAACACTTGAGGGGAATGATGAGGTATACGAAAGGTCCTGTTCAACGTAATGGTCTAAAACCTTGACGACAATTCATATATATCGACAACCATAATCCGAGACCTTTCGCCTACTTTCTTTGAGGTTTTTGGTTTTCTTTTTCTTCTAGTAATTGTTTTGTTTTCATTGTTTCTATTTGGTTCAAGCTAGTTTTAATGAATTTTGTATGCGTTTGGAAGTTCTTTTGGAAGTTTATCTGTGATGATTGAATTGGATGGTTGTACGTTTAACAGGTGTGAACGTTTAAAGTTTAAATTTTCTTCTTCATAGACAGATGCGCTCTGTCATTTTGTTTTGTCATTGGAACGGGGGGTATGATTGTTGTATTTGCTTGTTATTATTTGTCTGTGATATCGCTTAAATTACATGAAGGGCATCTTGGGTTGTCTGTTTATATGTGGCTTATGTCTTCTGACATATGTTTAACATTGCATTTAAGTCTCTGGGCTGTACACTTTTTTTGTTATTGGGTTTCAAGATTTGTGTCTCTGGCAGTCTTTTGTTTTATGGGGTTTCCCATTCTTTTGCTAAGATGTCCACCCTATGTGAAAGCTGTTTTCTGAGAGTCTATTTCTTCTAATTTAGGTCACTTAGATTTAGTAACCCATGAGGTTTGATTAATTTACAGAAAGAATATGGATGGAATCAATATTGCCTCTCGAAAGGGTTTTGATTGATTTACTGTTAATTTAGGGGTTATTATCTCCTCATTTGTACTATTTGTTGTTAGCATGAAACTGTATCAGTTGAGGCGGTGGAGTTTTTTTGATGATGTGGGTGTCCTTTGGAGGGCGTCTGCCAAGAGATATGAAGATTTTATGAGATTTACGAAGACTGTGTAAAGGCAATTGGAATGGGTTGTGAGGGCAGAGCAGCAATTATTATGTAGCTCTTCCCTGAACCACCCATTCCACCTGCTTTCAACACAAGTATCATATATCAATAAATAAAGTAACAGCTCAAGTCAATTCTGAAATGAAGGCATTTTTAAAACTGAGTGGACCATCAACAGTGTGAAAGGTGCGTTGGCCAAATTGAGGATTCAATTATATCAAACTGCTATCTATAGATCTTAATCAAATATGATCTCTTCTCTCATAAAGAAACCTAATAGACTCAATATAAGGAATACTGCAGGTTTTTGTCAAGTTCTTAAGTATTATTAAAAAGAGTTAAATTTTATAAAAGAGATAATAAAAGAGAGCTAATTCACAGATTTTGTAAGGAGTATTTTAAGTTTTTGTTAAATTCTTAAATTTTTCTAAATGCTGCAGGTGTTTTTCAAATTCTTGAGTACTACCGAAAAGAGATTCTGATTTATTTGTGAGTCATGATAGTCAAGTAAGTTTGATTTATTTATATGTTTAATTAAACATAATCTTTAAATGTATTCAAATATTTGATTTATTTATATGTTTAATTAAACATAATATTTAAATGTATTCAAATATTTCCTTGGATTGTAAGGATTAAGGATTGTGATTTAAAAGAATTGTGATTTTTAGTGGAATGAAATAAAATATGTTTAAAATATTTATGTTTTTGAAATTAAGTTTTTTATTTCTTTTTGAATGTATACAATTGAGATATTGTTTATTATATGAATTATTTTTTATAATGAAAATTAAAATTTTATAATAAGTTTAAGATAAATAAAGATATTACAATGTGTTATGTTTGTATATATTTTGATATGGGAATTTGTCTTTTGGTAGCTATACTCAATAGTTAAAATTTTATAATAAGTTTAAGATAAATAAAGATATTACAATGTGTTATGTTTGTATATATTTTGATATGGGAATTTGTGTTATGTTTTTATATATTTTGATATGGGAATTTGCCTTTTGGCAGTTATACTCAATAGTTAAAATGTTATAAGAAGTTTCGGATAAATAAAGATCTTACAATGTGTTATGTTTGTATATATTTTGATATGGGAATTTGCCTTTTGGCAGTTATACTCTAATTTGTGTTATGTTTTTATATATTTTGATATGGGAATTTGTGTTATGTTTTTATATATTTTGATATGGGAATTTGCCTTTTGGCAGTTATACTCAATAGTTAAAATGTTATAAGAAGTTTCGGATAAATAAAGATATTACAATGTGTTATGTTTGTATATATTTTGATATGGGAATTTGCCTTTTGGCAGTTATACTCAAATACTTATGATAGTCAAAATTAATTATTTGAGTGGAAGCAAAAAAAAACCTTAAATTAATTCTTTGAGTGGAAGCAAAAAAAAAAATCTTTATATGGTTCTATTGTTTACAAAAGGTTGACTACAGTTTGATTAAACATATATATTTTATATTATTTATTATTATTTTATCTTTGACTTGAGTAACATAACACCATCTCCATCTTCTCTAGATTTTGAGCTCCCAAATTCTAGCTGGAATGACTAGTCCATGTTCATTTATTTTATATTATTTATTAAATATGTTTAATTTTAACTTTGACTGAGTAACATAAACACCATCTCCATCTTCTCTAGATTTTGAGCCACCAAATTCTAGACTGACTCGTCCATGTTCATTTAGGAACTCTATGTCTTGATGTTTGTGTGCATTGTATCTTTTTTGATAGATATGATGAAATGCACCCAAGACTTAGAATATGGTGGGTTGATTTTGAGCAGCTTTTTTGACCACCTCTACTATGGCATTCTAATTTTGTTGAAAAAAACATCACACATCATTTCCTTGTTTTGAAATATCCTTTTATTTCTTTCTTTCTATAATTCCCTGATTATAAGAGAATCTATGAATGATTTGCCATGCATTAAATAGTGTTAACCCTTTGGGAGGGAGTTTTACCAATTCAATTTTTTCATTATTTTTTTCCAACATGTCTATGAACATTTACATCAGGCCCTTAGTATATTTGCTTTAACACGTTTGGATGTACCATTTACATCAGGTCCTTAGCATATTTGCTTTAACATGTCTGGATGCACCATTTACATTAGGCACTTAGCATATTTGCTTTAACACGTCTGGATGCACCATTTACATCAGGCCCTTAGCATATTTGCTTTTAACACGTCTGGATGCACCATTTACATCTGGCCCTTAGCATATTTTTATAATTGATTTTTTATTTCTTTTTGAAACTATACAATTGAGATATTTTTTATTATATGAATTAGGTTTTATAATGAAAATTAAAATTTTGTAGTAACTTTAAGATAAGTAAAGATATTACAATGTGTTATGTTTGTATATATTTTGATATGGGAATTTGGCTTTGGGGAGCTATAGTTATATAATTGTCAAAATTAATTGATATGGGAATTTGGCGTTGGGGAGCTATACTCATATAATAGTCAAAATTAATTGTTTGAGTGAAAGCAAAAACACCCTTATATGGTTCTATTCTTTACAAAAGGTTGACTACATATATATTTTATATTATCTATCCAATATTTTTGTATATTTTATATTATTTATTAAATATACTTATTTTATCTTTGACTTGAGTAACATAACACCATCTCCATCTACTCCAGATTTTGAGCTCACAAACTCTAGTTGGAATGACTAGTCCATGTTTATTTAGGAACTCAATGTCTTGATGTTTGTGTGCATTGTATCTTTTTTGATAGACTTTATGATGAAAGGCACCCAAGACCTAGAATATGGTGGGTTGATTTTGCGCTTTTTTTTAACCACCTCTACTATGGCATTCTCATTTTGTTGAAGAAAACATCACACATCATTTCCTTGTTTTGAAGCATCCTTTTATTTCTTTCTTTCCACAATTCCCAGATTATAAGAGAATCTATGATTGATTGGCCATGCGTTAAATAGTGATACAATGTCCTTTGGGAGGGGGTTTTACCAATTCAATTTTTCCATTTTTTTTTCCGACATGTTTATGCACATTTACATCAGGCCCCTTAAGCATCTTTGCTTTAACACTCTGGATGCACCATTAGAGCTCAACTTTTTTTTTAAGTGAATAAAAGCAACAGAAAAATTACATATAGCTGATTACAGATGTCCTTTCAAGACATATGGCACAGTCAAATAGACTGTTGTCCATCCATGCAAAATACAAACAGCAGCCAACAAATCTAGATAATGGACAGCTCAACTTTTGCATCTTTGCTTTTAACACATTTGGATGGACCATTAAAGCTCCAACTTTTGCAGCCTATCGCTAGTTAATATTTTATTTTGTAAAGCAACCCAAGCAAATGCTCCTTCTTTTGGTAAACATTGTTTTTGCTACCATAAATGTATGGGCTAATTGTTGCCTCTCTTATATTGTATATCCAATTTAGACATAACTTTTTTTGTGCTACACCAATTTATGATATCTTCTCCCTCAGATATGAAAACCTTCTTGGTAGCTAGTATAGATTATTCCAAATGATCTCGCTAATCCTCTGGGATGCTAATGCCCTAAAGAGATCTCCATTTCTACTCTTTTAATGCCATCTAGTTTTGTCAAAATTCTGTAGTCTCTCACATGGCCTCCCCAAGCATTAATCGAGGTCTCCTTGACATTCTCTTAGTCTGGTAGGTCTTTGATGGTCGGGTATCCATTCCACGAATCCTCTCAAAATAATGCCCTAATAATGTCCTCTTCCGATTTTTGATTTTCCACATGATGTTCTTAATTATTAAGTGTGTTTGAAATTAAAGAATTCTTGCCTGATGAGGATTAAAATACAATTTCCAAACTAGCTTGATTTGTAACTTCCAAAATAGCTTGGCACAACAAATCTTATCTAGGAAATTAGTGGAAATTTCTCTTCCTTGGAAGCACCATTCCAAAAGAAATTCCACATATTTTGAGGTAGGGCATGGCGAAGATGGGAATTGCAGAAGAAAGCCATTTCTTCTTCTAGGATGCCATTTTTAAGTTACCGTTTGAAATAAGAGATTTCCATAGAGCGGATTTACTGGACCCTACAAACAATGGAATGCTAAGATATTTACTTGGGAGTTGGTTGATATTTTACCTAAACATGTGAGCAATCTCTTTCTATTTTCTCTAGTTTGTATTGAAAAAGAAAATCTCAGATTTCCTTCGATTTGATATGTTGACCGGATGTTTGGCAACATTTATCCAGGGCTTGCTTCAGTACCTTTGCTTCTGTCTTGTTCGTAGCACCAAACAACCAAACAAGAGTGTATCATTCACATTTGACGCCACCTTCTCCTTTCCACCGTCCACCATCTCCTTGTAAGAATCTCCCCAATCTGTGAGTCATGATTATGAACAAAAATGGCGAGAACAAATTAATTGAAATATACCAATTAATTGAAATATACTTAAGTTTGAGTTGATTTTTTTTTGATATTATAACCTTGGTTTACGGAAACAAAATCTAATTGATAATATACTATCCCTACCTAGCCCATAATACATGAGATTTAGAGAACCCAATCCTTAATACTTTACAGTGGCCCAACTCTCATATACAGATTATCAAAAGAACCTATACATCTCCATCAACCACCTTTTTGTTTCCAACACCCTTATGATCACGTCGTGCAAATTTCCTAGCACAAGTTCCATGTACTCTGTACCGAAGACATTCCACCTCTCGTGTGAGTTCCCAGTGTCCAGCAATAAATGTGACATAACTTCTTGCACATTCACACCTTCTTTGCCATCAAATTCTTTAGCCACCTTGAGGAGCTGTCCCAACCAGTCCCTAAGAATAGGGTTCTTAATCTTTCCCTCTAGACCATTAATAACCCCTGCCATAGTTTCTTCCCCTGAAATTTCCTAGTAGTATATTTCCTTGTCATTCTATTGCCAACAATCGATCAATTACCTCTCTTTCTCGTCTATCTCCTTGGGACTCCGTCCATCGCCTTCTTGCCTTTAGTTACCCTCTTCCTCAATTTCTAATTAAGACACTAGATATCGAGCAATTACCTCTCTTTCTCATCTGACATTCCATCACCTTCTTGCTTTTAGCTACCCTCTTCCTCACAGTTTCTAATTAAGACACTAGATATCGGATATCGATCAGGGGTGAGTTGATTATTTTTATTATAAACAAATACACTAGACTAAAATTGAGATAATATATAGAATTAACAATTTTTATTATATAAATTGTGTTAAAAATAAAATTATTACTAAAAGTTTAGTTGTTCGCGTCTCTTGCAAATGATCTAATATTTAATAAATTTAAAAATTATATAAATAAAATAAAATTATAAATATGTTAAAAATTTTATGATAAAAAATTTATGTCGAGATAGCGAGGTCAAATGCTCTGTGCAATTGATGAAACCCTTAAGCTCATGTTGCTTACCTATTAAATTAAAGAGATAACCCAAATGATGGTAATTGGCAATGCCTAAGCCCACACCTACTTGAAGGGGACTCGATATAATTTCAGATATGACAATTTAGTTCTAATAAATTTTAGATAGGATAGAATTTCAGCTAGTTCTAATAAATTTTAGATAGGATAGAATTTCAGCTATGATACATGATTTTTAGTTCTAATTATTTTTATTTGATCTTCCATTCTAAAATTGATCTTGGTACCCATGGGGCTTGGATTACCTTGGCCAATCATCAAAATTCATCTTAATATACTCAACTCATATTTTGAAGGACTCTAATGCACATTTTTTGGACTAAGTTTTTATCTTGATCAACCCATTGACAAGCTACCATCTTCCATTCTAAAAATGATTTTGGCACCCATGGGGCCTAGATTACCTTTGGCCAATCATCAAAATTCATCTTAATATTCTCGTTTTGGAGGAATCTAATGCACCTTTTTTGGACTAAGTTTTTATCTTGATCAACCCATTGATGGTGGATGCATGTCATGTTTGTTCCTATGCCACTTTATTGGAAAAAATCATTGTAACAGTGAAATTCTACAATAGATGCAACATTATGTAATTCTTAAGAAAAATATCCTCAATTCAAAATTGTGTGAATGGACTGGTCACAAGGAGGCGCATGGAGGTGTAATTTGTAGCATTGCTCCTTAGCTTGTCCCTTTTATCTCCATGATCTCATAAGGCTATTTAAGGGAAAGTACACATAGTTGAGCATGTCCCAATAGTTGTGAGTGCATTTGGACAACCAAAATTGACGAAACAAAGGTCAATTTTGACTATTTCGAACCTTCTGGACGCAATGGTGAGGTCCAAATTGACTTAAGATGCACTAAAATGTCGCTTTAAGGCAAGATCCTTCAAAAAATGAACAGGAAGCTGCAGATCTGGAGGTTTGATACCATGTTAGACTTTTTTCGTCACACCAAAAGCACGTATTTGTGGTGGAGAGGGATCTCATCGATGATATAGTTGCTACGCCAACACCCCCCCACATGATAGAGCCGGATACAACCACGTACCATGTGGGATTCGTATCCACTACGTACCACGTCGATAAGCCGAGCTTACGTGGACAAAGGGTCGAGGGCTCGAGGGACTCAAACCGATGACTTGCGCTCTGATACTTGTTACATCAAAGTTCTTGGTGCTGATTATTATTCCTCCTAATTAAATGTGTAAAGGAAACTAATATTTCTTTAGGGTTAATCTAGGCTAATTAAATAAATGCATACAATTAGATACAAATTAAATTAGAATAAATCAATGACAATTGGGAATGATAATGCGCATAAAACAATGTTATTTTAAGAAATTGATTGTAAAGAGTGTACTTAGCTCTTGACTAAGGAGATGATATGAATGTTGATATCTTGATGAATCAATTCGTCATACTTTAGGATCTTGTATTGCTCGTCCTCAAATTTAGTACAGACATAAATTTGCACTGGTTGATTCCGC
Source organism: Cunninghamia lanceolata (assembly GCA_027924645.1). Lineage (NCBI taxonomy): Eukaryota > Viridiplantae > Streptophyta > Pinopsida > Cupressales > Cupressaceae > Cunninghamia > Cunninghamia lanceolata. The sequence goes on along the minus strand of BSBN01000231.1, from coordinate 4,017,454 downwards.
CCCTGAGATTATTTAGGACCCAACTTGAAATACAAAAATTATCTATCTTTGTCCCTTTTATGCACTAACTCTATTTTTAAACCATTGATTATATCTGAGAAATTTGAAGTCTCCCCTTGGGTAAATTTTGCCTAAGTGTTGCTTTGTCATCTCTCAGTGTTGAAGTTGTAAGAAATTCAAGAAAGTTTCAAATTTAGTGTTTTAAGATTTGCAGACTTCCAATAGACGACTGGGCATTTTCTCTTCACCTCTTGTCTGATCCTCATCTCCTTTCCCGCATGAAAGTTATGCAGAACTCTACTGGGTCCTTCATTTGTTCCATTTCCCTAGTTTCTCCAACTTTGCAGAATCTCGACAAGGTATCGAACTTCTACCTTTTAGTTCCAACATCCAATCCTCACCTCCTTTCTCGCATAAAAGTCCTACAAACCTTATTAGGTCCTTTCTCTTTTTCATTCCACTCACTTCTTCCATTTTGCAGGATCTTGTTAAGCTACTGGAATTCATATTTTAAGTTTCGATATCTAGTTCTCCCTTCCCTTTCCACTTTTCTGTAATATCTTTTTTTATTTTCCTCCTTCCCATGTCCTCTACTTAGTGTTTTGCGGAATTTTGATGGACTTCAGGGTATCTTCCCTTCACCTTGAATCCTATTCTGTTGTCCAGTTCCACAACTTTTTTTTTTTCATTTCTCCCATCCTTTCGTCCGGTCCTATTTCTTTTTCCCACATTTCCCACTCATTCATCTCCTTTCATTTGCTAAACTTCCCAAGGTTGCAAGATTTTTTCTTGGACATTTCCACTTCTAATTCCTCCTTTTCTTGCATTCTTGCTGACCCCTTTTGTAAAATATTACCCCATTTTTGGATCTCATCCATTTGACACCTCCACTTCCTACATATGGTCCTGTGTGTAATTCTTGCACTGTTGTGTCTCCAAATCTATTGAGAGAAGTTCTTTCAGATTCCCTTCATGAAACTATACTATTTAAAACATGGCTCAGCGCATTGGCATAGATGAGTCAGCCTCGATGCAAGCACATGGACCCTCTCCTTACCCTGGGTGACCTCCAAGTCACTCTCCCTCTCGTGGTAGGAGCAAGTCGAGTGGAGGTGAGACTTAGGGGCGGTTCTATTGTCTTAGGAGCAGAACGTCGTGAAGAGCAATCGATTGGTCTTGGGTCCTGTCATTGTTTGTTGTGCTAATTGTGGCCTAGGATGTAATTCCTCAATCTTATTAAGGATTACCCTCACCCACTCATCTCTGATTCCAGGGCACATTTGAACGCTTAGATAGAGAGATTAGATTCGAGTTGACCAAGAGTTGACTTTTTGACTTAGTGAGTCTATCTAAGGTTTTGTTTATGTTCTCTTGACTTTTGTTGACCTCGTGATTTTTCTGAATGCTTGTCTTGTTTAAGTTCTCTTGACCTTAAGGAGTTTTGTGAATGCTTGTCTTGTTTAAGATAATTTCCTAGATAATTAGTTCATTATGTTTTTTTTGTATTTTTGGGTTCTATGTATGTATGCAAATGATTTTTTGGTTCTTTTTTTGGAATTGAAATCTTTAATGAACTAATTATATAGGAAATTGAAATATGAATGCACACTAATATGAAATTTACCTAATGTAATTACACTATGTTTTTTGGTATTTTTGAAGAGATTTTTGTACTAATCTACTAAATGAAAATATAAAACAAGAAATCTAATATAAGATTGCAATTTATACTATTCAAGCAAACTAATCTAATCAATTCAAAATGAACCTATCAAGGAAATTGCAACATAAAATTACCTTTCCCAAGAGCAAATTGTGAACTAATTATCTAGAAAGCATAAAAGAACCTCGATCGTGAAAGACACATGAGCCTTCACACTACCATCAAGAATCCTTGATCGACAACCTCTTCGTCCTCTTGTAGCAGCGGGGTCCTCCTCTTGGCGGCAATTGGGAAGAGAGCAAATGAGCTTAAGCAAGCTATGAATTGGGGTGAGCTTTTCGAAGCTATGAAGCACTTGGCTTGAGAATTTGGCTATTGTAACAATGCTGTATGATGTCTTGGAAGGCTTGGGCAACAAAATAATAAAATAAAAGGCACCTACATCCTACACGAGCATAAGAATGCTAATGGAGAGAAAAACAAAGCTTGAGAATTGGCTGCAACAAATGATTTGCCTCCCTTATTTCTTGAGGGAGGGGGTATTTATAGCTTGGGAGAGCACATGAAGAGTGGGGATGATTGAGGAGTTAACTCCCTTGATTGGAGAGTTAACCAATAGATTGGATAGAAGACTGAGCTGAAAAATGAGTGATAGGCTTGAGATAGCTTATCACAGGCCACACAAATGGAGTTAGCATAAGTTAGAGAGGTGACAAGAATAGATCATATGAGCTAATTATGCATCATTAGAGGTGCTAGATGAGCTAAGAATAGTTCACTCTATGTATAGGTCGAAATCTCAAGCAAATTGGAACAAAAATGAAGCTTTCTCGGGCTCAAACTGGAAGAGAATCCGCGAATCAAAACACGATAGGGTCGTTAGTTTCACTAGGCTAGGTCACCAGTGGCAACCCAGGGGTCGCTAGTGGGTTAGAGGAGGGGGTTTGGGTCGAAATTGAAAGTTGCAGGGGGGTCTTGGGATGAAGAGAAGGCCATCTGTCATTGGAGATAAGACAAATAGGTGAGTTAAATAGGATCTCTAGTTGCACAAGTAGGGTTGTCGGTGGAGATCTAGAAATAACAGGTGGAGACCCAAAATTGACAAAAGTTAAGTCAATTATGAAAGATGGGTTTGGTTCAGGAGGTAATTCTAAAGCCTCTTAGGGGTGTAGTGAGATGAAATGAACATGGGAAAGGTGAAATTAGCTTACTAAGACGAAAAATGGCTTTAGACGCAAGGTCGACAAGGTAGAAGGAAGGTCGACAAGGGCAAAAGTAGGGAAAAGTTTAGGAAAGAGAAGAATCAATGGAGATAGAAATTGATGTCGATGTGTCGCCAAGAGGAGCACAACTGAGAGGGCATTATATTCACACTTCTGTGTATGTGATTAAGATTATACATCATCATAGGGTCCTTGTGGAAGCTCATGTGTGTTTCAGTGCTTACATATTTTCCTCTACATGAAAGGTAGGTACTGTTCCCAAAATAGGCCTAACCTGTTGTCAATTTCCTGCATTTGTACTTGCAATAACTAGTATTAGTTCTATATTTGATGTATTTACAATAAACAATGTAATTGAAATGAACGAACATACTATATATTGTGTCACAAGTTCACCTAGTTAATTGGTTCGCCAAGGAGACCTGTAGGAATGAAATAACGTAAAATAGAGATGCAAAGAAACTACAAAAACAAGAAATTACACCTAAATGCATAAAACAAACTAAGCTAAGCTAAGAATAGAGTGAAGGAATTTGAACAAACAAAGTTGATCGCCAATAAAATCGTGCGTGTGAAAAGTCATTGGAAAGTTATCATCGAGGGGATCACAAGGATGGTCGCGAATCTTTCCTCTACTAAGAATCAAGTACGAATCAAATGAAAAACCTCCCTCTAAACCCTAGTTTTCATTTTCTTGAATTTCTCTCAAAAGAATTCATTTTTGTTTATTTTCTTGTCACATTGTGTTAGATTTTTTGTTTTAGTGTGTATGAGTCTTTCCATTTGTCAAAATCAGGTGAAAAGTGGGGTTTTCTAGGATGATTTTTGCATGTTGGGGCATGTTATAGGGTCACCACTTTTATTAGGTCAAGTCGCCAGTGGAGACCCAGGTGTTTCAACAGGGTCGCCAATGGAGATCTTGTTGCATAATAGGGTTGTTGGTGGAGATTTGGCCTAGTAAAATTGGTGACCCAGTCAGTTTGATTCTAACTAAAATTTGATGTCCTTTGATGTTGTCGTCGCTCTATTATTCTCTAATTTGATCACTAAATTTGTCATTTTATTGCAATTTTCTAAGGAATATACATTTTTTTTTGATTTTCTGAGTTTAACAAGATCTAATGTAAGGTTCTTTGTGCTTGACATGATTCATGGATTCAATGGAACTCTGGTCGTGAGCAGTTATGACTTTTTGATGCTTATGGGGCTTTATCTCTTGGTGACCATACTATCTTGAAGAGAGCGAGACTTGAAAAGATATGTCACATTCCAATTGTCCGTCCCATCTCTCACGTCTACTGTGATATCTTGACTTATTGGGATACCGATAAAAATGCTTTCAGATTTGCCCAAGTCTCAAGGGAGTGGAGTATTACTTTATATGATGTTTATCGCATCCTGGGGGTCCCTGTGAGAGGGAAACCACTTGTTTTACCAGAGAGTGAGTCATTTGCTGAGAAATAGGTGTGGGCAGCTATCATGGGAGTGACTCATCCTGAGGACTAGACAGGGGTCTGACTTGTTTCCGTTCCTCATCTACCTATCTCGCCTTCGAGAAAATTCCTCGTTGGCTTGATCACTTCCAAATTATCAAGGGATAAGGGCTCCGCTCGACTTAGATGGTGTTGGGCACCCATTATTCAAGGCATATAGTAGGGCATTGTATTTGCATGGGGATTGACATTCTAGTGATGATTTACCGAGACCTCTACCGTATCACATGCTGAGGGGTACTTGCATTCAGTCATTCTTCTCTGATCATGATGTGAATTTACGAGCATATTAGACCATTTCAGAGGGAGATGCCACTTCCAAATCCTAGATTACTGAGAGCTACATGCTGGGGTCGACTTGGTCATTGTGCTACTACTCTACGTACTGTGGCTACTCTCACTGATAATGACATGATTTGTAATCCCTATACTAATATGGAGGGCCTCTGGCGTAATGACAGATAGATTCGTAGCTACTGCAAGGGTGTGATTGATTTGTTTGATAAGAATGGTTTCGTCGAGACACACCATGTCGAGCGAGTCCTACAATAGTTTGGCGATGACTATCCAGAGGACTTGCCCTCTATCACTACTTGTTACAGATCTGTCCAAGAGATGGGTGATGATGAGAACATGATGATCACATGGACCCCCTTGACTCTTGGGGTCCCTATCACTAGAGAAGTTCGTGGCACAGGTCATGGACCGAGGGGGAGGAGAGGATCTCCTTCCCAAAGATTGATAGTTGTAGAGAACATCGACTCTTCCGATGAGGATTATGATCCTGAGGGAGAGGATCATGATGAGGATCACACTAGAGGGGACCACATTATATCTTCTAATGAGGAAGTGGCATGACAGATGAATCCTCCTCACCATAATCTTGTTCATTCTGACAATGATATCTGATGCTTTGATCCCTCTTGGCAACCTAGTGATCCTCGTAAGTACACCCTTCCCTACTTTTCTTTTAAATTTTCTTTTATCCATGGGTCTTGACTAACACTTCTTCCTTTCTTTTTCTCTTAGGTAGCGTTGATGAATGGAGGGACTTTATTCACAATAATTCCTTGAACTTAGCAATCCCTGCCACTGGTTCCACCCAAGAGAGACTTCTTATAGATGGTCATGTTCCTGATATAACTAGTCGTCTTATTGATATCTTTGCTTCACTTCATCACAATTGTCAGGAGATAGCTATTGCAAGCGATAGGTTCAACATACTTGAGGGTGAGAACGTGATTCTCCAAGAAATGGCTTAGTTAGGGATTCACAGGCCCAGTTCAAGGACTAGTGGTGTTGGCCCTTCTCACTCGGGCTCCTAGCAGGTTTCCTTATTCTCACATAACTCATGGAGGTTCAGGGTCTCATAAGAGGCCTAGGAGTAAGTGCCCTGATGGATTCGTAGGTTAGAATCATCCTTGACATTCTAGAGTTTCTTGTTTCTTTTTGTTTTGCCCGCTTGTATGGGGAGATACGTATATCATGAGAGAATTTTGTCTTCAGACTCTTGTATCTTGCTTTGTATTACGACTTGTACTCATTTTGATAATGCAATGAAATTATCCTTGTGATCTTAACTGTCATTTTCACATATCTCTTGTGCACATGGATAGATTAGAACCTTTTATGTTATGATCTCTAAAACTCTAACACGAATGCAAAAGTGATTATGCAATACTTTTGGTCTTTTTTAGAATATATATGAATGAATGCAATGTATGAAATGTAGGGGCACAAGAAGGAATGTAACACATCTTAATCCCATGGAATGCCATGAGTTATGACATAAACTTATTACTTTCAATTTTTCTGATTTTTGATATCATGAATGCATGATGGAACGAACAATTTGACAACTCTTTTCTAAGATTTTTGACTCAGGGGATTGCAAATTATCTTGGTATATGAGTCTTATTAACTTTTTGAGATAGGATTTAGAACTCAAGTGGGAATGGGGGGAATGGAATGCTTTTGAATTTTGGGCTTCGCTAAAGGCTAAACACTTATCATTATCTAGATAGAATATTTGACAAGCTCTCAACTTAGACAAACAACAAATTTTATTAGCACTTGCTAGACTTAGATCAAAGATGACCAACAAGATAGACCTAGGGTAAAGGAAGAGGCTCCAAAATAGAAGATGGCCTTAAAGATAAATATACTCCTAGTATTGCTTAGTGGTGCGTGTGTGTGCTTTGTTTCTTACTTTCTCTGATAGATTGTCACCCTCATAGCTTCAAGCTTAGATTTATCTCCACTCGAGAGTACATACAATCAACAATCAACAATCTTCTCTCTTTCACTCTTTTTTTTGTAACTCTCTTTTTCTTAAAAAAAAAAAAAATTATTTGCCTTTTTTCTACTGCTTTGAGACTTTCTGGATGCTTTGCTGCTTCTAATGATTGCTCTCTCACACACACACACACAGATATATTTCTTTTTGACCACTCATTTTTTGTGCATTCATATTTTAGATTGCTTCCTTTAGAGTTATGATCTTCCTAGCATTTTTGGCCAGGAGAGATAAGGGGCTGAGTGCCACCAAAGGTTTGAAGACTGACTTTATTTAGACTATAAACATAGATCCTTAAGACCAGGATCAGTGTAGAGCTAAGAGCTAGGCTTTGATTAGAATCATTAGGAAATGTAAATAGGGGAATGATAAATAACAACTGTGAATATAAGGGATCTCAAAAGTTAAGAGGATCAACCTATACCTAAGTAATCTTAGAGCATGTCACTCACAAAGATACATGATGATACAAAATGATGCAAAAAAAATGCAAAATTTTAATTTTTTTTTATGATTTTATAATTTTTTTTTGAATTTTTGAAATATTTGTTTTTTTTTGTATTTTAGACATAGTATTTCTTGAGGTGAAAGGTGTTGACCATCTTACCAAATTCTTCACCTTCCATTGTGCACAAAAGATATGCGCCATTTCTGATGTCTTCTTTGACCATATAAGGACCTATCCAGTTTGGTCTAAACTTGCGTCCTTCTCGAGCTCTTTTGTCAATCAGATTATCGATTCTAAGTACCAGGGCTCCCACTTGGAAGTGTCTTGGCACAACTTTCTTGTTATACTACTTCTTTATCCATGTGAGGTAAGAATCATGTCTCTGTACCGCCCTTAATCATTTCTCATCCATCATTTCCAATTCAGATAGCCTTATTGCACGATATTCTTCATTGTCTAACAAGCCTTGTAATGATACCCTTAAGCTAGGTAATTCAATTCTAGTGGTAAGACTGCTTTTGACCTAAAAGTAAGGGCATAAGGTGTTGTTCCAATTGGGTCATGTACACTGGTTCTATAGGCTTACAGAGCCGGGTATAATTGTAGGTGCCAATCCCTCTTGGAGTCTTTTATGATCTTTACCAAGATTGCTTTGAGGGTTTTGTTTGTTGCCTCAGCTTGACCATTTCCCTGTGGGTAGTATACTGAGGCCAAGTTGTGATTGATGTGGAACCTTTCACATAATTATGGAACTTGTGGATTTTTAAACGATGAGACAGTATCTGTCACAATCACCCGAGGGATTCCAAACCTGCATATGATTTGGTTCAAGATGAATTTTGCGTTTACTACTCCTGACAAGTTGTTAAAGGCATTGCCTCCACCCATTTGGTAAAATATTCTATTGCCATGATGTTGTATAAATGTCCATCAATCGAAGGTGGGGAGATCTTTCCCACTAGGTCCAATCCCCATGTGGAGAAGGGCCCAGGGGTAGCAATGGGTTGCAAGTCTCTTGTTGGTGTGTGATGCACATGTGCATAAATTTGGCATTTTGGAAACCTTTTTACAAACTTAATGGCATCTCCTTCTAGATAGGGCCAAAAGTAACCTAGCCGATGTATTTTCCTTGCGGTGGCATGACCACCAAAGTGTCCTCTAAAAATTCCACTGTGGCATTCCTCTAAGATTTTATGTGCTTCTCCTTTGTCTACACAACGAAGTAAAATTCCATCCAAGGCTCTTCGATATAACACTTCATTGATGAGCACATATCTCATAGTAAGGACGCACAAGTGCCTTTTTCCCAAAGGAGTCATGTTTTTGAGGTATGTTTTATTTTCTAAGTAGTTCACAATGTCTCTGTACCAATATGAGGAAGCGTACATTTCCCAGTCGATTATGCATATCTCTTCATCTACGAAGTCTTCATCTATTGGCTCTTCTTGAGGGACTGGGTTATTCACCAACCAATCAGTTATTATCTGTCCTTTGATGGATTTCTAATTGACATACGTTAATTCAAATTCACTCAGTAACATCAAGAATCATCCTGTCCTTCTAGACAACATGGGTTGGTTCAAGAAGGTTCTTAGTTGTTATGACCATATTATGACTCTAGTCTCTTTGTTCAACATGTAATGTCGTAATCTCCTGGTAGAAAAAACTATAGCCACTCTTTCTCAGCTTGGGTATATTTTTTTCTCATACTCCAACAAATTTTGGCTAATGAAGTATATCGCTCTTTTCCTTCCATCATCATCCTCTTAATCTAGCATGCAAGCTATTGAGATATTCATGTCTCTAAAATAAAGGATGAAAGGTTTGTCATGTATAGGTTGAATAAGTGTCAGTGGGGTCAATAGGAACCTCTTTACTTGTTCGAAGGCATTTTGACAATCTACCTTCTAGGTTATTGTAGCTTGTTTCTTTAATAGCTGATTGATAGTGTGAATCTTAATGGTCATGTCTGGTATGAAACATATATTGCACCTAGTTGTCCCAAGAATGTTCTTACCATGGTTTTGCTAGTTGGGGGAGTGACATTTAGCACTGCTTTTACCTTAGCGGGGTCTACATCTATCCCTCTTCGTGAGACTATGAAACCCAATTGTTTGCCCGCCGTTACTCTAAAAACACTTTTTTGGATTTAGTCTCACTTTATATTCTCATAATCTACTGAAAATCTTACGAAGATCTTCCACATGTGTTGATCGTTGTTTGGATTTGGTGAGTAGGTTGTCAATATACGTTTCTACCATCTTATGGATGAGATCATGGAAGATATGAGTCATGGCTCTTTGATAGGTTGCTCCGGCATTTTTCAATCCAAAAGGCATGATTACGTAACAAAAGGTTCCCCAAGGTGTGGTAAATGTTGTCTTATTTTGGTCAATCTTTGAGATTTTGATCTGATTATACCTCGAAAACCTGTCCATGAGGGAAAGCACTTCATATCCCGTGGTTGAATCGACAATTTGGTCTATGGATGGTAAGGGGAATCATCTTTAAGACAAGCTTGGTTGATATCCCTAAAATCAAGGCATATTCAAAATTTTCCATTTTTCTTTAAGTTCAGACCACTATTAGACACACAATCTGAGTAATCTACAGGCTTGATAAATCCCACATTTAGCAACTTCTTCAATTCTTCTTTTACCATTTCCACTACTTAGGGCTTTATGGGTTTTGCATTTGGGTTCATCACTAGATTATGCACTAAAACTTTTGTGTCCAACCCTGACATGTCCGCATATGTCCAAGAAAAAACATCAGAGAATTCAATGAGAAATTCAATGTACTCCAATTCTTCATTTTTTAACTTTGCCCACAATTTCAATATCCTGGGTTTTTCAGGGGTTCCTATGTTGAGATCAATTGTAATGCTAGTTAATGAAGGCTATCCTTCAAACTTTTGGGGCACTGGTGGCAATTTTGAGTTTTTGTCTACTTGAAATATTTTAAAGTTATCTCTAAAATAATCATCAGGATGGGGAAGGAGCATGTATCCTTTCTTGTGATAAATGCTTGGGAGGCCATCATAGACATGTATGTACTTATCATTCTTAGTGTAGTCCTTAGTTGGTATTTTTGTTCTATCCATCACATAATTTAGGATACTTGGTAATTCCTCACTTTCCAACAATGGCCCACCTTGTATTGATATAATGAACTTGAAGTTTTGAAGTTGGGCATGAGGTGTGAACATAGCTGTTGATGTGGCCAATGAGTTTGCCACTTGATTCTCTTCTTTGGCTATAACCTTTATGGTAAAGAAATCAAAGAATTGGATTAATTTTTGAATGTTGCGTTTGTATGGGTAAAGTTGTTATGATTTTGTCTTATAATTTTTGTGACTTGTTGATCACTAATTAAGAGTCCCTGAAAGTGGAGACATTCTTAACTCCCATTCTCATGGATAACATGACTCCTAAAGAGAGCTTCATATTCAAAAATATTATTCATATAGAAAAAGTCTAGCTTAAACAGGAAGTGGAGAACTTTTTTTGTCAGGGAAGTAAGTACTATTCTTATCCCCACTCCTATCTTGTAGCTAGCTTCGTCAAAATGAAGGGTCCATGAGTCTTGCATACTTTGTGATCTCGATGTCTCCCCAAATTCGTATGTTGACTTTCATTTTTCTTTCTTTTCTTCTCCCTCTTCAATGATTTCCACCGTCCCTATTGAGAAGCTTTTGACATCATGATTATTAATGCAAGGGATGGCTACCAGACTGAATGGTGCATAAGACTTTGTGGTGTGATGATCGAAGGGGAATTATTTTACCAAACCCAAGTTTTGGTGTGAAATACCTTGGATGTTTGCTACATCTTGGGAGACTTTTCCTTCTTCCATGACTTTTATGCCTGTGTTGATTTTCTTTTCTTTTTCCTCTTGTTCCATTTTGTAAACACTAAAGGGGTCAGGATCTATTTTGATGACATAAGTCTTCCCTATGTGATGGAAATGGAGTTCTTGGAATAGCATGGAGGCAACAAATTTCATTTCATGAACCCAACATCTTCTGAGAATCATATTATAGCTAGTTTCTTTATTGATCATGTAGAACTCTGTTGGGAGAGTTTTGGGTCCTAGAGTGAGTGGCAAGCTCACTTTCCCTATGGTTTGGATGTCTTGATTGTTGTAAACTCTAAGGATGATGGTATTCTACTTGATGTTCATCTTATCATACCCCATTCTTTGAAGGAGGGAAAATGGTATGATGTTTGTTGTTGACCCTTCATCTATGACTACTCATTTGATGGCAATCTCATTGACCTGTACTTGTATGTAGAGAGGTGAATCTTTGTTTTGATTTTCACTACCTTGTAAGAGCTTCTTGACATCGAATGTGAAAGTAGTGGGATTTTATTGTATTGCACATCCTACTTCCAACACATCTAAGAATGTCTTGCAATGTGAGGGAGAGGTTTTGAGAAAACTTACCACTTGTGAGAAAATGTTTTCTATATGATCCCTTTGTTCTACTTCTTGGATCACAAAGACTTCTTTATTTAATCCAATATGGCTTGAAGTTCCTTGTTCAAGAGTGTTTTTTATTTATTTTGCGAGTCTTTATCTCTTTGTTGAGATTGTAGAAAAACCATGAATTTTCATTTTTGTTCATTGGTGAATTTTGAGATGGCCTTGTTATACCCATAACAGGTTTTTGTGTCATTCCCCTTTTCTCCATGGAATAGATAATACGTGTAGGATCATAAGGGGAGTGACTTGGTCCTAGATATCCCCTTTGGAATTTCTTATGTTGTTCATTGTTTGATGAGTTTCTGATGACCTTGACATCTTTGTCTATTTGACTTTTCAAAGGGGTCTTTTCAAAGTCTTTGGAAGTTTTGAGTTTTCCATTAGCGTCATAAAATTTTCATCCACTATCAATGGCGGCTTGATTTATTCGTAAAGAACTTTCTAGGGATCCTTGTACGATTTATAGGGTAAAATTTGAACTTTCTCTCAAGTGTCCCTATTGAGGGCATGATGCAAGAAGAGGTTGCACAATTCACGGTGGTCCATGTTTGGGGCACTTATGGAGTAGTAGAGGACATGTCTCCACCTTGTGATGAAGTGTGCCACTGATTCATTTGATTCTTGTTTCATGGTCAAGAAATTGTGAATCCCTATTTTAACAAGTTTGTTCATGTCAAAAGCCATGACAAACTCCCCTATAAGTTGTCAAAATGAGTGGATAAAGGCTTCAAGAAGGTGATAGTACCAATCTAAGGCAATTCCTTCCAACATTTTTGGGAAGATCTTGGTGATGACTCCATCCCAAGGGAGAAGTTCCCTTACATCAGTATTGTATGCTTTAATGTGTGAGTTAGGATATCATTCTCCTTTAAACTTAGGTAGCTCTGGGAGAGGTCACAGTAGCACCACATTTCTTATAGTATGGTCTAGAGGTTCTTTCAAGTACTCGAGATACATTCCTAGGAACATGCTTTGAGATTGCATGGTTGAAAGCATTAACTCCATGGGTGGATTTTGGTATCCTAGCGTAGCAGCTGGGTGTGGTTGACTATTTTGCACCGTCTAAAGATTTTGTGTTATTTGATCAGGAAAACTTTATTGCTTCCATTCCAAGAATAAAAGTTGAGGTAGGGGGTTCTGAGATGCCCCTTGGTCTTGTTCTACCCTATTGTTGTCGTGACATTTCACTCTTTTGTCTTAAACAAATTGTTTTGCCTTAAGAGTTCTAATCGTTTGGACTAGTGTTTGATGAGGTGTTGACATAGCATCTCTTTGTGTCTCGTCACTTCTTAGAATTTCACCTTGCATGTTTTCCATTTGCTCTCATTGTTCTTCTCGAAGAGTGACACACAAGGTCTCTCGAGTGTCTTTGGCCTCTTGCAAATGTCTCTCTAAGCGTCTTACCTCATCATCTATATGGGTTTTTGTTCGCTTGTTGAAGGTTCATCTATTTGATGGATCTTCGATCTCAATTGCACTCTTCGTGCTCTAGGTTGAATTGTTGACTTTTGTTCCCATGCGGGCTTGTTGAACATTAAAGAATGCCTAGTTTCTCTTCTATTGTTTTCATAGTCTGAATCCTCATAGTCGTAACAATTTGAGATAGATGCCATTGGGTTAGGAGGAACGTACCTATTGAAGGATGGTGTTTTAGGTTCTCTAGAAGGAAGGCTCCCTAGGTTGAGTTCAAGTTCCGTCATATTCAGGGGTGCTGTAGACATCTTAGAATAAATGGAATGAACAAAGCGAAAGATAACAAAGAAGACGAGTGTGACGAGAACAAAATGGACAATGAATGTGAATGTGAAAGTGATTGTGAGAGAATTGTCAAAATGATGAGTGAATTTTGGATCGTTTTAATGGAAACTTTGCTCTTCACATTGGGTTCACCGAAATATGTACTCTAGGAAATGTGACTCAACGCACTGACACAGATGAGTTAGCCTTGACACAAGAACATGGACCCTCTCCTTGTCTTGGGAAACCTCCAAGTCACTCTCACTCTCGTGGCAGGAGCCAATCGAGTGGAGGTGAGACTCGGGGGTGATTCTTTTCTCTTGTGAGTAGAATGTCGTGAAGAGCGGTCGACCGATCTTTAAGTCTATCATTGTTTGCTATGCATTATTTAATGACTGTAGTGGTGGAGATAATAGTATGACCTGAAGGGTCACTAGTTATCGATCTCTGGTTTGGGTTTCTAGTGTTCCAACGCCTAGATGGATGTTTAATGTAATCGTTGATAAGCCTAGTTTGTTGTAACCTTTCCTCTATGGCTTGAACACATTGTTGTATTTCTTCTTTATGTTGAATCAACCTAAGCACATGATCTTGTTCTTCTTGGGTTTGTTGTGCTAATTGTGGCCTAAGATGTAATTCCTTAATCTCCTCAAGGATTTCCCTAACCCACTCACCTTTGATTCCAGGGCACATTCAAACGCTTGGATAGAGAGAGTAGATTCAAGTTGACCAAGAGTTGACTTTTTGACTTAGTGGCATTATCTAAGGTTCTGTTTAAGTTCTCTTGACTTTTGTTAACCTCATGATGAAATTGAGGAGTTTTGCGAATGCTTGTCTTGTTGAATTCTACCTCGTGATCGAATCAAGGGTTTTGACTTTTCTAAGTTTCTTATGTTTTTTTTTATTTTTGGGTTTTATGTATTTGTACAAATGATTTTTTTGGTTCTTTTTCTAGAATTGAAATCTTTAATGAACTAATTATCTAGGAAGTTGAAATATGAATGCACACTAATATGAAATTTACCTAATGCAATTACACCATGTTTTTGGTATTTTTGAAGAGATTTTTGTACTAATATACTAATTGAAAATGCAAAACAAGAAATCTAATCTAAGATTATAATTTATACTATTTAAGTAAACTAATTTAATCAATTCAAAATGAACCTATCAAGGAAATTGCAACATAAAATTACCATTAAACCAAGAGCAAATTGTGAACTAATTATCTAGAAAACATAAAATAACCTAGATCATGAAAGATGCATGAGTCTTTGCACTACCCTCAGGAATCCTTGATAAGAAACCTCTTTGTGCTCTTGCAACAACAGAGTTCTCCTCTTGGTGGAAATCGAGAAGAGAGCAAATGAGCTTAAGCAAGCTATGAACATGGGTGATATTTTGGAAGCTATGAAGCACTTGGATTGAGAATTTGGCTAGCATAACAACATTGTATAAAGCCTTCGAAGGATTGGGAAACAAAACAATAAAATAAAAGGCACCTACGTACTACACAAGCATAAGAATGCTACTGGAGAGCAAAGCAAAGATTGAGAATTGGCTGCAACAAATGATTTGCCTCCCTTATTTCTTGAGGGAGGGGGTATTTATAGCTTGGGAGAGAACATGAAGAGTGAGAATGATTGAAGAGTTAACTCCCTTGATTGGAGAGTTAACCAAATAGATTGGATAGAAGACTGAGCTGAAAGAGGAGAGATAGGCTTGAGATAGCTTATCACAGGTTGCACAAATGAAGTTAGCATGAATTAGAGAGGTGACAAGTATAGATCATATGAGCTAATTATGCATGATTAGAGGTGGTAGATGAGATAAGAATAGTTCACTCCATGTTTAGGTTGAAATCTCATGCAAATTGGAGCAAAAATGGAGCTTTTTCAGGCTTAAACTAGAAGAGAATTCATAGATCAAAACATGGTAGGGTCACTAGTTTTACAAGGCTAGATTACCAGGGTGATCTAGGTGGTTGCTAGTGGTGACTCAAGGTCTCTAGTGGCAACCCAGATCTCCAGTAGCTACCCACTAGTGACCCATAGAGAAGGGGATCTGGGTGGAAAATGAAAGTTGTAAAGGGGTCTTGGGATGAAAAGGAAGCCATCTGTCACTAGAGATAAGCCAAACAAATGAGTTGAATAGGATCTCCAATTGCACAAATAGGGTTGTTGGTGGAGATTTGAAAATAACAGGTGGAGATCCAAAATCGATAAAATTTAAGTTGATTCTGAAAGATGCGTTTGGTCTGGGAGGTTATTCTAAGGCCTCCTAGGGGTGGAGTGAGATGAAATAAACATGGGAAAGGTGAAGTTGTCTTACTAATATGAAAAATGGCTATATAGGCAAGGTTGATAAGGCAGAAGAAGGAAGGTCGACAAGGGTGAAAGTAGGGAAAAGTTAGGAAATAGAAGAATTAATGGAAGAAGAAATTGATGTCGATGTGTCGTGAAGAGGAGCACTACTGAGAGGGCTTTATATTCATGCTTCCGTGTACATTATTAGGATTATACATTATCATAGGGTCCTAGTGGAAGCTCATGCATGTTTTTAGTGCTTACAGAAACAACTCCACTTCCCACCTCCTGTTCTGTGATACATTCTCGCATTTGTCCCAACGATCAAATGATTCACTTTCTACTATACATAGATTTTCTTTAGAATTTTGGATATGTTCACTTTCCATCCTATATCCTTTCCTCACATAATTTCACACACCCTCTCCTCACTCACTTCCTTCTATTTGTGAAGTCTCTCAAGCTTTTTAGATTTCTTCCTTTCATCCCATTTCCCGTCCTTGCGTTTAGTTCTTCAACTAAACTCCACATTTCCTTGCATCATCAAGTTACTCATTTTCTTCCTTTGTAAAAAACCAATAGAATTTTATGTTTTTTCACACATTTCCCTTGTTTCCACATGTTTGGATGGTTGGTTTTTCATTGAATTTCTACATTCACTCAAATGCCCAGTTCTCATGTCTAGACCTGCATCGAATTCCCACAACTTTTTCTAACTTCATCGATACACTCTAGAACGCTTCAACAACTTCCTGGATCGCCATTAATGACACGATTTGATCCCTACAACTACTGAAATGCATTTTTATCTCCCAAAAACCATCACTCATCTCAAGGGCATGATTTTAGTTATAGATTTCAACGGTGGATGGCGAGTAGAATCACTATGAATGCAGTGGCTGAGGTTTCATTTGTTGATGATCCTCATGTAAGCTCCAAACCATTCATTTTGATCTATAAACCATTCAATTTAAAACAAGAAAGACTTCACCTAGATTGTATAGTTCTCTTTGTATGAATGTAGATTGCTTAATAACGTTGCGAAACCATTTTTGCAACAAGTGGATGTAGGTTGTATGTGTGCTCAAAAGATCAAAGTGCTCAACGATGCGATGCATGCTCAATTCACTGTTAAGGAATGCCTGAGAATAAATGATCAAAGAGGATTTGTGAAGGAGATGGGGAGGTCTATATAGGTTTCAAACATGATCGATCAATGGATGAAATAAATCAATACAATGAATGGTTGAGATAAATCAAATAACTCATGCTGAATGTGCACACGTGTCACTCCAAAAAAGTTTTTTTATTAAGATAATTGCTTTTTTGATAAAGATAGATTTGATTTCATAAATTAGAATATTTTTTTTTCTAATTTATGAGTTGATGAAAATAAGATAAATTAAAGTCAATTAACTTAACTTTAGATTTGTCTTTTTTTGGAGTTCTAAAAATAAGACTGATTGTGTACATAAGTTAACATGATATTTTTAGAGAAATTGGAAAGATAATTGAAATTAAATAAAAAAATTTATTTAATTGATTGTGCATGATAGAGGAATATGAAGATTATAAATAAAATACTTGATTTTATTTAATTTTAGAGAATTGAGATAATTTAAATAAATTTGGAAGAACAATTTGATTTAATTAAATAATGTAAATTATTTAATTGTAGATAAAAGAGAATTTGTGATGAATTAATTAAATAATGGGATTTATTTAATTCATGTGGACTTGAAAATTGAAAAGGATAATGATTTAATTAAATAATTGATATTATTTAATTTTGGAAGAATAAGGTTGATTTTGCTGAAATTAATTAAATAAATACAATTTATTCAATTAATGTTGAATTTTAGAGTTTTGGAAGAATTTGATAAAATTAATTAAATAATTAGATTATTTAATTAACGCTGAATACATATGATTAGACAAATTTGATGAAATGCAAGTGGTGCGAAGACATGGTCATTTTTAGGTGTCTACGTTTTGCCCCTCTTTGAGATGGTGTTGCATAGTAACATCATTTCAAAGAAATTTAAAACATAGTTCTTGATTGTTGAAGACATGATACAATTTTGATGCTCCAGTGTAGCTAGCTTCCCCTGTGTAGCTGGCGTAAGATGCCCCCTCGAGAGGAAAGATAGGGAAACGACAGAAGGATTGGGTTGAAGCTCAACTAGAATATTGTGTTGGAGATGGAAGAAAAGAGATAGAAGAGAACATAAAGACTATTGATCAATCTTTGCTTGAAAGTCTATATGATGTTATGGATAAATGGATGGTTAAATGGATGAGCTTGTTGCAACAGTTTCACAAATGTTTATAAAGAGCAATCCTTATTTTTGGTATAGCACATGGATAGTTTGCCACCAAGGTATAAATGACCAAGGTGCTGTGCTATCTGAGTGCGTGGACGTTGACTTTGCATGTAAGCGGTTTGAACTTAGATCCCTTAGACATAATATAACCTTGTACATGTGAATGAGCCATAGTCTTGAACATAAAATAAACTTCAATACAAAAATGCAAGAAGAATATTAATATGTAAGATGCTAAGCCGTAACACACACAAGATAAAATATGCTACTAAGGAAGATGCTCAAGATCATTCCTCAAACACAGCACACGAAAGCAATGACTATGCTCCCACTCCATACTACATCGCAATATACCAAGATTATAGATAAATCAAGGTAGTCTTGAATAGGTATTGGAAAAGGAACAAAAAAAAACTAAAAAGCAAATTGACTGACTTACAAAGTAAACATACGACCAACATATTCTCTTGCCAAAGAGGTTGCTCAAGATAGACTGGATAGGAAAGATAATAGCCTTATCGTAGGAACGATGTGTCCGTTAAAGGGTGTTATCTGTTGAAAAGATAATGTCTAGTTTAAGGAAATACATGTTGTATAAGACATTTAGTCTGGTTTTGATCATGGAACATTCTATATAAGACAAGTTTGTTGATCTGTTGCTTGGTTGAGATTGATTTAACTGATGTTGGCAATCGATATGTAGGACAACATATGGCTCTGCAAGTAAGTTGCTTTGCTTCAAGTTTGTTGAGGACTTTTACTTTAAAAGGATGCGTTTGTTTGTTGGTTTGCATTTTGAGTTAGTCAAGTCGAGGTGAATAGATTTTGATAAATGGAAGACTAGAAAGATGGAGTGTCAATGGATTGAGATGGGTGAAGAATGGTGAATCATATGTGCCTGAGTACTGGATACATCCTTCATATTCCAGACCGCCTACATACCCTATATCCACAGGATCAAGGCACATTACGAGGAAAGACGAAAAAATGATAATATGTAGTTCTGTGTAGAGTGATGAATGAGTGAAGGTGTTTTGAGCTTGGGTTGGGTGAAATGATGTCATCTTATGTACCTAAGTACTGGAAACTTCCTTTGTATTCCAAACTGCCTACATACCCATATTCATGGGATCAAGGTACCTTAAGATTGAGATGAGATGATATGTAGTTCTGGTTGTGTTTGATGATGTAAGATAAGATGACGTGAGGGGATATGATTGAAGTGATTGTGTCTTTGTTTAGATTGTTGATGTGTTTTTGTTTTTGTTTGTGTTTGGAGGTGTGTGAAGTTTTTTTTATTGTGTGAGATTGTTGATGAACCGCAAACAAGGAGCCATTCTAAGACCTAGGTGAAGGAAAGAGTTGCCCCCATTCTGGTAGAAGTGTTTGCATGGATAACCGACAAGGATAACCGATGATGGAGAAGACGTAGAAAGTTTTGACCTAGGACAAGACAGTGATAACTATTGACGTAGACCAAGACGTGGGATGACAACGATGGACATTAACAAATTTCCAAGCTATTCTAGATAGGGAGATGGAAATGCAAACAAGGTCAATAGTTTTATTATCGATAGATGGATGAAGGTTGTTGTGAAATGGACATGGAATGAACAAGACTTGATAGATGATGGATGCTGACTTTACACATAGCACCTGTTTGCCAGGTTTTCACTATGGTACTTATCCAAGGCTCATGTTTACCAAGTTTTCACCATAGGACGGATTATTTTTTTTTTGTGTTTTTTTTTGATACTCTGAGGATCAGGCATAGAACTTCTTAAGATGAACATTGCTGAGTGGATCAGATCAGGTGTAGCTAAAGTATAAGCTCCTGATCCATATGTTGCTGTGACAATAAAGGGTCCTAACCAATTAGGCTCGAACTTGCCCTTCTTTTCTCAATCTGCTTGATTTCTCTGATTTTTTTTTAAGACAAGATCACCCACTTGAAACTGTCTTTCTTCGATCTTCTTGTCATAATTACACCAGAGGCGGTTTTGATAGACATGGAGATGATTAAGCACTGCAAGGCGCCTCTCATCTAGTAGTTCAAGCTCAGCTAATCTGGAAGTGCGATACTCCTCTCCATCAATCAGGTTCTGCATGAATACTCTAAGGGATTGGATCTCGACCTATATAGGTAGGATGGCTTCAGAGCCATAGACCAAGGCATAGGGTGTGGCACCAGTTGGTGTTCTAATACTAGTGCGGTAGGCCCATAGGGCGGGATTGAGTTGCAAGTGCCAATCACTACTAGCTTCATTGACCATTTTCTTGAGGATTTTGAGAATGGTTTTGTTAGAAGCCTTGGCTTGGCTGTTACTTTGTGGATAGTAGGGATTGGAAAAATAATGCTGGATATTGTATTGTGTGCATAAGGCACAGACATCTTGATTTTTGAATGGTCTCCCATTATCAGTGACAATGGCTTGGGGGATACCATACCGGCAAATGCGGTAGTTAAGGATAAACTTGGCTATTTGCTTACCGATGATATATGTCATGGGAATGGCTTCTACCCACTTCGTGAAGTACTCAGTGGCAGTAAAGATAAATTTATGTCCATTGGATGAGGATGGGTGGATTTGTCCTACGAGGTCGAGACCCCATTGTGAAAAAGGCCATGGAGTTGTCACAGGTTGTAGTTCATGAGCTCGTGCGTGAATCAAATCTCCATGCTACTAGCATTGTAGACATTTCTTAGCAAACTGTAAAGTATCTTGTTTAATTGTAGGCTAGTAATACCCTGTGTGGAGTATCTTCTTAGCGAGATTAGGACCGGTAGAATGTGCGCCATAGACACCTTCGTGTATGTCTCGTAAGGTAGCATCAGCTTCTTCTGCGTTAAGACATTGTAAGAGGATACCATCGAGACTCTGACGATATAGTGTATCACCCAGAATGGTGTAACGGGAGGATCGACAGATAAAGGTTTTGCGTTGGGTTGCGGATAGCTCAAAGGGAAAGGTATTGTGTTTAAGGTATTCATAGATATCTTCATACCATGGGGAATTGGGACCAACAAGTTCGCAGATGATTTCAGTAGTTAGAACATCGACAGCTGGTATCAACAATTGTTTAATCAAGAATTCACATTTTTGTGTGTTTGCAGACATGCCTATAAGTGGCCCCACAAAAGCCATAGAATATGTAGCTTTGTTATGCTCTCTTGGAATATTCTCAAAAGTGATGCAAGAAAGGTGTGGTTTGTAGGCATCCACTAGTTGCTTGTAGGGGACCAACTTTTCATCTTTTATTTAGTACTCATCTGTGACTTGTTGAATGACTAGTTGTGAGTCTCCATATACCTGTAGTTCTTTGATTTTGCATTGGACTGCCATATTGAGACCTATGAGGAGTGCTTCATACTCGTCTATGTTGTTGGTGCAAGGAAATGCGAGCTGATATGACTTTGGGATATAGTCATTTTGAGGCATGATAAAAAAGATGCCAGCCCCTGATCCATGCTGTGTGTAGGGACCATCAAAATACAAATTCCACATTATTGAGGTAGAAAGAGTGAAGAGATTTTCATCCGGAAAGTCAAATACCATAGGATGTACATCTATCTAGGGCTTGTCCTTTGATTGCTTTATGATGCACATACTCAATGTCAAACTCACTAAGGATCATGACCCATTTAGCTAGTCTACCTGTGAGGGCTGCTTTTGCTAGGAGATACTTCAATGGATCAATTTTGGCTATTAGATTTGTGTGTTGGTTTAGCATGTAATGCCGCAACTTTTGGGAAGTGAACACTAAGGCTAAACAAGCTCTTTCCATAGGTGAATAATTGATTTCATAACCCACCAAGGTTCGACTGATGTAATATATTGCATGCTCTTTTCCTGACTCATCATGTTGTGCTAGAAGAGCCCCTAGGGCTGCAGTTGTAGTTGAAATGTACAAGATCAAAGGCCTATCAGTGACTGTGGTACCAAGACAGGAGGTGTAGCTAGATATTCTTTGAGTTGATCAAATGCTGCTTGACACTTATCATCCCATCGAAATGAGACATCCTTTCAGAGCAAGTGTTGAAATAGTTGACATTTATCTGCTAGCTGTGAGATAAATCACCTAATCAATTGTAACCTTCCTTGAAGGCTCCCTAGTGATTTTAGATTCTTTGGTGGAGGCATTTCTACTATAGCCTTGACTTTTGTTGGATCTACTTCAATGCCTCTGAGAGATACGATGTATCCCAACAATTTTCCTGATGTTACCCCAAAGACACACTTCTTTGGATTGAGTCTTACTTGATATTTTTCTAGTCTGTCAAAGATTTTCCCTAGAACTTGTATGTGATCTTCCCTAGAAGACTTTTCTAGTATATCATCAACATAGTCCTCCATGATGTGATGAAAGAGATTGTGGAATATCACTGTCATTGCTCTTTGATAGGTTGCCCCTGCATTCTTAAGGCCAAATGGCATGACACACCAACAATAGGTACCCCACGGATAAGTGAAGGCTATTTTATGTTGATCTTCTTCTGCTATCTGTCATGCCCACATTTCCCATGCGGTCACGACACGCATCACAGGTGTCATGTCCACATTTTTCATGTGGTCATGACACGAAATATAAATTTTTTTCCCACTCTTCCCTAGAAACCCCCTCGCGCGCGTAAGTGTGCTTGGTGGCGTACACTTAAGGCGTAAACAATACAGTTGTTAGCAGGGTAATACGCACACGTGCGCATACTCAAATGCAAGAAGGCCAACAAGGGGGTCATCGCGATGTGGTTAACATCGCTACGAGGGTTTAACTTACTAACCTTCTAAACTCTAAATTTTGGAAAAAATCCGGCAGCATAACACCTCACGGGCGTGAGTGGGGTTTATTGTACTAACACTATTCTGATCAGGGGGTTTCCTGATTTGGGTTACTAAATTTCTTACATCTCACTCATACAGTTGATTAAGTTAATGGCACATTTTTCAACAAAGTCTAATCATCTGTTCTCCTTCATGTTTTCTAAATTTTAATATTAATTAGTTCTTCTAATTTTAGCATTTTCAACAAACCTGAACATTTGTTTTCCTTCCCGTTTCTCTGAAATTTAATTTTAATTTGCTCTCTTTCATGTTCTCTATCAATCAGAATTATCATTGCATCCTTTACATTATTCCTAATTTCTTGGTAGATCAGTTCTCTATCAATCAGAGTTATCACTGCATCCTTTACATCATTCCTAATTACTTGGTAGATCAGATCACTTAAACAAGACTTACTAACTTCGCTTGATGAAGTCCACTAATTTTCTGCTCTAAGTTTAATTCAACATTTGAATTAATTTTGATAATTAATTTGCCCCCAATCAGGTTTAACGGAATGTTCAATCTTAATTAGTACTCTTAACCCTATTCTGGAAAGGTCGTGCATTTTCTCCTCTTTGTTTTCACTTTTATCTTTCTTTCTCTTTTTCTCTCATTTTCTTAATTTGACGTTTACTCAATTTATAGGTTGAGTTTACAATGGCCACATATGAAATGCATATGATGGCTTAATTTATTTATAAAGATATAAATGCAAATAAGCCATTTATATCTCTAGGTTTTCTTTTATTAAAATATATGTATATTTTTCTCTTCGTTTTCTTGGTATTTCATTTGTGAAAATTGTTAAACCCCAAAACCCATTTTCCTATAAATAGAAATTAATATATATATATATATATACTCTATTTAAATATTTGT
The DNA here is from genome assembly GCA_027924645.1 of Cunninghamia lanceolata. Classification (NCBI taxonomy): domain Eukaryota; kingdom Viridiplantae; phylum Streptophyta; class Pinopsida; order Cupressales; family Cupressaceae; genus Cunninghamia; species Cunninghamia lanceolata. Next base: position 3,993,777 of record BSBN01000231.1, on the reverse strand, counting down.
TATATTTTTCTTTTGTCAATATTGAAACCCTATTATAATTTTTTTTTAAATGGCTTCCCTTTTACAAAATTATTAATAAATAATATATATATTTTATTGAGTTACCAAATTAGGTTTTCTTTATAAAACCTATGCATATTATTTTATTACCAAAGTATTTTTTTTTGAATCCCATTGAAACCCTAACACATTTTTTTTTGTTTGGTTTTGGCAGGGTCAAATGGAGGGCGGCGGCGACGCTTTGGCGGAGGCCATAGTTTGGAGGCTGCAGGGCAGCTCTGTGTGGAGGTTGTGGGCAGTGGGAGGCCGTGCAGAGGTCCTGAGGGAGGTCACGGGTGGAGGATAGGCCAGAGGTAGCCATAGAGGGAAGTGAGACAGCGGAGAGGGAGAGGCAGCAATGTTGCCGAAGGAGTCAGGCGGTGGAGAGGCAACGACAGAGGGTGTAGCGCAGGGAGTGGCGGAGGATAGGCTAGAGGGGGCCGCGGGGCTATGAATGGTGGGGAGTGTGGGGAGGGGGGCGGAGCCCCCACCCACACTCCACTCAGTGGGGTGTGGGTGGGGGCTCCGCCCCCCTCCCCACACCCTTGTAATACAAATGGTGGGGGGGTTCGAACCCCCCCACCTCTGTACATTTTTATTTTATTTAATCACTGTAAACAAAAAAAATAGTCGTTTTATATATATTATACACAACATCTATTTTTATTTGTATTTTTCTTTAATTTAAATTTCAATTATATATATATATATATATATTTTCAAATTTCACAGTTTATTATCTATTGAATACACACAGAAAGAATTTTAATTTTTATAGTATATTAATTATTAAATATACACAGTTTGTATAATATAAAAAGAAATTTAACTACATATGTATAAATTCATAAAATGACTTCACAAGTGTTATAAACAAAATACAAAAAAATAATTTTTTTTTTTCTACTTTAATTCTTGTAAATACATTCATTAAAAACACACTTAAATGTAATAATATACATTTTTTTTAACCTTCCTTCTAAATATTCATAGATTTTCTAATTTAAACAAATTTGTAAAAATAGGCAACATATATATATATATATATATATATATATATATATATATATATATAATGGGAGGAATAATACAAATAATTTAGATAGCCCAAACCTATCACAACTTCTAATTTTCCTTCTTGCTATGATTATGGTATGCAAATTTCACTTTTAACACAAAATAAAAACCACAACTTCATAACTAACCAATTTGAGATTTCAATATGTCACCCAATGAAATAGATTATGACTAGATTTCTTTATTTCATCCTTTGAATAATTATACATTTAAACTAACAATTTTCTAACTTGCAATTCCATGAGAAATGTCCAAAAACACACAACTTCAAGAATATAATTTGTTTTTTACAACCAAAAGAGAGAACCAAGTTCTCATCTTTGATAACCAACAATGGTAAGATCTCCAAGAAGGGCAAGCTCTCTCTCATGAGCTTTAAGCGTAAAGGAAAATAAAATATTTTTCCAAAACAAGAAAACTTCAACTTCACATAATGCTCCAAGAAACTTGCATATCACACAAGGGAAGAAAACACCACACATCTTGCTCTCCTCCCTACCGTAGACCAGCAAGAGGGTCACCCCCAAGCTAGGAAGGTCATCCACACACCTAGGGAACTCAAATCCACTTCACAACAAGACAACAAACAACTCAAAAGCACAATATTACACCCGTGGATATTTACAACACACAACTCAACTAAAGTGAGTTTAAAAAGGGGTAGGAGAGTGGACACACTCAACTCTAGAGTGCCACTCCTTCAAAATATCTCAAAACAATTTTTCTCATGGCCTCAAGCCAACATGTTAACAAAATTTCTAAAGGAGTTCGTATTTTGGCTCTCAAGCCATATAACAAATTACTCAAAATCACATAAAATGCCCTCGAGGCTTTCAACATCCCAAAAAAATAAGGTAATGAACTCGAGGAGGATCACTCCTCCCCTACCCCACACTTGATGAGCATTTTCTCTCAAGTGGGAGAGGCTCTTTCAACACCCTACTAAATGTTCCCCACAATAACAAAATACAACACAAGCAAAATACCTTTCACACAATCATCATGCAAGCAAATTGAAATACAAGGGGAAGGCCTTAGCCTTGAAAACCAACCTTTAAAAGCCCTAATATGGAAGAAGTTGATGTAGAGCTCCCCTAAAATCTCTTCCAACCTAAGCCACCAAACTCCCTCTATCCTTTTTCCCAAAACAATTTCCAATAATAAAAATTCTCAAAAATTCAACAACCTTTCTCCCTATCCCAAGTGGGATTAAAATAAGCCCAATCCATGGGCTTAGAGGAATGGGGAGGTGACACTTGTCACCTCCTCACTCTTCCTCCCCACTACAAATGTGTCCCAAGGGATGGGTGTTGACACATGTCACTCACCCATCCCTAAAGTCTTCCTCACCCCTTACCACATGTCCTCTCTCCAACACATGGGAGAGAAAAGGGAGTTAAAGAGGGAAAGGGTGACACATGTCTCCCCTTCCTTTCCTCTCATGAAGGACCACACAACTCCATGGGTACTCTCACCAATTGTTAGAGAGACTTAAAATCAAGTCCTCCACAATTGGTGGATCTTGGAGTCATCTCTAGCCTTGGGAATTGAAAAGGGATGGGCTTGAGTCCAATCCATGGGCTTAGAGGAATGGGGAGGTGACACTTGTCACCTCCTCACTCTTCCTCCCCACTACAAATGTGTCCCAAGGGATGGGTGTTGACACATGTCACTCACCCATCCCCAAAGTCTTCCTCACCCCTTACCACATGTCCTCTCTCCAACACATGGGAGAGAAAAGGGAGTTAAAGAGGGAAAGGGTGACACATGTCTCCCCTTCCTTTCCTCTCATGAAGGACCACACAACTCCATGGGTACTCTCACCAATTGTTAGAGAGACTTAAAATCAAGTCCTCCACAATTGGTGGATCTTGGAGTCATCTCTAGCCTTGGGAATTGAAAAGGGATGGGCTTGAGTGTTGGTACCACTCATCCTATCTCTCCCATGCCTCCAAATTCGTCACTTAACTTCAGTGTGAAGTTAAGGTGACCATACAAAGGTTTACCAAAGGTTTCCCAAGTCAAAAGGGACCCTAGACCCATGGGGTATAACCCAAGGTCAATTTTAACCTAGTTAGAACACCCAGTGTCAAGTTAAAACACAAGAAAAAGGGTCTCCAAAAATTAAAATTTAAAAATAAAATTTAAAGACAATTCTTACAACACATCATAATTCAAATTAAAATAGGGTAAACCTAACCCATTCAACCTCATGCAAATTAACATTACAACATTACATCATACACAGAGTTGATCTTGGTTCCTCGTGGAACCGGATCGGCTTCACCAGGGATTACAACATCAAGTGTGGGATGATCTCCAGTATCTGTGGTTTGTTAGAAATACCTGCGCACTCAATTGCAAAGTTAATTCCACATATAAATATCATAGCTGAAGCAATTTAAAACATGCATTCCCATAAAATACCATAAGTTCTCTTAAGCATAAAGGAAATCACATTGCAATTTTCTATCTAACATCACCCAATTAGTTTTCCTGTAATGTAAACATCTATCTAACATCACCCAATTAGTTTTCCTATAATATAAACATCTATCTAACATCACCCAAATTTGTTTTCTCTTAATACAAGCATCTATCTAACATCACCCAATTAGTTTTCCTTTAACATAATAAAGTCTAAAAGTTCAGGAATCCGGGATCAACAGTCCCAAAAGTATAAAAGTATTAGCAACAGTAAGGTAAATAGTCACATGAATGGAAATGAAAAAAGGTAAGCCTCACACTATCGTTATCTGATTGTAGCTAGAAAATCCATCCATTAGAGAAAGCATTTCATGACTAGAAGTCAAGTCTACTATGAGATCAATGTTTGGCAATGGAAAGTCATCTTTGGGACATGCTTTGTTAAGATCTTTGAAGTCGGAACACATGCGGATGCCCCCATTTGGTTTAGCCACCAGTACAATGTTAGAGACCCATTTTGGATAATCAACAGGCTTGATAAACTTTGCATCTAACAGTTTCTATATTTCAACTTTCACTAGGAGAACGATCTGTGGATGCATCTTTCTTAGTTTTTGTTTGACTGGTTTAGCTTTTGGATCAATTGTGAGATAGTGAACTACTAGCGAAGGATCCAACCCTGACATATCATCATAGGTCCACACAAAGTTGATGGTTCATTGTAAGAAGAAGTTGGTAAGATTTTTGTGCTCTTGTTCTGATAGTGATGTGGCAAGGAATGTGGTCTTTGGATTTTACTCTGTGCCAAGGTTTATCTCTGTAGAATCTTCCACTAGGAGAGCTGATTTATCTTGATACTTAGATGGTAGGGGAAGGTCAAATCCTCCATTCTCAGGTGCCACATTTGAGTTTTCACCTTTGGATACGTCCTTTGTTTTTCTATTTTGTGATTGGGAGGTGCCACATTGTGGTTTTCACCTAGAGATCTTTCTTTATTTTTACTTTTGCGACTGGAGGATTTGGCATTCTCACCAAAATAAGCAGTTTGCTCTAGTTCCATTACAAAACTAGCTTTATGTTCACCAAGAGGGATACCATCCCGAAGTCCCATAAACTCTGCAATAGCTTTATCATTCTGAAATACATCTAGGATGGGGCCCCCTTGTTGGTCCCAATCGATAAGTTTAGGGTAGACAAGTGTTACAATCTAGGTGTTTGTGGTGGATGTTAAAGATACAAATGATAGCATAAATATGGAGGATTCAGTGAATAGGTCAGTCATATGGAGGGAAGAGTTATCGATGATATCCTCATTAGACGTTGAATCGGCGAGAGAAGTTTGTGCCACCTTGTCGAGAATACCCTTGATGTCCAAGGCGCGTGGTACCTTCCTACCAAATCCTAACCCCTTCTTGTCTAGTTTCTTCATCACAATAATGGGTTCCATTATTCCTTGATTCTGTTTTCCAAGGCCACGTTTGCCTTTATACCCCATGTTTTTGACTATCCTTAAGCCATTGCCATATTGCTTGACTGGTATTGTGATTGGTTCTTTCTCCTTGTAAAGCCAAGAAGAAATGTCTTCAATAGTTTCCTCTGCCAATAATTTTCCCTCTTAGAATTGGGTTAGGGATGCTGGGGAAGGAATAGCTACTTTTTGAGTTTCTTTGGCAATGGGCGGTTGGCCTTAGGATTTAGGAGATACGGGCATCCACCCTACGTAACAAGATTTTGAGATATCATATTCTCCAAAGCCTCTCATGAATGTGAGCTTTGATTTCAGGAATAGGATGAGGATTGGGTTCAGTTGCAGAGGCTTTTGTTAGATTTTTAGAATCGACATATGATTGGGATTCATGGGCTTTGTCATTATTGGGAACTTGGTTGCAATTCTTATAACTGCCTTGCAAGACACGGTAGAATTCAAAGGGATTAGGATCTCTAGGGATAGTTATCTCCGTACCATTAAATGGGAACTTGAGAGACTGATGGTACATGGAGGGAACAACTTTCATGGCACGGATCCATGGGCGTCCTAGGATAATGTTGTAAGGTAACTAAATGTTAAGGACTTGGCACCTAGTTTCAAGCATGACATGGCCTACTTGTAAAGGCAAGTGGATAACACCTTCTAACCGGCATTCAACATCATCATACCCCTTGATTTTAATACTTTGATCAATGTTGACATGATCCTCAGAGTATCCCAATTGTTTGAGTAACTTTAGTGAACAAATATTGAGACCAGCACCACCATATATAAGTATGCGTTTGATCTTGTGTTTATGGATGAGAATTTCAATGTGAAGGGCATCATTGTGACATGGATCTTGGGATGGGAGGTCCTTTTCAGAAAAGACCACATTGTAAGGTGAGGCAATGTTACCTGTTATAGCTTGGAAATCTGTGACCGCTATGTTGTTAGGAACAAGAGACTCTTGTAGGGATTTTTCGAGCACAACTTTATGTGCGGGTGATGACCGTAGAAGGTCCAAGATAGAGATCTGTGCAGGGGTTTTCCCTAGATGTTCGACAAGATTGTAATCCGATTGGATTGGGAGACTTGGTGTAGGACCACGAAGGGTGACACGACCATGACCAGTTTGACCACACAATCCATAGATTTGCCTTTGATAGTGAGGGTAGATACACGAGTCTCTTCAAAATGACCCATAATAGAGTCATATGAAGTTGAAGATTTGTTAACACCTTTACCTTTGTTAGGATTTTGACCTTGACCATGGTTAGGGAATGGATCCTTGTACATGTTGAGGTCTTTATTGGTGTGTTGAATAGGTTGTTCATCCTCAAAAGTGATTTTGTTTCCATCGATAAGGTTTTGGATCACGTGCTTGAGTTTCATGCATGATGAGGTCCTGTGTCCTTTGGTTCTATGGTACTCACAATATTCATTTTCTCTGTACCATGTGGTTTTATAAATAGGTTCGCCATATGGGGGAGCATTTAGTAAGGTGATGAGTCCATTGTTTATAAGTTTATGTAAAACAGTCTCTATAGGCTCTCCCAAGGGAGTGAATTGACGTTGCGGAGGGTAATTTTGTTGAGGTCACTCTTGTTGTCGTTGTTGTGGGTTTTGGTGTGGTTGTCTATTGTTGGTTTTGTTGAGGTGGAGGTTGACTTGGTTTTGAAAGATGAAGGGGTGTTTGCAGTGTTTGGACATGTTTAGAATCTACCACACCATCATTGACCACGTTTTTATTTTTGTTCCAAAATTTTGGTTTGTCATTTGATTGTTGTTGGGGAGCATTGTCTTTGTTGTCTTTGAAGATTTTGACCACACCTTTAACGATGAGGGATTTTTCAATGTTGATGCCCTTGTAGGTAATTTTGTCAAAAGTTGTAGCACTAAGGATTTGCAAATGGAAACCCAATTCTTGGTTGAGGTTCTGCACAAATATGCTAACAAGCTGCTTTTCAGGTATCTTGAATGGGAATTTGCTAGCCATTTGTCTCCATCTTTGAAGGAAGGAAATGAAAGTTTTCCCATTTTTCTGTTTATTGTTGCATAGGTTGGTCATGAAGATCTCATGTTCTGTGTTGTAAGAGAAATGGGTGGCAAATTTCTCCGCAAACTCATTAAAAGATTTGATACCCGTGGTTAGGTGTGAGAACCATTCTATAGCTTGACCTCCAAGACTGCAAGGAAAGAGGCGCATAAGATATGTGTCATTATGTGAGACCTCAAAGCAAGTGAGAGAATTCTCTAAGATGGTCTTTTGGGTCTCCTTTTCCTTTGTATTTATCAAATTTGGGAATAGTGAAGTTGTGAGGAAAAGGGATCATGGGTAATGACCGATCAAATGGATAAGGACAAACTTCTTCCAAAGAGAAGGTTTTCTTGGTGTGGCCAAATGTAAGATCAGATAATTGTTGTTTTACCTTCGTGAGTTTTAGCTCCATAGTTGTGGGAGGGTTTGGAAACATCTCCTGTTGTCCTAAAGGTGGTTGTTGTTGCCCATATGGAAGATTGTAGTGGAAGCCATGGGTATTGGTGTTATAAGGGTCGTATGATTGGTTAGGGTCGTATGTGTTGTATGTTGGGTTTGGATTGGGTTGGATTTGGGTGTTTTGATTTTGGGGAGGTGGGGGTGGTGATAGGTAAGAATATAGGCTTTGTGATGGTTGTTGATAAGATTTCTGTTGTTGGTATTGCAGAGGTGGTGTGAAGAAAGAATTTGGTGGAGGAAATCTAAAGTTTGTTGGGTTTGGTTGCGGTGGTGGAACATAGCTTTGGGAAGTTTGGTTTTGAGAATGTTGCGGGTTGAGATAAGTGTGGGTTAGGTTGAGAGTGGAAGATCATTGTGGTGGAGGGACATAGGTAGATGTGTTTTATGATGGTGGAGGTTGATTGAGATATGTGTTGAAAAAGGTTAGTGTTGATGAGCGTTGTGGTGGAGGGACATAGGTAGATGTGTTTTGAGATGGTTGGGGTTGACTAAGATGGGGATAGGTATGATGGAGTGTAGAAGAATGTTGTGGTGGAGGGAGATAGGTGGTGTTGACATTTTGTGATGGTTGGGGTTGTATGACATTGTTTTGTTTAATCATATGGAGGGCTGATGATGTTGGGGGTGGTGCTTGTTGAGACCCTTGTTGCATTGCTACATAGGTGTTTCCCAGATTGTAATTTGGTGGGAAACCTTCTCGTGATGGGGTAGCTAATTTTGCACTTACGATTGGTGTGGGCATTCTAGGAGTATGTTGTGTGTTTGATTGAACTATAGTGGCTTGTTTGGCTAGTTCTGCTTGACATTGGAGAGTCTCTTGTTGGTGTTTGTAGACCTCCATAGGAGTCATAAGTGGTGATATGGATCTCTCTATCGTTGGGTTTTGATAAAAGGGATTTTCATATTGTGTAATTGTTCTCCTTTGTGAGCTTTGTTCAGGTATGGGTGTGGTCACAGTTGACATGGTTTGGACCGCAGTTATGGCATCATGGGTTTTGTTTTGCTCTTGAAGTTTGGATATATCAAAGCCTTGGGGTAACTTGGCTCCTTGTTCTGCTAGTAAGCAAAAGAAATGATCTTGGTTTTCACTAAGGATTTTGTCAAAGGCGGCCATGGCTCTAGGATCTTGTATGATTTCATCAAGGTCATGTCTATCTGCTTGAGAGGATTGACCTTCTTCAAAGTGTCACTCTTCTTGAGATGGGACTTGAACCATGGTATAACCAGGTGTAGCAAAATTATGAGCCATGCCGGTAGTGAATTGAGTTACATCTACCAAAGGAACATTACCTTCTTGAGGATTTGGTTGGTCATGTTGCGGTATGTTTTAAGAATTGGTTGGTCTTTCCATTGGTGTTTTTTGGAGTACCCTTTGGAGTCATGTTGGATTGGCTTGGTTGAGGTGTGAGAGGAGGTGATTTGCGCTTCCTTGGGACAACTTGTTTAGCCTTCATAGTCTGCTGGAGTCTAGTGGTTACCATGGGATGCACTAGGATACTTTGTTTGAGATGCTTGCTAGGACTTTGCTGTGTTTTTGGAAAAGATAATTTTGATGAATAGTTTATTGGACCAAAGGCGCTGTACTGTTTGACCAAAGGTGCAAGTCTGTGTTACCAAAAGTGAGCTACTGCGTTACCGAAGGAGAGTTGGGTTAAGATGCCAGAGGTGAGGTACTGTTATACCAAAGGCGAGGTACTGTTATACCAAAAGTGAGCTACTGTTATACCAAAGGCACTGAAGTAGGTTTGCTAGAGGTGAGGTACTGTTATACCAAAGGCAAGCTACTGTTATACCAAAGGCGAGCTGCTGTTATACCAAAGGCGCTGAGTAGTGTCTGTGATGTTTATAAGGCAAATTTTGATAGATTTAGTTTTGATTTTAATTGGATTTGCTTTGGCAAGAGAAAACACATCAGACGAAGTGGCAAAAAAGACTGACACAACATATAGTGTATGTTCAAGGCTAAAAAAAGCCCAATGTTTCCACGGGTATAAGATAATTCAAACAATATCAAGCACTTTTAATCCCTAGAGACAAAGGTTCATTGTGGTAGTTTAGCTCACAACTTAATTCTCCATCAACCAAATGTCATTCCATAAAGGTGTCATACATTTGTATATTTGCGAGAGACGATAGGTAGGGATATCTCACCCTGCCCTCGGAAAGCTCAAGTAGGTCACAAGAGTTTTATGGCCGAGGAAATACTATCTCTTCTTAAGGGAGGCAATGGTGAGTATCTTGAGGGCTTAAATTGATTCCTCTTGCACTGATGGTTACTGCAACGTTCAGAGGTGGATCGGGTAGCCACTATTGAGATTAGTTCTTAGTAACTTTGAGGGACCAACGCCTTACGAGCAATGTGACAAGCTACTAAAATCTTTAACCAATCCTACTAAGAGTATCAAACACTTTGCACAATGTGAAAATCATTTCCACAAAGTGCTAGTACACCTCTTTTTGATTTGGCACCACAAGGTAAGGCTGGCGTCGGTTAGGACTTGGCTTTCACCTTATCCCTCTTATATAGCAGTTCAAAGGAAAACTTTGCTTAGGGTCATCCCTTTTGGATGAAATGCAATCCAAAAGCAGGCCCTTCTAAAGGAATAACTGAAATGTAAGATCAAGCATGTCAAAAAAATGTTCAATTGTCCTGTTTATAAAAAAATAAGGTGTAACTAGATTAGGCACACACGATTGTAGTTGTCAATTGTCCCTTATGAAATTGAAGTGTTTGGCATTCATGTCCATTGTCCCTTAGAAAATTGAAGTGTTTTTGCATGCATGTCCATTGTCCCTTAAGAAAACAATATGTTCCTAAGATTTAGATTGTGAAAAAAATGTTTTGCCCTTAAGAGAGCAATATGTTCCTAGGACTTAGATTGCAAAAAAGATGTTTTGTCCCTTAAGAGATCAATATGTTTTCTAAGACCTAGATTTGATAGATTTGGCAATTCTTCAAAGCTTGTCCTGCATGAACATGTTAGAAAAACCCATTTGCTCTATTTGAGTGATAAGAAGCTGCAACAAGTTGATTAGTTCCACACAAACTCAAAAGTTAGCAAAAAAAAATCAATTTGACCAATAGGGCTTTATTGTATTACCAAAGGCGACTTATCGTATTTCCAAAAGCGTTGCACTATGTGACCACAAGCGAGTTACTGCAGAGCCAAAATTGATCTACTGTGCTGCCAGAAGCGCTGTACTGTTCCTCCAAAAGCGTGATACTATGTTACGAAAAGCACTTTGCTGCCCCAGATCTAAAAAAAATGATATTTTGTCAAAAATGCTAGATCAAAAGATAATTTCATGGTTGACCTGAGGATCTAGATGTAAAGGATGATAAGATCTGTAACCTGGGATCAAGAACAACTCACAAGATGCTGCAAAATGATAGGTTAACTCAAAAAATGCTAATACTCCTAAATACGTCAGCTTAGGCAGTATGAATGATAATTGAAAGACAAATAAATCAGCTTGTCAGTCAATGAAAGATAGATATTGTGTATGAGAAAAATCGAGAAGTCGAATGATAAAATCACAACAATGATAATAACAACTCAATAACCCATAACATAAAGAGATTGATCTAAGTAAAAAGCACATATTAATGAACAAATCAAATAAAACAAGAAAGACTTCACCTAGATTGTATTGTTCTCTTTGTAGATATGTAGATTGCTCAATAACGCTGCGAAACCATGTTTGCAACAAGCAAGTGTAGGTTGTATTAGTGTTCAAAAGATCGTAAGGTGCTCAACGATGCGATGTATACTCAATTCGCTGTCAAGGAATGCCTGAGAATAACTGATCGAAGAGGCTTTCTGAAGGAGATGAGGGGGGTTTATATAGATTTCAAACATGATCGATCAACGGATAAAATAAATCCATAGAATGAATGGTTGGGATAAATCCAATAACTCATGTTGAATGTGCACACGACATGTGTCACTCCAAAAAGGTATTTTTATTAAGATAATTGCTTTTTTGCTAAAGATAGATTTTGATATCATAAATTAGAATGCTTTTTCTTCTAATTCACGAGTTGATGAAAATAAGATAAATTAAAGTAAATTAACTTAACTTTAGTTTTGCCTTTTTTAGAGTTCTAAAAATAAGACTGATTGTGCACGGGTTAACATGATATTTTTAGAGGAATTGGAAAGAAAATTGAAATTTAATAAATAAATTTATTTAATTGATTGTGCATGATTTTGAAGAATAGATAAGATTTGAAGATTTAAATAAATTAAACAAATAAATTGATTTAATTTATTTTGCATGATGAAGGATAAATAAAATATGTGATTATATTTTATTTTTAGAAGATTTATTTTTAGAGGAAAAAACAAATTAAATAAATAAATTGTTTGTGCAAGATTAGAGGAATATGAAGATTATAAATAAAATACTTGATTTTATTTATTTTTAGAGGATTGAGATAATTTAAATAAATTTGCATGATTTATTTAAATTTAGAAGAATAATTGATTTAATTAAATAATGTAAATTATTTAATTATAGATAAGAAGATTTGTGATGAATTAATTAAATAATTGGATTTATTTAATTAATGTGGATTTAAAATTTGAAAAAGAATAATGATTTAATTAAATAACAAAAATTATTTAATTTTGGAAGAATAAAGTTAATTTTGCTGAAATTAATTAAATAAATAGAATTTATTTAATTAATGTCAAATTTTAGGAGTTTTGGAAGAAATTGATGATCTTGATGAAATTAATTAAATAATTAGATTATTTAATTAATGCTGAAATACAGGTGACTAGACAAAATACCAGTAATGTGATGACTTGGTCATTTTAGGGTGTTTGCATTTTGCCCCTCTTTGATGCAATGCAGTTTATAGCGTTGCGTCAAAGAAAATGATTGCTGAAGACATGATACAAGTTTGATGCCCTAGTGTAGCTAGCTACCCCTATGTAGCTGGCGTAGGATGCCCCCTCGAGAGGAAAGACAGGGAATCGACAGAAGAATTGGGTTGATGCTCGATTAGAAGATTGTGGTTGAGATAGAAGTGAATATGATATAAAAGATTGCAAGAGAGAAAGACTATTGATCGATCTTTGCTTGAAAGCTATATAATGACATGGATAAATGGATGGTTAAATGGATGAGCTTGTTGCAACGGTTTCATAAATGTTTATAAGAGCAATCCTTATTTTTGATATAGCGCGTGGATAATTTGCCACCAAGGTATAAATGACCAAGGTGCTGTGATATCTGAGTGCGTGGACGTTGACTCTGCAAACAAGCAGTTTGAACTTAGATCCCTTAGACATAATATAACCTTGTTGTACATGTGAATGCACCATAGTCTTGAACATAAAACAAATATCAATGAATAAATCAAATAAAACAAGAAAGACTTCACTTAGATTGTATTGTTCTCTTTGTAGATATGTAGATTGCTCAATAATGCTGCGAAACCATGTTTGCAACAAGCAAGTGTAGGTTGTATTAGTGTTCAAAAGATCGATGTCAAAAGATCGTAAGGTGCTCAACGATGCGATGTATGCTTAATTCGCTGTCAATGAATGCCTGAGAATAACTGATCGAAGAGGATTTGTGAAGGAGATGAGAGGGGGTTCATATAGGTTTCAAACATGATCAATCAATGGTCTAGATAATTTAGAAAAATCAACGGAAGAGCTAAAACAAATAACCATGATGAATGTGCACATGACATGTGTCAATCCATAAGGATATTTTTATTAAAATATGATGAAAACAAGATTGATTGAATAGATAACTCAACCTGTGATTTTACCTTTTTTAGAGTTTTAAAAATAAGACTGATTGTGCATATGAGTTAACAAGATATTTTAAGAGGAATTGGAAGATAACTAAATTAAATAAATAAATTTATTTAATTAATTGTGCATGATAGAGGAATATGAAGATTATAAATAAAATATTTGATTTTATTTATTTTTAGAGGATTGAGACAAATTTAAATAAATTTGCATGATTTATTTAAATTTAGAAGAATAATTAATTTAATTAAATAATGTAAATTATTTAATTGTAGAGAAGAGAGAATTTGTGATGAATTAATTAAATAATTAGATTTATTTAATTAATGGAGACTTGAAATTTAAAAGAGGATAATGATTTAATTAAATAATTAAAATTATTTAATTTTGGCAAAATATAGAGGAATTTAATTTAATTACTTTAATTAATGTCAATTTTTAGAAGGTTTAGAAGAATTTAATAAAATTAATTAAATAATTAGATTATTCAATTAATGTTGACATGTAGGTGATTCGACAGATTTGATGAAATGCAAGTGGTGCGACGACATGGTCATTTTAGGGTGTCTACATTTTGCCCCTCTTTGATGCGATGCAGTTTACAACGTTGCATCAAAGAAAATGATTGTTGAAGACATGATACAATTTTTGATGCCCCAGTGTAGCTAGTTGCCCTAGCGTATGCCCCCTCGAGAGAAAAGAGAGGGAAGTGATAGAAGAACTGGGTTGATACTCGACTAGAAGATTATGTTGGAGATAGGCTAGGTTAGGTAGAAGAAAGTGGGAGAAAGACTGTTGATCGATCTTTGCTTGAAAAACTATATAAGGCCATGGGTAAATGGATGGTTAAATGGATTGAGCTTGTTGCAACAGTTTCACAAATGTTTATAAAGAGCAATCCTTATTTTTGATATAGCACATGGATAGTTTGCCACCAAGGTATAAAAGACCAAGGTGCTGTGATATCTGAGTGCGTGTATGTTGACTCTGCAAGCAAGCGGTTTGAACTTAGATCCCTTAGACATAATATAACCTTGTTGGACATGTGAATGCGCCATAGTCTTGAACATAAAATAAACTTCAATACATAAATGTAAGAAGTATATTAATATGTAAGATGCTAGGTCATAACACACACAAGATAAATATAATGCTAAGAAAGATACTAAAGATCATTCCTCAAACATGACACACAAAAGCAATGACTATGCCCCCAATCCGTACTGCATCGCAACATACCAAGATTATAGATAAATCAAGGTAGTCTTGAATAGGTAATAGAAAAAGAACAAAAAATAAACCATAAAGTAAATTGACTGACTTACAATGTAAACAGACAGCCCACATATTCTCTTGCCAAAGAGGTTGCTCAGGATAGATTGGATAGGAAAGATAACAGCCTTATCGTAGGAACTATGTGTCCGTTAAAGGGTGTTATCTGTTGAAAAGATAATGTCTGGTTTCAAGAAATGCAACATGTCACATAAGATGCATGTGTTGGTCTGGTTTTGAACATGGCACATCCTGAAAAAGACAAGTTTGTTGATCTGTTGTTTAGTTGAGATTGACTTAGCTGATGCTAGCAAGCAATACGTAGGACAGTATATGGTTCTGTAAGTAAGCTGCTTTGTTTCAAGTTTGTTAAGGACTTTTTCTTTGAAAGGATGCGTTTCCTTGTTGTTTTGCTGCTTGAGTTAGTCAAGTTGAGGTGAATGGATTTTGATAAACGGAAGACTAGAAAGATGTCACGTCAATGTATTGAAATAGGTGAAGAATGATGAATCGTATGTGCCTGAGTACTGGATACATCCTTCGTATTCTAGACAACCTACATACCCTATGTCCATGGGATCAAGGCACATTACGATGAAAGATGAAAGATGATATGTAGTTCTGGATACTTCCTTATGTACCTGAGTATTGGATACTTCCTTTATATACCAGACTGCCTACATACCCATATCCATGGGATCAAGGTACCTTAAGATTGAGATGAGATAATATGTAGTTCTGGTTAGTGTGATGATGTGGGAAAAGTGTTTGGGAAAATAACAACATTATCGTAGGAGTGATATGTCTGTTAAAGGGTGCTATCTGTGGAAATGAGAATGACTGAAGTGCTTGTGAACCACAAACAAGGATCCATTCCTAGACCTAGGTTAAGGAAAGAGTTGCCCCCATTCCGATAGAGGAATTTACATGGGTGACAAATGGAGAAGACATAGAAAGTTTTTGACCTAGGATAAGACAGTGATAACTGTTGACATAGATCAAGACGTGGGATGACGACGATGGACATTGAGAAATTTCCAAGCTATTCTAGATAGGGAGATGGAAATGCAAACAAGGTCAATGGTTTTATTATGAATGGATGGATGAAGTTTGTTGTGAAAAGGAAATGGAAAGAACAGGACTCGATAGATGATGGATGCTTACTCTACACATAGCGCCTGTTTGCCAGGTTTTCACCAGAGGATGGATTAATTTTTTTTTTGGATACTCTGAGGATCAGGCATAGAACTTCTTGAGATGAACACTATTAAGTGGCTCATCTAGAGGAATGCTGTCAGGTGTGGCTAAAGTATAAGCTCATGATCCATATGCTGCTGTGATAATAAAGGGCCCTAACCAGTTAGGCTCAAACTTGCCCTTCTTTTCTTGATCTACTTGATTTATCTGATTTTCTTTTAAGACAAGATCACCAACCTGAAACTGTCTTTCTTTGATCTTTTTGTTGCAATTACGCCGGAGGCAGTTTTGATAGACGTGGAGATGATTAAGCACAAGGCACCTCTCATCTAGTAGTTCTAGCTCAGTTAATCTGGAAGTGCGATACTCCTCTCCATCGATCAGGTTCTGCATGGATACTCTGAGGGATGGGATCTCAACCTCTATAGGTAGGATGGCTTCAGAGCCATAGACCAAGACATAAGGTGTGGCACCAGTTGGTGTTTTGATACTAGTGCGGTAGGCCCATAGGGTGGGATTGAGTTGCAAGTGCCAATCACGACCAGTGTCATTGACCGTTTTCTTGAGGATTTTGAGAATGGTTTTGTTAGAAGCCTCGGCTTTGCCATTACTCTGTGGATAGTAGGGAGTTGAAAAGCGATGTTGGATATTGTATTGCGTGCATAAGGCACAGACACCTTGATTCTTGAATGGTCTCCCATTATCAGTGACAATGGCTTTGGGAATACCATATCGGAAAATGAGGTAGTTAAGGATAAACTTGGCTATTTGCTTACCAGTGATATAGGTCATATGAATGGCTTCAACCCAGTTCGTGAAGTACTCAGTGGCGGTAATAATGAATTTGTGGCAATTGGATGAGGATGGGTGGATTTGTCCTACAAGGTCGAGACCCATTGAGAAAAAGGCCATGGAGTTATCACCGGTTGTAGTTCATGAGCTGGTGCGTGAATCAAATCTCCATGTTGTTGGCATTGTAGACACTTCTTAGCAAATTGTACATCTTGTTCTGTTGTAGGCCAGTAGTAACCTGTTCTGAGTATCTTCTTAGCGAGATTAGGACTGGTAGAATGTGTGCCACAGACACCTTTGTGTATGTCTCGTAAGGTAGCTTCGGCTTCTTCCATGTTAAGACATTGTAAGAGGATACCATTGAGACTCCGACAATACAGTGTATCACCCAGAATGGTGTAACGGGAGGATCGATGGATAAAGGTTTTGTGTTGGGTGGATGAGAGTTCAAAGGGAAAGGTACTATTTTTAAGGTATTCATAGATATCTTTGTACCATGGGGAATTGGGACCAACAAGTTCACAGATGATTTCAGTAACTGGAACATCGATGACTGGTATCAACAACTGCTCGATCAAGAATTCACATTTCTGTGTGTTTGCGGGCACATCTATAAGTGACCCCACAGAGGCCATAGAGTCTACAGCCTTGTTATGCTCTCTTGGAATTTGCTCAAATGTGATGCTAGAAAAGTGTGGTTTGTAGGCATCCACTAGTTGCTTGTAGGGGACCAACTTTTCATCTTTTGTTTGGTACTCATCTGTGACTTGTTGAATGACTAGTTGCGAGTCTCCATATACCTGTAGTTCTGTGATGTCCCATTGAACTACTGTATTGAGACCTATGAGGAGTGCTTCATACTTGGCTATGTTGTTAGTGCACGGAAATGCAAGCCGATATGACTTAGGAATATAGTCATTTTGAGGTGTGATGAATAAGATGCCGGCCCCTGATCCATACTGTGTGAGGAACATCAAAGTACAATTTCCATAGTATTGAGGTACAAAGAGTGAAGAGATTCTCATCCAGAAAGTCTGCTACCATGGGGTGTATATTTGTCATGGGTGCTTCTGCTAGTTGATATGCTAGGCCTTGTCCCTTGATTGCTTTGTGATCCACATACTCAATGTCAAATTCACTAAGGATCATGACCCATTTAGCCAGTCTACCTGTAAGAGCTGCTTTTGCTAGTAGATACTTCAATGGATCAATTTTTGCTATGAGATTTGTATGTTGGTTTAGCATGTAATGCCGCAACTTTTGGGAAGTGAACACTACTGCTAAACAAGCTCTTTCCATAGGTGAATAATTGAGTTAATATCCCACCAAGGTTCGAATGATATAATAGATTGCATGCTCTTTTCCTAACTCATCATGTTGTGCTAGCAGGGCCCCTAGGGCTGAAGTTGTAGTTGAGATGTATAATATTAAAGGTTTATCGGCAATTGGTGGTACCAAGATAGGAGGTGTAGCCATATACTCTTTGAGCTGATCAAATGTTGCTTGACACTTATCGTCCCATTGAAATGAGACATCCTTTCAGAGCAAGTGTTGAAATGGTTGGCATTTATACGCTAGCTGTGAGATGAAACCCCTGATGGATTGCAACCTTCCTTGAAGGCTCCTTAATACTTTGAGGTTTTTTGGTGGAGGCATCTCCACTATAGCCTTGACTTTTGCGGGGTCTACTTCGATACCTCTGTGAGATACAATGTATCCCAACAGCTTCCTTGATGTTACATCAAAGACACACTTATTTGGATTGAGGCGCACTTGGTATTTCTCGAGCTTGTCAAAGATCTGTCCTAGAACTTGTATGTGATCTACCCTAGAAGATTTTGCTAGTATGTCATCCACATAGTCCTCCATGATGTGATGAAAGAGATTGTGGAATATCACTATCATTGCTCTTTGGTAAGTTGCCCGTGCATTCTTTACACCAAACGACATGACGCGCCAACAATAGTTACCCCAAGGACAAGTAAAAGTTGTTTTATGTTGATCTTTTTCTGCTATCTTTATCTGATTGTAGCCAGAGAATCCATCCATGAGAGAAAGCATTTCATGACCAGTGGTCAAGTCTACTATGAGATCAATATTCAATAATGGAAAGTCATCTTTGGGACATGCTTTGTTAAGATCCCTAAAATTATTACACATGCGGATGCGCCCATTCAGTTTAGACACAGGTACAATGTTTGAGACCCAATCAGAATAATCAATAGGTCGGATGAACTTTGTATCTAACAACTTCTGTATTTCCACTTTCACCAAGAGAGCTATTTGTGGGTGCAGTTTCCTTAGCTTTTGCTTGACTGGTTTAACCGTTGGATCAACTGTGAGATAATGAACCACTAGCTTAGGGTCTAACCCTAGCATATCAGCATAGGTCCACGCAAAGTTGATGGTTCTTTGTAAGAAGAATTTGTTAAGATTCTTGTGCTCTGTTTCTGATAATGATGCTGCAAGGAATGTGGTCTTTAGATTTTTCTCTGTGCCAAGGTTTATCTCTGTAGAATCTTCCACTAGGAGAGCTGACTTCTCTTGATACTTAGATGGTAGGGGAAGGTCAAATCCTCCATCCTCAGGTGCCACAGTTGGGTTTTCACCATTGGATATGTCCTTTATTTTTACTATTTTGTGATCTGGAGGTGCCACAGTGTGGTTTTCACCTAGAGATCTTTCTTTATATTTACTTTTGCGATTGGAGGATTTGGCATTCTCACCAAAATAAGTTGTTGGCTCTAGTTCCATTACAAAACTAGCCTTGTGATCACCAAAGGGAATACCATCCCAAAGTCCCATAAACTCTGCAACAGCTTCGTCATTCTGAAATACATCTATAATGGGGGACCCTTGTTGGTCCCAATCGATAAGTTCAGGGTAGACAAATGTTACAATCTGGGTGTTTGTGGTGGATGTTAAGGATACATATGATAGCATAAAGATAGAGGATTTGGTGAATAGGTCTGTCATACGGAGGGAAGAGTCATCGATGATATCCTCATTAGATGTCAAAGCTACAGGAGAAGTTTCAGCCACCTTGTCGAGGATACCCTCGATGTCCAAGGCATGCGGTTACTTCTTACCAAATCCTAACCCTTTCTTGTCTAGTTTCTTCATCACAATAATGGGTTCCATTATTCCTTGGTTCTATTTTCCAAGGCCACCTTTGCCATTATAGCCCATGTTTTTGACTATCTTTAAGCCATTGCCATATTGCTTGACTGGTATTGTGACTGGTTCTTTCTCCTTGTAGAGCCAAGAAGAGATGTCTTCAATAGTTTCCTCTTCTAATAATTTTCCCTCTTGGAATTGGGTTAGAAATACTGGGGGAGGAATTTCTACTTTTTTAGTTGCTTTGGCAATGGGCGGTTGGCCATAAGATTTAGGGGATAGGGGCATCCGCCCTACACAAGAAGATTTTGAAATATCATATTCTCCAAAGCCAATATCACGGATGTGAGCTTTGATTTCAGGAATAGGATGAGGCTTGGGCTCAGTTGCAGAGACTTTTGTCATATTTTCAGAATCAACATATAGTGGGGATGCAATGGCTTTGTCATTTTTAGGCACTTGGTTACAATTCTTGTAACTTCCCTGCAAGACACAACAGAATTCAAAAGGATTAGGGTAGCTTGGGATAGTGATCTCTGTATTATTAAATGGGAACTTGAGAGATTGATGGTACGTTGAGGGAACAACTTTCATGGCATGGATCCATGGGCATCCTAGGATAATGTTGTAAGGTAGTTCAATGTCAAGGACTTGGCACTTGGTTTCAAGCATGACTGGGCCTACCTGTATAGGCAAGTGGATAACACCTTCTGACTGGCGTTTAACATCATCATACCCCTTGATTGTAATACTTTGATCCATGTTGACTTGATCCTCAGAGTGTCCCAATTGTTTGAGTAACTTTAGAGAACATATATTGAGACCAGCACACCATCTATAAGTATGCGTTTGATCTTGCGTTTATGGATGAGAACCTCAATGTGAAGGGCATCATTGTGACATGGATCATGGGATGGGAGGTCCTTTTCAGAAAAGACCACATTGTAGGGTGAGACAATGTTACCTATTATATCTTGGAAATCTGTGACCGCTATGTTGTTAGGAACTGAAGACTCTTGTAGGGCTTTTTCTAGCACAATTTTATGTGTGGGTGACGACCGTAGAATGTCCAAGATAGAGATCTGCGTAGGGATTTTCCCTAGATGTTCGACAAGATTGTAATCAGATTGGGTTGGGAGACTTGGTGTAGGACCACGAATGGTGACATGATCACGATGAGTTGTAACTACGCAATCCGTAGTTTTGCCTTTGATTGTGAGGGTAGAGACCCGACTCTCTTCAGAATGACCAACAATGGAGTCATAGGAAGTGGAAGCATTATTGACACCTTTACCTTTATCCAGAGGAGGATGCGGACCATGGTTCTTGTACATGTTGAGGTCTTTATTGGTGTGTTGAGTTGGTGGTTCATCCTCAAACAAGATTTGGTTTCCCTCGATAAGATTTTGGATTAGGTGCTTGAGTTTCATGCATGATGCAGTTCTGTGCCCTTTGCTCCTATGGAATTTGCAATATTCATTTTCTCTGTATCGCGCGGTTTTGTAAACAAGTTCTCCATATGGGGGAGCATTTGGTAAGGTGATGAGCCCTTTGTGTAAAAGTTTCTATAGGATAGACTCTATGGGCTCTCCCAAGGGAGTGAATTGACGCTGCGGAGGGTAATCTTGTTGAGGCTACTCTTGTTGTCGTTGTTGTTGGTTTTGATATGGTTGCCTTTGTTGTTGCTGTTGTTGAGGTGGAGTTTGACTTGGTTTGGAAAGTTGAAGCGGTGTTTGCAATGTTTGGACATGTTTATAATCGACCACCCCATCGTTGACCACGTTTTTATTTTTGTTCCCAAACTTTTGTTTATCATTTGTTTGTTGTTGAGGAGCATTATCTTTAGTTTCTTTGAAGATTTTGACCACGCCTTTAGCAATGAGGGCCTTTTCAATGTTGATTCCCTTGTAGGTAATTTCATTGAAGGTTGTAGCACTAAGGATTTGCAAATGAAAACCCAATTCTTGGTTGAGGTTCTGCACAAATATGCTAACAAGCTACTTTTCGGGTATCTTGAATGGGAATTTAATAGCCATTTGTCTCCATCGTTGAAGGAAAGAAATGAAAGTTTCTCCATTTTTTTGTTTGTTGTTGCATAGATCAGTCATGGAGATCTCATGCTCTGCGTTGTAGGAGAAATGGGTGGCAAATTTCTCCACAAGTTCGTTAAAAGATTTGATACCCGTGGGTAAGTGGGAGAACCATTCTATAGCTTGACCTCCAAGACTGCGAGGAAAGAGACGCATAAGATATGTGTCATTATGTGAGACCTCGAAGCAAGCAAGATAGAATTCCCTGAGATGGTCTTTTGGGTTCCCTTTTCATTTGTATTTATCAAATTTGGGAATAGTGAAATTATGAGGAAAATGGATCATGGGTAATGACCGATCAAAAGGATAAGGACACACCTCTTCTAAAGAGAAGGTCCTTTTGGTATGGCCAAATGTTAAATCAACTAGTTATTGTTGAACTTCCATGATTTTTAGCTCCATCATCGTGGGAGGGGCCGGAAACATCTCCTGCTGTCCTAGAAGTGGTTGTTGCTGCCCATATGGAAGATTGTAGTGGAAGCCATGGGCGTTTGTGTTATAAGGATCATACGATTAGTTGGGGTCATACGTGTATTGATTTTGGGGAGGTGGGGGTGGTGCTAGGTAAGAATGTAGGCTTTTTGATGGTTGAAGATAAGAGTTTGGTGGAGGAAAGCTAAAGTTTGTTGGATTTGGTTGCAGTTGCAGAACATAGCTTTGGGAAGTTTGGTTTTGGGAATGTTGTGGGTTGAGATAGGTGTGGTTTGGGGTGAGAGTGGAAGAATGTTGTGGCGGAGGGACATAGTTAGTTATGTTTTGTGATGGTTAAGGTTGATTGGGAAATGTGTTGAAAAAGGTTAGTATCCATGACCATGGTGGCGGAGGGACATAGGTAGATGTGTTTTGCGATGGTTAGGGTTGACTAAGATGGGGATAGGTATCATGGAGTGTAGAAGAATGTTGTGGTTGTGGTTGCATGACCCTGGTTGGTTGAAGGATACAAAGGTTTGATGATGTTGGGGGTGGTGTTTGTTGAGACCCTTGTTGCATGGCTATGTAGTTGTTCCTTGGATTGTAATTTGGTGGGAAACCTTCTCGTGATGGGGTAGCCAATGTTCCACTTGCGATTGGTGTGGGCATTCTAGAAGTTTGTTGTATGTTTGATTGAGCTATAGCAGTTTGTTTGGCTATTTCTGCTTGACATTGGAGAGTCTCTTGTTGGTGTTTGTAGATCTCCATAGGTGTTATCAGCGGTGATATGGGTCTCTCTACCATTAGATTTTAATAAAGGGGATTCTCATATTGTGTAATCGTTCTCCCTTGTGAGCCTTGTTCGTGTAACGGTGTGGTCACAATTGACATGGTTTGGACTACCGTTATATCTTGGGTACTGTTAGGCTCGTTAAAGTTTGATAGATCAAAACCTTTGGGTAATTGAGCTCCTTGCTCTACTAGCAAACAGAAAAAATGGTCTTGGTTCTGGCTAAGGATTTTGTCAAAGGCGGCCATGGTTCTAGGATCTTGTATGATTTCATCAAGGCCTTGTCTATCTTCTTGAGAGGATTGACTTATTTCAAAGTGTCTCTCTTCTTGAGATGGGACTTGACCTATGGTATAACCTTGTGGAACAAAACCTGGAGGCATACCGGTTGTATATTGAGGTGTATCAATCAAAGAGACATTAACTCCTTGAGGATTGTTTGGTTGGTCCTGCTGTGGCATGTTTTGAGAGTTGGTTGATCTTTCCATTGGTGTCTTTGGAGTAACCTTGGGAGTTATGTTGGATTGGCGTGGTTGAGGCGTACGAGGAGGCGATTTGCGCTTCCTTGGGGTGACTTTCTTAGCCTTCATAGTTTGCTGGAGTCTAGTGGTTACTATGGGAGACACTAGGACAATATGTTGTGTTTGAGATGTTTGCTGGGGTTTTACTTGTGTTTTCAGGAATGACAGTTTTGATGCACAATTTACTGGACCAAAGGTGCTATACTGTTTGACCAAAGGCGCAGGATTGTGCTACCAAAAGCGAGCTACTTTGTTACCAAAGGCGTTGGATTGAGCTGCTAAAGGCGAGGTACTGTTATACCAAGGGCGAGCTACTATTAGACCAAAAGTGAGCTACTGTTATACCAAGGGCGCTGAAGTAGGTTTGCCAAAGGAGAGGTATTTACACCCAAGGTGAGCTACTATTATACCAAAGGCGAGCTGCTATTATACCAGAGGCGAGGTATTTACACCCAAGGTGAGCTACTGTTATACCAAAGGCGAGCTGCTATTATACCAGAGGTGAGGTATTTACACCCAAGGTGAGCTACTGTTATACCAAAGGCGAGCTGCTATTATACTAGAGGCGTTGCAATAGTGTCAGAGTTGTTTTTGAGAGCTTTGGATTTGATTTTGATTGGATTTGCTTTGGCAAGAGAAAACACAACAAACAAAGTGGCAAAAAGGACTGACACAATAGATAGTGTATGTTCGAGGCTCACACATAAAAAGCCCAATGTTTCCACAAGTATAAGACAATTGCAAACAATATCAAGCACTTTTTATCCCTAGAGACAAGGTTTCATTGTAGTAGATCAGCTCACAACTTAATACTCCGTCAACCAAATGTCATTTCATAAAGGTGTCAGACATTTGTATCTTTGCGAGAGATGATAGGTAAGGATATCTCACCCTCCCCTCGGAAAGATCAAGTAGGTCACAAGAGCTTTATGGCCGAGGGAATACTATCTCTTCTCAAGGGAGCCAATGGTGAGTATCTTAAGGGCTTAAATCGATTCCCCTTGCACTGATGATTCCCGCAACGTTTGGAGGTAGATTGGGTAGTCACTATCTAGATTGGTTCTTAGTAATTTCGAGGGACCAATGCCTTATGAGTAATGTGACAAACTACTAAAAGCTTTAACCAATCCTACTGTTGGTTACCAAATCTGCAGAGGGTTTGCCAGTTCCAATGCACGGGCGGATTTGGCCAACAGATTATGGGAGGTTGCGTGAGCTGCCTCCCCTTCACTTTTGGTTCTGTTGCACCAAGGGGGGTATCCCTATAACTAAAGATATAACCTTGACTAGACTAATAACATAATGATTTAGCTTTATAATAACAAGCAGAATACTCTCATGTGTGGACCAAGATCTTCATGACAGATCACAAGGTGGGCAACATTCTTGGACATATGTGTCTGGTTGGGTATGAGAGTATGCAGGGATCCTAATCCTACTCCTACAACTAACAGGTGGAAGTGATGAGATGGGTGGACATAATGTCCTGGATGCAAGACAAGGGGTTTTGGCTCATAACTACTGACCCAAGAGCAGATTGGTGCCTATCCATTGGGCAAGGAGTCAACTAGACGTATACAACAGATGGTTTGCAACTTTCACTCAAGTTTCAGGGGGTTGGACTTGATGCTTGCCTTACAAACATCACCCAAGGATGGGTATTTAGCTGCCTCTACTTACATATATCCCTGCTGACATGCAACCTTCCCCATGTTCAACCTAAAACAATTTAATCCACTCCTTGAATGGAAGTTAGAGATCAAACATGTGATACAGAAAACCATATCCTAGAATCTGAGAAACCCTTAGCAACCAGATTCAGAAGAAGGAGAATAACATATAGCAAATGGAGACAAGTAGATAAACACATGCAATGAAGCATTTCTCATATAAAATCAACACTGAAACTGAAATATGTGCAAAATACACTCATGCTGCAACTCATAAACTCTAAAATGGGATAGAACAACCAAGAACATGCCCTGTCTTTTGTTATTTACACAAAACATGCCCAGGCCTTCCACACCCTCCAAATGGGTCACACAGTCTGCTTAAATAGCAGGAAGATGGACCCAGCAAATTAATTACATGGCCAGACCAAAAATCTGCCAGATACAATGCATTTGAAAATGGCGCTCAAAACAGTAAATGCAGCAGAGGGACAAGGAAGAGGGAACAGGTGAACTCGGGAGATGCGCCGCTGCTCAGGGACATTCCCTCATCAATCGGGTGGTTGAGCTGTCCCTTCGACCCATGCCTTCTGCAAAATTTGCCATTAAAGCTTCATCAACCCGCAGGCCCCAGAGTGTAGCAATGGCGCACCTCAGAAGTTTCTCCTGCCAAAAACAACCGTAGAAACGTGGGAAAAACCCATCACTGCAAGATCAAAACGTGGCCGTTGATCATGTCTACCAGTCACTGAGATCCAACGGCCCCAAAAATGCTGAAAAGTCACCCACCAACCAAATCATGCCACGTAGGCACTTGCAGTTTCTATCACTGGGCCATCACTTACTTTTCCATTATCTTCCCCGCCGAGAGTCAATAGCTGGAACCTCACGTAGAAGCCACCACGTGGTGAGCTCCGCGGCACCCTTGAAACATTAGAGACCCTCTCGAGACACCCCCGTAGAAGCCACCACGCGGTGCCCCCCGCGCACCTCCTGAGAAACACTTTTGAAACAATATTAGGACTCATGCAGATGCCGACACTTGGCACCGCCCGTAACACTTAAGAAACACTAGGAAACAATACCAAAGTGGCTTCCGCAGGTGACACATGTCACAACCCGCGGCTATCTCTTGAAACATTTGAAACTCCTATGAAACACAGGTGGAAGCTGACACTTGGCGCCCTCCACCCCACTTGATACTTAATGCAGGGCCCACCACCATCCATTACTTGGCGTCGAAGGAAAAAGAGAGAGACACGCGGAAGCAGACACCTGGCAAGCTTCGCGGCCGTCCTTTGAGACACATGGCGCCCTCTGCGCGCACAGCTGAAACTTTTGAACCATTCCTTCGCAAGCGACATGTGGCACTTTCTGACACATTTGAAACTTTATAAAGGGGCCTTTGAAACTTCAAGCGGAGGCTGCCACTTGGCAACATCCGAAGTAGCAACCGTTAACTGGGACCTGCCTTCTCTTCGCCACACTTCGAAACAAAAAAGAAACAAACGCGGAAGCAGCCACCTGTCGGCTTCCACAGCAACTACAAGGGACACGTTGCACCCTCTGCCCCTGCATAGAAACTTTTTGAAACTTTAGCGGAGGCTGACACTTGGCAGGATCTGTGAAGCATAGAAACTTTAAGGCTTTGGTTTGAAACTTATGCGGAAGTCGACACATGTCATCATCCGCGCTACCTTTGGGAAACACATAGGGTCATTCAGAAACTTGGCAGAGATCGACACTTGGCAAGCTCTGCATTGCCCCCACTAAAGAAACACTTAAAGGGTCTTCGAAGCACCGGCAGAGACCGTGAAACATTTAGAAGCATTGGCGGGTGCCGACACGTGGCGCCATCCGCGCCTGAGTTGAAACATTAAGGGGCTGCGTCGAGACTCTGGCGGAAGCCGACATGTGGCACCTTCTGCACATTCTTGAAACTTAAAAGAAACTTCATTGAAACTTTGGCGGAACTCTGTCAGAAACTGACACGTGGCACCATCCGTAGCGATTAACTTAGAAACAAAAAACACAGCATCAGTGGCCCGAAGCAGTGACCCGATAAGCATTTTTATGCATTTGACCCAGTTTTTAACATTTTTCAGGGGCTGATGGAGATTTCTAACCTGCCACAACATACTTTGACTTGCACCTTAACTAATTTCTTGCATTTTTAACAATTGCAGATGCCAAAATGTGTCAGGATTTTTGGATTTTTGGGAGCAGACCTGACTCAAAACCCCAAACATAAATTATTACTAACATAGGCTCCGATTAGGGACGTGCAGGTGCAAGATTGCAGTGAGAACCTCAGATCTCTGGGATGCAGACCAGTCCCTTATCCATTAGGCACAGAGTCAAATATTGCACTGACCTGCAACACCAAACACACTTGATGGCCTAAGGCCACCAAGAAAAAAAAACTTGTATCTCCCCTTGTCAAACATCTTGTTTTCATCTGCATACACTGGGTCAAGCCTGGAGATACTGTCACGACCTTCCCACAAATAAACCTTGTCATCTGCACATTCAACCCTCTGATTTAGCTTGTCACTGTTACCCCTATGCAAATAACACTTAGCATCATATGACATGTGGGTGTTAATTTTTTCAAACAATGCATACTCATATGGAATATAGCACCTATCATCTACATCAACAATATGCATTGTAAGATGATATCCTAGCTAGATTGAAAAATGAAAGCACTCAAAGTCCAGCACACAGCTAGGATGATCAGGGCTCATTACATCAGCTGGCCAATCAAAAGAAAAGCTTTCAAATTCACAATTGTGCACATCATGCACACAATCATCTGGTACACCAGGCTGGAAATGATCAAGCTCTGACACCTCTTTACAATCAGGCACATTTTTACAATCACTTACTTGATGTATGTTGGTTTCTTTTTCATTAGGATGAGAAACAGAATCCAAGTCAAAAACAGTGCTCAAACCTTCACCATACTCAAATGGATCCTCATCACCATATGTGTCATAAATGGGTGACCCAGGTGTCTCAGTTTCATCATGGTATGCCATTGGTTTATGGGCAACAGAACATGCATCTTCACCACCAATGGATTCATTTTGAGTGATCAAATGAAGAACACTCATGCTCTGCACTAGCACTTGTTTCAATCTCTGATTGCTCTTCATGATCTCCATGTGTCTGAAAAGAAGGCAATGGTTCACACATGGAACTGCTTCTCTATTTGCTTACCTCTTCTCTGTCTTGAGCACAATACTCATAGTCATCTCCACAAGCCCATTCAAAAAGTTGCTCATTGCTGTCCACAACCCCATCATTATTTTCATGGCCAGATGCCTTAACATTGCAATGGGAGTTCTCACTAATCCTTTCACTAGCATCCTCGACATTTACTTTTTCATCTTCATATGATGCCTTAATCATTTGGTCATTTGCAACTTCATCACCACTATTCACACCAAAGCCTGGGGACAGGGATTTCTGCAGGTGCTCATTTCTCATTTCTTCTACATTTTCTAAAAATTTGTATGCCATTTGCATACTTGTCACCTTGAAATTCCTCAGCAGTGCACTAGAGCCCTCCTCAAAAGCTTCAAAGAATATGCCAACACAGGCTGAAATATCAGGTCTGAAACTTTCAGGGACTTGTGAAAGGGCTAATGCAAATCTATGACTGAAAACAACACATGGCTCTTCATCTTGTTTTCTAATTTTTATCAATTTTGCAACAAGATCAGCCGGTTCTTTTACAAATTCTTTTTTGAAATAGTGAGCAAGCTCATCCCAACAGGCAAAGGATCTCTTTGGAAAGCTCAAATACCAATCTCTAGCTTTTGTATCAAAGGACCTAACAAAAAATCTCATCCACATATCCTCATCTCTAAAAGAATGTTTTTCCATAAAGCTACAATTTTTTTGGATATGTGCACCCCCATCACATACACTGTGACCACTAAATCTAGGCATCTGACTGTACATCCTAGCAGGCATACTTTCTACTTTATAGTCAACCCATGACAAATCTAATTGGTCATACAAAGGATCAAAAGGGCTAACAAGAGGTTTAGCTTTCTAACTGGCAGACACAACAGGGTTACTGCTATTTAACTGGGCCTGCCTAGCCTCTAAGAATATCAACCTATTTCTTATCTCTTCTATTCTTTTTGTCAACATATTATCCCCCTTTTGACTGAGTATGGGATAATACATATTTGGATTCACAAAATTTTCCATCTTAGACATCCTATGATTGCCTAAGACCTAAGGTTTCCCCTTGCATCTAACTTATGCAGTAAACAACAAATATAAAGGGGAAGAAGTTAGGTACCTTTTCTCATCTAGATGTAGAAATATGAACATTTTTGTCACATTCACATACATCTATCTTTCATGTGCATTCATATCTTTTTGCAGAGTCGCCACCTCTCCAGAGAGGACAAAATTTTCAATAGCTGAAAGCTACTTTTCCAGGTCCATTCCACCAGCAGAGCCAGGCAAAACTTCACCAGAGGCTGTAAGATATCACTTTTTCTGTTCATCCCCAGCAGAGTTGCCAAAATCTCTTGGTGACTCAGATGGGCCACAAAGATATTATTCTTTTAAATCAACTCCCTAGTAGAGTCGCCAAAATCTGTTGGTTACCAAATCTGCAGAGGGTTTGCCAGTTTCAATGCATGGGCGGATTCGGCCAACAGATTACGGGAGGTTGCGTGAGCTGCCTCCCCTTCACTTCTGGTTCTGCCGCACCAAGGGGGGTATCCCTATAACTAAAGATATAACCTTGACTAGACCAATAACATAATGATTTAGCTTTACAATAACAGGCAGAATACTCTCATGTGTGGACCAAAATCTTCATAACAGATCACAAGGTGGGCAACATTCTTGGACATATGTGTCTGGTTGGGTATGAGAGTATGCAAGGATCCTAATCCTACTCCTACGACTAATAGGTGGAAGTGATGAGATGGGTGGACATAATGTCCTGGATGTAAGACAAGGGGTTTTGGCTCATAACTACTGACCCAGGAGCAGATTGGTGCCTATCCATTGGGCAAGGAGTCAACTAGATGTATACAGCAGATGGTTTGCAACTTTCGCTCAAGTTTCAGGGGGTTGGACTTGATGCTTGCCTTACAAACATCACCCAAGGATGGGTATTTAGCTGCCTCTACTTACATATATCCCTGCTGACATGCAACCTTCCCCATGCTCAACCTAAAACAATTTAATCCACTACTTGAATGGAAGTTAGAGATCAAACATGTGATACAGAAAACCATATCCTAGAACCTGAGAAACCCTTAGCAACCAGATTCAGAAGAAGGAGAATAACATGCAGCAAATGGAGACAAGTAGATAAACACATGCAATGAAGCATTTCTCATATAAAATCAACACTGAAACTGAAATATGTGCAAAATACACTCATGCTGCAACTCATAAACTCCAAAATGGGATAGAACAACCAGGAACATGCCCTGTCTTTTGTTATTTACACAAAAAATGCCCAGGCCTTCCGCACCCTCCAAATGGGTCACACAGTCTGCTTAAATAGCAGGAAGATGGACCCAGCAAATTAATTACATGGACAGACCAAAAATCTGCTAGATACAATGCATCTGAAAATGGCGCTCAAAACAGTAAATGCAGTAGAGGAACAAGGAGGAGGGAACAGGTGAACTCAGGAGATGCGCTGCCGCTCAGGGACATTCCCTCATCAATCGAGTGGTTGAGCTGTCCCTTTGACCCATGCCTTCTGCAAAAGCTGCCATTAAAGCTTCATCAACCCGCAGGCCCCAGAGCGTAGCAATGGTGCACCTCAGAAGTTTCTCCTGCCAAAAACGGTCGCAGAAACGCAAGAAAAACCCATCGCTGCAAGATCAAAACGTGGCTGTTGATCATGTCTACCAGTCGTTGAGATCCAACAGCCCCAAAAATGCTGAAAAGTCACCCACCAACCAAATCGTGCCATGTAGGCACTTGTAGTTTCTATCGCTAGGCCATCGCTTACTTTTCTATTATCTTCCTTGCCGAGAGTCAACAGCCGGAACCTCACGCGGAAGCCACCACGTGGCGAGCTCCGCGGCACGCTTGAAACATTAGAGACCCTCTCGAGACACCCTCGCGGAAGCCGCCACGCGGTGCCCCCCGCGCACCTCTTGAGAAACACTTTTGAAACAATATTGGGACTCACGCGGATGCCGACACTTGGCACCACCCGTAACACTTAAGAAACACTAGGAAACAATACCAAAGTGGCTTCGCAGGTGACACATGTCACAACTCGTGGCTATCTCTTGAAACATTTGAAACTCCTATGAAACACAGGCGGAAGCCGACACTTGGCGCCCTCCGCCCCACTTGATACTTAATGCAGGGCCCACCACCATCCATTACTTGGCGCCAAAGGAAAAAGAGAGACACGCGGAAGCAGACACCTGGCAAGCTCCGCGGCCATCCTTTGAGACACATGGCACCCTCCGCGCGCGCACAGCTGAAACTTTTGAACCATTCCTCTGCAAGCGACACATGGCAATTTCCAACACATTTGAAACTTTATAAAGGGGCCTTTGAAACTTCAAGCGGAGGCTTCCACTTGGCAACATCCGCAGTAGCAACCGTTAACTGGGACCCGCCTTCTCTTCGCCACACTTCGAAACAAAAAAGAAACAAACGCGGAAGCAGCCACCTGTCGGCTTCCGCAGCAACTACAAGGGACATGTTGCACCCTCTGCCCCTGCATAGAAACTTTTTGAAACTTCAGTGGAGGCTGACACTTGGCAGGATCCGCGAAGCATAGAAACTTGAAGGCTCCAGTTTGGAACTTATGCGGAAGCTGACACATGTCATCATCCGCGCTACCTTTGGGAAACACATAGGGTCATTCAGAAGCTTGGTGGACATCGACACTTGGCAAGCTCCACGTTGCCCCCACTAAAGAAACACTTAAAGGGTCTTTGAAGCACCAACAGAGACCATGAAACATTTAGAAACATTGGCGGGTGCTGACACGTGGCGCCATCCGCGCCCAAGTTGAAACATTAAGGGGCTGCGTCGAGACTCTAGCGGAAGCTGACACGTGGCACCTTCCGCGCATTCTTGAAACTTAAAAGAAACTTCATTGAAACTTTGGTTGAACTCTATCGGAAACTGACACGTGGTGCCATCCGCAACGATTAACTTAGAAACAAAAAAACACAGCATCAGTGGCCCGAAGCAATGACCCGATATGCATTTTTATGCATTTGACCCAGTTTTTAACATTTTTCAGGGGCTGATGGAGATTTCTAACCTGCCACAACATACTTTGACTTGCACCTTAACTGATTTCTTGCATTTTTAACAATTGCAAAGGCCAAAACGTGTTAGGATTTTTGGATTTTTGGGAGGAGACCTGACTCAAAACCCCAAACATAAATTATTACTAACACCTACTAAGCGTATCAAACACTTCGCACAATGTAAAAATTGTTTCCACAAAGTGCTAGTACACCTCTTTTTGATTTGGCATCACAAGGTAAGGCTGACGCTGGTTAGGACTTGGCTTTCACCTTATCCCTCTTATATAGCGGTTCAAAAGAAAATTCCGCTTAGGGTCGTCCCTTTTGGATGAAACGCAATCCAAAAGCAGGCCCTTCTAAAGGAATAACTGAAATGTAAGATCCAGCATGTCAAACAAAGGTTCAATTGTCCCGTTATAAGAAAAATAAGGTGCAACTAGATTAGGCACACACACATTTGTAGTTGTCAATTGTCCCTTATGAAATTGAAGTGTTTGGTATTCATGTCCATTGTCCCTTAAGAAATTGAAGTGTTTTGCATCCCTGTCCATTGTCCTTTAAGAAAGCAATATGTTCCTAAGACTTAGATTGCAAAAAAGATGTTTTGTCCCTTAAGAAAGCAATATGTTCCTAAGACTTAGTTTGCAAAGATGATTTGTTCAATTGTCCCTTAAGAAAGCAATATGTTTCCTAAGATTGCAAAGATGATTGTTCAGTTGTCTTTTAAGAAAGCAGTATGTTTCTAAGACTTAATGCGATAGATTTGTCAATTTCTTCAAAGCTTGTCTTGCAAGAACATGTTAGAGAAACCAATTTTTCTCTGTTTGAGTGATAAGAAGCTATAACAAGTGATATTAGGTCCACACAAACTCAAAAGTTAGCAAGTGTTTGAAGTCATAGATTGAAGATGGCCCAATGAGTAGACTTAAAAAATAGAACTCAACAAATCGTTGAAAAACTATTACCACTATGTAGAGGATAGAAAAATATCAACTTTCAAAAAAAACATCACCTGAATTCGAGTCCGTTTGTGAAAGTCATGAAGCTTGGAAGGTCTAAAAACTGTGATGAGACAAAGACAACAATGAGAAAATTAATTTTTTGAAAAAATAAATAATTTTGAGAAAAAACCAATTTCACCACGATGTAGATCACGAAATTCTAGCCTTTTTGAAAAAAAAGCACTGAAATACGTGTCCGTATGACCAAGATAATGGGGTTTGAAAATCGCCTATTAGTTAAAAAAGTTCAATGAGAAGGGGTTTGACTTAGCCCCCTTGTGAGTAACCCTTGGTCACTGATGTGACCTGCTGTCGGAGGGTGCTTTTTTAAAAATAAAGATTTAAAAAAAAATAAAAGTCTTACCTTATCTTTTTTAAAATTTTTTTTATGCTTTTCTATTTTTAAATGTGCTTTTTTTAAGGTTTTTTTTTTTAAAAAAAGAAAAGCTCATGTAATTTTTTTGTTTTTTTAAGAAATGCAAGACAAAAAGCTACGTGGGACAAAAAGGACAAGGTACTTGCCTGCGTAGGTACCTTTTAGCATAGTACCTGTGCATGCAGGTACGCTTATGTGTGTTTTTTTCTTGCTTTTTGGTTTTTTTAATTTTGTTTTTTGCTTTTTTATTGTTTTGCTTTTTTGTTTTTTTATTGTTTTTGATTGCTTTTTTAATTTTGCTTTTTGATTGATGTTTTTCTTTTTGAAAAAAAAGAAAACTTAAAAAAAAATAAAAAATATTTTTTTACTGTACCTCACAGTGGATTGTATGGCCTCGGGTTGCATGCCCGAGGTAAAAAAATTTGTTAGATTTTTACCTTCACTGAAATAGACCAAATTATATGTTTTTCTTCATCTTTCAACCCTTCCGAATGCAACCGTGATGTCCGTTTTGCCCAGCAAGCTTCCTTTAAAAATTCATCTTCGGATCTCTCCTAAAAAAAGTTAAAAACCTGTGAAATCAAACTAAAAATTTCACAAATTTTATATTAGATCAGGACCAATGGGTCCCATCGGGCGTGCCAGAATGTATGAGGAAAATCAAGAAGTCGAATGATAAAATCACAACAATGATAATAATAACTCAATAACCCATAACATAAAGAGATCGATCTAAATAAAAAGTAAATATCAATGAATAAATCAAATAAAACAAGAAAAACTTCACCTAGATTGTATTGTTCTCTTTGTAGATATGTAGATTGCTCAATAACGCTGCGAAACCATGTTTGCAACAAGCAAGTGTAGGTTGTATTAGTGTTCAAAAGATCGATGTCAAAAGATCGTAAGGTTCTCAACAATGCGATGTATGCTCAATTTGCTGTCAAGGAATGCCTGAGAATAACTGATCGAAGAGGCTTTCTGAAGGAGATGAGGGGGGTTTATATAGATTTCAAACATGATCAATCAACAGATAAAATAAATCCATAGAATGAATGGTTGGGATAAATCCAATAACTCATGTTGAATGTGCACACGACATGTGTCACTCCAAAAAGGTATTTTTATTAAGATAATTGCTTTTTTGCTAAAGATAGATTTTGATATCATAAATTAGAATGCTTTTTCTTCTAATTCATGAGTTGATGAAAATAAGATAAATTAAAACAAATTAACTTAACCTTAGTTTTACTTTTTTTAGAGTTCTAAAAATAAGACTGAATGTGCACGAGTTAACATGATATTTTTAGAGGAATTGGAAAGAAAATTGAAATTAAATAAATAAATTTATTTAATTGATTGTGCATGATTTTGAAGAATAGATAAGATTTGAAGATTTAAATAAATTAAACAAATAAATTGATTTAATTTATTTTGTATGATGAAGGATAAATAAAATATTTGATTAATTTTATTTTTAGAAGATTTATTTTTAGAGGAAAAAAAAAATTAAATAAATAAATTTATTTAATTGTTTGTGCAAAGATTAGAGGAATATGAAGATTATAAATAGAATACTTGATTTTATTTATTTTTAGAGGATTGAGATAATTTAAATAAATTTGCATGATTTATTTAAATTTAGAAGAATAATTGATTTAATTAAATAATGTAAATTATTTAATTATAGATAAGAAGATTTGTGATGAATTAATTAAATAATTGGATTTATTTAATTAATGTGGATTTGAAATTTGAAAAAGGATAATGATTTAATTAAATAACAAAAAATATTTAATTTTGGAAGAATAAAGTTAATTTTGCTGAAATTAATTAAATAAATAGAATTTATTTAATTAATGTCAAATTTTAAGAGTTTTGGAAGAAATTGATGATCTTGATGAAATTAATTAAATAATTAGATTATTTAATTAACGTTGAAATTGAGGTGACTAGACAAAATACCAGTAATGTGATGACTTGGTCATTTTAGGGTGTCTACAGATATGATGAGTTAGAACCCTGTAAATCACAAAACAAGATAAAAAAACATAAAATACCAGAAGCGCGTTACTGTTATACCAACTGCGCTGCACTGTAGTACCAAAAGCGCAGTACTGTGCCGCCAAAGGCGATACAGTATCGCCCGAAGGCGATACAGTATCGCCCGAAGGCGCTGTACTATTCTGCCACATGCGCTTCACTGTACTGCCAAAGGTGCTTTTCTGTGTTAGGTGTGTTGTTCTGTACTGTACTTAAAAAAATAATTTCTTAAAGAAAAAGAGGGATTAATGGGTCCCACCGGGCTTGCCATGATGTGTATGAGGAAAAATCGAGAGGTCGAATGATAAAATCAAAGCAATGATAATAACAACTCAATTACCCATAACATAAAGAGATTAATCTAAGTAAAATCCAATATCAATGAATAAATCAATTTAAAACAAGAAAGACTTCACCTAGATTGTATAGTTCTCTTTGTATGAATGTAGATTTCTCAATAACATTGCAAAACCATTTTTGCAACCAGTGGATGTAGGTTGTATGCATGCTCAAAAGATCGAAGTGCTCAACGATGCGATGTATGTTTAATTCACTGTTAAGGAATGCCCGAGAATAAATGATCGAAGAGGATTTGTGAAGGAGATGAGGGGCATTTATATAGGTTTCAAACATGATCGATCAATGGATGAAATAAATCAATAGAATGAATGGTTGAGATAAATCAAATAACTCATGTTGAATGTGCACACGACATGTGTCACTCCAAAAAGGTATTTTTATTAAGATAATTACTTTTTTGATAAAGATAGATTTGATTTTATAAATTAGAATACTTTTTTTCTAATTCATGAGTTGATGAAAATAAGATAAATTAAACCCAATTAACTTAACTTTAGATTTGCCTTTTTTTGGAGTTCTAAAAATAAGACTGATTGTGCACATGAGTTAACATGATATTTTTAGAGGAATTGGAAAGATAATTGAAATTAAATAAATAAATTTATTTAATTGATTGTGCATGATAGAGGAATATGAAGATTATAAATAAAATACTTGATTTTATTTATTTTTAGAGGATTGAGATAATTTAAATAAATTTGCATGATTTATTTAAATTTGGAAGAACAATTTGATTTAATTAAATAATGTAAATTATTTAATTGTAGATAAGAGAGAATTTGTGATGAATTAATTAAATAATGGGATTTATTTAATTAAAGTGGACTTGGAATTCGAAAAGGATAATGATTTAATTAAATAATTGAAATTATTTAATTTTAGAAGAATAAGGTTGATTTTGCTGAAATTAATTAAATAAATACAATTTATTCAATTAATGTTGAATTTTGGAGTTTTGGAAGAATTTGATGAAATTAATTAAATAATTAAATAATTTAATTAATGCTGAATGAAGATGATCAGATTTGATGAAATGCAAGTGGTGTGAAGACATGGTCATCTTTAGGTGTCTACAGAATGTGTGACAAATTCTAATGTATTGCAAAGCTTTTGTGATGGTCTCTTCTTTGTTTCATGTAGGTTATTGTAGTTCTGAGATTGATTATTAAGTATGTCCATTTGTAGGAAATGTTATCTTTGATATGTATGTATATGCACATCTA
Organism: Cunninghamia lanceolata; assembly: GCA_027924645.1. Classification (NCBI taxonomy): domain Eukaryota; kingdom Viridiplantae; phylum Streptophyta; class Pinopsida; order Cupressales; family Cupressaceae; genus Cunninghamia; species Cunninghamia lanceolata. Next base: position 3,956,355 of record BSBN01000231.1, on the reverse strand, counting down.
GTTCTAGTTATGCTTTGTAGACGTATCTCCCTCTTCCTTGCAATTCATGAATTTGTTGCCCATTGGAGTAGGAATTGGTCTAATTGGTGAGAGATCAAACATATTTTATTTTATATCCTCTATGTCCTCTTTAGCTTAGAAGTAGATTAGGGTTTCACATGCTTTCATGATTCATTATTGCAAACCATAGAACATCTTAAGCAACCTCAAACAGTTAAATTGTTAGAGAATCATGTCATGCATGCCTACACATTGCACTTGTATATGAAATGTTAAGTAGATTCACTAAGTGGGGATATAAGACTGTTGTTATCTACAGGTGCATATGCAAGGTTATAGTTATTAGCTTAATTAGAGGTTTTATAGACAGTTAGTTAGTCTTTGACCTAGTGAAAAATATAGGGGTCAAGCGTAAATTGGGTATAGTTGTCATTATTTTAGTCACAATTCATATTAATTGGTTTAAAACCCTATTAAGGGTACCTCTAGGAATAACCTCTTGGGTCTAGTTGAGCCTGAATTAACAGAGCGCATACCCACTCTCAGCAATTGGCCTTTAATCACTCATATTTTGTTGATGAGTTGATTTATTTACCTTTAATATGATAAGTCCTTGACCTTAAAGTGAGTTGATCCCTCTAAGAGTGTGAGTAGTGATTTTAAGACCCAACAAGATCAATTTGATATGCTTAGAGGTTTACTTTGACGCAAGCCACAATTGGGTTGCCACTACAATTGCCTCCTCCTTGGTGGACAATGTTGTTGCATTCATTGACTATAATTGTTTTACACCAAAAAATACTATGCCAAATTTATCTAACTCTAACAAAATGACACTCTAATCAAAAAATTATTAGTGTGCCCATTAAACCTGTGGGTCAGTCCAATTGCTAGTATTAATTAATTCATTAATTAAATATGATAATGTTATGCATGAAGGGGATTTTGAAATGTTGTTCCAACTTAGGGGCTCCCAGTCAATTTATCTAGATACCACTAGTGTTGTCCCTTTGACATGTCTCCCTCAACTGGTAGGGTTAATGCTCCTATTTTAGAAGAAATTTCTCTTTCACTCACTCATGCTTAAGATTCCCTTACTTTGGGATCTCAAGTGACATTCTTGCCTCTTCCTCAACCTTTTACTACTGTGCATGTCAATGATGGAGCAAGCTCCTTTATGTATGTGTCTTCTAATGCGACTCTACTTTTGTTGGTACCATTGACCTAAGTCAGATCCTATTGATGGTGATGACACCTCTACACATCCCCTAATAGATTCTATGAATTCTCAAGCTTTAGGCCCTCATTATTTTGCCTTGCATCCTTTGTTTAGGGTTGTTGGGTCGACAACTCTTGAGGATTCTATACCTTGCACCTACGCAAATGTGGCTACTACCTCTACCATTCCTACCATTCCTAATGCCTTTGATAGTCACTTTCCTAGGATGGTGGCTGCTCTGCCTTGTGCTAAAGATACTCCTATCATCTCCTTTGGAGAAGTGATTACGAGGAATACTATGTAGAAAGAGGATTGATAGGGCAATTTCATCAATTATGACCTAGTCTCCTAGAGCTTCACACTTATATTTTAGACTCATGGCATCCTATCATTGAGGGTAATGTGGATAGTACCCCTATACCAAGGGGTTTTTCGTTGGTATTTTTTACTCTTTTAAGGCACATGACATGGTTCTCAATGGTAGGGTTTGGATGTGGGGGTAGCATTCATTGTGGTTCAAACCATGGTTCTCGATGTTGAACCTCATCTTTGTTCCATGGTTCTCGATGTTGAACCTCATGTTTGTTTCCTCTTCTTTTCTACCAATTTGGGTGCATCTTCCAAATCTTCCAGTTTAGTTCTAGTTAGGATTGTGTTATGAGGCTATTGGCAATGCATTGGATCATTTCATGACGGTTGATTTTGTTACCACTTTGTTTACCCACACAACATTTACATGCATATTAGTGGATTGAATTGTTGAAGGATCTTCTAGTTGAGATTTTCCTTCAAGTGGTCGATCATCTCTAGTTGTAGCTTCTAGATTATGAAGGTCTACCTTTTCATTGTTGACGCTACTTTGACACGATCCATTTATCTTCAAATTGTCTTCACTCTAAGCATAAGGCTGTAGGAGTTTCCTCATGGTGGAGGAATATTCTTCCTGATCACTTTACACTTCCTAGATCTCATCCTGACTCACCTTCCACCATTGATGTGCCTCTTCTTGTGGAAAAACCCTTGGCAACGTTATCATCAACTAAGAATCATGATTTGGATCCTCCTGTGTTTGAATATTTTGTTCTTTGTCCTATTGAGTGTCGGTCTCCTACTAATTCACATTCAACTATGGTTCTTTCCATGCTTGCTCCGGTTATCTCTTCTTTGGTTTGTTGTCTTTGGTCCCCTCATCATTTAGTGGTCCATGTTGGGGTGGTGGTGTTAGGTTCTCCTCCTCTGTCCCTATGTTTTGAGGATATTAGTGACTTTGTCTCCTGAACTATTGTTTAAAGAAGGAAGAAAGGTCATCTAAAACATGTTTTTGAATCCCACACCTAGATCAAGGGTGTGCTGATTGCTAGGTCTAGTTCTAGGATAGTGTAGGCCTTTGGCTCCTCTATCCTATGAAGTTGTTGGTTTGTTGTGTTGCCACAACTTCATCTCTTTTCGCCTTTGTGGTAGGTTGTTTCTTATTGGTCTGTTGGACCTATTTATTGGTTTTACAAGGGTTTGGGCCCTTTCAAAAACCTAATTTTTACCCTTAATAAAAAATATCTTGTTCTAAAAGGTTATGTTAACTTCCTCAATATATAATTAACCTTTATACCCTATATTTTAGGAAATCTCTATTAAGAGAAATGGGTATAGGAATTAATGATGGAGGTTGATTGTCATTGATGTCAAAACGGTGTTGAGTTGTTGATGACGGGGATGTTACAGGGATGTTTGAATTCCATGGTGTTTGATATGAAAATGTTATCTTGATATGTATATTGATGGCTTGTTAAGTTTTTTGCAATGCTCTCAGTTAGAGGAGTCCAAAATATTGGTAAAACAATGGATCATACAATGGGTCTTAATGCTAATATTTAGGATGCTATGTTGTTGGATGTTGGTTCAGTCTTCTTGATCATGTTAGTTCAATCAGTGTTCATGCTCAAGTTATGTCAAGATACTTTCATCTCATCTAGGTTACTCATGTTGTTGTGATGACAAGAATTGCAGATATATTGATCTTCATGGTTTACTTGGTGTTGTCAAGTGTTGACAGGTGCTCATCATGCATGATTACAATGAGAAAGGAAACTCATGCTTGTGATCAGTCATCAGTAGTGATCCATGTTGGTTATATCCTGATGATTAGATCTTTCTTATAGTGTTCATGATGCATTTATCTCAAAGTGTTAGTGCTTCTCATTGTCATTTATATTCCTTGATTACAGAGCTTCATCAAGATGTTTCTTCTGCAATTTAGAGCTACTATATTAGTCTGATGGCTTCAAAGTCTTCTAATAGTGAAAGATTTTGTTTAGATCCTAGTTTTCAATGATAAGGTTTTATGTTTAGAAATCTTTTAGGGATCAAAACCCTAAAATATATGTTTGAGCCTTATCCTATACTAACCCTTAGGTGCCCATCGATGCTTTTTATCTTTTTACGTAGTGACTTGCAATAGCAGGTTTAAGTGTTTTAAGTTATAATTTAAGGGTCTTCATTACATTAAATGACCGGCCCTGACTTCCTAGGGGTATCGGTTACTATAGATCAGCAGAGGCTCTTAAGCACCAAATCCAATCAAATGACAGAGATCAAAAGATGTCATTGGCATGAAAGAAGATCTAATGGATGCCTTTTAATTGCTTTTTGAAGTTCAACGATCATCCACTGTTGATTAAATTTGACGTGTAGAGAGTTATACAAGGAAAAAGGTAGTCTTTTTAAAGCTCTATTCACATGCAGAGGGCCAGGGAATTTACATATGAGATCTGTACAATGTTTTTATGGATTTTGTTCATTGATCTGAGATGGTGAAAGGAATACCTACATGCCATTATGAGGATTAACAATTTTTATGAAGAATATAATGGTGTTTGTTGTATTTGAAGCTTGAAGACAAGCTAGTGTATGTAGATCATCTTCAGTGCAAGAGAGGAAAGTACAGGTGTTAATTCTTGATCAGAGGAATATATTATTACTTGCAGAGATTGAAATGTGTTTCAGAGATTGAAGCTAGTTTGAATAGTCAAAAATTGAAGAAGATTTTGTTGAGTGAAAATAAAAGGAGATATAAGGTTTTGTTATGTAGAGAAACAAAGTTTTCCTCTGTATATTTTCATATTCATGTATTAAGGGTTGGTGCTCCTAAATGTATTAAGGGTTGGTGCCCTTGGGTGCTTCTAAATGTATTAGGGGTTGGTGCTCCTTGAAGTAGGTGCTTCTAAACAAAGTAGCCAGTGAGGCTTTGTAATAAATGGGATTTTGTTAAGCCAGTGAGGTAATTTTCCTGAGTGGTTTTTCATCCCTACGAGGGTTTTCCACTCTTCAAAATATGTGTTATGTCTCCTCTTGATAGTTTAATCATCCTTGTTCAAGTTTTATATCCTAAATTGCACATCTTTGTGACTATATTTTCAAAAAGGTTCTTTGTATAAATCTGGTGAGTTAAGTTTTGAAATGTTAAGGTTTTTAGACCACTGATTCACTCCCCTTCTCAGTGGTCCTGTACTCCAACAAGTAGTATCAAAGCCAAGTTCCCTGTAGAAGCCTAACAAGCTTGGGCAGGTCCTATAAGTGGAGTACTATTCATGGCCAGTCAAGAAGGTTTTTCTACATACAAAGCACCTTTATTTGATGGGTCTAATTATGCCTTCTAGAAATTTAGGATGGAATCCTATTTGTCTTCCTTGGGTTATGATGTTTGGTCAGATATAGAAAATGAGTATAAAGAAACAAAACCTCCTTCAATTGCTGATGAGAATAAGGCATATGACAATAATGCTAAGGCCAAGAATGCAATCTGCTGTGGTTTGTCTAATGAGATTCTTGTCAAAATTATGGATTGTAAGTCAACTAAGGCTATTTGGGATAAGCTATCCAATATTTATTAGGGAGATGAAAAAATTAAAGAAGCTAAGTTATAATCTTACAGAGCTAAGTTTGAAAGTCTCAAAATGAATGATGATGAGAAGGTGGCTGATTACCTTCTTAGGGTTCAGGAGGTTGTTAATGCTATTCGGGGCTTAGGTGATACCTTAGAAGAAAAGGCAATTGTAACCAAGGTTTTAAGGACTCTAACACCTAAATATGAATCCAAGGTGTCTGCAGTAGAAGAGAGATATTTGAGTAAAGTGATCTTTGATGAACTTCATGGTACTTTTACTACTTTTGAGATGAGGGTTTGTAATGACACTTCTACAAGTAAGGAAGCTACTTTTAAGTCAGTCAAAAAGGAAAAGGAAACAAATTTTGATCCAGAGAAATTGAATGACCAAGAGTCCTCCTTTGTAAGTAGATTGAAAAAGGGGTCATCAGGAAAGTATAAGGGTAAGATTCCATTTAAATGTTTTGAGTGTGGTAGGATGGACACTTTGCTGCTAAATGTCCTTACAAAGATTCTGATAGTAATGAAGAAGGAAATAAGAAACAATTCAATTCTAAAAAGAAAAACACCTTCAAAAAGAAGAAAAGTCTATTTACAAGAGATGCTGATATAACAAATAGTTGTTCAGAGGAGTCACTTGAAGAAGGAGAGAAAACCTTGTTTATGGCAGTTATAAGTGAAAATCATAATGATAGGTGTGAACATCAATTTGAAAATGGTGAAGTAGAGGTGGATCTTGAAGGTGAATTGAAGTGTACACTTGATGAGATCAAAAGGATCAAAAAGGAGATAGTTGCTCAAAGAAATAAGTCTCAAAAGGATAATGAAAATCTAATCAACAAAGTCACTGATTCTGAAAAACTAATTGCAGATCTAAAATTGAAGCTTGAAGAGAGTAAAAGAGTTGTTGAAGTCACAAGAAAGGAGTTAGGTGTCAAAGTAAAGGAAAGTCATGCTTTAGAAGATGAAGTTGTAGCCTTGAGAAGAAGACTTGACATGTGTAGCAACAGTGACAAACTAGAAGACCTTTTGGAAAAACAAAAGGGCTACAAGGACAAAATTGGTCTAGGTTTTGAAGAAGGACAATGCTCGCATTCAATTGATCTAAGTCATCATGCTGCTGCTCCTGAGACTAAAGGCAAAAATAAGATTGAAGCTGAGGTGACAACCGAAGAAGAGTTTGTCAAAATGCACAACCAAAGAAGAAATCTCAGAAGAACTGCTCTAGCAAGGCAAGCATATATGTGCAAGTACAATTACTCATTTTTGATTATTGTTTTACTTGTAATCATTTTGGACACAAAGTAGTTAACTGTAGAAGAAGTCAATCTCCTTCAATAAGGAATGTTGATCTAGCGTGTTTCAAGTGCAACAATGTTGGTGATATACAAAGAAACTGTAGAATGCATGGAAGATATGATCATGCATGGAATCACAACAGAAGTGGTCATAGGGTGTCAAAAGGAAACTATCACTCATTTGATTGCAATATCATATGTTATAAGTGTAACTTCCCTGGGCATAGAGCATATTCTTGTAAACATGTCAAGAAGACAAATACTTTGAGTAAAAGGAAGAAAGAACCTGTGAAAGTTTGGAAATTGAAACAAAGTCAAGAGAAAGTGGATCCTAACCTTGTGCATGTTGCACAAGACACTTCACCAGTTGCTTGAAAAGTGCATTAAGTTAGGGGGAGCTGTCCAATGTTTTATCTCTTATCCCTAAGGAGTTTCAAGAGGTTCGAAGGTTTACTGTGGTATATGTTAGTACTGGTTTTGTCATGATAGTGGAGTAGTCTTGGATAACAGACCTTGTTGTAGTCACGTGATGTGTTGTTCTGCAAATAGACTGTCAAGTTTATGCAAGAAAAATTTATATGGACTGCTATGGACATAGGTGCAGTGTGAAACATGTATGGAGATGTGAAACAACTTTTCATCCTTTACTAGAGTTTTTGAAACAACATATATCATTCATCATTATATGCCAAAGGAGATAATGAATAACTATGCTTTGACAGTGTGAACAAGTTGCCAAGTAAAACTTAGTTTGTTAATACATGATGGGAGTAGTAAAACTGTGATAACATGTAGGACATATATGTGTTCTTGATCAAATGTTTATGACCATCTTTGAATGCTCATGTATGACAAAGTTTAATGATATAGGTCATTATGTTTGTTTGGAACAGCAGCCTTGGTATGTGTGTTGTAGCACTCAGTGATTTACAGTGACAACTTTAATTGAACATACTGATTTGGCTCACAGGGGCTTATGATGGTTTTGGTCAAGTGTTGGGTGCTGTGCAGACTTCATGATGCTGTGAGCATGCAGTCTTCCTTTGTGTAGACCTTGTATGGAAAGCAAACTTTTTGTTTGGTAGTACATGTTTGTCAGTGATTCTCTTCTTTTGTTAGTATAGATCTTTCATGACAGTTTTTATTCTTAGGTGAGGTTTTGATGCAGAGCTGACCAACACAAGATCACTAAGGGGGTCACAAATAACTTGTCAGGAGGAAGATAATACAAAGGGATGATAGGGAAAACATGACACTAGGCTTCTATGGCCTAACTACTCCATTGATCTTCTTACTTGACATGACTATTCTCTCATTTCCCATGGTTTCAACACTGCAACACAACACCATTTTTGGGTTTACATACATGGGAGATTTCCCAAACTTCCTAGGGACCCTAGATCTTCTAGGTTTGACTGTTCCAAGCTCACAAAACCCCCACAATGCTTAGGAGGTACCTTCTTATACTACTTCCTTCACAACTGTCCTAGTTTCCTTGTAGCCCTTAGGAAAGGATTGTCAGATGATAACTGGAGTTTCAGACCTCTTATCTGAATTGTCATGGATTTTTTTGATACCCATTACCTTGATCTTCAACATACTAAACATGTACATTAGGTTGTTTTGGAACACAACATCCAAATCCTTACTGTCCCTTGCTACAACAAGCCTAATTAGGCCTCTTCCACACACCACAAAGACTCCAAACTTGTCCTCCACCCTTACACTCTACTCCAAGGCATTGATCATGCTAGAAAAGGTTTGTCAACATAGATTTTGGGCTTCTTGGGTCAACCCAAGCCACTGTTCTACATGAACTCCTACTCCCCAAGCTTGCAAATGCCCAAACATGAAGAAATTGGGCCTAGATTGCACAAAATAACTCACTCCAGCCATGCCCTGCTTCTGCAACACAAACCCATTTGAGAGAAATGTAAAACTAACCTATTACATTCCTTTTCACCTATGTTGTAGAGTTGGAGAGCCTCAAGTCCATCGATTTTGCATAACCCTCTTAAAACCTTCTAAAACCCTAGTCACAGACCTATCTACAGAAAAATGGTCCTAGATTGCTTCCTCATCAATGAAAATGGTTCTAACCAAGTGCAAAAGGAAGGTAAGATAGGTCTTCAATCCATGATTTCCATTAGGGCTCTTGATTGTGTGGTACGACCTAGTACAGTTGGGAGAATAGCAATAAAACTCTGAAATTACAGACAGACTTTTGGGAAAATGTTTACAAAATGCTTCATCCTATCTCAAATCCCCTCCAACCTATTTTAAAACAAGGATATGACCATGCCTTTCAAAATTTTATGCATGAGGATCTCTAACAGTACTGTACGAGCATGATGTAGGCTATAGAACAACCAAAAAAATAGTTAAAAGGTAGAAAAAACTGTATTTTTATTTTATTTTTTTCTTTACAATGCTTTTTCCAACTTCCACTCCTCGTTCACTCCATATTTTTCAATGCATTGTCCCTTGTTTATAACCTTACCTCTCTATTACATGGATTCCCAATGTGGGAAGAGGCTAAAAATAGCCTAGAACTGATTGATTTTCATGAAAAGATTGATTTTCTATTATTAGACTGTCATACTGTTTAGTAAACTGTAGACCACTAAATTGATAATTGCCTATTTTGGCCTCCACACTACATGAGCATGCCTATTGAAGGTTTTATTACATTTTTAAAACTTCATTTAATCTCTAACACTAATTTTTTTTTTCAGATATTGACTTAAAACTTATTCTAGGTGCACTGCACCATACAACCTAACTTGAAACTTTTCCAAGTCCCTTGGAAATATTCTTGCAAATTGTCCTCCATTGCTTGTCTTTATCCTCCTTATTTGTCTTTAGCAGGTTCATCTTCACTGTCTATGGCATGCTTGCCAACATTTCTTGCTTCTTGATCATATGCATTCTTTGGAGATTATCCCACTCTTGGTCCTCTGACCTTGTCATCTTCATCAGCAACTATGCTTCTCTCTACTGTCCTTACACTTAGGTTCTTACCTTCTTGTTTACACCACTATTTCATACTCTCCTTTCCACTATTTATTGTCACAGTACCTTTACCAACCTCTGTCAAACCTGCAACTAGTGTGTTCATTGTCCTATCAATCTTGCAAACTGCTGCACCAACTTCACTTGGTTGCCTACTCATCACTACAGGGCACATGATTGTCCCTACTAAGACTCCTTCACTCACTTCTTGCCTTTCCATAGGCTCTACACTCTTACATTTCATATTTTCAGTCACCTCCTTCTTCCACATGAAGATATTTCTCCTCACAACTGGCTGTAACTCTTCTTCACACTTACTCTTTGCTGTTTCAACAACTTCATGCCTTAAAAAGGTTGCACACTCCTTGTTTTTACTCTCCTCAAACATCATTGGATCCTTCTTGCCAAACATGATCATATTTGCTATTCTTGACTGCTCCTCTAATGGTAGTAGCACAAAAGTCTTCTCATCCTTCTTGATAGTGAAGGTATTAGCTCTCCCATCATAAACTGTAAACTTATCAAATTGCCAGGGTCTTCCCAGTATCACATGACAATAATCCATAGATAGGATGCCACATAGGACTTTGTCCTCATATGATCCAATCTTAAACTCAACTAATGCTTGCTCAGTCACTAAAATAGATTGATGATCACTTACCCAAGAGACTTTGTAAGGTGTTTCCCTAGGTATTCTCTTCAACCTCAGTTTGTCTACCATCTCACTAGCCACCATATTATCAGTACAACCAGAATCCACTATCACTTTACATACCTTGTCCTTGCTTTTGCAAGTTGTCTTAAACAATGCTCTCCTCTGAATCAACTCCTTCTCCTTGGAGGTCTTCAGTAGTGCTCTTTCTCTCAGCATCAATGTTTCTCCTGTCTCAGCATCACACTTTGTGTAACTAGAACCGCATTCTTCTTCTTGGAATAATTGAGTCCTTCTCTCACTCTTCCTTTCACCATCACTTGAAAATTTTTGCTTCTTAGGACACTTATATGCTAGGTGCCCAAACTCTTGACAATTATAACACTTGCCCATAAAGGTGTTTGCACTCCTTCCACCACCAAATCTGCCTCTAAAACCTCTGCCTCTGAAATCAACACTTTGTCCTTGTGCCTTGCTCATGTCTTCTTGACTTTCATTGACTTGCTTTGTGTTTTGAAAAGATCCTCTGCCTCTAGAGGTGCTGCCTCTACCTATGGCTGACTTATATTGTCTCCTTTTCAGCTTCTCTTCCACTCTAACTGCCATCTGATAGCAGTCTTCAACAGTCCTTGGATTTGCCAACATCAGTTCATCCTGCATGTTAAACCTCAAGCCACCAATATACCTAGCAACATTTTGCACTTCAGTTTCATTTTGACCAGACCTTATACTCAGCTTATAAAACTCTTTAGTGTATGTCTTTACATCCATATCCTTTTGTCTTAAGCTTTGAATCTTCTTAAACATTTGAACTTCATAATCTTTAGGCAAGAATTTACCTTTGATTTTTGTACCATCTTGTCCCATGAGACAATCTTTGCCTTTCCTTGCTTTCTCCTCTCTATTTACTGATAATCCCACCATAACAAAGCACGACTTGTCAGCTTGGTCTTTGCAATCCTCACTTTTTGATCATTAGGGACTTCTTCACACTCAAAGTGGTTGTCTAATGCTGCAATCCAATCTAGCAATTCTTCATCATTTAGGCTTCCTCCAAACTTTGGCACATCTATCTTTATCTTGTGCTTGTCTTCTTTTACTACCCTCAGCAATTTTACCATCCTCTGATCCTCAGGGTCCAACTCTTCTTCCACATCTTCATAGTCAGCTTCTTCTTCTTCCTCAAACTCAATCTCTTCACCTAGAGCCACTCCTCTTCTCTGATTTTGTTCTAGGGTAGCCATTCTTTCTTTCAGCTCCCTCAACTCTCTAGCATGCTTCTCCTTTAGTTCATTCATCTCTTGAGCCATGTTTCTCACTCTTGGAGGCATCTTGACAAATTGCCTCTGCAACTCAACACTTCACAGACCTACTAATTGTGCTCTGATACCAATTTGATGCAGAGCTGACCAACACGAGACCACTAAGGGGGTCACAAACAACTTGTCAGGAGGAAGAGAATACAAAGGGATGATAGGGAAAACATGACACTAGGCCTCTATGGGCCTAACTACTCCATTGATCTTCTTACTTGACATGATTGTTCTCTCATTTCCCATGGTTTCAACACTGCAACACAACACCATTTTTGGGTTTACATACATGGGAGCTTTCCCAAACTTCCTAGGGACCCTAGATCTTCTAGGTTCGACTATACCAAGCTCACAAAACCCCCACAATGCTCAGGAGGTACCTTCTTATACTACTTCCTTCACAACTGTCCTAGTTTCCTTGTAGCCCTTAGGAAAGGACTGTCAGATGATAACTGGAGTTTCAGACCTCTTATCCAAACTATCATGGGTTTTTTGGATACCCATTACCTTGTTCTTCAACATACTAAACATGCACATTAGGTCGTTTTGGAACACAACATCCAAATCCTTACTGTCCCCTGCTGCAACAAGCCTAATTAGGCCTCTTCCACACACCACAAAGACTCCAAACTTGTCCTCCACCCTTACACTCTGCTCTAAGGCATTGATCATGCTAGAAAAGGTTTGTCAACATAGATTTCAGGCTTCTTGGGTCAACCCAAGCTACTGTTCTACATGAACTCCTACTCCCCAAGCTTGCAAATGCCCAAACATGAAGAAATTAGGCCTAGATTGCACAAAAGAACTCACTCCAGCCATGCCCTACTTATGCAACACAAACCCATTTGAGAAACATGTAAAACTAACCTATTTCATTCCTTTTCACCAATGTTGTAGAGTTGGAGAGCCTCAAGTCCATCGGTTTTGCATAACCCTCTTAAAACCTTCTAAAACCCTAGTCACAGACCTATCTGCAAAAAAATGGTCCTAGATTGCTTCCTCCTCAATGAAAATGGTTCTAACCAAGTGCAAAAGGAAGGTAAGATAGGTCTTCAATCCATGATTTCCATTAGGGCTCTTGACTGTGTGGTACGGCCTAGTATAGTCGGGAAGAACAACAATAAAACTCTGAAATTACAGACAGACTTTTGGGAAAACGTTTACAAAATGCTTCATCCTATCTCAAATCTCCTCCAACCTATTTTAAAACAAGGATATGACCATGCCTTTCAACATTTTATGCATGAGGATCTCTAACAGTACTGTACAGGCATGATGTAGGCTGTAGAGCAACAAAAAAAAAGTTAAAAGGCAGAAAAAACTATATTTTTGTTCCATTTTTTTCTTTACAATGCTTTTTCCAACTTCCACTCCTCGTTCACTCCATCTTTTTCAATGCATTGTCTCTTGTTTATAACCTTACCTCTCTATTACATGGATTCCCAACATGGGAAGAGGCTAAATATAGCCTAGAATTGACTGATTTTCATGAAAAGACTGATTTTCTATTATTAGACTGTCATACTGTTTAGTAAACTGCAGACCACTAAGTTGATAATTGCCTATTTTGGCCTCCACACTACATGAGCATGCTTATTGAAGGTTTTATTACATTTTTAAAACTTCATTTAATCTCTAACACTAATTTTTTTTCAAATATTGACTTAAAACTTATTCTAGGTGCACTGCACCATGTTTCTAAATGATCTCACATTTACAGTGAACAGTTTAATTCATGGTGACAATATTTTGGCTAAGGTGATAGTGAAGCTTACCTTGTATGTTTCTAACAGTTGCTTAGACAGAGACTATGTAGTGAAGTGGTGTGTAGAGAAGTGGAGTTATGAAGTTTTGATTGATGTTGGATACTTCAGGATCATAGAGTTTTTGTCTTTAAGCGATCATAACATTCTATGAAACTTGTAAGGTGCAAGAAAGGTGGAACAAGTCATGTTATGTTAAGATGCAGGGAGAGGTATTAGAGACCATGATTTTTTTCTTTGAAAAATAAGAATTATATGATTAAGCTGATGAATCAAATGTATCAATGCAAGAGTGTACTTGTGACAAGGCATGTGCAACATGTGAAGTGGAAATTCAAAGTTCCAATCTCAAAGAGTCATGAGTTTGTTTGAAACTTGTTTGAGGCAGTGCTTCCTAGACATGATTTTGGTTGAGTCATATGTATGTAAGTCACTTTCAAGATACTCAAAGATGGTGCTTATCAAAGAGTTGTAGTGGTATTTCTTGATGCTTGATACTTGATGATTGTCAAAGTCAAAAATGACAGAGGAGTTGCAGTGATACCTGTGTTGGTGTTAATGTTTGCTTATTCATGAAATTAGAGAAGTTCAAAGGGTTTAATGTTGACACTATGCAAGAGCAAGTTTTGCATTGAGTTGTAGTCCTGATGGTGTATTCATGGTTGGTCTTCATAAAATCATCTCATGAAGTGTAAAATGTTACATGGTTTGAAGGTTACTACAGGTCAGTAGAGGCTCTTAAGCGCCCAATCCAATCAAACGACGAAGATCAAAAGATATTGTTGGTGTGAAAGGAGATCTGATGGACACCTTTTAATTGCCTTTTGAAGTTCTACAGTCATCCACTGTTGATTAAATTTGACATACAGAGAGTTATAAAAGGAAAAAGACAGTCTTTTTGAAGCTCTATTCACATGCAGAGGGCTAGGGAATTTACATATGAGATCTGTACGATGTTTTTATGGATTTTGTTCATTGATCTGAGATGGTGAAAAGAATACCTACATGCCAGTATGAGGATTAACAATTTTTATGAAGAATATAATGGTGTTTACTGTATTTGAAGCTTGAAGACAAGCTAGTGTATGCAGATCATCTTTAGTGCAAGAGAAGAAAGTATAGGTGTTAATTCTTGATTAGAGGAATATATTGTTACTTGCAGAGATTGAAGAAGATTTTGTTGAGTGAAAACAAAAGGAGATATAAGGTTTTGTTATGTAGAGAAATAGAGTTTTCCTCTATATATTTTCATATTCATGTATTAAGGGTTGGTGCCCTTGGAGTTGGTGCTCCTAAATGTATTAAGGGTTGGTGCCCTTAGAGTTGGTGCTTCTAAATGTATTAGGGGTTGGTGGTCCTTGAAGTAGGTGCTTCTAAACAAAGTAGCCAGCGAGGCTTTGTAATAAGTGGGATTTTGTTAAGCCAGTGAGGCAATTTTCCTGAGTGGTTTTTCATCCCTATGAGGGTTTTCCACTCTTCAAAATCTGTGTTATGTCTCCTCTTGATAGTTGATTATGTTGTACTTGTTTGATCATCCTTGTTCAAGTTTTATATCCTAAATTGCACATCTTTGTGACTATATTTTCAAAAAAGTTCTTTGTATAAATCTGGTGAGTTAAGTTTTGAAATGTTAAGGTTTTTAGACCACTGATTCACCCCCCCTCTCAGTGGTCCTGTACTCCTACAAATTTTTGTTTTGTGAATACATTATTAATCACAAAAACTTCACGATAGATTTTATGTTATGAGGCCATTACTTGGAATAAGGAGGAAGGGATTGTAAGAAACTTAGGTTCTTGTATGTCTTTTTATTACAAACTTCATGCAAGTTTTCACATAATAAATGACGCTTTGTGGAATTTTTATCCGGATGGGTTTTCCCATTTATACTGTGTAATGTGTTGATATCTATGCATCATGCAATTCTTATTTTAGCAATTTATTTCTACACTATTTCTATGTCATAATTAATAATTATCAACTTATAATAATCCTAATCCGCCGGCATGGTATCAAAGCTTGTGTGGGCTATACATTATTTATATTGGTAATTAGGAAGCACTATGTTCTAGAAAAATGATAGTTATAGTTACATGTATGCTGGGACTAAATCATAGATTCAACCTATTCTTCTCTTTGAGGTTATCGGTATCCTATGCCCCTTACAAACTAGCTATATTATTATTGTTGACTATTGTATACATTTTGCCAATATTGTTTATTAATATACAACACAATTTTTATACAATGTTATTAACATTCATTTTATGATATGCAAGTTTAAAATTATTAATTAACCTTGTTGGAGCAATGAGATATATTATTTTATGAGGCATTTAAATCAAATTTTCTAACCTACATTTTTTACTAAATGTTGGGCATTTATAGCCATGTCCTTATACCATTATTGGCAAGCATTTTATTTAAAACAATGGCTTCAAAATTATAAGATGACACCTACATATTAGCACCCATGACCCCCTTCAAGCCAGCAATCTATTAAACTTCCTAGTAACCACATATAGCTTGTGACTCAGCCCTTGGTATTGCCATAACATTTTTTATTTTAAACACAATTTTTTTACTAGGTGACTTCACATAGTTTATCATCAACTTTATAAACTTCCCAAAAACTTTCTTTTAAAACCACCTCAACTTGTTTTTAAAAATCTTTTTTTTTTTGGGGGTTTTGAAAGCTTTTAGTGGTTTTATTTTAAAACTTTTGGGAGATTTCCATATAAAACTAAATCGTCATTTTATTTTTTTCACAATTTATTAAAATAGTAAAGCATGAAAACTTTTAAAAACTTTGGTAGTATTTAGTGCAAATCATAAAATCAAATATAAATTTTAAGATTAATCATGTTTTTTTACCAAAGAAGACATGTCAAAGTTGCATATGGTGTTGAAGTTGCACTTGCTACTAAAGTACTCCACATGGTGTGATTTATATAAGGTGCCCTTCATTATACCATTTTTTATGGTTGGGTGAAAGCATGTAAGTGACTCCCACTTTTGGACTAAAATGAAAAAGTCTCAAAATGAATCATGCTTAGAATCATATAGGTTCAACTGAACAACACAAACCTAGTTAGTGAAAGCATGGTGCACTATGGCAGGAGAGTGTTTGATCAAATCCTATTCAATTGAAGGCCCTTGGGGGTTTTCCTATAAAAGGAGTTGGCCCACTATTTTTCATAGTTCTGCTAGCAAATCAAATGAGATACCTTCTTGAGGTTGTGTGCTTAGAGGCAAAAGTGGGACAAATCAAGATTTCCTACCTACTTGGCTATGCTAGCTAATAAAGTAGATAGGAAATCTTGATATGTTGCATTGTAATTTCATAAAGGATAATGGGGACACTAAAGGGTTTGATCCAACCCTCTTTTCATCTAATAGGGGTTCAATTGAAGCATGTTTGATCAAACATCTTTCTATCAAGCATGTTTGATCAAACATCTTTTAATCAAAGGCGCTTCAATTGAACATACTTATGTGGTAGCAATTTATTCTCTTATCTACATGTTACATTTTCTAATTCAAAATAGTCAAATTTGCATCGTGCATATAAGGTTCAAACATAATCAATTGGAGACAAGATTTTACATATATATAGCCCTTGGAATTAGCTTTCTAAAAAGTATAATATAGAATTTTTTAATATTATATTATTTATTAATTTTATATAGCAACATAGGTCCATTACAAAAAAAGACCTCTATTCAAGACATTGAGAAAAATAGTAAACTATGTCAAAAAATTAAAAGTTGCACTACACTCTACAATGATTTCCTCATTTAAATAAAAATATACAATTTCAATAAATAGACAAAGAGAAATGTGTTACAATAAAATTTAGGTCTAAACTTATGTTTTTGATATAAATAAGCACCAACTTATGTTAGTACCAATTAAAATTAAATATAAATAAGCAGTCAATAAGAATTTATCAAAAAATATCCACACTCTAGATATTAAAGTTAACAATTTAATTCCAAAAAATCCTAGAAATATTTTATTTGTAGTAAAAGTTATGGATTACAGTATAATGTCACTCACTATAAAATAAGAAAATTATTTTTCTAATGAAAACTAACAAAAAAATTATACATTTTTTAAAATTTTAAAAAAAATCTATAGAGGAAATGACGCAAATCACTAGTTTGCATCATCTTTAAATTCTTGACTTTCATATAATTCATAAAATGTGTTGAATGCTGAAAAATGTTTTTTGTGGCCCAATAAGGCTAAAAATTGGAACATATTATTATGCTTTCACCCACTTATTGCATTCTAATATATGACTAGATTTAAAGTTTTTTATGCTATATGAGATGATTGCTAAGAAAATATAACCTGCTAGCAATTTCATGTTAAAAAAAATAGTTGGTTTATTTCTTATCACTATAGAATGATAGTTTTATTGAGCATTATTTAGTTACTTTAATTATTAATATAATTATAGAAATTTTATAGTGAGTATGATCACAATTTTTAAACAAAATCATTTCCACTCATTAGTTTCTTATATAAATTAATATAATGTATAAATACACACCATTTGAATCATAGTTTATGTCTTGTTATTGAATTATTGTGGAATGAATAACCTAGACTTGTGTTATTTTTCACTTGGCATATAAAAATTCTTTCATTTTAGATATTTCTATTATATATCTTTATTTGAAATTGATTTTCTTTTAGTTTTAATAGTTGAGGTTTCTATAGGGGCCCAACCCTTGAAGATAAGCAACATTCATACAATATCAACATTAGCAACGATAAAAATTGTAAACTAAAACTATGCCTATATTCTAGAGTTTAAAAAATATATATGCTACCAAGGCCAAGGAAGAAAGCAATGAGTTTGTAGGCCAAAATAAGCTACTACATAACAACTACCCAAAAAGCAACAACACCCTCAAACTATACCTCATTTTTCTAAACTTGCAGAAACATTATCATGATCTACTACAAAATTCTCTACCCACACAACTAGACTAGAAAGCCCACCCACAAGTGAATTGTTTCAATTGGAACCCAAAAGAGGTGAGAACCTCAAACCAAAATACAAATCCTTCTGATACCTTTCCCCATGTAAAGAATTACAACAAAAGATGGGCATTAAGAAATCACTATCCACTTCTACAATACCATTGTGGTGAATAATATGCAGTGATGCTAAAATCTTTCCTATATCATGGCACTAGGTTCGTTTCTCACTAAAGTTCATCTGAATCTTCCTGCTAGTACCATTTTCTTCTCACTAAATTCATAAAATCCTCTAGCCTTAGCCCTAAAACTTTTATTTATTTTAGCTCAAGACTCACATCACCCAATTATCAATGCACAAACCCTAATGCCACATCAATTTCACAATGGAAAATGTAATAGAAATGATGCAATACCACACCACCATTATTCTCAATACCTTTCCCCTTCTCATCACTTCTTTTGCTTTCCATACCTACAAGAATAAACACTACACAACCAATAGAACACTCACGCAAGAAAGCCAAGCACCAAAGCCACATTACATAAATAAACTACAAGAAACACTATAATAAGAGGAACAATCCAAACACCAAAATCTCCATAAACTGTTACACAATTCATATCCAATCTTGCACATGCCAAAGTCAAACTAAGCCCCAATAAGATATAGTAACACAAACCATTTAAATTAGATGCCTTCAAGTACCATGTGAAGGATTTTCTTAATCTTATGTAATAATTATCATAAATCACCCCCCCAACAATTTTTTCCAACTTGAAAGGGTATGAAACCTTTGAAAGCCCATCCAAATATTCAAAAGGGGAGAGGAATTCAAGGAAGGTGGCATTGAATATAATTTCCTAAATCAAGCCACATGGTAGCAAAATAAATATATTATGTCAAGAAAGGTTCTTGTTCTACACCCATATTTGCTAAATAATCAATTGCTCCATTAGCTCTTCTCTTACAATTCTTAAAACTAAGTTCTAAAATATTTCTTGTTAACCCTTGCACCTCTTCAACCAGATAATTAAATCTCTAATTAGGATTGTGACCTTATTCAATGTTTTAACCACTATACATAAGTCTCCATTCATTATTAGTTTCTCTTAATTGAGAGATATAGGTTCTCCAAGTCCTGCTATCAATGCCTCCCATTTAGCCTCATTGTTCATCTTGTTACCAAAGGATAAGGAACCATTATACAAGAATCTTCCATTGTAATTGCATAGAACAATTCCTCTACCAACTTTTCCTAGGTTTCCTTTAGAATCCCCATAGAAGTTTACTTTTACAAAACCCTTTGGAAGAGGAGTCCAAATCTCTTACTCTTCCTACCTACATTTCCTTTTGTCTTTTTATTGCAAACCACCTAAGTGCTTATTGTTGATAACTGAGAGCGGGTGGGGGGGGGGGTGAATCAATTATCTTAATTATTTTAGCTTTCTAAACTTTCTTGATAATTAGTGCAACATCAATTCAAACAAGCAAACATAACCATGAAATGGAAATACACATGACACAATATTTTTGACGTGGAAACCTTGTTAAGGGAGAAAACCACAGGGTGATTAACCCAAGATTGTATTCTCTGTTAGAAGAATAGGATTACAAAATGGCACTTGCCAATTAGGGCTCACTGCCCAAGCACATTGCTCACAAGAGGCCCACTACCTACAAGACACTCACTGTCTACAATTTACAAAGAGTGTAATACAATACTTGAACTGATAAGGAGCATCTACATACGCTGGCTGCTACACTTCATCCTTTCTCTTCCTTAGTGTTGCTGTCCCTTCACATACCGGACCTACCTTTCTGCTTTCCTTCTGCTTTACTGCTTTTGTTCACACTACACAAAAACCTTGACACTTCACACAACTAAATCCATCTTGTATATATATACACGCACAAGTGATTTCATCACCTTTCTAGTCGGCATCCGGAATAGTCAATATTTTCCATGAACTCTGATCTATCGGCTGAATCCTTGCTTACCAAGTAATGCGGATCAAGGATATACTTGTAGAAGTCATCAATCATGTTGGCCAATTATAACTTATGCCTTAAGAATCTTTACCATTATCAGTAACGTATCCATAATAATGTCTGATGTTCTGCCAGTCAGTTCTTCCTCTGTTCATACTGCCAATCAGGAACCTAACACTCAAGTATTCACATCTTTTTCTTCATCTATCACCAGAGGCTAAATCCTTAGAATCTATCAGTCAAGGTAGTCCTCTTAACTTCCCCAAATCTGTACTTCACCAAGATACTTCCTCTGAGAGATTCAGAGCTAATTGTTAGACCTCACCACATGCTCTGTTCTTGCTTACCGGATCACAATACTCTATAATTTGCCTTCCGGTAGAGACTCATCATGTCCTGTGGATGTGTGGGTTAACCTTTGTTGCTATCAATGACAACAATCATGAAGCTCCAATGTGTCTCTTGCCAACAATCTCCCCCTTTGGCATTGATGGCAACACTTAGTGAAAAATGACTAAGTGTTATACTATACTCCCCCTTAGCTGATGCTCTGTCTTTATGTACATTTTCTGGAGCTCCCCCTTAGCTGGCTACAACATTTTTCACTGCTCAACACTCCCCCTTTGACATCAATGGCAAAGGGTGGGGTCCGCATACAAAAAAAAATTTCTAAAAACACTTCTATACTTAGCTGCATAAGTATTTATACATGCTATACTTTACATAAACTGAAGGATATCTGCAAAAGATGTCTTCAACTGGACAAATTTTGTTGCCCAACTTTGCTTCATTCTGTCCATAATTGCGATGTGACCACTCAACAGGAATGCATAAGCTTCTGCCTTTTTCAGATTTGTCGGATCATTTGTTCTGGCTATAGTTTGAGCATCACTTAAGGCCTCATGCATGGCCTCCAACTTAGGGATAATTATTCCTCTAAGTTCATTCAACCTGCTGATTCTATTTTTCTTCTCTTCTTCAAGCTTTTTAATTTCATTCAAAACTGCAATCGTCTGACATTCTTGATTTATTATGGATGTGGTAAGTGGATCAAAAGTTTGAGAAAGTTTTGTTAGTTTGTCCTCCTGTTCTTTCATTTTCTTCTCAATCTCCACTGTTGCTTTAGACCAGGATATACAAAATTTGTATACATCACCTCCATCCTTGAGAGCATTTTCTAAGCTCTTTATCCCAATACCCATTACTCTCCTGTCATTTGCTATTAGCCCTTGCAACTCAGAGAATCTCTTATTTGAAAACTCTTTCCTGACCTTCTCCTCAGCTGATTTCTCTAGAGAATTGTAATGTGTATTAATACTATCAATCAGAGATTTGAGATTTTTGAATGAGGAAGCTGTGGGATCCTTCTGAAACGATGGTATAATCTTTTCTAGTACTCCAGAAGTAGCTGCTATAAGCTCACAGTCTTCCATGTGAGATTTCAGTAGTTTCTCTTTGGCCTTTGCTTGAGCAAATGAAGCTATCTTCATTGTTTGTACCGAAGAAAGAGAGTCAAAATCAAATGGCCCTTTTAGCAGTTTCGGTTCATCAATCTCCATAGTCTCTTTTGTCAAGAAGTCCTTGACAGATTTTGCAGTATCTCTTGCCGGAGACAGATTCTTCTTCTCTTCTGCAGTCTCAGAACTGTCTCTTGGAGCTTTTTCTCCTTCTACAACCTTGGTACTGTCATCTTCTTTTTCCTTCACCTCTGCTTCTTTCTCCAGTATTCTTTCTTCTCCTTTGGATCCAGAGTCAGCAGGGGAAACTAGAGGAGAGATGTTTGTTTGTTCTTGGGCCACCTCTTCCAGAGCAGAGGATTCTAAGCCCTTATCTTCACCAGTGTCCATTAATTCTTTTGTCATTTCCTCAGTGGATTCCTTTTCAATACCTATGGCTGAAGGATCAATGCCCAAGTCCTCTATAACAGGAAGATTGAATCTTTTGAAGGCATTCCTGAGGATCTCTTCTGTTTCCTTGGCTATCTTGTCAGTCTCACCAAGCATGAGCTGATTCATTTTGGCTTTGCTCCGAAATTCATCCTTGCAATCCTTGAAGATCATGTTCATTTGCTTTGAATCAATTGAAGGATATAGCTGAATGGCTATCTACTCTCAAATCTCAAGGTCTTTTGCCATGGCATTATTCTTTCTTATTTCGAACTCTTTTTCTAGGCTTTTGGGAATAAGAGATATAATTTTAATAAAAGCCTTGTTATATATGTTCAGATACTTAACTGCTGCTTCCTGCAAGATCTTTTGGTCTGCTTCATTGTAATCATCATAGAATTCAACCATTGGCTGAAGGTTTCCATCCACAGTGACAGATTTGATGACATCATCTAAAGACAGAGTAGGTTTTTCTACAAATTCTTCTACCTTTTCTTCTTCACCTTGACCGGTAGAGGGTTCACTGGATGTTTTCTTCTTCTCCTTCTTCATTTTCTTTATCTCCTCATCTGATTCAGTTTCTTCATCATCCTTTTGACTAACATAAGACCTTGTGGCCTTTGTTTTAGTTCTTTTCTCTCCTCTGTCGGATGATTTTGCTTCCGGTTTTGATGTCCTTGAGCTTTTTGGCAGGTATAGATCTCTTTGATGATCTTGTCCGGGTGGAAGATTCTATCGGAGCACTTCTTTCCTTACTTCCCTTTTCTACCTTTTTCTTCTCTTCCTCAACCCTTTCCATCTTTTCCCTGTTGGCATCAAGTGCCTCCTTTGAGATGCCTAAGCCTCTGGCAACTTCTTCAACTTCTTTTCTCACTTTCCTCTTTATTTCCAGTAGTCTGAGTTCCACATGAACTTTTACACTTAGCTCTTCAAAGGTTCCAAACCTTTCTGCCTTTGGATCCTTTGGCTGACTTAGCATGTGTTGAACATGTAGCTCCACAATTTGTTCATCAACTTCATACCCCATAGGCATGATCCAGACTGTCCTTGGCTCTACTGCCTCCATTAGGCATTGATCAGTGTCTACCATGAAGCACACTATATCTTTATATTTTTCAACCAATGATTTTGGGATTCTTTCTCTGATTTGCATAGTATTTTGGAAATTCTTAAAGTACCCCCACAGAGTTGTATTCCTTTCCTTGGAATCCCCAAGTTCATGCAAGTAATCTCTAATTTGAATTGCTACTGGTTTGTTATTTTTCCATGCCCATCCATTGGATCCTGGCAGCTCATTCATGAAGTAGAAAAATAAACACAATATCAGTCCACCATATTTAAAGGAGTTCTTCTTGTCCTTTTTGATCTTTTGTATGTTCTCCATCAATTGACTTAGAAGAAGTTCACAGAGATCATACTCTGCATTCTTTCTCAGCATCTCATAGGTAGTATACACTGCAGTTCCAGACACCGAATTCTCCCTACAGGAATGATATATCTTATACCCTATTATCATAGATGCAAACTTGATATCTGGGTCCGTGATATCTTCAATGGTCATTGCCCTTTTATCAAATTTTGATCCAGTGGCCTCAGTTACAGTTTGGTTTTTGACAGATTTGAGGATAGGTATCCCTCCGGAGGAATATAAACCGGTTATTGCCCTAATTGCCTCCTTAGTGATTTTGCAAGGTCTATTAAGCCATAGGAAGTTATCATGCATCCTACTCAATACATACCAGACCCATTCATCTTCTTCAAAGCAGAGGAAATGAATGAACTGATCAAAATGTTTCTCCTGGATGCCCTTATATTGAGGTTTAAGTTCAAAATCATCATCTATCAATTGTTTATGATAGATATCTCTTAGTTTGAATTCCCCGAACTCTTCAATATTCGCGTGAATGTAAACCCTAATATCTTCTGTATGCAACACACCATGCGGAACACTGGAAAATGCTCCTAGGGGATCTACTTCCAAAGATTTGTATGGATGTTTTTTGAATTTGGGGCGAGGCCTATCAAAGATCTTCACAATATTTGGAGTACCCATCATTCAAGGATTTATAGAGAGATATTTGATAACGGAGAAAACCTTTTGCGCCTTTCAGTTTTATGGAGTTAGTCGGATCAATTTATGGATGAATTGACTTCTGCAAATGATCTTTGACGAGCTTAAGGAATTTTGTTGCAGAGCTTCTCTTTTCGTTTCTTCTTGAATGCAAAATGAACAAATGCTTAATGAGAAAACCCTTATATTGCTCCACAAACCCTAATGTCAAGTTGCAATAAATGCTTGACCTAAGTCATTCCGGTTTGCCTTATTCGAATGACTTGAAGAACTGGATCAATCTTGATCATAAACATCTTGCGGATCTTCCAAATCTTAACCATAGTTTATTTAGATGTTTCTCTTATGAACCCTTTAATCCGCAACTCTTCTTGTGCTAGTTCTAGCACCAATTGACTGGCTGGGGGAACAAGGTTTTCTTTGTGTCTCCCCCTGAGCCAGAGCTCACTATTTAATTTCTGGAAGGAATATTAGCACCAGAGTCTGGTGCGGATCCATCCCCTACATTCTCTGTACTTTTCTTCACCCAAATCTTGTTCATGTCACTTTGAACTTCATCCGCATTCACTTTTTGTTTTCCCTTATCTTGATTCTGATTATGATATACCGGACCTCTTTTGTCCTGATTCTTGCTTCTATAGAATTTTGCAATATGACCGGATCTATTGCAAATTTGGCAAACAACATTTCTTTGCATATTTGATTGATATCCTCTTGATCTGCATTGATTAGCCATATGACCCATTCTATTACATGCAAAGCATCTACCATTAAATGAATTGTTTATTTACATATTTCTGCATTCATGAGATTTGTGACCATACCTTTTGCAGTTGAAACACTATCCAGAGAAGGATGTATTAGTCTGATTCATTCTCTTTCTACACTGATTAGCTTTATGACCAAAGTTATTGCAGTTGTGGCAATATCCATTGAAGGATGGATATCTTTGAGCATTAGGCTGTCTTACCAGAGGTCTTCTAGGCCTGTTCCTTGGATTTTCTGATCTAAGATTCTTCTGACAAGATCCGGAGCTTTCTCCTTTCTCATATCCTAAACCACACTTGTCATCTACCCTCTTTTGACTTTCAAGAAGAACTTCAAGTTGAGCAGAACTTATCTTGAATTTCTCTTTATATTCATTTGCTATTTGAAGATCCCTTTTAAGAGAGACAATTTGATCCTCAAGTTTTTCTTCATTATCTTTAGCATCTTCAAGGTTAGATTCAAGATGTTTGATAATTCTATCCATCTTGTGGTAGTCTTCTGATTTCTCCTTGAGAGATTGTCTTAGATCATCTTCAGTTTTTCATTTCTCTTCAACCTCTTGGGTAAACTTCATAACTCCTGATTCCATTTTATGTCTTACCATAATGATTTCTTTTGATAACTTTTCACATAACTTGGTTTTCTCCTTCAGATCTTCATTTGTATCATTGGCTTCACCTTGACTTGCCAACTGCTGAAGTAGCTCCTTTCTCTTTTTCATAGAGAGACTTAATTTGTCTTTTAGTTCTTTCATGAAATCATCAGCCTGTTTGAGTCTTTCCTTTAATTCATTGACTTCAGAGTTTGATTGCTCAAGATCATCAAGGGTAGTCTTGAGTTGCTCCCCTAAACCATATACATCCATTTGAATTCCCAGATCTTCCTCAAGCTGTTAGACTCTATTAGGAGGAACTTGGCTCTGATACCAATTGTTGATAACTGAGAGGGGGGGTGAATCAGTTATCTTAATTATTTTAGCTTTCTGAACTTTCTTGATAATTAGTACAACATCAATTCAAACAAGCAAACATAACCATGAAATGGAAATACACATGACACAATATTTTTGACGTGGAAACCCTGTTAAGGGAGAAAACCACGGGGTGATTAACCCAAGATTGTATTCTCGATTAGAAGAATAAGACTACAAAATGGCACTTGCCAATTAGGGCTCACTGCCTGAGCACACTACTCACAAGAGGCCCACTGCCTCCAAGAGACTCACTGTCTACAATTTACAAAGAGTGTAATACAATACTTGAACTGATAAGGAGCATCTACATATGTTGGAGTTCAGTTCTGGTTAGACTCAGTACACTGATCTGCTACACTTCATCCTTTCTCTTCCTTAGTGCTGCTATCCCTTCACATACTAGACCTGCCTTTCTACTTTCCTTTTGCTTTACTGCTTTTGTTCGTATTACACAAAAACCTTGACACTTCACACAACTAAATCTGTCTTGTATATATATACGCACAAGTGATTTCATCACCTTTCTAGTTGGCATCTAGAATAGTCAATATTTTCCATGAACTCTAATCTGTCAGCTGAATCCTTGCTTACCAAGTAATGCGGATCAAGGATATACTTGTAAAAGTCATCAATCATGTCGACCAATTATAACTTATGCCTTAAGATTCTTTACCATTATCAGTAATGTATCCAGAATAATGTCTGATGTTCTGCTAGTCAGTTCTTCCTCTGTTCATACTGCCAATTAGGAACCTGACACTCAAGTATTCACATCTTTTTCTTCATCTATCACCGGAGGCTAAATCCTTAGAATCTATCAGTCAAGGTAGTCCTCTTGACTTCCCCAAATCCGTACTTCACCAAGATACTTCCTCTCAGAGATCCGGAGCTGATTGTCGAACCTCGCCACATGCTCTGTTCTTGCTTATCGGATCACAATACTCTGCAATCTACCTTCCGGTAGAGACTCATCATGTCCTGCGGATGTGTGGATTAACCTTTGTTGCCATCAATGACAACAATCATGAAGCTCCAATGTGTCTCTTGCCAACACTTATCTCCTACCCATTGAATGCGAGGAGGCATAGGGGAAATTGATTGAATTTTATAATGGCTTCCCATAATAATTTCATCAGTGATAAAACACATATTCTTAATGGGAACAACTATACTATATAAAAAAATAGGGCTCAAAGTTGAATTTATGACAAAAAAATTTGTTAGGATTAAGGTGCCATCAACCTTGTAAATCATATGTATTTAATTATTCTTAATATTGTTTGTAAATGCATTCATAAGTGATGGAAGATTCAACAACAAAGGTAATTATTTTTTACAGGTATGGTAATTAATTATTTGCTAGCAATGTAGTAATTAATTATTTACTAACAATGTTTATTATTTACCGTTTGAGCATATTTTACTTTGGGAATATAAATGAGGTGATAAGGTCAAACTAGGTGCCCATATTGGAGTGGCTATTATTGGGGGTTATGAAACACATAAGAAGGAATCTTTTCATAGCTATTGATAGCCTATGACATCTTGTAAAAGCATCTCCTATTTTCAAGGGATTGTATGACAAACTAGGTGCCCAAAATGGAGAGATAATTTTAAACAGTTATGATAGGCTGTAAGAAGCTGTAAGAAGTTGTAAGAAGTTGTATGAGACTATGTTTAGCATGTTGACTAGATTCGCAAAATGAGATACTGGTATTTACCTAATTTTAGATACCAAATCTCCTATATTCTCATGTAGTATGCAATTTCTATATAACAAGTGCTTGAGGAGGTAGAGAAGTAAGGTATTGAGGTTGCACAAGTATACAAGTGTTGAAGGATAGTTGGAATTGATTGTATTTGGTGCAGGAGCACCTTGCTCATTAGATTCATCTAATTGGCAAATGCTCATCTAATTGGCAAATTTGTAAAATTGAACCTTCAAGTGTAAGAGAAGGAAGTTGAAAATGTAAAAGCTACTAAATTTGTTGTAAAAGTGCATAAAAATGCAAAGAAGATGCCATAAGAGGGAATACCAAAGGTCATGGTTTGTAGGAAACTGAAAAGTCATGTCTCATGCCTTTAAAAGGCCTTGTAACATCCAAGAAATTCGGAGGTGATTGAAGCATGAGAATGGAATGTGAAAAGGCATTGTTTTTTTCTGTATTTTCTTCAGAAAATCACTGTATTCCTGCTGTGTACGGCCCTGTACGGACATGCATGGGTGTCTAATTGTTTGTAAGTGTTATATCCCTCAATCACCTTCCATTTTCTTTTTGTCCCATGCATTTTGGTTTCGTTTTGTGAAAGATATGAGTGTTTTAGTGACTGCAATTTCCAGAATTCGCCTATAACAGTCCTGTTGCAGCGTTTGGTACGGTTCTGTACGGATATATAAAGGGGTAATCCATATATGGTTGGAAAGAGGAATGTCTTACCTTTCAAATGCATCTAGTTTGAGGTCTTAACTCGATTCCTAGAGGAAGATATCACGTTTTTTCTAAAACTGCTCTGTTAACTAGGTTAACTAGGGTTTTGGTAGAAAAAATGTCATAAAAACTCATTCCACCGTGGGAATCCTCTAAAACCCAGTGGAATGGAAGTAGATGGAGTGATTGACATGTTGACCAAGGATCAAGACTGAAAAAGTTGTTTTGGTGTGTTTAAATTGATGCCCTAGGTGACTGTAGCAGCATTTTTCCTTGTTATTTTTGCATTTCGGTTATTGGTTAGGGCAAACTTTTCAAAACAACCTAAACCCATTCTGGAGTATGTTGTGGGGAGGCATAATGGGTATCTATTTCATGTCTAAGAGTTGCATTTGGATGTCTGTATAAAAAGATATTGGGACTGTTCTCTGTTTGTAGGGCTACTTGCCTTTCTTGAGGTTTGTGAAGGAACTACTAATTCGAAGTTCGATGCACCTTTGCCAATGGATGGGATGGCTTCTAATACATGTCTAAACACCATTTCCAAGAAGAATTCAAGAACTTTAACTGCTGTTCCCACTTTTCCATG
Source organism: Cunninghamia lanceolata (assembly GCA_027924645.1). Classification (NCBI taxonomy): domain Eukaryota; kingdom Viridiplantae; phylum Streptophyta; class Pinopsida; order Cupressales; family Cupressaceae; genus Cunninghamia; species Cunninghamia lanceolata. Next base: position 3,927,517 of record BSBN01000231.1, on the reverse strand, counting down.
AAGATCCTTGTTTTTGGGCTCATTGGTGTAGTTGAACTCTACCTAGTATGAAGTTGATCTTTTCCTCTGCATCAATTTGGTATCAGAGCTAGCAAAAGCTCTGGGAGGAGATGTTGTATCTATTCCTGTCACTGAGAAGGCAGGTAAAGCAGAAGAGTTTGTTGGTGACCGTTATTGTTTTTGTTGCTGAGTTGTTTGGTTGCAGGTGCTTATCCATCTAGCTGCAGGAGGATGTTTTCTGAGGTTGTGTGTGGGCAGACAAGAGAAGGTCTGTCATGACCATTCTCCAATAGAGATTTGGCTGGAGAAGGATGCATAGAGAAACCACTGAGGAGAGAGTGGTATGTGCATCACCAGGATCTGCTGTTGGGTGAGATGGATGGTTTGGTGAGTTGGTTTGTTGTGAAGCAGTGAGAGAGATGGATACCTGAAAAAGCACTTGATGTTGCAGCCTGAAGAATACTCCACTGATGGGAGTAGAAGGAGCCTAAGGATGCTCTGTGAAGATGGTAGTTTGTTCTGTTGGTTGGTTGGTCACCTTTCTATTGATCTGAAGATTTAAAGTTTGTAGCTGAGAAGATTGAAGATTGAAGCCAGAGGAGATGCAGAAAAGACTTTGTTGCTGATACATTTCCAAGGGACTTGGAAATTTTGTTGGTTGGTTGTATGGTGCAGGAGCACCTTGCTCATTAGATTCATCTAATTGGCAAATGCTCATCTAATTGGCAAATTTGTAAAATTGAACCTTCAAGTGTAAGAGAAGGAAGTTGAAAATGTAAAAGCTACTAAATTTGTTGTAAAAGTGCATAAAAATGCAAAGAAGATGCCATAAGAGGGAATACCAAAGGTCATGGTTTGTAGGAAACTGAAAAGTCATGTCTCATGCCTTTAAAAGGCCTTGTAACATCCAAGAAATTCGGAGGTGATTGAAGCATGAGAATGGAATGTGAAAAGGCATTGTTTTTTTCTGTATTTTCTTCAGAAAATCACTGTATTCCTGCTGTGTACGGCCCTGTACGGACATGCATGGGTGTCTAATTGTTTGTAAGTGTTATATCCCTCAATCACCTTCCATTTTCTTTTTGTCCCATGCATTTTGGTTTCGTTTTGTGAAAGATATGAGTGTTTTAGTGACTGCAATTTCCAGAATTCGCCTATAACAGTCCTGTTGCAGCGTTTGGTACGGTTCTGTACGGATATATAAAGGGGTAATCCATATATGGTTGGAAAGAGGAATGTCTTACCTTTCAAATGCATCTAGTTTGAGGTCTTAACTCGATTCCTAGAGGAAGATATCACGTTTTTTCTAAAACTGCTCTGTTAACTAGGTTAACTAGGGTTTTGGTAGAAAAAATGTCATAAAAACTCATTCCACCGTGGGAATCCTCTAAAACCCAGTGGAATGGAAGTAGATGGAGTGATTGACATGTTGACCAAGGATCAAGACTGAAAAAGTTGTTTTGGTGTGTTTAAATTGATGCCCTAGGTGACTGTAGCAGCATTTTTCCTTGTTATTTTTGCATTTCGGTTATTGGTTAGGGCAAACTTTTCAAAACAACCTAAACCCATTCTGGAGTATGTTGTGGGGAGGCATAATGGGTATCTATTTCATGTCTAAGAGTTGCATTTGGATGTCTGTATAAAAAGATATTGGGACTGTTCTCTGTTTGTAGGGCTACTTGCCTTTCTTGAGGTTTGTGAAGGAACTACTAATTCGAAGTTCGATGCACCTTTGCCAATGGATGGGATGGCTTCTAATACATGTCTAAACACCATTTCCAAGAAGAATTCAAGAACTTTAACTGCTGTTCCCACTTTTCCATGAAGATCCTTGTTTTTGGGCTCATTGGTGTAGTTGAACTCTACCTAGTATGAAGTTGATCTTTTCCTCTGCATCAGTATTGCATTCTTGTTTCAAGATAATACATACTTGGCCTCTATTCTTGGTGGAGTTTTTTTTCTTGAAAAATACAATGTTATGTGTAAATCTCTTGTGTTTGTTGATTTTCATTGTTGCTGATTTTTCATGTTTTAATCTCCATTTGACATTCTACTGTTAAAAATTAGATTTGTAGTTTAATTTTTGATTTCCATATTATAGTGATTTTCTTTCATTTCTAACATTTGGCATCAGATCTTGGCCAACTTTGCTTTTGGGTGGAAGTGTGAAGGTTTTTCTTGATGTAGTGGGAGTTCTAGTTGAATTTATTTTGTAGATTTGTGTGTGGAAGACATGGTTGTATCTACATCTCGATTAGATATTGAGAATTTCAATGGAACTAACTATGAGTTGTGGAAGCTAAATATGGAGGATCTCCTTGAAGAGAGGGATTGATGGTTAGTTGCAAAGAAACCTGACAAAATAGATCAAGATGAGTGGGATAAGATAGATAAGAAAGCATGAGGGATAATCTGGCTTTGTTTTGTAGATTTAGTTATGTTAAATATAGTTAAAGAGTCCACTACATATGCCCTATGCAAACATTTGGGTGAGATCTACCAAGCCAATAGTTTGGTAAATAAATTATATTTGAAAAGAAAATTGTTTTGTCTGAAAATGAAGGAAGGCGATTCGATTAATGAACATTTAAATACTTTTAATTTGATTTTTAGTCAATTAGTCTATGTTGATGTTAAGATTAAGGAAGAAGATAAATGCATTATGTTTCTTTGTTCTTTGCTTGATTCATGGGAGAATTTCATTTTTGTTATTAGTGCTAATCTTGAAAATCCCAAGCTAGATGCTCTTGTTACAACATTGTTGTTACAAGAAATGAGAGAAGACTTTGGATAGCTTAATGAATGCTCTTAATGTTAGGAAAGGTCCAAGGAAAGAGGTGGATTTAAAGGAGAACAAAAGGGGCCTAAAGACAAGTCTAAGGGTAGATCTAAAATTCTTGGTAAAAAGAATAAAATGAAGTGTTAGAATTACGCAAAGAAGGGACACATAAAGAAGGAATGCAAAAATAGAAAGAAACAATATGATTCCACTGCAAAAAATTCCTCAGAATTAGGTGATTAAGCCTTATTTTTTTCATGTAATATTGTTTCTAATGAACACTAGTTGGTTGACCCAGGATGCTTATATCATATGACTCCTCATAAGAAGTGGTTTTCCACATATGAAGAATATGATGGAGGTGAAGTCTACCTTGGGGAAAACAGTTCATATCTAATAGTTGGATGGGGAAAGGTAGAGTTGTGTTTCAATGATGGGAGGATAAAAACCCTCCCTGGTGTTTTACATATTCCTAGATTAACAAGAAATTTAATTTTTGTATATAAGTTGAATGATTCAAGAGTGCATGTAACATTTGATAAGAATGGTTATATATTAGTGGGAGGAAACTCGGTGATAGTGAGGGTGATAAGATTGGGAGCTCTATTTAGGCTAAATGCCACTACTTTATGTAAATACACCAATGTGACTAAAAAATCTAAAAATACATGTATGTTGTGGCATCGTAGATTGGGCCACATAAGTGACAAAGGTTTAAAAACCATTATGAATAAAAAATTGCTTGAAATGTTTTCCTATTTCAATGAGTACTTTGATTTTTGTGAGCATTGTGTGTTTGGAAAAAAAATAGAGCATCATTTCCTTCAGGAAGTAATAAACCAAAGAGTAAATTAGAAACTATTCATACTGATATGTTTGATCCTATGGATATTAATTCTATTGGAGAACCTCAGTATTTTATGTCCTTCATTGATGATGTTTCAAAGTTTACTCAGATTTCTTTTATGAGATAAAAATCTAAAGTTTTCACTAAGTTTAAAGAGTTTAAAGTCTTAGTAGAGAACCAATTAGAACATAAGGTAAAAGTTTTAAGATCTAACAATGGAGAGAAATATTGTTCTAAGAAATTTAAAGAGTTTTACAAACATTCATGTATAATAACACAAAAGACTACTCCTTACACACCTCAATAGAATGGGGTTACAAAAAGGATTAACTAAACTATAATGGAAAGAGCTAGGAGCATGTTAAGTGGTGAACGGTTAGATAGATGCTTTTGGGTAGAAGGTGTGAGTACTACTATTTACTTGATTAATAGATCTCCTTGCAAGGCTCTTGATTCAACACCTTATGAAGTGTGGATAAGTAAGAAACCTTCTATTTCACATTTAAGGGTTTTTGGTTGTGAGGTTTTTATTCATGTGCCTAAAGAAAATCATTCTTTGTTGGATCCAAAAGCACATAAATGTATCTTCATTGGATATTGTGAGAATGTTAAAGGTTATAAGCTTTGGAATCCTCTAACCAATAAAGTTTTCTATTATAGAGATGTGATTTTTAAGGAACTTAGAGCTATTTCTAATCTTGAACAACCAAAAGATAAAATAAGGGAAAAAGATAGTGAATTTTGAAATTAATCAAGAAGATGCACATGTAGAAGAAAAATGATGGATTTGAGGATGGAGAGGAATAAGAGGGTTCAAGTGGGATTTTTGTGCATGATGATTCTAAAGTTAATGAAGATGTTGAACATGCTGAAGAAAAAGAGGAAGAATCCCTTACTCCATCCTTGAGAAGATCCACAAGGCAACGGAATATAGTTGACAGGTACATCCCACTAGATTTTCATTGTGTATTTTCTTTGTTAAGTACTGACGATGAACCTAGATCCTACAAGGAAGCTATTTTTGTAGATAATAGTGAGTCTTGGAAACAAGCCATGAAGGAGGAGATGATGGCTTTAGACTCTTGTGAAACCTGGGATCTTATTTATTTTTCTAAAGTAAGGAAGGCCCTTGGATCTAAGTGGGTCTACAAGAAGAAATTTGGAGCAAATAGTTCATTAGAGAAGTACAAGGATAGACTAGTGGCCAAGGGCTACTCCCAGAGAGGGAGTTGAATTTGGTGAAATTTTCTCTCCTATTGCTAAATTATTCTCAATTAGATTTATTTTATCCATAGTTGTGGCTAATGATTTTGAAATTGAGAAAATGGATGTTAAGACTACATTTTTGTATGGGGATCTAGAAGAAGAATTTTATATGCAACAACTAAAAGGATTTGAGGTAAAAGGGAAGGAACACTTAGTATTCAGATTGAAAAGATCCTTTTATGGTTTGAAACAATCACCCTGGATGTGGTATCAAAAAATAGATTCTTTTATGTTGAAATTGGATTTTATAAGAAGCGAAGAGGATCACTGTGTTTACATTAGATGTATCGATGATCATTTACTAATTGTTTTTGATTAACGGTAAAGTAGGTTTTGAAGGGACAACGAAACCCTTTACAAAATGCTATCCATCAAATAAGACATAACCAACTGAAGCCAAATAGTCGCCACAACAAACATCATCAAAAGAAAAAGACTATTAAACTAAAACAGAGAACAACAAACAAATGACATAAACATAAAGGATTACAACTACTTAAGAGTTTCAACAACTTCCATTTCTTGCTTTTTAAAATCTTCATGGAATTTCACAAACCCCAACGACTCTTTCTTCTCCACATTAAAAGTTTTTTTTCTTTCTGGCATGGGTGTGAGAACTCAGACCTACTTGTTCAATTTTGTCATCTTTATTATTCCCTTGCTTCAGGTCTTCTCTTGGAGATCTTTGATTTTCTCAATAAGCATCTTAAGCCCAGCAACACTATTTTTGATGGTATTATGGATCACCTTCAACATATGCTCCAAATTATCTTTGATACATTTGAAGTCTTTTTCCAAGGCCTCCATCCTATCATCCACATTTTTCTTCCAGTTATCCAAATTTGACCAGTTCATCTTAACGTACTATTGGAGGTTTAAAATCTCCTTCTCCATACTATTAACTCTAGGAATAGTCTATGACCCCTTCAGGATATTAACGTCCTTCTCATTCTGAAGCTGGTCATCCTTGCCATAGATTTTATGAAGAATAGACAACTTGAGATTAATACGATTTATCTCAAGATAAAACCATTTGGACAGAATGTTATGAGCCATGATCACCTCTCTAACAATACTTAGGGTATTAGAAACATCTTCTCTATTATTGTCTTGAGCAACATGATCCATGAAGTCCTCGAAAATAGGCATAGTGATGTCTGGGATAGGAGGGAAAGGGATTCCCACATCCAGCTCTGCAATGAGTTAACCCTTCCCTTTCTTATTACCATCAGGGTTAATCTCATCCCCATCCTTGTTCTATTTTTGTCCCATCTCCCCCATTTCCATCTCCTGGTCTTCGGGAATATGGACTTTAGCTTTCCCTTTTTTCTTATCCTGCTTCTTCACCTTATCCCTCTGCAAAGTGGCTTTAGTATTCATCCCATCACCTTTCTCACTCCCAATATCATAACCATCAGACCATGATATGGAAGCTTTTCCTTTCCCCTTCTTACTTGGGGTGTCAACCTACAACTTTCTTTTTCTCTTCATAGGGTTTTAACCTCTTCAAATTCAAAATACTCAGGGTCTGGGGAGTGGACCAACACAAAATCAGACTCCCCAGATTGATCCCCTTTTTCCTCCTCATCATGATCAATATCCTCCATGGATTCAAAAGCATCAGTATCTATATACTCAACCACCCTAGGGTTCTTCTTCTTAGATTTCACATTTCTCCCCTAGATAACTCTACTAGGAGTGAGGGTTTTAATGTGATTGCCAGTCAGAAGGATAATGCCTTCCTGAATGATATGGATTTTAGGAGACTTTATATTGTCACTGATAGAACGATCTAGATAAATTAACAAGTAAAATAGAAAAGAAACAAGTATTTTATGCCTAAAGTGATTGAGAAATGTAAAATGGTACCCTTAAAGAGCTTTGTATCTTCCTTCCAAGGTCACATATCTAATGACCATTTCAACAACCGTAGCCCACACAGGTTTTAGTGATGTGCGCTCATAACCAGTAACTTCACCAACCTACTTCATTCTTTATCTTTGAAGAATATTCTCATTGCCTCTTCCCTAGATTTAATGTCTTTAAAGATTTTTCTACCCTCCATAGAAAGGCCTGTCACCTAGGCAATAAGCTCTTCATTTATACTGAACTCCTTTCCAAACATAGTAACCTTTATTTCCCTCTAGCTTTTGGCAAAGGCTTTGGTAACTTTCAGGTCATGGCCATGGAGCCTTTCCATGAAAGGGACAAGGCCACCATCCTATAAGATTCTCCAAACCTAAGGAAAGTTGCAGGCCCCAGCATAATTCTCTGGCTTCACTCAGTTTCTTTCATCCCCCATATTCTTAATCAAGGCTTCCACACTATTAGCAAATAACTCCTTTCCGCAATGATTAATTCTAAACTGAAGACTCCGAAGGAAGTTGCTAGAAATAACACCCACAAAGTGTGGGAGTTTCTCTTTCCTTATCATTAAGACATCATGCATTACCTCTGTCATTAGGGATGTAATCATTATCAAATATGGTTCTAGCTTGCGGTGGGATAGTGTTAAAATCATCCCAAAGTTTGAAGTTTTTATTATTGATTCCAATATTTGCAAAGACATCAACGAGTTTGTTTCCCTCATGGTACATGTGAACAAAAACCACCTCATAAAAAAAGTTTGCCAAGTTCAAAGAGTCCTTTATCAACATATCAATTGTCGAGGTAGGACTTTGGACTCCCTTAAGGCATTGAATTATGTTTATGGAATCACCCTCAACAATTTTTTTTGAAACCTATTGAATAAGCAATCTTAATAGCATTGAAAGCAACAACAACCTTGGCAAAGTGGTTAGTCTGAGAACCTAGAGGCACTGCCATAGCAACAAAAAACTTTCCTCTGTCATTTCTAAGCACTCCTCACAACCTGTAGGCCCCAGATTACCTTTGGCTTCCCCATCGAAATTAACCTTGATCCATCCCACAGGCGGGGGTTTCCAAGACACCCAAACTCTAGACTTTTTCATGTTTTTGAAAGGGGTAGAAATATCAAATTGAAGGTTCCATCCCTTCATGATTTAGAGATCACTAGAAGAGACCCCAATATTAGGTTCCTTACACGCCTTCTTGGTTATCTTGAGCATGAATTTTTCATTAGTAGTTGCAATGATTTTGTCCCCCACTCTATCCTCCAAACCTTTTTTTCCCTGAATATACAATTGTTCCTCTCTTTTCATAGCCCCCATGCCACATGGGGAAGCAAGAGAGTCCATAAAAACTTTAAATAGGGTTTAGAAGATGAAGAGATCCATTGCTCCACCATCTCTTTGATGGAATTTGGGAAGACCCAACATACATTCCATAAGGACAACAACTTACTCCAGATGGCTCTAGCAAAGGAGCACCCAATCACAAGGTGAAAAGCATCTTTAGAATCATTCTCACACATAGCACATGCTTTGGGAAAGGCAAAACCTCTTTTACACAAGTTATCTGAAGTAAGAACTTTATTCTGAGCAAGGATCTAAAAGAAGATGTTAATTTTAAGGGTTAGCTCAGGCCACCATAACCTAGCCTAGAAAGGTGGATAAACATTGCAATCCATCATACAATCAAATCCTAAAGAGACCGAGTAAACACCTTGAGGATTATCCTTCCAAACTATCTCATCTTCATCTTGAGTTATAGGAATATGAAACCTAGAGAGAAGGGATTGAAGCCTTGAAGTTTCCATAGGAAAGGAGTCAATATCAACAAACTCTTTCTAAGAACCTTCCTCTATATACTCAACCACCCTCCTACCAAACATAATGATGCATCTACCCTTTATGGGTCTGGCCCATTCACAAGAAGAAAGGGGCAATTGAGAATCTATATGTCATCCCAAAACATAATAGAAGATCCATTTTTGAGTTTCCATTTCACCCCTTTTTTAATAATTTAGATCTGTTGTCCACTATATTTTTCCAGATACTAGAACCATTGGGGAGGTATGAACTATCAAGGGAGTCCTGTAAACTTCTGTGATGGGGTAGATATTTGTTCTTCAGAATCTTAGTCCACTCATTATTCTCCTTCATGTAAAGCCTCACGAATCATGTAAAAGCATTTAAACCAACTCAAAAATAAATGAAGTAAATAATCCACTTAAATACAACATCGTAATAACCAAAATAAAAAAGAAGTAAATAATCCACTTAGATACAACTTCAAAGATAAAAGATGCAATTAATCCGCGTCTTTTCCTTTGATACAGTCTTTTGGTCATACATTTGAAATCATAAGTTTATCAATTCGATATATTTTCTAATCTTGCATTTCAGTCACATTGTTTTCAAGAACAATCATTCTAAAATATGAATCTACCTTACTATCATACTTGTGACAGGATCTACTCCATTTTATGTAATAAGTTTATATATATATATTTATTCTCAATCAAATACCCTCCTGTCATTCCAGTGATATGAGCTATGACAAATTAAGTAAAATAAATACAACACAGAACTGGTACTGTCCTACTTGTCATCCAAGATAATGGCTCAAAAGAAAAATAGGAATTTATACAATAATATCTTATTTTCAGATTGTTCTAACTTACTGTCATTCTGATGTCAGGAAACTAATTTGTTTAAACACGCGGTTTATGAACATAAATCTTTCTAAACCTTCCTGTCGCTATGGCGACAGGAACTATAACATAATCTAATAAATGATATTAAAGAACTGTATTGAAATCTGATTTCTGTCATTTAATTGTCTCTGTTTCAACAAGTTTCTAAGCAAAGCTATAAGAATAATTTAATTCAGTTATAGGAACAATGTAATTTCAGCTACAGGAATAATAATAGTTTTGTATATTTTCAAGAGGTTTTGTTCACCAAATAAGAAGTCGATTTGCTGCTCTATCATTGTTTTCAACCAATATATAAAAAAAATACAGTCATACTAATATTGGACAAGAAGTTAATATCAATGATCTGGGGTTTTGTTTTATAGTTTTCATCAAGCAAAGATTCCAAACATGAGAATTACACTCGCTTATGCATAGTAAAGAGGAAAATCGCCAGATCTTAGGCAAGCTGAGTTTTAAACAAGGAAGCGATTTTTATGTTCTAAACTGTCAATCAACCAAGCAGAATAGCAGGCAACAGGAAGGATAACGACCACAAGGATTTGGTTGGCCAGAAAATAGGAAACGGCTAGCCAAAGATAAGCGGCCAGACTATGAGGGATGGCCAACAATAAGGGTTGGCAGGCTGAGGTTTGGATCGCCAGGTAGTTCAACAGAACAAGGGTCACTCAAACAAAATAGTAGCTCAACTAAATAAAAAAAAAGATTTAAAGACACGGCCGCCCATTTAAATGCAACAAATAAGTAAGAAAAAGAAAACCTGATAAGAAGAAGTCGATTGAGGAAGAAATACAGAAGAAGTAGCTGCCTTTTCTTTTCTCCTATTGTAGACTCCAATTCTCCTTCCTGTCGCTCTGATGAAATGGTTCTCTCTGCAATCGTGGGTAGGTATTCCCAGTTGAGCGATCTGCTCTTTTATTAAAGTCTTGTACTCTTATTTTTAGTGATCAAGAATGTTAGGTCTCAAAAATGCAGGTTGCTAATCCTAAGAGGATGCCAGGCTCTATGCTTAGATTTGCAATGTTTTTAAACTAACGCGACGGAATCAACCTTTAGGGTTTGATGACTCCCTGCACTTTAGGTCCTGCTACACCTAGGCGGGTGAACCTTGAAGATTAAAGCAGACTGAATGTAAATGTCTTGACTAAGTAAATAAATCTACCTATAGTGGCAAATGGTGTAGAATAGATGAAAGCTCGCTAACTAATTCTATATCTAATATCTGATGAGTGGTTGGTATAAATTGTATAAGCAATGCCTTGTTGGGTGAACATAATCTAATGAAGGACTAAGACTAGTGGCTTATAGTGGGCAATAATTCTAACTGTTTGGCACAATATTTTAGTTTATAACTTGTATAAATGTGCAAGGAGATGACTGACAAACTCTTCTTAACAATCCAACCAATATAATCAGATCTCTTATAATTCACCAGGAGGTAATTTAATCCTTTCTTGAAGGAACCAATTGAGTGAAAATATGCAAGAATAACAGATAATATTAATTTGGAGACAGAATGGCAATCCTAATTATATGGTTCTTCTTAGTAATCCAAACTAACACTTCTAGGTTACTGTGATTGATCAGAAGGACTTTTAATTCCTCTAATGGAAACCAATTAATTCAATCACATAGATACAACAAATGTGCATTGACAAATTAACTATATACTTGATATATTAATTTGAATAACAAGGAAATACTGAACTAGAGACAACCACACAATTGAGTAATCTTAACAAACAATTGATGCCAGAATAGAACCACAGAATCAGAGAACTTCAATTTACTTCTTCAATAATAAACTTGCAACATGGTCTTTGAGAAACATTGTAAACTATATGTATTATATTCTACTGCTAATGATAATTCAACATCATATGTTTGAACTTATATAGAAATTCTTGTGAAGAGACATAACTCTTCAAGAAGTCTTTTTAGGAATTAACAAGATTAACATAACAACCATAAAACAACAATGCTTAGGCCCTGTTCAACCACAAGTATAACTGAGAAATGTGGTCTAAGTACTCTTGGCTATGATGTGAATCAGTAAATTCAATGACGTTCCTTGTGATCACATCCATTGTAACCATCCTCTCCAAATGCTTGCAGGCTTCCTCGGATCCAGAGTCTTTGTCCTTAAGAGCTCCTAAAGCTTCATGTAATATTGCTTGACAGTCTCTGCTCCATTCTTCTTTTCTTTTTAATTCTTTATCGCTCTTGAACAATGTGGGCACTCCTGCCTTAGAGGCTTCAACACATTCTTTGGCATCAGTCCTAAGTTGGTCATAAAACTTCTTATGCTGCTCAATCAAATCCTTTGCACTGGAGGTATCTACAATGTCAGAAGTATCTTTGCCACTTGTCTCACTGAGTTTCTCCTGCAACCTTTTGTCCAGCCTCTCATGCTCTTGGATTGCTTTATAATTTTGAGAATAATTATCCCAAAATTGGTTCAGCCAATGCATCATGTATGTATGCCTGTTCTGGAGCACTGTGACAAGTGTATCCATCTGAATTTGAGCTACTTGATCTATGGATGGTGATTGGACACTCTATGAGCTTTCACCCTGGGTTAGTCTCTTTACTGATCCCCTGAAGGTGCTCTTGACAACATCTTTCAAATAATCATTCTCTTTTGTCAATCTCTCACAGCTTAGCTTGTAGGCATCCCTTTCTTTGATCAACATCTGGGCCTGTGCCTTATTCAACTTTGCAACATTAATTCCAATGTCTGCAATGATCAAGGGTCAGTCTCCCCTACCTTCAAAGTCATGACATGGCCAAAAGTTTTCTTAGTGTTTATGATGGCTATCTTTTTGTGGGGAGGATATAGGGCCCATATCATTAATGAATTTTCATCATTGTTATATTTGGTGCCCATATATACTTCATTGACACCTTCTGGAGTGAGCTTGTATCTATCATCTGTAATATTCAGGAAACTATCAAATACTAAAGCAGAATTCAAATCAAGGCCAGGAAAGGTCATTACCCCTGCTTCTTAGAGCAGCTGTCTACCCCTACTAGGGGTCATATCTTGTAATTCATTATCCACTGTTGCTTTCAACATATCAAGTAATTGTCTCTCATTATTGGCAAAGACATCATCAATTGACTCTCTGATTTTCTTCCCCTTGCACTTATATAAAAATGATTTGAATTCTTTGGAATGAATAAATTTATCATCAGAAATAAAAGAATCATAATCTATTTGTCCTGGGTCTTCATCAGCAGGCCCCTCCTCATCGTGTGCTATGACAAGAGGCTGATATTGTTGCATCTTTCTTTTGGACATTTTTATTGTCTGTTGCTGTGGTTCCTCTTGCTCTGCAAGTTCTTCATCACCAGAGGATAACACCTCAATTTATGCCAGCTGCTTCCTTTTCTCATCTAAATCCCTATTATATTGTTCAACCACCAATTCCACCTCAGCCTCTTCTAAATTTCTGATGACATCATCGTGTGGATAGGGGACATGTGTGTACCCACTGAGGTTTTGCTTCCTCCAAGCAAGGTCAATAAAACCTTCAGGGTCAAACCGTTTTCTTATCTAAGCATACCTCATATTATAGTGCATCCGTTTATCCAAAATGAGATTATAACCTTCCTTGGAAACCACAGTGAAATCTCCAAAACACAAAGTACTAGGCATAAAAGATTGTTTGTCATGGGAGCTTAGATGTATCACATTAGACCAATGCATTTGCCTAACTATTTCTAGGTAGGCAATTCTATCGGAGACAGTCTTAGGTAAGATAAAGGGAGTGTCCTCAAAACCATACACTCTAACCATGGTAGCATCCTCGAAACAGTACCAGTCTCCCCAGTTGTGAGTAATAGTAGGAGGACCACCAAAATCTTTTGGTGTAAGGAACCTCTTTATTTCATTTGAAATTGAATACTCACAGGGATGATTGAAATATCTATATAACACTTTGACATAGTATTCCTCAAATTACACATAGCTTGAATGGGCATATCTGCTATCCCATATTCTGGTCCACATCTGTATAGGTGACTTCTGCCCCTTTTGGTCTCCTGGAACAACCTTGAACTCATTTGGCCATAACCCCATTTCTTGGCCATAATAGAGCACCATGTGCATGAGAAGTGAGTAATGTTCAAAGGCAAATGATGGGGCATTGTTCCTTATTGCAGCCAGACCAGAGTCAATTCTATTACAAATATAAGCAGCATAATCAAACTGCCTGGTGTTGTGGCACTGAATGTCAGTAGCTATGACCATCAGAGGAATTGTCATAAAGTCACGGACCTCTGATCCTAGGACCTGGCCCATAGAGTAATAGGTGTATTGTATGTAGGGTTCAAATATTGATACATGAAAAGGAGGGCCATCATCCTCACTGAGAGGCATCAATTCTCCCTCTGACCTGGGCCTGTGAATAGGCAACCTCCACCCATTGTAAGTAGTATCCATTCTCCAGTATTCCTTTTCCAGATCCTCATAAACAATGGGGACAGTACATAAATCATCCAGGTCAAAAACTTCACAGATGGCATTCTTTGATAAGTGTATAATAGGCTCCCCTTGTGGGTTGCATATAGCCTTGAGACTAGGGTTATAATGCTTAGCGAGAAGTTGGAGAAGTTTAACATTTAGAAACACATCAGGAACAACTAATTTACCCAAATTCAAATGCCATGGGTTTGACACTGGAGAATTCCTAATTCTTTTGTTATAATGGAATTTGAAGAGCTCATATCCTCTAATATGAGTCCAAATGTTCCTGAAGTATTTACACTTGTCCTCTAGCTTCTCCACTTCCGCCCTAAGTTGTGCAGACCTTCGGGCTTTGGGAGTTGACCCTGGTAGTTGATCAATCAAGTCTTGGTTCAGTTTTCTGTCTTTTGTTTTCTCTTCAGGGGTTTTGTCAATTTTCTATTTTTTAGGTTTACTTGTGTCACCCTGGGGTTTTCTGCCCTTTCCTTTCCCTAGAGTCTCCATTTACAATCCTTGACAGAAAAATTCAATTTACAGGCTATAGCATAGAAATTTGTATGTATGTACCTGTTATCAGAGGCTTTGATTGAATTCCCCCATTTTCTGCTTCAAGTCTCCACTTTGCTTGCTCTTCTCAAACAATTCTGTCGAACATAATTGCAATGATTTTTGAGTGTTATCTCAGAGGATTTCTTTGCTGTCTGCAATTAATTGTTCGAGCAATTCAATTTTCTTGATCGTTGTGAAATGTCACATCATCATAACTTCTCTCATCGGCATGATTTTCATAATGTCTGGGTGATTTTAATATCTTCTTATGACACGAATGTTTGTTCATGGGTCAATCGCTGTAGCCCTTCAATTGTCTCCTTGACGTCATATTTCATTCGTAAATGTGTATCGGCCAGATATCTTCAAGATCTACCCGATGTAGAAGTGGGCATGGTTATTATCAACGTGACTTTCTCTGTCACTGTGTGAATAACCTTCTTCCCCGATCTCTTGATTGTCACTGATATGATTATCGGGGAGAGTCTCGTCGATGAGTGTAATCCTCATTTCTATTGGAGTAAGATATGTTATTGGAGTAACTTGTTTTAAGTCACCCGATCGTGGTTATCTCCCTGATAGCCTTTCATATCTTTTGATCGGAGAGACCTTCACAACACGTCACTGACATCATTGTGAGTATTGCTTCGGCCAGACTTATAAACTTTGTTCCGATTCATTCGCTTTCGCTGATGGTTCTTATATATGTCGGCATGACTTATATTGAAACACTTTTATTAATCACCGAGACATTATAGCGTCGAAAACTCCTTAATTTCTCATTTCGATACTCATTTCCTACTGATGACCATTGGTTTCCTCCGTTCTATTGGGTGATCGGTGGGAGTCTTACCGAGCTCCTCCATTGGTATGACTTATGCTGTCGGGAAGGTTTTCAAAGTATTCTCCAATGGTCTTTCCTTACACCGATCGGCGTGACCACGTGTTTTCTCTCTGATGAAAGGTCATCGGTGCCACTTTCTTCATCGGTATTCTTTGAATTCTTCTCTCCGATCCTTGTTTTCACGCTGATAGCAATTTCAACTAGTTTCTCATGGATCGGTATAGCTAATATGAAGTCTTGCCGATATTAAGAAATTTAGGCCCTTTACATTGTTTTGTCATAGGATTTTTTTATGGGATATATCAATTGCAATTCTAATTTTGGGTGAAAATGTTTTATGATTTGGTTGGATATGGATGAGTAAGAATACAAGAAAATTTTAAGTTTTCCTGTCCCAACAAAGAATTAGGTTTATAACTGAAGTTCGGATTCTCAGTTTGCATGAACATTCAGCCAATGAATTTAGAGGAAAATTGCTATTTAAAACAGTTTAAAAATAATATCTTCTTGTACAACTTCCTATCGCATGGGTTATAGTAACTCATTTTAATTCTTTTATCAAAAACTCTAAATATAATAATGTTATTTTTAATATTATTTAACTTTTTTAATTAGAACAACCAATTAAATATTCAAGAGAGAGAGATGCAATACAATATTGCATAATTATATATATGATTTAATGTAAAATATCTATTTATTTTGATAATTCAAGAAATAATAAAATAATACTAAAGCACACACATATTTTAATATAATATAATATAATAATTTAATTTTATTTCACATATTGTCTTCCAAACATCTTATAAACAATATTTTATCATTTATTTAAATAACACACAATACATCATTTGAATATATTTTGAAAAGATTTTAAGTCAAAGTAATCACATCATGCATTTGAAAATGATTAAAATCACGCATTAATACAATAAGAACCATTCAGTTAATACATATGGATCTATCTGATGTGTGTGATTGCATCAGGGTAATCCATCCATTAGTTCTTTCCAAGTGGCTAGAACATCTCTACCTCAGCCATGCTCTCGTCTTCGACGAGTACCTGCATCCAATTGCACTCATCTTGATGTTAATAGGTTAGTGTCTCCAAAAACATAGCGAAAGCAAATCATTGCATCAATATTTAATATTAAACAATTTCCAATTTTTCATCAATATAACTCATAATAATTACTTTCACACATTTGAAATTACTTAAAGTAAATCAACGATGGTAAATATTCATTAATCTAGAGTAATCATATTGTTCATAAAAATGAGATGTGACATTCTTCCCCAGTTGGAAGAGACATCATCCCGATGTCTTATTAAACATCAAAATAAATAAGTGTCCATCAACCACAAATAAAGTATCAAGGTGTCATAAAACAATAACATCAACTCAAAGTATCAAAGCATAACTGAACTCAAAGTATCTCAAACAATAATCAAACTCAAAGTATCATAATCCATGCATGAATAAGAAAGCTAAGCTATATCCTCAAATGAGGAAAAGATCTATCAATCTCCTTTACATCCTCCCATGTGGCACTGTCCTAAGAAGACTGATCCCATTGGACCTTATATTGCACCACATCTCTGCTACGCAACTTAATGTTGCGCTTCCCCAGAATTTGAGTGGGCTCCACCGGCACCACTCTTGGATCCTGAACCTGTAAAGCATGCCAATGAAGAATATGTGATGCTTCAGGATGATAAAGCTTAAGTAAAGACACATGAAAAACATTATGGATTCTGGTAAGTGCAGGAGGGAGAGCAAGTGTGTAAGCTAAATGATTAATCACTTCCAGAACTTCGAACGGTCCTACAAAATGGGGAGCAAGTTTAGAGGCTTTGCCAAATGACACTGAACTCTTATGAGGTTTGACCCTCAAAAAGACTTTGTCACCAAATGAAAATTATCTAGGAGTTCTACTCTTATCTGCATAACTCTTTTGATGATTTGAAGCTTGCTTCAACTTCTCCTCGATCAACTTCATCTGATCATCCATTTCTCTTAACATCTTAGGACCAATCACAATTCTATCCTCCACTCTCTCCCAATTGATAGGTGTTCGACACCTACGCCCATAAAGAGCTTTGAAAGGTGCCATTCCCAAAGATGCATGGTATGAATTATTATATGCAAACTCTACTAATGGAAGATATTCCTCCCATTTATACTATTGATCCATACAATACATTCTGAGAAGGTCTTCTACCACCTGATTAACTCTTTCTGTCTGACCATCTGTTTGAGGATGATAAGCTAAACTAAAATTCAACTTTGTACCCAAAGCTGCATTAAGGGTTGTCCAAAATCTATATGTCATGCGAGTGTCTCGATCTGAAATGATCATCTCAGGCACTCCATGCAATCTGAAAATCTCCTGCACAAACTTTTTAGCTAAGATCATAGAACCATTAGAAAGGTTCCCCAGAATAAAATGTGCTACCTTTGTCAGCTTGTCCACAACCACTACGATGACATCATGCCTATTCTTGACATAGGTAACCCTTGAATAAAACCCATGCTTATTACTTGCCACTTGTGCTTAGGGATATTGTGAGGATACAACAAACTTGCTGGATGCACATGCTCAGCCTTGACTCACTGGCATTCCAAACATCGAGCTACAAACTCCGTCACATCCCTCTTAAGTCTAGGCCAAAAGTATAAAGGTTTCAAATCTTCGACCATCTTCGTCACTCCAGGGTGACCTGAATAAGGTGTATTGTGAATCTCTTCAAGCACTAACTTCCTCAACTCTCCTAAGTTAGGAATATACATTCTCCCATGATATCTCAAAAGTCCATCTGATTCAATCACATAACTGTCAAACCTGTGATCTAAAGGGTCTACTTTTAAAGCTTATTTTACTCTTTCATAATGCTCATCCCCTTGAAGATTCTGAATCACTTTCTGTTTCAAATTGGATCTCATAGAAACAATGGCAGTCAGATATCTTCTCCTACTAAGAGCATCTGCTACTTGATTCTCTTTTCCTTTTATATACTCAATTCCAAAGTCATACTCAGTAATAAATTCTAACCATCTTCTCTGTCGTGCATTAAGGTTAGGTTGAGTAAATATATACTTGAGCCCAAGATGATCTGTCTTTAACTCAAAGGGCTTACCTAGAAGATAATGCCTCCACATCTGAAGTGCATGAACTATGACAGCTAATTCAAGATCATGCACTGCATAGTTGAACTCATGTAACTTTAACTTTCTTGACTCATAAGCAACCACTTGCTCATTCTGCATCAACAATCCTCCTAATCCTTCCCCTAAAGCATCTGTTATAACTATAAAGTGCCCATTAGGTTCTGGTATGGTCAGGATAGGAGTAATTGTGAGCTTTTCCTTTAGTACTTGGAAAGCTTGCTCACACCTTTCTGTCCATTCAAATTTCTTACCCTTCTTTTAAAGTGTGGTAATCGGTGCTGCTATGGTTGAAAAACCTTCCACAAACTTTCTGTAGCAACGTGCAAGTCCCATAAAACTTCTGACTTCTATCACACTCTATGGTGCAGGCCATTCCATGCTTTTATCTTCTCAGGATCAATTGCAATCCCTTCTATTGAGATCACATGACGAAGGTAGTGCACTTTATCTTGAAAGAATGTACACTTAGATAATTTACCATAAAGCTTTCTTTCTCTCAACCGTTGCAAAACAATCCTCAAATGTCTTTCATGTTCTTCCACTAATTTAGAGTATATCAATATGTCATCAAGGAAGATTAACACAAAATCATCTAAACAATCTCTAAAAATGCTATTCATCAAATTCATGAAAGCTGCTGGATCATTAGTCAACCCAAATGGTACTATTGTGAAATTGTAGTGACCATATCGAGTCCTAAAAGCTGTTTTAGAGATGTCCTCATCCTTAATCCGCAATTGGTGATGACCGGATCTAAGGTCTATCTTCGAGAGCACTGTTGCTCCTTTCATCTGATCAAAGAGCTTATCTATCCTTGGAAGTGGATACTTGTTCTTTATAGTAGCTTTGTTAAGCATCCTATAATCAATGTATAATCTCAAAGTACCATCCTTCTTTACAAAGATGACCAGTGCGCCCCATGGTGACACACTAGGTCTAATGAACCCTTGATTTAACAACTCCTGTAATTGCGCCTTAAGCTCATACAACTTGGTTGTAGTCATTCTGTAGGGTGCCTAAGATTACAGCTCAGTCCCTGGTAGCAAGTCAATCGAGAAGTCAAATTCTCTCTTTGGTGGCAACTCTGTCAACTCTATAGGAAATACATCTCTAAAATCTCTAAGGATTGGATAGTCATTGAACACTGGTTCTTCTTTATCAAGGTCCTTTACTTGGACAACATAAATGGCACATCCTTTCCTTTTGGCTTTCTTCAATTGCATAGCTGAGATTTGTCTAAGCTCTAAAGGTCTCTTTGTTCCATTAATTTCCACTTGATTCCCCAAGTCATCCAAACATCTAACAACCTTGTCTTCACAGTTTACTAGAGACTTATGTTCAGTTAACCAGTTGATTCCCAGAATTACATCATTAGAGCCTAAAGGTGCTACATATAGATTCACTTGTGTCTGAAAACTAGGAAGCTCTAATTCACCGCAAGCTAGACATGAGTCTACCCGCTTTTCTGCACTATTGCCATATTGTACCATCCAAGAGTTTTCCATATGTCCAGGTCTAATAGATAACTTAGATACTACTCAAGGATCAACAAAATGTTTTGTGGCTCTAGTATCAATCAAAATAGAAACAGGTAGTCCATAGAGCTTACCTTGGAACTGAATAGGTGCTGCTTGAAACTCTGCTTGCCGATTATCCACCGTGGCATGAATCTGATGCTGCGGTGCTCCTTGCTGATTCCTGATTCCTCTTTTCTGTGGACATACATTTGCATAATGCTCTCCTCCACAGTTGTAACATCCACCCTTAGGTCCTCTCGGTCCTTCAAATTTTTCCCTCTGATTGTTGTTTCTGTTGTTATTGCCACCTCTTTTGTTTCCACCATTCCCATCTTGAGAATTATTGCCTCTCGTTAGATTCTTGATCTATTTATTATTTCCCTGGTTGTTATTCTTTTGATAGTTCTACTAATTATTCTATGGATTCTTACTTGGAAACTTAGCAAACCAATTAAATATTCAAGAGAGAGATGCAATACAATATTGCATAATTATATATATAATTTAATGTAAATATCTATTTATTTTGATAATTCAAGAAGTAATAAAATAATACTAAAGCACACACATTTTTTTTTGATTCGTAAAGATTGAGATTTGTATTGATTTTGGAGTAGAAATTTACAAGCAGGTGCCTATAAGCTGTTTTCCTGCAAATCACAAAAAACTAACTTCCATAGCTTATTCCGAAAGGCCTAATAGAGCCATATACTCAAAATTGCCATTAAGGCTTACTAGACACAGAGACTTAGCCATAAGGTGATTACCTACTAACACTTATCATAGAGAACTGAGGATGCCAAAGATCGAGCTCTTAAAGCAGGCCAAGCTCCCTTGCCAGGGATTGGAGCTTGCTGACCCAAGCCACCTCCCCATTGTCCCTGTCCTTGATCAACATATTTTGAAGAAAACCATATACTTGAAGCACACGTTCCTGGTGCTCGATCAAGGCCATACCTTTCAGATCAAGAACGAGGGGAAAAACTTTTACCACCTCCAGAGGGTCCTTCGGGGTCGTGATGTCTTTTGGGCGGGGGATTCCCACCCCAGGGATGACTGCACCGAGCGTGAGATTGAGGCCTCCAAGTATTTCTGGTTTAAACAGTTTCAACATCAATCCTTTCACTGCTTCCTTCACCACCCCTGCATCCAGGATGGAGGCAAGAAACCGGGAGGAGACATTTGTGTCTACCCTATAGAATTCATCTGTTGATAGGAAATCTTTCCCCAAAATGATCTTCACTGCCGGAAGTAGAAGACCTTCATGCCTCCACAGAATTCGTTTGAGTCTTTGGTCCGTAATGGCTCCTTTGAAAGCCATATGATGGACAGAGCTCTCCAGTTGGACAGGAGTTGCCAAACCCAAGTTTAACAGACCATTTACCAAAATCTTAGCAATGAAGCCTAAACCCTCTGCCATTCTGCCCACTCTATCAAAGCCACAGGAATTTTTGATCGAACGAACAGGCTGACTGTAGATGATAAAGGTGAAGAAAAGCATCTGGATGCTTCTTTGTCAGACTCCAAATGTTGTCTTCATTCATTTGATAGCGGGGAGAGGAGGGGAAGGAGGATCCTCCAATGGATATGGAGCGTGCGACTGGTCAATTCAGACGTATTCGAAGAGGCTGCAAAACAAAAAATGATTAACTGAGATCATCGACGGGGAGTGTCTTGCCATAATGCTTGGGTTATGGCCACGGCCCATCCATGATATCATGGATTGGGTGCCCACCCTACCACCCTAAAAGCACACACATATTTTAATATAATATAATTATTTAATTTTATTTCACATATTGTCTTCCAAACATCTTATAAACAATATTTTATCATTTATTTAAATAACACACAATACATCATTTGAATATATTTTGAAAGTATTTTAAGTTAAAGTAATCACATCATACATTTGAAAATGATTAAAATCACCCATTAATGCAATAAGAACCATTCAATTAATGCATATGCATCTACGTGATGTGTGTGATTGCATCAGGGTAATCCATCCATTAGTTCTTGCCAAGTGGCTAGAACATCTCTACCTCAACCATGCTCTCGTCTTCGACGAGTACCTGCATCCAATTGCAATCATCTCGACATTAATAGGTTAGTGTCTCCAAAAACATAGCCGAAACAAATCATTGCATCAATATTCAATATTTAAAACAATTTCCAATTTTTCATCAATATAACTCATAATAATTACTTTCACAGATTTGAAATTACTTAAAGTAAATCAATGATGGTAAATGTTCATTAATCTAGAGTAATCATATTGTTCATAAAAATGAAACGTGACACTTCATCAGTCTCCAAGCAACTTTGGCCATCAAAGCCGAGTTGAAATCCTTAGTCTTTCTTATACCAATACTCCCTTTTTTTGGGTCTACAAATTTTATCCCAAGCAACTAGCGAAATTCTCTTTCTTTCTTCCATTCCTACCCATAAAAGCTTCTTCTGAATTTGGTCCATTTTATCAGCAAACTTTATTGAAATTTTGAAAAAGCTCATAGCATAAACATGCAGATTTTGAAGAGTGGCTTTAATCAACATCACTTTCCTAGCTTGACTGAGAATGACCCCTTTCCACCTAGCCAATTTGGATTGAAATCTATCCAGCAATTCCAATTCCAAAATTTTATTCACAAATAGGGGCTTGCCTAAGTATTTGGAAGGAAAATCTCCCACCAAGCACTGAAGGATACATGCAATCTTAACTTGACGGTGAATTGGCGTATTTAGGAAAAAGATTGTACTCTTAGGAAGGCTAACACTTTGGCCAGATGCCTTTTCATAGTTCTGCAAGATAAGTTTTATAAGTCTAGCCTCTTAACATATGCTTCCCCTCAAATGATAGATCATCAACAAATTGTTGATGCAAGCAAGGGAGACCAACTGAAGTAGGATACACCCCTTTCAACCTACTAGCATTTACAACCTTGAGAATTTTTTGGCCTAAAGCTTCTGCCATAATAATACACAGAAAAGGGGAAACATGGTCTTCTTGTCTGATGTTAAGCTTTTAAAGAAACCAGAAGGGGAACCATTAACAAGAATTGAGAACATAAGAGTAGACACCATTTGAGAAATGAGGTCTAGGAATCTATTCGAGAACCAAAACATTGTCTTAAATTTCATCAGAATGTACCATATCACCCTATCATAGGCTTTCCACAAATCCAACATGAGGAGAAAACCACCCTTCTTGTTAATAGACATAGAATGAATATTTTCATGGACTGTTATGATGGAGTCCAAGATTTTTCTACCCAGGACAAACTTGCTCTATTGGTAATAAACTTTGAAATGATCTTATAGACTGAGTTGCATAGGCTAATGGGTTTAAATTCAGTAAACGAATCAACACCCTATTTTTAGGAATGAGGACCAAAAAGGTTGAGTTCAGCTCCTTCAAAAGTTTTCTACTACCAAAAAATTCTTTAGTGGCAGCTATCATATCTCTTGCAACAATGTCCCAATAGATTTGGAAGAAAAAGTGAGGAAAACCACCCAGGCCCAGAGCTTTATTTCCCTCAAAGATGAAGGCTGTATTTCTAATTTCTTCATATGATGATATTTTAGATAATTGTAGGTTCTCCTCATCCACAAGGATTCTAGGTATAGATTTTAGAATATCAGTCTCCATATCCAGGTTTTCATCAATAGATAGGAGGCCTTTAAAGAACCCAATAGCCGCTTCCCTAATGTCCACATCCTCATTAATTCAAGATCGTTTCATCATAATAGATTTGATTCTGTTGGTAGATCTGTACTTAAGAGTAGACATATGGAAAAATTTAGTGTTATGATCTCCACTCTGCAGCTAGATAGCTCTCGATGTTTGCTTCCAAAATTCTTCTTTAGCGATAATGGAATGGAGCTCAGTAGGGAGATCATTTTCTAGCTTCAACAACCTAGAGTCCATACCTTTTAATTTAATTTCTTTCTAAATAGCATCCAACTTATTCTTAATATTCTCCTTATTCTTGAAAATATTCCCAAAAGATTGCTTATTTCATCCCTAAACATTAGTTTTGACATGGGAAAGTTTCTTGGCAACTCTATACATAGCAGATCCCTTTACCTTTATGTTCCACCATTAAGCTATTTTACTTTCTAAATTAGTATATTGAGTCCACATTTTCTCAAACCTGAATGGGAAGCTTTTCTTCCTCCCCTTTTATCAACATATAGAATAATGGGATAATGATTTGAACCAAGTCTTGTAATAGCAGATAAAGAGTAGAAGTAAGAAGATAACCAATTACAAGAAAGAAGGGCACGATAAAGTCTCACCTGAATGAGAGAGGTGCCAATTCTTCTATTAGTCTAGGTGAAGTTAGCACCTTCAGATCCATATCTAAGAGAGCTTGATCGTTGATGAAGTAGATTAGAGCATTCCTACTATCCCTAGGGAGTTGAGACCCTCCCAAATTTTCATTATCTTGAAGAGGGATATTGAAATCCCCCATCACTAGCCAATCACTATTAGGATGGATAGATTCAAAAGTTCTAATACTAAACCACACTTTTCTCCCAGTACTTTTGATATTAGGGGCATAGATATTAGATGAAATCCATGAAGTATCATCCTTGAGGTGGGTAAACTGAGTAGTGACATGATTAGAATATTTAAAGAGAGAAACACCCTTGACCAATTTAGGATTCCAAAAAGTGGCAACACCTTTAGAGGCACCATTAGCACTAACGCCATGAAAGCCACTATCCTTAAAGAATCTATTTTCAAGTTTTTGAATTTATCAACATGCATCTTAGTTTCCTAAATTAGCAGAATATCTGGCTTATGCTCCTGAACAAGGTTGGATAGGAGGTCTTGCTTATGAGCATTACTTAACCCCCTTATGTTCCATGAGATAATCTTTATTGCCGGGATGATGGTGTGCTCTTAGAGCACAATTTTGTGAGGGTATTTTGCAAGCCATCAACCATGTCTCCCTTAACATTTCTTTCCCTCACAATTTTTTTTGTGAATCTTCCTATGGTCTTAGGGTCCAATCCACAATCCACAACCTTCTTTTGTCTAGTGCTGATCCTCTAGCTTCTTCCCGGGGGTAGAGTATTTATCAGTTTTCTTCCCCTTAGTCTTGGATTGGCTATCAACTTTACTTATTTCCTGCTTCTCACCAGTTTCTCTTTTCTAGTTTTCTCCCTGATCTCTTTTTGGGATATCCATTTTTGATGCCACCTCCTGGTTGAGAGGAGGGATATTTTTTTCCTTATCATTCACTATAGGTGAACCATCCATAGAAATCCCTTCTATATCATTCACCTAATCTAATGGGACATCCTTTAGAGTTTCACCCTCCTCTACAATTTGAAAGTTTTCTATCAGAGTATCATCCACTATCTTATATGCGATCTTCTCTCTACCCATTCCTTTCTCTTCACCAACAATGTTGAGTTGAGCAGAGTTCTCCTCCTTTCCCACATCCTTTTTTTGAGGGGAAACCTTCGAAGGGGTTTCTTTCTATTTAGGGTTTTCCTTTACATGGTTTCCCATTTTAGTTTCACCCTTTCCACTCTCTTCTTTCTCCTTCCACACCTAAGTTGTATTTTGGGTTTTTGGGTAGGGCACTATTTTTCCCAATGACCCATTTTCCTGCACTTAAAACATGCAAAGGGGATATTTTCAAACTACATCACTTGCTTCAAGTCCCCCAAATTTAACTTGATGGTAATTGAAGAGGGGATATCTATTAACTATTCCATGCAGACACAAATCATAGAAAAAGCCATCCTTCTTTTCGAAGCAGTCATAGACTCAATGGTTAGGAGCTGGCCAAAGGCACTCACTATACCCTTAAACACCTCCTCATCCCAAAATTCCAACAGTAAGCTAGAAAGTCTAACCCACATTGGGGTCATGTTAAACATGCTCTTAGCAGCACCAAAACCCCTATCCCATTTTCTCAAAGCCAAGGTTGACTTACCAATAATCCATTGTCCTCCTACTAGGATGTTACATAGGTCTTCTTCACAAACAAACAAAAAAGAGAAGAATTCCTTTGGCATAGCTGTAATATCAACCTGGCCTTTCGTTCTCCATATTTTAGAGGCCCAAGCCCTAACCCCTTCAATATTAGGTCTTGGCCCTATAAACTTTCCAATCAAAGTCTGCTCCATTTTTGAAATACCCTTATCCACAATGCTATCAGGAACATTAATGGATATCTCTCCAGAGAAAGGGTCAGATATATCCCTCACTAGTAGAGAAGCATTTTTCCCTTAATGTCTACTCCTAAAAGCAAAGCCCAAGGCATGGGCCCCAAACCATTCTCCAATGAGTTTCCCAAAAATTTCTCCTTAGAAAAATCCTTGAGATCCTCGCTCTGACCATTCCCAGAGGACTGACCCATAAACCACTTAATGGGTTTCTCTTTGATTTTTACTTCTGATAGGCCCACTCGATGAGATAGTCCCCTGGGGTTAGGTGGTTTATCCAAGCCTCCTAGTACCAACCTTATCTTGTCTGGTCCTATTGCTTCCAAGCTCTGGACTCCATCTGAGTCCTCACCAAAAGCCTTACTCCCCTTTGTAGAATGACCGTCAATTCCTTTTCCACCATTCTCATACCTTCCTCCATTCTCCTGCAAACCATCACCATCCTCCATTCTCTCACTCTAGGAATCCCAATTTTTAGGATTACAAGGATAACTCATATACGAATTGTTTCCTTGTATGTGGATGACATATTTTTTATTAATACCAAGGGTATGATTAGTGAGATGAAAGATGGAAGCACAAATTTTAGGTGCATTTGAGATGAAGGATCTAGGGGCAGCAAGGTACATATGGGGAATGGAAATCGATAGGTATCATCAGAACAGAAAGCTATTGTTGTAAAAAAGTATGTGAATACTATTTTGTAAAGATTTAATAGGCAAGACTATAAGCCAGTTAGAATTCCTTTACCAGTTGGCACTAAGTTTACATTAGATATGTGTCCTGAGTGTGAAGATGATTTTGAGGATATGTCTAATGTGCCATATACTAGTGTAGTAGGAAGTTTATTGTATGCATTGGTTTGCACTAGGCTAGATATTGCCAAGCAATGGGAGTATTGAGCAAGCTTATGTCTAACCATAGTAGAGAGCATTTGAATTATGTGAAGAGGGTGTTAAGATATTTGCATGGCACTTCTGAATATTGTTTGGTTTATTCTAGTACTAATAGTATGGATAAGGCATTGGACATACAAGGTTTTGTTGATGGAAATTAGGCCGATGATTTGTATAGTCGAAGCTCCACTAATGGCTTGTATTTAATTTGTTTGGTGGTGTAGTAAGTTGGACATGAGTAAGAGGTAGCCCATGGTTTCTTTATCCACCATTGAAGTAGAGTATATGGTTGCTACCCATGTCTCTAAGGAGGCAATATGGTTACAAAGATTGTGTATAAGTATTAGTTTTGATTGCAGGACAATTTAGATTAATTGTGATAACTAGAGTGCAATCTATTTAACTAAGAATCCTATCTATCATGCTTGAAATAAACATGTGGATGTTTAGTACTACTTTGTTTAGGAAATGATTGCAAATGGATAGATTGAGTTGAATAAGATTGACACCCAAGAGAATGTTGTAGATTTGCTTACCAAACCTATGATCATAGAAAAGTTCACTTGGTGCAGAGAGTCTATGGGAATCATATCTTGTACTTAGTTGATTTATGTTTTCCTATGGATGTATTTACAATGTATGGTGTCAAGTGGGAGAATGTTAGGATTAAGGTGCCATAAACCTTATAAATTCGATGTATTTAAGTATTCCTAATATTGTTTGTAAATGAATTCATAAGGGATGGAGGATTCACCAACAACAATAATTATTTTTTATTGGCATGGTGATTAATTATTTACTGGCAACAATAATTACTTATTTATTGGCAGTGTTTACTATTTGAGCATCTTTTATTTTGGAAATATAAATGAGGTGAAAAGGTTAAACTAGGTGCCCATATTGTAGTGGCTATTATTGCGGGTTATAACATGCGTAAGAAGGAATATTTGCATGTAGCTATTGGTAGTCTATGACATCTTGTAAGAACATCTCCTATTTTCAAGGGATTATATGACAAACTAGGTGCCCAAAATGGAGAGATAATTTTAGTAAGTTATGGTAGGCTATAAGAGGTTGTAAGAAACTATAAGAGACTATGTTTAGCATGTTTACTAGATTTCCAAAATGAGACATTGGGATTTGCACAATTTTGGATGCCACATCTTTTGTATTCTCATGTAGTATGCAATTTCTATATAATAAGTGCTTGAGGAGGTAGAGAAGTAAGGTGTTGAGGTTGTAGAGGTATATAGGTGCTAAAGGAGAGTTGGAAGTGATTTTATTGCATTCTTGTTTCAAGATAATACATACTTGACCTCTTTTCTTGGTAGATTTTTTTCTCGAAAGGGTTTCTCCGTGTTAAATATAGTGTTATGTGTAAATCTCTTGTGTTTTTTGATTTTTCTTGTTTCTGATTTTCCATGTTTTAATCTCCATTTGACATTCTACTATTAAAAATTAGATTTGTAGTTTAATTTCAGATTTCCATATTATAGTGATTTGCCTTCATTTCTAACAAATTTATGGACCAATGTGAATGGATTCAAGAAGCCACTTACTTGAAGGCATGCAACATTAGAACTTGTTAAAACTCATATTGTCAAATAAATCAAGAATCAATGTCTATTATTCTAAGTAATGTTGGAGATGAATTTCTCTTTCACATTGGAAATCATGATTCACCTAGTGAAACATGGAAACTCTTGGAGTCCATGCATGAGGTTACAAGGCCTGAAAAATCATTAAATTGATACTTGATCTTTTCACCACTCCTCCGAAAGGAGATGAAAATCGTAAATTATCTTACTAAGGTGAAAACATAAAATCTCAATTGGATGGTTGCAGTTGCAACCTTACTCAAGACAAGCTTCTCTATTTCATTATTCAAATGAATATACATATAAAATCTAAGAATTTTATTTCTATTCTAAATTCAAATATCATAATGAACAAGACATTCCTAGTCTTTTGACTCTCCCTACCCTTCTCATCCAAGAAAAGCAAGTGTTGTCAAACTTTGATTCTATAGAAAAGGCCTCTAAAGAATTGTTTATTCAATATAAAAATAATCTTTTTTCTAAAAACAAGGGTGATAACTAGAATAAATACTCTAAATTCAATGAGTAAGAAATCTTTCTCTAAAAATTACAAGGGAAAATCCCTATAAAGTGCAATAAATGTAGTAGAATTGGACACAAAGAGATATATTATTATGCTAAGGATAATAAGAGGCCTTTCAATAATAATAACTCTAAAAATAACGAAAAGGAAAAATATTCCAATTAGAATCAAAACCAAAATTGGAATAATCTCAATATCAAAATTAAAACCAACCCATTGCTCTCTATATTACATTATCTACCTCTAATGATAATGGGTGGATCCTAGATAATGGTGCATCAAGACATATGGCGTGTATGTATGATATCCTAGCTAATATCCAATATTGTAATAAGAAAATTTACCTAAGAGATAACTTAATCATAGAAGCACAAGGGCAAGGAAAAATTAAAATCTCTAATAAATTTACAAGAGATGTTCTATTTGTTTAAAATTAAGGAAAATTTTCTTCATGCCCAAGAAAATTTTAAAATCTCCAATAAATTTACAAGAGATGTTCTATTTGTTCCAAAATTAAGAAAAATCTCTTCTTGTTCTTAACTTAACCCAAGAAAAATTTAAAATCATTATTCTTAAAGACAACAAATTCATCAAGGATCATAATCAATCTATAATAGCTCAAGACATTAAGAAGAATGTCCTTTATATTTTTAATGGCTTTCAAAAGAAACACGTCTTTCAATCCAAACCAAAAATTACACTCAACTTTGGCATGAAAGACCAGGCCATCTAAGTATTAGAAGTCTAAGAAATACAATTTGTCATGACCTTGTGATTTATTTACCTAGAATAAAAATAAAGTATAAGTATGCAAAGGATTCTTAATAGGTAAATGACACACCTTACCCTTTAAAAAGAACGATATTAACAATTCTTCTAACCCTTTTGAATTGGTCCATAGTGACCTAATGGGACCTGTTGGTTTTTTTTTGAATCAGCATTAGGGTTTGCCAGTTCTAATGCACAGGCAGATTCAGCCAACTGAATACAGGAGGTTGCATGAGCTCCTCCCCTTCACTTCTGGTTCTGCCGCACCAAGGGGGGTGTCCCTATTTGATAAAAGTATGACCTTGACTAGCTCAATGACAGAAAGATATAACTTGACAGCAACAGGCAGAATACTCTCACGTAAGGACCAAGATTTGTATAACAAATCACAAGGTTGGCAACATTCTTGGACATATATGTCTGGTTGGGTATGAGAGTATGCAGGGATCCTAATCCTACTCCTACAACTAACAGGTGGAAGGATGAAATGGTTTGATTTGATTTTTGGATGCAAAGCTGGACATGGTATATAACCTCAACATAGAGCTAGATTGGTTCCTATCTAGGGCTTGGAGTCGGTAGACATACACCTGTGAATGATCAGCATGAACAACTAAAATTGGATTTCAGGGGGATATACATGATATCTGCCTTACAGATATCTCCCAATATAGAGTGTTAAGCTGTCTATACTCATGGCATCCCTATTGCAGTAAACCCTTCCCATTATTCAATCTGAAAATAGTTTAATCTACCCCTTGAGCAGAAGTTAAAAGATTAAACATTCAACATAGGAATTCTATGTTCTAGAATCTCAGACATTCCTTGAATGCCTAGACTCAGAAGAAAGATACATGCAAAACTGGAGACAGAATCAGCATAACACATGCAAACATAGCATTATTCATATAAAATTGACTATGAAATCAGTGGATTCATGCACAAACTTACAACAGGAGATACATAAACTTGCAAGTTTTGCTGCACAGAGCAACCAAAACCAGTTGTATCTTATTACAGAGCCAAAATGTCTAGTTTTCAACAACCTAAACAATGGTAACACAGTCTGCTTATATCAGCCAGAAAGTGTACCATAGCAATTAATTACAAGGCTTTTACAAAAATCTGCCAGATACAGATCCTTCAAAGGAATGGCACTCAAAATTTATTGCAGCAATAGACAAGAGAAGCCTCGAGCCCTGTGCCACCATCTAGAAGTCTTCATTCACAATCGGGTAGCTTAATCACTTGTACCATCGCCCATACTCCTGCTACAGTTGCCATTAATGGCTCAACCACCCGCGACCGCTTGAAAACCGTCGCAACACTTCAAAAAAGAAGTTCCCGCCAAAACGCGTTCTATCGTAGTTTCAAATTATACAGGGAGATTAGTCCCACATTGGTGCCGCGGAGACAACTTTATCATTTTAAAAACACGGCCACATGTATAACAAATGTCGAGCGCTTTTGCCGCGCTCGATGCATAAGCCTTTGTCCAAAGCCTATCACCAAGACCCGAGCCATCGGCACACTCCCAAATCTTCCTGCTGACATCAATAGTCTCTCCGATGCCTATCGCAATTCCCTGTCGGCCAGACTACTACCATCGGACTAGCCAAAAGCTTCCCTGGCCGATAGACCAACTCTCCCCAATGACCAAACAAAACACACTTGTCGCCAAGATATAGACCATCGGCCAAGCATTCCACAGCTCACCCGATCTACCAAGTCTCTCCGATGGCCATCAAAACACACCCTCGTCAGCTAGAAACAGACCATCGGCACAACAAAAATCATGCTTGCCGACAACACACCTCACGCCGATAGTCACCTTCAAAACCTTCATCGGTGAGAATACCTCCGTCAGGCCGACCAAAACTTCCTTCACCGATCGCACACGTTACACCGATGCTCGTTCCAAATCCCTCCATCGGTGATATCAACACTATCGGCCAAACCCAAAGCTCCCCAGCCGATGGACCAAACTCTCATCGATGAAGTCTCCACATTCCTCGCCTGTCGGTATGACCAAAGCCATCGGCGAACAACAAAATGCCTACACCGATAGAACTTGTCACCTCAATAGACACATCCTCCTTGGTCCCATCGGCCAAGCCCCCCATCGTCGGCACAACTCAAAACACTCACACCGACAATACAACACACACTGATAACATCCATCGGCCAAACACAAATGAAGCCTGCCGACGATGAATATCACACCGATGGCATTTCCATCGGCCAAACCAAACACATCGGAGGGAACAAAAAATAGCTTGCCGATGATGCCGATCACTCTGATGAACCAAAAACATAAAGCTCCGGACCTTTGAACCATGAACCAGTTCAAATGGATGGTTAAACCGATAAGTTCAACGCCGAACGGAGCACTTCAAAAAGAACATTTGCCGAACACAAACACAAAGCCTTGAACCGTTGAACCATGAACCAAAAGGGTTCAACGCGGTGGTTCAAAACGATGGTTCAATCATAATCTGAGCACTCAAAAAGAAGTTTCACCGATAGAGAAAGTCACAGCGATGAACAAGGAAACTTAGGGCTCGAAAAGAAAAAACCCTCCAACATCTGTGCTCAGATCCAGACCAAAATTAGTGCCAACACTGGCTCTGTCTGGAGACGTGCAGGTGAAAACCTGTAGCGAGAACCTCAGAATCTCTAGTTTCACAGATTGGGCCATATCTATTGGGCAACAGAGTCAATCATTGCACCAACCTGCACAAAAACTATATTTTAGTCATCACTTGGGTGGCCCCGGGTAGCCAAAGAGGAAGAACCAAAATTTTTTCCTGCCAAATGCCGGATTCCAAACTGAAAGATCCCAATCCCAACTGAAAAAATTGGCATAGTTTTTCCATAAGGTCATTTGCTCAATTAGATATTCTACCACCTTTGACAGCTTGCCACTTGTAGTACTGCCTCTGTCACTCTGCATTTCAAAATCAATCATGCAACCATACATGCTAAAAAATCCTTCATCATTAAGCAACATATGCATGTTATACTCTTTAGATGGTACATCATACTGCTCTTGGCAGTCTTCATCATTTATCTGGCTACTACACACCATTAGGCACTCATCCAGCTGATCCAAAAACTCAAAATACTCAAAAAAAATGAGACCCCCAATATCTACTGATATTGAAAACAAATCCTGATCCACACACCCAATGTTGCACATATCTAAACTAGGTGATGATGAACATCCATTATTCATAGTTTGCAAATCCATAGTATCTTCACAAGAACTGAAGATATCTGATTCATATGCCCCCCACTCACAAACTGATGTAACACCAAGGTCAACAGTCTCCTTATATTCATCATCATCCTCAAAAAGAGGATTAATCCTACACCACTGAAAGTCAAGATTCACAGCATCAAAGGCATCTGTAGACTCATCATAAAGGGGATTAACACTCACCGCAAAGGCCTCTGCTTCTTCTTCATGATACTCCAATTCTTCTTTAGTACTATCAGATCCAGAGTCATAAGAAGAACAAACCTGATCCATGAATTGATCATGGATATCATTTCTATCAACTGATTGCCCCATATACAAGATTTCTGCTGTTTCAATGCATTCTAAAGTTGAGCTATCTGCATCATTCTCCATCCCTCTAATACGTCCTGATGAAACTGATATTGACTGTTGATCCACATGATCACAACCTTGCACAACTGGATCATTTAAACATGATGGCTCTTTGATAAGGGCTGGTATGTAAATATTACTTGAAAAACCATTATTTTCAACTTCATTTGTTGGGCAAAACAAGACATCCTCCTTTATAACAGAAACATCATCAACTTGAAATGATGTAAAAACTGGGACAACAGGGGTGTGAATACTTTGACATTCATTGTCAACTCCTGAATTAAATCTTTCATTAACATCGGGGGCTGCAGGACAACAAAAATTTTTAGAAAACTAACCCTTTTGTATTCCATACCTCCAATTGTTTTCAATATCTATTGCAAACTGATGTGCCTGATGCAATGTGGTGGGCTCCTTGTCTCTTAATTTGTAACTCATTTTCTTATCAAAAGCTCCCAAATAGACAACTAAGCACAGTGCATCATTAGGTCTCATGCATTCTGGAATTCTATTCAATGCCCTCATAAATCTGAGGTTAAAGGCTAGGATCAACTCACCTTCTTCAATATGGATGTACATAAAATTACTAATAACTGCATATTCAGATATTCTTTCACCATATTGTACTAGAAATGCAGATTTAAAACCATGCCAAGAGCTGATAGAGTGAGCTGGAAGATAGGAAAACCAGTCCCTTGCATCTTCATCTAGAGATTGAACAAATAATCTCATAACCACATCCTCATGGTCAATCTCAAAGTCATCTATCACATTCATAAATTGCTGCAAGTGTCTCTCAGCTGATTCATCCTTTATACCATTAAATTTAGGCAAAAAAATTCTGATTTTAGGTGGAAGAGCATTTAAATAGCCACAAATGCCACTGAAATTTATGGGCTTATATCTGTCTATGTTGAAACTTCTTTTATTACATTGTTGGGACTGACTACTATACATTTTTGCACTTGACACTTCACAAGGGTGCATAGGCTAATAATACATCCTTTATGTTTTTGCAACCCTCCTCTCTACTCAGATTTTCTACAAACAATGACTTTAGGCACTCAAAATTTAGACTATTTTTTCAAACTTTCCTAAAGTCCTTTAAATGAGTCTTTTTAGCAATATTGCATGCCCTTTGAAATACAGAATAAGTTCTAATAAAAGCATGCAAGCTCTGCTTTCACCAATGTTTCCCTTTTAACCAGTGCTATCTCACCAAATAGGGAGTCTGTCAAACAATATGAAATACCTGGATATGTTGCAGGAGCTGCAAATTCTTCTCTGACTGATTTTGTTCTTTTATCAGGTTCTTTAATGCAAAGTCACCACCTCCTTGAAGAGGAATGAGCTTCAAACAAGCTGAAGCTACAAATTGATTTCTTTCTTTCTGGGTCATCCACCAGCAGAGTCACATATACAACCTTTTTCTCTACTGCAACAAACACATCCAGGCCTAATTCTTCAATCTCGTAGACTCAAACTTTCATGGATATGACATTGATCTCCCCAGCAGAGTCGCCATTTTTGTTGGTTTTTTTTTTGAATCAGCATTAGGGTTTGCCAGTTCTAATGCACAGGTAGATTTAGCCAATTGAATACAGGAGGTTGTGTGAGCTCCTCCCCTTCACTTCTGGTTCTGCCGCACCAAGGGGGTGTCCCTATTTGATAAAAGTATGACCTTGACTAGCTCAATGACAGAAAGATATAACTTGACAGCAACAGGCAGAATACTCTCACGTAAGGACCAAGATTTGTATAACAAATCACAAGGTTGGCAACATTCTTGGACATATATGTCTGGTTGGGTATGAGAGTACGCAGGGATCCTAATCCTACTCCTACAACTAATAGGTGGAAGGATGAAATGGTTTGATTTGATTTTTGGATGCAAAGCTGGACATGGTATATAACCTCAACACAGAGCTAGATTGGTGCCTATCCAGGGCTTAGAGTCGGTAGACATACACCTGTGAATGATCAGCATGAACAACTAAAACTGGATTTTAGGGGGATATACATGATATCTGCCTTACAGATATCTCCCAATACAGAGTGTTAAGCTGTCTATACTTATGGCATCCCTATTGCAGTATACCCTTCCCAATATTTAATCTGAAAATTGTTTAATTTACCCCTTGAGCAGAAGTTAAAAGATTAAACATTCAACACAGGAATTCTATGTTCTAGAATCTCAGACATTCCTTGAATGCCTGGACTCAGAAGAAAGATACATGCAAAACTGGAGACAAAATCAGCATAACACATGCAAACATAGCATTATTCATATAAAATTGACTATGAAATCAGTGGATTCATGCACAAACGTACAACAGGAGATACATAAACTCACAAGTTTTGCTGCACAGAGCAACCAAAACCAGTTGTATCTTATTACAGAGCCAAAATGTCTAGTTTTCAACAAACTAAACAATGGTAACACAGTCTGCTTATATTAGCCAGAAAGTGTACCACAGCAATTAATTACAAGGTTTTTACAAAAATCTGCCAAATACAGATCCTTCAAAGGAATGGCACTCAAAATTTATTGCAGCAATAGACAAGAGAAGCCTCGAGCCCTGTGCCACCATTTGGAAGTCTTCATTCACAATTGGGCAGCTTAATCACTTGTACCATCGCCCATACTCCTGCTACAGTCGCCATTGATGGCTCAACCACCCGCAGCCGCTTGAAACCGTCGCAGCACTTCAAAAAAGAAGTTCCCACCAAAACACGTTCTATCGCAGTTTCAAATTATACAGGGAGATTAGTCCCACTTTGGTGCCGCGGAGACAACTTTATCATTTTAAAAACACGGCCGCATGTATAACAAATGTTGAGCGCTTTTGCCGCGCTCGACGCATAAACCTTTGTCCAAAGCCTATCGCCAAGACCCGAGCCATCGGTACACTCCCAAATCCTCCTGCCGACATCAATAGTCTCTCCGATGCCTATCGCAATTCCCTGTCAGCTAGACTACTACCATCGAACTAGCCAAAAGCTTCCCTAGCCGATAGACCAACTCTCCCCGATGACCAAGCAAAACACACTTGTCGCCAAGATATAGACCATCGGCCAAGCATTCCACAGCTCACCCGATCTACCAAGTCTCTCCGATGGCCATCAAAACACACCCTCGTCGGCCAGAGACAGACCATCGGCACAACAAAAATCATGCTTGCCGACAACACACCTCATGCCGATAGTCACCTTCAAAACCTTCGTCGGTGAGAATACATCCGTCAGGCCGACCAAAACTTCCTTCACCGATCGCACACGTTACACCAATGCTCGTTCCAAATCCCTCCATCGGCGATATCAACACTATCGGCCAAACGCAAAGCTCCCCAGCCGATGGACCAAACTCTCACCGATGAAGTCTCCACATTCCTCACCTGTCGGTATGACCAAAGCCATCGACGAACAACAAAATGCCTACACCGATAGAACTTGTCACCTCGATAGACACATCCTCCTTGGTCCCATCGGCTAAGCCCCCCATCGTTGGCACAACTCAAAACACTCACGCCGACAATACAACACATGCCGATAACATCCATCGGCCAAACACAAATGAAGCCTACCGACGATGAATATCACACCGATGGCATTTCCATCGGCCAAACCAAACACATTGGAGGGAACAAAAAATAGCTCGCCAATGATGCCGATCACTCCGATGAACCAAAAACATAAAGCTCCGGACCTTTGAACCATGAACCGGTTCAAACGGATGGTTCAACCGAGAAGTTCAACGCCGAACAAAGGACTTCAAAAAGAACATTTGCCGAACACAAACACAAAGCCTTGAACCGTTGAACCATGAACCAAAAGGGTTCAACGCGGTGGTTCAAAACGATGGTTCAATCATAATCTGAGCACTCAAAAAGAAGTTTCACCGATAGAGAAAGTCACAGCGATGAACAAGGAAACTTAGGGCCCAAAAAGAAAAAACCCTCCAACATCTGCACTCAGATCCAGACCAAAATTAGTGCCAACAGGACCTTTACAAATTCCATCTAAATAGATCTCTTTGTGTTCTGACTTCTATTGATGACTATACTAGGGTGATATGCACACATTATCTTAAAATAAAGAAATCTATAAATTCAAAGAATTTAAAGCCTTGATTGAAAATTGATCTAATTAAAATTAAAAATTTAAGAGTAGATAACGGAACACAACATGTAAATAAAGAATTTGAAGAATTTTGTATTTCATGAGGGATTTAGAGGGATCTTACAAATCCCTATTCTCCTTAATGAAATGGCATGGAAAAAAGGAAAAAAAACTTACCTATCATGGAAATGGTTAGATCCATGATGCATTTTGCCAATGTACCTAATTTTTTATGAGTTGAAGCAATGAATACAACCATTCAAATTCTACATAAGGTACCTTCAAAGGCATTAAATCTATTAACACCCTTGGAAATAGGGGAGAAAATAAACTAAGTGCTTGCCACCCAAGAATATTTGGGAGCTTTGCTTTCATTTTCATTCCCAAAAATAGAAAGAAGAAACTTGATCCAACTTCTTTCAAATGTATCTTTGCAGGATATGGAGGGGGGAAAATGCTTAAGACTATGTGATCCTTTATAAAAGGATGTCATATTAAGTAGAAGAATTCATATTATTGAAAAACTTTTATCTTCCATCGAAACTACTCAAATTAAAAATCATGGAGAATCTTCTATTTTAGACGAAGATAATCAAAGTCAAGTTAATGATGGGAAATGAATCTTATGATAAATCTCAAGATAAAATACCTAAATGGGCTCAAACCCTAATTCAAAAAGCTAACCTAGACAATCCTTCTTCATCTAAAATGACTACAAGTCATCATGCATATCATGCATTAACTAATTTCGACGAAAATGAACCTCAAACTTTTGAAGAATCCATTATAGACGAAATAGAGGAATACATAGCAATTAGAGTATGATGCTCTAATTAGGGACAAAATTTCAGATCTTGTTCTTTACATTCAAAAAGAAATATTGATTATCATCAACTATATAAAGTTAATACAACTTAAATGATGAAACAGATAAATATAAGGCAAGACTAGTTGCTAGAAGCTTTACTCAATGACATGGTTTAGACTATTGATGAAATCTTTTCCCTTGTGGCAAAAATGAGAACCAATAGGATGTTTCTTACCTTAGAAACCCAAAATGGGTGGGAGATACACCAAATGGATGTGAAAAATGCATTCCTAAATGGTGTTCTTAAAGAATAAATTTATATGACCCAACGAAAATCTTCTGAATGCCCAGATAAAGAAACCTATGTATGTGAACTCAGGAAATCTTTGTATGGTTTGAAACAAGATCATAGAGTTTGGTATGCAAAAATTAATTTATGTCAATGTCTTGTGTTGGGAATTAAGGTGTCTCAAGCTTGGTAATTCCTTGCATTATTTTGATTGTATTTATTTATTCATTGTCTATGATGTAAATTAATTGTAAATTCCATATTGTCATTTTGTGGGATGTGGCATGGTGATGTGTCATCCTACATGGAAGATGACAACTTGTAATTTTTTCCTTAAATGAGGAGATAGGCGTCGTACTTTGTGGTAGGAATATTTTGCCATGTGTCGGCATCTTAGATGTTGTGTAAGGGAATATTGACCGTAACGGTCATGACAGATTCCTATGACGAAGTAATGACATGTAAGAGTAAAAAATAGGAGATTCTATGATTGTAGACACCCTAAAATGACCAAGTCGTCGCACTACTCGCATTTCGTCATCTGTCTAATCACTGGTATCTCAACATTAATTAAATAATCTAATTATTTAATTAATTTCACCAAATTCCTCTAAATCACATACTTTCGACATTAATTAAATAAATTCTCTTTATTTAATTAATTAAATTAAATTCCTCTGTGATTCTTCCACAATTAAATAATTTATATTATTTAATTAAATCATTATCTTCTTTCCAAATCTCAAGTCTCCATTAATTAAATAAATCCAGTTATTTAATTAATTCATCATAAATTCGATCCAAACAATTAAATAATTCCCAATTATTTAATTAAATCAAATTCATTCTTCCAAATTTAAATAAATCAAATCAAATTTATTTAAATTCTCTCAATCTCCAAAAATAAAATACAATAAAATATTTTATTTATTCTTCCAAATCATGCACAACAATTAAATAAATCTATTTATTTAATTTGCTTTCTTATCTACAAATATCTTTCAAATCTTCTAAAAATAAGTCTTCTTCTCCATGCACACAAAATTAAATAATTTATTATTTAATTTCTCTCAAATCATGCAAAAGCAAATCTAAAGTTGAGTTATCTATTCACTCAACCTTGTTTTTATCAATTTCTCTTAAATTAGAAAAAAAACTTTCTAATTTATAAAAAACATGTCTTAGAAAAGAAAGTGTTTAACTCAAATAAAACAACTTTTGTGTGACACTTGTCTTCTTCTTATTCGTTGCACGTTCCTCAACTGTTCTCCTCCGTTGATTCTTCTGAATTATCTGGACTGTTGATCGATCTTCTTTGAAATCTATATAAACCCCCCTCATCTCCTTCATTACCTCTCTCTCTTTGATCGTATTCTCAGGCATATTTAACAGAGCATTGAGCATACAAAACGCGTCGATTGAGCAACCTTACGATCTTTTAACATTGATCTTTGAGCATATTGAGCACACTGGTGCAGAAGCACCTTGCTCATTAGATTCATTTAATTGGCAAATTTGTAAATTTGAACCTTCAAGTGTAAGAGAAAGAGGTTGAAAATGTAAAAGTTACTAAAAATGCAAAACAAATGCAAATAGGGGAATACCAAAGGTCATAGGGTATTTTGAGTAGTTTCATTCGTTTGGAAAGTTAGAAACTGAAGAGTCTTGTGTAAAATGCCTTATTTACCTTTGTAAATTTGTGGGTGATTGAAGGAATGAAATGGAATGTTAAAAAAACACTGTTTTTCTGTATTTTCTTCAAAAAATTTGTTGTTTTCAGCCCTTGTACGGATCTGTACGGCCTCATAGTATGTACAAGTGTATATATGTGATAGTACAGACAATCACCCTCCATTTCCTTTTCATTTCATGCATTTTGGTTTCATTTTGTGAAAGATATTGCATTTTTAGTAAAAACTGTCAAAACCCTGATTTAGAGTAACCTGTTTTGGGAAAAATGCCATAACTTTTGTTTCCACCATTGGATCTTTATGTAACTTGGGTAAAATGTCTGTAACTATGTTATCTACAATCTGACTAAAGCGATCGATCTCATTTTGTGTTGTGTGGAAGTTATGTATGACTGTTCGTGGCATTTCACAGTGACATTTCTGAGTTTGAACCCTTGTAGCAGAATTACCAGTCCATTTTTAGAACACATTTTCTAAAACAACCCAAACCCATTCTAGAGTATGTTGTGGGGAGGCATAATAGGTATCTAATACATGTCTAAGATTTGTATTTGAATGTTTATACAGAAAGTTATTGGGACTGTTCTCCATTTGTAGGCTACTAGCCATTCTTGGGGTTTGTGAAGGAACTAGTAGTTCAAAGTTTGATCCACCTTTGCCAATGGATAGGATGGGATCTAATACATATCCAAACACCATTTCCAAGAAGAATTCAAGAACTTTAACTGCTGTTCCCACTTTTCCATGAAGATCCTTGTTTTTGGGCTCATTGGTGTAGTTGAACCTTGTTGAATCGATTCCTCTTCCTTGCATCCCATATGCTCTACATCATTTTGGTATCAGAGCTAGCAAAAAATCTGGGAGGAGATGCTATATTTGTTCCTATCACTGAGAAGGCAGGTGAAGAACTGAAGGAAAGATTGTGTTGGTGACCATTGTTTTTGTTTGCTAAGTTGTTTGGTTGCAGGTGCTTATCCATCTAGCTGTAGAAGGATGTTTTCTGAGGTTGTGTGTGTAGGCAGACAAGAGAAGGTCTGTCATGACCATTCTCCAATAGAGATTTGGCTGGAGAAAGATGCAGAGAGAAACCACTGAGGAGAGAGTGGTAGGTGCATAACCAGGATCTGCTGTTGGGTGAGATGAATGGTTTGGTGAGTTGGTGTTATGAAGCAGTGAGAGAGATGGATTCCTGATTGAAGAAGCACTTGATGTTGCAACCTGAAGAGTACTCCATTGATGGGAGTAGAGGGAGCCTAAAGATGCTCTAAGATGATGGTATTTTAGACTTTATTGGTTGGTTGGTTACCTTTCTGTTAATGTGAAGATTGGAAGACTAAAGTTGAAGAAGATGAAGATAAAGACAGAGGAAAAAGATTTTTTGTTGCAAATACATTTCCAAGGGACTTGAAAATTTGGTTGGTTGGTTGTATGGTGTAGGAGCACCTTGCTCATTAGATTCATTTAATTGGCAAATGCTCATTAGATTCATTTAATTGGCAAATTTGTAAATTTGAACCTTCAAGTGTAAGAGAAGGAGGTTGAAAATGTAAAAGTTACTAATAATGCAAAACAAATGCAAATAGGGGAATACCAAAGGTCATAGGGTATTTTGAGTAGTTTCATTCATTTGGGAAGTTAGAAACTGAAGAGTCTTGTGTAAAATGCCTTTAAAAGGCCTTATTTACCTTTGTAAATTCATGGGTGATTGAAGGAATGAAATGGAATGTTAAAAAAACACTATTTTTCTGTATTTTCTTCAGAAAATTTGCTATTTTCAGCCCTTGTACAGATCTGTACGGCCTCATAGTCATGTACAAGTGTATGTATGTGATAGTACAGACAATCACCCTCCATTTCCTTTTCATTTCATGCATTTTGGTTTCATTTTGTGAAAGATATTGCATTTTTAGTAAAAACTGTCAAAACCCTGATTTAGAGTAACCTGTTTTGGGAAAAACGCCATAACTTTTGTTTCCATAGTTGGATCTTTATGTAACTTGGGTAAAATGTCTGTAACTATGTTATCTACAATTTTACTAAAGCGATCGATCTCATTTTGTGTTGTG
This sequence comes from Cunninghamia lanceolata, assembly GCA_027924645.1. Lineage (NCBI taxonomy): Eukaryota > Viridiplantae > Streptophyta > Pinopsida > Cupressales > Cupressaceae > Cunninghamia > Cunninghamia lanceolata. Next base: position 3,884,936 of record BSBN01000231.1, on the reverse strand, counting down.
TGGAAGTTATGTATGACTGTTTGTGGCATTTTACAGTGACATTTCTGAGTTTGAACCCTTGTAGTAGAATTACCAGTCCATTTTTAGAACACATTTTCCAAAACAACCCAAACCCATTCTGGAGTATGTTGTGGGGAGGCATAATGGGTATCTAATACATGTCTAAGATTTGCATTTGGATGTCTATATAGAAAGTTATTGGGACTGTTCTCCGTTTGTAGGCTACTAGCCATTCTTGGGGTTTGTGAAGGAACTAGTAGTTCGAAGTTTGATCCACCTTTGCCAATGGATGGGATGGGATCTAATACATATCCAAACACCATTTCCAAGAAGAATTCAAGAACTTTAACTGCTGTTCCCACTTTTCCATGAAGATCCTTGTTTTTGGGCTCATTGGTGTAGTTGAACCTTGTTGAATCGATTCCTCTTCCTTGCATCCCATATGCTCTGCATCACACACTACTTGCTTGTTGCAGCTATGGTTTTGCAACTTCATTGAACAATCCACACATCTCCAAAAGGGAACAATACAGATTTTGGTAAGAGCTTTCATTTGTCTTTTGATTTTATGATAATGGCTTTTACTTAGATTGGTTCGCTTTATGTGATTGGTTTTTGGTTTTATTAGTTTAGATTTAATCAATTTTTCCTTATACACAATGATAAGTGAAGACATGTGTCGAAGAGCATCTTTGAAAAAGGCATCTTTGGGCACCCCAAGGTGGACTATGACATGTTGTAAGAGAATATGCTATTTATAGCCTATGTATGATAGATTCTCTTACAACTGTAAGTTTAACTGCTATGACAGATTCTATGACGGTCATAAGAGTCGTAAGAGCATCTGTCATAGCCCATTTTGGAAATAGGTGACCTCTTTGGCATGGGGGCTATGGACAAGTGTCAAAAGCATCTTACAATGTTGACCAAGTGTCCATAGGTGTGGGTTTTGGGCCATGAGGCCAAGTTGGACTCCCATTCCAAGATAGAGGCAATTTTGCCTTGTATTTGTTATATAAACAGGTGCTTGGAGGAGAAGATGTATTACAAGTTTTAAAGGTACTGTTATGCTGCTGGATCATCTCCAAATATGAGTGTTGAAGACTCTTGCAAGAGCATTGGCTCTGATTTGTATTGTAACCTTCTTTGTTTACGTAATACATTTGAGCAGTGTTTTGGAGTGTGGGGTTTTTCACCTGTAAGGGTTTTCCCACGTATATCTTGTCTCTCTTCTTCTGTCTCACCTTCTTGTTTCTATGTTTGCTGCAATATCTCATGTTAATGGTTTACTGTTGCTATAATATCTAGGATAAAATTGAATTTGCACTCTCCTCCCCTCATTAGATTAGTGTGGGAAGCGATTTTCATACACCTAGCTTCCTTTCAGTTGGTATAAGAGCCTGACCAGTTTTGGTCTTAGCTGTTGGGTAGGGGTTTTCTGAGCTAATCTTAGGTTGAGTGGGAGTCTTGTGCAGAGTATTCTGTATCTTATTACAACAAGGAGGTGGCAACCACATCCGGAAGGTTAGAGGTTGAGAAATTCAATGTCACTAATTTTGAGTTGTGGAAACTCAAGATGGAGGACCTACTTGTTGATCGTGACCTATGGGAAATTGTATCCGGTGTGAAACCTACAACAATGTCACAAGCTAATTGGGACCTCAAAGATCGGAAGGCTAAGGGTCTCATTAGACTCTATTTAGTTGACATTGTTTTGTTGAACATCCATGAGGAGAAGGCAACGAAGGATCTTTAGAAGAAGTTGGGTGATGTTTATCAGGCCAAGTCCCTAGCAAACAAACTCTTCCTGAAAAAGAAGTTGTTTTCTCTGAAAATGGAAGATGGAGGATCTGTTGCAGATCACATGAATGCTTTCAACATGATCATTGGACGGTTGACATCTGTGGGTGTGAAAATGGAGGAGGATCGTTGCATGACCTTGCTTTGTTCTTTGCCAGATTCATGGGATCATCTTGTAATGGCTATCGGAAGCACCACTACCACCTTCAAGATGGAAGATGTGGTGTCCTCGCTGTTATCTGAAGAAATGTGGAGGAAGACATCTAAATCAACCAAAGAGGCTCTTGCAGTTTGTGGAAGACCCAAGGAGAAAGGGAAGAAGAAAGACAAGAAAGATGAGAAGGGAAGATCCAAATCCCGTGGGAGATCAAAATCTCCTGGAAAGTCCAAGGCTCTATGTTGGAACTGTGGCAAGTCTGGGCATTTACAAAAGGAATGCAAAGAGGAGAAGAAAAAGGAGAAGAAAGCTCTTGATTTAGATTCTGACAAAGATGATGGTGATGCCTTCATCGCAGTCCTGACCACCCATGCATCTGATGATGTGTGGTTGATTGATTCTGGTGCATCATTCCACATGACCTCAAATGGAGACTGGTTTACTAAGTATGAAGAGTTCGATGTTGGAAAGGTGTACCTTGGTGATGACTCTCATTTGAAGATTGTTGGTCATGGAAGAGTCTCAATCCAATTCCCTAATGGACGAGTGAAGGGGATCACTTGAATTATGCACATTCCAGGCCTTGCACGAAACCTACTTTCTGTAAGTATGTTGAATGATGCAGGTGTGCAGGTTGTGTTTTTGAAGGATGGATGCAAGATGACAAGAGGATTTATGGTGCTTGCGAAGGGTATTTGGAGGGATACTCTATTTTAGCTGGAGGCATGCACTTCACAGTGCAATAGTTCTTCTGACTCAAGGAAACGTGCTGCTGTCACTTCATCCCCACCATCTGAACATGCAGTGAAGAAATCTGTTGTAACCGGTTCTGATGGTGGTGCACATGCTTTGGAAGCTAAGCTTCCTACTAAAAATACTATGTTATGGCATTTGAGATATGGCCACATTGGTGAGAAGGGTCTGTGTACCCTAAAAAATAAAAACCTCATTGAGGGGTTAAATGATTGTAATCTCCAGTTTGACTTTTGCAAACATTGCATTTATGGAAAGCAAAATCGTGTTAAGTTTTTCTCTAGTTCTCACAAGTCTTCTGGTGTATTGGATCTAATTCATTCTGATGTGTTTGGTCCTATGAATGTTCCTTCAATTTCAAAATCTGTATATTTTGTATCTTTCATAGATGATTACAGTAGAAAGACATAGGTTTATTTTATCAGAAGCAAGACTGAAGTCTTTAGTCGGTTTAAGGAGTTTAAAGCCTTTACTAAAAATTAGACTTGTAAAAAGATTAAGTGTTTGAGAACTGACAACAGTGGTGAGTTTTGTTCGACAAAGTTCAATAAGTTCAACAAAGAGCAAGGGATTGAAAGGCATAAGACAACTCCATATATCCCGTAGCAAAATGGAGTTGCAGAGAGGATGAACATGACACTGATGGAGAAGACTAGGAGTATGCTCAGTGGAGCAAGCCTCAAACAAAAGTTTTGGGCTAAAGCTATTGCTACTACTTGCTATCTGGTAAACAAATCTCCTACATCAAATCTTTTTGGCAAAACACTTATGGAGGTGTGGTCTGGTAAGAAGCCTTCAGTAAGGCATCTTTGTGTTTTTGGTTGTGAGGCATATGCACATGTGCCTAGGGAGAAACGGTATAAGTTAGAGAACAAGGATGTTAAATGTATTTTCATTGGCTATAGTGTCAGTGTGAAAGGATACAAGATTTGGGATCCCATGACTGAGAAAGTGTTGTTTAGCAGAAGTGTTAGCTTTAGAGAGCTAACACCTTCCTCCGTTGTTTTATAGCCAGAACAATTAGAAAAGAAAGAAGATGCGGTTCAGTTTCCTTCTACCCCTGAGAAGACTGAGCTAACAGACCCTGTGAGGCTTGATGATGAGGAGAGCTCTAGCAAATCTAGAAGTGATGAAGAAGAAGCAGAAACTCAACCTCAGCCATTAAGGAGGTTTACACGAACAAGAAAGCAACCTGATAGGTTTGGTTATTCATTACTCGATTCTAGTTGTGCTTTTGCTTTACTTTCTAACACTGATGAGCCTAGAACTTTGAAAGAGGCTATGGGCATGAAAGATGCAGGTTCCTGGAAGGAGGCCATGGAGGATGAGATGACTTCTTTGGAAAAGAACAAAACATGGGACTTGGTACCTTTGCCTAATGGACGGAAACCCGTTGGTTGCAAATGGGTGTTCAAGAAGAAATTTGGTGCAGATGGCAGTGTTGAAAAGTAGAAGGTGTTGGGTTTTTCTCTTCGAATCAGCAAAGGGTTTGCCAGTTCCAATGCACAGGCAGATTCAGCCAACAAATATAGGAGGTTGCGTGAGCTACCTCCCCTTCACTTCTAGTTCTGCCACACCAAGGGGGGTATCCCTATAGCTAAAGATTTGTCTTTGACTCACCCAATAGAAAGATTTAGCTTTACAACAACAAGTAGAATACTCTCATGTTTGGACCAAGATTTGTGTGATAATTCACAAGGTTGGTAGTGTTCTTGGACATATTTAACTGGTTAGGAATGAGAGTATGCAGGGGTCCTATTTCTACTCCTACAAACTAACAGGTTGGAAATATGAAAAGATTTGTATTTAATGCTTTGGATGTAAGACAGGGGGTTTTGGATCATAACTACTACACAAGGGCAGACTGGTGCCTATCTCAGGGCAAGGAGTCAACTAGATGTATACAAGTGAATGATTTGCACTGGCATTCAAGTTTCAAGGGGTCAAATAGGTATTTGCCTTACAAACACCACCCAAGAATGAGTATTTAGCAATTTCTACTTACAAATATCCCTGCTGCCATACAATCTTCTTCATACTTAACCTAAAATAGTTTAATCTACTCCTTGAATGGAGGTCAAAAGTTAAGCATGCAATATAGAAATCTATATCCTAGAATCTAAGTAACCCTTAGCAACCAGATTCAAAAGAAGGGATGCATAGAACAAATGGAGACAAACAGTTAAACACATGCCATGAAGTATTTTTCATAAAAAAATAACATGAAATTGAACATATATGCAATGTACATTCAAATGCAACTCATAAACTCACAAAAGAGATAGAACAACCAAAAAGCTCTATTTTTTGTTATTCCTCCAAAAATTGCCCAAGTCTTCAACAACTAGAAAAATGAGTGACACAGTTCGCTTATACAGAAAGAACGTGTACTCAACAATTAATTACATGGTCTTTTCGAGAAGCTGCCAGCTACACTGCACCATCAAAATGGTGCCAAGAATATTCAATGCAGCTGTAAGAAGAAGAGGAAAGGGCAAGTGAGTTCAGGATGTGAGCCACCCACTGAAGATTTTTGCCCTTAATCAGGTAGTTGACCTGTCAATCAAGACCATGCCTCTGCAAATTTTTCCATTAATGGCCAACCTACCCACAACTTTTGGAAATACAATGACTACGTGCTTTTGCAATTCTTCCTGCCTGAAATGCGACTGTGGACACACAGGAAATCCTTCACTTTTTGAAAGTTTGAAATAGGCTGTCGATTTCCCCCTTCCCACCGAGATCTATGGCTTCAAATCATGCTGAAAAGTCCACAACCAATGAAAACGTGCCACGCAGACAGTTATTGCTCTTTTGACTTTTCGCAGCGCGAACATACTTTTTACCCTTTTCACCCATTGTACATTCAAATTTTTGTATATGCAAAAGTATGTACTTACAACTACTTTTGGACACGTGTCAGCATCTCATTGGATCACTATCACTAAGCACTTGCACCTTCATCACTGATCCATTGCATCTTTCTTTGTATCTGCAGTTGTATATGCAATTGTATATACATACAATCACCAACATACAAGGGTGGACCCCAAATCTTTATAAAACAATTTGGAATTACCATCAGGTCCAGGCCTTGTATCTAACTCCTCTTGTATATGGCCTTGTCTATTGCACATACAATGTGCAATATAGAACCCGCAGACCTCACCCACTTATCCGCCACAACAAACTTTTCCTTCGCATCTGGATTGTATTTGTGCTTTTGTATCTTCTTTTGTATATGCACACATACATACAACCATGTGACATACAACTGTGCGGGCCCCACTAGGTTCTTGAAGAATGTTGACTTTGACTGCTCCTACCTTGTATGTTTCTTTGTATCTGCTCGTATGTCCGATTGTATATTGGGAACATACAATCCCAATATACAACATGCGGATCTCACCCATCTCATAAACACTGTTAATTCCTTGGCTGCATCCGCTTGTACATCGCCTTGTATATGCGGTTGTATGTATGAAATAATATACAACAACGGATACAAGGAAATGCCTTTGACTTTTCAACTCTGCTTTTGTATCCATTCCCGCTAGACCCGATTTGATAATTTTTTGAAGTTCGCCATTGTATCTCACCCGTTGCATATCAAATATACAACAACATATACATACAATACTTTTTATACAACCGCATAATCTAATCTGGAATATGCGAGATACAACCACATTTTCACCTCCAGATTTGCATTTGAATGACACATACAACCCGATATGTATACAATGATACATACAACCATTTCCATTTTTTAGAAGTCGATTGAAATTTCCTCTCGGGTTTGGCCTTGTATATATGCATCTGCGGATTAGATACAATGGCCATGTACATACAAAGATACATGCATACAACTGAAGGCCGAGGGACTTAGAAATTTTTGAAGGTTTACAATGAAAATGCCTGCGGATTTTTAGCTCGAAACCTTAACTCCAGGTGTAGGCACCACCATTGGCTCTATCTGGGGACGCATGCCTCTTGCAGGCATGGCGAGAACTCCAGAACTCTGGGATGCAGACTGGGCCTTATCCATTGGGCTATAGAGTCAAATGCTGCACCAACCTGCATCACAAATCACATTTTTTAAAAATTTATTTGGCAGCCCAGGGCCACCAAAAAGGAAAAACTAGAATTTCCCTTTAACAAACACTCAATTTTCTAATTTATTCAAATGAAGCCTCAAAACATTTAACTACCTGCAGCACAAATGGAAATATTCAATCTCATTGTTAAGTGTGCTGCCGCCAATTTCAGCTCTTACTTCCTCAACAAATCTACAGTACCCTTGATCTATTTCTGGTATGCTTGACTGTAGATCAATTTCATCAACGGATGCCTCCAAATCAAAAAAGATAAAAAGCCATACAAAACACATGAATCTATATTTGAATTTTGCCCTTCTTCAAAAAATAAGAGCTTCTCTGTATCAAAAAAACAATACTCAGGCACAAGCAACATCTCATAATCATATTCATTTTTATAAACATTCAGATATTCATCATTATTGCTCTCAACAATTTTATCATCAATGTCCACCTGGAATGTCTCAAGAGAAGGCATAAATAGCTCAGGGTTCAACCCTACGCTAAAAGCTTCATAGTCACCCCTGCAACCAACACTATCCCCGTTTGTATCAGCATGAACATCTGCAACTCGTCCATTCACATATGAATAGTGACCCTGATTTTCCTCTTCACCAATGCATTGATAATCAACAGCAAAAGTTTCAACCTCTGCATTGTAAAGGTGGTCAGAATTTTTAAGGAAACACTCATATTCAACATCCATACATATTTCATCATCTGAAAGGCTCACATATGCGTCTGAATGCTGACAATCACTAACATATTCACTATCGTCCTTTGAATCTGCATCTTCTATATTTAGAGTGAAGCTTTGCATATCCGCCTTGTACAAATAATCATGAATAACTGGGATATGCCTATTGCTGCAGGACACAACCTCATGTATATCTTTCATTTGATCATCTGAAGGGCATTTTGCATCTGCAGATCTTTCTTCTAGAGGCTGATAACAATCTTTGTCTTCACCATTATAGGATGTGCCTAAATTTTCTACATCTTTTTCATGTTTATGCATCACATCATGACTACACATACTATTCTGAAATATATTTCCCTTTGCAAAATCATCTCTTAATGAACACACTGGGAAAGCTGAAATATATTCACTTTGATAACTGTTTTGAAAACTTGCAGCCATGAAACCTACTGGCATTCCATATTTCTGATTGTTTTCAATATCCATAGCAAATCTGTAAGCCTGATGAAGTGTGACTGATTCCTTATCTCTCAATAAATAACTCATTTCTTCATCTAATGCAGCCAAATAAATTGCCAAGCACAATGCATCATTGGGTCTCATATATTTAACAATCTGCTTGAGCAACTTAATAAACCTAAGATTAAAGGCTAGAACCAGTTCTTCCTCTTCGTTTTGAATATTCATGAAATGTATGATTAATGAGGCCAAATCAAATCGTTCACCAAACTACTCTAGGAATGCAATTTCTAAATCTACCCATGAAGAAACTGAACACATAGGCAAGTCTGAAAACCAGACCCTAGAATCATCCTCTAATGACTGAACAAAGAGTCTCATTACTACATCCTCAGCCTCTACCTCATAATCTTCTATCAAATTACAAAAAAATTGCAGATGTTTGTTTGCAGACTCAGAATTTGATCCACTATATTCTGGCAAACATTTTCTAATCTTATTGGGGATACCATTTGGGTAACCATATATTCCTTTGAAATTCAGGGCTTTATATCTTTCAATAAAAAATGGTCTTCTTTGAGAGCACAACCAGGACTCTTTCTCTATACTCATTATTTTTGAATCAAAAGATGAATACCTGGAAATATGTTGCAGCTTTGATAGGTTCAATCAATAGAGTCGCCACCTCTCATAGAGAGGACAGAATATCAACAAGGCACTTTTATTTTCTAGATTCATCATGCTAGCAGAGCACCACACGGTTCTTCCTTGGTCTTTCTGCACAACCTCTCCTAGGTCTTCTAAATCTTCAAATTGCTTGAATCCCCAGCAGAGTCACCACTTTGTTGGTGACCTGGATGGGCAAGAATTCACTCTTTTACTTCAACTCCCTAGTAGAGTCGCCACTTTGTTAGTGACTCAGATGGGTAAGAATTCACTCTTTTACTTCAACTCCCCAGTAGAGTCACCACTTTGTTGGGTTTTTCTCTCCGAATCGGCAAAGGGTTTGCCAGTTCCAATGCACAGGCAGATTCAACCAACAAATACAGGAGGTTGCGTGAGCTGCCTCCCCTTCACTTCTGGTTCTGCCGCACCAAGGGGGGTATCCCTATAGCTAAAGATTTAGCTTTACAACAACAGGTAGAATACTCTCATGTTTGGACCAAGATTTGTGTGATAAATCACAAGGTTGGCAGTGTTCTTGGACATATCTAACTGGTTAGGAATGAGAGTATGCAGGGGTCCTATTTCTACTCCTACAAACTAATAGGTTGGAAATATGAAAAGATTTGAATTTAATTCTTTGGATGTAAGACAGGGGGTTTTGGATCATAACTACTACACAAGGGCATACTGGTGCCTATCTTAGGGCAAGGAGTCAACTAGACGTATACAAGTGAATGATTTGCACTGGCATTCAAGTTTCAAGGGGTCAGATAGGTATTTGCCTTACAAACACCACCCAAGAATGAGTATCTAGCAATTTCTACTTACAAATATCCATGCTGCCATATAATCTTCTTCATACTTAACCTAAAATAGTTTAATCCACTCCTTGAATGGAGGTCAAAAGTTAAGCATGCAATATAGAAATCTATATCCTTGAATCTAAGTAACCCTTAGCAACTAGATTCAAAAGAAGGGATGCATAGAACAAATGGAGACAAACAGCTAAACACATGCCATGAAGCATTTTTCATAAAAAAATAACATGAAACTGAACATTTGTGCAACGTGCATTCAAATGCAACTCATAAACTCACAAAAGAGACAGAACAACCAAAAAACTTTGTTTTTCATTATTCCTCCAAAACTTGCCCAAGTCTTCAACAACTAGAAAAATGAGTGACACAGTTCGATTATATAGCAAGAACGTGTACTCAACAATTAATTACATGGTCTTTTCGAGAAGCTGCCAGCTACACTGCACCATCAAAATGGTGCCAAGAATATTCAATGCAACCATAAGAAGAAGAGGAAAGGGTAGGTGGGTTCAGGATGTGAGCCGTCGACTGAAGATTTTTGCCCTTAATCGGGTAGTTGACCTGTCAATCAAGACCATGCCTATGCAAATTTTGCCATTAATGGCCAACCTACCCAGAACTTTTGGAAATACAATGGCTACGTGGTTTTGTAATTCTTCCCGCCTGAAATGCGACTGCAGACACAAAGGAAATCCTTCACTTTCTGAAAGTTTGTAATAGGCCGTCGATTTCCTCCTTCCCACCGAGATCTATGGCTTCAAATCATGCTGAAAAGTCCACAACCAATGAAAACATGCCACACAGATGGTTTTTCTCCTTTTGACTTTTCGCAGCGCGAACATACCTTTTACCCTTTTTGCCCGTTGTACATTCAAATTTTTGTATATGCAAAAGCATGTACATACAACTACTTTTGGACACGTGTCAGCATCTCATTGGATCACTATCGCTAAGCACTTGCACCTTCATCACTGATCCATTGCATCTTTCTTTGTATCTGTAGTTGCATATACATACAATCACCAACATACAATGGTGGACCCCAAATCTTTATAAAACAATTTAGAATTACCATCAAGTCCAGGCCTTGTATCTAACTCCTCTTATATATCGCGTTGTATATTGCACATACAATGTGCAATATACAACCCGCGGACCTCAACCACTTATCCGCCACAACAAACTTTTCCTTCGCGTCTGGATTATATCTGTGCTTTTGTATCTTCTTTTGTATATGCACACATACATACAACCACGAGACATACAACTGTGCGGGCCCCACCAGGTTCTTGAAGAATGTTGACTTTGACCGCTCCTGCCTTGTATGTTTCTTTGTATCTACTCGTTCTATGTCCGATTGTATATTGGGAACATACAATCCCAATATACAACATGCGGATCTCACCCATCTCACAAACATTGTTAATTCCTTGGCCGCGTCTGCTTGTACATCGCCTTTTATATGCAGTTGTATGTATGAAACAATATACAACAACGGATACAAGGAAATGCCTTTGACTTTTCAACTCTTCTTTTGTATCCATTCTCGCCAGGCCCAATTTGATAATTTTTTGAAGTCCACCATTGTATCTCACACGTTGCATATCAAATATACAACAACATATACATACAATACTTTTGATACAACCGCAGAATCTAATCTGGAATATGCGATATACAACCACATTTTTGCCTCCAGAATTGCATTTGAATGACACATACAACCCGATATGTATACAATGATACATACAACCATTTCCATTTTTCAGAAGCCGATTGAAATTTCCTCTCGGGTCTGGCCTTGTATATATGCATCTACGGATTAGATACAATGGCCATGTACATACAAAGATACATGCATACAACTGAAGGCCGAGGGACTTAGAAATTTTTGAAGGTTTACAATGAAAATGCCTGCAGAGTTTTAGCTCGAAACCTTAACTCTAGGTGTAGGCACCACCATTGGCTCTATCTGGGGACGCATGCCTCTTGTAGGTATGGCAAGAACTCCAGAACTCTTGGAGGCAGACCGGGCCTTATCCATTGGGCTACAGATTTGAACGCTACACCAACCTGCATTACAAATCACATTTTTTAAAAATTTACTTGGCGGCCCAGGGCCACCAAAAAGGAAAAACCAGAATTTCCCTTTATCAAACACTCAATTTTCTAATTTCTTCAAATGAAGCCTCAAAACATTTAACTGCCTGCAGTACCATGGAAATATTCAATCTCATTGTTAAGTGTGCTGCCGCCAATTTCAGCTCTTACTTCCTCAACAAATCTACAGTACCCTTGATCTACTTCTGGTATGCCTGACTGTAGATCAATTTCATCACTAGATGCCTCCAGATCAAAAAAGATAAAAAGTTCATACAAAACACATGAATCTATATCTGAGTTTTGCCCTTCTTCAAAAAATAAGAGCTTCTCTGTATCAAACAAACAATACTCAGGCACAAGCAACACCTCATAATCATATTCATTTTTATAAACATTCAGATATTCATCATTATTGCTCTCAACAATTTTATCATTAATGTCCACCTGGAATGCCTCAATAGAAGTCATAAATAGCTCAGGGTGCAACCCTATGCTAAAAGCTTCATAGTCACCCCTGCAACCAACACTATCCCTATCTGTATCAGCATGAACATCTGCAACTCATCCATTCACATCTGAATAGTGACCCTGATTTTCTCTTCACCAATGCATTGATAATCAACAACAAAAGTTTCAACCTCTGTACTGTAAAGGTGGTCAGAATTTTCAAGGAAACACTCATATTCAGCATCCATATATATTTCATCATCTGAAAGGCTGACATATGCATTTGAATGTTGACAATCACTAACATATTCACTGTCGTCCCTTGAATCTGCATCTTCTATATTCAGAGTGAAGCTCTACATATCTGCCTTGTACACATAATCATGAATAACTGGGATATGCCTATTGCTGCAGGACACAACCTCATGTATATCTTTCATTTGATCATCTAAAGGGCATTTTACGTCTGCAGATCTTTCTTCTAGAGGCTGATAACAATCTTTGTCTTCACCATTATAGGATGTGCCTACATTTTCTACAACATCTTCTTCATGTTTATGCATCACATCATGACTACACATACTATTCTGAAATATATTTCCCTTTGCAAAATCATCTCTCAATGAACACACTGGGAAAGTTGAAATATATTCACTTTGATAACTGTTTTGAAAACTTGCAGCCATGAAACCTACTGGCATTCCATATTTCTGATTGTTTTCAATATCCATAGCAAATCTGTAAGCCTGGTGAAGTGTGACTGGTTCCTTATCTCTCAATAAATAACTCATTTCTTCATCAAATGCAGCTAAATAAATTGCCAAGCACAATGCATCATTGGGTCTCATATATTCAGGAATCTGCTTCAGCAACTTAATAAACCTAAGATTAAAGGTTGGAACCAGTTCTTCCTCTTCATTTTGAATATTCATGAAATGTATGATTAATGAGGCCAAATCAAATCTTTTACCAAACTGCTCTAGGAATGCAATTTCTAAATCTACCCATGAAGAAACTGAACACACAGGCAGGTTTGAAAACCAGACCCTAGCATCATCCTCTAATGACTGAACAAAGAATCTCATTACTACATCCTCAGCCTCTACCTCATAATCTTCTATCAAATTACAAAATTTTTGTAGATGTTTATTTGTAGACTCAGAATTTGATCCACTATATTTCGACAAACATTTTCTAATCATATTGGGGATAACATTTGGGTAACCATATATTCCTTTGAAATTCAGGGCTTTATATCTTTCAATAAAAAATGGTCTTCTTTGAGAGCACAACCAGGACTGTTGCTCTATACTCATTATTTTTGAATCAAAAGATGAATACTTGGAAATATGTTGCATCTTTGATAGGTTCAATCAACAGAGTTGCCACCTCTCACAGAGAGGATAGAATATCAACAAGGCACTTTTGTTTTCTAGATTCATCATGCCTGTAGAGCACCACATAGTTCTTCCTTGGTCTTGCTCCAACAACCCCTCCTGGGTCTTCTAAATCTTCAAATTGCTTGAATCCCCAGTGGAGTCGCCACTTTGTTGGTGATTGGGATGGGCAAGAATTCACTCTTTTACTTCAACTCCCTAGTAGAGTCACCACTTTGTTGGTGCCTCGGATGGGCAAGAATTCACTCTTTTACTTCAACTCCCCAGTAGAGTCACCACTTTGTTGAGTTTTTCTCTCCGAATTTGCAAAGGGTTTGCCAGTTCCAATGCATAGGCAGATTTAGCCAACAAATATAGGAGGTTGCGTGAGCTGCCTCCCCTTCACTTCTAGTTTTGCTGCACCAAGGGGGGTATCCCTATAGCTAAAGATTTGTCTTTGACTCACCCAATAGAAAGATTTAGCTTTACAACAACAGGCAGAATACTCTCATGTTTGGACCAAGGTTTGTGTGATAAATCACAAGGTTGACAATGTTCTTGGACATATCTAACTAGTTAGGAATGAGAGTATGCAGGGGTCCTATTTCTACTCCTACAAACTAACAGGTTGGAAATATGAAAAGATTTGTATTTAATGCTTTGGATGCAAGACAGGGGGTTTTGGATCATAACTACTACACAAGGGCAGACTGGTGCCTATCTCAGGGCAAGGAGTCAACTAGACGTATACAAGTGAGTGATTTGCACTGGCATTCAAGTTTCAAGGGGTCAGATAGGTATTTGCCTTACAAACACCACCCAAAAATGAGTATCTAGCAATTTCTACTTACAAATATCCCTGCTGCCATACAATCTTCTTCATACTTAACCTAAAACAATTTAATCCACTCCTTGAATGGAGGTCAAAAGTTAAGCATGCAATATAGAAATCTATATCCTATAATCTAAGTAACCCTTAGCAACCAGATTCAAAAGAAGGGATGCATAGAACAAATGGAGACAAACAGCTAAACACATGCCATGAAGTATTTTTCATAAAAAAATAACATGAAATTGAACATATGTGCAACGTGCATTCAAATGCAACTCATAAACTCACAAAAGAGACATAACAGCTAAAAAGTTCTATTTTTTGTTATTCCTCAAAAAATTACGCAAGTCTTCAATAACCAGAAAAATGAGTGACACAATTCGCTTATATAGCAAGAACGTGTACTCAGCAATTAACTACATGGTCTTTTCGAGAAGTTGCCAACTACACTGCACCATCAAAATGGCACCAAGAATATTCAATGCAGCCGCAAGAAGAAGAGGAAAGGGCAGGTGGGTTCAGGATGTGAGCCGCCGACTGAAGATTTTCGCCCTTAATCGGTTATATGACCTGTCAATCAAGACCATGCCTCTGCAAATTTTGCCATTAATGGCCAACCTACCTGCAGCTTTTGGAAATACAATGGCTACGTACTTTTGCAATCCTTCCCGCCTGAAATGCGACTGCGTACACACAAGAAATCCTTTGCTTTTTGAAAGTTTGAAATAGGCTGTCGATTTCCTCCTTCCCGCCGAGATCTACGGCTTCAAATCATGCTGAAAAGTCCACAACCAATGAAAATGTGCCACACAGATGGTTTTTGCTCTTTTGACTTTTCGCAGCACGAACATACCTTTTACCCTTTTTGCCCATTGTACATTCAAATTTTTGTATATGCAAAAGCATGTACATACAACTGCTTTTGGACATGTGTCAGCATCTCATTGGATCACTATCGCTAAGCACTTGCACCTTCATCACTGATCCATTGCATCTTTCTTTGTATCTGCAGGTGTATATACAATTTTATATACAATTGTATATACATACAATCACCAACATACAAGGGTGGACCCCAAATCTTTATAAAACAATTTGGAATTACCATCTGGTCCAGGCCTTGTATCTAACTCCTCTTGTATATCGCCTTGTATATTGCACATACAATGTGCAATATACAACCCGCAGACGTCAGCCACTTATCCACCACAACAAACTTTTCCTTCATGTCTGGATTGTATATGTGCTTTTGTATCTTCTTTTGTATATGCACACATACATACAACCATGGGACATACAACTATGCGGGCCCCACCTGGTTCTTGAAGAATGTTGACTTTGACTGCTCCTGCCTTGTATGTTTCTTTGTATCTGCTCGTTGTATGTTCGATTGTATATTGGGAACATACAATCCCAATATACAAGATGTGAATCTCACCCATCTCACAAACATTGTTAATTCCTTGGCCGCGTCCACTTGTACATCACCTTGTAGATGCGATTGTATGTATGAAACAATATACAACAACGAATACAAGGAAATGCCTTTGACTTTTCAACTCTGCTTTTGTATCCATTCCCGCCAGGCCCAATTTGATAACTTTTTGAAGTCCGCCATTGTATCTCACCCATTACATATCAAATATACAACAACATATACATACAATACTTTTGATACAACCTCAAAATCTAATCTAGAATATACGATATACAACCACATTTTTGCCTCTAGAATTGCATTTGAATGACACATACAACCCAATATGTATACAATGATACATACAACCATTTCTATTTTTTAGAAGCCAATTGAAATTTCCTCTCGGGTCTGGCCTTGTATATATGCATCTGCAGATTAGATACAATGACCATGTACATACAAAGATACATGCATACAACTGAAGGCCGAGGGACTTAGAAATTTTTGAAGGTTTACAATGAAAATGCCTGTGGATTTTTAGCTCGAAACCTTAACTCCAGGTGCAGGGACCACCACAAGGTTAGATTAGTTGTGAAGGGGTAGTCACAAGTGGAGGGAATTGATTATCATGAAATTTTCTCTCCCGTTACAAAGTTGGCATCCAGTAGATTTCTATTATCTCTTGCAGCTTCTTATGATTTAGAGGTAGAACATATGGATGTGAAGACAACTTTCCTTCATGGTGATTGGAGGAAGAAATCTACATGTCACAGCCAGAGCATTACATAGAGAAAGGTAAAGAAAATTTGGTTTGGAAGATTAGGAAGTCTTTGTATGGTTTGAAGGAGTCTCCTAAAATGTGATACTTGAAGTTTGATGCCTTTGTGTTGTCAATTGGTTATCTAAGATCAAAATTAGATCACCGTGTACTATAAGTTTGATGGTGATAGTACTCTCATTGTTGCATTATATGTTGATGATATGTTGCTCATTGGGAAGGGTAAGAATATGATTTTTGATTTTAAGTCTCAGTTGGCAGCACAGTTTGAAATGAAAGATTTAGAGGCAGCCAGGTACATTCTAGGAATAGAAATTAGAAGAGACAGAGCTAATAAAAAACTTTGGTTAAGCCAGAGTAAGTATGTGAAGACCGTGTTGGACAGGTTTAGCACGACAGATTGTAGACGAGTGAGTGTTCTTGTTTCATTGGGGACAAAGTTGTCTATTAATGATTGTCTGAAATCTCCTAGTGAGGTGGAGGACATGAGCAAAGTACCTTATGCTAGTGCTATTGGTAGTTTGATGTATGCTATGGTCTGCACAAGACCAGACATTGCCTAAGTAGTGGGAGTCCTTAGTCGGTTTATGGCTAATCCTGGACGGGAACATTGGGATGCAGTTAAGAGAGTGTTCTTATATTTGAGGGGTACTTCTGAGTATTCCATATGTTATCACAGTAATGCTACAGGACCTCCGCATTTAGTTTGTATTCGTGGATTTGTGGATTCTGATTGGGCAGGTGACATTAACAGGAGGAGATCCACTAGTGCATATGAGTTCAAAATGTTTGGTGGTGCAATTAGTTGGATGAGTAAGTGACAACCTATGGTTGCTTTGTCCACTACAGAAGCTGAGTATATGGCTGCAACTCATGCTTGTAAGGAAGCCATTTGGCTTAAGAGATTGTGTTCAAATATTGGTGTTGATGTAGGTCAAATTATGATCAGTTGTGACAGTCAGAGTGTAATTTGCCTTGCAAAGAATCCAACCTTCCATGCCAAAACAAAGCATATTGATGTACAGTTTCACTTCATGCAAGACATGGTAGAGAATGGGAAGGTAAATTTGGAGAAGGTAGATACTTTGAAGAATGTTGCAGATGCATTGACGAAGCCAGTGGGCACAGAGAAGTTTAGATGGTGTTTGGAGTCTATGGGCCTCTCAGCCTATAGCAGTTAAATCTTGTTATTCTATTGGCTCTTACAAGGTGTTCGACAAGTGGGAGAATGTTGGGAATTAAGGTGTCTCAACCTTGGTAATTCGTTGCATTATTTTGATTGTATTTATTTATTCATTGCTTATGATGTAAATTAATTGTAAATTCCATATTGTCATTTTGTGGGATGTGGCATGGTGATGTGTCATCCTACATGGAAGATGACAACTTGTAATTTTGTCCTCACATGAGGAGATATGCGTCCCACTTTGTGGTA
Source organism: Cunninghamia lanceolata (assembly GCA_027924645.1). Taxonomy (NCBI): domain Eukaryota; kingdom Viridiplantae; phylum Streptophyta; class Pinopsida; order Cupressales; family Cupressaceae; genus Cunninghamia; species Cunninghamia lanceolata. Next base: position 3,867,095 of record BSBN01000231.1, on the reverse strand, counting down.
GGAATATTTTGCCATGTGTCAACATCTTGGATGTTGTGTAAGGAAAATATTGACTGTAACAGTCATGACAGATTCCTATGACGAAGTTATGACATGTAAGAGTCGGAAATAGGAGATTCTATGATAGGTGAAGATATGTGTCGAAGAGCATCTTTGAAAAAGGCATCTTTGGGCACCCCAAGGTGGACTATGACATGTTGTAAGAGAATATGCTATTTATAGCCTGTGTATGATAGATTCTCTTACAACTGTAAATTGTAACTGCTATGATAGATTCTATGATGGTCGTAAGAGTCGTAAGAGCATCTGTCATAGCCCATTTTGGAAATAGGTGACCTCTTTGGGATGGGGGCTGTGGACAAGTGTTAGATGCATCTTAAAATGTTGACCAAGTGTCCATAGGTGTGGGTTTTAGGCCATGAGGCCAAGTTGGACGCCCATTCCAAGATAGAGGCAATTTCACCTTGTATTTGCTATATAAACAGGTGCTTGGAGTAGAAGATGTATTACAGGTTTTATAGGTACTGTTATGCTGCTGGATCATCTCCAGATACGAGTGTCAAAGACTCCTGCAAGAGCATTGGCTCTAATTTGTATTGCAACCTTCTTTGTTTATGTAATATAGTTTAGCAGTATTTTGGAGTGTGGGGTTTTCACCCGTAAGGGTTTTCCCCACGTATATCTTGTGTCTCTCTTCTTCTGTCTCACCTTCTTATTTTTGTGTTTGCTGCAATATCTCATGTTAATGGTTTAATGTTGCTATAATAGTTAGGATAAAATTAAATTTTCACTCTCCTCCCCTCATTAGATTAGTGTAGGAAGCAATTTCTGCACACCTAGCTTCCTTTCATCTTGGATTCTCTTTTTTCTATTTTGATAACAATCTCTTTGCTAAAATTGAAAATGGGAAAATCATCATAATTGTGTTATATTAGATGACTTACTCATTATGAGTAGCTTTACTCTGTAATCCACAAATATAAAAACAAGCTAAATCAAACGTTGAAATGACTAACTTGGGTCTTCTTGATCATTTCTTGGGAAAGGCTATATTCTAGGATTATCATTCTATTATGGTATCTTAAGAAAGACATGTACAATATTTTCTTCAAATTTTTAATATGATGGACTATAAACCTAATACTATTCCTATTGAAGTGGGTATCAAACTTAATCTTAAACCACCATGTGGAAATATCAATCCTACTTTATATAGACAATTAGTAGGAAAATTGATTTATATAATACCAAACATAAATTTTATGTAAATATGCTTAAATCTAAAATACTCAAATTATTTTGAGCAATCAAATATAAAATATGCTGAAATCTCAAAAACCCACAACAATTAACAATAAATTTGCACTCAAATCCACCTAAAAACTAGACATGCACTGCCATGACCCAAACAAATTAATTTTTCTAAAATCTGATTTGAAATATTATGAAACCATAAAAAAAATAATAACAACATATTTTAATAAATTTATGATCACCAAGATCCCATTGAGGCAAGGTGAGAGCATACAATGTTAAAGTTGAAAAAACTATGTAGATTTGCTCAGAAAAAACTATGCCAAAAAGATAGACAATTTTTGCACACATAAATAGAACCTTCACAATATGATGGATTTGATTCTTAGAAATAAAATATGAAAAAAGTAATGAAATATATAAGATATTACAACAATACAAATGTATAAATTTAAAACAATCTTTTGAATGCTGGAGCTCTCTTCTATGCAATCCTACAAATACAAACTATTAAAAATATATGTTAAAAATCCAAACAAATATCTGAAGTGAAAATAAAACCTTTGAGTGAGATTTCCCTCAAGAAACCAAAGGGGTTTGATCCTCTAATCTCCAAGATGCAAGGGGTTTCATCCTCAAATCCTATAGTTGAACATAAGTGCTCAAGCGATGAAGAAAATTGATTAATTAGAAAAATATGAGAACTAAAGAAGCAACTTGGCTTATATAGAAGTTGGGGTACAAATTCCAACATCATAATTGCTCCAAAATAATAAAAAATGTAATATTCTACCTCCAAAATGGTGATGCAGAGGTAAGGTAAGAGTATTTGAAGTTCACTCAAATGAGCTTAAGTTACTCAACTTCCTAAAAGAGGTTTCCAAAAAGTGTTTGTGTTTACAAAGCCTACACAAGGCTATTTCTGAGGTTTATCTAGCCTAGGACCACTATCTAGTGTCCTCCTCACAGGCTGTCCAACTCTCCCTTGGAGAGTTAGTACTCAATCCCACCTTTCTACACAATCCACCTTGGTTGGACTCACAACTTCCTACCCACACCCCTACCAACAATACTCACTTATGTTTATTAACACATATTTGTCATGACAGTCATGAGATCTCTGACCTAAAGAATAATTTTTGCATTCTCTAGACAAAGGACAGTGGCAGCAATAGGACTGTTTTAGGACAGTGGTTGAAGAAGACTCAGGTCTTATGGAACTAGTTCAATCAATCTCTCAAGGCCTTAACTGACCATCAGCACTCCATGTATAATAAACACTCAATGAAAACACCAACCATTTATTCTATGCAGGCTCACACTATATAATGCAGGACAGAGGACATCAATAATAATTTGACTATCCTATGACAGTACTAACCTGACAGTTTATACATTGTAGTCTTTAAGAACAACTAGCTGGCATTATACTCCTATATCAATAGGGTTCTTCTCATCAAACTCCACACGTATCTTTAGAGGATAGGAACAACAAGGAATTGTTAACAAAATGATTAAAACTCTGCTCTAGACAGGACTGTGAACAACAATTTCCATTGGCTGTCACAAAACAATGTCAACAAGAGAACTACTTCCTTAAGATTGATTCACACCATCTTAACTCCTCATTCCTTCAACAAACCATGGAAGGTTACTACACATTCCAACATCCATGAAGACTTCACAACTTTCCACAAAAGTACATGGCAATACTTTGTCACAGCGAATAGGGACAGCAAATAGCTTTTTATGACAGTTAAATAATTTTTTCCTTCTAGAGAACAAACTTGGTTGAGATTAGACAAAGGAAATCTCTCCAAGATTCTAGCCAAGGACTAGTGGATTCTTACACAGGTCTGTCTCCCCATTGAACACAGAAATCTTCCTTCATTTGACCAAACATATGACTGTTTTCTTGCCCTTTTGCTGTCCTATGTCTTTTCTTCACTAACTAGTCACTGTTAGACTAGAAAGTCATCATACCAAATATCTTGGAGAGGAGCATGCAACCTGCACAACCATGGAAAACATAAAACCTAGCCTATCTTCCTCCATCCCACCAAGAAATGGCGATCACCTTCAGAGGATAGAGGAAAAAAATTGCATTTTGTACAAAACCCTTGCTATGGAGGGTTTAAGACCAGTTTATCTAAAATGAAATGAAACTTCCTTCACAATTAATGTCAAGAACTCTAACTAGATGCACATGAAAGATATTTTACAACCTTAACAAATTTCATAAATTTTGGCTTATGAGCAATCCGTACCAGGCCGTACTAGCTGACTGTCTACAACAGAAAATCAGAAAATCAGAAAATCACTATTTTTTCTTATAAAAACTTCTCTCCTTCATATATCTTTGGCATGTTTTTACAATCTGATGTTTATAGGAAGTTTTCCAAACCTTTCCACTTCCAAACAGTCCGTACAACTGCCCAGGAAAGGTAGTGAAACGGTGGAAAAGGTTGTTTTTTCAAAAAAAACAAATTTCTAAAAGAGAACCTCCTATAAAATAGGCCCAAGTTCACTCCATTTTAGACTAGTCAATCAAATGACTAAGTCTTTATTATAAAACAAGAAAATGGCTTTCAAAGCCTTAGGAAAAACCAAAAAAATAACAAGGTCACAAAATGATATAGTCTAAAACTGAAGTTCCTGTACCATACTCCCCCTGTGGGAAAAACTCAAGTCCCTTGAGTTGCCAATTGTTGAAGTGTCATGCCATGCTTCAAGATATCTGCTTCAATCATCCAGGTGGCCTCTGAGTCAGGGAGATCCTTCCATTTCACCAAGTAGTCCTTATAGACACCTCTCCGAGTCTTCTTGATAACTTTGGAATCTAGAATGCACTCCAACTGTAAAGGTTTGCTTGGAGGCAAATCCTTGATCCAATCAGCATCTTCAACCACGACATCTGATCCACTTTCATCAGGCAATGGAGGTCTGAAAGGAAAAAGATCACAAACATTGAAAATTGGAGAGATACCCAGGCCATCTGGTAGCTCAATCTCATATGCATTTGGACCGAATTTGTGCACTATTCTGCATGGCCCAATCTTCTTCATCAGGAGTTTAGTTGGCTGACCCTTTGGCAACCTCTCTTTCCTTAGATATGCCATGACTAAGTCACCAACTTTGAACTATACTTCTCTTTTCTTCAAATCTGCCTTTTCTTTGTACTTTGTGACTGATTTTTCTAGTTGGAACTTGACTTGATCATGAACTATTTTCATGGAGGCAACAAACTCTTCACCAAGTGCACTCCTTCTATCCCAAACTTGGAGATCCTTCAGCTCAAGTGGCCCTTTTGGATGAAAGCCATAAACTATCTCAAAAGGACTTTTACCAGTGCTCCTATTTCTTGAATCATTGTAGGCATATTCAGCCTGACTGATAACCAAGTCCCATGCCAAACCATGCTGCTTTGTAAGGCACCTTAGCAGGTTTCCAAGTGACCTATTAACCACCTCAGTCTGACCATCAGTTTGTGGATGGTAGGCTGATGAAAAGGACAACTGTGTGCCCAGCTTCTTCCACAAGGTCCTCCAGAAGTGACCTACAAACTTAGAGTCTCTGTCAGTTACAATGGACAATGGTAAACCATGTATCCTTACTACTTGTCTGAAAAATAGACCTGCAACATGAGATGCATCATTTGTGCATTTACATGGCACAAAATGAGCCATCTTGCTGAACCTATCAACAATGACAAACACACTATCCACCCCTTTGGCTGTCCTGGGTAACCCAAGCACAAAATCTATGCTGATACTTTCCCAAGGTCTGTTGGGAATGGGAAGGGGCTGGTATAGACCTGCATTTGAAGACACACCTTTGGCTCTTCGACAGATTGCACAACTAGCTACATACTTCCTCACCTCTGATTGCACCTTTGGCCAAAAATAGAACCTTGTGACTTGTTCTAGTATCTTGTCTAAGCCAAAATGTCCTCCCAAAGAACCATTATGCTTCTCCTTGACGATGTTGTCCCGCATAGAGCACTTAGGGACACACAGCAAATTGCCCTTAAACAAGAGGCTTTCTTGCAAAACAAAATCTGCATACTCTCCATGGAATGTGTTAGCCAAGTTCGTACAAACATCATAAGCCTCTTTGAAATCAGAATCTTCTTTATACAGCTCCTTCAAACAGTCAATACCCATGCTTTCTAACTAAATTTCATGAATAAGAAGCAACCTCCTACTCAATGCATCAGCCACCTTATTAGAGACACCTCTTTTGTGCTTAATTGTGAAAGTATACACTTGTAGCTGTTCCATCCATTTAACATGTCTATGGTTCAATTTTTCTTGACTGTTAAGAAAGCTTAAAGCATGATTGTCAGTAAACACAATAAATTCTTTGGGCAGCAAATAATGTCTCCACTTCTTAAGAGCTTGCACCATTGCATAGAGTTCTAAGTCATAGGTAGAATACCTTTGCTTGGCTTCATTCAACTTTTCTGAAAAGAATGCCACTGGATGTCCTTCTTGGCTGAGAACAACACCAATAGCTTGCTGACTTGCATCACACTCAACAACAAACACCTTATCAAAATCAGGGAGTACTAATGTAGGTAACTCAGCCACCTTTGTTTTCAACAACTCAAAACTATCATCAGCTTCTTTTGTCCACTGGAATCTACATTTTACTCCACCCTTGATGGTGTTGAGGATGGGAGCACTAATGTGACTGAAACCTCTAATAAACTTCCTATAGAAAGTCACCAATCCATGGAAAGTTCTCACATCTCCCACTGTTTTTGGGGTAGGCCAACTGAGAATAGCCTCAACCTTAGAGGGATCCATCTTCAAACAGCCATTAGAAATGACAAATCCTAGGTATACAAGTTCAGTTTTCATGAACTCACATTTGTCTAAGTTGATCATCAACTTGTGCTCATGCAGCTTCTCCAATACCTGACCAACATGTTTCACATGGTCTTCCCTTGTCCTGCTGAAGATTAGTATGTCATCAAGATAAACAATAACAAATTTACTAATGAATTCAACTAATACCTCATTCATCAGGCACATAAATGTACTTGGCGCATTGCTAAGACCAAATGGCATAACAAGCCATTCATAAAGACCTTCATTGGTCTTGAAAGCAGTCTTCCATTCATCTCCCTGTTTGATCCGGATTTGATGATATCTAGGTTTCAAATCAATCTTTGAGTAATAGCATGATCCTCCCAGGTAATCCAAGAGATCTTCAATCCTTGGCATTGGAAATCTGTATCTTATGGTGATTCTGTTTATGGCCCTGGAATTTGTGCATAACCTCCACTTTCCATCCTTCTTAGGAGCAAGTACACTTGGAACTACACAAGGACTTAGACTCTTCTTGATCAGCCCTTTCTCTAGGAGATCTTGAATTTGCCTTGCCACCTCTTCATTTTGCTGTGGAGTCAGCTTGTATGCAGCCTTGTTAGGCAATGTAGCACCAGGTATTAAGTCAATTTGATGACTAATATCCCTCATGGGTGGTAAGGAGTTGGGAACTTCCTCTACCACAAGGTCTTGATACTTATCCAGAAGTTGCTGTACTTCCAATGGAATCTCCTTCTGTTTTTGATCTTGCTGATCTGATCCACTCTTGGGCTTCATGACCAAAGCATACCCCTAGTTGTCATTCTCCTTCAAGATGTTTAGGAACTCATTTCCATTCACCAACATGACACTGCTGTTATTTTCCTTTCCTCTGGGCTGCTCCAACAAAGGATCCATTTTGAATGGTCTTTAATTCTTGGTGATGACATAAGTGTTCTTCTCACCATCATGCTGAGCTTTAACATCATACTGCCATGGACGGCCAAGAAGCAGGTGACATGCATCCATAGGTATGATTTCACATAGCACTTTGTCCTTGTAGTCACCAATTGCAAATTCAACCCAAGTTTGTTCCTCCACCATGAAACTTTGGTTTTTGTTCAACCAAGAAATCTTGTGAGGACTGATATGAGGCAGCCTCTTCAACTTGCACTTCTCAACCATCTCAGTGGATACCACATTCTCAGTAGACCCTGAATCCACTATGATTTTGCAAAGTTTCCCATTGGCTAGGCCTTGGGTTCTGAAAAGATTCTTTCTCTGAGGAGGTTCTTGCTTCAATGGCATCTTCAACATAGACCTTTTTATCATCATACTCTCTCCATATAGAACAGGTGCAACACTTCCCATTGGTGAATTCACACTCTCACAGTCATCATCTTTCACTAACTGATTTCTCTTCCCACTGTCATGAGAGCTGCTGACTTTCCTTGGGTATTTGTTCATTGTATGGCCAACTTGGTTGCAGCCATAACATCTTCCAGTGAAGACTCCTGGTCCTCTACCACCTCCACCATTTCTGCCTCTTCCATTATGACTTCTACCACCTCCGAAACCTCCTCTATGCTCTGTTGCTGATTGTGTTTCTTGCTGACTGTTATTTTCAGTTTTATTAAACTGTCCACAGCCAAAATTACCTCTACCTCTTTGGTTTTTGCCACCTCTGTCTCTGGCACTTTGGTCACCCTTCCTTCTCAACTTTTCCTCTACTCTGGAGGCCAATAAGAAACATTCATCCACTGTCTTTGGTAACACCAAACTTATCTCATCTTGCAGATTGTATTTCAGTCCATTCAAGTATCTAGCCACCATCCCTTTTTCATCTTCATTATGATCGGCCCTCATACTGAGTCTATGAAACTCTTCTGTGTAGGCAGCCACATCCATGTCTTTTTGTCTCAAATTCTGAAATCTCCTTATGATTTGAATCTCATAGTCAGGTGGCATGAACTTGCTTCTGAGCATAGCCACCATTCTGCTCCATTTAGTGATGGGACTCTTCCCAATCTTCTCCCTCTCACTCTGCATATAGTTCCACCATACAAGTGCAGAACCTCTTAGCCTTGTCTTGGCAAACTTAACCTTTTTGTTGTCATTAAACTCCTTGTAATCAAAGAAGTTGCACATAGCTTCTATCCAGTCGGTGAGAACATCTCCATCCAACTTGCCATGAAAGGTAGGCACATCCATCTTGGGATCACCACTGTCTCCATGAGCACCCTTAAGTGCATTCAAGAAGGCTTTCTAATTGCATACATATCCTACTCTAGAGGATCCTCTTCTTCCTCTATTTCTTCATTTGTGTCTGAAGAACTTCCCTCTTCTTTGGTCTTGCCTTTAGACTTCTTCTCTTCTTGCAACTTTGCTTCTTGCAATCTTGCTTCAACCATCTCTTCCACCAACTTCTTGATGGCATCTTGACTCATTGTCTTGGGAGGCATTGTACTAGCCTCTGTTTCAATTTCCTCTTCTGACATACACTTTCTTCAATTAGAATATTGGCTCTGATACCAATATGATGCAGAGGTAAGGTAAGAGTATTTGAAGTTCACTCAAATGAGCTTAAGTTACTCAACTTCCTATAAGAGGTTTCCAAAAAGTGTTTGTGTTTACAAAGCCTACACAAGGCTATTTCTGAGGTTTATCTAGCCTAGGACCACTATCTAGTGTCCTCCTCACAGGCTGTCCAACTCTCCCTTGGAGAGTTAGTACTCAATCCCACCTTTCTACACAATCCACCTTGGTTGGACTCACAACTTCCTACCCACACCCCTACCAACAATGCTCACTTATGTTTATTAACACATATTTGTCATGACAGTCATGAGATCTCTGACCTAAAGATTAATTTCTGCATTCTCTAGACAAAGGACAGTGGCAGCAATAGGACTGTTTTAGGACAGCGGTTGAAGAAGACTCAAGTCTTATGGAACTAGTTCAATCAATCTCTCAAGGCCTTAACTGACCATCAACACTCCATGTATAGTAAACACTCAATGAAAACAACAACCATTTATTCTATGCAGGCTCACACTGTATAATGCAGGATAGAGGACATCAATAACAATTTGACTGTCCTATGACAGTACTAACCTGACAGTTTATACATTGTAGTCTTTAAGAACAACTAGCTGGCATTATACTCCTATATCAATAGGATTCTTCTCATCAAACTCCACATGTATCTTCAGAGGAGAGGAACAACAAGGAATTGTTAACAAAATGATTAAAACTCTGCTCTAGACAGGACTGTGAACAACAATTTCCATTGGCTGCCACAAAACAATGTCAACAAGAGAACTACTTCCTTAAGATTGATTCACACCATCTTAACTCCTTAGTCCTTCAACAAACCATGGAAGGTTACTACACATTCCAACATCCATGAAGACTTCACAACTTTCCACAAAAGTATAGGGCCGTACTTTGTCACAGTGAATAGGGACAGCAAATAGCTTTTTATGACAGTTAAATAGTTTTTTCCTTCTAGAGAACAAACTTGGTTGAGATTAGACAAAGGAAATCTCTCCAAGATTCTAGCCAAGGACTAGTGGATTCTTACATAGGTTTGTCTCCCCATTGAACACAGAAATCTTCCTTCATTTGACCAAACATATGACTGTTTTCTTGCCCTTTTGCTGTCCTATGTCTTTTCTTCACTAACTAGTCACTGTTAGACTAGAAAGTCATCATACCAAACATCCTGGAGAGGAGCATGCAACCTGCACAACCATGGAAAACATAAAACCTATCCTATCTTCCTCCATCCCACGAAGAAATGGCGATCACCTTCAGAGGACAGAGGAAGAAAATTGCATTTTGTACAAAACCCTTGCTATGGAGGGTTTAAGACCAGTTTATGTAAAATGAAATGAAACTTCCTTCACAAATAATGTCAAGAACTCTAACTAGATGCACATGAAAGATATTTTACAACCTTAACAAATTTCATAAATTTTGGCTTATGAGCAATCCGTACCAGGCCGTACTAGCTGACTGTCTACAACAGAAAATCAGAAAATCACTATTTTTTCTTATAAAAACTTCTCTCCTTCATATATCTTTGGCATGTTTTTACAATCTGATGTTTATAGGAAGTTTTCCAAACCTTTCCACTTCCAAGCAGTCCGTACAACTGCCTAGGAAAGGCAGTGAAACGGTGGAAAAGGCTGTTTTTTCAAAAAAACAAATTTCTAAAAGAGAACCTCCTATAAAATAGGCCTAAGTTCACTCCATTTTAGACTAGTCAATCAAATGACTAAGTCTTTATTATAAAACAAGAAAATGGCTTTCAAAGCCTAAGGAAAAACCAAAAAAATAACAAGGTCACAAAATGATATAGTCTAAAACTGAAGCTCCTACACCAAATGGGCCCCATAAAGTGTTGTCATAACCTCCTCTTACACTTGACTATATTTAGCTAGTTAAAGATGCTCTTCTTACACCCACTTACAATTGTTATAAATAATTATGAAAATGATTATCAAATTAGAAAATTTATAATTCTCACTAGTTTCCTTATCATAAAACATTGTTCCCACAAAAATAGATCCCACTTTGTCATAAAATCCAACTTATAACTCCCTAAAAATGGGTTGCTATAAAAACTGTCATAAACCCATCATAGAATGTCATAAAAGAAGATGCCAAATAATTTGGGAGTTACATATCTCTAATATCCATGAATTATTATGACCCTCCTTGGAAAAATACTAAAAAATAATAATATTTTATTAATTACTTGGCCCCTTTTATAAAAATGAGAAATAATAATTAATCAGGCTAAATAATCAATTTTGATTGAATTTATTTCCCTAGCAATTTATCCTTAGCCCACAGGAAATATAGGAATGGAATTTTTTTCCACAAAATTAAATCAATAAAATATGGGACATTACAACTCCACCCTTCCCAAAATTTCTTTCCCTCAAGCAATGCAAATTCAAATGTTTTAAGATTCCTAATTCTTCCCAAGTGGCATCCTTTGTAGGTGGGTTCCTCCAACAAACCACACACTCTATATTGTCTCTATTTCTCTTCTTCTTCACCCTTGTATCAATGATGACATCTGATACCCATATAAGTAGCATTCTATTGTCTGTGAACATTGAATCAATCCAAGTTAGTGCATCATAAAAATACAATTCCATGAATGGAAACATACCAAGGGACATATGATGGATGCTCTTGTAGGAATATACTCCCAAGTTTAACCACTTAACCCATGCTGATTTTTAATCTAGAATATAGTCCTTCAAGTATCCTTGAATCCACTTATTCACTATTCTATTTTCCACATTGTTTGTGGGTGATAGCTTGTGCTAGGACTGAGTTTTGCACCTGTCAAATAAAATAATTCCTACCAAAAGGAACTAAGAAATCTACTATCTCTATTATTGTCAATATTTTTAGGCAACCCATGTACCCTAAACACCCCTTTGAAAATAAAATCTGCCACATGATATGCTTTGAACACTAAAGGGATGGAAAAGAAGTGTGCATGCTTATTAATTCTATTCACTACAACACAAATGCAATCCTTACCATTTACTGTGGGAAGACTTGTGATGAAGTCCATGATCACACTTTCCCATTTTTGTTTAGGAATAAGCAATGGTTGTAGTGAATTTTTAGGAAAGACATGCTGTACTTCATTATAATGGCAAGTAGTGTACTCCTTGATATTCTTGAGACTATCCTCCTTAAAATACTTCCAATAAAATCTCCCTCTTGTTTGTCTACAAGTCATGTAGGATCTTGGGTATCTAGCTAGTGATGCACCATATAACACTCTCAAATTTTTTTCTCTATTTTAGATTTTGAAAATTTGACATCTTCCACACATCTATTCAAGATGTTAGTAGCAAATACATTCTTGGAAAATTCTACCGTGATACAAACCTTCCAATCATCATAAATAACAAAAATAGAACAAAAAATGGGCATTCTAGAAAAGGCATCAACAACTACATTCTTTTTGCCCTTCATATTCTATATCATAATATTGGAGTTTCCTTACCCATTTTTGTTGCTAGTCATTCAAGTCATGTCAATCCAAGAAGAACTTCAAGCTGTGGTAATCTATCTCAACCACACATCTACCACCAACTAGATGTTGTCTGAATTTTTCCAAAACATGCATGATGAAAAACATCTCCTGATCATACATGTAGAGAAACCCCTTTTCAAATATTTCAAATTCCTTATCTCAATTACTATGGGGTGTCATTATTTCATTAGAATAGATCTAAATCCATTTCCTAAGGCATCACATTCTACAAGTGGTTGTGAGAAATCTAAAACAATAAGTATAGGGTATGAGTTGATTACCTTCTCAAGCTTATCAAAGGCTTCTTGTGTTGTATCTTCCTGCATGCCTTGAGAACTAATGACAAGGCCCAAATATAATATCTCAATGACCCTAATGTCACATGTAGGCTCATTTGTAAATAGATCATGTTGCTCTAGAATTCCAAGGATCCTTTCTGGGTATCTTAGATGATCCTCCCATGCTTTGCTACACATCAAAATATCATTAAAAAATATAGATACAATTTTTTCTAATTGAACAATAAATACATGACTCATCATGGATTAGAAATTGGTTAGTGCATAGTCAAGCCACATAGCATGACCAATAACTCAAGTGTCCAAAATGGCATTTGAATATATCTTGTACACATCCTCCATGTGGACACAGATTTGATGGTAGCTTGATCTCAAATAAATTTTTGAGGAATATACTTTTATATGCAATTCATCGATGAGCTCATCAATCCTGGGAATGAGGTATCTAAATGTCTTCTGATTTAATGAACTATAATTAATGTGCATCCTCTTGGTTCTATCTTCTTCTTTATCAAGGACCACTAATGAAGGAAACGGGATAGATTTGATGTGACCCATTTTAAAAATCTCTTTAAGAGCCTCCTCTATCTCTTCTTTATATGTCCTCAATAAGTGGTAAGGGGTGATCATGGTAGGCTTAGAGTCTAGTTCCAACTCTATGATATGTTGGCATCTTCTATCTAGTAGCAATCTTAGAGGCATACAATTGAACACTGCACTATGCTAATTTAGAATAATTTGAATATCAAAATGGTGACTATATTATTTAACAAAAAATGAGATCATATGCATATCCTCCATCACCAAGCATATTGCTCACAAAGTAACTTGTTCCTTGTGAGAAGTCCTCTTATTTGTGACTACTCTCAGTGATCTCCATCAAAGATACTTCCAAAGACCCCATTTTTTCTTTGATGATTTTTAAGCTCATCCATGACTAAATTGAGTTATTGGCTTATCCAAGTGCATGGAATGGTAAATATATTAGAAAACATTATATTGACCCCATAAAAAATTTAGCTTTTATGCATATGTAATGCGTTCTTTTTGGAGTTCTTTCATTATAACACCAGGATCCCACACCATCATGTGTGGACAATCTTGGATTTGATACAAAGGATCACCTTTCCATTTTATACAAGTTCTACCCTTCATCTTTCAAACACTGTTAGAATGCTTCCCATTGTGACAAAAACTTTGTAGTGACATGGTATAAAATTGGTGTAATAAATTTTTTGTACTACCATCCTCCTTATTTCTTGAGGTGCAATAAAAAAGGAAATCAAAATTTTTACCTTCTATTGCATTGATTTGGACATCCTTGAAAAATTTGTAGCAATATTACCATTCTCAAAATGAGGATTATTAATGGAAAAAGAATTAACTAAATCATCCTTGACAAATTCATACTCATCAATATGGCTATCTTGTAGATTATTCTCACATAGAAATGGTTCCATTTTTCAATGCTTGAAATCTTAATAGGTGTTTCTTAGACATTATTTGAAACCATTGAGATATCTTCTTCAATTATTAAATCTCCATCTTCATCATGGAATGCTAATTTTTGATTAAATTTATTACAAAAAACACTTTCCTAATATGAGAGCTCATTATAAATCACTAAAATATATTTTCAATTAAGGAATCTTTACCTTCTACCTCTATAGATTGTTGTGGCTTTGGTTCTAAAATCTCTTCTTTCTGTAGGAGCATTTTCTCTAGATCATGCTCAATGCTTTTTTGTTGAACAAGTTATTATAGCTTTGGTTTTGATTTTTCCTCTTTCTCCTTAAACTCTCTTCTATTGTCATACTTACCTCTTCCATTCTGATATCCCTTCCTAAGTAACTCCAAGTACTTATCAAAAGTTAATGCAACTTTGAAAGCATTAGACTTCCCCTGATATTCTTCATAAAGTCTATCAAGCTCTTTTAAAGAGGAATTTTTAGGTTCCAATCTTTCTTCTTCTCTTTGTAAGAACATAGGTTTGGTAGCATTTGGAATGGGAGTTACTATTTTTTGTGATGTTCTAGCTAGATCTAAATTTTAAATGCTACTTTGAGACTGTAAATTTTATTCCAAAATCTTGATCAATTTATCTTGGCTCCCTTGTTAAGACTTACATTGTATTTTTATTATGCTGTGATATATATGCACATATGTTAATTTTAAGAACAACATTATACATACATGTGTGTAGTAGTATAAGTGTATATACAAGTATATAGATATAGAGTTTTCTTTTAACTTAAAAAATAGGATTATATACATAGTAATGTTATAAATATTCAATAGATTAATTATTTCCCTTGTGAACACTCCTAATAACAAGTTGAGAAGGTAAATTTATTTTACTAGTAAAAAGTATGTAAATCCACAATTCTAATTTTACTAGAAAATTTTGTACAGGGATCATTAGGTAAAATCAAGGATCCATACTCTTTTTATCTATAGGTAAAGATTAATTAGCTTTCTTACATGCAGAGCTAAAATGTGAACATTACAAGGAAATGCACATCTCATCTATAAATCTTCCTATGTATACTATAATTTTCCTTTAGTTGCAGAAAGAATAAGTGACACAATTTTATACAACTCCTATAAAATATAATTCCTCTAATTCTAGAAATGGATATAAAGATTGCCTCCATACATACTCACCTATAGCTTAGTTACTTATAACTAAGATTCCTATTCATGCCACCTACAACAAGTGCATAAGCATATCTTCTTCTGGACAAGAAGAAGAATATCATTTTTACACCCCACAGACAGAAGAATGAACAATTTAAGTTTTTTCTACATACACATTCATCTAAAGTTTAAAGTACAATCCAAGATTCACCAAGGAATAAAATTGAGTTTAAATTTCTTTTTGTTCCACCTAGCTTAACTTAAAAACTATTATTTCTTATAATGCTTAAACTATACATAAGTTCACCTCAACATCCATATATAATCTAGCAAGTTACATTGGTAAAAATAATCCTCTACAGCTAATAGGTTGTTACAGGTTCGACAACAAGGACATAGAAACAATGGGATAAAATTTCCCAACTACATGACTTCATCATAGCATATACAAATTTGAAGGAGAAATTTTTCTATTTTTACATATTACACACCCATCACAATGGGATTCTACAACACAAAAGGAATGAACAACAAATCTCTTATGAAGGTTGTCATCCCAAAATAACTTCAAATCTGCAACACACAAAAATCTAATAGCCTCACATGGCCAAGCTAGCTCATCTCCCAACCGTAGGACTTGCAAACAAGTCCACTCCTGAGCTAGGAGGCTCCTAAGAAAACCAATTGTACAACACATTCACACACAACAAAACAAAAACAACAAGCTAGCCCATAGGCCAACTCACACACACATATGAATTTTCATTAAATCCACGAGAGAGGGGGAGTCAAGGGGACTCTCTAACCTCTTGGGGAAAATAAAATATGAGAACCAAATTTCCAGCAACACCCTCTTCACAACTCACCATTATCAAACAACCAAAACATTCCACATCTCAAAATACATGCTCCCCACCATAACAACTGCCATAAATAATTGCTCCATTATTTAAATCCCATTCACCAAAATCACCATGGCACTCATGCCATTCCATAATCAATACAATTTCCACAAGAGAGGGTCCACACCTCTCTCAACCCCATACTTGGGTGGATCTAATCCAAAAGGAAAGATCAACACCCCAACAACCCTTAACCCAAAAAGCCTACTGAAAAAGAAAAGAAGGGGAAAATAACACACAAGAAGGGTTTTCAGTCACCTTTGCAACCATTACTTCAGAAAATACAGTTACCTAATTTATTTATTTATATTCTAAAATGGCTCATCTACTTTTCAGAATGGTATGGAAAATCTACCTCTTGCTTCTCCCATTTAGGGGAAGCCTTGCTATCCAAATTTTCTGCAATTGTCTCCTTTTGCTAGCTACCAACTCCTTCAAAACCCTTCCTCCAAAAATTGAAAATCTTTTCTGATGATAATGATAGACCAACCCAAAACTAAAAATCTCCTTTGATGAAAATGAATGACCAACATAAAACTAAAATTATCCTTCGATGAAAATAAATAACCAACCCAAAACTAAAAATATCCTTTTATGAAAATTAAAAGACTCCCCAAACTTCTTTAAAAAAAAGAGATAAAATAAAAACTAGGGTTAAGTTTCCCTTCTCTAATTTTCTTCACTTCTTTTTCTGGTATTTTTCCCACCTTTAAACATTCTAAAAACATATATTAAACACTTAAAGAAATGACCCACCCATGGGTTATCACTATAGGGTTTTTATTTTATATAAAACATAAAGAAAAAAAATACTTTTTGACCCCCTTAAACAACCCCTAAAGTTTAAATCCGAGAATTGCCACTTACAGATAATTAATCACATCCCCAAACAAATAATTGAAATATAACTAGTATATCTATATTAAAAAATATATCTAAAGTAAGCCGAGAAATATCCTTCTCGAGGCTCCTATTTAATTAATCAATTTATCACACATAGGTGGAAATAGGCGCCTTAGAAGGATATCTCTCGGCGTACTTTAGATATATATTTTTAATATAGGTATACTAGTTTTAATCCTAACCATAATTCTACCCTAATCCTAATTTTAATTCTAACCCTAATTCTTACCCTACATAAATTGTAACCATAACCCTAATCCTAACCCTAATTTCATACCTAACTCTAAACCTAATTCTAATTGTAACCCTAATTCTAACCATAATCCTAACCCTAACCCTAATTCTAACTCTAATTCTTTTTCTAACACTAGTACTTGTACACATCATCCTAAATTAATATATTTCTATATCAATTTTAAAAAATATTCAAGATATTGACTCCTAGGGAGGTGAAGGATTTTGGTGTTCCTTCCTCGGATGTTGGGTTTGGGGACTCTTGTGTGTTGACTGGTACTCCTTTGGTCTCTACTGCTGTTGGAGCATGTCTCACTGGAGGTTCAGGTTCTAGAAACTCTGGCAAGAATAAAATTTCTGTTTCATTCCCAATTCTGGGCTTGCAACAAAAGCCCTTGAAAAAGAGTGCTCCTGATAAGTGTTGGAATTAGGGCAGACAACTGAGAGGGGGGTGAATCAGTTGTCACCAAAATTTTAATATTTTCTGTAGTTAATTCTTTCTTTTACCTTTCAGCAATAGATTAATAATTTAACCATGAAAAACAAGAATCATAAACATATGAGCAACAACACAGTAACACAATTGACAACAAGATTTTTAACGTGGAAACCCGGTTAAGGAAAAAACTACGGTGGGGGTTAACCCACAAAGATTAATACTCTGTTAAAAGTATTTTACAAATGGGAATGCACATGCATTCGGGCTCACTACCCAGAGCTCACTGCTCAAAAGAAGGATCGTTGCCTACAGAAAGAAGATTACAATAAGTTTGAACTGATAATTAGCATCTACCAATGTAAGGATTCAGTTCCGGTTAAGCACAAAATACTGACTTGATACACTTCATCCTCACTCTGTCTTGTTTACTATTTTGCTAACATCTGAACCTTAGATTTATGCCCTTTTCACACTTATTCCATAGTCGCATCGCATACACACACAAATCACTTAAATCCATTAGCTATATATATCCATATCATGATATTCAATCACTTTTCAGTCAGCTTCAAGAACACTTATAACTTTGTTGAAGACTCTGCTCTGTCGGCTAAATCCATGCATAACTTGTAATGCAGACCAAAACTTGCATTCACAAATCATCAATCATGTTAGCCACTATCACTGATCATCACAAACCATCCAACTTACAACTTCCATTTATCCAGAACCAAGATCAATTACAAGGTTGGCCTGTTCTTCTGTTGTCTGCATTGTCAAACTGTAACCCCATACTCAGATGCAAATAACTTTTGAATCCTTCATCACCGGAGGTTAAAATTCTGGATTTAGATTGCCCTAACAATCCTTATGACTCCTTCAGATCCGCAACATACTTTGATTTACCACCGGAGAGATCTGGACCAAAATACCGGACCCTGTCACATGCTCTGTCTTTGGCTACCTGGACTTAGATAAATTCTGATTCTGACTTCCGGTATGGACAAATTATGTTATACGAATGAGTGGAATAGTCTTAGTTGCCATCAATGACAACACCTGTCATACGAAGCAGTGTCTCTTGCCAACAATCTCCCCCTTTGGCATTGATGGAAACACTTAGTGAAAAATGACTAAGTGTTACTCCCCCTTACTCTATACTCTTATGCTCTCCACTAATTCCAGAGCTCCCCCTTTGCTGGATTCCTCATTTTTCATTGCTCATCACTCCCCCTTTGACATCAATGGCAAAGGATGGGGTCCACAAGCCAAAATTCTCAAAAAATTTGTATACAGTGCCATAAATGTACACCCAATCATTAAGTTATATTTACATGAACTTGAGAATATCTGCAAAACTACTTTTCAATTGCTCAAGTTCAGAGGCCCAACTTCTTTTCATGCCATCCAAAATAGAGATGTGTCCACTCAGAAGAAATGTGTATGCTTCTGCCTTTGTCAGATTTGAAGGATCACTTGTTTGAACTACAGTTTGAGCTTCTGATAATGCATTAAACATTGTTTCTAACTTGGGGGCTATCAATCCCCAGAGCTCAGACATTCTCTTCACAATATTGCCTTTTTCTTTAACAAGCTTCTTTATTTGATCGGTCAAGCCGATTACTTGATATTCTTGACTTATAGGAGAAACTGTTAGAGGATCAAAATTTTGAGATAGATTTGACAATTTTTGTTCTTGCTCCTTTATCTTCTTCTCAATATCCTTACTGACTTTGGGCCAGGATAGACAAAATTTGTATATATCACCTCCATCACTTAGAGTATTTTGAATACTCTTTATACTGATACCAAGTATCATCCTATCATTCCTTATTAGGCTCTTTATTTCACTAAATTTCTTACCCAAAAATTCATTTCTGACTTTAGTCTCTGCAAACTTCTCAAAAGACTCCAAATGTGTACTTACAGAATTTACAAGATTCTTCAGATGTCTAGAGGGAGAGTCAGATGGATTCTTCTGGAAGGTTGGAATTATCTTTTCCAATACACCAGATGCAAGACTTAACAGCTCACTATCCTCTATGTGAGATTTCAATATCTTTTCACTTTCTTTGGCTTATGTGAAGGATTCTATCTTCATCATTTGGACCGGAGAGAGAGTATCCAAGTTGTTTGGTCCTTGAATCAGTTCTGGTTCATCAAACTCTAGCATCTCTTTACTCAGAAAACTTTTCACTGCATCTGCAGTGTCTCTTGCCACCATTTTCGGACCACTTTCCTTTCCTTGAGTTTCCACAGTATCAGGACTATCAACATTTGCACCGTCTTCTTCTACTTTATCTTCCTTATCTTTGACTTCTTTTGCTTCACCTTTCTCTGTGTTATCTACAGCCAGATTCTTTCCTTTGACCACACTATTTGCAATTTGTTCCTAAGAATGTTGTGTAGAAGCAGTATTCTCAACATTATCTTCTTTTTCAGATTGATCAGGAGAAGTTAGAGTATCTCCTACATCATCAATTTGGTCCACCATCTCTGTATCTTCTTTGTTTATTTGTTCCTCTTCTGGAACATAGGAGTCATCAACCTTGGTTTGCTACTCATCAATTTTCATCTTTTCAATATCCGGGATTGATGAATCAATCTCATCATCAGTCTCCTCAACAAATGGAAGATTGTGTCTCTTCAATGCACTTGGAAGTATTTCCTGTGTTTATTTAACTATTTGGTCCAATTCTCCAAGAATTAGTTTATTCATTCTCTTCTTTCTTTTGAATTCATCCTTCACTTCTTTGAATATCATACTCATTTTAACTTGAGTGATTTGAGGGCCTAGTTTTATCAATACATGCTCTCTAAGCTCCATATCCTTGCTTTTTGCATTTTCTTTCCTCAACTCCAAAATGTTTGCAAGACTTGGAGGGATCTCAAAAGTTATTTCAATCAGGGCCTTATTATAGATATTCAGATATCTAACAGTTGCTTCCTCTAACACCCTCCTATCTATGTCATTATATTCATCATAAAATTCAGTCATGGGTTTCAAATTTCCATCCATAGTGACTGATTTTATTACATCTTCCATGGAGATTGTGGGCTTCTCAACATATGTATCTGTCTTCTACCTTTTGTTTATCTTTTTGCTTTTGGAGGGCTTCTCCTTAGTCACTTTGGCAGCTTTTGTTCCAGAGGCTTTCAACTCCTTTACCTCAGCATCAGAATCTGTTCTTTCTTCATCAACTTTTGTGCTCTTATAGGTTTTTGTGGCCTTTATTTTCACTCCTTTTCTTTCTTTTCTAGATGATTTGTCTTCTGGTATCTCAGGATTGGTAGGTTTTGGAGGAACAAGGGAAGCAATAGAGCTTCTAGTAGTCCTTGATGTGGAGGAGGATCCTACCAGAGCACTTCCTTGTTTCTTATCCTACTTCTCCTTTTCAGCCTTTTCAATTCTTTCCCTGAATTGCTTCACGACTTCCTTTGTGAGACCTTGATTCTCGGTGAATTGCTCAACTTCTTTTCTTACTTTTATGTTGGTTTCAGGTTCTCTGAGCTTAGTATGCAGTTTTAAACTTAGCTCCTCATATATCCCAAATCTTTGAACTGTTGTGTCTTTTGGCTTGCTTAGAAGATGTTGAGCATACATATTCAAGATTTTTCCATCTACTTCATACCCCATGGGCATGATCCAAACAGTTCTGGGTTCCACTGCTTCCATTAAGCATTGATCAATGTCAACCATAAAACATATTTCATTCTTGTACTTCTCAACAATTGTTGTAGGGATTCTTTCCCCTTGAATGCATCATACTTTGAAAGTTCTTGAAGTATCCCCATATTGTAGTTTTTTTTATTTAGAGTCACCAATGCTGCGTAGGTGATCTCTGATCTGAATAGCAACTGGCTCATCATTAGTCTAGTGCACACCCTTTACCCCAGGTACTTCATTCATATAGTAGAAGAAAAAGCATAGAACCAATGTACCATATTTGAAAGTGTTTTCTTATATTTCTTAATTTTCTTCAAGTTCTCAATTAGCTGGTTCTGTAACAGCTCACATAGGTCATAATCTGCATTCTCCTTCAACATTTGATATGCTGCATATATAGGAGTTCCAGAGACTGAATTCTCTCTGCTAGAGTGATACATCTTGTAGCCAATCACCATGGAAGCAAACTTCACATCTGGTTCTATAATGTCACTTATGGTCATAGCCCTCTTATCAAATTTTGTACTGGTTGCATCAGTAACAATTTGGTTTTTCACAGATTTCAACATGGGTAATCCACCGGTTGAGTTTAACCCAGTCACAATTCTGATAACATCCTTGGTAATCTTGAATGGTTTTAATAGCCATATGAATTCATCATGCATCTGACTCAAAACATACCGGACCCATTCATCTTCATCAAATGTTGGAAACCCCATAATCTGAATAAAATGTTTATCATGCAATGCCTTACATTCAAGTTTAAGATCATGATTTTCATCCATTAGTTGACTCTCAAACAAATCTACAAACCTTGAGTCTCCAAATTTATCTATGCTTGCATGAATATAAACCTTAATATCTTCAATATGCAACACACCATACAGAACACTTGAAAATGCACCTAATGGGTCGAATTCTATAGCTTTGTGTGGATTTTTCTTAAATTTGGGTTGAGGCCTTTCAGTAATATCAATGACCAAGGGTGTATCCATTGCAAAAAAGATTATAAGTTCAAAGCTTCACAGATAAATACCTTTTTCATGAGATTAGGGTTGACGGATAAATTCACCGGTTGCACTTGAATTCCTTGTAATCTTAGCTCAGACACTATTCTTCTTGCTTTCTTCGAGTGCAAAGTGATTCAAATGAGGAGTAAACACCTTTTTATACTCTGCAAAACCTAATTTGCTTTTGTAATAAATGCGCTGCCCTAATTTCATCTGGTTACTCAGTTTCTTGATAAGTTCTTCATGAATCACTCCGCAAATTTCCATATCAACATCTTTTCTTCCAGAAATCCTTCCAAAAGTTCTGAATCAATTCAAAATATCTTCTCTCATTGTGCTAGATCTAGGTGTGTATGAGGAAAAATCGATTAAATCTAAACTAGAAAAACCAAAGAACCCAATAACATAAAGGAAACCAATTTAAATAAAAGCCATAAATAATCACTCAATGAAATAAAGACTTTTACCGAAATCTGTGTTGTTTCCTTTGGATTGAATGTGGATTGCACAATGAAGTTGCAAAGCCATGGCTGCAACAAGCAAGTATGTGCTCAAGAGATCAATGTCAAAAGATCGTTATAGTGCTCAATCGACGCGTTGTGTATGCTCAAAGCTCTGTTAAGTGTGCCTGAGAATACGATCGAGGCTCAATGAAGGAGATGAGAGGGGTTTATATAGATTTCAAGGAAGATCGATCAACGGTCCAGATAATTCAGAAGAATCAATGGAGGAGATAAGTTGAGGAATGTGCAACGAATGAGGAGAAGACACGTGTCTTGCTTGCTTTTGCATGAGAGGAATTATCAAGAATAGAAGAATAAGTTAACTGAAGAGATAAATCAATTAAAGGATAAAGCAATCAGTTAAGTGATTTAAAACAAGAAGAAGAGATTTGCATGAGAAAAGAAGATATTTTGCTTTATTAAATATAGAAATATTTAAGTGATGAGCAAAAAAGTTTGAGTTATATTAGAGATAACTCAAATTTAGAAGAAAAAGCAATTTAAATAAATAGTTGATTTATTTAAATTTAGAGAAGATATTTTGGAAGAAATAATTAAATAATTGGAATTATTTAATTTAGAAGATTTAAAAGCAAATTAAATAAATAAATTTATTTAATTGTTGTGTATGATTTTGGAAGAACAAAAGATTATAAATAAAATATTTGATTTTATTTATTTTTAGAGGATTGAGATAATTTAAATAAATTTGATTTGATTTATTTAAATTTAGAAGAACAATTGATTTAATTAAATAATGTAAATTATTTAATTGTAGATAAGATAGAATTGTGATGAATTAATTAAATAATGGGATATATTTAATTAATGTGGATGTGAATTTTGGAAGGAGGATAATGATCAAATTAAATAATTAAAATTATTTAATTGTGGAAGAATATAGAGGAATTTAATTTAATTAATTAAATGAAGAGGATTTATTTAATTAATGTCGCAATTTTGGAGATTTAGAAGAATTTGATGATATTAATTAAATAATTAGATTATTTAATTAACGTTGAAATGCAGGTGATGAGACAGATAACGAAATGCAAGTAGCATGACAAGTTGGTCATTTTAGGGTGTCTACATTTTGCCCCTCTTTGATGCGATGCAGCTTGTAGCATTGCTTCAAAGAAAATAATTGTTGAAGAGGTGATACAATTTTTATGCCCCAGTGTAGCTAGTTGCCCCAGCGTATGCCCCCTCGAGCGGGAAGACAGGGAAGTGACAGAGGAAAGGTGTTGACGCTCGACTAGAAGATTGCGCGACCAGGTGGGAAGAAAAGCAGAAAACAGGGTGGGAAAGAAAACTAAGGGTGGGGACACTATAAATAGGTCCCATGGGGACCACAATCCTTATTTGCACCCATTGAGATTCTAAATTTAGAGAGAAGAGCTTCTAAACTTAGTTGAGAGAGAGGTGAGCAGACAGCGCGGAGAGATGCCGATTCCAGTGCATAGACATCGGGCGGAGCTGGTGCGAACCTACGGGAGGCCAGTAGGAGCTCCGACAGCGGTAAGTGATCGAAAACCCCCTTTGAATTTGTCGATTAGGGGTAGATTAGGGCTGGGTGTAGGTAGAGGTTAGCCATTTGAGCCAAAAGAGCCTTAAGTCTCTGCAGCACGGGTGGTAGTCGGCTGGCGCGCTTTTGGTGCGCCGCAGCGCGTTTGGTAAGCGGCTACAACGCTACTGGTAAAACCAAGTTGCTTTTGGTAGTTGGGGTCCGCGTCGCAGCGCATATGCAAAATCCCGCAGCGCATATGGCTAGGTAGTGTAGCGCAGTTGCTAGGGTAGGACAGCGCAACTGGTGGGTAGAGGAAAAACGAAGCGCCTCTAGTAAAACAGAGTGGCGCTGTTGGCATGTGGGTGCAGCGCTTGTGGAAAACAAGGCGCGGTTGGTAGAAAAACCGCATCGCGGATGGTTAGACCATGAAGCGCGGTTGGCAGGGAGGGGTAGTACTTTTGTATAAACACAGCGCTTTTGTTTTGAATAGAAGAAAATTAGGGTTTAAGTAGAATGAAGGGTGACTTAGAAGAGAGACGCCTAGCCTAGCCGACAAGAGGGAAAAGGGATGGTTGGGGGTTACATAGCAGAGCCCAGGGGTAGATAGGATTATGAGGATTTGGTTATGGAAGAACTGACACGTGATTTGTTATGGATGCAGAGGATTTTGCCGCCACTGATGTCGCGGGAGCGACACCACGCGATTGCGCACGAGGTTGTTCAGTTGACATGGGAGGAGGATGCATTCTTGGAGCATGCAGGGCTATGGCATGTGGCACACCTGACACACGTTAGGGTGAATCTCGCCCTAGTGACAGCAGTCATGGAGAGATACCACAGTGAGACTTCGTCATTCCACTTTCTGACGGGGGAGGCTATAGTGACACTGGAGGATGTATACCGCATCCTGAGGATTCGGATAGATGGAGAGATAGTGGACTTCGACCCGGCACGGGGCGAGGCAGGCTTGGAGGAGGTCTTCTGTACAGACGACCTGTGGATAGACGATGGGGAGATCCGATGGGCAGACATCCCGAGACTCTGTGACAGGATCCGTTGGATAGTTGCATCATGATTGGCGGCTTCCTGTGCCCGGACCAGAGATCTAGAGGATTATCAGTAGGCTGGGGGACTGTACTATCGGGGATGTTCACTCATGGCAGACAGTACGCGTGGGGACCCTGCGTGCTGGGACAGCTATATCATGATATGCATTACTGTGTATACAAGAGAGGCAGGAGCCTCTCAGCAGGGGTGACTCTATTACAGGTGTGGGCGTGGGAGCACATTCCAGTTATCTGACCCATGGTGCAGCGCCACCAAGACAGAGGGGAGCCGTATGCGTTTCTATATGATGGGGTGATGACACACCGGAGGATGGGATCTGTCAGCTACTGGAGGCGGCAGATTGATGAGATGGACATATTTATATGGAGGCCGTGGTTACTATGCGAGGAGTGGCCAGATGAGCACGAGCAGCTCATGTACTGTAGACAGGCTCGCTATCTGTTCGGTAGACGGACAGATATGATAGAGAGATATCTTCCCGAGCGGGTACTTAGATAGTTTGGCCTACCACAGGGGCTACCAGTGGGGGAGGCCACACATGCCAGGATGCGAAGAGAGACTGGAGACTGGGATGCAGTGATCCCAGTGGCGACAGCATTAGCAGAGGTGCGGGGACTTATCCCCATGAGATGGGATTGGGACTCTGGGCTAGCAGACCCAGGGACACTGCCAGACTATGATCAGTACTGGCAGACACACAGGGCGATGAGATTGACTACACCAGGTGTAGTAGGGGCAGTGGGAGAGGTATTAGTCCTTGGCAGAGAGGCCAGGATGAGGCGGCAGGCCAGGGCAGCTAGGCAGCAGGTAGCGGGCCAGCAGGCAGGCGGAGAGGGCAGTGGCCAGCAGGCCGATGTGGAGATGGTAGAGGCAGTGGGCCCGGTCGTAGAGACCGACTTACAGAGAGCAGAGAGACTGCGGCAGGAGGAGATAGCCCGGAGGACTCGTTTAGAGCTCCGGATGGCACAACTCAGGAGAGATAGGGATGCAGCGCGGGCTGAGGCGAGGCAGGCAGAGGCCACAGCCCAGGTGTAGACACAGGCAGCCACAGCAGCACAGACAGCCCTAGCATAGGTGCAAGCGCAGCTACAGGCACAGGTGCAGGCATACAGGCAGCTGCAGGCCCAGATACAGGCACAGGCACAGGCACAGTCGCCAGCCGCCAGCCGCACCAGCAGCAGATGTAGATGAGCTAGCGCAGGCTAGGAGAGAGAGAGACGCAGAGGTGCAGCTGCGTTTGATAGCCGAGGCCACACTATTCAGAGTGAGGTGGGAGAGAGAGGAGGCACATCATGCGCTGGGTGCCGATCAGAGGACTTTGTACAGCGAGCTCATCCGAGTGCAGCGTGAGCTAGTATCAGCTGGCAGAGAGGCAGAGTATTACAGGGGCCTATATGTGGGTGCGGTGCCGGCAGCTCAGCAGGCACCGAGCTATAGAGACAGGAGCAGGTCGGGGGCATCAGGATCCCGGAGGACAGGGCAGTCAGCGTCCTCAGTTAGAGGGCCACTTTTGCCGCCAGGGGGAGGAGGAGGACCCTCAGGGGGACCTCCACCGAGCACAGGGGGAGGCCAGGGGCCACAGCAGGAGGGCAACTCTACCCACTAGGGCACTTTCATTTGTATTGTATCATATTGTATCATTTTAGACAGATGCCTGCGTGCATTCTGATGTATATTTTGAGGGCTCTTGATAGCCTTGATGTACTATATTGGTGTATATTTGGATGTATACATATTTTTTATATTATTGATGTAGACACAGACACTTTGTATTATGATGGCCATTACATGATATATATATATATATATATGATGATCTGTTCGACTCACTGCTGTTCATGCTTTTGTGTATGCATTCCTTGATGTTATGGATGTGATGATATGTATGTATGATTATGGATTCATGTGATGACATATGCGATTTATATGATGCTTATAGATGTATGATGATAGAGATATATGATGATATAGATGTGATGACTAGTGATATCTGACATGTGGGTTTTGCAGATATGCACCAGAGAGGAGAACAGGAGTAGATGGAGACTATTGATCGACTACTGTAATGAAAGCGATATAAAGGATGTGGAAATGGATGAATAAGCTTGTTGCAATGGCTTCACATTGGTATATAAAGAGCAATCCTTAGTTTGATATAGCACGTGGATAGTTCGCCACCAGGGTATAAAAGACCAAGGTGCAGTAATATCCGAGTGCGTGGACGTTGACTCTGCAAGCAAACGGTTTGAACCTAGATCCCTTAGACATAATATAACCTTGTTGGAATATGCGAATAAGCCATAGTCTTGAACATAAAATAAACTTCAATACATGTAAATGCAAGAAGAAATATTAATATGTAAGATGCTAGGACGTAACACACACAAGATAAATAGAATGCTAAGAAAGATGCTAGAGATCATTCCTCAAACACGGCACACAGAAAGCAATGACTATGCCCCCAATCCGTACTGCATCGCAACATACCAAGATTATAGATAAATCAAGGTAGCTTTGAATAGGTATGGGAATAGGGAACAAAAGATAAACCATAACACAAATTGACTTACTTACAAAGTAAACATACAGCCAACATATTCTCTTGCCAAAGAGGTTGCTCAGGATAGATTGGATAGGAAAGATAACAGCCTTATCGTAGGAGCTCTGTGTCCGTTAAAGGGGGCTATCTACCTAAAAAGACAATGTCTCACTTGCAGGAAATGCCACATGCTGCAGGAGACGCGTGTGTTGGTCTCGATTATGGAACACTTCGAAACAGACAAGCTCGTTGATCTAGGGCTTGGTTAAGCGGTACTTAGCTGATGTTGGCAATCGGTATGCAGGACAGTAGATGACTCCGGAAGTAGGCCTCTTTGCTTCAGGTTTGCGAAGGACTATTGCTTGGAACGGGTGTGCTAGCTTGCTGCGTGAGTTAGTCAAGTCGAGGCGAATGGATTTTGACAAACGGAAGACTAGAAGGGTGACAGTGCAAATGGGTTGAAACGGGTGGAGAATGATGGATCGTGTGTGCCTGAGTACTGGATACATCCTTCATATTCTAGACTGCCTACATACCCTGTATCCACGGGATCAAGGCACACTTACGATGGAAGATGAACGTGATAAATATGTAGTTCTGGATAGAGTGATGAACGGGGCCAGGTGAAAGGGGGAGATCCTATGTACCTGAGTACTAGATACTTCCTTCGTAAACCAGACTGCCTACATACCCATATCCATGGGATCAAGGTACCTTAAGATTGAGAAGAGATGATATGTAGTTCTGGTAGATGTGATGATGTAGAACAAGTGTTGAGAAGATGTAATCTTATGTACCTAAGTACTGGAAACGTCCTTCGTATTCCAGACTGCCTACATACCCATATCCATGGGATCAAGGTACCTTAAGATTGAAAAGATGATATGTAGTTCTGGTAGATGTGATGATGTAGAACAAGTGTTGAGAAGATGACAGCCTTATCGTAGGAACTCTGTGTCCGTTAAAGGGGTGTTACCTGTGGAAATGAGAAGAGATCGAAGTATGCGTTGCGAACCACGAACAAGGAACGAATCCTAGACCAAAGCTAAGGAAAGAGTTGCCCCCATTCTGGTAGAGGAAACTGTAGGGGTGACCGCCGAAGAAGACACATAAAGACTTGACCTAGGACAAGACAGTGTTAACTGTAGACACAGATCAAGACATGGGAAGATGACGATGGACACTGACAAATTTCCAAGCTATACTAGATAGGGAGATGGAAATGCAAACAAAGTCAATGGTTTTATTATGGGTGGATGGATGAGGCGTGTTGCGAACTGGACAAGGAGTGGACAGGACTTGATAGACGATGGATGCGGACTCTACGCATAGCGCCTGTTTGCCAGGTTTTCACTATGGTACTTATCCAAGGTGCCTGTTTGCCAGGTTTTCACCAGAGGACGGATTTTTTTTTTTTTTTTGGATTTTTTGTTTTATTTTATTTTTATTTTTTATTTTTTGGAATACTCTGAGGATCAGGCATAGAACTTCTTGAGATGGACACTGTTAAGTGGCTCATCTAGAGGAATGCCGTCAGGTGTAGCTAAAGTATAAGCTCCTGATCCATATGCTGCTATCACAATGAAGGGACCTAACCAGTTAGGCTCAAACTTACCCTTCTTCTCTCGATCTGCTTGATTTTTCTGATTCTCCTTAAGAACAAGATCACCAACTTGAAACCGTCTTTCTTTGGTCTTTTTGTTGTAATTACGCCGGAGGTAGTTTTGATAGACATGGAGATGATTTAGCGCGGCAAGGTGCCTCTCATCTAGTAGTTCAAGCTCAGCTAATCTGGAAGTATGATACTCATCTCCGCCAATCAGATCCTGCATGGATACTCTGAGGGATGGGATCTCGACCTCTATAGGTAGGATGGCTTCAGAGCCAAAGACCAAGGCATATGGTGTGGCACCAGTTGGTGTTCTGATACTAGTGCGGTAGGCCCATAGGGCGGGATTGAGTTGTAAGTGCCAATCACGACCAGCTTCATTGACTATTTTCTTGAGGATTTTGAGAATGGTCTTATTGGAAGCCTCAGCTTGGCCGTTACTCTGCAGATAGTAGGGAGTTGAAAAGCGATGTTGGATATTGTATTGTATGCATAAGGCATGGACATCTTGGTTCTTGAATGGTCTCCCATTATCAGTGACAATGGCTTGGGGAATACCATATCGGCATATGAGGTAGTTTAGGATAAACTTGGCTATTTGTTTATCGGTGATATAGGTCATAGGAATGGCTTCCACCCACTTCGTGAAATACTCAGTGGCGATAATGATAAACTTGTGGCCATTTGAGGAGGAAGGGTGGATTTGTCCTACGAGGTCGAGACCCCATTGAGAAAAAGGCCATGGAGTTGTCACAGGTTGTAACTCATGAGCTGGTGCGTGAATCAAATCTCCATGATGCTGACATTGTAGACACTTCTTAGCAAACTGTGCAGCATCTTGCTCTATTGTAGGCCAGTAATAACTTGTTCTGAGTATCTTCTTCGTAAGATTAGGACCGGTAGAATGCGCGCCACAGACACCTTCATGTATGTCTCGTAAGGTAGCTTCGGCTTCTTCCGCGTTAAGACATCGTAAGAGGATACCATCGGGACTCCGGCAATATAGTGTATCACCCAGAATGATGTAACAAGAGGATCGACGAATAAAGGTTTTGCGTTGGGTGGATGATAGGTCAGGGGGAAAGGTATTGTTCTTGAGGTATTCATAGATATCTTCATACCAAGGGGAATTGGGACCAACAAGTTCGCAGATGATTTCAGTAACAGGAACATCGACGGCTGGTATCAATAATTGCTCGATCAAGAATTCACATTTCTGTGTATTTGCAGGCATGTCAATCAGTGACCCTACAGAAGCCATAGAATCTGCAGCTTTGTTATGCTCTCTTGGAATTTGCTCAAATGTGATGGTAGAAAAATGTGGTTTGTAGGCATCCACTAGTTGCTTGTAGGGGACCAACTTTTCATCCTTTGTTTGGTATTCATCTGTGACTTGGCGAATGACTAGCTGTGAGTCTCCATATACTTGTAATTCTGTAATGTCCCATTGAACTGCTGTATTGAGACCTATAAGGAGTGCTTCATACTCGGCTATGTTGTTGGTGCAAGGGAATGCGAGCCGATATGACTTTGGAATGTAGTCATTCTGAGATGTAACAAATAAGATGCCGGCTCCTGATCCATGCTGTGTGTAAGAACTGTCAAAGTACAACTTCCACATTATGGAGGTAGCTAGAGTGAAGAGATTCTCGTCAGGAAAGTCTGCTACCATAGGATGTGTATCTTTCATAGGTGCATCTGCTAGTTGATCCGCAAGGGCTTGTCCTTTGATTGCCTTACGATCTGTGTACTCAATATCGAACTCACTAAGGATCATAACCCATTTAGCTAGTCAGCCTGTGAGAGCTGCTTTTGCTAGTAGATACTTCAAGGGATCAATCTTGGCTATCAGATTTGTGTGTTGGTTCAGCATGTAATGTCGCAACTTTTGGGAGGCGAACACTACTGCTAAACAAGCCCTTTCCATTGGTGAATAATTGAGCTCGTATCCCACCAAGGTTCTACTGATGTAATAAATTGCATGCTCCTTTCCTGTGTTGTCATTCTGTGCTAGCAGAGCCCCTAGGGCTGAATTTGTAGTGGAGATGTACAATATCAAAGGTTTGTCCGCAACTGGTGGAACTAGTACAGGAGGTGTGGCTAGATATTCTTTAAGTTGATCAAACGCTGCCTGACACTTGTTGTCCCATCGAAATGAAACATCCTTTCGGAGCAAGTGTTGAAAGGGTTGACATTTATCTGCTAGCTGTGATATAAAACACCTGATGGACTGTAACCTTCCTTGGAGGCTCCTTAATGCTTTTAGGTTCTTTGGTGGAGGCATCTCCACTATAGCCTTTACTTTCGCTGGATCCACTTCGATGCCTCTACAAGATACGATGTATCCCAATAGCTTTCCTGATGTTACATCGAATACACACTTCTTTGGATTGAGTCTTGGTATTTTTCAAGCCTGTCAAAGATCTGTCCTAAGACCTGTATGTGATCCGCTCTAGAAGATTTAGCCAATATATCATCCACATAATCCTCCATGATGTGATGAAAGAGATCGTGGAAGATCACTGTCATTGCTCTCTGATAGGTTGCTCCTGCATTCTTCAGACCAAACGGCATGACACACCAACAATAATTGCCCCACAGACAAGTAAAGGTTATTTTATGTTGGTCTTCTTCAGCTATCCTTATCTGATTGTAACCCGAGAATCCGTCCATGAGAGAAAGCATCTCATGACCTGCTGTCAAGTCCACTATAATGTCAATGTTTGGTAGTGGAAAGTCATCTTTAGGACATGCCTTATTGAGATCTTTGAAATCATTACACATGCGGATGCGCCCATTAGGTTTAGACACAGGTATAATGTTTGAGACCCAATCTGAATAGTCAATAGGTCGTATGAACTTTGCATCTAATAGTTTTTGTACTTCCACTTTCACCAAGAGAGCTATCTATGGATGCATTTTTCTCAACTTCTGTTTGACTGGTTTCACCTTGGGATCAACTGTGAGATAATGAACTACCAGCTTAGGATCTAACCCTGGCATATCTGCATAGGTCCATGCAAAGTTGATGGTTCGTTGCAAGAAGAAGTTGTTAAGATTTCTGTGCTCTGTGTCAGATAATGATGCTGCCAGGAATGTTGTCTTTGGATTCTGTTCTGTACCCAGGTTGATCTCTGTAGAATCTTCCACTAAGAGAGCTGAT
The DNA here is from genome assembly GCA_027924645.1 of Cunninghamia lanceolata. Taxonomy (NCBI): domain Eukaryota; kingdom Viridiplantae; phylum Streptophyta; class Pinopsida; order Cupressales; family Cupressaceae; genus Cunninghamia; species Cunninghamia lanceolata. Next base: position 3,834,480 of record BSBN01000231.1, on the reverse strand, counting down.
TTCTCTTGGTACTTAGATGGTAAGGGAAGGTCAAATCCTCCATCCTCAGGTGCCACAGTTGGGTTTTCACCTTTGGATACGTCCTTTATTTTTACTATTTTATGATCAGGATGTGCCACAGTGTGGTTTTCACCTAGAGATCTTTCTTTATTTGCACTTTTGCGACTAGAGGATTTGGCATTCTCACCAAACTAAGCCGTGGGCTCTAGTTCCATTACAAAACCTGCCTTGTGATCGCCAAGAGGGATACCTTCCCGAAGTCCCATGAACTCAGCTAGAGCTTTGTCATTCTGAAATACATCTATAACGGGGGCCCCTTGTTGGTCCCAATCGATAAGTTCAGGGTAGACAAGCGTGACCTTCTGGGTGTTGGTGGTGGAAGTTAAGGATACGGAGGATAGTGTAAAAATGGAGGATTCTGCGAATAGATTGGTCATGTGGAGGGAAGAGTCATCGATGATATCCTCTGTAGACGTCGTATCGGCGGGAAAAGTGTCAGCTACCTCGTCGAGGATATACTCGATGTCCGAGGTGCGTGGTACCTTCTTACCAAATCCTAATCCTTTCTTGTCTAGCTTCTTTGTAACCACAATGGGCTCCATAGTGCCTTGATTCTGTTTCCCAAGGCCACCTTTGCCTTTATAGCCCATGTTTTTCACTATCCTTAAGCCATTGCCATATTGCTTGACTGGTATCGTGACTGGTTCTTTCTCCTTGTAGAGCCAAGAAGAGATGTCCTCAATGGTTTCCTCTTCCAATAACCGTCCATGTTGGAATTGGGTTAGGAATCCTGGGGGAGGAATAGCTACTTTTTTAGTTACTTTAGCAATGGGTGGTTGGCCGTAAGATTTTGGAGATAAAGGCATCCGCCCTACACAACAAGATTCTGAGATATCATAAGGTCCAAAGCCTATATCCCGAAAGCGAGCTGTGATTTTGGGGAGGGGCGTAGGTTCACTTGTAGAGGCTTGCATCAGAGTTTCAGGGTCAACATATAGTGGGGACTCAAGGGCTTTGTCATTTTTAGGCACTTGGTTGCAATTCTTATAGCTTCCTTGCAAGACACGGCAAAATTCAAAAGGATTAGGATCTCCTGGGATGGTGATCTCCGTACCATTGTATGGGAACTTTAGAGACTGATGGTACGTGGAGGGAACGGCTTTCATTGCATGGATCCATGGGCGACCAAGGATAATGTTGTAAGGCAGCTCAATATCAAGGACTTGACACCTGGTTTCAAGCATGACAGGGCCCAGTTGTATAGGCAAGTGAATAACACCTTCTGAACGGCGTTCTGCATCATCATATCCCTTGATTGTAATACTATGATCAGTGTTGACATGATCCTTAGAGTATCCCAATTGCTTTAGTAACTTTAAAGAACAGATGTTGAGACCAGCACCACCATCTATGAGAATAAGTTTGATTTTGCGCTTATGGATGAGAACCTCAATATGAAGGGCATCATTATGACAAGGATCATGGGATGGGAGGTCCTTCTCAGAGAAGACCACATTGTAGGGTGAAGCAATGTTACCCACTATAGCTTGGAAATCCGTGACCGCTATGTTGTTAGGAACCGAGGACTCTTGGAGGGCTTTTTCTAGCACGACTCTATGTGCCGGTGATGACCGTAGAAGGTCCAAAATAGAGATCTGTGCTGGCGTTTTCCCTAGATGTTCGACAAGATTATAATCAGATTGAACCGGAAGCCTAGGTGTAGGAGCACGAATGGTGACATGACCACGACGGGTAGTAACAGCACAATCCGTAGATTTGCCTTTGATTGTGAGGGTAGACACTCGACTCTCTTCAAAATGACCTACAATGGAATCGAAGGACGTGGAAGCATGATTGATGCCTTTACCTTTATCCTGAGGAGGAGGTGGACCATGATTAGGGAATGGTTCCTTGTACATATTGAGATCCTTGTTCGTATGCGGAACTGGTGATTCATCCTCAAAAGTGATTTGATTACGTCGATGAGGTTTTGGATTAGGTGCTTAAGCTTCATGCAAGATGCAGTTCGATGACCTTTGCTCCTATGGAACTCACAATACTCATTGTCTCTGTAACGTGCAGTTTTGTAGACAGGTTCTCCATATGGGGGAGCATCAGGTAAGGTGATGAGCCCTTTCTGCAAAGCTTGCTGTAAGACCGATTCGATGGGCACTCCCAAAGGAGTAAATTGACGTCGCGGAGGGTAATCTTGTTGGGGCCACTCTTGTTGTCGTTGTTGTTGGTTGGGATAAGGCTGCCTTTGTTGTGGCTATTGTTGAGGTGGAGTTTGACTTGGTTTGGAGAGTTGCAGCGGTGTTTGCAACGTTTGGACATGCTTAGTATCGACCACCCCATCGTTGACCACGTTTTTGTTCTTGTTCCAATATTTGGGTTTATCGTTCGATTGTTGATGAGAAGTACTATCTTTCGTCTCTTTAAAGATTTTGACCACACCCTTAGCAATGAGGGCCTTCTCAATGTTGATACCCTTGTATGTGATTTCATCGAAGGTTGTAGCACTAAGAATTTGTAAATGGAAACTGAACTCTTGGTTGAGGTTCTGTACAAATATGCTAACAAGCTGTTTCTCTGGAATCTTGAAAGGGAATTTACTAGCCATTTGTCTCCATCGTTGAAGGAAAGAAATGAAAGTTTCACCATTTTTCTGTTTATTGTTGCATAGGTCCGTCATGGAAATCTCATGCTCTGCGTTGTAAGAAAAATGGGTGGCAAACTTCTCTGCTAGCTCGTTGAAAGACTTGATACCCGTAGGTAAGTGTGAGAACCATTCTATTGCTTGACCTCCAAGACTGCGAGGAAAGAGACGCATAAGATATGTGTCGTTATGTGAGACCTCGAAGCAAGCAAGATAGAATTCCCTAAGATGGTCTTTTGGGTCACCTTTTCCTTTGTATTTATCAAATTTAGGAATAGTAAAATTTTGAGGAAAAGGGATCATTGGTAATGACCGATCAAAAGGATAAGGACACACTTCTTCTAAGGAGAAGGTCTTCTTGGTGTGGCCAAACGTAAGATCAGATAACTGTTGTTGCACCTCCGCAATCTTTAACTCCATAGTTGTGGGAGGGGTTTGTTACATCTCCTGTTGTCCAAAAGGTGGCTGTTGTTGCCCATACGGAAGATTGTACTGTAAGCCATGCGTATTGGTATGATAAGGGTCGTAAGATTGATTGGGATTATACGGATTGTACGTTTGGTTCAAATTGGGTTGGAATTGGAGGTTTTGATTAGGCAACGGTGGAGGAGGCGCTAGGTAAGAATGTTGGCTTTGAGATGGTTGAAGAAAAGAATTGGGTGGAGGAAAGCTAAAGTGCGTTGGATTAGGTTGTGATGGCGGCACATAGCTTTGGGAAACTTGATGTTGGGAATGTTGTGAGTGGCTAGGTAATGTGTGAAATAAATTGAGCGAGGACGAACGTTGTGGAGGAGGGACATAGGTAGACGTGATTTGCGATGGTTGGGGTTGATTAAGGATGAGAGTAGAAGAATGTTGTGGTGGGGGCTGATTAAGGACGAGAGTAGAAGAATGTTGTGGTTGGGGTTGATTAAGGACGAGAGTAGAAGAATGTTGTGGTTGGGGTTGCATGACTCCAATTGGTTGAGAGACATGAAGGTGTGATGATATAGGAGGTGGCATTTGTTGAGACCCTTGCTGCATGGCTACATAATTGTTTCCCGGATTGTAATTCGGTGGGAAACCTTCACGTGATGGGGTAACCAAGATTCCACTTGCGGTTGGTGTGGACACTTTAGGAGGTGGTTGCATATTCGATCGAGCTAAGGTGGCTTGCTTAGTTAACTCTGCTTGACATTGGAGAGTTTCTTGTTGATTTTTATAGATCTCCATAGGAGTCAGAAGCGGTGATATTGGTCTCTCCCCTGTTGGATTTTGAAAAAGGGGATTCCTATACTGCGAGCCTTGAGTAGGTAAGGGCGTAGTCACTGTGGACATGGTTTGCACCGCTTGTATGGTTTCTTGGTTATTGGTGCTCTCCTTGAGAGTGGACACATTAAAATCTTGAGGTAACTTGGCGCCTTGCTTTGCAAGCAAGCGAAAGAAATGATCCTGATTCTCACTAAGGATTTTATCAAAGGCAGCTATAGCTCTAGGATCTTGTATAAATTCATCAAGATCTTGCCCATCTTCTTGAGAGGATTGACCTATTTCAAAGTGTCGCTCTTCTTGAGATGGGGCGTGATCTACGATGTAACCTTGTGGGACAAAATCCGGAGGCAAGCCTGTGGTATACTGAGGCGCATTTATCAAAGGGGTTCTATCCTCATGAGGATTGCTTGGTTCATCTATGTGCGGCATGTTTGGAGAGCTGATTGGTTTTGCCGCGGGTGTACTAGGAGTCACCTTGGGAGTAATGTTGAGACGACCTGATTGTGGTGTGCGAGGGGGTGACTTGTGCTTCTTAGGGACAACTTGCCTAGACTTCATGGTTTGCTGTAGCCTAGTGGTGACCATGGGATTCACTTAGGCACAAGACAGGTAATGCTGGGTTTCTGCTTTGTGATATGGAAAAGGACAAACTCTTGCTACACAGTATACTGGACCAAAGGCGCTGTACTGTTTGACCAGAGGCGCAGGACTGTGAAACCAAAAGCGTGCTACTATAGACCAAAGGTGACGGACTGAGCTACCAGAAGCGAGTTACTGCTATGCCAAAGGCGAGCTACAGTTACCAAAAGTGAGCTACAGTTATACCAAGGGCGCTGAAGTAGAGTGTTAGCCAGAGGCGAGGTACTGCTATACCAAAGGCGATCTACTGTATGACCAAAGGCGAGCTGCTGTTATACCAAGGGCGCTGAAGTAGTGTCTGATGTTTGTAAAGGCAATTCTGACAGATTTATGGTTGGATTTTGTCTTTGGCAAGAGAAAAAATAGCAAACAAGTGGTAGAAAAGCAAGGGACTGACACAACATATAGTGTATGTTCAAGGCTCCAAACAAGCCCAATGTTTCCACAGGTATAAGACAATTGCAATCAATAACAAGCACTTTTTATCCCTAGAGACAAGGTTTCATTGCAGTAGATCAGCTCACAGCTTAATACTATGTCGATAAAAATATCATTCCATAAAGGTGTCGAATATTTAGTATCTTTGCAAGAGACGATAGGTAGGGATATCTCACCCTCCCCTTGGAAAGCTCAAGTAGGTCACAAGAGCTTTATGTCCAAGGGAATACTATCTCTTCTCAAGGGAGCCAATGGTGAGTATCTTAAGGGTTTAAATCGATTTCCCTTGCACTGATGATTACCGCAATGTTCGGAGGTAGGTCGGGTAGTCTCTATCTAGATTGGTTCTTAGCGACTTTGAGGGACCAACGCCTTACGAGCAATGCGACAAGCTACTAAAAGCTTTAACCAATCCTACTAAGAGTTTCAAACACTTCGCTCAATGTGAAAATCGTTTCCACAAAGGGCTAGTACACCTCTTTTCAGTTTGGCATCACAAGGTAAGGCTGACGTCGGTTAGGACTTGGCTTTCGCCTTATCCCTCTTATATAGCGGTTCAAAGGAAAACTCCGCTTAGGGTCGTCCCTTTTTGGATGAAGCGCAATCCAAAAGCAGGCCCTTCTAAAGGAAGTACAAGAAATGTAAAATCAAGCACGTCAAACAAAGGTTCAATTGTCCCGTTATAAAAAAATAAGGTGCAACTAAATTAGGCACACACACGGTTGTAGTTGTAAATTGTCCCTTATGAAATGAAGTGTTTGGCATTCATGTCCATTGTCCCTTAGAAAATTGAGGTGTTTGTCCATACATGTCCATTGTCCCTTAAGAAAATCAGTATGTTCCTAAGACTTAGATTTGCAAAAAAGATTTGTTCAATTACTCCTTTTAAGCATGCAATGTGTTTCTAAGACTTAGTGAGATAAAACAAAAGGGTCTTCAACGCTCGTCCTACATAAACATGTTAAAAAAAACACCTATTGGCTCTGTGTGAGTAATAAGAAGCTGCAACAAGTCAGTTAGTTCCACCAACAATTCACAAGTTAGCAAAAAATAAATCAACTTTGACCAAAAGCGTGTTACTGTCTTACCAGAAGCGATTCATTGTAAACCAAAAGTGCTTTAAGACAGATGAGAAGCACAACAGAATATTACCAGCAGCGCTGAACAATAACCAGAAGCGCTGTACTGTGATTCCAAAGGCGCTGCGATAAATACCAAAAGCATGCAACGATAATAACAAAAGCGCTGTAAAATATCCAGGAGCGCGTCACTGTGTAACTGAAAGCGTGATACTGTGTAGCCAAAAGCACTGTGCTGTCTCAGATACAGAAAATATTAGTTTTTGTCAAAATAACCAGGCAAAAATGACTTTTCATGGTGGATCTACTGTCTGGACAATGATATCTGATAGATCTGGGTCGTGAAATCTGGAAAACTCAGAAAAATGGGGCAACACAATAGATTAGCAGAACTTAAGGATACTCCTAAATAAATCAGCTTAGGAGATATCAAAAATCAGGTTTGGAAGACAAATACAACAGCTTGTGCAAACAAAATCACAGATCTGAAATGAGAAAAACCCTGCAAAAGCACCGTGAATAAAGTCAAAACCTAATTTTAACCAGAAGCGCTTAACAAGGCCACCAATAGCGCTTCTCTGTGTCACCGAAAGCGCTGCTCTGTGCGGCCAGAAGCGCGGCCGTGCCACCAGTAGCGCTGAACTGTTCCTGCAAGAGCGCTTAGAGATACTACCAGACGCGCTGTGCAATATCGTTTGCACTGTGCCGTACTGTGACTTCAAAAAAAAAATTTCTCAAAGAAACAAAGGGATTAGTGGGTCCCACCGGGCGTGCCAGAATGTGTATGAGGAAAAATCGATTAAATCTGAACTAGAAAAACCAAAGAACCCAATAACATAAAGGAAACCAATTTAAATAAAAGCCATAAATAATCACTCAATGAAATAAAGACTTTTACCGAAATCTGTGTTGTTTCCTTTGGATTGAATGTGGATTGCTCAATGAAGTTGCAAAGCCATGGCTGCAACAAGCAAGTATGTGCTCAAGAGATCAATGTCAAAAGATCGTTATAGTGCTCAATCGACGCGTTGTGTATGCTCAAAGCTCTGTTAAGTGTGCCTGAGAATACGATCGAAGAGAGAGGCTCAATGAAGGAGATGAGAGGGGTTTATATAGATTTCAAGGAAGATCGATCAACGGTCCAGATAATTCAGAAGAATCAATGGAGGAGATAAGTTGAGGAATGTGCAACGAATGAGGAGAAGACACGTGTCTTGCTTGCTTTTGCATGAGAGGAGTTATCAAGAATAGAAGAATAAGTTAACTGAAGAGATAAATCAATTAAAGGATAAAGCAATCAATTAAGTGATTTAAAACAAGAAGAAGAGATTTGCATGAGAAAAGAAGATATTTTGCTTTATTAAATATAGAAATATTTAATTGATGAGCAAAAAAGCTTGAGTTATATTAGAGATAACTCAAATTTAGAAGAAAAAGCAATTTAAATAAATAATTGATTTATTTAAATTTAGAGAAGATATTTTGGAAGAAATAATTAAATAATTGGAATTATTTAATTTAGAAGATTTAAAAGCAAATTAAATAAATAAATTTATTTAATTGTTGTGCATGATTTTAAAAGAACAGAAGATTATAAATAAAATATTTGATTTTATTTATTTTTAGAGGATTGAGATAATTTAAATAAATTTGATTTGATTTATTTAAATTTAGAAGAATAATTGATTTAATTAAATAATGTAAATTATTTAATTGTAGATAAGATAGAATTGTGATGAATTAATTAAATAATGGGATATATTTAATTAATGTGGATGTGAATTTTGGAAGGAGGATAATGATCAAATTAAATAATTAAAATTATTTAATTGTGGAAGAATATAGAGGAATTTAATTTAATTAATTAAATGAAGAGGATTTATTTAATTAATGTCGCAATTTTGGAGATTTAGAAGAATTTGATGATATTAATTAAATAATTAGATTATTTAATTAACGTTGAAATGCAGGTGATGAGACAGATAACGAAATGCAAGTAGCATGACAAGTTGGTCATTTTAGGGTGTCTACACTAGGCACCCACTTACTAGCTTGGGAAATTTGATTTTCAATGTAGCTCCCCTTGAGCTAGAGCTCCAAATTCAATTGCCGGAGGAATTATTACCACCGGATTCCAATGCGAACTCATTACTATTGTTCTCAATTGCTTTCTTGACCCAAGTCTTGCTCATTTCATTCTAGATCTCATTCACATTAATTTTTCTTTTGCCTTTGTCTTGTCTCTGCTCATTTGGTTTTCTGTTTATCAGACCTCTTCTTTCATTATTCCTACTTCTGTAGAATCTTACAATATGACCAAATCTATTGTAATTAAAGCAAACAACATTTCTTTGCTTGTATACTTGATTTCGTCTTGATCTGCACTGATTAGCCATGTGTCCATATCCATTGCAAGTAAAGCAGTAACCATTGAAAGAGTTGCCATTTTCTCTAGAGTTATTCATTATCATACTTCTACATTCATTTGATCTATGACCATACCTCTTACACTTGAAGCATTGACCGGAGAAGGATGGACCATTTTGATTTACTTTGCTTCTGCACTGAGTAACTCTATGACCAAATTTATTGCAATTAAAACAATTTCCATTGAATGATGGATATCTTTGAGCATTAGGCTATCTTACCGGAGGTCTTCTAGGTCTATTTCTCCCATTCCTTGTTGAAAATTTCTTTGTCCGGATCTAGAGCTTCCACCTTTCTCATATCCAAGACCATGCTTGTCATCAGCCCTTTTCTATCCTTCAAGCAGTGCTTCAAGTTTAGCTGAGCTTATCTTAAACTTCTCCTTGTATTCATTTGCAACTTCTAGGTCATGTCTGAGAATGACAATTTGCCTTTCAAGTTCTCTCTCATTGTCTCTGCTTTCTTGTAGATTAGACTCTAGGAGGCCAGCTATTCCATCCAATCTGCAACATTCTTCAGTTCTTTCTTTTAGATTTTGATTCATGTCTTCTTCAATTTTCTTTCTATCCTCAATTTCTTTGGTTAGCCTCATCACCCTGGATTCCATCTCATGTTTTAGGACAACTTCTTTGGCTAAGTTCTCACATTCCTTTGTCTTCTCTTTCAGAGCCTCATCCTTCTTGTTGTTTTCATAATGATTTCCTAGTTGAAGAGGTTGTTCCTTCCTCTTCTCATTGGATTTTCTCAATTTCTTTGTTAGAGTCTCAATGAAGTCTTCAGCATTTTTAAGGTTCTCTTGCAACTCTTGGACTTCTGCTCTGGACTACTCAAGATCTTCTAGAGTGAGATTAAGTTGCCCTTGGAGGTTATATTCATCCATTTTACTGCCTTCCTAGATCTTCCTCAAGTTGTTAAACTTTTTCAAAGGAACCTTGCTCTGATACCAATTGTTGGAATTAGGGCAGACAACTAAGAGGGGGGGTGGGTGAATCAGTTGTCACCAAAATTTTAATATTTTCTGTAGTTAATTCTTTCTTTTACCTTTCAGCAATAGATTAATAATTTAACCATGAAAAACAAGAATCATAAACATATGAGCAACAACACAGTAACACAATTGACACCAATATTTTTAACGTGGAAACATGGTTAAGGGAAAAACCATGGTGGGGGTGAACCCAAAAAAAGATTAATACTCTGTTAAAAGTATTTTACAAATGGCAATGCACATGCATTCAGGCTCATTGGCTAGAGCTCACTACTCAAAAGAAGGCTCACTACCTACAGAAAGAAGATTACAATAAGTTTGAACTGATAATTAGCATCTACCAATGCAAGGATTCAGTTCTGGTTAAGCACATAATATTGACTTGATACACTTCATCCTCACTTTGCCTTGTTTACTATTTTGCTAACATCTGAACCTTAGATTTCTGCCCTTTTCGCACTTATTCCATAGTTGCATCGTACACACACACACAAATCACTTAAATCTATTGGCTATATATATCCGCATCATGATATTCAATAACTTTTTAGTCAGCTTCAAGAACACTTAGAACTTTGTTGAAGACTTTGCTCTGTTGGCTAAATCCATGCATAACTTGTAACGTGGACCAAAAATTACATTCACAAATCATCAATCATGTTAGTCACTATCACTGATCATCACAAATAGTCCAACAGACAACTTCAATTTATCTGAACCAAGATCAATTACAAGGTTGGCCTGTTCTTTTGCTATCTACAATATCATATTGTACCCCCATACTCAAATGCAAATAACTTTTGAATCCTTCATCACCAAAGGTTAAAATTCTAGATTTAGATTGCCTTGACAATCCTTATGACTCCTTCAGATCTGCTGCATACGATGATTTACCACCGGAGAGATCTGGACCAAGATACCAGACCTTATCACATGCTCTGTCTCTGGCTACCCGGACTTAGATAAATTATGATTCTGACTTCCGGTATGAACAAATTATGTTATGCAGATGAGTGGAATAGTCTTAGTTGCCATTAATGACAACACTTGTCATGCGAAGCAGAGTCTCTTGCCAACAATAAGTCCCAGAAGGTGGGTAGGAAGAAGGATCAGGAGAAAGTTAAGATGGCTAGTGAGACATTGGTTGAATCTGGGTTGGTGAAGACATTGGATACTCACTTCTCCCACCCTTCGCGATGGTTGTGTTATCATGGAATGTAAGGGGTATGAATAGCATCCCTAGACAAAAGGCCATTTGGGACTTAGTTCGTTCTCATTCTTCGGATTTGCTTTTCCTCCAGGAGACAAAGTTATCTGTGGATAGTATGATGCAGTGTGCATCTAAGATTTGGAATAGAAGGTTATGCCACTGTGTGGGTGCACAGGGTAGCTCTGGAGGTCTTGCTTGCTTCTAGGATCCTCGACAAATTTCTCCTGTTTGGTGGTTCTCTAGTAGATTCTCCATCTCTCTTGTTGCGACTAGTTTGGAGACAGGGGAGAGAATTGTTCTTTCCAACATTTATGCTCTGATGGATGTCCTAGGTAAGATTCTCTTGTGGTCTCATATCAATTTTTTGAGATCGTTGGATCCTTTCCTTCCTTGGATTATGGAAGGTGACTTCAATGCTATTTCCTCTCTAGAGGAGAAAAGGGGGGTGTGTGCTTTATTTGGACCCCTCCTCTGATCTTCTAAGGGATAATGTGGCTCGACTTCAGCTTGTGGATATCAAACCTTTGAATGGCATGTTTACTTGGAATAATAGGAGGCTTGGGGATGAGGCCATTTTTGAAAGGTTAGACATGTTTCTTGTTTCTAAGTTTTGGGTCAGTAACAAGTGGCTGTCAAGTTTTGAAATTTTAGATTGGTGGGGATCGGATCATTGGCGGATTAAATTCTTTGCCCGTATGACTGGTGGTTCTAGGAAACAAAATTTTAGATTTCAGCTTATGTGGCTCAGGGATGAGAGTCTTTTTGGCTTGGTTTCTAGATGGTGGACTGAAGGACGACCTGCTTTTGGTACGGCTATGTACTCCTTTGTGAATAGGCTTTAGTATGTGAAGTATAAATTGAAACATTGGAATAAGTATTAGTTTGGCAATGTGTTTCAAAAGAGAAAGGTTGCCCTAGAGTACTTGGATTCTATTACCAGGTAGATTCAGGATTAGGGTATTGATGCAGATTTGAGCAGGTTAGAGGATAGTGTGGTTAAAGACCTTGTGGAATGGGAGCTTCGTGAGGAAATTTTTTGGAAACAGAAGGCTCATGTTGATTGGCTTAAGGAATGGGATAGGAATACTTCAGTCTTTCATAACTCAGTGAAGGCCTGAAGACAGAGTAACATTATTTATTCTCTTCACTCTCCTAAGGGTTCTATTCTTTCTTGCTCTTCAGAGATTTCTAGTGAGGCGGTTCATTTTTTCTCTGCTCTCTTTTCTGATGATACTTTTCTTGCTAATGAGGAAGAAGCTTCTATCTTGGCCTGTATTCCTCCTTTGGTGACTATGGATATGAATGCCTCTCTTCTTACACCTATTTCTTTGAAGGAGTTGGAGGAGGTGGTGTTTCAGTTGAAAAAAGGGAAGGCTCCTAGTCTTGATGGGTTTCCGACTGAGTTCTTTCAAGAATTCTGGGGTGTGATCAACCTTGATTTGTTAGAGGTTGTTCAGGAGTCTTTAAGGAATAAACAAATGTTGCGGGCCATGAATTCCACATTTCTTGCTCTTATCCCAAAATGAGAGGGTGCTGATTCTCTGGATCTTTTTCATCCAATTGCTTTGTGCAATGTGGTGTATAAAATCATTACAAAGTTAATTGCTAAGCGTCTGAAGCCATGGATGGATAAGTTGATTTTGGAGGAACAAGGGGGCTTCATTGTAGGTAGATAGATTTTGGATGGAGTGGTTATTGTGGCTGAGACTATTCATTCCATGGCCTCTTCTAGGGATAAGACTATGTTTATAAAGTTGGACATGGCTAAAGCTTATGATAGAGTTAAATGGAGTTTTTTGATCAAAATTTTCATAGCCTTTGGATTCAGTAGTGAGTGGATTGATTGGGTCATGAGCTATGTGATGACTTCCTCCTTTTCCGTTCTCATAAATGGGGAGTCTTCTGATCTGTTTGGTGCTTCTAAAGGTCTTCGGCAGGGAGATCCCTTATCCCCTTATTTGTTCATCCTAATGGCAGAAGGCTTGGGGAGGTTCATTAAGTCCCATGTTATGGATGGGCTCATTCAAGGATGGAATTGGAGCAATTCTCTACCTCCTCAAACTCATCTTCAGTTTGTGGATGATAGGGATTTGATGGGCGCTGCTAAGGTGGATGAAGCGGTTGCCTTACGACAGAATTTGGATTGTTACTTGGCTGCCTCAGGTCAAAGCATTAATGAAAGTAAGTCTTCATTTATTTCTTTAATACCCCCATGCTTATTCAACAGCGTATTGCCAGGATCTTAAGGTTTCAGGTGGGGAAGCTTCCCTTTATCTATCTTGGTATCCCTCTGGATGTACGCCTGCTTCCCAGGTGTTTTTGGTAGGATGTGATTGATAAATTTTGAGGGCTGGTTTGTCATTGGACCTATAGTTGGTTATCTACGACTGGTAGAGTTACTCTATTGAAGTCTGTGGTGCAAGCCCTTCCTTTATATAGGTGCTTTGTGCTGACTGCTCCCTCAAGCTTCATCAAAGATTTGGAGGGCCTCTGTAGGTAGTTTCTTTGGTCGGGTAATCTTCTTTCAAGGAAGTGGAGCTTGATTAGGTGGGAAGTTGTTTGTTGGCCAAAGCAGGATGGTGGTCTGGGATTACGTAGGGTGGATTGGAATGGGCAAGCTGTGGCTGCTAAGCTATATTGGAGATGGTGTTCACATCGGCATCAGTATTGGACCCAGATCCTTACCTTCAAGTACCTTGGGAAGGTGGATGGCGCTGAAGTTCCTCGTTTTAGCCTTGTGGGGAAAGGTTCTATGATCTGGGATACTCTCAAGAGGGGGGCTACGCTGGTCAAACAAGGTCTGTTTTGGATCTGCAACAGAGGATCTGATGCTCTTTTTTGGCATGACTTGTGGGATGGTTTCCCGCCTATCCTATCCTCGCACCCTCACTTGGGGGATTTATGTAGGATTTTTGTTCAGTCTGGTTGGAGTAGAGTGATGGATTTCAAAGCCCCTTAGGCTTTGGGGTAGACTATTGTTTACCAGTGGAAGGATATGCAAGAATTGCCCCTGGGGGGATCTTTGGAGGATAGGAGGGAGTTGTCCTCCATTTTGGCTGATAGAGTCTGTTGTTCTCTTTCAGAGAGGGATGCGCTGGCCTGGGGACCGGATCCAAAAGGGAAGTTCATTGTTGCTTCAGGGTATCATGTTTTGGAGAGACAGGCCTTGGGCAGTGCTGAAGTTCCTTGGTGGAAAAATATTTGGAATAAATTCTCTTGGCAAAAATGCAATTACTTTTCTTGACTAGTGGTGTATGGCAGGTGCTTGACTTGGGATAACCTCTATAAGAGGGGCTTCCAAGGTCCTTCATTATGTTTCTTATGTTTAAAAGATGTTGAGATAGTTTCTCATCTTTTCTTTTAGTGCCCCTTTGCTAGGACTATTTGGCATTTTTGGTGGGGAGTCTAAAATTTGTAGCGCAGGTATCCTTCTTCTCTTGATGAGCTTTGGTGCGGAAATTGGGCCCATTCTGGTGAAGACTTTATTTCTGCATATAGCGTGGTCTATTGGTCCTAGTCTGATTATTTGGCACATCTTGTTGGAGCGCAACCGCAAGATCTTTTTGGATAAGAAGTTGCTGGTGGGTCAAGTTTTGTCTCGTATTCTTGGGGCTTTGTAGGAGACTTTGTATGCTAAATGTGATCTGTTAGTCTCGGTGGATCCTAGTGATACTGGAGTGATTCATAACCTAGGTATTTCTGTTGGTGGTACTGGAAAGCCCAAGAGTGGGCGGAGTAGGTGTTCTAGAGGAAAGGTCTTTAGGGGAGGGCATTGGTTGCCCCCTCCCACCGGAGTTTTGAAAATCAACACTGAAGGGTCTGGAAGGGTAATCCTGGGCATGCTGGCATTGGTGGGGTGGGCAGAGATAGTTCTGGGGTGGTTGTGTTCTTCTTTTCAGAATATAGGGGGCATCAGTCTAATAATCTTATGGAGGCCTTGACTATTCTTTTGTCTTTGAAGAGGGCATATGCCCTTGGCTGGAAAAGGATTATCTGCGAGTCAGATTCTCAGGTGGTGGTAGACTTGATAAATAGATGACAGTTTGATGATGTTAGTTGGCAGCTTGCGGTGGTGGCTAAGCAAATCACCAATCTTGGAGAATTACTTGATTCTATTACCTTCTCTCATATCCCTCGAGAATGGAATAAGGTGGCTGATGGGTTGGCCAAATGTGCTTCTGAGAAGAATGGGACTTGGCTGGTGGATGATTGGGACAATTTACCTGGGGATTTTGCTCAGGATTTGGAGGATTTGGTTACAGAGGATTTGAGATGTTGCATGAACACTTCTTGATTTCTTGTTTGTTGTTTCTTAGCCCTTTTGGGTTTCCTGTTGCTTTTATGCTTTGTACTGTTCTCTTTGATTAATAAAGTTTTTACCCTCTTTTTCTTAAAAAAAAATATATATATATTTAAGATATCATTATATTAATTTTGAAAATATTCTATTTTAATATCTATTTTAAATATTCTTTTGAAAACAAATTAATTCTAAAATAAGTCTTAATTTAATATAATTATATGGTTAAAAACTTAAACTCTTAATTGAAAATAAGTCTATAATGAAAATAAAAACCATTAAGGATAGAAAGGTGGAGAAAATCACAAAAAAAGGATTTGGAAAAAATAAAAATAAAAATAAATAAATAATTAAAAACTAAAAAAAGAAATTGGAAATATTAAAAACCAAAAAAGAAATTAGAGAAAATAAAAAACAAAAAACAAAAAATAAATTAGAAAAAATAAAAAAATAAAAACCAAAAAAGAAATTGGAAAAAATAAAATATAAAAAATAAAAACCAAAAAAGAAATTAGAAATATTAAAAAACAAAAACAAAAAAGGAAGAAAATCAAAGAGACTATGGAAAAAAAGATATCCTCGGCGATATATATTTTTAAATATAAATATAAAAATAATAAACAAAAAAGAAATTAGAAAAAATAAAAAATAGAAACCAAAAAAGAAATTAGAGAAAATAAAAAATAAAAACCATGAAGGATAGAAAGGTGGAGAAAATCACAAAAGAGAGTGGAATAAAAAAATAAATTGGAAAAAAATAAAAATTCTAGATTGGAATCTTATAAGTTTACATAGAAATTTCAGAATCTTTCAGCTCCCATCCGTGCTGTGAATGTAGGAACGCCTCTCAGCGTAAATAGAAAAATTAATTAAACACATTCATACCACAACACTAAACATATGAAGTCCTTAATCTTCTCTCAAGATAAGGCCTAGGTGCATTGGGGAAAACACAGCGATAGTTTTCTTAGGAACCTCTGAAATTTACCATTGGCCACGAAATCCAACCTGCGCACTCGCACACAAACGTCAATACATCCAATATGATAGCTGAAGCAATAACCATAATAAAATTAATTTACACTTAATTCACAATGTTATCACATTTGAACAAAAATTAAACAACACATATAATTCAACGTCTAAATCATTCAACATAAAATTATTTAATCGCATCTCATTTGAACATCTATGAAATATATTAAACATAAATGATTATATTTTTTAGGAATCCATAATAAAAATGTAACAAACATTTATACTCTAATTCCATAAAACCCAATTAAAACCATAATTAATAATTAACTATGATATCATCAATAATCCATAAAATACCAATCAACATGATATCAGTAATAACAAGGTCTATAATCGTAATAACATAAAATGTCGTATCCAAAAGTATCATAAGTAAATAAATTCATCACACTAAAGTATGATAATGAAAAGAAAATGTGGCTTCACAATATCATATGCATTCCCTCATTTGTAGCCTTGCCTGGCTTTATTTGATTCCCTAATATTGCTTGAGGCACTTGAAGACCAAAAATTTGTTCAATGACCAACCCTTATTACATCTTCTATTCATGTATATATAGCACTTCTTACATTGATGCATTTGGGCAAGAATCACCTACCCCATCTACCTCTATAACTTTGACATTGAATTGCACCCACTCTGCCACCTAACTATTCTTTATCTTTATTTCACATTAATGGTGTCCTAGGTGTATGCCTGTGGCATTCAAAATTCACCAAGATCCCATGTATGAGACTCAAAAATCTCATAGTGTATTGCTGTACTGCATAAGTCATGCTGCTTAAGATTCAACCAATCACGCAATCAAATAACTCTAGAAAAACTGAAGTGTCTTGGAGGAGTGCCGATCTGCCACGCATCCCTTTAGAGATGCCTATGTATTTTCTAGAGTATTCTCATATAACTCAAAATTTCAAATACAAGAGATTAAATTTTACAAGACATGACAGTCTTATACCATAAAGTTCTAATAACCAATACCACTTCTTCCCAAAATCATTCAATGTAACAATTATAACATGATTGGAGCAGACTATTCATTACTAACAACACTTGTATTTGTGGATAACAACCTTAATATGTAGTCATCTCTTACCCTTTCCATGGAGTCTAGGCATAAATATGCCTGCTGCATATTTGCTGGTTTTAAATCTTCCTGCATTGAACTAAATCCAACCTTATATGGTTCAAAGAACATGTCAATGTAGGCAGGAGTGTTAGGTCTGAAATTATTTGGAATATTGGAAAAAGTAATTGCAAACCTGTGACCAAAATTCTTGCTAGACTCTCCCTCTTGTCTTCTAATTTCTTCCATCTCTGTGACAAGATCAGCATGGTCTAAACCTTTTGCAAATTCTTCTTCAAATGTAGCCACAAGCTCATTCGAAGAGGCAAGGGATTGCTCTAGAAAACTTTGAATCCATTCTTTTGCCTTTCCATGCAAGGACCTAACAAAGAATCTCATCCACATGTCCTCATCCTCAAACTAAAACTCATCCATGAAGTCAGAGAAATCATCAACATGTGTGTTCCCTTCCCAAATGTTATACCCATTAAACTCGGGCATTTGACTCTAGACCTTGGCTGACATGTTCTGTGTTTTGTAATCAACCCAAGAGAGGTCCAACTGCTTATAAATTAGATCTATGGGAATAATTGGGGAGTGGGCAGTCTAATTTTTAGGGGCAGTAGGACAAGCATGGGACTGCACCCTAAACTTTAGCAGTCTAATATGTTTTTCAATTTCTTTTTCTTGCTGCAATATGGACTCTAGCAGTTGATTTCTTTTTTTCAATTTCATACTGCTGCATAGGAAGTTCATTATGATTTTGCATGGGTGCATATAAGTTTGGACTTGTATACAATGTAAAGCCATGAATATAACAAGCATAAGTAGAATGGTCATAGGCATCTAATCCAATGTAGTTTCTAGGGTCTGAAACATAAGAAGATGCATATGAAGGAGCATCTCTAGAGTCTTCAAATTCACACCTAGAGGCCACGATTAAAACATTCTACAATGCAGGGCAAAAAAATTGAGGTATAACAAATTATGTTCCTTCACCATGAAGGAACTCAATCTTCAAAAGGTACAAGGAAGAATACCATGTACCTTTAACATTCAACTACTACAGACTTAAAATGGAATCCTGAATCACCAACAACAACTAAGGGGCAACAATAACAAACTTCCTTCATTCTTTGATGGTAGAGTTGCCACCTCTTTGAAAGATGAATTCCTTATATAGTGTGACTGATCTTCAAGGCCACAAATATGTTCTAGGTTTAGCTCACCAATAGAGTCTTCATTTGATTTAACCCAACAATGATTTCTTCCCTAGCAACGACACCATTCTGTTGGTGTAAGTTGACGGGCTGCCAACTTCAACACACAATAAAATGCAAGCTGACTATTATCAAGGCCTTTAGAATCTTCAATCCTTTAATTCATTCTTGGAAATGAAACCATTATGTTGGGTCCCAAAAATGCAGGTCTAACATCCTAGAGTATTTCTCCTCCTTCCAAGATAGGGGTGTCATCAGAAAGGTGAGAAAGGGGCTCATCCATAGATTAAGGATGTTTAAAAGTCAACTCTATGAGAGTGGTTTTTCTCTCCTTCTCTTTGAACTCAACTTAAACTTGAGAGGGTATTACTAGAGGTCTAATAAACTAGATGAAAAACTAAAAAGCTAGTGGTTAAACCCAACCTATTGACTTGGCTCTAAATATTGTCACTAAACCAAGAACAATTAGCCACCCAAGTACCTCAATATAGCTAATTTTAACACCTTCATAATAAGTGCAAGGTGTAGGCATGCATGAATATGATTCACAATAATTCAAATAGTTTTACATTTCTTCAGATTAATCCCCGATTATACTACAGAATCATGAACAACATGTGGAGCCTAATCTAATCATACTTCTACTCCTACTGCTAAAAGGATGAGGGTTTGATAAATGAAATGTGATTGATCCTTCCCTAATATGGACTGGTGCCTACTCCATTGGACAACATAGTCATGAACAACAAAGAGGAAGGAGATGCATCTAATAAACACCAACATGACTAGATGTGCATATGTATACATATCAAAGATTACATACCACATACAATGGAAATACTTAGTGATCCATAATAGAAATGCAACAACCCATATGCAACAAAGGAAAGACCAATATAAAAGACCTTGCATTAAATTAAATGTTGTCACACATTATCAAATCTCAGTTACATTTGCACCAACAAGTGTGGTGAAAGAAAAAATATATAAACAATTATACAATCCCTTAAGTTGTCATAATAGCTATGGAGATATACCATTGTATACATATGTGCTTTACAAACCATTCCTACACTATATCAAATGCATTCCCTTAGTTTTAACCCAGTCTAGTTTCATTTGATTCCCTAAAATCCCTTGAGGGACTTGAAGACCCAAAAATTGGTTCAATGACCAACCCTTATTACATCTTCTGATCATGTATATATAGCACTTCTTGCACTACTATGTTTGGGCAGGAATCACCTACCCCATCTACATTTGTAACCCAGCATTGAATCACACCCACTCCACCACCTATCTATGATTTATCTTTATTTCACATTAATGGCATCCTAGGCGTAGGCCTATAACATTCAAAATTCACCAAGATCCCATGTATGAAACTCAAAAATCTCATACTGTATTTCCGTACTACATGAGTCATGCTACTTAAGATTTAGCTAATCACACAATCAAATAACTCTAGCAAAACTAAAGTGTCTTGGAGGAGTGCTAAGCTACCATGCGTCCCTTTAGAGATGCCTCTGTATTTTCTTTGCAAGGTTTGAAGACTTTTTGACACTCTTGCTTTGATTAATGGCACAATGTTTAGAATGTGTCAAGCATGTCTTCTTTGAACTGTTGTGTGGTTGTGCCAAATGTCTCCTCCATACGACTTCCTCAGTTTTTCTTTTATTTAATGAAGTTGGACCCACCCACTCGTCGAGTCATAATCGTCAACCAATGGCACAACACTTATAAAGTGTCAGCATTGTATCTTTAAAATTATGTGTGATGCTGCCATGTTGAGTTAACAAAGTGCTGAATATTGAAAATTAAATAAAGAAGGCGCTCGTCTTGAAAATGACTTAGCGTTGCTTCAACCACTGGTGCAACGTTTAAAAGTTTTCAGAACTAACAACTTAAAAACTTGCATAGTGTATCCACATGAAAACATCGCATTAAGCGCATCTACAACTCCACGACCTCATTTTCTTTGTTCTTCAACATTTTGGTGATTTTGGGCACACCGAAATTAGGTTCCAATAGGGGCCATGGATGATCTTCTGTTAGGATACAGTTATCTGATTCCATGTGTAGCTTAGTATCATGGTTCAGTGGGAGCTTTGGTAGTAATGTGGAATACTCACTTGGTGATGGATGATCTTCTGTAGTGGTTGTTGGTGTCATAGAGGAGCTCTTGGATTTTGTTTCTTATATGTAGTGTGTGATCTTTGACATCTTGAGTTCTATGGACATGGGATGGTTATATTCATGTGATTTGGAGATTTTGACATCTTGTTACCATGGAGGACTCTTAGAGTCTTTGGTTGAGGTGTTTGTTATAATTTGTTAGTTTTTGATAAGTGATCCTAATTTATAGGATGGATGCTATTGTGCTGAACTCTTGATTGTGCATTAGAGTTTTGGCATGATACAAGCTCTCTTTGGAGCAAATGTGTTCATTTGAGATGTATGATCTTCCTTTCAGTGGTGATTTGTGATAATTTGATTGATGAGTGGTGTGATCATTTTTCTTGTGAGCTTCTAGTTATTACGGTGTTGTGCATTGGAGTTGAATTGGCATGGGATGATTGGCTATACACCTATTTAAGATTTGGGTGAGCTTAGAGATCTCTTGTTTCTTAGAGATCATGTGTTGAGTTGGTTACTCTTTGATGAGGTTTTAACAGGAAGACTGAGTAGCCTACACTTGAGTTGGATTTGATTTCAACATGGACCTATTGAGGAGACTGTTCTTAGAGAGAGTCATTGTGGCTTTGTGTATCTTGGAGGAGCAATTTAATTCCCCACTCAGGGTCCTCTTGACAATGGATGATTTGATAGGTATTGGCCACCTTATTTTCAAATGCATTCTTTCTTTGTGTCTTGATGTCTCATGTATGCTTGAGTCTTGAGCTATCGATGTTAGTTCTAGAAGACTTGTTTGAGGAGTAGATGCATGGTTATGATTTTTTATCTCTTTATGTTTGATTTTGAGTTGTTTTGAGGTCAATGTGTTTTGAAGAGACAAAGGATATGGTTAGTGGATTTGGGCATATTTCTTGTTGAGAGAATAGAGGTTTTGTTTGATCTTCCTTTTGGTTTGAGAGGCTTACATCTTGATTAGTTGGATGTTGAGGAGGATTTTTGATTTATGGTTTTAGGAAGGATATCTTACATTCTAATAGCTATAGCACATTAGTATTGGTATAAGAACATGGTTTTGATTTGCAAGTTCTCTCTTGTTGGTCTAATGCTTCTTCCTAGAAGTTCATGATCACATGACATTAGAGTTGGTTTGTCTATATTCTATGATGTTGAGAATTGTTGATAAATGAGAGGGGGGGGTGAATCAGTTATCTAAATTATTTGACTTTCTTTTCTTCTTTAATAATTAAAACATAAAAGCATACATGAACATGAGAGCAGAAAGAAATCAACACACATAACATAAGGATTTTTACGTGGAAAACCCTGTTAAGGGAAAAACCACGGGGTGACTAACCCAAGATTATATTCTCTGTTAAAAGAATAGAAGTACAAATGGCACTTGCTAATTAGGGCTCACTGCCCGAGCACACTTCTCACAAGAGGCTCACTACCTACAATAGTTTATAGAAAGAAACCATGTACTTGAACTGATGAGAAGCATCCAAACATGCTGAGGTTCAGTTCCGATTAGGCTCAATATACTGATCTACTGCACTTCATTCTTCCTCTGCTTTAGTGCTGCTGTTTTGTCACATACCGGACCTGGATTGCTACTTCCACACTACTCTCTGATTTTCTTCGCACTTCACAACACACCTCTCTTTCACATTGAAATCCATCTGGTATATTTATCCGCACAAAGGATTTCAACATCTTTCTAGTCAGCATCCGGAATACTCAAGATTTTCCCAAACTCTAGTCTGTCGGCTGAATCCATGCATACTAAGTGATGCGTATCAAAAAGATAGTTATAGGAGTCATCAAACATGTTGGCCAACCATGAATGATCCCTCAAGAAACTTGATCACCATCAATTTCTTATCCGGATGAAGGTCTGATGCTCTGTCGGTTAGTCTACTCTGCCAAACAGGAACCCAACACTTAGGTGCTCATATCTTTTCACTCTTTCATCACCGGAGGCTCAATCTCTAGAATGTAATAGTCATGGTACTCCTCTTGACTTCCCCAAGTCCGCACTTTGTTGAGATACTTCCTCTAAGAGATTTAGACCTGACTGTCAGACCTTGCTGCATGCTCTGTTCTTGCTTACCGGACCAAAACACTCTTCAATCTGACTTCCGGTATAGACATACTATGTGCTACAGATGTGTGGGATGTACTTTGTTGCCATCAATGACAACACTCATGAAGCCACATAGTGTCTCTTGCCAACAATCTCCCCCTTTGGCATTGATGGCAACACTTAGTGAAAAATGACTAAGTGTTACACTACACTCCCCCTTAGCTGATGCTCTGTTCTAATGTACATTTTTCCAGAGCTCCCCCTTAGCTGGATTCTACATTTTTCACTGCTCCTCACTCCCCCTTTGACATCAATGGCAAAGGGTGGAATCCGTACACCAAAATTTGCAAAATTTAACCAATACATAGTTGCATAAGTATATATACAAGTCATACTTACATATACTTAAGTATATCAGAAAAAGTTGTTTTCAACTAGACAAGTTTTGTTGCCCAACTCTGCTTCATCCTGTCCAAGATTGAAATGTGACAATTTAGCAAAAATGCAAAAGCTTCTGCCCTCTTTAAGTCTACCAGATCACTGGTCCAGGTTGTGGTCTGGGCATCAGTTAGGACCTCATGCATTGCCTCTAACTTGGGGATAATTATCTCTCTTAGTTCACTTAGCCTGCTTATTCTATTTTTCTTCTCTTTCTCAAGCTTCTTTATTTCATTCATAACTGCAATAGTCTGACATTCTTGATTCATTATGGAAGAGGTGAGAGGATCAAAATTTTGAGATAAACTTGATAGTTTGCTCTCTTGTTCTTCCACCTTCTTGGTGATATCTGCTATCACGATGGACCAAGATAGACAAAATTTGTATAGGTCTCCGCCATCTTTAAGAGCATTTTCTAAGCTCTTTATCCCAATATCCAAATTTCTCCTATCATTTGTTATAAGTCCTTGTATCTCAGAGAATCTCTTACCCAAAAACTTTTTCCGGACTTTATCTTCTGTTGACTTCTCTAGAGAATCAAAATGTGTGCTAATTGAATTAACAAGAGATTTCAAGTTACTGGATGAAGAGGCTGAAAGATCCTTTTGGAAGGATGGCATGATCTTCTCCAACGCACCGGATGCAATCTCTATTAGCTCACAGTCTTCCATGTGAGACTTCAAAAGCTTTTCTTTTGCCTTTGCTTGGGCAAAAGATGCTATCTTTATTGTCTGAACTAGGGAGAGGGAATCAAAATTGAATGGTCCTTGAAATAGCTCTGGTTCATCTAATTCCATCATTTCTTTGGTCAAGAAATCTTTGACTATTTCTGTAGTGTCTCTTGCCAGAGACAGAGTCTTCTTTCCTTCTGCAGCTTCAGAACTGTCATCTGGGGTTTTCTCTATTTGGTCTTTTTCTCTTCCCTTGACCTCTTCTTCTTGACTAATTTTCTCATCTTTTCTTTCTTCTCCTTCAGTTCCAGATTCAGCAAGGGGATCCGGAAGAGAGATATTTGCCTCTTCATGGACTTCCTCTTTCGGAATAGATGAATCCAAGTCCTTAGTCCTCTCCTCACTTATCTCCTTTGGATCTTCTGCATTTTTCTCAGTAGGTTCATCATCTATGTCCTCTATAATAGGGAGATTGAATCTCATGAAGGCATTCCGGAGGATGTCTTCAGTTTCTTTTACCACTTTGTCAGTCTCTCCAAGCATAAGTTGATTCATTCTTGCTTTGCTCCAGAACTCATCCTTGCAATCCTTGAAGATCATGTTCATTTGTTTTGGAGTGATGGAAGGGTAGAGTTGAATAGCTATCTGTTCCTGGATCTCCAGGTCCTTTGTCTTAGCATTGTTCTTTCTTATTTCAAGTTCCTTCTCTAGGCTTTTGGGAATTAAGGAGATGATTTCAATGAATTCTTTGTTATAGATGTTTAGATACCTGACTGTAGCTTCTTGCAAGATCTTCTAATCAGCTTCACTATAATCATCATAAAATTTAGTCATTGGTTGCAGGTTCCCATCCACAGTGACTAATTTGATGACATCATCAATGGTGAGAGTAGGCCTTTCAAAAAATTCTTCTACCTCTTCTTCCTTGTTCTTGCTGGTAGATGATTCCACAGAAGTTTTCTTTTTCTTTTTCATTTTCTTAACCTCCCCATCTGTCTCTGTTTCTTCATCATCCTTTTGACTTATATAGGATCTTGTAGCCTTGGTTTTTGTTCTCGTTTCTCCTTTTCTGGATGTCTTGGCTTCCAATTTTGAGGCCTTTTGGCTCTTTGGGGTGGTAGGTGCAGAGCTTTTGGAGGATTTGGTCTTGGAGGGGACTTGCACTGGATTACTTTCTTTCTCTGCTTCTTGTCTCTCCTTCTCAGCTCTTTCTAATTTCTCTCTATTTGCATCGACTGTTTCTTTAGAGATGCCAAATCTTTTGGCAACTTCCTCTACTTCTCTTCTCACTTTTCTTTTTATCTCAGGTTGTCTTAGCTCAACATGAATTCTCACACTTAACTCCTAAAAGGTTCCAAACCTTTCTGCCTTAGGGTCCTTGGGTTGACTCAGCAGGTGTTGGATATGCAGCTCTAGGATTTTCTCATCAACCTCATACCCCATTGGCATAATCTAGACTATCCTTGGCTCCACTGCCTCCATTAAGCATTGATCAATGTCTACCATAAAGCACACTGTATCCTTGTATTTCTCAACCAATGATTGGGGGATTCTTTCTCTAGCCTGCATCATACTTTGAAATTTTTTGAAGTATCCCCAGAGTGCTGTACTTTGAGCCTTGGCATCGCCAAGCCCATACATGTAATCTCTGATTTGTATGGCAACCGGTCTGTCATTTTGCCATACCCAACCACTGGATCCGGGGAGCTCATTCATGTAGTAAAAGAAGAGACATAATATCAGGCCACCATATTTGAATGAGTTCTTCTTGTCCTTTTTGATCTTTTGCAAGTTTTCTAACAGTTGGTTCAGAAGAAGCTCACAAAGATCATAGTCAGCATTTTTCCTTAGCATTTCATATGTAGTATATATAGCAGTTCCGGATATTGAATTCTCCCTGCTGGAGTGATAGATTTTGTAACCAATTATCATAGAGGCAAATTTGATATCCGGATCTATGATGTCTTCTACTGTCATTGCCCTCTTATCAAATTTTGACCCGGTAGCCTCACTTATAGTTTGGTTTTTAACTAATTTGAGAGTAGGCAACCCACCGGATGAGTGCAATCCGATTACTACCCTAATGGCATCTTTTGTGATCTTAAATGGCTTCATCAACCACATGAAGTTGTCATGCATTCTGCTCATAACATACCTAACCCATTCATCTTCTGCAAAACAGGGGAAATGAATGCATTGTCCAAAATGCTTATCCCAGATGGCCTTATATTGAGTTTTAAGTTCAAATGTTTCATCTATTAACTACTTGTGATAGATATCCATCAACTTGGATTCCCCAAATTCCTCAATATTCGCATGAATGTATGCCCTAACATCTTCTACATGCAAAACCTTGTGCGGAATGCTTGAGAATGCGCCTAGAGGATCAACTTCTAGGGATTTGTAAGGATGTTTCTTAAACTTAGGGTGTGACCTATCAGTGATCTTAACAACATTTGGAGTAGCCATCATCAAAGGATTCAGAGAGAGATGTTCAAGAGTGGAAATACCTTTTTACGCTTCTAGGGTTCACGAAATGAGCTGAAAAGATCACCGATTAAATCAAATTCTGCGGTTGATCCTTGAGAGGGATGAAGCAAACTTGTTTGCAGAGCTCTTTCTATCTTCTTCTCGAATGTAGATGTGCAAATGATGAGCATAGGAACCCTTTTATCTCTGCACAAACCCTAATTTCATATTGTAATAAATGCACAGCTTAAGTCATTTCGGTTTCCTTGTTCTGAGAGAGATCTTTCCGAATCACTGAGATGCATTTGGAACTATTTTTAGTGATTATTGACAATTTCTCTCCTTTCCTCGAATCATCCCATTTATCCGCAGATCGAGATATTTGAATTTTAAATTATACCGGATTTAATTGTGGGAATCCTGCTTTTACCGGATGACTATTAAACCGGATCAATCTTGGATGCTTAACCTCTTGAAAACTTCTTGCGGATCTTCCATATCTTCACAAGGCTTATTTAGATATTTCTCTGAGAACCCTTTAATCCGCAACTTTCCATGTGCCAATTTCAGGCACCAATTGACTAGTTGAAGGAATTTGTTTTCCTTTTTGACTCCCCTTGAGCCAGAGCTCATCTATTTAGTTTCTGGAAGGAATATTAGCACCAGATTCTGGTGCGGATCCATCCCCAACATTTTCTATACTTCTCTTTATCCAAATCTTGTTCATCTCCCTTTGAACTTCATCTGCATTCACTTTTCCTTTTCCTTTGTCTTGATTTTGATTAGGATGCATCGGACCCCTTTTATCCTGATTCTTACTTCTGTAGAATTTGGCAATATGACCGGATCTATTGCAATTGTAGAAAACAACATTTCTTTGCATATTTGACTGATATCCTCTTGATTTGCATTGATTAGCCATATGTCCCATTCTATTGCATGGAAAGCATTTACCATTGAATGAATTGTTCATTTGCATAGTTCTACATTCATGAGATTTGTGACCATACCTTTTGCAGTTAAAACACTGTCCGGAGAAGGATGAATTAGTTTGATTCATCCTTCTTTTGCACTGATTTGCTTTATGACCGAAGTTATTGCAGTTGTAGCAGTATCCATTGAAGGATGGATATCTTTGAGCATTTGGTTGCCTTACCAGAGGTCTTCTAGGCCCGTTCCTTGGATTTCCTGATCCATAGTTCTTCTGACTGGATCCGGAGCTTTCTCCTTTCTCATATCCCAATTCTTTCTTGTCATCTACCCTCTTTTGGCTTTCAAGAACTTCAAGTTGAGCAGAGCTTATCTTGAATTTCTCTTTATATTCATTTGTTGTTTGAAGATCCCTTTTAAGAGTGTCTATCTGATTCTCAAGTTGGTCTTCATTATTTCTAGCTTCTTCAAGATCAGATTCCAGATGCCTAATTACTCTATCCATTTTGTGGCATTCTTCTGACTTCTCCTTGAGAGATTGTTTTAGATTATCTTCACTTTTTCTTTTCTCTTCAATTTCTTGGGTGAATTTCATAACTCTTGATTCCATTTCATGTTTTACCATAATGACCTCTTTTGATAACTTCTCACATAACTTGGTTTTCTCATTCAGATCTTCATTAGTATCATTGGCTTCACTTTGACTTGCTAATTGTTGAAGTAGTTCCTTTCTTTTCTTCATTGAGATACTTAGTTTTTCTTTGAGTTCATTTATGAAATCATCAGCTTGTTTGAGTCTTTCCCTCAGGTTATTGACTTCAGAGTGAGATTGATCAAGATCATCTAACGCAGACTGAAGTTGTTCCCTCATACCATACATATCCATTGATATTCCCAGATCTTCCTCAAGCTGTTAGACTCTGTTAGGAGGAACTTAGCTCTAATACCAATTGTTGATAACTAAGAGGGGGGGTGAATCAGTTATCTAAATTATTTGACTTTCTTTTCTTCTTTAATAATTAAAACATATAAGCATACATGAACATGAGAGCAAAAAGAAATCAACACACATAACACAAGGTTTTTTACGTGGAAAACCCTGTTAAGGGAAAAACCACGGGGTGACTAACCCAAGATTGTATTCTCTGTTAAAAGAATAGAAGTACAAAATGACACTTGCCAATTAGGGCTCACTGCCTGAGCACACTTCTCACAAGAGGCTCACTACCTACAATAGTTTATAGAAAGAAACTAGGTACTTAACTGATGAGAAGCATCCACACATGCTGAGGTTCAGTTCTGATTAGGCTCAATATACTGATCTACTGCACTTCATTCTTCCTCTACTTTAGTGCTACTATTTTGTCACATACCAGACTTGTATTGCTACTTCCACACTGCTCTCTGCTTTTCTTCGCACTTCAGAACA
Source organism: Cunninghamia lanceolata (assembly GCA_027924645.1). Taxonomy (NCBI): domain Eukaryota; kingdom Viridiplantae; phylum Streptophyta; class Pinopsida; order Cupressales; family Cupressaceae; genus Cunninghamia; species Cunninghamia lanceolata. The sequence continues at coordinate 3,806,011 of BSBN01000231.1, read as the reverse complement.
CGCCTCTCTTTCACATTGAAATCCATCTGGTATATATATCCGCACAAAGGATTTCAACATCTTTCTAGTCGGCATCCGGAATACTCAAGATTTTCCCAAACTCTGGTCTGTCGGCTGAATCCATGCATACTAAATGATGCATATCAAAAAGATAGTTATAGGAGTCATCAAACATGTCGGCCAACCATGAATGTTCCCTCAAGAAACTTGATCACCATCAATTTTTTATCCGGATGAAGGTCTGATGCTCTGCCGGTTAGTCTACTCTGCCAAATAGGAACCCAACACTTAGGTGCTCATATCTTTTTGCTCTTTCATCGCCGGACGCTCAATCTCTAGAATGTAGCAGTCATGGTACTCCTCTTGACTTCCCCAAGTCCGCACTTTGCTGAGATACTTCCTCTGAGAGATCCAGACTTGACTGTCGGACCTTGCTGCATGATCTGTTCTTGCTTACCGGACCTAAACACTCTTCAATCTGACTTCTGGTATAGACATACTATGTGCTGTGGATGTGTGGGATGGACTTTGTTGCCATTAATGACAACACTCATGAAGCCACATAGTGTCTCTTGCCAACAGAGAACTTGGGAGAGATACAGACTTGTGGTGAGAGAGTTATATTGCATTTGTTTTAGTTTGTAGGTTTTGCATATAACTATGTATGTTCTTCGACACTATATGATAGATGATTTAGCCACATATTCAATGTGAGTGCTATTGTGGATCTTTGGACATGCCTTGATTGATTTTAGATTTTAAATTACCTATGTAGTGGGAGTTCCAGTATGTATATGCGTCCTTTGAACTAGATGTTCTCATTATATTGCAATATTGAGGGTCTTGAGGTTTGTTGTTACATGTTTATGTGTTATTACCTTGGAGGACTTCTTTATGCAAGATAGTGTATATATAGGGACTTGTGATCATTGTGGTTTGGGTTGGATATGTTGATGGCATAAGGTCTACTTGTTATGATGAGTATACCTTGGATTGGAGGTATAGTTAGTTGGATGTGTTAGCAACTAGCTATGGTTTCTATTCTAGCTATGGTAATTGATTCTTGGCAACTACTCATGCCTATTTTTTACCATTGGATTTGGCGTTTGTGTTTGACTATAAGTTGAGGTAGGATTCTTTCTTCTTTGTGACAGTTTAGTGTGGCATCTCTTTGGATTGGATCTTATCTTTTGTGCATTGGCATGATGGAGGATGAGAGGATTCTTGTTTGAGATGGTGGTCACCTTGATTATTGTTGCAGGTATCTTGATGGAGCACATGGATGTTTAATGGTACATGTTGGGTACATGGATCATTTCATTGATATTTGAGTTTACTTTTGACCCCTTATGCAATGTGTACAACAAGTGGGAGAATGTTGGGAGAGGTGTATTGAACACCTTTCATAATGTGTATAATGTAAAATGTAATATTTAATTATGGTGAATCCTAGAGATGTGAACATCACAATGGGTTAGGCATTCTTGGAGCTACTTGAAATTTGTATGTAACATTGGGATAAATGTATAATGTGGGTTGCACATTGGGAAAATATTTAATATTAGGAAAACTTAGTAGGTTAGAGGCATATGGTTATATAATACCACCTCATAGTTTTGTGCAAGCTTATGTCTATAAAAGAAAGCACATGAGTAGTTATTGGGGTTGGGTTGTCATTTGGATTGAACATCTCTTGTAGGTTTCATATGTGAAGGTTACATGATTCTCATTTGCTTGTTCACATGGAGTACAATTAGGGAGATTGATGTTTCATAAGTATTCACGGTGGCTATGTATTGTAATCTTTTTTCATGAGATAATACATTATGTCTATTCTTTTGTTTGTAGATTATAAATACTTGTTTGCATATTTTTATATCATGGGGTTATGTGGAAATAGTTTATTATGGCTGTAAATTTCCTTTAAAAATAGCCACAACAATTGAAAATAAATCTGCACTCAAATACACCAAAAAACTAGACATTGCATTGCCATGACCAAAACAAATTGATTTTTCTGAAATGTGATTTGAAACTCTTATGCAACCAAAAAAATAATCTACAACATATTTTAACCAAGTTTCGATCACCAAGATCTCATGAATCTAAGGTGAGAGCATACGGTGATAAAATTGAATAAACTATGTATATTTGCTCAGAGAAAACTACACCAGAAAGATAGATAATCTTTGCACACATAAATGGAAACTTCACAATATGTTGGGGTTCATTATTATTAATTAATTGTGCAAAAAAATACTAAAAGATATCAGATATTATAGAAATACAAATGATAGATAAATCTGAAATAATCTTCTATATGCTGGAGCTCCCTTTTATGCAATCCTGCAAATACAAACTATTGAAAATATATGCTAAAAAATTAAAGTGCAAGTAAAACATCTAAGTGAGATTTCTATTAAGAAACCAGAGGGTTTTTGTCCTCTAATCTCCAAGAATCTAAGGGGTTTCATCCTCAAATCTTGTAGTTGAACACAAGTACTCAAGCTGTGAAGAAAATTGATTAATTGGCAAAAGATGATAACTAGAGAAGCAAGGTGGCTTATATAGAAGTTGGAGCACAAATTCTAAAATCCCAATATTCCCATAAATAATAAAAAACTAAAATATTAGAATATTCTCCCTCCAAAATAGGCCCTATAAATTGTTGTCATAACCTCCTCTTACACTTGGCTATATTTAGCTAGTCAAAGATGCTCTTCTTCCACCCACTTGCAATTGTCATAAATAATTATGAAAATGCTTTTAAAATTAGAAAATTTATAACTCCTCACTAATTACATTGTTATAAAATATTTTCCCAGGAAAATAGCTCCCACTTTATCATAAATTCCAACTTATAACTCTCTAAAAATGGGCTGCCATAAAAAATATCATAAACCCATCATAGAATATGTCATAAAAGAAGATGACAAATAATTTGGGATTTATAGTATTCCATCTCCATGAATTCTCATGCCCCTTCTTGTAAAAATATTTAAAAATAATAATATTTTATTAATTACTTGGCCCCTTTTATAAAAATAAGAAATAATATTAATTCGAGTCCAAATAATTAATTTAAATTGAATTTATTTCCCCAGTAATTTCTTCTTAGCCCATAAGAAATATATTAATGGAAATTTTGTGCACAAAATTAAATCAATTAAAAATGGGACATTACAAGTCCACCGTTCTCAAAATTACTTACTCTCAAGCAATGCAACTTCAAATGTTCCATGATTTATGATTCTTCCCAAGTGGCATCCTTTGTAGGTTGGTTCTTCCAACAAACCAAACACTCTATGGTGTCTCTATTTCTCTTCTTATTCACCCTTGTATCAATGATAACATCTAATACCCATATTAGTAGCACTCTATTGACTGTGAACATTGAATCAACACAAGTTAGTGCATCATAAAAGTACAATGACATGAATGGAAACATACCAAGGGACATATGATGGGTTCTCTTGTAGGAATATTCTCTCAAGTGTAACCACTTACCATGCTAATTTTTGATCTAGAACATAGTCCTTGAAGTATCTTTGAACCCACTTATTCACTATTTCTATTTGCCACATTATTTGTGGGTGATATCTTGTGCTAGTAGTGAGTTCTGCACCTATCAAATGAAATAAATCTTTCCAAAAGGAATTGAGAATTCTACTATCTCTATTACTGTTAATATTTTTAGGTAACTCATGTAGCCTAAACACCCCTCTAAAAAGTACATTTTCCACAAGATATGCTTTGAATGTTGAAGGGATGTCAAATAAGTGTGCATGCTTATTAATTCTATCCATTACAACACAAACACAATCCTTACCATTTATTTTGGGAAGACTTGTGATGAAGTCCATGGTCACACTTTCCCATTTTTACTCAGGAATAAGCAATGGTTGTAGTAAATCTGTAGGAAAGACATGCTCTAATTCATTCTGATGGCAAGTAGTGTACTCCTTGATATGATTGAGAATATCCTCTTTAGAATACTTCTAACAAAATCTCCCTCTTATTTCTTTGCAAGTCCTATAGGATCTTGGGTATCTAGCTAGTGACGCACCATGTAACACTCTCAAAAAATTCTCCTCCATTTTAGATTATGAAAATCTGCCATCTTCCACACGTCTATTTAGGATATTAGTAGAAAATATATTCTTGGAAAACTCTACCATGATAGAAACCTTCTAATCATCATAAATAAAAAAATAGAACAAATAATGGGTATTCTAGAAATTGCATCAAAAACTACATTCTCTTTTCCCTTCATATATTCTATATCATAAGCTTGGGGTTTCCTTACCCATTTTTATTTCCAATCAATCAAGTCATGTTGATCCAAGAAGAACTTCACGCTACGGTAATTTGTCTCAACCCTCACATCTACCACCAACTATATGTTGTCTAAATTTTGCAAAAGCATGCATGATGACAAACATCTCCTTGTCATACAAAGAGAAACCCTTTTATGAATCTTTCGAATTCCTTCTTTCAATTGCTATGGGGTACCCCTATTGCATTATAATAGCTCCAAATCTCTTTCTTGAGGCATCATAATCTATAAAAAAGTGGTTGTGAGAAATATGAAACAATAAGTATAGGCCATGATTTGATTACCTTCTCAAGCTTATCAAAGGCTTCTTGTGTTGTATCTTCTTGCATACCTCAAGCACTAATGACAAGACCCAAGTATAAAATATCTATGAACCCACTGTCACATGTATATTCCTTTATAAATAGATCACTAAGTTGCTCTAGAATTACAAGGATCCCTTCTAGGTGCCTTAAATGGTCCTCCCATGCTTTGCTACAAAAAAATATCATCAAAAAATATGAAAATAAATTTCCCAATTGATCACTAAATACCTAATTCATCATGGATTTGAAATTGGTCAATGCATTAGTCAAGCCACATAGCATGACCAACAAATCAAAATGTCCAAAATGACATCTCAAAAAAATCTTGTACACATCCTCGTTGTTGACATAGATTTGATGGTTGCTTGATCTCAAACCAATCTATGACGAATAGACTTCTCCATACAATTCATCAATGATCTCATCGATCCTAGGAATGAGGTATCTAATGTCTTTTGGTCTAATCCTCTATAATCAATGCCCATCCTCTTGGTTCCATCTTATTATTTATCAAGGACCACTAATGAAGAAAATGGGGTAGATTGATGTGACCCATTTAAAAAAAATATTTAAGAGCCTCCTCTATCTCTTTTTTATATGTCCTCAAGCAATGGTAAGGAGTGATCATGGTAAGCTTAGAACCTAGTTCCAATTCTATGATATGTTGGTATCCTCTATCTAGTAGCAATCCTACAGGCATGCAAATTTAAAAGAATTTGAATATTAAAATGATGACTATATTGCTTATCAAGAAATGACATAGTATGCATGTCCTCCATCACAAAGAATCTTTCTACCCAAGTAACTTGTTCCTTGTGAGAAGTTCTCTTATTTGTGACTACTCTTAGTGATCCATCAAAGATGCTTCCAAAGACCCCAATTTTATTTGATGACAGCATGGGATGGTAAATCTATCAGCAACAATGATATTAAATCCATCAAAAACTTTAGCTTTTATGCATATCGTAATGTCTTCTTTTTTGAGTTATTTTATTATAACACTAGGATCCCACACCATCATGTTTTAACAATCTTGGATTTGAGAGGCAGGATTCCCTTTTATTTTCTGCAAGTCATACTCTTCATCTTTCTAACACTATTATAATGCTTCCCATGATGACAAAAAAATTGTAATGACATGGTATGAATTTGGTGAAATAAATTTTTGCTACTACTATCCTCCTTATTTCTTGAGGTGTAATAAAAAAGGCAATCAATTTTTTTTACCTTCTATTGCTGATTTGGACATCCTTGAAAGATTTCTAGCAATATTACCATTCTCAAAATGAATATTATTAATGGAACAAGAACCAACTGGATCATCCTTCACAAGTTCATGCTCATCAATATGGCTATCTTGTAGATAATTCTCACATGGTAATGGTTCCATATTTTCAATGCTTGAAATCCTAATAGGTGTTTCTTGGACATTATTTGAAACCACTTGGAAATCTTAATTATTAAATCTTCATCTTCATTATGTAAAGCTGATTTCTCATTGACTTCATTACAACAAACACTTTCCTAATGTGAGAGCTTATTATAAATCACTAAAATATATTTTTCAATTAAATAACATTTACCTTCAACCTCTATATCTTTTTGTGGATCTAGTTCTAGACTCTCTTCTTTCTGCAAGAACATTTTCTCTAGCTCATGGTTAACACTTTGTTCCTTAACAAGTTCTTGTAGCTTTGGTTCTAATTTTTCCTCTTTCTTCTTAAACTCTCTTCTATTTTCATACTTACCTCTTTCATTCTAAGATCCCTTTCCAAGTAACTCTAATTACTTATTAAAAGTTAATGCAACTTTGAAAGTATTATACTTACCCTATTATTCTTCAAAAAGTCTATCAAGCTCTTTTACAGAGGAATTTTTAGGTTCCACTATTTCTTCTTCTCTTTGTATGAACATGGGTTGGAAGGCTTTGGAGTGGGACTTGTTCTTTTTTGTGATGTCTTAGACAAATCTAAATTTTGCATGCTACTTTGAGGTTGCATATTTTGTTCCAAAAGCTTGATCAATATATCTTGGCTCCCTTGTATTCTATCTTGCCTCCTCTATATTCTATCTTCATTCTCTTGCATTTCATTTAGGCCCTTCTATATTTGCATCATTCTATCTTGAATAAGATCTGAATTTTTTCTAATTTTTTAGAAATCTCAAGGATCCTCCCATGATTCTCAGGAGAAATCATAAATAGTGAAGAAATCTGATTTCCCCCTCACATCAACAATTTTATTTATCTTGTAGGCTAGCAAGATCGAAGCTCTAATACTGCTATAAAGTCCCAATATGTAAATATGCTTACATCTAAAATACTCATATGATTTTAAACAACCAAATATAAAATATGTTGAGATCTCAAATACCCACAATAATTATAAAGAAATCTGCACTCAAATCGACCCGAAAACTAGACATACACTAGCATGACCCAAACAAACAAATTTTTCTGAAATCTATTTTTTTACTCTTGTGCAACAAAAAAAATTTACAACATATTTTAATCAATTTCTAATCACCAAGATCCTGTGAAGGCAAGGTGAGAGCATGCAATGTAGAAAATTGCATGCCCTTTGCACAATTTCACACTACATTTTTTGCTCATTTTGGTGTCCGCTCCCCTACCATGTTTTAGGTTCACTTTTAGCCCTACCTTAGCCTTTTTCCTAACCCACAAATGCTACATTTGTGTTATATTTTATCCCTTGTACTTATTTTTATAAAATTTTGTCACTGTCATAATTCTTTCATTGTCCTAAGGTGTTATTTGAAATCAGAAGTTGATGTCACTCAGAAACTAGCACTTAGCGTGGATGTCCACATGACGCGCTAGTATCCTGAGCCTATGTGGCGTCCAATGACCATTTTTGAGCATTACTTACTACCTTCTATGATGTGAGAGATCTTGTGTAATGCCCCTGCAACCCTGAATGGTTCCTTTTTGATCCACCTCTCCTATTTTCTCTCTAGGTTCCTCATTTTGAACAATCTCTTGTGAATCTTGTGAAATTTTAGCATCTTCATTATTAGCTCCAACATTCTATCACACTCTTGAAGCAATATTTTTAACATTCTAGGTAATCTTCTTAGCTATCTAATAGTGCACAATAGATTTATATTGAGTTATTCAAGCCTATGCGATCTTCTCTTAGATTTCAACATCTTCATGGGGTTTCTTGGAACCACTACCTATTACTGGGCTCTTCCTTGGGTTCTATTTTCAACTGGGTGGTTTTCATCTTCATTCTATGAGGTGATTGAGTTCCATCTTGCCCTCTTTGTTTATTCATTTTGTGTAATGTATTTGTGTGCTTGTGGAATTTTGTGGGTTACCTCATTTCCTCTCTTTCTTCCAATAACACACTAGTTTTCTCTTGTTTGAGTTGATTAGTTTCATATTGTTTATTTACATTGATGCCATTGCCATTGTTGTTATTTATCTAGACACACTTAGAGGATAGTAGCACACACTTGATTTTCTTCATTTTTTGACATTGGTTGTTCGTGGAGGTAGAAATACCAAAATAGGGGTTTGACCTGAAGGCAAACACCCAAACAACCCCAATCTTCCTTGGTTTCCCTTGTAGATTTTAGGTTCAAAGGAGAATATTTCAACCACACGCTAGTTTCGTAGACCTTCTTCTTTTGTTTCTGGTATTTTGTTTATTCCTTTTAAGCATAGTGATAATATCTTTCTAATTTCAATTCATTTTTGTCACCTGAAAGCTATTGGAAGTTGTCTTTATCTTTTGCTATGCAGGTTGAATGAAATAAACTGAATAAGAGTTGAGATTTTTTAATTTTTTGTACTTTTTGGACTACAGTGTGACACACAAACATTCATACGACACGCTGGCATCCTGGGCAGTTGGCCCCTCCAACTGACATCATGTTCTCCTCATTTCCTTCTTTTTGGTTTTGTGATTGAAATCTTTAGTTTTGTTTCCATATTTCTATAATTAGTAATTTACCATTTCATTCTTCATCTTCATAGCAGGGCAAGTGCAAAAAGATGGGGGGCCAAAAAGGGGTCTTAAGTGGCCACTTTTTTTTTTTTCTGAAATCAGGAAATGCTGGCCTTGGATGAGAAATTGAGCATAGTTACACTCAAAATTTGGAGATGCAGCCAAAACAATGTTCGTAGTGCTTCGAGTCTACTTTCTAAACTACTATTTTTTTTTGAAAATGGTATAGATTAAGGGGTTCAAAAGAGGGAGCCACATAAATTGGTGTTGTTTCTGTCAAAAAAACATAACATAGCATGTTTTGTGGCTCCCTCAAAAGGTCAACTTTTTTTTGGTATTTTTAAAATCGCTTCAGTGAGAAATTAGCTAACAACATGTAGTTTATGCTTGATTTTTCTAATAAATTTTTGATGAATATTTGATTTTTTACTAATTTTCAAAGTGGACACATTCTAAAAAATAGAATTTTGGTCGTGCTACTCCTATAAATTTTGAAAACTAATTGAAAATCATTTTCTTTAATATGTGTAGAATGGAGTCTAGTTTCTAAATATGTAGTTTTTTTGAAATTTTAATGAATGGTTAATTTAGAATTACAAAAAGACCAAACAGTGGTTTTCGCCCAAAAACAGATACACAAACAAAAGAAATTAAATATGAAATGCTTAACATTGTCAAAATGTGAAAAAAATTACATCATTAAATAGCTAAGAGATAGCCTAACATTACCTAGGTGTTCGATTTGTTCAACCTTGAAACACGTGCAAATCTGAGGGTTAGCACGAACGAAATTATGTGAAATCCTGTAGAATATGCAAAAACACGTCTCTGGACATTAGGAAGGCACTCGAAGCCTTTGGGTTGGAAATCCAAAGAAAATCCCAAGCCTAAGGCTTGGGATTCCCAAAGAAAAACATAACGCGAGCGCATCATAACGTGCTCGTGTTATGTTTTGTTTTGCATTTTTTCCCTTTTCGCAAAAGTTTGCTCAATGTTTGTCATGTTTGGCATAACACGAGCATGTTATAATGCGAGTGAATTATAACACGCTCGCGTTATGACCCCCTTGGATTTTTTTTTGTTCAAGGTTATTAATCATGTATGTATGTATGTATGCCTATATGTATGTATGTATGTATGTATCTATGTATGCCTATATGTATGTATGTATGTATGTATAGTGTCGAGAGTAGAGGAGGGTAGAGATGGGGGTGAGGCAGATAGGGGAGGAGAGGGGTGGATAAGGGTTGAGGGTTTAAGGTCAAGAGGGATTAGGGTTTAGGGTTGAGGCTTTAGGGATAGTGTTTAGGGTTGAGGGTTGAGGGATTAGAGTTAGCGTAGAGTGTTGAGGGTAGAGGGATTAGGGATAGGGTTTAGGGTTGAGGGATTAGGGTTTAAGGTATAGTGTTGAGGGTTGAGGGTTTACAGATAGGGTTTAGGATTTAAGGTTTAAGTGTTGAGGGTTGAGGATTTAGGGATAGGGTTTATGGTTTAGGGATAAGGGATTAGGGTACCATAAATTATAATTAGGGATTAGGGTTTAGGGTTAAGGGATTAGGGTTTAGGGTTTAGGGATTACAATTAAGGGGTACCATAAATAAACTAGAATTTAGGCAGGGTTGGGAAAATTTTGTGAATCATCATGGGTTGGAGATTGGAGATTTTGTTGTGTTCAAGTACATATCCAAGTCATAATTTAAGGTTAAGATATTTCAAAGAATAGGGTGTGTGAAAAACATCAATGCTCTTCGGCTTATGAATACCAACATTGATACAAATAAAAGATGCCCTTCTTTTAACAGAGTATGCAGTTCAAGTCAACCAATAGGCAACAAGTTGTTGAATGAGTTGGTTTAATGGGCGTGCCTCCTTCTTCAAAGTTATGCTTGGAGACTTTACACAAAAAATGGTAACTCTATACATTATTTTTCATTCTTTTATTTCCTGTACACTGTTAAGAACTTGTAAAATCTAATTGTGTAATGTGTTTATGGCAGTGCATTCCTCCTACATTTGTTTCACAGTTTATAGACAACACAGACGAACATATGGTATTGCAAGGCCCAGGTGGGCAGGAGTGGGATGTACAATTAGGGGGTACCATAAATAAACTGGAATTTAGGCAAGGTTGGGAAAATTTTGTGAATCATCATGGGCTGGAGATTTTGTTACATGTTCAAGTACATATCCAAGTCATATTTTAAGGTTAAGATATTTCAAAGAACAAACATCAATGCTCTTCAGCTTATGAATACCAACATTGATACAGATAAAAGACGCCCTTCTTCTAACAGAGGATGCAGTTCAAGTCAACTCATCATGGGCTAGAGATTGGAGATTTTGTTACATGTTCAAGTACATATCCAAGTCATATTTTAAGGTTAAGATATTTCAAAGAACATGGTGTGTGAAAAACATCAATGCTCTTTAGCTTATGAATACCAACATTGATATAGATAAAAGATGCCCTTCTTCTAACAGAGGATGCAATTCAAGTCAACCAATGGGCAACAAGTTTCTGATTGAATTGGTTTAATGGGTGTGCCTCCTTTAAATTTATGCTTGGAGACTTTACACAAAAACTGGTAACTCTATACATTATTTTTCATTCTTTTATTTTCTTTACACTGTTAAGAACTTGTAAAATCTAATTGTGTAATGTGTTTATGGCAGCGCATTCCTCCTGCATTTGTTTCACAGTTTATAGACAACATAGATGAACATACGGTGTTGCAAGGCCCAGGTGGGCAAGAGTGGGATGTACAATTAGGGGGTACCATAAATAAACTAGAATTTAGGCAGGATTGGGAAAATTTTGTGAATCATCATGGGCTGGAGATTGGAGATTTTGTTGTGTTCAAGTACATATCCAAGTCATATTTTAAGGTTAAGATATTTCAAAGAACAAGATGTGTGAAAAACATCAATGCTCTTCAGCTTATGAATACCAACATTGATACAGATAAAAGATGCCCTTCTTCTAACAGAGGATGCAGTTCAAGTCAACTCATCATGGGTTGGAGATTGGAGATTTTGTTACATGTTCAAGTACATATCCAAGTCATATTTTAAGGTTAAGATATTTCAAAGAACATGGTGTGTGAAAAACATCAATGCTCTTCAGCTTCTGAATACCAACATTGATACAGATAAAAGATGCCCTTCTTCTAACAGAGGATGTAGTTCAAGTCAACTCATCATGGGCTGGAGATTGGAGATTTTGTTACATGTTCAAGTACATATCCAAGTCATATTTTAAGGTTAAGATATTTCAAAGAACAGGGTGAGTGAAAAACATCAATGCTCTTCAACTTATGGATACCAACATTGATACAGATAAAAGATGCCCTTCTTCTAACAGAGGATGTAGTTCAAGTCAACTCATCATGGGTTGGAGATTGGAGATTTTGTTACATGTTCAAGTAGATATCCAAGTCATATTTTAAGGTTAAAATATTTCAAAGAACAGGGTGTGTGAAAAACATCAATGGTCTTCAGCTTATGAATACCAACATTGATACAGATAAAAGATGCCCTTCTTCTAACAGAGGATGTAGTTCAAGTCAACTCATCATGGGCTGGAGATTGGAGATTTTGTTACATGTTCAAGTACATATCCAAGTCATATTTTAAGGTTAAGATATTTCAAAGAATAGTGTGTGTGAAAAACATCAATGCTCTTCAGTTTATGAATACCAACATTGATACAGATAAAAGATGCCCTTCTTCTAACAGAGGATGCAGTTCAAGTCAACTCATCATGGGCTAGAGATTAGAGATTTTGTTACATGTTCAAATACATATCCAAGTCATAATTTAAGGTTAAGATATTTCAAAGAACATGGTGTGTGAAAAACATCAATGCTCTTCAGCTTATGAATACCAACATTGATACAGATAAAAGATGCCCTTCTTCTAACAGAGGATGCAGTTCAAGTCAACCAATGGGCAACAAGTTGCTGATTAAATTGGTTTAATGGGTGTGCCTCCTTTAAAGTTATTCTTGGAGACTTTACACAAAAACTGGTAACTCTATACATTATTTTTCATTCTTTTATTTCCTTTACACTGTTAAGAACTTGTAAAATCTAATTGTATAATGTGTTTATGGCAATGCATTCCTCCTACATTTGTTTCACAGTTTATAGACAACATAAACAAACATATGGTGTTGCAAGGCCTAGGTGGGCAGGAGTGGGATGAATAATTAGGGGGTACCATAAATAAACTAGAATTTAGGTAAGGTTGGGAAAATTTTGTAAATCATCATGGGTTGGAGATTGGAGATTTCGCTGTGTTCAAGTACATATCCAAGTCATATTTTAAGGTTAAGATATTTTAAAGAACAGGATGTGTGAAAAATATCAATGCTCTTCAGCTTATGAATACCAACATTGATACAGATGAAAAATGCCCTTCTTCTAACAGAGGATGTAGTTCAAGTCAACCAATGGGCAGCAAGTTGCTGATTGAATTGGTTTTTGATGAGAAAACAATGATGTTGTTGAAGCAATGGAAGAAAATCAAAATTGTAAGTCTAATTTAATTTATTTCAACTTTCAAAGCAGGAATTTGAATTGTAGCTTTACCTGGAAGATTGTTATAACAAAAACTTAATTATGTTATAGGCCTTTCTTTGAAGAACCCTGGACATTATGGACCCTATCATCTAGAAAAGCACATGACAGTGAACTCTGCCCCACCTTTCAAATCAGATATTTACCTTTTTATTCAATGAATATGAAGTCACAAAATGTAAATGACTATCCATACTAGTAAGATCAAATTCTCTACCTTCTATTCTTATTACTCTTACTTTATTAAGAGAAGAGTGTCAAAAAGAATGGGTAAATAATTGTAAGCTAACATAAGGCAAAGCAGTTTTGTTATTACATTTTTCTAAGGGATCTCTAATAGTCTAATATAATGTAGTCTTCTATAATATGAACATCTGCATTTGTGTGAATGCTAAGCTTTAATAGTAGAGTATTAAATCAATGCAATCAGCTATTTATTGGGTTAAAATAACTTAGTTTTTGTAATGGTTTGGGAATATACAAGTTGCCAAAAATAGGTGAATGTCCTCTACAATTACCAAGAGAAAAAAGTTTAGTAGTTCTTGTGGATAGAGCCAGTAAACAATGGGAGATTATTTGCCTGTTTCATAACAATATCCCTGCCCTAAGTGCGGGGTGGGCATATTTTGTATGCCATAATAATATCAAGGAGACGTTTGCATCTTTGAGCAGGTGGATAGTAAGAAACATATATTTATGTTTAGAGTTCATATAGATCGAAAGATAAAATAAGGATCCTTTTGAAAGAACTTCTAGGAGGGAAAAGATAGGCCAAAGATAAAAGGAGAAAATTATATACAAGAAAAGATCTTCATGAGGATTGTAATATTTTGTCTAAAACAAACAAAAATTAGTTAATTAAAAATAGAAAATCAAGAAAGAAACAGTACTAAAATGTATAGTTACTAATATCTAAAATGTAAGTTACTAATATATCTTTTTTTAAAAGATTGATTGATTTTTATGGCCAAAGTTGTTTATTTTTTCTAGTTGATGGTTTTAATTACACCCAGGTTACACATTGGGAGCAGATGTGTGCACATTTTTGTGGCCCCAATTTGAATTCAAGCAAATAGGTGGAGAGAGTATGCTGATCTTTTAAAAAAATCTTAATAAAAAAATGTTCACTTAATGTTGACCAGGGGTTCTGATTTCAACCATTCATTGCCCACTGTGGATGTACCCCAATGCAAAGCTTTTCTCATAATGATCATCCTTCTGATTTCAACTTTTAATTACTCACTATGGATGTACCATACGCAAAGCTTTTCTCATAGTGTGTACACCTATTGGCATAATGAACCCCAGATGGGCCAAAAAAACATGCCATATAACATTACTAAGACATTACAGAAAACATAGTGTGTTCAAGTACATATCCAAGTCATATTTTAAGGTTAAGATATTTCAAAGAATAGGGTGTGTGAAAAATATAAATGCGAGCTCCAGCTTATGAATACCAACATTGATACAAATAAAAGATGCCCTTCTTCTAACAGAGTATGCAGTTCAAGTCAACCAATGGGAAACAAGATGCTGAATGAATTGGTTTCTGATGGGGAAAACAACAATGATGTTGAAGCAATGGAAGAAAATCAAAATTAGGGTTGAGGGTTGAGGGATTAGGGTTGAGGGTTAAGGGTTGAGGGATTAGAGTTTAGGGTTTAGGGTTGAGGGATTAGGGTTTAAGGTTAAAGGGTTTAAGTGTATCTAGGGGTTGAGAGTTAAGGGTTTAAGGGTTTAAGGTTTGAGGGATTAAGGGTTTAAGGGTTGAGGGATTAGGGTTTAAGGCATAGTGTCGAGGGTAGAGGGTTTAGGGTTGAAGGTTTAAGGGTTGAGGGTTGAGGATTTAGGGCTGAAGGTTAAGGGATTAGGGTTTAAGGTATAGTGTTGAGGGTAGAGGATTTAGGGATAGGGTTTAGGGTTTAAGGTTTAAGGGTTGAGGGTTGAGGCTTTAGGGATAGGGTTTAGCATTTAGGGTTTAGGGTTAAGGATTAGTGTTTAAGGTATAGTGTCGAGGGTAGAGGATTTAGGGATAGGGTTTAGGGTTTAAGGTTTAAGGGTTCAGGGTTTAGGGATAGGGTTTTGGATTTAAGGTTTAAGGGTTGAGGGTTGAGGCTTTAGAGATAGGGTTTAGGGTTTAGGGTTTAGGGTTAAGTGATAGGGTTTAGGGTTTAGGGTTTAGGGTTGAGGGGTTAGGGTTTAGGGTTTAAGGTATAGTGTCAAGGGTTGAGGGATTAGGGTTCAACCCTCGACACTATACCTTAAACCCTAATCCCTTAACCCTCATCCCTAAAGCCCCAACCCTCATCCCTTAAACCTTTAACCCTAAACCCTCTACCCTCGACACTTTGCCTTAAACCCTAATCCTTCAACCCTTAAACCCTCGACCCTTAAACCCTTAATCCCTCAAACCTTAAACCCTTAAACCATAAACTCTCAACCCTTAGATACCCTTAAACCTTAAACCCTTAAACCCTATATCCTCTACACTTAACCTTGGACACTCAACCTTGAACATTATCCCTCAACCTTCAAACCTCTACCCTATACCATATACCCTCAACCCTATAGTTATGCCCTAAACCCTCAACACTGATCCATATGCCTTATACCCTCAACCCTCTACCCTCAACCCTCTACCTATTACTTAAGCCCTAATCGCTCAACCCTCAACCCTATACCTTAAACCCTAAACCCAAAAACCTCAACACTCAACCCTAAAAACTATACGGGCTCAGGTCCTTATATACCCTAAACCCAAAACCCTTACATACATACATACATACAAGCATACAAACATACATACAAGCATTCATACATACACACATACAACCATACATACAAACATGCATACATATATACATACATACAAGCATGCATACATACATACATACATACATACAATCCATACATACATACATACAACCATTAATACATACATACAAGCATACATACATACATACATATAAGCATACATACATAAATACATACATACAAGCATTCATACATACATACAAGCATATAGGCATACATACATACATACAAGCATACATACAATTTGGCATACATACATACATACATAAATACAAATATATATACAAACATACATACATCAAACATACTTAACAAACTTGAACATAAAACATTCAATAAACAACCTCAAACTTGACAAACATTGGGCAAACTTTTGCAAAAAAGAAAAAAAATGCAAAGAAAACAATAACGCGAGCGCATTATAACATGCTCATGTTATGGCTTTTTAAAAAGTTTTAAGAATTTTGGCTACTTTTTGGCCCCCCATCTTTTTGCACCCGCCGAGCAAGTTAGTATAGTTCATTGTCTTCATTTGTAACACTCTAAGGATTGTAAACGTTATTCTGTTAAACAACAGTAGACACTAAAAAACTAAAACAATCCTAATGTGGTTGTAGTGAAAATTTCATTTAACTAATACCTCCTAGTTGAATTGTAACTTTTCCTCCTCTACAGAGCATACTCTGATGAAATTGAATAAACTTTGTAGATTTTCTCATAAGAACTATGCTAGAAAGATAGACAATCTTTGTACACATAAATGGCAACTTCACAATATGCTGGAGATGATTATTATTAATTAAATGCGTAGCAAAATACTAAAATATATCAAATATTACAATAATATAAATGATGGATAAATCTGAAATAATATTTTGTACACTAGAGTTCCCTTCTATGCAATCCTGTAAATACAAACTACTACTAAAAATTCAAACAAAGATTTGACGTGTAAATACAATCTCTAAGTGAGTTTTCCCTCAATAAACTTGTTATCATGTGGAATTGCACTCTGCTTGAAGCCCGTTCAAGCATTCCAATGACACAATGGGATTGATCTCAAGGTGTGGGACCTTGCAGATGAGATCAGACCTCCAGAGAAGGCTGGTTCCTCTTTCTGAGCTTAAGGCTCAGAGAATTAAAACTAAATCTAATGCTACACTCACAGGGAAAAGGAGAAGGAGGAATACTGGAATTTAAAAGAGGTGATGTGCACCAGATTTAATATGTTAGCTAGAACTGACATAACACAACAATGACCTCAAATACTGAAAGAGACTTGAGCACATAGACTTATAGATTTAACAAAGGCTCAAATAGAAGACTGTAACTAATAGAGGGACCGTTTTATCCACAGAATGAGTTACAAACTTCAAATAAACATAGAGAGAAAGCATAAGAGAGGCAAAATGTTAGTGAATATATTGATCATGAAGGCTAAATAGCCATTACAAAAGGAAGATAACTTGTTACAAAGGAGTAGACCCAAAATAACCATCTAAATTCATTGGTGAACAATCAACCAGAGACAATAAAGGCTCAGAATCGAACACAATGTATCAAATCCAGTTGGTTCTGTAGGTGCATTACAAGGCCTGCAATAACAAACTATCTGGCTAGTATAACAACCCAGAAGAACAGCTAACAATAACCTTTTTTAATCTTTGCTTCATGTATATGTAGCATTTTTAATCAATTTTGCTGCTATAGGCGCTTTAAAATTTTTGGTCAATTGGCACTGCCCAAGTGCCCATGCTGCATTAAAATCTGGCTTAGAAGCCCTATCAGAAGACCATTAGAAAGGGATGACAACCATGCTTTGCAGGTACGCAAACTTGTAGAAGAAGATTGCCTACACACAGGGGTGCCAAGCACATTTATGAGAGAAGGCCTAAAATACCTCCCAGGTACCTGCAAATCTGCTTTGTCCCTTATTGGTACTAACACATTGAAGAATTTCATGGTTTCAACCACCTTCATTTGGTACTGGCTTGCCACACTGAATGCTGGGTACTTTCTCATCCTGTAATAATGGCGTGATTTCAGGGATTGATCTACAAGCTTTTACAACACTTTAAAGTGTGGTACCATTTGATTCTACCTTGGCGTGCCATGAGAAATTAAATTCCTGCATATTTTACCTCCTAATCTGCCCAATCAACAAAACATCTGGTTTGTAGCCCATTTCCCTGTCACCTCTATTGGCAAAATTGTCCCATGCTGAACTCTTCAGCCTTGACCTCTTTATCTTCCTTTGGTTGGTGAAATATACATTTCACGAACTATCAGGCTCTATTCTTTTCTTCATTCCTTTTTTTCCTTTGGCTTCTTCAGCTTCCTAATCACCTTATTAGCAAATTTCTAAATTCACGAATTGCCTTTGAGTTCACTTTTTCCCTGACCTGCCAATTGGCTACCTTTTCCTTTTTCTTTCTCTTTGTTTTGCCTTATCGACAAACTTCACCATTCGCAACTTGGCCTATCCCTTTGTCGGTGAAAGTTAACTTTCACGAACCTATTGTCTTGTCTCTCCCTTTGCCTTATCGGCAAAATCCCACTTTTACAAATCAATGGCCTTTATCTTTACTTTTCCTTACTGTTTGCCTTATCGGCGAAAATTGCATTTCACGAACCAACCATCGAGCTCCTTTCTCTTTTAGTCGGCAAAACTTGCATTTTCAAAACCTTCCTTTGCTCTCACTTTTCACCTTATCAGCGAATTTACAATTTTGTGAAATTGTTGGCAACTTCCCTTTTCGCTGATTCCCTGACTAGCCTTTTCCATTTCTTGCCTATCGGTAAACTTTTGCTTTTGCGATCTTTTCCATGCCTTAGCCAATATATAGCCTTTACTTCAGTTGGCTAAAGCTCCCTTTTATGAACTTGGCCTTTTAATCGCCTTGTCGGTGAATCTTCATCTCCGCGAACCAAGCTTTGCCTTTGACTTTTCTTCCTTTTCCGTCTGATGAATCGTCTTATCGGCAATTTTGGGAAATTTGGAACATTTGGCGAGTTCAAACTTTTGCTGATTTTTCGATAGAGCGACCTCCCTTCCTTTTGTCGTAGTCACTTTTTAGCTTCTTTCTCTTTGTTGGCAAAATTCCCTTTTCTTGAACTACTTCATGTCGCCTCATCTGCCTTTGGTTCTCTCCATTCTCGCCTTATCAGCAAATCTTTGAAAACATGAACCATTTGCCTTGTTCTTCACTTTTCTGATTCGCTGATAGAGGCTCCTTTCTTTCTTTCCTTGTCTTTCTTTTTCTTCTTCAAAGAGAACACCCATTGCCTTGCCTTAGCCGATTTTTCTGGCTGCTCGCTCTTTAGTTGGCAAACCAGCGAATCGGCAAACTGCCAAACCGCTGAACCAAAGGTTCGCTAAACTAAAATTTTGCCGACTAAGGCAAAAAACTTAGGATTTTTGGGGATTTTTTTGGACTTTTTTAAGGGAAAAACTTCTTCCATTTCAAGTGTCTCAAATCAGATATTTTTGATGGAAGAAGGGATTTTTGGGATATTTTGGCCTAGGCAAAAAATAAGACAACAAAACTAAAGAATTTTTGTCCTTTGATCTCTAAGAATCCAAGGGGTTTTGTCCTCAAATCTTGTAGTTGAACATGAGTGCCCAAGCGGTGAAGAAAATTGATTAATTGACAAACAATGAGAATTGGAGAAGTAGTTTAGCTTATATAGAAGTTGGGACACAAATTCCAATTACCAACATACCCACATATAATAAAATAATAAAATATTGTAATATTCTCTCTCCAAAATATACCCCATAAAGTGTTATCATAACTTCCTCTTACACTCGGCTATATTTAGCTAGTCAAAGATGCTCTTCTTACATTCACTTATATTGTTATAAATAATTATGAAGATGCTTCTCAAATTAGAAAATTTATAACTCCTCACTAATTATTTTGTCGTGAAATATTGTTCCCAAAAAATAGCTCCCACTTTGTCATAAAATCCAACTTATAACTCCCTAGAAATGGGTTGCCATAAAAACTATCATAAACCCATCATAAAATATGTCATAAAATAAGATACCAAATGATTTGGGAGTTACATTATCCCATCTCCATGAATTCTCATGCCCCTCCTTGGGAAATACTCAATAATATTATTTTACTAATTACTTCGCCCCTTTTATTGAAAATGATAAATAGTAATTAATTCATGTCCAAATAATCAAATTTTAATTGAATTTGTTTCCCTAGAAATTTTTCCTTAATCCACAAGAAATATAGGAATGGGCATTTTTTTCATAAAATTAAATCAATTAAAAATGAGACATTACAATTTACCTTACTATATCCAAACTTGATATTACCTATGCAGTAGGTATTGCATCTATATTTATGTAAAATTCATATGTGGATCATTAGAAATTGACATTAATAATATTTATGTATATTAGAGGTACACTCAATCATGGTCTTTATTATTCCTACACCAAAAATTCTAATCTATATGGTTATCGTGATGCTAACTATACTAGTGATTTTGTTGATCATAAATCTACTTCTAAGTATGTATTTAAATTTGGTGCAGGTGCTATTACATGTAGTAATAAAATTCAACCATGGTTCTTTCATTTATAGAGGCCAAATATAGAAGTGGAACATAAGCAAT
Organism: Cunninghamia lanceolata; assembly: GCA_027924645.1. Lineage (NCBI taxonomy): Eukaryota > Viridiplantae > Streptophyta > Pinopsida > Cupressales > Cupressaceae > Cunninghamia > Cunninghamia lanceolata. Next base: position 3,785,370 of record BSBN01000231.1, on the reverse strand, counting down.
ACATAAATTAATGTGTCTTAAGAGACTATTGGGTGAGATTCATATGGTTATTATTGAGAGTACCTCTTTATCATGTGAAAGCTAAAGTTGTATTGCTCCTATCAAGAATCATGTTCAACATCAAAGAACAAAGAACATCGAAGTACACGTGCACTTCATTCAAGAAAGAGTTCTCAATGGTGAATCACTCTCCCATTCTATCAAACTAGTGATCAAGTGGAAAATATATTTACAAAACCTTTGTGTAGTGTTAAATTCTATAAATTTAAAATAATGTTGGGCCTTAAGGAGTTTCTATTGAGGGAGAATATGCACGACAATGACATCTCCTATTTTCTAAATTTGTATGTAAGACCTACAAACATTGGATAAGACCTAAGGACACATCTGAGACCTACAAGTATTTTGTATCCCTTCATCTAGATTTTTTTCCATTTGTAAAAATATTGTATGTAAGACCTACAAGCACATATAAAGCCTATGAGCATTATATATTGTAACAAGAACTTAGGGGTTATTTTGAGGAAGCTCTTTAAGAGTTCCAATAAGAAACTCTATAATACCTTTTTTAGCATTATTTTGAGAAACTTGAGATTTAAATTATGAGAAAAAATTTATTAGGTAGTATGAAATGCATGATCTTCATCTTGACATATATTTTATCACCATGATATGCTTGTTAAAGAAGTCCTACATTACTAAGGAGCTCCGTCTTTTAAAAAAATAAATTGACATCATACACCATCTATAAACATTAAGGAAGAGTGTTAGAGCATAATGTTTATTAGGACCTAGAATTAAATATAAGTAGGCCTAAATAACATTTACAAGGTTTTAATTATAAGGTGTAACCTTATAATATAAAATATGCATAATGTTAGATCTAGGGCACACAACTGAGAGGGGGGGTGAATCAGTTGTACAAAAACTTGCTTTTACTTCAAACACTTGATTCTTCTTTGTTATTTAATAGCATATCAATTAACCATTCATGAAAGCATAAAGCATAAACACTAGAGCAGATAAACATCAACACATTAGACACCAAGATTTTGACGTGGAAAATCCGGTCAAGGGAAAAACCACGGGGTGATTAACCCAAGGATTATTCCCTGTTAGAAGAATAAGAAAAATAGATGGCACATGCCAATTAGGGCTCACTGCCCGAGCACACTGCTCACAAGGAGGCACACTACCTACAAGAGACACACTGTCTACAAGATAACAAGTATTACAAACTTGAACTGGAGATTGACATCTTTACCATACCTGGATCAATTCCATTTAAGCCCAAAAACTCCTGCTTTGCCTTTCGCACTTCTCTTCGCTATATCACTCTCATCACCGCAAGACACACTTCAAAATAAATTCACAAACCCTTATTTATACAAGGCATCGACTTAGGAACAATTATCTAAGTTGGCAAACACCTACAAGATCATTCGCAAGACGTGTAATACATCTGGTCGGCTAGTCTTAAGAACACCAATATCTGTGGTTATTCTTCGAATGCAAACTCTAACTTCAATGTGGACCGCCCATAAGAATAGAACATGATCCAAAGATCACCAAAACCTTTCCTGAGTCATCAAGAACATCCGCACTTTATCAGCTTACTCGAATTCTTCTGTTCTTCATCCGAAACTTCAAGAACACAGTCTGTCATCACTGTCATAATGAAAAAGGTGCTTCCAGACCTCCAAACCATGAACAAATCTAGTTGTCACTTCACACTAACTTATTCAACACTCTCTCCAATCCGCAGAATGAGATAATGCAAGTCCGAAGCTCACTGGACCAATCTGTGACACTCTGTCACCACTGAATGCTTGCCGGAACCGGTTCTACTTGAGCGAACATAACTTCTTCAGATCTTCATGCGGACCTCTAAAATCTTAACTGGAACATCTCAAGACTCATATCTACAAACCCTTTAAACCATATCCTCTGATCCTCAACCTATTGAGTACTTTTGCCTTCTTCTCATCACTGTTCTTCACTATTCCTGATTGAGACTAATTTCCTCAATAACCTCAGCACACAGCTCATCCAGTCCTTCTTATCAATGCAATATGAGTATGTTGACATCAATGACAACACTGGTTAACCTCATACTTGCAACAATCTCCTCCTTTGTCATTGATGGCAACATATGATGTGAAAAACCATCAAGATAAGAACTTCTCCTTTCTGTCACAACTCCCCCTATCAACAACAACTCTTCACATGTCTTCTCTTCCTTTACTGCTCCCCCTTTGATCATTAACCGCTTGTTTTTCACATGTCTTCTCTCCCCCTTTGACATCAATGGCAAAGGGCTCATACTTGCAATTCTAACACATCAGAATCATACCAACTACTCCCACTTAGTAGCAGCTCCCCATCATCAATCTAGATCACAAGATATGACTGTGATATCCACCGGACTGATGCACATCAGTGCATCCTAGTTCATCACCAGAGGGGCCATGACCCCTAACTTCTCCCTGAGATACTCAAAAGAGTCCTTGGAAAGAGGTTTAGTAAAAATATCTGCAAGTTGATCCTTAGAGGGCACATACTCCAATCTGACTTCACCCTTGTTCACTTGCTCTCTCAGAAAGTGAAATTTGATAGATATATGCTTGGTCTTAGAATGTAACACCAGATTCTTAGAAATATTTATTGCATTAGAATTATCATAGAAAATTATGATAGGCTCCTCATATTCTATTTGAATATCTCTTAGCATTTGCTTCATCCACAAAAGTTGGGTGCAACTTGTTGCTGCTACAATGTATTCAACTTCAGTTATAGACAGGGATATTGCTTCTTGTTTCTTGCTTAGCCAAGAAACCAACCTTTTTCCCAAAAAGAATGCTCTTCCACTTGTACTCTTCCTATCATCCACATCTCCTGTCCAATCTGCATCTGTATATGCATGAAGAGAAAAGTTATGATCTCTAGGATACCATAGACCATACTCAACTATTCCTTTCAAGTACCTAAAAATTCTTTTGATTGCCATGACATGAGATTCTCTGGGATCAGTCTGGAATCTTGCCACAAGACCAACAGCCTGCATTATATCTGGTCTAGTTTGAGTGAGATACAATAATCCTCCAATCATTGATCTGTACTTTGTCTGATCTATCTTAGGAGAGTCATCATCTTTGCTCAACTTACATCCGGTAGCCATGGGAGTGTTCATAGGCTTTAAATCTTCCATTCCAAATTTCTTCAAAAGTTCTTTCACATATTTAGTCTGAGAGATAAAGATTCCTTTCTCTGTCTGAGTAATTTGTAGACCTAAGAAGAAATTTATTTCACCGAGCATTGACATTTCAAACTCACTTTTCATTTGGTTTGCAAAGATTTTGCACATACTATCTTTTCCTCCAAAGATGATATCATCAACAAATACTTCAACAATCAGGATGTTTTCATGATCAATTTTGAAATATAGGTTACTATCAGCAATACCTTTGTTGAAACCAATCTTCAAAAGATGTTTGTCCAACCTTTCATACCATGCTCTTGGTGCTTGCTTTAGACCATACAGTGCCTTCTTTAATTTGCAGACTATATCACCATGCTCAGATAACTGAAATCCATCCGGTTGTTCAATGTACACCTCTTCTTCTAAGTCACCATTCAAGAAAGCAGATTTAACATCCATTTGATACACTTTGAAATCTTTGAAGGCAACAAATGCAAGAAATAGTCTGATTGCTTCAATTCTTGCCACCGAAGCAAAGGTTTCCTCAAAATCAATCCCTTCTATTTGAGAGTAGCCTTTGCAGACTAATCTGGCTTTATTTCTAATTTCTTCACCAACTTCCTTTAGTTTGTTCCGGAAGACCCATTTTGTTCCAATCACATTCTTGTTACTAGGTCTAGAAACAAGATCCCAAGTGTAATTTTTCTCATTTTGCGTCAACTCTTCCTCCATTGCTTTGGTCTAATTTTCATCATTGTAGGCTTCATTTATTGTCTTAGGTTCAATCTTTGAAATCAGACAACATTCATCTGAATTTTGAGCAATTTTCCTTCTAGTTTGCACACCTTTGCTTTTGTCACATATGATCTGATCTTCAGAGTGGTTCAGTCTTACATACCTTGGAACTTTGAGAGTTTCTTGCACTTCTACTTCTTGATCAGGCTCATTCAGACCTGTCTCTTCTTCCTGACTTACCGGATCAGTCTGAATCTGACTTTCATGAGAGGATTGAGCTCCTTGAATCAGAGCACCATCTTGATCATCTTCATCATACTCATAAAACCTTGAGGGCTTCTCAATTCCTTCATCAACCTTCACATTTGTACTTTCTATCATCTTTCTCAGTCTCTTATTGTAACATCGGTATGCTTTGCTTTGAGTGGAGTAACTCAAAAAAATTTCTTCATCACTTCTAGCATCAAACTTTCCTAGATCTTCATCTATTTTAATGTAACATTTGCTACCAAATACTCTAAAATATCTCACAGTAGGAATGATACCAAACCAAAGTTCATAAGGAGTCTTACCGGTATTGCTTCTGATTTGAACTCGATTGAGAGCGTAGACTGCAGTGCTGACAACTTCTCTCCAAAACATCTGAGGAACATTTGCTTCCCTCATCATTGTCCTAGATGCTTCCTGGATGGTTCGGTTCTTTCTCTCAACTACTCCATTCTGCTGTGGGGTCCTAGGAGCAGACAACTGTCTCTTTATACCATGCTTCTCACAAAAGTCTATGAATTCACCGGATGTGAATTCACCACCTCTATCAAACCTTAGACATTTCAGTTTCAATCTGGTTTGATTCTCTACCATAGCTTTGAAGATTTTGAACTTCTCAAAAGCTTCTGATTTCTCTTTTAGAAAGGTAACCCACATCATTCGGGAATGGTCATCAATCAGTAACATGAAATATCTATCACCTTGCATACTCTTGATTCTTGTCGGACCACATAGATCAGTATGAACTAATTCCAATAATCCGGTAGAGGACTGATCCTTGCTTTTGAAAGAGACTCTGCTCTGTTTACCTAGCTGACATTCTTTGCACAAACTATTTGTAGGTTTTATCAACTTTAGAAGATCTCTTATAGCCTGAGTATTGCTTATCTTGATGATGTTATCAAAATTTACATGACACATCCTTCTATGCCATAACCAACTCTGATCAATTTGAACAAACAGACAACTTTTATTAGTACCAACTAGATGAAAGATATTACCTTTTGTTTGAATACCGAATGCAATCTCAGTTTCAAAGCTTTCAAAGATCCTGCATCTTCTATTCTTGAACCGGAGATCATAGCCTTTGTCCACCAACTGACCAACACTAAGAAGATTGTGCTTCAATCCTTCAACATACAGTACATTACCAGTTTTGTTCTTTCCATCAAAAGAGATAGTTCCCCTACCTCTGATTCTACCAGCAGAATTGTCACCAAACTTTACCATTCCTCCTTCATACCTTTCCAAATCTAAGAACTTGTTCTTGTCACCTGTCATATGGTGAGAGCATCCACTGTTAATAACCCAATCATCCTTTTCTTCAACTTGGGTAGCCAAAGCTCTTTCTACAACCTTATGATTGATAGATATTAGATCTTTTTCCTTGATGGCAATAAACACCCATTCATTTCCGGATTTGTCTCCTATCTATGATTCATCATCTGTTACTCTTTTATTATCAGCTTCTTCATGAACATAATAACAATTCTTTTGGAACCTTTGTCTGTTAAAATTTGACCTTGTAGATCTTTCCAGACATCTTGAGGCAAAGTGACCAATCTTATTGCAGTTGAAGCATTTAAAAGGTAACTTTCTTTCATACTTACTGGATCCTCTTGGCAGTCTTTTTGCAATGAGGGCTTCAAGTTGAGTTGTTTCTGCTTCTTCCTCTTCCACCTCTTTCCTTGCTTGATCATACCATGACAGCTTCCTTGAAGAGTTTTCTCCCGGATCAAATCTTTGTTTGCCTTTCACATAGGTACTGGCTTTGAATGCAGATTCAGTCTTGGGGGGATTATCTCCAAACTTGATCATTTCAAATGCAGCCAGTTTGCCAGCCAATTGGTCTCTTGTGACAGTTGTATGGGCTCTGAATTCATCAATGGTAGCAACCTTGATTTTGTAGGCAGCAGGAAGGGATCTGAGAATTTTGCAAACAATCTCATTTTCATCCAAAACTCCACCAGCATTCCTAATTCCACACACCAGCTCATTTACTCTTGGCATAAAGGTAGTGATATTTTCATCATCTCTCATCTTCAATCTTTCAAATTTCCCTTTGAGACTTTGCAACCTTGCACTCTTAACAAACTCATCTCCTTCATGCAGAGTTCCAGTTTAATCCAGATCTCATAGGCAGTTGGTAGGTCAATAACATTTGAGAGATCTGAGTCAGTTAATGCACTTAGAAGAGCTTCTTTTGTCCGCAGATTATTTTCAGCATCTGTGATTTCATTTAGAGTCGTCGGACCACCATGTGGAGGTACATATACTTTTATGACCATGGACAAGTATGCTTTTCCCATACACTCCAAGTGACATTTCATGCGACCTTTCTAGAGAGAGAAGTTGGTTCCATCAAACTTTGGACTATCCTTCTTGTATGACGACATCCTGGATCTCCTCAAGCGGTTAAGCTCCTTTTAGAGGAACTTGGCTCTAATACCAATTGTTAGATCTAAGGCACACAACTGAGAGGGGGGGTGAATCAGTTGTACAAAAACTTGCTTTTACTTCAAACACTTGATTCTTCTTTGTTATTTAATAGCATATCAATTAACCATTCATGAAAGCATAAAGCATAAACACCAGATCAGATAAACATCAACACATTAGACATCAAGATTTTGACGTGGAAAACCCGGTCAAGGGAAAAACCACAGGGTGATTAACCCAAGGATTATTCTCTATTAGAAGAATAAGAAAAATAGATGGCACATGTCAATTAGGGCTCACTGCCTGAGCACACTGCTCACAAGGAGGCACACTGCCTACAAGAGACACACTGTCTACAAGATAACAAGTATTACAAACTTGAACTGGAGATTGACATCTTTACCATGTCTGGATCAGTTTTATTTAAGCCCAAAAACTCCTGCTCTGCCTTTCGCACTTCTCTTTGCTATATCACTCTCATCACCGCAAGACACACTTCAAAATGAATTCACAAACCCTTATTTATATAAGGCATCAACTTAGGAACAATCATCTAAGTCAACAAACACCTACAAGATCATTCGCAAGACGTGTAATACATCCGGTCGGCTAGTCTTAAGAAGAACACCAATATCCGTGGTTATTCTTCGAATGCAAACTTTAACTTCAATGCGGACCGCCCATAAGAATAGAACATGATCCAAAGATCACCAAAACCTTTCCTGAGTCATCAAGAACATCCGCGCTTTATCAACTTACTCGAATTCTTCTGTTCTTCATCCGGAACTTCAAGAACACAGTCTGTCATCACTGTCATAATGAAAAAGGTGCTTTCAGACCTCCAAACCATGAACAAATCTAGTTGTCACTTCACACTAACTTATTCAATACTCTCTCCAATCTGCAGAATGAGATAATGCAAGTCTGGAGCTCACCAGACCAATCTGTGACACTCTGTCACTACTGAACGCCTGTCGGAACCGGTTCTACTTGAACAAACATAACTTCTTCAGATCTTCATGCGGACCTCTGAAATCTTAACTGGAACATCTCAAGACTCATATCTACAAACCCTTTAAACCGCATCCTCTGATCCTCAACCTATTGAGTACTTTTGCCTTCTTCTCATCAGTGTTCTTTACTGTTCCTGATTGAGACTAATTTCCTCAATAACCTCAGCACACAGCTCATCCAATCCTTCTTATCAATACAATATGAGTATGTTGACATTAATAACAACACTGGTTAACCTCATACTTGTAACACATAAATCATATTGTTAGATAATTAATTAATTAATTAAATTATTAATTAATTTATTGATTAAATATAATGTCTTGTTATGAAAGGTTATGTTGAGTTCCTCAATGAATGTACTTTTTCTCTATATTTTAGGGAAGCACTATTGAGGGATATGGATACGAGAGAATTAATTTTGTGAATACATCATTATTCACATAAACTACATGAGAGAGGTTCTGTTATGAGGCCATTGCTTGGAAGGAGGATGGGATTGTAAAAAATTAAGTGTTTATACATTATAATTTATTATATACTTCATGTAAGTTTTCTCATTATGAATGATGCTTTGTGGGTTTTTCCACTTGAAAGCATTTTTCCCAAGTATATATTGTATAATGTATTGATCTTCATGTACAATGCAATTCCTATTTTAGTTATTTACTTCTACATTATTTATATTTCTTGATTAATTATTATCAACATATAACTACTTTGTTGACATAAGTGAATAGGGAAACTATATATTTATTTGTGCCAAAAGCCAATGTTTCTAGCAACTAATCATTGAGTGGAGGGGATTTATGGCTTGTGCACGTTTAACCTCCTCTCCTCTATCTATTTTAGTAGTCCTACAAAAATAACATTTGCATACCTCCTCAAGTTGGTACTCTACATTTTGTTTAGTTTCACTTATTAATGGATTCTTGAATTGTTAACCTACTCTCATTAATTTATTTTTCCCCTGGGTTTAAGAGTATGTGTTATTGGGTGGAGAATTTAGTTTTTAGAATTAAATTGTTGGAAATAGATATGATAATTTGAGCATAATTTAGTTCATTTCATTAATATTTTTAAGTATAATAAGTTTTTGTACCTAAGTCTTAAGAACAATATTTTTCATGGTAGGACATGACAAAGTTTACTAACATATGTGGAGAAAGATCATAGCATCTTTGGAAAAGGAAATATAACATTACTCATTTGCCTTCTAAAAACCACTCCAAACTTGAAGGATTTGATAGTTTGAACGCCAAACTCCTTTGATAGCATTTAAGTCCCAAAATTTGTTGATAACATGCTAAGTTTTCAAAGACCTTATGGAAATGGGAGATTTTTAATCACAATGCAGAAGGACAACACTTGTCATAATTGCCAAATCTATAGGTACAAGAAACATAATGAAAAAGTAGAATATGTTCACATTTTATTAATAGTAAGGCATGCAAAAGGATTTTGGATCACACTAAAGTAAAAGTAGAATCAAGGATATACAAATATTAAGATTACATTTTACAAACTTTTGCCATTTCCCATTTTAAATTGTGTGAGATTGTAATCTCTATGTTTTATTTTTGAGATAATTGAATCATTTTTCATATTTAGAAGACTTAATTTAAGGTAATTTGACTTTTATATTTTTTTTAATTTAAGGCAATTTGACTTTCATAATTTTTTTGTTGATAGGTAAAAGGTGACAAGCACCTGGACATATATTATATATTAAAAATATGAAAATATCCATAGCGTTACATATTACAAACTATCTGCATCTCTCCATGTCATAAATGATAGATTATCAAAGGGAGAGAGATAAACAAAACTCAAAACAAGAAGCTCGTATACATATATATGCAGAAATAAAAGAGCAAAAATCCTACAGGATTTGATCATCCACAATATTCAAGTCTGCAACAACAAATCCATCAAGATTGTTATGAGCAATTGGAGCATCATCACCATCAGCATCTGGTTGAGGTGGCACATGCAGTTGATGAGGTTGCACTTGCAGCAGAAGAGATCAACCATTAAAAATTTCCTGAACTTGATCTGCAAACTCCTGGCTGAATTTATTCATATGGGATTGAATTGAATTTTCAACAACCACAATACAGTCATCTTGGAGGCCATGAACCACAACATGATACAGACAATGGAAAGAAGTATTCTTGCGAATGGCCCGAAGAGAAAAGAGACCCCCAATCAAGGTATTACCCTCAATCAGATCATAATTAGCTAAAACTTCATTCAATCTATCATCACCAAGAAGAAAGTATTGTACAAAAACATCAGCAAGGTGCCTTACCATTTCCACATCTTGTATCAGGTCCATAGCATCTTGTATCTTGTATCAGGTCAATATATCATCTGAGATAGGTAGAACACGCGACGTTCCTCTTAACATATCATGACCATAGATATCCATTAGGGCACATTTGATATCTTCATTATGAAACTGGAATGCCCGAGCCAGCAAAATTCTAACTCTTGCCATGAAGTGGCGATTCCCATTTCATCACTGAAAAGAACATATGCTTATTTAATGAGAGCCTCTCCATTCTCCGCAGTAGATGAAGGAAATAAGCAGAGATAGGTAAAATGTTGAAAGAAACTACATAAATAGGAAGTTTGAGAAGACAAAGACATCATTACAAAGCGAGTGAAATCCCATCCTATCTCATAGAAATAATTGCCTGAGCTGGAGTAATTACGACTCCTGTACCAATCACTAAAGAGGCACAAGCGATCGGGATATGAAATCAATGAAGCCTCATGCAAAGGGATTACAAACAGATGAAGCAGTCTTTTCTCCAGTATGATGACATCACATAGTACACAAGGTACAAGCCGGTGACTGAAACACAAATTAGCACCTGTTAAAAGAAATACAATGTTAGCAAAAAAATAGCTCCCTTAATTAAGGATCGATTTCCTCATAACAAGGGATAGAATTTCTCCCAATTTTGGCACTTCATGGGAGTTTGAAGAATTAAAGGAAATAATATGAGGATCCATTTGAAGGGATAAGTTAGCCAAGAAGTTAGCTTACCTATTTCCTGCTCTCAAAGTATGGTGCAAATGCAATCATCAAAACAAGCTAAGATCTCCTAGGCAACATTTAGCATATTTAAAACTTTCCAATTGCAATTGGTCTTTTTTTATATTTCATTAGTAATTAATAAAGAATCTCCTTCGATAACAACTTTGTTGATGTCTCTATGCTTTTCTAGATTTAGGCCCAAAAGCAATGCTTGACCCTTCGCTTCATTATTTGTGCCATCCAAAACTTTTGAACCTGAGCTGAGATTAACTATTCATTATTATTTCGAATAATGCAACCAATTCCTGAAGGTCCCAGATTTCCTTTAGAAGAGCAATCAAAATTAATCTTATACCAGTTAGGTATAGGAAGGATCCAAGAAACTTTGCTTCTATCCACTTCAAGATGTACAATTAAAGATCTTGGAGTAGAAGGCTTGATAAGGCCAATTTTTTAAGATCAAGTCATCCCATTTTGAGAAATTGGTCTTTTGTGCTTTGTTAACCTGAATCATAACCATCTCTGATATAGAGGTATCAATCTTGTACAAAACTTTGTGCAAAGGAAGTTGTTTTTTAAAAATTCTTCTATTCCTTTCCAACAAGATATTCCATATTAGAATTGAAGGAGATAATTGCCATATGAAATGAAACATAGAGTCAGAAAAAAGTTAAGGCCAAGACTTGAAGAGAGTTAAAATGGAGCTTGGAAGAGGTCCAAACCATCCTAGTTTATTACATAACCAAGACCAACAGTTATAAGAAAAAGGGCATCTACTAATAGTAGGTGAGAACTATCTTCAAAGATCTTCAAAGACTGAGCCACACAAGATGCAATTGAAAGGTTCAACTATCCCAATCCTTGAAAGTCTGTTACTTGTTAGAATTTTATTCTTAATGGCCATCTAAGCAAAAGCTCTAGCCTTTGGAAGGAAAAACTTTCCCCAACATAACTGGGATGACCAATTACTCTCCTCTCGAAGATGAGACGAAAGAGAGAGATAACCAAGATTAACTGAGTAATTCCCATTTTTTGAGGGTCCCCAAATTAACATGTCATCCTTCAAAGAGAAAAAGATCTTCCTTTGAGATAACAAGGATTGAAGCAATGCTTTTTGATTAGGAGGAAGAGGTACCTCACTGAGGTCTCTTCATTAAGCAACACCATCACAGATTTGAAATAATCTTTCACTTTGAGGCCCCACACTTGACTCAATATAGATTTAGTCTCTGCCAAATCATGAAAGGAATTCAAAGGAGGGAATCCATTCCACGAATCATCCGAGAAAAGAGCTTTTTCATACTTTTATTATCAACTATTATTTTTTGTTACTTATATATATATAATTTTTACCATTTTGGTGTAATCAAATCAAGTGAAGTTACAACAGATTTTATGAATTGAGTATTTTTATACTTTTGGTTTCTCTTTCTCAAGTGTATCCAATGTTGTGTTTCAAGTTTATAATTATAAAGAGAGGGGTATATATATTAAAAAATTAATTGTTTGAAAACTTAATTCCATCTCTCAATTGTAATTTATATTATGCTTATATCCTTTTGAAATTTCATTCAAGATATAATTCAACTTTGAAATGTTGCATTATGCTCAAATCCTTTTGAGATATACTTGAATTTCGTCTTTTGACCATGAATCATTCTATGATAAGATCAACAATTTGATAAATATTTTTTTAAAATGTTATGTAGAAAATGAGATCTAGGCTAACATGTACATCACCCTAAATCAATCCTTCTCCACATAACATTGGAACACGAATCAAGGAGACTTGATACTCAGCTACAATCCTCAAAGGAGAACTGAGAGGTCTCTTGATTGGTCCCTTTGTTTCTAAGGAGAGATATCTTATGAATAATTATCAAACCTGGGGTTTTTAGGAATAAAATAGAGAAAACAAGAGTTACAAACTTGAAACCGTAAAAAACCCAGAAAGCAGTGGCAGGGAGGAGCTAAATAGAGCTGGGAGAACCTAATTCCAAAAGGTTTTGGTCATCCGAACAAGTGGGATAGGGGCGCTAGGCACCTTAGACCAAATTAGAGTTCTGCAAGATTTTTGGATCTGAGTGCCTTCACCTATCTATCTTCATGTCTCCTGTAACTTGTTATCTTTAGATTCCTCCGGATGCGACCTGCACACAAGAAAGAAGGAAAGAGGCTTGGTGTTATTTCTGTGAATGGTGTTTCCACCTCCACAATAGCAATGATGAGAGATAAAGAGAGCATGCCCTAGGAGGGCAGAGGCAAATCTGAAGTAGAATGGAATGCTATAACAAAGCATAAAGGAAAGGAGTCACCATGAGCATAGAAACCCTAGCTTGCTTGATGCAGCATCACAACTTGACTCAAAAAGTTGGTGTAGCCCAAAGAAGTGGAGAGATCTTCACATGACTTGCAAGAAGTTAGTGCAACAACAATAATCCACCATAGAGAGCTTTAGAAAAGAATAGAGAGCATGAGAGAGAAGAAGAGAAAGTGCAAGTGTGCCTAGATTGCTTAGATGTTCAAATGAATAAACTAACTTGCTTATATATGCATTCTTGCTTATCAACAATGAATAAAACCAAATGGGGTCGACATATATAAGCCAAGGAGGTGTTCTAAGTCGACACCACAAAAATAGGGTTGGGGCTAACATCTGGGACTAGGGCGCTAGGTGCCCTGGTCCTTTAGACCCACGAATTCTGGGGAGTGTCAATTAAAGTGGGCTTAGACCAGTCCTAACTTTATTTTGTCAGGGTTTGTTCATCAGGATCAAGATTTTATTGTTTTAGGTCCACCCGAGTGCTAGACTAGGTGTAAAATGGCAAGGGTACACATTTTACTCCATAACATTAACTAGCACTAAAAGTAGGTTTTTGTTAAACCTCCAATGTACATTTTGAAAATAGTTGTAAAATGATTCGCTGAACAAGGGAGACATATGGGTTATCTTACAATCCCTATGAATCATCAAATGTACATTTTGAAAATAGTTGTAAAATGATCAATAGAACAAGGGAGACATATGGGTTATCTTACAATCCCTATGAATCATCTTGTATGTGATTAAAGTAGGATTGTTCCACCTGTGATTGATGTATGATGTATTTTGGTAAAAAAAATGTTAAATCGAGAGGAATCTTACTCAAGGCAATTATTTGTCTTAATGTTCAACTTAACCTTTTTTTTAAACTTCCATTCTAAAAATGATTGGAAATACAAATAACTCATTACAATTCATAGTTTATCTTTTTTCTTCTTACAAAATTTTAAATAAATTAAATTTTTCTTAGAGTCTCATAATTTAATTACTCTAAATTATAATATATAAATTTCAAATAGTTTATGTATTTAAGATATCTTTGCTAGTGCCTAAAATAGGCTGGAATGAGTGGAAGTGTAGATTTTTTTGGTTTCAAAAGCCTGTGTTTCTGGCAATTAATAGTTGAGGGGAGAGGATTTATGGCTCGTGTACAGATAGACTCCTCTCCTCCCTCTGTTTTAGCAGTCCTGCAACAATACCATACAGATACTTCCTCAAGCCGACCTGCCCATGGGTTCAAGTTCAAACATAGAAGCATTTGTGTTAGCAGACAAACTCTTTTCATGGCCACCAAAATTTGTCGAAAAGAAGTCTGTAAAGTGGCTGAAATGGTAAACAAGGACACCAAGGAAGTGGGTATGTTTTGCAAGGAAGCGCTTCACACAGCCAAGTTAGATTCACAAACCTATGTTAGACTTTTGCAACATTGTATTCGAGTGAAGTCGTTGGCCGATGGGAAGAAAGTCCATACCCACATGATCCGTTCTGGGTTTCAGTCGGATGCTTTTGTGCAGAGCATTCTTCTAAATATGTATGTTAAGTGCGCAAGTGTTTTGGATGCGCGCGATATGTTTGACAAAATGCCTGAACGAAACGTGGTTGTCTGGACTACAATGATCGCAGGGTACGTTCAGAATGGATATTGTGAAGAGGCTTTGAGATTGTTGAGGCAAATGATGTGGGAAGGCGTAAGGCCAAATCACTTCACATTGAATAGTATTCTTTCGGCTTGCACCAACCTCAACAATTTTTTGGGTGGGAAACAGGTCCAAGGTTATGTTATTAAGAGCGGATTTGAGTCGGACGTGAGCGTGGGTACTGCTCTTATTGATATGTATGGGAAATGCAATACAGTAGAGGATGCACGCCAAGTGTTTGACAAAATGCCTGAACGAAATTTGATCTCCTGGACTTCCATGATTGCAGGCTACTGTCACAATGGTTTTGAGGAGAAAGGCCTGAAACTATATTGCCAAATGCTAGAATCCGGAATTGAACCGAATGAATTTACCTGTGTTAGTGTTGTCAGGGCGTGTGCTATGTTAACATCCCCGGAACAGGGCAAACAGGTTCATACCCATGTCCTCAAATTAAGATATGGCTCAGATATTCATGTGGGAAATGCACTCGTTACCATGTATGCTAGATGTGGAATACTGGAAGATGCACTTCAGGTGTTTGACAAAATGCCTGAACGAGATTCAGTTACATGGTCTGCAGTAATTACAGGTTGTGCTCAGAATAGACGAGGAGGAGAGTCCTTGATAATGCTCCGTCAGATGCAGGAGCTGGGATTTCCATCAAATCAGTTTACCTTTGCTAGTGCCCTTGGTGCTTGCGGCAGCTTGGCATTGCTTGAACAGGGCAAACAGATTCATGCTGTCTGCATAAAAAACAAGTATTGGTCAGACGTGAATGTGGAGAATGCCCTTGTTACCATGTACTCTAAATGTGGGAGCCTGGAGGAAGCGCAAACCGTGTTCAAAAGAATTTCTGTGCGAGATGTGGTTTCATGGAATGCGATAATTTCTGCATATGCTCAGCATGGCCGAGGCAAAGAGGTTTTTAAACTGTTTGAGCAAATGCAAGGTTCAGGTATAAAGCCAGATGACATCACTATGGTTTGCATTCTAGCAGCGTGCAGCCATGTAGGGCTCGTAGATGAAGGACTCGTTTACTTTGGTTCCATGAAAGATGAGTTTGGTATTACACCTAGGCTGGAGCATTACGCTTGCATGGTTGACATTCTTGGTCGCGCTGGGCGCCTAAGTCAGGCAGAGGAAGTTATATCAAAAATGCCAATTAAACCTAATGCATTTGTATGGAAACCTTTGCTAGGGGCCTGCTGTATATATGGAAATATTGAGCTAGGAAAGGTTGCTGCAGAATGCATTCTTGAGTTGGAACCAGAAGATCCATCAACTTATGTTCTGTTGTCAAATCTGTATGCTGCATCAGGAAGGTGGGAGGAGAGGGAAAAGGTAAGAAAATTGATGGACGATAGAGGACTGAAAAAAGAGCTTGGGCAGAGCTGGATCGAGGCTGGGAACAGAGTGCATACGTTCATTGCGAGAGATGGATCTCATCCCCAAGCGAAGAAGATCTATTCAGTGTTGAAGGATTTAACCAAGCAAATGAAAGAGGCGGGCTATGTGCCCAATACAAGCTTTGTGTTGCATGATGTAGAGGAAAAGCAAAAGGAGCACTTGCTCAACTATCATAGTGAAAAGCTAGCTATTGCTTTTGGGCTTATTAGCACACACCCAAGCAAACCTATCAGAGTAGTCAAGAACCTTCGCATTTGTGGAGATTGCCACACTGCTGCCAGGTTCATCTCCAAGCTAGTTAGGCGAGAAATAATAGTGAGAGATACAAGCCGTTTTCACCATTTTAAGGATGGGATATGTACATGCGGAGATTATTGGTGATTATAGAAATTGTGTTACATTTTTTGCAAATACTTGGCACTGAATTCGAACAACCATTCTCCTCTGTGTGCATGCATGTGCACACTAACATAGTAAATACAATTTCTTACTCTTAACAGGAAAAGAAATAAGGAAGTTTCAACTACTACTTATTTTGTTATGTGCATACAACTGCGAGAATGTACAGGGCAAAGGTGATGACGGTATCTCCAACTTATCCAAATTTATTTCCCAGCAAAGTTTGGATTAAAGCATAAAAAATTTGGATTTCATTGAAGGCTTGGAAAGTGATTTACGAAGAGTTTCAATGAAAATATGATTTCTATTCTCTCTACATGCAGCTAAGAAGGCTGACTTTAGTAGATGGAGGACACAGATATATTGATTCCATTAAAGCCGAGTATGACACCTCTAAGTGGAGCATTATTAACCATCGGACATAGAAGCTGAGTCCAGACTATATCTCTATATTATATCCATATCTATATTGTATGAGTAGAGCAGATGGATAAAAGCAGATCTATGGATAGATTGTAGTTGTCAAAGCCCATCTCGAGATCTATGGATGAATTGTAGGCGCCAATGCCACTCTCTCTTCACCTGCCCCACTCTCAAAAAGAAAGCTAATGTGTGTGTAGGGGAAATCCAATCAACCCTTATCTTTAGCCTGGTCAGCCGGACACCTTTCCAGTCAATCCTTCTCTTTGGCCTTAGCCAGCCGTTCTTGACCAGAGAGCCACCATCCAATTTTTCTCCTTCTGTGATTCCACCTTGATCAATGATAATCTCCCAATCACTTGATTGAAGGGCTTTGGAGCACTTGTCAGTCGTTGATATTCCCACATAAACTATCTATCCCCCTATTCCCAAAAACTCCTTCGAACCAACCACCACTACTAGTGCTGGGTGGGTGTAGATGGCATTGATGGATAGTGGCCCACAGAAACAATTCCAAGGATTGAACCAACCCAACAGACTGGCATTGGTATACATTCGATCACCAATCATGTGACGTATAGCCGTATATAATAGGCTATAGGCTGAGCTGGATGCAGCTCCAAACAATTGGCAGAAGCAGAAATCTGCAGAAAAACAGAAAAAAAAACAAGATACCAACAAATAAAACAAGAACAAATTCAGAGAAATAGTCTTTTCATTATAGTTCCAGACTTGATACAACCATTACATCTCAGAAAAACCCATACATATTCTTCAGAAAATCCATTCCCATTTCCTCTTTTTTTATTCCTCTCCATCCCCCTCAAAACTCAGCTCCCCCAAACTTAAACCAAAAAACCAACTAAAAATAGCCCCCCAGTCAGCATGCAGCTGACCTGGCCACAGACCACTCACAACCCAAAAAAGGGAAAAAAAACCCAAAACTGCCACAATGAAATGGAAACAGCAGAAGAGAACCCAAAAATAGCAATTTCCTTAAATTCCACTCAGAACGTGGGCAGGAGAAATTAAGGGAGATGCTCCGCATCATTCTCCCCTCCTTTGAGAAAATCTGAACCTCCTGGTTCTGGTCGACTGTGCTTCATCAAATTTGCTTCAGTGATCCATGAATTGTAAGAATCTAGCAAATTTTCCCACTTAACGAAATAAAGCTTATATGACTTGGATCGTGTTGCCACTAATTTGGTATCTAGTATTCGTTCAACTTGCTCTCTTTTCTTCTTTGGCAACTACTTACTCCAAAGGTTGTCGACCTTCTTATTGTGCTCCTCTTCCATCTGATCTTCCATAGTTCCAGCTGAATATGAATACAGGTCAGCAACATTAAAAATGGGACTGATGTCCAATTCTTCTGGTAAATCAATTTGGTAGGCATTGTCATTTATCCTCTTTATAATTTTGCAAGGACCAATCTTTTTGGGCTTCAATTTGTTGTAGGTACCTTGGGGATATCTTTCCTTGCGTAGGTGAACCATGACCATTTCTCCCTCTTGGAAAACCTTTTCTCTTCGATGCAAATCAGCTCTCTTCTTATATTGTTCATTCATGGACTGCAATTTGAGCCTAACTTGCTGATGTATCTCTTGGATACGCTCTAAAAAATCTGTAGCTTCTTGACTATTATGTGGGCTTATTGGCAAATCGACCAAGTCTACTACTCCCTTAGGATTTGCTCCATATACAATTTGAAATGTAGACTTACCTGTAGATCTATTAATGCTAGAATTATATGCAAATTCAACTTGAGGAATCACCAAATCCCATTGTCGAGGATTGTCCCCAGCTAAACACCTTAATAGGTTGCCCAAGCTCCTATTTACCACTTTTGTTTGACCATCAGTTTGGGGATGATATGCTGAACTGAATTGCAATTTGCTATTCAATCTTTTCCATAAAACTCTCCAAAAGTGGCTTAAAAATTTGGTGTCCCTATCACTAGTTATGGTTTTTGGAATACCAGGCAACCGCACAATTTCTCTAAAGAACAAATGGGCCACTTGACTTGTGTCATTAGTCTTCTTACAAGGAATGAAATGGGCCATTTTAGAAAAACGGTCCACTACCACAAACACTGAATCATTACCTCTTTGGGTTCGTGGAAGACCCAGGACAAAATCCATAGAGATATCAGTCCATGGTTCTCTTGGCACTGGTAAAGGCATGTATAGGCCAGTATTTTGATGTCCTCCTTTTGCCACTTGACACACCTTGCAAGCAGCAACAAATCTGTCCACATCTCTCTTCATGTTAGGCCAGAAGAATTTCTTACTTACTGCTCCAAAAGTCTTATCTCTTCCAAAGTGACCTCCCAACCCATTTGAATGCATCTCTTTCACGAGTTGTTCCCTCCTAGACCCAAAGGGAATGCAGAGTTGATTCTCTTTAAACAAAAATCCATCCAGTAGTAAGTAGTCTTCAAATGGATGCATAGATGAATGGTCTTGACTGCTAAGAATGGCATATATGTGACCAAAGTTTGGATCATTTGTATATTCATTCTTCATTTCTTCAAAGCCAACTAACCCATGATTCATTACAACCAATAAATGTTGCCTTCTGCTCAATGCATCAACCACTACATTAGTTTTACCACTCCTGTGTTGCACAACAAAAGTATAAGCCTGCAAGAATGAAGCCCATTTGGCATGTTTGTGGGACAACCTACTCTGTGAATTTATATATTTCAAGGCTTGGTTGTCAGTCATTAAGACGAACTCTCTATGTAGAAGATAATGTCTCCAATATTTTAATGCTTGTACCACTACATAGAATTCTTTATCATAAGTGGTATACTTCTTTTTGGCTTCATTTAACTTCTCGCTGAAAAAGGCCACAGGCTTTCCCTCTTGGCTCAACACTCCCCCAATAGCTACACCTGAAGCATCACACTCCACTGTAAAAAGCTTCTCAAAATCCGGCAAAACAAGAATAGGTGCTTCAGTAACCTTCTTCTTGAGTTGTTCAAAGCTCACATCAACTTCACTAAAATTCTTAATGAATTTCTTGAAGAAATTCACCAACCCATGGAAGCTCTTAACCTTGGTGATACTTTGAGGAGTAGGCCACTCAAGAATAGCCTTGATTTTTTCTGGGTCCATGCTCAATTCACTCTTTTCAAGGTTGATAAACAACCTTTCTGCTCTAAGTATGTCAAACATTGTTTTCAAATGTTCTAAATGCTCCTCCATATTTTTACTAAAAATCAAGATATCATCAAAATAAATTATGATAAATTTTCCAATATGTATTTTGAATACCTGGTTCATTGTTCACATGAAGGTAGTTGGAGCTTGGATAGTCCGAATGGCATCACCACCCACTCATATAATCCATCTTGCGTTTTGAAGGCCATCTTCCACTCATCACCTTCACGGACCTGAATCTGATGGTTACCACTTCTGAGGTCGATTTTGGAGAAGACTTTAGCACCTGACAAACAATCTAACAAGTCATCCATTCTGGGTATGGGGTATCGATACTTCACAGTGATTTTGTTAATGGCTCTAGAATCCATACATAACCTCCATTTACCCCCCTTCTTAGGAGAGAGTAGAGCAGGTGTGGCACATGGACTCATGCTTTCTCTTACAAATCCTTTTTTCAATAATTCAGTAATTTGTCTCCTCATTTCCTCATTTTCCAGTGGAGGCAACCTATAAGGAGCTTGGTTTGGAAGTTTGGCACCTGGGATAAGATCAATTTGATGGGTAATGCCTCTGGATGGAGGTAAACCAACTGGTAGATCAGATGGTGTCAAATCAGACTACATCGCATAACACTCTATCCTCATAAGGACCAATTTTGAAGTCAACTAGACAAGATTGGTTCACAAGCACACTATGATCCTTTTTTAATCAAGAAATTTTATAAGGATCCGGTTTTGGAATACATACCAGTTGTAATTTTTGCACCATTTTTGTACTTACCAAGTTGTCAGTGGATCCTCCATCAACAATTACTTTGTACACCTTATCTTTACACTTGCATTGCATCTGAAACACACTATTCCTTCTCCAATCAGTTGTGGGAGTTTCCTTGTCACTAGCAACCAAAGTTCTATTCAACATTAGATTCTCACCTATTTCTGCTTCAACTTCTTCTCTCAAGGGCTCTTCTCCTTCTTCCTGGACCACCATTACTCTCTTCGGATTTTGAGGGCAATCTGTAGCTTTATGGGCTTCACTACAAATGAAGCATTTCAAAGGTTTCCATCCTTCAGGTAATCGTTGTTCTCGTCCCCTGCCTCTAAAGCCACCCCTCCCTTGGAAGTTTGGCTTCACATCATCTTCTGGTTCGTCTCCATTAGCCGTTTTGGAGGAACTTCCTCTTCCTCTACTTGAAGTGCTGCCACCTCTTTTGTTTGCCAATTTGCCCATTCTATTCAACTTTTCTTCTGCTTTCAAGGCTAATTGATATGCCTCATCCACATTACTCACTTTGAGTAAGGCTAATTCATTCTGGAGTTGGAATCGAAGTCCATTAATGTATCTAGCTGCAACATGACCATCTTCTTCTCCTAAATTAGTCCTGATTTGCAACCTCAAAAATTCTTCAGTATAAGCTGATACAATCAACTCTCTTTGCTTCAAATTTTGAAACTCTTTAAAGAGTTTTTGCTGATAATCTGAGGGCATGAACTTAGTTCTCAAATGTTTTAACATCTTTGGCCAAAGTCTGATTTTCTCTTTTCCCTATCTTTTCCTGGCAATCTGGAGATTCTCCCACCATAAGGCAGCATGTGACTTCAGTTTGGATGTAGCGATTTTGACTATGTGTGGATCAGTCTCTTCAATCCCATCCATGTCAAACAATTTTTCTAATTCTTGGATCCAATCTAAGAACATTTCTGGATTTAACTCACCTTTAAAATCAGGGACTTCAACCTTAACTTAGTTCCCTGTTTAGTAAGAGCTTCAATAAGTCTTTCCACAGGGTCAATGGCTCCCTCTTGACCTCCTTGGTCTTCTGGTTCTTCCTCAGAATCTTCATGCAATAATCTGGCCTCAAGGGCCTGCAGCCTCCTGAGTACTTCATCTGCAACATTGTCTCGCCCTATGGCATTTCTTCAACCTCTTCTACCCCAGGTTCTCCTCTGGGCCATGAAAGATGCTCTGATACCAAAATGATGCAGCTCCAAACAATTGGCAAAAGCATAAATCTGCAGAAAAACAGAAAAAAAACAAGATACCAACAAATAAAACAAGAACAAATTCAGAGAAATTCCAGACTTGATTCAACCATTACATCTCAGAAAAACCCATACAATTCTTCAGAAAATCCATTCCCATTTCCTCTTTTTTTGTTCCTCTCCGTCCCCCTCAAAACTTAAACCAAAAAACCAACTAAAAACAGCCCCCCAGTCAACATGCAATTGACCTGGCCACAGACCACTCACAACCCAAAAAAAGGAAAAAAAAACCCAAAACTGCCACAATGAAACGGAAACAGCAGAAGAGAACCCAAAAATAGCAATTTCCTTAAATTCCACTCAGAACATGGGCAAGAGAAATTAAGGGAGATGCTTCGCATCATGACTTGTGCTACTCAATAGTATTCTTTCTTGTGTAGTATCCCAGTTGTATTGTATCTATCCTGTTCTCAATGCCGGTAAGGTTTAGCCAGGGTGAGTGGGTAGAAGGTTCAGTTCAATGCCAATGAGTGGAAGGGAAGTTGAGGGAGAGGGGTGAACGAAGTGGCGCGTAGTGAACCTCTTGATTTCTGCTTGCAGAAATTGAGGGGTGAGGGAGCGTAGTGTAGCGAACCACTCGAATTCTACGTAAATTAAGCAGAATTCGAGGGCCCCCATATGGGGCATTGGACCTATACTTAATGTTCCCTCCCACCCTGGGGTAAGGGAGCGTGAATTGCATGGTTGATGTCGATGCTAGGGTATACTTTAAGAAGTACATTTTTGAAAATTTTATAAATTAGTTGAAAAGTTTATGGAAGAAAACTGCATTCAAATATTTGTATCAATGCTTTGGATCATACTATTCTTCATGCTTATGATGGATCACCAACTGAAACGTTGATACAACAACTGGAACACAATTTTTTGTTGGAAGCTTTTTAACTGTAATGGACTGCACTTGTAGAAATATCATGACTTTAATTCTATAATTTTTTTTGGTTTCCTAGGTAATTTTTTCCATAGTGAACATATCCCTAATAAACTGGGGCAATTGGAGCCCAAATTATTATAAACAATAGTGCAGTATGTGTTTATCTTAAACAAATGAAATTTCAAGACAATGTACTTTTTGTGTGTGTCAGAGTTAAGAAAAACCTATAAAAAATGGACAAGTATGACACTTGTGAAGAACCTACACAGCGAAATTTGAGGGCTAAAAATATAAAAATTAACCAAATGACATCATATAACCACTCAAAAATTCTTTGGTCCATGGCTATGCTAGACACCTAAATGAAGTTAACCAAGTTGGGGTAGTTAAATCTAAAATATTAGTTAACCCTAATGCATTTAAATGGAGAACAATAGTAGGGGCTGTTGTGCTTATGGAAATATTGACTAAGGTTCTGTAAAATGCACTCTTTAGTTAGCACAAGAAGATTCATCAATTTCTAGTCTATTTTCAAATCTATATGCTACATCAAGAGGTGGAAAGAGGGGAAAATATAAGAAAATGTTGGAATAGAAAGGATTAAAAAAAGGCTACAGAGTTAGATTTAGGTAAGACCGGGATTAAGTAGCATATCCTCATTGCAATTTGCAAGACAAATCCAAACTTCATGTGGAAGCAAGACATCCAAACCTCATGTGGAAGAGATTCCTTCAACTTGAAGGATCTAGCCAAGCAAATAGAGTCAAGTTATGTTAGTGTTGTGTTGCATGATGTATAGGAGAAGCAAAAAGAACATCTCATCAACTATCAGTGTACTAACTCACATTCACTAGGTCACTTTGTAAAACATGGGCATACCCCATATTTTTGGAATTCATCACCAGCTCTTAGGCTGTGGTCCTATGGAGGGGGGCTTCCTAAAATATATCAATGGGTGTTACTGAGAATTCTTAGGAGCTTTAATAAGTAGGTGGTTCCATGGAGGGGGGCTTCTTGAAATATCTCAGCTGGTGTTGTTGAGAATTTTTAGGAGCTTTCATAAGTAGGTGGTCCCATGGATTTTATAATAATGGGCAAGCCTAAAACTTTAAGTTTCAAAATTTTAGGAAGTTGGTGGTCTTATGATTATTTTTTAGCAACAAGGAATGCTAAATCTACAACTATATAGCTAAACCTAAAAAAATATTGGCAAAAATTTAAAAAATTATAGATGAATGACATCTGGTAGTAAAATTTAAGGATGTTGGTGGGAGAAATCTTCAGCCCCACCCCCAAGACACCCTTTCAAATGTAAATCTAAAAAGTAGGGTCTCTTATTTTCTTACACAAGATTCTAATTTATGCTGTAGCATAGTTTTCTTCTTATGATAGGATCCCCTACTCCACAAAAATAGTTCATGTAGTGGCTCCAGAAGGAAGGGGTCCCATGGAGTTGTTAGAGGGTCTATTTTTGTGGAGCAAGGGGTCCTATGAAACCAAAACAATGCTACGGCATAAATTAGAATCTTTTCCTCCAAAATAGGAGCCCCTACTTTTTAGTTTGTTGATTTTGAGTGGGTGCATTTGGGGTGGGGCTGAAACTTTCCTCCATTCTGTTAGATTCCTGCCATAAAAATCTCATGAGACCATCAACTTCCATAAATTTCGGAGCTTAAAGTTTTAAGTCTACCTACAACTACAAAATTCATGGGACCGCCTGTTTTAAAATGCTCCTAAAAAATTTCAGCAACATCGTTGAGATAATTTAAGAAGTCCCCCTCCATCGGACCACAGCCTAAGATTCCTTTATTCTTGGGATTTCTTTTTACCTGTTTTACGATAAATAGTTTCATGTTATAAAGTTCACCTCCATGCACCTATGGGAGTGGCCAAGAACATTCATGTGTATGGAGAGTAAAATCCAAATGTGTTTTTGTTATTCGTAAATGCTTTTAACCGGAGCTATGAACCTAGGAAAGGGGTTTTGAAAGCACCCCACCCTTGTACAACTAAAGGAGCTAAAGAACAAACAAACTAAAAGCCAAGAGGACCAACAAGAAACAAACAACCACCCAGTCGTCTGGGCCAGCATAACAAAACTAGGTCAAAGCCCACGAAAAATAGATCCAAACTTCATGTAACATGCCACTTGTTCTACCAACTAAGATTTACTAAGTTTAACTAAAGACTAAAAGATCTAGATACTAAAAGTGATAGCAATAAATTTTTTCCTTATATTCATTCGGTAAGATGCACATTTGAAACATATTTCAAACTCCAATTGCATAATCAAATTACTTTTCACCATTTAAAGAATTGAACATTTCTCAATACAATTTTTTCCAAAGAAAGTTACAAGCTTCAAAGAGCCAATTGAAAATAGAGATACAAAATGATACTGAAGTCTGTCTTCAAATCCCAACCGCCAACTGCATGAGGGGAAGCATCAGTCAAGCACTTTACCTCCAACCACGGATTAACTGCGGTCCCCCGCACATTTACCATACTGGTAAATAATCCTACCCTTCAATGAAGGGATTGGTATGGTAACCTCAAAGAATAGCCTATACTGAGCTAATGTTGTGTCCTACATATCTAGTACTGTCATACATTGTGGCTACAAACCCAAGCATGATTGCCCTTCCTAGTATGTAAACTTGGATCACAGTGAACTGACAATGTAAACGTTGCTTGTTTACACTACTTTGGCCAAAGTTTCATCACCCCTAACTTGGAATGGACGTCACATGCTCACCCATCATTCAAGCTCGATTTGCAAAGACATCTAGGTTAGTCCCTCCTATGGATCAACATCCTAGGCATAACCCCACTAACAATTCTAGGTTATCTCCTCCTATGGGTCAACAAATCCCAGGCATAACACTACTCATCCATTCTAGGTTTACCAATCTCATATTAACCTATTCCCAACTTTTACTATGACACATATGTCAAAGTAATACGGTTTTACTATTCTTTCACATTGTACAAATAACTATTCATACTCAATCTAATAATTACTCATAAAATCCACTATTGACACAATCTCTTTACTATGGAGATTAATTTCACATTCACAATACAAATATATATATATTCAAGTAAACACCCAAATTGATAAACAAACAATTCATCCCTCAATAACAAACAACACAAAATGCCTTTAAAACAGAAAAGCGTAGTGAAAGAGAAATCCTCATGCCTGTGATATTAGCTCCGATGGATCAATGGAAATTCCTTGCTCAAGATCCTTCCAAGCAAATCAACTCTCTTTCTAATCCTCTATGCTTCCTCTTACAAACCACAATAAAATAACAAAAATCTCACAACACTCAACTTAGAAATGCAATAAGAAAGCTCTTGGCTAGAAAAATTGGTGTGGAACAGAATGAGAGAGCTCCCCTTTTTATACAAGAAAACCAAGAGAGCTTAAGCTACAATCTAGCTTGTAAAAGTGCCACAACTCCACCTTCATCAAAATAGATTTAGAGGTGGCAAAAGGAATCAATGAAAAATAACACATAAGAGGACACTTATGATAAAACTCAGCGAAAATAAAGAAAATAGACTTCTAAAAAATTAAAACCTCTTCATAAAATTGACCATGTTCCCTATTTCATAGTAAAAATTGGTTTCAAAGAATAAGTCAAATGCACGTTGGAAAACAAAGAAAAATTCTTTTTAAAACTTAAAACTGATTTCATATTATCCCATACGTACTAGACAAAGTCAAAATGCAAGTCAAGAGTTTGTTTTAAAACTCTCTTAAAAATGATTATAATGCTCATTCTTATGCACTTACATAAGCGCTTGTATAGGCTTATACATAGGCTCCACTTTAATAACTATAATAACCTCCAAGACACCTATTAACATGTGCCTCTATTCCAAGCATTTAATGTGTTGTTCCTCCTTGTCTATAGGCCACGTGCCCTCTATGGTAGCGCCCTTCGTGCCTTATAAACCATATATATATATATTCAAATATATCAAATTGATAATAGAATTCACATAATTTCATTACACCACAAACATAATAATTACATAATTATAATATATGAATTTGATAATAATTAATTTACTATATATATAAGTATAAATACTATATATATATACATATGTATATGTATATATCATCAATATAAAAACACATACAACTTATCATTCATAAAATCATTTATTGACATAAAATCCACATAGACATAATTGACATAAAATTCACATTCACATAAGTGACAATAACTCTACATGGTCCAATTCGATATCCTTGTACCTATGAACAATACACTCATGAGTGTGCGTTGGTACGTCTACCTATGTACACTCATGCTCGTATCAACTCATATGTATGAACTTATCGTGGATTTGCACAAGTTATAACCAAACCACAATAAGACCATGCCTATGCAACCATAAACTCATCAAAGAAGACTTAAATCAACATGCAGGTTAAATCACAATCTTCACCCAAAGCACTTATAAAATCATATCCACATAAGCACTCAAGATACCATAGGTTACTTACATTTATCCACACCGACTGACCTAACCTAGACCAATAGGATAGTGGTGTGTGTGTTTTCTCAGTTTAGGCTTTCTCCAACATTTACTAGGCCAAGTCTTTCTCCTAAGTGATACTTCCCCTCCTTTTCGGAGGAGCAACCTGTTCCTACATCCACTTAGATCACCACCACAGTAGTTAGCTGATCAAAATATAATCATTTGCTTCATACATTACTTAACAATAATCACTTTTAATACAAGACATTGCATTATTGCATTTTTCAACATATTCCATTCAAGATTCATAATCATTCAATTTTCAAACAAATTAACCAATCTAGGTAAATAGTAAATAGATAAAAACACACGGGGTGTAACATACTCCCCCCCTTGTGAATTATCATCCTTGAAGATTTTTAAGTATCAAGTATTATATCATAACATAAATAAATCATAAAAGTATCATAATACAAAACATATTGTTCAAGAGTTCTCAAAATTCAGAATAACTTGCAGAAACTTCTGTTTCATCACAACATAATCTTTCTAAGTGGCAGAATCTTCTGCATATTGATCCCATTGGACCTTGTATTACATAACCTTTTTGTTATGCAAGTAGAGCTTGCAAACTTCAAGCATTTAAGAAGCTTGATCATAACCATTCCTAAGTTCTACAATTGTAAAACATTCTAAGAATATAATAATCATCTGCTATATACATATATAAAATTTGAATCATTAAAAGCTTTGTGCCTCTTGGCAATAGCTTTTTATTAGAATGATTCTGCAATAAATTGAATTGTTAACTTTGAGAATTTCAAGGAGTTCTTTATATCTTGGAGCTGGTTTGGAATACATTCCAAACTTTTTCTGGGGTTTGACCCTTAAAAGAACTTTTATTCTTTAACTAAGAATTGTCTTAGTATACACTTAGCATCAGCGTAACTTTTCTATTCATTAATAGTTTTCCGCCAATCTTTTCTAATCAGTTTGATCTGTTCATCTATTTCTGACAACATTTCTGGACTAATGCTAATCCTATCTTCTAGTTTACCCAGCTTATAGAAGTTCAACATCTTCTTCTGTCCAATGTTTCAAATGGAGTCATCTTGACAGCAGAATGATAGGAATTTTTGTAAGCAAATCCCACTAGTGGAATGTACTCTTCCCACTTATTATGTTGATCCATACAATATATTCGAACAATTCCTCCAAAACTTGGTTAACTCTCTCGGTTTAACCATTTGTTCTCAGGATGATAAGTTGTACTTACATTAAGTTTAGTTCAAAGCATTGGAAATATGGTTTTCCCAAACCTTGTTGTCACGTTACTTTTATTCTTTAACATTCTAAACAACTTGCCACAATTCTTGCGGCATCCCTTTCATTCCCTTCCAAAAATATAACGGCTTTACATCTGCTAACATCTTAGTGACACCAGGATGTCCTGAGTATGGTGCATTATGTAATTCCTTCTATACCCAGTTCCTTAATTCACCAGAATCAGGTACATAAATTCTTCC
Organism: Cunninghamia lanceolata; assembly: GCA_027924645.1. Taxonomy (NCBI): domain Eukaryota; kingdom Viridiplantae; phylum Streptophyta; class Pinopsida; order Cupressales; family Cupressaceae; genus Cunninghamia; species Cunninghamia lanceolata. The sequence goes on along the minus strand of BSBN01000231.1, from coordinate 3,756,372 downwards.
TTTATTCCTCAATAACCCATTGAGTTCAAAATAAAAACCTTCATACCTTTTATCTTGCAATTTATCTGAGAGTGCCTGCTTGGCTTGTTCATAGAATTCATCACCCTTGGATCCTTGTAATACTTAACTTTTAAAGTGAGTTTGGATAGTTACCATTAAAGATATATTCCTTGACTTAAAGCATTGGCAACTCTATTCTTATTTCTCTTGATATAGTTAATGTTGAAATCCTAGTCTGATATCAATTCTAGTCACCTCCTTTGCCTTGCATTTCAAATTGGGTTGAGTAAATAGATACTTTAAACCATGATAATTCAAAAGGTTTCCCTAACAGGTAGTGACTCCACATCTGTAATGCATGAACCACTGTTGCCAACTCCAAATCATGAGAAGCATAATTTTGTTCATAAGGCTTTAACTTCCTTGATTCTTAGGCTATGACTCGCCCTTCTTGTATTAACACTCCATCCAAACCTTTACCTGAGGGATCTGGTACTTTCAAAATTGGAGATGTGGTCAACTTCTCTTTCAGGAGATCAAGTGCCTCTTGATATTTTTCTGACTATTCAAACTTTTTCCCCTTTCCTCTTGCAAAGAAGTGATAGGAAAAGCTATTCAAGAAAAGTTTTCTACAAACTTACGATAATACCCAGCCAAAACCCATAAAACTTCTAACTTCAAGAACATTCTTTTGGTGCCGGCTAATCAAGCACTGCTTTTATCTTAGATGGATCAAAGTCTGCAATTCCTTTTGTTGAAATCACATGACCTAGATAATGTACTTCCTTCGTGATCCTTATATGGTGATATCCCGATCATAAATCAATCCTTGAAAACACTGTGGCACCCCGCATTTGATCAAAGAGATCATCGATAGGTGGCAAAGGATACTTAATCTCTATCGTCACTTTGTTGAGCAACCGATAATTTATACAAAAATGCAGTGTCCCATTTTTCTTCTTTACAAAGATCATTGGCGCTCCCCAAGGCAAAACATTAGGCCTTATTAATCCTTTGGACAACAATTCTTCCAACTGTGATTTTAACTCCATCAATTTTGTTGTTGTCATTCTATACGGTACTTTGGATATAGGTTCTGACCGCAAAATCTCCTAGGATAAGGTATTTCTCCATATCCAACTCTTCTGCATCATTCATCTCTCCTTCCTGAACTTCCTGAAGATCTTGTGATCTAAAATATGCCACATTATCTTGATTGATAAACTCTTGTATTCCTCAAGTTTTTCTATTTTAGCTGCAAGAGTTGACAACCTTTCTTCCTTGCTCTATGCATTTGTACAGTTGGGATTGTTGCAGCCTAACTTCTCTAGGTGTCCCTTGCAAAGATACCTAGTTCCCGAGATCATCTAGGCACTCTCCTATTTTTAAATTAATCTGAGACATAGGATGCCCTACTGGATGCCTATGTTTAGTCTTAACTTTCCAGTGCTCAAATCTTGTAGCATCAGTTCTTCATTCTTTTCCAGAAATCTCACATCAATTTTAGTTACTTTAGGGTGACTTGTTTAAGGTATGGATTGAATTTCCTTCCACACAAGGGGTTAAATACATTCCAAGTGGTAACATTACACAAAACATAGTGAACAACTCAAATATTCTAGTATAGCCACCACAATAATCAATATCAAAGTATAAGCAATTTAATCAACAATAAGTCAAAAGAATGAGCTCAATTTTGAAAATAAAGCAAATTTTGACCAAGTGGTCATGAAATAAACAATTTTCAAAATTCAGTGGCCAGACCATTCCAAAATAAAGGAATAAAACAATGTCAATCTTAGCAAGAACTAAAAGAGATTTTAACAAAAATCCAAAGAAGTGTCAAAATACAGAGGAACACTTACTATCCATTATGTGACTAATTGAGTCACTAACAAGGGAGTAGATATTTGAGCTGCACTCGGGTTTTAAAACTTACAGAGGTTAATGATCGTGCTACAAGCACAACATATAAATAAGTCCCTTAAGACTTTCATTATGCTCAAAAATTAAAAGGTTAAACACATCCAATCTTACATCGTGGAATATCTATCGTTCATCACATAGATGATATTATAAGATGGTGTTATAGCATCACACAAGGACTTTAGCTTGAACACATATTTCTTCCCTTCGTTCCGTCTTACCAAACTTTATTCCCTACCTCACGAAATAGTTTACTTGACTGAAAATCTTGGTGATGATCACATTCATCATTGCAATTATACTTTCTAGCTCTACCAAGAGACAAAATATATAGTTCCCAACCATCTAGCCAAAATGTCATGAGAATAACTAATAACTTCTTACAACTATTATGAATTATCTTGCAAACTTCATGTAGTCTTTTAACAAAAGAATGATACTAATCCCAATCTTTATTTATCAAAATATTGCCTGAGAGGATCCTCTTTACTTATATCCTCTACTACACATTGACACCTTTTCCAATAGGCTTCATGAGTTATTAGGGAACTTTTGTTCTCCTCTAATTATGCATGATTCTTTGTATATGGCAAATGGTTTTCTCACGAATCTTAGAAAACAAAAGCATTTCCAAGTCCTGTACTATTTTTCTCAGCATTTAATGCCAACATATCACGACTTGTCTTATAATGATCCTTTTATTCTACTTGGCTCTTTCTAAGCCATCTAGGAGTTTAGACAAGAACTCATCTTATCTACATATCTTTGATACAATTTCTAGAATCTTCCAATACTCAGTTGCTCTTACAACTGATCGATTACTTTTGGATCTTCTATCCCTAAGTTCTTGAGAAAAATAAGAGTGATCTTGTCTTCATATAAACACTGCTCTACCTGAGCTCTTAGTTGATTAGCCATTGACCAAGGTTTTACCTTTCTAGTAAAAGTCTCAGAATCTTTCTGTTATTCATTCTCAACAGAGTTAAATTGACTCTTGGAGTTTTAACTCCTTAGTTGGTTCTCTCTTAGCCACTGACAATTTTCTTGGTTATTCCTCTATGCCATTCTGGTATAAAACGAATTTCAAACATTAGACTCCCATAATGTTGAATGTGAAAGCATAGTGAGCACATAGGTTCTATAGCTGAACCTGGTAGCTCTGATACCACGTGTAACATGCCACTTGTTCTACCAACTAAGATTTACTAAGTTTAACTAAAGAGTAAAAGATCTAGATACTGAAAGTGATAGCAATATATTTTTTCCTTATATTCATTCAATAAGATGCACATTTGAAACATATTTCAAACTCCAATTGCATAATCAAATTATTTTTCATCATTAAAGAATTGAACATTTCTCAATACAAATTTTTCCAAAGAAAGTTACATACAAGCTTCAAAGAGCCAACTGGAAATAGAGACACAAAATGATACTGATGTCTATCTTCAAATTCCAACCACCAACTGCATGAGGGGAAGCATCACTCAAGCGCTTTACCTCCAACCATAGATTAACTGCGGTCCCCCGCACATTTACCATACTGGTAAATGACCCTACCCTTCGACGAAGGGATTGGTATTGTAACCTCAAAGAATAGCCTATACTGAGGCAATGTTGTGTCCTACATATCTAGTATTGTCATACATTGTGGCTACAACCCCAAGCATGATTGCCCTTCCTAGTATGTAAACCTAGATCACAGTGAACTGACAATGTAAACGTTGGTTGTTTACACTACTTTGGCCAAAGTTTCATCACCCCTAACTCAGAATAGATGTCACACGCTCACCCATCATTCGAGCTCAATTTGCAAAGACATCTGGGTTATTCCCTCCTATGGATCAACATATCCTAGGCGTAACCCCACTAACAATTCTAGGTTATCCCCTCCTATGGGTCAACAAATTCCAGGCATAACACTACTCATCCATTCTAGGTTTATCAATCTCAGATTAACCTATTCCCAACTTTTACTATGACACATATGCCGAAGTAATACGGTTTTACTATTCTTTCACATTTTACAAATAACTATTCATACTTAATCTAATAATTACTCATAAAATCCACTATTGACACAATCTCTCTACTATGGAGATTAATTTCACAATCACAATATATATATATATATATATATATATATATATATATATATATATATATATATATATATATATATATATATATATATATATATATATATATATATATATATATATTGATTCAAGTAAACACCCAAATTGATAAACAAACAATTCATCCCTTAATAACAAACAACACAAAATACATTTAAAACAGAAAAGCGTAGTGAAAGAGAAATCCCCATGCCTGTGATATTAGCTCCAATGGATCAACGAAAATTCCTTGCTCAAGATCCTTCCAACGAACTAAATCTCCCTTCCAAGCAAATCAATTCTCTTTCTAATCCTCTATGCTTCCTCTCACAAACCACAATAAAATAACAAAAATCTCAAAACATTCAACTCAGAAATGCAATAGGAAAATAAGAAAGCTCTTGGCTAGAAAAATTGGTGCGGAATAGAATGAGAGAGCTCCCCTTTTTATACAAGAAAACCAAGAGAACTTAAGTTACAATCTAGCTTGTAAAAGTGCCGCAATTCCACCTTCATCAAAACAAACTTAGAGGTGGCAAAAGGAATCAATGAAAAATGACACATAAGAGGACACTTATGATACAACTCAACCAAAATAAAGAAAATAGACTTCTAAAAGATTAAAACCTCTTCATAAAATTGACACATATAAGACCATGTTCCCTATTTTATAGTAAAAATTGGTTTCAAAGAATAAGTCAAATGCACATTGGAAAACAAAGAAAAACTCTTTTTAAAACTTAAAACTAATTTCATATTATCCCATACATACTAGACAAAGTCAAAATGCAGGTCAAGAGTTTGTTTTAAAACTCTCTTAAAAATTATTATAATGCTCACGCTTATGCGCTTACATAAGCGCTTGTATAGGCTTATACATAGGCTCCACTTTAATAACTATAATAACCTCCAAGACACCTATTAACATGTGGCTCTATTCCAAGCACTTAATGTGTTGTTCCTCCTTGTCTATAGGCTGTGTGCCCTCTATGGCAGCACCCTTCATGCCTTATAAACCCCATATATATATATATATATATATATATATATATATATGTTTGTCATTTTGATAATTGAATGAAAGTATATTAATTGGTTAAGTAATATTTAAGTAAATGATTAGTTAGGAAGAATATGCTTTCTTAGAGTAATAAATCTCTTATCTTATATGTTTTCTTAATTAGTTGAAATTATAAATGTGGCTAAAAAATGATTTACGATCTTAGATCTTAGTTCTTGGTTAAAAAAATCATGTTTAAGTCAATATAGAATTGGGATAACCTAAATGAATGATTTCTATGTTATGTAAAGAATATGTGTGTTGGCTTTTAAATGGAAGAAGATCCCAGTATTAAGCAATATACTTGTGTTGTTTCAATAGAATTAGGTGAGGTAATTTGATGACATTTATTGGAAATAGAAGACGTTTGAACCATATATATATAATATTCTATTCAAATATATCAAATTGATAATAGAATTTGAACATAATTTCATTACACCACAAACGTAATAATTACATAATTATAATATATGAATTTAATAATAATTAATTTACTATATATATATTTATATGTATAAATACTATATATATATATATATATATATATATATATATATATATAAAGACATACAACTTATCATTCATAAAATCATTTATTGACATAAAATCCACAGACATAATTGGCATAAAATTCACATTCACATAAGTGACAATAACTCTACATGGTCCAATTCAATATCCTCGTACCTATGAACAATACGCTCATGAGTGTGCGTTGGTATGTCTACCTATGTACACTCATGCTCGTATCGACTCATATGTATGAACTTATTGTGGATTTGCACGAGTTATAATCAAACCACAATAAGACCTTGCATATGCAACCATAAACTCATCAAAGAAGACTTAAATCAACATGTAGGTTAAATCACAATCTTCACCCAAAGCACTCATAAAACCATATCCACATAAGCACTAAGATACCATAGGTTACTTACCTTTACCTACACTGACTGACCTAACCTAGACCAATAGAATAGTGGTGTGTGTGTTTGCTTAGTTTAGGCTTTCTCCAACGTTTACCAGACCAAGTCCTTCTCTTGAGTGATACTTCCCCTCCTTTCCGGAGGAGCAACCTATTCCTGCATCCACTTAGATCACCACCACAGTAGTTAGCTGATCAAAATATAATCATTTGTTTCATACATTACTTAACAATAATCACTTTTAATACAAGACATTGCATTATTCCATTTTTCAACATATTCCATTCAAGATTGATAACACACATAGATGCAAAGATTCATAATCATTCAATTTTCAAACAAATTAACCAATCTAAGTAAATAGTAAATGGATGAAAACACAAGGGGTGTAACACTTCATCAGTGAACGTTAAACAACAACATTGTCTTTAAGTATAAATCCAGATTTGGAGGCTGGATGTGAGTCTGAGATAAGAGGGGAGTTTTCCCTCTGAGTTTCCTGCCTTCCAACAAAGACCATCAAATTAAAAAACATAACAATGTACAGAGAATTTCATTGGAACTAGAAGTCTTTTAGTGCGATTCTCAATAACATACATTCTTGTCTATTCTCACAGAAAGAAGACATAAGTTCAAATACTTCAACTTCTCATCGTATAGTGAAGAAATTTGAAATCTGATGGAACGCCATGAATATATTCACACCCTTCTAATCATCCTGGTGTACCTCTTTCAGAAACTACAAACCTACGACCTCATATGACATGGGTTCCTTGCCCTTGTAAAAAGAGACTGCAATATAGCTCATAGAAACCTAAACTTTGAACTTGATTGCCATGATTGTATTTTTGGATTTACTCCATAAAAGAAATGCAGAAAGGGATCTGAAAGAAGAAAGAGCAAGGAAAGAGATGTAATATGAATAAAACCCAGGCTGCAAGTTATAGCGAAAATCTACTACACTAAGAAAAATGAACAGGGCAGTAGATGTAATTAAAGACAAACTCAATTATATGTATGGAGGAAAACATCCAAAATATACAACTCTTCAAGGAGTACCAATGCTATAATGTTTTACCATTACCCTATCACACATGGGGTCGTTTGCACATCACTGTAGAATAGTTTTTGTTAAAAGAAAATAGCCCATATAATGTTACAATTAAATGGAAAATGATTTATTGAAAGAAAGTTCATGTCCGCTTGCTCTCCAGATGAATGGTAGTTGCCAGTCACAAGCACTTGAAGGGAAACCGCAACAAACATCATTTTTCCTTTCTTCATTAGTGTGTTTTTTTTTAAATTTTAAATCTAAAATAAAATAATTATTTTACACTTTTGGTGGAAAGGTAAGCACTCCTCCTTAGGTACAACAGTTCTGAATAATCTTGATATTTTACCAGTCAAAACAGAGGAACTGTTAAACAAAGAGTTGTAATTTTTTTCCCATCAGTAACATTTTGTTAATTGTTTGATTATATGTTAATTTTGTGGAGGCTCCAAATTGGAGATGCATTTCAAGGGTGCAATAGCTCTACCACCTATTATAGTTATTATGACGGTAGAAATAAGAAATGAATAATGAAAATTTTTAATAAGGTCTACAAGACCAAGCAGTCTAAGGGACTCAGAAAATGCCGCCTCAAGGTATTTTCAAACTCTTTTCAAGGTCAGATCTTCTGCTATGAATCTTGATCAATAAACCAGCCGTATTGTGAATCCTTGCCTCCTTGAATAACTCACTAAGGCTGAAAGGTTGCTTAAGAAATATAGGATACTACTACATTAAAAAAAACATTCTTAAAAAAATTGAAAGTTCTTCGAGATTTATTTATCATATATATAATGTTTATATAATGTATACATAATTGTAACCCTGAAAAATGTATGTCTTAGTATTTTTCTTTTTCTTTTGGTCTTATTCTGATAAGTTTATTTTTAATGTAGTGATTAATGTATAACTGATATTCTAATGTAAAAGTTTGGTAGATAATTTTAACCTGTCTTGATTTCATCTGTATGCATTCTCAGAACCTATTTGAATCCTCATTTCATTCTTTCTTTTATCTAGATTAAATATGTGAATTGTGGAACTGACCAAGGTAACTTTTGTGGCTATAGAAACAAGCTTGTCCAAACTGGCATTTGAATAGCTTGCTTGGCAGAAGAAGCATTGGCCCTATACTCTTCTCTTATTTACATCTCTTTCCTTCATCTTTTTTTGTGAGATTAACTTTTTAGGTAACCATGGAATTAAATTAGCCCCTTTTCCCACTCCCTTAAATGGCTAGGTGGCATGAATGAATGAAGGTTTTTAATAACATCCACTAGACCAAACAACCTGTGGGACCACTGAATAATCAAACCCTGCTAAGCACAATAGTCCCAAAATAATTTTTCATAATTTGAACTGTTTCACTTGAGGTTTGAATGCTTCCCTCCATGTCAACTTGGTTTTTGTCCATGGAGCGACTTCTCTCTTAACCACCTCACCTTTTTTTTTTTGCATTTGTTAACAATGATGTTTTGATTGGGCATTTCCACCTAATGGAAACAGTACTATGATCTTTGGTGTGATTGACTTCAGCGGCTTTGAAGATGATTTTCAGTCACGTACAGTCCCCTATTGGCGTTATTTTCTTGCGCAAGGGTTTGGGTTTTCTGCAGTTTGGTTGCATGGCATGGTTGTTTTTTTGGCATGCCTTCACTCTTGTTTAGCTTTGTTTGTTTCTTTAATGGCACATTGGTTGGAAGAGACCCTCATTTTAAGGGACCCTATTTCTCTTTAAAGGCTAAATTCATTTTTTAATTGCTCATTCATTTTGTTTCTTCGATTAAGTATGTGTTGGGCCCAAAAGGTATGGCGGACATAGGATTTGCCTGTTCATGAGCATCATCTTGGAGGAGCTTAGGAGTGGTATGTAAACTAACGTGCCAAACCTAATTATCCATGTTTGGACCTCTCGATTGCTTATTAAAGAGAATGGTGGTTTGGTGGATATGGATTTTGAGGAGATGGTGCCACAACTCCAGGTGGTGTAATTTGCATGCAATGACATTACTGTATAGTTTTGTAATGTGAGCAAACGTTTGTTTTGCTTTATGTTTGGCTTGGCAGGTCATTGGATGAGAACACCATCTATAATAGATTTGTAATGTATATTTAAATTTAGTATTCAGTCTATACTTTGAGTTATTTGATGTTGCAGTTATTATTTGGTTTTATCAAGTTATGATAAGATTGAATGTCACTAAAGATTTGCTCTTGTTTTTCATGTAGGGCTGCATTTTCAACATTGTTCTACCTGTAGGGTGCATTTTGACCGGGCTTGTCATGGCAACCCCATTAGGATAGTATGCTTAATAGACGGTTGAGAGAGAAACACTACATTCACGTATTATGGTTTGTCATCAATCTTGTTAGTTTCAACTTGATGTTATCATTCTTCAAATGTCATCTTTCCTTGTGTTATATTTGTCAAATTTCATAAGGTGTTCGCATCCTCGTATGTCTACTTTGGATGGTCATATTGTTGGGGAGTCCTGGTGTAATGTCCCCATTTTTAGCAATATTGATTTGTGAGCTTTTGCCTAGTTTCTGAATTTTCCTGTAAGCTTCTTAGTGAGTTGGGGAGAACTCCAAACTTCTTGGAGTGCATAGGGTTGGTAAACAGTGACTTTGGTTTATGTCAATGAGCTTAGTTGGCAGTAAGGATTATTGTGACACTTTCAAAAGTGTTTTATGACTTTTGGGGTGTTCTCCAAACTTCTTGGAGAGAGTGTCTATTTTAGTAAGTCCCCCGGTTGGCTCTGATTATCATTCTTCATCATCTGTATCATTCCAGTATAGTCAGTTTGATTTTGATACTGTTTTAGTGGTTTCCGCAACTCAGGTGAGTTGATGAGTGTAATTATTTAATTATTTCATAAGGTTGCTTAATTTTATAAAATAATTTTAAAAGCAACTTAGTGTAATAGCTAGTTGGAAAGGTAATTAAATGTTTTAAATGATGGTCACTTGGGAAAGGGACCTTTGCACATGAAATACTATTGTTATTTCAAAAAGGTCTTTGTGAGGGAAATAAAGTGAATTATTATATTTTAAAATTGTATACTTCCCTCAAGAAAAGTTATAAAAAGGGGATGAGGGCTCATTGTTGGGGTTATCGTTGAGGAACTTGATATTGTTATGCTGTTGGAATGAATCTGGTGCAGGAGCACGTACCTGACAGCTGGCCTCCATGAAGCAGTTAGTTAGTTTGAGTCTTGTTAATGTTTCCAAGAAGGTCTGATAAGACCAATGCATGTAATAAGGTCATGTTGACCATGCTTTACTATTTTTAGCTAGTTTGTTAAGACAACTGTTATGCTGTAGGTCCGGTTGGATCTCCCAGCCGCCTGGAGAGATTTCCCAGCCGCTTGGAGTCGAGTGGTAGTACTCGCAGGAGATCCTATTTATACATGAGGATCGGTTGGTTTTAGACATAGTATAGTATTGCATTGAGCAGAGGAGTTAGATTACAGAGAGAGACTGAATATTGTATTTGCATCTTTTGAAATCAATAAGGAGATCCTGTTGTGTCAATTCTCTGTTTGGGATTCCATTGTGTGATCGATTTGCTATTTTGGTGGTTACATGGATTCACTGATCCATTCCACCGGTTGATTCGTCGAATCGGTGGAATGGCCATGTACAGTAGGGTAGGATTTAGTTTGCATTTTGTGTTTGTTCATGTGCATGTTTGCAGGATCGCAATCAAGAGGTGTTGAGAACCCTAGCATGGGTATGTGCTAGGTCGTGCTGGTTGTTAGAGTCTGGAAAGTTGTCCAGGAAGCAGATCGGGTCACCTCAGGAGGTTCAGCGGATCGAAATTCGCTAAGGTTGGAAAAATCCATCGCAACGGCATCATCAGGATATTTCTGTGTATATCCTGCAGTTACTTCGGGCGTCATCCGAGTAAGTGGAGATGAGCATGATGCAGTCGATTGCATAAAGTGAATGTGTTTTGGGGTGATCATCATCAGGTGTTGCCGAGGAGGAGCGTATCGGCATAAGGTAGAAGATTGGGTTGATAAAACCATCGCGAGCCGATAATGTTAAGTTTGGCCGACAGCAGGATATTGAAGAAACTACATGTGACGTCATCGTCATCAGGATAATCGTCATCAGGATATCGGGGCAGCAGGATATTGAAGGATCTGCATGTGACGTCATCGTCATCAGGATAATCGTCATCAGGATATCGGGGTGACGTAAGCATCGAAGGAAGGGTGCATGAGGTTGTCGTCATCAGGATATATGGGAGGAACCGGATGTTCTATATCCTACTGATGAACATGATGTTGAACATCATGATGATGAAGAAAGAGGTTGGCGGTAAGATGAACAGTGAACATCAGGAGGATGTTTGCGCTTGCCGAATGTGATGATGCTGCCGATAGCCAAATATGATGATGCTGCTGACATGCGAAAGGGCGAAGGCTTGTCTGCAGGAGGATATCGGTCGGCAGAGAAAATATGGTGATGCTGACAGTGTTAAGGAAAATATGATGATGATGATGGGTTTTAGGCATACATGTTGTATGTCAAGGTTTTAGTGTGGATGCCTCTGCATCAGAATCTGAGTTCTTCCAAACTTTCTTGAGGATGAAAACCCTCTTGGAGAAAACTAGTTCGTTGGTGAAGGATCCTCTCTAGCTAGTTGTTTTGGTGATTGCATACGGAGATCACACTTGTGTTTCATTGGAGATTTAATGGTTGTGCGGAGATTTATCATTGCATTCAGGCAAAGCTTAATTTTGTGTGGATTGATTCTTTGAGAGGCATATTGAGAATATATTACTTGTAGCACCATTTCCCTTTGTTGTTCGCAATGCATCTAGGCATGGCATGGATATTTGGAGATTGGTTCGATTCATTTTGAGAGTGAAAGAAATCTATTAGTGGTGCCAAGTATTAGTAAGCATTTTCTAATCATTACAATTTCCAGATGATATTGTTTCAAGAGCTGTGTTGAAGTTAAAAAGGGCGAAATAAACCCTAACTATGAGGCATGGGAAATTTGGAGGGAATGACGTGCTTGTTTTGGAGAGCAGAAACTTCAAGGAAATGAGGTGCTTAGGTCTATGATGTTGTTCTATACCTTCAAGTTTGGGAAGAAGTTGTTAATTAGTGATTTATGAGCATTTTCTTGGTTACTGTGCTTACTGTTTTGTGTTTCCAGAATAAGTTACAGGTTTGATTTTATATCAGACTTCTGTAGTTTGTCATTCCTTTCTATTTGGGAGTGTTTGGTAGATGTTTAGCATGCTTTTTTAGTGGGTTTTGATGTGATAGAAGCAATTGTGCAGTTTGGGGTCTCTAGGTATTGTTGTTTTCGCTTCAGTTGTGTGTTTTAGTGAGGTTTGCAGTGTTTCAGAGTGGTTCCAGATTGCATTTAGTCTTCAACAGTGTGCGGAGTAGCTTTAGTGCCTCTGGGTTTAGATTTATAGTGCATCTTGAGAGTACTCAAAGCATTTCAAATAATATTATCATTTGACATCTCTTATTACAGTAGTTGTATGTATTTCAATTTGGTAATAAATATTTACAGTTGTGATCTTCATTGCATTTCATTAATGTTCGATTGGATGGTTAATCGCCAATCATATAGCATTGCATTGCATTTCATATTGTAAGTTTGGTAGGTTTATTGGCAAAAATTAAGCATGTGCTCTCAACCTGTTTTGGCATGAACAAGCTGGAATATCAACCATATTGGTTTGAGTCTGTACACTCAAAATCGTGACTTCGGTTGCCTAGGACTGTTGAGTCAGATTTCAGCACGCACATGGACCCTTTCCCTCCTTGCCACGGGGTGATCCACCACGTCACTCTCACTCACGTGGAAGTAGCCAGTCGAGAGGAGGCGAGACACAGTGGAGGTCTGGCTCGTTGGAGAGCTGGACTTCACGAAGGGGGATCAGCAAGTTCTGTGGCCTTTGTTGTTGTGCGTTTTGTTGAATGTTTCACTCAATTGTTGTGGTAGTTGAGATAACCCTATGACTTGAAGGGTCACTAGTCTCTCTTTATCTATTTGGATTCCTTGAATTCCACCTTTGTGTGGGCAAATAGTTGCTTTCGTTGATGACTTCTATTGTTTCTATGTCTCTGAGAAATGCTCTGTGTAGTCGTAATTGCCTAATTTCTTCAATCAACAAGAGAACAAATGGGTCCTCTTGTGGTGGAATGTGTGTCTGTTGTTGTGGTTGCGGATGCAACTCCTTGATCTCGTCGCGGATAGCCCTTATACACTCTCCTAATACTCCTAAACACATTCGTGAATCAAGATAGAGGGAATCGTATAATTGCTAACCAGATCTAGGGTTTTGACCTAGGGTTTGACTTTGTTCAATTGTGATTACCTCGTGATGGAATCGAGGGTTTGCAATGTTGTCTACTTTAATAGATCTATATGAATGCAAACTAAATGATAACATGCAAAGCGTCTTTTTGGTATTTTTTAGAGTATTTTGGAAAGGAAAATGCTTCTAATCTATGAAAGAAATATGTATGCAATTCTATATGTCTTTTCTAATGCAAAGTTTAATCTATGTTTTTGTGGGTTTTTGGTGTTTTCAATGCGATCTAATTTAATGGAAAGGAAAATGCTTTTTCTAACAAAGTAGATCTATGAATGTAAAAACGATTAATCTAGCATGCAAGATATAACCTATCAAGGAAAAAGCATAAATGTTACTATTCCCAAGAGCAAAGTGATTATCTAATTACTATGAAAGCAATGAAAGAACCTAAAAGAGATGAAGATTTGTTGACTCCACTACCCTCAGTATCCTTGTGTAGGCAACTTTGAATCCTTCTGTGACAGTAGGTGATCCTCTTGACAACAAAATGACTCGAAGAAGCAAAAAGAAGCTTTTGTGAAGCTTGTATGAGCTCGATGTGAGCTTTTAATTGAGCACAATGGCTAAGAATTGAGCAGCATTGCGTTGCTTGATTGAAACAAAGAAAGTAAAAGGCACTTACATCCTGTATGAGCATATAAATGCTAGGTTGGAGAGAAAACTTGGCAAGAACTGGTGAACAACGAATTTGCCTTTGTGGAAGAGCTTTGAAGCTATGCAACAATGAAAGCTTTGAAGCTTTGAAGAAATAAAGAAAGAAATGAAGAAAGAGGCTCAAGGGCCTGTGAAGAAGCTTGAAAAAGCTTGTGAAGACGAGAAGAGTATTCTCCAACTTGCTCAACTTGGAAAATAATGAAGAGGTGAGGGGTATTTATAGGTTTAGAAGAAGTAATTGATTGGAGAGTTAACTCATTTGATTGATGAGTTAACAAGAATAGATTGGGGAGTTAACAAGGTTGATTACCCAGTGAACTCAATTGATTAGTGAGTGATGAAGCATTGGTAGCTTATCATTGAAGAAGAAATGGAGGTGAGGGAATGCATGAGATTGATTAGAGAGTTAATCATAGATCAAATAGAGCTAATTATGCATGTGTGGGTGCATGAAATAGTTAACTCTATATCGATGAAAAATTATGCAAACAGAAAGAAAAACGGGCGAAAACAGAGCAAAATCGTGAGAGAAACTTGAGTTTTTCTGTGGGTCAAAAGATGGAAGGGTCACCACCTTCGTCAGACAAGGTCACCCAAGGAGATCATGGGTCACCCCAGGGGCGACCCTAGGTCGACCGGGGAGATCCGGGATTAAAAGTGCAGAATGCGAAAATTCAGGCCGACAGAAGGTATAGGGGAGGAAAAGGGGGATTTCTGCATCAAGAAACAGGTCAGTCATGTGGAAGAATCCAAATCTCCACTTGCATCTTCAGGATCCCCAGTGGGGATCTAGAAATAATAGGGGGAGATTTGGATGGGTTGGTTGAAATCCAAAACGGAAAGCGGGAGATGGATCGGGGGACCTTTAGAAGGCTTCTATGAGGTGCACTAGACGAAATACAAAGGGGAGAGATGAAAACTCACCTACAAGACACTCACAAGGCTTAGGATCATGGTCAAAATCTAGAAAATGCAAGTCGACAAGTGTCACAACAAGTGTCGAAAAGAGTTGCAAATGAGGAAGGAAGGGAATCGACAAAGCAGAAACAACACAAGACAAGAAAAAAGGACACATCATCAAGAGGCTTGCTACCCAAAGGATTTATTTTCACACTTACATGTACGTGACAAGGATTTGAATCATCATAGGGGTCCTCATGGAGGAAGTGCGTGATTTTTGTGCTTACAGAGTCAAGCATAGAAATTATGCCAATAGCTTACACGTAGTCCCACTGAATAAGTGGTTGATTAGGCCGGCCTCGTCGCATGCGTGTTTATGGTCAACTTCCTGCCTCCTTGTTGGAATTGCATTCATCTAGTTTTCTAGCGTGGTTGAAGTATTGTATGTTCAACCTTGCCCTTACCGGGATCCTGGTTAATAGAAGGTGCAGAAACATTGCATGTTGTATTTGCATTCACTTATTGAAAATCAAAACATTTATAGGGTGGTTATTACAAGGTTGTCATGGACACCTGGTGTGTTTGTGAACATCTTGCATTGCACTCTCATATAGTGGTTCAGAGCTGGTTGCTATGGTGATTTCATACGAGGATCACATCTATGCTTCATTAGAGGTTTAATGGTTATGTAGATATTTGTCGTTGCATTCAGACAAAGCTTAATTTTGTGTGGATTGATTTGATTAGGTTGGCCTTGCCGCTTGTGTGTTTATGGTCGGCTTGCCACCTCACTATTGGAATTGCATTCATCTAGTTTTCTAGTGTGGTTGAAGCATTGTATGTTCAACCTTGCCCTTACCAAGATCCTGGTTAACAAAAGGTGCAAAAACATTGCATGTTGTATTTGCATTCACTTATTGAAAATAAAAAAATTATAGGGTGGTTATTATAGTGGCATTAGAGTTGGTTTTCTTGCCAGCCCGTGAGTTTGCTAACCCTACATGCAACATAGTAGTGATAAAGAGCAGCCTTGGGGATAGAGGGTTTTGTTGAAGAGGTTTTAGACAAGGCAGACAAGGGTGCTTTCCCTCCTGATAGTTTGGGTGCTAGATTTGAAAGAAAAATGGACACCATGTTCACAATGATGACCAAACTTTTGATGGAAATAAGGAATGATCGAAGGGCATCTCAGAATTAGAATGGTCAGAATAGTGAAGCCAGTACTTCACAAAATCAGCCAGTTATTTATGATCGTTCTGTCAGGACACTTGTTGGGTCGACTGCTAGACCCCTCTAGCCCATTTTTACTCAAAAATAGACACCTCCTACACTTGAACATGACATTCCTACATCAAAGGATGTTCTAACTAGCTATGTTGAGTATCTCACTCTTCTTGAAGACGTAAGAAGAATCCTCACTTTGCACCAATTCATGAGCCAACATGAAGAAAAAGAGGAGATATCAGATCAACAATTTATGAAGTTGTTCAAGAACATGAATCTGAGAAATAAAAACACTCCTATGAAAAATAAAATGTCTCTTTCCAAGAGATATATGGTGTAAAGCTCCAAAATGATTTTGTTGAAGATTTTGTAGTCACTAATGATGAGATTGAGCTTGCTGAAATTTTCAAAATAGCAAGTAATGTGGAGCATATACATCACTCAAGTGATGATAAGTTAGATTTTGAATGGGAATTTCCCATGTAGTAAGTATTCCAACTTGATTCTCAGATACCAATGTGAAAAGTGTTCTTGATGAAAGAGTCGATTTTGGTATTGATAGTAGTTTATCATTGAATGATGTTGATCCGTATGAAAGTGAGTGGGTGAAGAAATCAAACATTCATGGAGAACACAATGAGCCATCAATTCATAAGACCATGGGATCTAGGTGTATTGTTATCAAAAGCCAATGATGAGTATTTTAATGACGATTCTTTGTTTGAGCATAGAGTTGTCCTAACTTCAATCTAGGAAAGTGACAAAGTTAATGATAGAGAGGTAGTTGAATTTGAAAATCATGCTACTGAAGAAAAATTAGAAAATTTGTTTGATGAGCAAGCTTACCTTGCTAATTTTGATAAGAGGCCTAAAGAAATTCAAGTATTGAAGAACAAATTAATGGTCAGTAAAGAAGAAGTTTTGCAAGCTTTAACAAGACTTGATAGCACACACAACTTCCCTGAAGAACTCTATTGGAAGGCTCAGGTAGAAGAGAGATAGAATGGCATTAAGAATGGAGTTTTTCTTACAATTCTGCAAACTGTCAAAGAAGCTTTTGAGGTAATAAAATCAAATTATTTGCAATTGCTTACTAATAGAGATCATGCTATTAAGTTTGCAGAAGAGACCTTGGATGCATACCAAGAGAAGGAGAATGAGGTTGATAAGCTTTGCCTTGATCTTAGCTTAGCTCACTACTCTCTTTACCAAGTTGAAAGTCAATCATCAGTTGTAGCCATGACCAAGGAGCAAGTAGCAAATGCTAGATTTATAGAGATCAAGCATTTGATTGAAGATACTTATTAGCTCCAAAATAACTCTAATTTGGAGCCAATTTATTCATGGATTCATGAAGAAGAAAGGACAATGCAAGACGATCCTGATGAAAGGAATGAAAATGATTCAAAATCTGAAATCACTAAGGATATTAGTAAATGATGGTGTTAGAAATTGTTGAACATCCAGAAATTGAAGAAGATGTGCAAGAAGACACCATTGAAAGGTATGAAGAAAATGTTGATTTTGTGATTACAAACAACAATCCATGATCTTTACATGATAATCATAAGGTGATGGATAAGTTATAGGTGGATGACATTGATAAGAGTCATTATCTTGTGGATATTCAAGATTTTAAAGCTAAACATGAGTTTGTGTTTGAGGATCCAAGCTACATACAAGGGCACAAGGTATGTAAAGATTTTGATATCATGGATCAAGTGAGTATGTTGAGCTTGCATTAGATACATCTTATTGAAGAGGTGATTATGGAAACCAAGAGATTGCCCTTAGGGAAGATACTTCATTTTGATAATGTGTTGTTTGTCATAGATATATCTCCCTTGAGGTGGTTATCAAATGAGAATTTGATGATTTCCAACTTTAATCTTGTTGATCTCCATTCATTATTAGCCAATGAAAGAGTATTTCATATCTTAAGATTGTTGAATTCGTTAAATTTCAAAAGTATGCAACAAGTTGGGGTAGAATTTTAGATTTGGTTTAGTTGATTTCAACTTACACTTTGATGTTTAATAGCTGTTCTATAACACTAATCATAAAAATTTCAGACCTTGCATTGATGTTTGCAGTGAGTTGCATGGTTTTGTGTGCACAGAATAGTTATTATAGAACTTGGAAAGAGCCAAAAGAGTGCATGTTCATGGAACTAGAAAAATGATTTCCTTGTGATGGTAAGTCTCAAACTTCAAATCAAAATGATATAGTGATGGACTTTGATTTTTTAGAATCTCCACATAGATATGAGCTCTACCATGAGAAAGTGAATGGTTGTGAAGAAAGTGTTCTTCCTAGTATTGATGTCATAAACGTCACCAGGAAATCCTTAGGATAAGATCTCATGAAAATTAGAGTAGCACAACATAAGCATGGTGGAGCTACTTATTTGGAAGTCTGATTGTGAAAGAAATGTTTCATGGAGGACTTCAATCCGAGATTTCCAAGTTGATGTTGCTGATTTCTTTTCAATCAGCTACCATAGGCATTCATTTGCATTCTTGCAAATGGATTGGAGAGAAATTTTAGTCAAAATTTGGAGCATTTCTCAATTTTTGACTATGGAGGAGGTAATTTTAGCCAATAGAATGCACACATTTCTTGTTTTGGCTAACGGGTTTCAGTTTTGTAGTAGTTGTTTCATTTACAAGGTGTTGATTTTTAGAAAATCAGACTGAGTTGTTGATTTCAGTCTTGAACAACTACAAAAAGATTTATTTTGTATGCCACTCAGGCATTGGAAAAGGATGGCATATGCTTCCAGCTGAAGAGGAAGAATACTTCAGCCAGTATAATTCTGATTTGGGTAAAAAAATTAGAAGTTTTAGAAGAATTAACAAAGAATTATAGCACCAACTTTCCATATTTTATCAGAGTAGAGCAACAAAAACATGGAAGGATAAAACAATTTGATGGAGAGTTTTCTAAATTCATGCAAAGAATTGTTATACTACTGACCAGAAGAGTTAAGGAGGTCTACTTTGAAGGTGCATTGCAACATAACATGACAAACAAAAAAAATTACAAACCTGCCAGATTGATTTTGGATCCTAGAGCCACATTGATTATTCACAATTGAGCTATTGGTTAAGACTGGAAATTGCTTGAGAGCAAGCAATTCTATGGAGGGAGGACTATAATGTTCCCATTTTTAGCAATATTGATTTGTGAGCTTTTGCCTAGTTTCTGAGTTTTCCCGTAAGCTTCTTGGTGAGTTGGGGAGAACTTTAAACTTCTTGGAGCGCTCAAGGTTGGTAAGTTGCAATGACTTTGGTTTATGTCAATGAGCCTAGTTGGCAGTAAGGATCATCGTTACACTTTCAGAAGTGTTTTCTGACTTTTGGGGTGTTCTCCAAACTTCTTGGAGAGAGTGTCTATTTTTAGTAAGTCACTCAGTTGGCTCCGATTATCATTCTTCATCATTAGTATCATTCCAGTATAGTCAGATTTTGATTCCAATATTGTTTTAGTGGTTTCCACAACTCTAGTGAGTTAATGAGTAATTATTTAATTATTTCACTAAGGTTGCTTAATTTTATGAAATAATTTTAAAAGCAACTTAATGTAATAGCTCATTAGAAATGTAATTAAATGTTTTAAATGATGGATGCTTGGAAAAGGGGACCTTTGCACATGAAATAAAATTGTTATTTCAAAAAGGTCTTTGTGAGCAAAATAAAGTGAATTATTATATTTTAAAATTATATATTTCCCTCTAGAAAGTTATAAAAAGTGATGCAGGAGCATCCAGTGGTTTAAGGGCAATCTTGCATCACCCAAAAAGATGTTGCTTCAAAATCATTACAGTTGTTTTCATTTATTTCCATAATTAGTATTTCTGGTTCCATAATCTCCTAAATAATGATGTAGGACTTTTAGTTTTTCCAAAACTACTAAAGATAACAAACTGCCTGTTTTGGAAAGTTTACCTGCTATTTTAGGAAAGTTTGCATTTGGGCATGGATTGAAGTGAAAACTTGCAGAAAGTTACATAACGGAAATATAAGACCTTTGGCGAAGGAATCAGGCAAAGATCATTTGTGAGTTGAAAGATATTAAAGTTTTTGTTTTCTGAAAAGCCCTTGAAAATTTCTGAAATGAGATATGAGCCACTAAAACATCCCATAACATCCCAAAAAGTTGACAAAAATCCATTTACAAATTTCCAACGTGATAGTTCACATCGTGAGCTTTTTGGCGCTTAAAACGGTTCATCAATCGGACACTCGGATCAAAAGTTATGCTTCCCAGAAGTTGACCTACTTTTGGAGGGAGTTGCAAATTTCAAAATTTAGCTGGAGGCTGCCAAAAAGTGCTATTTATGACTATTTTGGGAACCTTGGGTGGTAGTAGAGTTAAGGGAAGAAAGTGTAGAGTCAAGAATAGGTGGGAAAACAGAAACCTTAGCTGATTTGGGGTTATAGAAGGCAGATGATTCAAGAGTCTGGAGATAGGAAGATGTAATGTGATGTAGCCTGTAGAGGATTCATCCTCTAATTGTATTTGAGCTTCTGTAATGTAATGTTTTGCCCATATCAATAAAAGATCATTCTATTTTCTGTGTGCAATTTCTATTTTGTGATTTACCCCCTTCATCAAGTGGTATCAGAGCAAGGGTTCCTGAGTGTGTAGACAGATTGCCGACCGTGATGCAGTTTGCACCAGGACCTGAGGTTGTGGGTTTGCTACGGAGATCAAGATGCCTCCACGAAAAAATCATATTGGGAGGAATGCTTTGACGGAAGAGGGTTTTAGAGCCCTGCAAAGGCAAATCGATGCATTGTAAGAGGAGCTGTGAAGAGGGTTTGATTTGAGAACAAGAGAAGAAAGTGAGGATGAAGCTAAAGAAGAGCTATCTGAGGAAGAACAAGAAGCTGCAGGAGACCCTGCAGAAGTTAGGTTGTTGAGGGCCATTTCAAAGATTGGAAAGAGACCCAGGATCAAAGATTCTACATATTCTGGAGATTTGAATCCGGAACAACTTATTGATTGGATCAATGACATGGAGGAGTATTTTGAGTATGAAGATGTGGAGGACCTAGATCGGGTCAAGTTTGCAAAAACAAAGTTGAAGGGCCATGCCAGTATTTGGTGGAAGGAGGTCCAGTTAGAGAGGAATAGGAGAGGAAAATGAAAGATCACCAGATGGGATCAGATGGTGGAGAAACTGAAGAAGTAGTTCATTCATGTGGACTATGAGATGGAGTTGTTGAAGAAGCTACAAGGACTGAAGCAAGGTAACAAGTCTGTAAAGGAGTATACATAAGAGTTTTATAAAATTACTATCAGGATAGGTCATGTAGAGCCCAACAAGGAGAAGGTAGCCCGTTACATTAATGGGTTGAGGCCAAGTATTCAAGAGGATCTGAGCCTGGTCAGAATGACCACCATAGAAGATGCGTACCAGTTTTCCCTGAAGGTGGAAGAGAAGTTGAATAAAAGATTTGATAGCAAGCAAAGGGGAAGAGGTCAAGGCGGAAGGACTGGTGGAAGACCCTATGGAGGCCATAATGAAGATCAAAAGAAAAGTGAAGAAGCGGGCACCAGTCGAAATTAAAGATGGGATAACGCCTACTGCTCTCGTGACCAATACAATGGTGAGCAAAGAGGAAGAGGAAGAGGCAGACCTGGGAAAGGACCTGGAAGAAGAGGTTTCAGAGGAACCTATTTCCAATGTGGAGAAGAAGGGCATCAAGCATACGAGTGTCCACAACATCAAGGAAGGACAAATAGAAGACCTGAAGGTAATGCACGAGTTACACATGTAGATGAAGATGCTCAGTCTGAGCATTCTGAAGATGCTGCAAGGGGAGAAACCCTAGTTGTTAGAAGAACTTTGTTGAATGAGGAGAAAGAACCCAATAAGAGGAAGAGTTTATTCCGCACAAGGTGCAAGTGTGAAGGTAAGTGTTGTGATACTATTATTGATAGTGGAAGTACTGACAATCTTGTTTCAGAGGAGATGGTTGACAAGTTGAAGTTGACAAGAAGAAAGCATCCATACCCATATCGGATTGCATGGTTGCAGAAGGACCATAGATCTTTGGTCAATGAGCAGTGTTTAGTGAAGTTTAAGATTGGGGACTACCATGATGAGGTGCTCTGTGATATCATATCGATGGATGCATGTCATATGTCGTTGGGGAGGCCATGGCACTATGATAAGAGCACTGTCCATGATGGCCACGCAAACACATATTCCCTAACAAAGGATGGAGTTCATCATAAGTTGAAGCCCTTGAAGGAGGTGGAAGAAAACGTATGTAGTACTGCCAGAATTTGCTTGGTAGATGGTAGGAAATTTTTGGAGGGTATGAAGCATGAGCGTCATTGCTTTGCATTGATTCCTAAGATTAGTCAAGAGAAATGTGAAGACGTACCAGCAGAAATTTTAGATATGTTAGAAGAATTTTAGGACATTATCTCTAATAATGTACCAGAAGGTTTACCACCGGTGAGGAAGATAAGTCATCAAATGGATTTGATACCAAGAGCCAGTTTGTCAAATAAGGCAGCCCACAGAATGACCCCTACAGAGAGTGAAGAGTTGAACATACAAGTTCAAGAGTTGTTAAGGAAGGGGCTGATAAGAGAGAGCCTAAGTCCATGTGCAGTACCTATAGTACTAGCACCAAAGAAAGATGGAGAGTGAAGAATGTGTACAAACTCTTGAGCCATCAACAAGATCACGATCAAGTACAGATTTCCATTACCCAGAATGGATGACATAATGGATTGTTTGAGTGGAGCCAAGTACTTCACAAAGATTGATCTGAAGAGTGGGTATCACCAAATCCATATCAGAGAAGGAGACGAGTGGAAGACAGCCTTGAAAACCAAAGAAGGTTTGTATGAGTAGTTAGTCATGCCATTTGGGCTAACCAATGCACCGAGCACATTCATGCAGCTCATGAACGAGGTATTGAAAGAATTTTTGGGAAGTTTTGTTATTGTTTATTTGGATGATATTTTGATATTCAGTAAGACTTGGGATGAGCATCTAATGCATATCAGAAGAGTTTTAGAGAAGCTAAAAGAAGAGAAGTTGTTGATTAATTTGAAGAAATGTAGTTTTGCAAAGAAAGAGTTCGTATACCTGGGATTTGTTGTCTCAGAGGAAGGTCTTAAGATGGACCCAGAGAAGGTGAGAGCTATCCTTGAATGGCCTACACCAAGGAGTGCCACAGAGGTACGATCTTTTCATGGTTTGGCAAGTTTTTACAGAAAGTTTATCAGAAATTTTTGTAGCATTTGTGCACCCCTAACTGAGACAATGAGAGGGGATAGAAAAAAGTTTAGATGGACTAAAGGAGTAGACAAAAGCTTTGATACATTGAAGTAGAAAGTCATAGAGCAACCTATTTTGGCATTTCTAGATTTCAATAAGGTATTTCAGGTAGATTGTGATGCTAGTAGCAGTGTTATAGGAGCTGTTTTGAGCCAAGAAGGTAAACCCATTGCCTATTTTAGTGAGAAGGTTAATGATGCCAAGAAAAAGTATTCTATTTATGATCAAGAATTTTATGCAATAGTTTAGGCTTTGAATAAATGGAGACATTATTTATTGCCAAAAGAGTTTGTTTTATATGCTGATCATTAGGCTTTGCAGTATCTTAATAGTCAAGGAAAGTTGAACCAAAGGCATTTAAAATGGGTTGAGTTTTTGCAGAGTTATACTTTTGTTTTGAAGCACAGGAGTGGAAAGTGCAATAGAGTTGCAGATGCCTTGAGCAGAAGGTAAAATTTGTTGACAGAAATGAAGATAGAGGTTGTTGGGTTTGATGAGCTCAAAAGTTTGTATCTTGAAGATCCAGATTTTGCAGAGGCCTGGAAAGCTTGTCTGGAACCTGTTACTTTGGACAAGACAAAATGGTTGGATTTCATAATCCAAGATGGCATGTTGTTTAGAGGAAGCTAGTTGTGCATTCCGAGGAGTTCCATGAGAGAGAACCTGATTAAGGAGAAGCATAGTGGAGGATTGGCTAGACACTTTGGTCGAGATAAGACCATTGCTATTGTTGGTGAAAATTATTATTGGCCATAGTTGTAGCAAGATGTGAGGAAGTTTGTGCAGAGTTGCAGAGTATGTCAGATGGCAAAAGGAACAAGTCAGAATACAGGGTTGTATCAACCATTACCTGTACCAGAGAAGCCATGGGATGATATTAGTATGGATTTTGTTCTTGGTTTACCAAGGACACAGAGAGGGCATGATTCTATTTTTGTGGTGGTGGATAGATTCTCAAAGATGGCACATTTTATTCCTTGTAAGAAGACTAATGATGCTATTCATATTGTAGAGTTATTTTTCAAGGAAGTGGTGAGACTACATGGTCTACCAAAGAGCATAGTTTCAGATTGAGATACCAAGTTTGTTGGTTATTTCTGGAGGACATTGTGGAAGAAGTTGAAGACAGATTTGAAGTTCAGTTCTACACACCATCCACAGACTGATGGATAGACTGAAGTGGTGAATAGGAGTTTGGGCAACCTACTACGATGCTTAGCAGGAGATAAGCCCAAGGGATGGAATTTGATTTTACCACAGGTAGAATTTGCTTACAACAATTATGTCAATATGAGTACTGGTAAATCACCATTCCAGATTGTATATGGCAATAGCCCAAGAAATGCTTCTGAGTTAAGGAAGCTGGACAAAGGAGAAAAACAAGTGTTGAAGCCGAAGACTTTGCAGAACATCTGAAGAATTTGCATGAAGAGGTGAGAAAGCACATTAATAGGATGAATACTCAGTACAAGGCTAAGGCAGATCAGAAGAGGAGATATAAGGAGTTCCAGGTAGGAGATGAAGTCATGGTTCACTTGAGAAAAGAAAGGTTCCCAATTGGAACATATAATAAGCTGAAAATGAAGAAATTTGGACCGTGCAGAATCCTGAAGAAGCATGATTCAGGAAATGCATATGAGGTAGAGTTGCCGAGTGGGATCAATATTTCCCCTGTGTTCAACATTGTTGATTCAATAGAATATCATGAAGGAGGCATAGAGGATGGACCAATAGAAGAACAGTGGAGTATTCTGGCATCTACTTCAACAGAGGAGATAAAAGAGATCTTGGATAGCTGTGTGGGAAGAAGTACTTGGAACAGGCATTATGAAAATATTTGGTGAAATGGAAAGGAAGGCCTATTGAAGATTCTTCTTGGTTGTCTAAGGTAGAGGTTGACCGTTTGGGTTTTCCTCAAACAAACACCTGAGACATGACAGGGTCACTTCTCAAATTACCCTGGGTGTCTGATGCAGGAGCATCCAGTGGTGTCAGGGCAATCTTGCATCACCCAAAAATATGTTGCTTCAAAATCATTACAGATGTTTTCATTTATTTCCATAATTAGTATTTCTGGTTCCATAATCTCCTGAATAATGATGTAGGACTTTCAGTTTTTCCAAAACTGCTAAAAATAGCCAACTGCCTGTTTTAGAAAGTTTACTTGTTATTTTAGGAAAGTTTGCATTTGGGCACAGATTGAAGCAAAAACTTGTAGAAAGTTACATAACGAAAATATAAGACCTTTGGTGAAGGAATCAGGCAAAGATCATTTATGAGCTGAAAGATATTAAAGTTTTTGTTTTCTAAAAAGCCCCTAAAAATTTTTGAAACAAGATATGAGGCACTAAAACATCCCATAATGTCCTAAAAAGTTGATGAAAATCTATTTACAAATTTTCGGCATGATAGTTCACATCACAAGCTTTTCAGCACTTAAAACGGTTCGTCAATCAGACACCCAGATCAAAAGTTATGCTTCCCGGAAGTTGACCTACTTTTGGAGGGAGTTGCAAATTTTAAAATTTAGTTGGAGGCCACCAAAAAGTGCTATTTATGACTATTTTGGGAACCCTTGGTGGTAGTAGAGTTAAGGGGGGAAAAGTTTAGAGTCAAGAATATGTGGGAAAATAGAAGCCCTAGTTGATTTGGGGTTACAGAAGGCAGATGATTCCAGAGTCTGGAGATAGGAAGTTGTAATGTGATGCAGCCTATAGAGGATTCATCCTCTGATTGTATTTGAGCTTCTATAATGTAATGTTTTGCCCATATCAATAAAAGATCATTCTATTTTCTGTGTGCAATTTTTGTTTTGTGATTTACCCCCTTCATCAAAAAGGGGTTGAGAGAGCTCATTGTAGGGGTTATTGTTGAGGAATTTGATATTATTATGTTGCTGGAATGAACCTGAGTTCTTCCAGACTTTCTTGAGGATGAAAACCCTCTTGGAGAAGACTAGTTTCAGTGGTGAAAGACCCTCCCTAGTTGGTTTCTATGGTGATTTCATACGGAGATCACATCTGTGCTTCATTGAAAACTTAATAGTTGTGTAGAGATTTATCATTGCATTCAGACAAAGCTTAATTTTGTGTGGATTGATTCTTTGAGAGACATATTGAGAATATATTACTTGTGGCACCATTTCCCTTTGTTGTTCGCAATGCATCCAGGCATGGCGTGGATATTTGGAGATTGGTTTGATTCATTTTGAGAGTGAAAGAAATATGTTAGTGGCACCAAGTATTAGTAAGCATTTTCTTATCATTACAATTGCCAAATGATATTGTTTCAAGAGCTATGTTGAAGTTGGAGAAGGGTGAAATAAACCCTAGCTATGAGGCATAGGAAATTTGGAGGGAATGAAGCGCTTATTTTGGAGAGCAGAAACTTCATGGAAATGAGGTGCTTAGGTCTATGATGCTGTTGTTTACCTTCAAGTTTGGGATGAAGTTGTTAATTAGTGATTTATGAGCATTTTCTTGGTTATTGTGCTTGATGTTTTATATTTCCATAATAAGCTACAAGTCTGATTTTATATTGGACTTCTGTAGTTTGTTGTTCCTTTCTATTTGGGAGTGTTTGGTAGATGTTTAGCATGCTTTTTTAGTGGGTTTTGATGTGATAGAAGTAGTTGTGCAATTTGGGGTCTCTTGGTATTGTTGTTTTTGCTTCAGTTGTGTATTTTAGTGAGGTTTGCAGTGTTTTAGAGTGGTTCCAGATTGCATTCAGTCTTCAATAGTGTACAAAGTAGATTTAGTGCCTATGGGTTTAGATTTACAGTGCATATTGTGAGTACTCAAAGTATTTCAAATAATATTATCACCTGACATTTCTTATTGCAACAGTTGTATCTATTTCAATTTGATAATAAAGATTTACAATTGTGATCTTCATTGCATTTCATTATTGTTTGATTGGATGGTTAACCACCAATCATATAGCATTGCATTGTATTTCATATTGTAAGTTTGGTTAGTTTACTACAAAAAAATATAGCATGTACTCTTTGTTGAACACACTCAAAGACTGAGAGGGGGGTGAATCAATATTTTATTAAACTTTAAATCAATTCCATTTGCAACTTAAACATCAAATCACATTAACTAAAAGAAGAATAGAAAGGAAATCATGCACCACAGAAGGACAACAAGATTTTTATGTGGAAAACCCAATGAGGGAAAAACCATGGTGATAGTTAACTCACAATATATGAAACTAACTGCTTATAAAAATTACAATTTTGTTTTAAGGCTCACTGCCTAAGGAATCTCATTGCACCCTAATGGACTTGCATACTAAGGCACACAACCTTAGGGCAAGATACAAGGACCTGTTGAAGAGACTCACTGTCTGATAGCAAGATACGTGAATATTACAATGAAAACATGAACTGCTATAAAAGAAGCATCTAACATATGATAATGTTACAATTGCTTTTTTTGCACAATTACTCCATCAAACTGACTTCTCACACTTCATACTCAACATACTACTCACTCTATCCCCAACAAATTCACAAATGATTTTGTTCTTCTATAAATATCCTCCGCAACAACTCAAAACCCCAATTAGGTTGGCTCCAAGATGACCTTTAGATGAAATGTATGATACTACATAGGCCGGCTCCAAACATATACATTATGAAGAGAAAATAAGTTGTGGATCACTACACACGACATAACAGAGCCCAAATACATCACAACACATCCTTCAAAGCAAAATTAACTAATCAAGATCAACCACAAATGAATGAAACCAGACTGTCAAACCAATCAACATCAACACCACCAACTGTTCATCTTTATACCACTAGGGAGAAACCAAAAACATCATTCAGACCAAGCTGTGAACAATATATTTTAATAACAGTATCCTTACAACCTTCTCCTAAAGTATCTGATCATTATGTGCTTGCACAAGAAGAGAAACATATTGAACCAATAAAAACAAAGCACCCCAGACAGACTATAACACTCCAATACTTAGGATATTACATTGTTGTATACCAAATCATCTGAGATTTGCATGGATGAACCCTTGTACCTCTTTGATCCAATCCCCAAGTCTATGCAATTATATCTATTACTCCGAAGGAATGCAGAGCATTCTGAGACACTTAACTCTGTTATACTGCAATCCAGATAACAATCACATCTAACTCTTGTTGTGGAAATGTTTATGACATTAAACCCTAGAAATAACCTCTTTTCTAACTGCCAAACTTAACTCCAGAACTATACAACTAGATCATGCAATGCAGAGGAATGCAGACCAAAAAGTAGGGTCAATGACATAGGAAAATATGCAGTTTTTACCTTAGACAAATTCTCTCAACAACACAAGTATGAACACGACCTCAATCTATCTAGTATCATGCTTCCAGACATCTTAGTATCTATTGAGTCTTTCGAACTGACTTGCCTTAAACATACTGACCTCATGTCGAGCTAACTATGTCAAACCATCTCTCTCAAATCTTCCACTATCCATCAACTACATCAACCTATCTCTAATCATTTCTCAGCCTCTTCAACTTCTATACAAAATCTTTATACAAACATGACCTCAAGTTAACATTAATGACAACACATATTGAGTTGACATCAATGACAACACATATTGCCAAAAATCTCCCCCTTTGTCATTGATGGAAACATACATTTATCTCCAAGTCTTCTCTCCCAACTGATAAGGCAATCATCAACACATTCTCCCCCTTTGACATCAAGGACAAAGGGCATAATATATTCTACTTATAACAACCCAAAAACTATATGAACTCCCCCTTACCATATGATTTCTACAAATAACACTCCCCTTGAGACAGAGATGCCCCAAAACTGATGCTATATGTCTTCAACAAAAATAAAATGATACTGCAGTCCTTCGCAGAACTATACAAAGACAAAATTGTCTTATCTACACTTTTGCAACTCCCTTAGAAGGTAGAATGTTCTTGTAAATTACATTAAGGTGTGTCAGAGTTGCATCCTAGTTTGCTTTTGCTGAGGTAAGAATGTGATTCTGACATTCAAATTGCATGCATAAATCCTGAACCTCTTCATACTGCTTGGAGCCTTCATTATTTGACCATTCTTTTCTTCTTCAGCTAGCAACCCAGATAACGAAGCAAGTCTCAAGTTGACTGCTTCCCTTAGCTAATCAAACTGTTTCTTTATTTGTTCTCTTTGATCCTGAAGTAATGACAACTGCAAATGAAGATTTTCTAATTGTGCCCTGGTTGATCCATCCTTGTCCTTTGACAAATCATATATCTCAGCTAATTGAGTAATCTGTGACTCAATGAAGTCAATCTAATCTTTGATTTTCTTAGTGGAATTTGGCCATTTCAAGCAAAATAGATATAAAGCAGTAACTTCATCAATATATTCCTTAAGCTTCTTCATATTTTCTTACAATTTGTTGTGTGCATTGGCACACTGGTCAGATACATCATCCATTCTTTTGTCATTTATCTTCCTTAAGGCCTCTTGTTCTACCTTTTGCTCAATGTGAGAGGAATGATCTTTGAAGAATCAATGTTGACCTTAGGTAAACTCTCCTGAATAATCTTTACTGCATCATCAACTAATCTAGTCTTCTTCAAATGTTCCTGCAGAAACTCCTTCCTTGCAGAAGCATGCAAAATATCACTAAGCTGTAACTTATGAAGAGGATAAATATTTGACAAGTCAACTTGTCCCTCATGAGTAGGAATTTGCAGGAGCTGAGGTGTCACCACAGGTTGAAACTGCATCTGCAACCCTAGTGTTGGAACAAATTTTTAACCCCAAAAAATTTATAAAAAAAAACATTTCTTGCCATCATATTATCTCCAAAATACCATTTTAAATTTCCCCCACTCAAAATAATACATCCATTTGACCCAGAGTCCTAACCCTAATAAGTTCATATCTTGTCATTTTAGCCCTAAAAAACAAAAAATCATATCAGAAAAGCACTTCTATATCACTAAGTTCCCCTTAGGGTCTCTTCAATAAAGCAAATGTGAAAATGTCGGGGAGACTCACTTTGGAGTCTCTTCGATAATCTGAAAGATCAGAAGGGCAAAAATACACAACCTGGCGGCATATTGAGCTGATATCAAAAAATTGAAGGAACCGATAGATCGAAGAGACTAAGGATTATCAGAATGAGTTGTTTCAAGGTCTCTTCGATATTCTGAAGACGTCAAAAGCATATCAAGGGGACCAATGAATATCGGCGTGACACCTAAATGTGTCCCATTGATAAAGTGATAACACTTACAAAGATTAAATAAAAACATTTCAAAAAGACTTCAGAGTATCGGGGTAACACAATTTCCACTCCCACTGATAAGCCGACAATGCTTATGAATAAAGAGGAACATTGAAGGTATTTCAAAGTGACTTTGAGATATCAAAGAGAGGTGATTTCTAGTCCCTTCGAAAAAGCGAATGACATAATAAGAAAAGGGATATCGAAGAGACAAGTGAATATCAAAGAGACATTTTTTATAAGAGGGGATTTCGGGAGGATATCGTGTTATCGGTATGACACCATCTAGGGTCATTCCGAAATCCCAAAGGTAATAAAAGGATAAGAGATTATCAAAGACATATCAATGAAGTTGATCATCCCGATGGAATAATGACAAGACATGTTTGGAGGCGATCAAACGACCCTTATTCAAAAAATTAAATGTCCCTTCGATGACATGGGAGCTACCATGAAAAACCATTAATACACATAGCCATGTATATTGAGGTGAATCTTGAGACGATTGGATAATTAAAGAAACCACGAGGAGCAAGGGCAGGGTGTAGCGAAAATCATAATTTAGGAACTAGAGAAGATATCCAAGTAAGTATTCTAAGCCTAAAATTCGCAGCTTACTAATTAAAATTGCATTCACAGAAGTAGGGTTCTTTTCATAAATCATGGAGGATACGACTGAAAACCCTAAAGGAAAAAAGGCAGAAATTAGAGGAAATGCACTTAAACCAAGATTTGATAGAACAATGCCCAGGGTCAGGACAAATATCTAGGAGAAATGCCCAGTTGAATCCCCAAGATGAAAAACTAGAGGATATATACAAACAAATAGGGGACATATGGACTCCAATGAGGGGATATGATCTTTTCCTATATCATTATAGGAAAATGCATATGCATAAACCTGTCTCCAATCCATGGAGACTGAACCTGGGAAAGCTTATAGTGCCAAATGTGTTTGTCAATGTGGAATTGTTGAAAGTGGTGGCCAAAAAATACAATCCACAAACCTGCCTAGTTGAATTGACTGATGGGTCTGGTTTTATCCCTATCACCAAAGACTATATATCAATGGTATTTTAGTTAGACACTAGTTTTGATGTGAAATTCAGAATCAGAGACTTATTGAATGAGTATTATAATCTGAGTAATAACTACAAAAGATGGAGGTTACCTTTGCATAGGCCCCGAGATGAAGGAAATAGTCTCAGGGTGTTTTCAAGGGTTGAGGATCCAACCTTATTCTGTAGAATTGTTTGAGGAATACTTCAAATGCACCTATTATTTTGTATGTCAATTGGTTGGTCTAGAAGCCTCTTTGTTTATGGAAGTTGCACCAATTGTCCTGACTGCAGATGTGCAAAGCCAAGATGCACGGCATCTGGACTATGTTGAGTACCTTGCCAATGACCTTCACAATGAATTGGTTGCTATAAAAAATGGGGGTAGTAAATTCTGACATTACTCTTTGCTCATGCATCTCATCTTTTATGAGGGACAAAACATGTGTCTGTGGGATGAATGTTTGAAAGTAAGAGATTTGGACAGAAATGGAGACATTAAACCCATACAGATGTGGGCTATTATATGGGATAGCAGGTGTGAGAGATCCCACTACTTTTATTTTGAAGAATATTTTGCAAAACCTGTGTATAAATTGTTAGGCCATCCTTGTGATTACAATCTGTCAATAGAAATACAAAAATTTCTAAGGCCAAAGGATAAAAATGAAAAGGGAAAATTTAGTCA
The DNA here is from genome assembly GCA_027924645.1 of Cunninghamia lanceolata. Classification (NCBI taxonomy): domain Eukaryota; kingdom Viridiplantae; phylum Streptophyta; class Pinopsida; order Cupressales; family Cupressaceae; genus Cunninghamia; species Cunninghamia lanceolata. The sequence goes on along the minus strand of BSBN01000231.1, from coordinate 3,723,846 downwards.
CAATTGGGGTGACTGATATGTTTATAATGACTGCACCAAGATAAGAGTATTTGGGTATGAAGGACCACCATTTTTGTTACCAAAAACTTGTCCAGATAGGGTTGCTTATTTAGCGATTGTGAGGCAATTAGCTTACTTTGACTTTATGCACCTTAAAATTCATAATAAATAGTCATTAATGCATGGTACTCTGTGTTTTGAAGATTTTACAGTTCTTGCTGAGAAAGGATATCAATTAATTGATAAAAAAATTAGAACATTTTAGATTGCTATCAGGAAATGCAAGAGAAAACTTTGACCCTGAACACTTTATAAATAGTGTCAAAGTAAATAAGAAATTGAAAAGATATCACCATGTGCTATTTGCTGATGATGATTTGATCAGAAATTGTGATGAGAACATTGCAGTCGAAAGAAGAAATTTGTATCATAAAATAATGCTAGTTGAGGCTTGGAGGGTAGCCAAAAACCCTACTTATACAAGAGCCTTTCTGAATGTTGATGATCCTATTAAAAGGTTGGACATGCTAATTGAACATGCATCAGAATTAACTATGAATGTTCCTCCTCATGTTTTTGAGAGAAGAGGAAAAATTATCAAGGAGACACAAGATGAGTGTGAGGTACCCTTGGGCCATATTTCCCCTCAACCTACACCAGGCATCAATTTCTCTCTTGATACCAATGATTCAGAGGATGAAGAATTTGATATAGGAGATGAAGATGTGCAGAGATTTGAGCTTGTAATTGAAGAATATGAACCTCCCGAGGATAGAGAAAGGGTCAAAATGGAAGCCCCTGATGAGTTGTCAAAAGATATAAGACACATGACAAGTAAGAATTTTTTTTCAGATGATGATTTTATCAAAACCCCTGAATTCAAAGCCTTCTTGTATGAGTACAAAGGCAAACAGGCTAGAGAAAAAATGAAAGATATTACTCCTGAAATATAGGTTGAGGCATTAAAAGAACTCTAGATAGAAATTAACAAAGCAATAGAAACCATGACTCCAGAAAAGGGGAGAACATTGCTTGAAGAAGCAGGGGTGATGTTAGTCTTCGAGTGGGATATGACCTTTTTCCATTCTTTTTGACAACTTTAGGAGAACTCAAGACAAAAAGGTGTAGCTGAGTATTGAGGCATTAGATAAGATTAAAACTAGGTCAGGATATGATCCTGATAAGGCAACATTGCTAATGTGGGCACTGTACCCCCCAAATAAGAGACCTCAAATCATTGATAATCCAAATGAAGCATTTGGCCATCTCTTGATACAACGAGTTGAGGATACATATCCTCTTGAGACTGCTAATTTGAATGTGAATGTTGCTAGATTTACAAAGGCTCAAATTGAGCAATTGGTGAGGAAAAACAATGCATACATGACAGAGAATGCAAAATTGAGGCAAGAGGTTGCCACTTATAAGGATAAGTTGCCATCGTCATCAAGTATATATTCACCTTATTTAGAAGCTGACAAAAGAGTAACAGAGGCCAGAGCTGATGCCAATTATTGGAAGGTCAAAGCAGAAAAATTCCAAAAGAAGAGTGAACAATTGGAAACTGAGATGAAAGCTGTTAAATACAAAATAGCTTCTAAACTGATTAAGAAAATATTTGAGAAAATGATGGGAAACAGTGATAAGGTATGGGAATTGCACAAGAGAACACACAGTGCCTACCAAGAGCATAAAAGATTGCACCTCAGGATGCTAGAGAAGGAGGAGCTAAAAGCCAAAACAAGTGTTGATAAACAAGTGTTTAAAGAATATGATGAACTAATCAGTGAGCATGAAAAGTTCAACACTTTGTTAGTAGAGGAGCTTGGTGATTTTGATCAACATATAGATATGGCATTCCCTAGTTTCTTTGATACTGAAGGCAATTTGCAGGAACAATGTGTTTGGAAGGATGAATTAGCCCAATTATTACCAGTAGCTCTTGAGAAGATTAATGATGAAAATAGAGTGTTAGAAAACACACATACATGCTTAGACAAGATCTTCACTTTGGAATATGTCATGGATGATATAATCTCCACAGATATTTATGCCACTCAAGAGTACATTGATCATATCTCTATGATAAATTTGTTCATTGCCAGAGTAGTATGAAGGGGTCAGATAAAATGAAAATGAAAATTTGTCAATATTTTACGATGTAGAAATCGAAAGGGATATATTGCAAAATCAATAATGACGGACAAATCATATTCGTCAAATACTGCAACATTAGAGAGGAGGACCTTGTCAGGCCAGCGGTCATGGGTGCTCTATAATGATTAACAGATTCAAATCTTGATCAATACTTATGCCCATATTATCTATTTCTTTATTATGTTTCATAATTAATGTTAGTTATGTGAAAAGGTGCAATTCAGGAATAGTCATGTTGTTTCGGCCTGAATCTTGTTTGCTTCCCTTATATATAAGGGAAACCAAGGCCTAGTTTAGATATCAATTGCAGAACAATTATTATATATACAATATTATTACTTTCAGTCATATTTTAAGAACAATATACAGAATCTCTATGAAATTTTAACAATATAATGTGCACGGTGATTTAAATCTATGGTGTTCTACTACTCTGTTAATATTCAATTTTATGAATTATTTCACTGTCTCCATATTGGTCTTTTCTAGTTATTTAAATCTTTTAGATTTATCAAGGCACATTTGTTGTCTCTGTGTGGTATGTTTGATTGGTTTCTATAAGAAGTTGATTTAACTCCTTCTAAGTGGTTTATGATTATTGGTCTCTGCCAGGAGTTAAAACCCTTTAAATAAATCATCTTAGTTGGTTTCCTTCAAAGTAGAATTAAAATCCTTTTAGACAACCACAATAACTTGAAGAGGTATCAATGGGATCTTAAAGAAGAGTCTAATAACCAACAATCTTACACGTTTATACCAAGTATAAACATTCAAAAGGTGCCAGGTAGTCAGAGTTAAGATAAAAGGATAAATCTACAAATATACTATCCTTAACCCCATTCATCCAAGCAAATTAGGCACTGGTCACATCCAATATAAAGCAATACTACACTTCAACTCATCTACATTTTCAAATCTCAGAACTTTATTATTAGGAATTACTTTCAGCCTTATATCTGTCTCTCATCTACATGCCAATGTGAGTAGATCACTAAGGTCATACAAATCTGCATTATCTATCAAGGTACACCCGCCTAGGTCTGGCAGAACCTAAAGAGAAGGGGGTTTTCAATCATATTAGCCCTATTTCGTTAGTCAAAAGTGTTAAGAGAGCTTGGCATCCTCTTAAGGTTAACAACTTGCATTTTTGAGACCTAACACCTAGTAGGTCCTTGAATGAATCTAAAGATGAAGAATCTTGACCTACATCCATAGAAGTATCTTGCTTCTCAATTGTCTTCTCTGTTGCATGCTGAATTTTCCTAGGATTATCCTCTTTCTTCTGCTCATCATTTCCTAGATTCTCTGAAGGAGGAATGTTATGTTCTTCACCAGGATTAGTGTTCACCAGAGAGGGTACACCCACTTCACCTTGATCTCCTACAACTTGTGCATCTGTATTCTCTGGAGGAGCAGTCTCCTCATTCTACTTATCATTTTTCTCTATCTCATCACCACCTGCCACATTACCCTCAAAAGATGATAAATCTATGTCTTGGGTAGACACATCAGGTATATCTGGAGGAACTTATTCCTCAATAGTCACCTCAACCTTCTTCATTTCTTCAAGAATCTTGGTTGTCTTTTCTTCTATCTCATTTTCCATCCTTTCTATCTCTTATTTATCTTTCCCCATTAGAGTATTTATCCTTTGTTTGGTTCTGAACTCTTGTGCCTATCTTTGAGATAATTTAGCCCTTTCTTCATGAGAAATAGATGAACCAACCTTCTCTAATGGTTGTTGCCTTATTTTAGCTTCTTCTACAAAATCTTCATTCCTCTTATTACTGAGTGTATCTGCAAGACTTGCCGCAAGTTGATTAATAATCTCATTTAGAGCCATAATAATCTCATCATATACATAACTATAGATTTCTCAATTGTAGCTTTGTCAACATGTGGCATCTCATCATAAAGATCTGCAACCTCTTTTAGTGCATCATGCTATGCAATTGCATTAATAGTAGCCTCAAGCTGTAGAGGCTCATGTTCAGGTGCTTCCAGAGGATCCTTCTTTGTTTTCTTTGTTTTTTTCTTTCCTTTTCCTTTAGATGTTTCTTCTTCTTCTCCTTGTCTTTTTTTCTTCTCTCTTTTCTTCAATACAAAAGATTCATTTTCTTCTTCATCATCATCCACATTCACTGGATTAAACTTTCCCCTTTTTTCCAGCTGCTTAGGTCTTGGTTTCTTCTTCTGTGCATTCTTAGTTTGCAATGGTGCATCAGTAGCAGCCCTTCGTCTGCTAGGAGGTGTTTGAGTAGGTCTGGAAGGTTTAGGAGAAGTAGTAGTGATAGAGGCAGGCCTACTTGTCCTTCTAGGAGCTGGTGTGGCAGAAGTGGTTTGTGATTCTTCCGCAAGACCCTCAAGAGTATCAAACATCTTTTCCAACTTTGTTTTCATCTTCTCCACCTTTTCCTCTACCTTCTTCTTTATTATCTTGTTGGTTATCTCATCATACATGCCAAACCTCTTAGCAGTGGGATCCCTAGGTTTGTTGAGAAGGATTTCAACATATGCAATCCAGTCAGGTTCGGAGACCTCATAGGGCAATGTAGTTATCCAAACATTCCTTGGTTCAACTGCCTTGATGTAACAGTTGTCATTATCCACCATAAAAGTGATATCATTCTTGTATCTCTCTATAACTTGTGATGGTATTCTATACCTCATTTGTATTTCATTTTGGAATGTTTTAAAGCATCCCCAAAACATCGTGTCACATTGTTTGGTATCCAAAAAACTATGCATGTGGTCCCTAATCTAATGTGCAACAGGAATATCCCTTCTCCAGACCACATTCTTCAAACTAGAAAATCCCTTCATGAAATAGAACATAAGATAAATAATCAGAGAGCCATACCGGAAGTTATAGCGTGTCTCCTTGGTTCTCTACAAATTATCCAACAATTGCTGTCACACGAGCTCAAAAAGATCATAATCATTTCCTTCCTTTACCATCTGATGAGCAGTGTAGATGGCGGTGGCGGTAGCAGACCCTTCTTTGTTTGTGTAATAAACCTTGTATGCAATGCCATACTGAACCACTAGGTTAGTGATGTCATCCACAATTAGGGTTCTTTTGTCAAATTTTTCTCCCGTAAGCTTCATAACCTCTTCATTTTTCACGGCCTTTAGTGCTGGCACAGGTCTGATGGAGCACAACCTAGTCACAACTCTGATAGCTTCCTTTGTGATCATGTAGGGTTGGTCAAGGCAAAATAAATCTTCATGGATCTGTCTCAAAACAATTTTGACCCATTCATCTTCATAGCAAAAGTTGGGGAAACCCTTCCATACAGATAATCATTTTGCCTCTACATTTGCATACTATAGCTTCAGATGAAAATCATCACACAAGAGATGATTGCTTCTAAACTCTTCCAACTTTAGATGGTTGTACTCATTTAGCTGTGAGTGAATATAGATGCGAACATCCTCTATATGCAACACATTGATAGGAACGTGGGAAAACACTCCATCCTTGTCAGTCTCAATAGATTTGTATGAGTGTTTCTTGAATTTTGGCCTTGGCCTTTCCGCAATGTCAATAACCATAGGTGTTTCCATGACAACTCTTTCTAGAACTAGGGTTTTACAAGAAAATCTAAGAAATACCTGTGAATATAGCTACTATGCAAGATCTCTGAAAACCTTCTTCTCTTCCTTAGCTCTTGCACACACTTGATATTGTTCGAATGAGATCAATTTTGATCAAATAGGGATTAAATACACTTTACACCTACCCTAGTTGCTCTGCATAAAATGCATTTTTGTTCTTGACACAAGTAGCTTTTTACTATCCTAAGATATCATAGGGACCCATGACCATTCAACAAATTTCTGCAGAGAGTGCATTTGCTCCGAAACCTTGAGCAAATGTCATAATATCACTAGCCAAACATATCTATGTCACCATTGACCAATATGCTGAAGATTTCAGCATCTTATGCTTTACATGGGTTTGAAAAGATTTGGAATTGCAACTCCCCTTGAGCCAATACTTTCTTTTAGTTACTAGAGGATCCATCTACATCAGGCAACGGTACAAATCCATCCTTTACTTCACTTTCTTCCTTCTTCCATATCTTGTTCATTTCCTTCTTTTGCTGATCAATGTCAATCTTCTTTTGAGGAGCAGAAGGTCTTACATTCTTTCCCTTGTAGAACCTTGCAATGTGTCCTAGTTTATTGCAATTGTAGTAGGTGATACTAGGTTGTGGAGCATAATCACTTCTTCTCACATTAGATCTACATTCAACATCCCAGTGACCAAACTTGTTGCATGTGTAGTAGTAACCAAAGAAGGATCGAGAAGTCATAACATTATTCTTGTTCATGAAACTATTCCTCATCACTTTACTTCTGCATTCATTAGCCTTATGACCAATTTTATTGCAAGCATAGCATTGACTATGAAATGATTGAGAATTCATAGCATTGTACCTTGGAGGCCTAATTGATTTCTGACTCATCTTGCTTCTACATTCAACAACCTTATGACCAATCTTATGACAAACATAGCAATTACCATTGAAAGCTTGAGAGTACCTAGTAGGAGCAGTTTGTTTAGGAGCAGGCTTTCTAAAGTTCTTCTTCTTGTTCTGGACTTGTGTAGAGTTATTCTTCCTTTCTTCTATCTTCTTGGATTCATCATGTGACTTTTCTTTTTCCTTCTCATTCTTACCTTTAACAGGGATTTTTTTAGTGGCGAATCTTTGCCAATTGGTGAATAGTTCATATCCGCAAATTTGGAATTGGCGAATACATTCCCATTGGTGGGGAGGCAATTCACCTAGATTTTTTAGATTTTCGATCAAATGCATTTCAATTCGCAACCCTATTAATTTTTGAGTCATTTATAGTTAGTATTTTTGCCACTGTATACTACACGGTTCTAACGGGGATTCGCTTGGAATTTCGGAGGCATGTTTTAATTCACCCACATATTCGCCAATATCATGAAATGGTTGACATGCATGAGGACCAATTTCACCAATATCATTAAATGGTTGACATGCATGAGGACCAATTTTGATTAAACGGTTCACATGTATGAGGACCAATTTAGCCAATACCATTATAACTCCATGCTAATCCAAGGGCCATATTCGCCTAGAAAATTACAACATATGTGTTTGATGGAGGTTCATTTTGCCTAACATTTATAAGTGTCCTATTAATAGTATGCGAGATTAACCAAATTATTATAATACCATTTGAAAATCCCGTGGTATTCTCCAAATATGCATTGATATAAATACATTTGAAACTCTAATTAATCCTTTACACATTTTTTTCATCTCTAAGATCTCAAATCCTCAATTCATTTCAGATCATAGAGAAGTTATAGCTATAGGCATTGGTGAATCACTGAAAGGTAAGTGATCATTTCTTTACTGTGTAATAATATAAGATTCATGTTGATTATTTATGTCTTTGTTTCATTTCATTGTTACAGATGATATTGATTGAGTAGGAGTTAGGAGTCTAGGACTAGGGAGATATCTTAGTCTAGGACCTAGGGATCTATATTCTATCATCTATGATTCCTTCTTGAACAAAATGACATTTTTACTACAGTTTTTAATTCCTAAGAGATGTCGAGCAAGAAGAAGTTGTCTAAAGGTGGTCAAGGGAGGTCAAGGTCATCAAAATGGAGAAACATAAAGTTATACTTTGGCAATGTTGGCGGTCCATCTAATGGAGCTACAACATCAGAACCTGTACCATCTATTGACTTGGATCACAATGCCATGAATGATATTCTAGGGAATACCCAAGGTAGCAAGAATGATGACAATGCCATAGATGATGTTCCAGGGATTACCCAATGTACTGAGAATGATGAGAATGCCACAAATGATGTTCAAGGGAATACCCAAGGTAGCGAGAATGATGACAATGCCACAGATGATGTTCTAGGGAATACCCAAGGTAGCAAGATTGATAATATGAATAAATCAAACTCAACAAATGATAATGAAGTTATAGAAATCAATGAAGATGAAGATCCTACAAGTGCATGCAAGGGGAAAAGAAAAGCCAAATCAAAAAAGGGGCATGAGTGGGAAATGTCAAGGAGTTTTTAGATTGATTGGGTGTTAAAATTCCCGTTCATTGAACCAGTGGAGAATGCAAACAAAGATGAACCTCCCATAGAATTCAAGTGTAAGATTTGCAGTTGGAAATATCGTAGGGACAAGAGGTTGCAGCTAAAACTCGACACCATAGAAAAATATTTTGGCAAAGTTTATGAAAAACAAATCATAGATGGACAGGAAAAATCAGTGATAAGATGGAAAATGAAGGAAGAATGTCATGTAAAGAATGCCCTCGAATATGATGCGCATATGCAAAGAAAGGCGAAGATTCATGTAGGTGGAGGTTCAATTGAAGCTCAATTTGGAAAGATGATGGGAGAAGCACAAATGGAAAAAACTGTTTAGTTGGGTATTGTTTTTCATATTTTGACCAGAGGGTGTCCTATGATAGACTACCCAGAATATAATAGTTTATTATCTTTTATGGGTGTTCCTAATTTTCCTAACACACATTAGTCAATAAATAGTGGATGGGAATGGACAAGTTGTCTTGCTGATGTGGAAAAATATGATTTACAGGAAAAAATAAAAGAGTCAACTTTTATTGCATTATCTCTAGATGAAGTTACAACAATAGATAATACTTCTTGGGTATGTATGCATGTGTATACTATGGAAAATCATGTCCACCAACCTCATCTACTCTCTGTTTATAAAATGAAGGAGAATGCAACATCACAAAATCTATTTGAGATAGTTAAGACATCTTTAAATGAAATTGGAGGTATAGATGACTGCACAATTGCCAGAAAGTTGGTGTGTGTAGGGCGGATGGAGCTTCAATAATGCAAGGTCATAGGAATAGTCTGTGTGTAAAGCTACAAACTTCTATTTCACCATACATGATTGGCATTCACTGCATGGCCCACATAATGAATTTAGCATTTAAAATGGTGAGAAAGTTTCCTGCAGTATTAAAAGTTGAAGATCCAGTCTGTGAGCTCTACTCATACTATTGCCAAAGTCCCAAACGGTTTTTGGAATTTCAACATTTTGCTGAGGGAGTAACTACAGGAAACAAGCTTCTTAAGGATGTTGATACTAGTTGGATCTCCTTGCATGAACCAGTGAAAAGAGTTTTAACAGAATATCAATCCTTGATTGGTGTAATGTACGACCATCGCTTCGCAGTTGACAGGGCTCCTGACCTCTTACACAGGTTAAGTGACATAGAGACACTCCTTGTTTTAGCTGGTATTCTTCCATGCTGGAGGAAAGGAATGTGCTTGTGAAAAAGTGCAAGAAAAAACTATGTATATTTTTTAATATACTAGACTGCATCGAATGATATGCATGACCCTCTCTAATCTATATCTATAAAACCAGTCCTTCATTAGTCCAAAATTTAGCAACTGGCACTTGATAACAAATGGGACCAATACTGCTATTTTTGTACAGTTTAATGATAGCATGGAGTTATGTGTCTGTGTAAAGGGATTTGAGATACCAATGCACTTTTGTAACAAGGTCAAGCACACTATCAGAGAAGAACCCGTTTCAAGGGAAGATTTTGACAAGATTGTTAATTCTGTAAGTACTACTTTAAAGATTATTGCGAAATCTCTTTCCTCAGAGATTAGAGATTGATTCCCTCGTGATGAACTGCTTGAAGCCATGTTTGTAGTGTATCCTCAATATTGGGTCAACTATGAGCCAAGTGATTATCACAACAAGATAAAGACCTTAATAAATCATTTTTACAAAAGTATAGAATTCAATGGACAACAAATAGAAGGAATTTTAAATCAAACTAAGCTTAGAGAACAATCAGGTCGATTTGCAACTTCAATGAAGGAACAATTTAAACTCATGGAGGCTCCCCACCAAGATGGATCGATAAAGCTTTGGGCAACATTAAGTCAAAGCGAAATATTACATGATGCATTATCAGAAATTTTCAAATTTGTTGATTTATGTCAAACCATGATATTAGGGTCGGTGGAGGATGAAAGAGTTTTTAGTGCATTGGGGTTCTTGAAATCAAAGATAAGAAATAAAATTGACAAGAATTTGGAAAATTGCTTGAGAATGTATACAACTAGACATGATATCCAGAGTTTTCCTTTTGATAGGGCACTCGCAATCTGGAGATCCTTATGTGAAAGAAGAGGGTTGTGCAACACTTCAAACAACAATAGCACACATGATAGTGACACAATGAATATTAGTACCACATGTAGTGGTAGTGGTGTTGATGAGACACTTTTAATTGGAGATATTGAGATAGAAGAAAATGAAGAACATGATCAGAATGACACTGGTTATCATGATCAGAGGGAGGAGAATTTGGATGACGAGATGATTTGGTAATTTGAAGGGATTTAGCAGTTACTAGGTATTTATACTGTATTTCATCTTCCAAACTCCAAAATGTTGTTGATGACATTTTATTTGTAATACCAATGATGTACATTCTTCATTTTCAATATAAAAAATTAATATTTTCATATTATTATTGTGTGATACTGATAAGTTTTACAAGCATTCAACTAAATGCAAAGTATTTTTTCTTCTCTATAACCACAGTAGTGTTTCATTTGTTTTCTTTTATTGCATTGCATAGTAATCAACAACAGTAACATATTAATATACAACATTAGCAAATATTTAATGTGTATGTAGAAACCCGAGTTTTCCTGAAGTAGGCAATTAAACAATACAGATAATTTGAACACATAAATGGAATTCAATGTTATATTGGTATTCAAATGAAGGTCTGAAGGAATACATTGAATTATTACATTTACAATGTATAATAACTTGCTCAAAACCAACTCTGCATAATGCTCTGTTGGAAACACATATTACTAAATCATTTTATCAGCTTTTGTAGAGTGCTCCACTCTTGATCTGATGGAAGTGTAATTTTTCTTAACCCATTGTGACCGAGTTGTAAGTGTGCTATCATTTTATAATTGATATATTTACTTGACTTGAATGTTTCACTCAAAGTTCCATTCAAGGTTATCAGTGGTGCGATAGAATCCAAAAAGTTTGCCTCATCAAGATTTTGAGGAAACTAGTCCTTATCTGACTTCATTTTATCCTCTATATTCTTTTTGAAAGCAGCATTTCCAATGTATCGACATGATGGGTCAAAAGCCACTGGCAAACCAAGCTTTCTGAAGTATTCTTCCTTTGTTTGCATCTTCTTTGTCAATATTGCAGCTTGTTCCAAAATATCCTGTGCTTGTTCCAGCTTCACACATTTTTCAATGATAGATGAGGCCTTTACTGTGGCATCAATACAGTTTTGAATTCCTTTCAATTCCAATTCTTCGCCACTAGCTATGTAGAGTGATCGCAAAATTTTATTTGCATCTGACTATTTGAAGTTGCCATGTCTCCATTTTCAGTAATCTATTGTTTGAATGTTCTACTACATAATAATAGATCATCAATGAATTCAAACATTTTAGACAAATCATCAATCCTCTTCATTATTTTCTCCCAAATGTTATGTTTTTTTATAAACCATTGTGTTTCTATAAAATTCAGATACTTTGTTTTGGGAGGATTTTATTTCATTTTCTGCATTCTTCAGTTTTATCTGCAAATTTTCAAAGTTCTTTTTCTCTCTCCACATTTTCTTCCCACAGCTATCCTGCTTTTTCTGCTTCCTGCAGTTTGACATTGGCTTCAATCAAGGATTGTTCTAATTTTTCTGAATTGGTTTTTTCAATATCATAATTTTTTTACTTTCACTTAACATTTTTTCAGTTTATTCACTTCTACCTCTGTCTGTTTAGTCACTTCACTTGTAGATGTAGAATCAAAGTTTTTTATCCTTTTCTCTAATTCTTTGGTCTTACTCTCTTCTGCTTTCCTCTTGGCTTTTTCATTTGATATGTCTCCCTATAAATTTTCTATTTGAGTTTGTAACCTATTACGTAAATCACAAAGTCAAATAAAAATGAGCAATATGAATGGAATTAACATCACTGGATATATTCTCCTTTTGTTGTAACTCAATTACTAGAACCTGTGACCTATCTATATTACAACTCTGAGACAATATATTCAACAAGGCTACCAGGAAAATTAAAAAAATCATACCTTTTTCTCTCTCTTGCTTTAGCAATGATGTGTACACCACTTCATTGTTCTTTTTTGATACAATAATTTTGTCAAAATTTTTAATTCCAAAAAATTCACTTGGATGGAGTTCACCTCATAGTCAGAGCGTTGCATTTGGTCCTCTGGTTTATCTTGAACTTTGGGCACAATAATCATGTGAACCATTTTTTCAATTTTTGGGTCAAATGTAGTCAATACCCTGGTTGTTGCAGGCTCTGAAGTTGTAGTAGTCTCTATCTCTAGCACTTGCTTCTTGTGTCTTTTAGATATTTTTGTTTCCTTTTCAAACTCATCTTTGTAATCAGAATATGTGACACTTGACATAACTTTGAATGGTGAAGGAATAGTTGCAGTGTTGGCAGCATCTCTAATTAATTGAGGCTGATGATTAGCCATTCCTGTCCCAGTCACACTAATTATAGGAGGGGGGTGCCTTATGGAAATAATTGTTTTGATGTGGATGTGGAATCAAAACCTGTCATAATCTTTTGCTTCTTAGTCTTCACAAGGCCTTGTTCTCTAAGTTTGTCTATAGTATCATCTAATGTTATTGTTGACCTCTTCTAAGTTTTTTGTTGTGGCTCTTGCTGACCACTACTACTACTATTACCTATATCATCACCATATTTTCCACCAGTAGCACTAGAATGTCCACCATCTCCTTAAGGAAAAGAATGAGAAACATGCAGATCAGAAGACCCTTGTGGTACTACTAGTGATTGAATTTGACTCTGAGGGTTTAAAGATGGAATAAAACTAATCTCCTGATCTGTATGTGTATGCCCTTTGGCTTGTTCATCGCCTCCAATGTCGAGTCTAAGATCATTAGGTTTTCTAGCGTATACCTCTGGTACCATCAAAATGCCTTGTCCTGTGGGTCCCAAACCACCACCTTCATAACCTAATTTTTGGGCTATTGATGCACCTATAGTATGTTTCTTTTGTGGTCTCACTCATATGAGGTTTGAATGCATAGGCACTAAGATCTATGGGTTGGTCTTCATCCTCATCATCACTTTCAATATTAGTTGCTTCAGTGACAAATGCTCTATATCCCACAATTTGTTGAACTATTCATCTTCTGAGATTTCTTCGAAACCTATAGTAGGTTTTGGATCATCAAGATCCTTCCTCATAGACCAAAAGACACTAATTTTTGAGTGTGACCACTCTTCTTGTGTACAAGCATCTCTTAGAGTCTGTGGAATTTTTGTATACGTAGATTTTTTAGCAGCTCTTCTATAGAAATTGTTGTATCTCTTGTTTGCCAGTGCCACCTCTGCATCTCTATGTGTTTGTGGAATTAGATGCAATCCCATTATTTCTGATGACAATATTTCAAAAGAAATACCTCTTTGACCAATAGTTTCTTCCATGACTTTTCTGACCTTATCCCAAGAATTATTATTTCTCAACATTTCTAGTAGGGGTTTACTTTCATGTTGAATTCTAGTTGGAACATTCTTATTGGCCACAAGCCTTGTTTTAACCATGTCACATGGGTCATACTTCCAATGAGAGTCAACATTAAATTTAAAAAGTTGTAAAATTTCATGTGCCATAGTGAATGCTTTTCTCTCGAATGTGAACCCTCCAGATGAAAAAGGTAAGGAAGGAAATATGCTCTTCTTTTGCTGACTAAAAAAGTATAGTTGATCTATACTCTCCATATTTCGTATGTATTCCAATGCAAAAACCCTCTCTATCACATGTATTGGAAGTTTGTGGGGCTCTACTCCTGATCCATAAAATCTTAGGACAGTATATTCCTCCATGAAGTACTAGTCAACCAATTGTATTTCTTTTCCCAGTTGAATATAATTTCTACAAGACTCAGGAAATCTAGGCATTGGAGTATTTGTAATGGCTTGATACAATGGAGCCAAAAAGTAGTCCACAAAATGATTATAGTTCTTTTGATTATGATACATCTTTATCTTATGGGTCCAATCAAGTAGTCCATTATTATCTTGTTGAATTTGAAGCTTGTTGTCTTGAAATATCCCAGCAAACTGCACTAGAAATAAATAGCACAAGTAGGATGTGAACCTAAATATCTTTTTGTTGGAACTGGGAGTGGGAGCTTCACTTTGACTTCATTTAATCATTAAAAACTGATGATGCATGGATTCTGCAATGTGCTCAAGAAATATGTATTTAGCAAGTGGATTGCATTGATGGATATTGTATACCATTTCAAGGAGGCTTGCATCCACTTGACTATTATTATCCAATTCAAGGCAAAACACTAGCATGGAAATAGTATCCTAAACCCATGATTTAAAAATATCAATTTTATAAGGAGGCTTATGATTCTGATTGAGTAGGGTACTATCCAATGTTAGAGATTTGAGATTTTTTTTTTATCATTTTCACTAACTGCTTCATTATTACTAGTAAGTTTTTCTAGGTTTATGTGGACTTTTCCACATTCTTCAGCAGTAAAACCCAACAATTTGCCAAAATATTCTCCATTAATGGGAAGCATTACTTCCTAGTTATCTTTTATAACAATTGCTTTTCTATTTTCATCATAATTTTGGGCATAGACCATGATAAATTCAAGGCAAGGGAAAACCTTAGGGAACATCAGGCATCCCAATCCAACCACCCATGGTGCAGTCATCCCACTAATTGGTATTGGTTTTTTTGGGTTAGGTTGCACTTGATGTACCTTATTCTCCAATGAAAATCTAAGTGCTGAGGTAAGCCTTCCAAAGATTACAGGGTCATAAATATCATGGTATTCATCTGTAAAACCTAGGGTTTTAAGCAGTCTGACATAGTCTGTTTTATCTCTTTCTTTGGTATTCCTAATTTTTGGTCTGGAAGTGCTGGTAGATATGCTTGTAAACACTCAACCCTAAACCCCGGTCTTCAAGATTGAAAAAACCGAAATCTCAAGTACAATAGTAATAGCAATAGTAATAGGAATGAAGTATTTATGTATTTCACTTACCCAAAAAAGATGAATACAAAGACTGGCACTGAGTGACTCCGTGGCATCGCACAATTGATATTAATTTTTTTGGTGCACTGCAATCTCCTTGAGTCCTTGACCCTCTCGCTTCCAAATAGTATCAATTAAAATTTCTAAATGCTAAGTGCCAACTGTGAAGTAAAGCGAGTGAAACGCGTTACATTCTTTTATTAAAGTTATAAATTTTATTTTATTCTTGAGGAAGTTAATTTTTTTAAAAGTTATTCTATTCTATTCTTCACTTTTAGTACAAGTTTGTAGTTGTAGTTGTACTAAGTACTCCCACTTCAAATGGAATTTAAGGATGGCATGCAAGTCTACATAATTTAATACATGTACGTCAAGCGGTGGAATTGAAAACTATTGTATAATCTCAATTGTTTATCTTTGTAAATCTAATGGATCTTGATTGATTCCAGAGGTTTGAGTTTGCAAGTCTAGTGCTTTGGACTTTTGTTCTGGAATTCAACTACAACCGTCCATCTGCATCGAAACATTCATTGAATGGTGAAACATGGCGCTAAAGTCTGAAGCTCCCTTTATATGAAGTCGGGCCCACTTTGATGATATAATATAGGTTAGATATATTATTATAATATATTATATAATAATTAGAATTATATATATATTATATAATAATTATATTATATTATATATATATAATTATTCATATGTTGATCTTTGTAAATCTAATGACTCTAGATTGATTTCGGAGGTATGAGTTTGCAAGTCTAGCACTCTGGACATTTTGTTCCAGAATTCAACTACAACCATCCAATGATATATTAGATAATTATTAGATATATAATTATAAATATTATTATTATTATAGATAATTATATTAGATATATTATTATAATATATAATATATAATATCGACGGTGGTGTTTTAAGGTGCTCAACTAATAAAGATATAATGGTCCAACGCACTGTGCAGCTTTAAAGTGTTTGTCCTTCGTTCGAGGTTGTGATATGGCGCTGACATGTGATATTGAAAAGATCAAGGTCTAGTCTTGATCAAACGGTTGATATTAAAAGGATGTGACCATTCGCACTTTGGGGCATGCTGTGTTTAATTGAGAAGTAAATGAGGTGACGACATGAAATAAATGGATTTCATCCTCCATTTTGAAGTTCATTATGCACATTGCAAATGCAATTCTAAGCATACTGAAGACTTCTACAAATTGAAGCAGGTTTTGACTGAGTAGCTGGTGATTGCGACTTCAAAGTTCAAGTGCGGGGTGACTGCATAAACTGGTATGTTGAATCTTGATCGATAGGGATATCTTTGACCTACATAATTGCATTGAATGTTGAGGAAAACCAAATTGACTCCCCTCCCAAGTTGTTAGAGCTGTCAAGCCCTCACCCCATTTTTTCCTTGTAGCCTGTCCTACTCCTTTTGCCTGTAATCATGAGTCAGAGGTCCAGCCGTGGGGGTAAAATGAAGAGGGATTTATCCCAAGACCTTATAAACTAGCTCCTAATATCTTCTAAAAAATACAAACATGCCCAGGGTACCGGGGTATTAACAGATAGGTTTAATGATTTTCATAGTTACATCAAGGATGCAATCCTACCAATAGGAGGGTGGGAGCTATTTGAGTTTGGATACAACCATTGTGCCTTGGAAAAACCCATTTCACACATTTGGAATTTGGATTTAGAGAAATTAGTTGTCCCCAATGTATTTGTAAATGTGGACCTCATTCGAGAAATTAGCTAGAGGTACGATTCAAACACTCGAGTACTATCAAATTATGAGGGTAAGTAACTTTTCCATCTAAACAGAGAATTGATAATTGAAGTGTTTGGTCTAAACCCCCTAGCCCATGAAAAAATTATTGTTGAGGAGCTAAAGAAGGAATACAACATATATAGGAAGGCTTACAGAACATACAAGTTACCTCTTCACATGCCAAGAAGCCTAGGCAAGCATTTGAAAATATCTAACCATGAAACAAAACCTTTCAGCATTGACATGTTTGAAGACTACTTTGTGAAGACTTACTATGCCCTCTGTCAAGTTTTTGGGATCGATTATAATCCCCTGATACCAAATCATTTATTGCTCATGATTGTTGATATACAAGATAAATACTAATATAGAAGATTGGATTATGCTACATATCTGGTTGAACAAATCCATAGGGAATTGGTAGGATTCAAATAGAGAGATAATGCCCCCACCTTTTCTAGGTATTCCTTGTTATGCCATATTTTATTGCACTGTGGGAGAAGATTATGGGGCAGTGAATTGAAAATCCAACATCAGACCAAGGATGAAGAGCCTATGCAAATTCAGGGCAGAGTTCACTTATGGGACTCATTTTGCAGCAATGCAAATTACCTGGTGTTTGAGGAGTATTTTGCACAAAGGGTGCTAGGACTATTAGTACAAGAGAGGCCTAGACTCTCCAAGGAGATAATGGACTTGCTAAGGCCTTTGGAGAGAAAACTAGATGGTGTGATTGATCACAATTGGGGTGATTGGTTCCTTTACAGGAATGTAACTATAATTAGGGTTTATGGGGCAAATGTCAGACCCCACTTATTGCCCAAGAATGTGCCAAATAGGGTTGCATTTTTGGAGATTATGTGGTAGCTGAATGAATCTGATAAGTTTCACTTGAGAAATAGTAAAAAGGGGACTTTCCTTACTTCAACAATCACCTTCCCTAGTTTCTTTATTAGTGCTAAAGAAGGTTTGGAGGTCTTCTTGGAAAAATTGAAACAATACAGACTGCCCACAACAGACCATAGGAAGTATGACCTTGAGCACTTTATTGACAGTGTAAGGAGAGGGAAACATAGATCAAGGTTCCAGCATTGTTTCAATGAGCAGGAGGATTTCCTTAGAAATTGTGTTTCAGAGGCAAAGATTCAATTGAGAAGAGAAAATTGGGGTCTCATTCTCCTTGGAGAAAGGCAAAGGAAGTTGAACAACCCTACATATAATGGTGCCTTCAGTGAAATTGTTGATCCTATTCTTAGGATGCAAGTGATGTTGGAACATGTTGAGGAACTCAAGTTTGTAGCCAAAAGGAAGCTAGTGTCCCCTAAGAAGAAACAACTGCCTGAGGAAAATATTGAAGAACCTGCTCAATCTATGGTTAAGGAGGTTGCAGGAGAGGCATGGAGTTCACTTCCTCCCCCTGAACCAACTATTGAAAATCAACCTTTAGTTGATTACTCCTTGATAGAGGAGGTTGAGGAAAACCAAATTGACTTTGATGAGGTGCAATAGGTGTTAAGGTCACCTCTTAGGAATGAAATACATTTGCCAATGCCTCTCCCATCAAGAACTTTATTGAGCCTGCAAGAAAGCAGTGCGGTTGTAAAATATGTCATGGCATTAGCTTGCAAGGAATTTCTATCTAATGATGAATTCATTAAATCAAAGGAATTCAGAGCTTTACTTATGCAAAGGAAGTCTGAGATGTACCTAAAGAAGTTGAATGAGGAATAGGGTAAAGCTGAAAATGAAGATAAGGTGGAAATTGCTCATAGGGTTTTGAAGGAAGTTGACATGGATGTTAGTAGCATTACCCATGAGGAAGGAAGAAGGTTAGTAAAGGAAAGTGGTTTATTATTCTTGCCAGGATGGGACATGTTATAAGCTATTGCTATGGATACTATTAGAAGGCAAGATAAATTTGATGATGAAGAATTGATACATGAGCAAGCAAAAAAAATGTTTGGAGCAGGTTTTAATGCCAATCATGAGACTTTGGCTATTTGGGCTATGGCTCCATGTGATAATAAACCACAAGTGGTAAGGGATATAAATGCGCTCGTATGCCAGTTAATTGTAAGAAGATTAATTGACACCACTGCTTCTCAGTCTGCATTGTTCGTGGTAGCTATAGAAAAACTTAGTGAAGCCGCAACAAAGAAGCTACAAGAAGAACTAGACAAACAGAGGGAGGATTATGTAAAGCTATTACATGAGTACAACAAGATCAAATCACTTGTTTCTTCCACTAGAATTGAAGTCTTATCAACACCTTTTGTGTCTAGTCCAAAGAGTTCATCAGGATATGAAGGAGATTCTATTGGTGATACTGAATTACAAGAGAATTTGAGAAGGAGAAACAATTTGATTGACAAACTCAAAGAAGAGCACAAAAGTGAATAGGTAGCTTTGATTAAAAACTTCTTGGATCATCAAATGAGTAAAGTTTTGAATAAACTAGATGATGCATGGGGTTGTCTAAGTAATTTGGAAAAGGCAATTGAAAGCCACACTATCAATGAGTCAACCTTAAGGGATATCCTAGGTACTTGGATTCCCCATGTGCATGTGATGAATCATATTTATAATAGTACCAGCGTAGGTTATGATGTGCTAGATGGAGTTATTGGCACACATGAAGTTATAGGCCTTTTGAATGAAATCTCTGCTTTTCATGAATAACTTGATATAATGCTGAAGGATAGATTTAATAGCTTTAAGTCTCTTGAAAAGTATTCCTTGCTGCCAGTTTGTACTAAAAATGGCACTGAAAAGTCTCTATCAGATTGGAAAGTGCAATTTGGTAGCATAGTTCCTATCTCCATCAAATCAATCATCATTGGGAGCAAGATTGATCATGTGCAATGTAATGCTCAAATGGATAGTCTACTAAATTTAGAATATGGCTTGAGTAGTTTTATAAAAGAAACTAAAATATCATTAGACGCTAGGTACACAACTTATATGCAAAGAGTTGATAAAATTTTGAAGTACAACTGGCCAACAAAGGAGGAATATAATGTATGGGTGTAGAAGTATACGATGTAATCACCATCTATAATTTTATGTCTAGTCTATGTTTAGGAGCAATAAATTATAGATGATTTTGGTCTGTGCAGTGTGAGTAATTTTGTATGATGTATTCTCCCCAACTGAATTAAATGACATAATGAAAATTGTTTATGCATCAGAGCATATTATCAAGTTATCTCCATTTGTGTTTTTTGTAACCGACGATTGAGAATTAATACTATCAAGGATTTATAAATTATTATTTCTCTCATGATGAATCTTACTAGTAGTTTTAATTATTTCTGATAACTTATAACTTTTAGAGTCACTTAAATTAGGTTTAGAATAAGGTTTTAAATTTTAATCTAATTAGGGTTATGGTTATGTTTATACTTTATAAATCTCGTTAGCGTTACATTTAATGTTTTATTTATGTACCAAATAATAAATTATGATAAAATGCCACATGTCAGAAAAGTACCTTTGGTGGGACATTGGAATTCATTCTACAACCAAAGGTTTAAGGGACACATGGTGCCTTATGACACCGTTGCAGCTTTAAGTTTTTTGCTTAAAGCAAGGCTGCAATGAGGCAAATCCTTGTGACAAGACAATAGAGACTACCACATGTCAGAGGCTCGGAGGGGATAACTTATTCTAAACCTTATTAGCTTTATCATATATTATTTTATTATCTGATAAAAATGCAATATATGATAATAATTATAATAATTATATAATAAATATATGATAATAATAGATTCTAAAGGTCAGTTCCTTATTAAATGGCTTAATCTAACCTTGCCTAGAGAAAAGAGGTAGCAACAACTAAAATGAATGTTGAAAACAAAAGAAGCAATACACCAAGATTAAAATATATTATCCTTGAAGATTAAATTCAATAGTTAACAAAATAAAATGCACACATCAATAGCAATGTAGGGAGTAATTAATCATCCAAAAGTAATAACAAAAATATGATAGAAACACAATTCTACAACTTCATATGTTAATTGAATAATAACTAATAGAATAAAATAAACACATCAATAATAATGTAGAAAGTAATTAATCATCCAAAAATAATTATAATAATAGGATGGAAACACATTTTTTGATCGATAAACCACACCATGTGCAGGAAATTATATTAATACAAAAACATTTACATTCTGTTCAAGCCTAGAGGGCTCTTTGTAGATTAATACAAGAGCACTCAATTGTGCCAACAAACAAAAGCACTATATAGTGCCAAGGAAATTCCCAAAATTAGCCCTCTAATCTACCAGCCCAGGCTCCAAAAACACACATCAACAGAGAGGCTTCAGGCTACCATAGAAATCCCCAGTCCCTTGACTCCTCGAAAACTTGTCACCCTACCACCCCAGCGCGGCAATTACCAAAAAGGTGGCCCCGGGAGCTCGACCACTCCTACGGCCTATAGAATTCCCCCACACGCACAGTGGCTATGAAGTGATCAATTCATACTGGAGTCTCCTCTCTGTCCATTCCAATTGCCTGCCAAAGAAAGTCTCTCCCACAAGCCACCCAAAGCATGTGCCTTCCCAATTGTTGCTCATTCATGTTTAGCAGGAATGACTACCTAGCTACGCCCTCCTCATCCTCTTGCAACTTCTCCAGGTCTCTTGGCCACGGGTTCCCGACCCCCAATTCTGTAAAAACTGCCACATCTACATTGTCCAAAAGAATATCCAGAGTGAATACCTCTCATAGAATCACCAACGCATCCACCTTTGCCTCTCCCAGGTCAATCAAAGAAGCTAGAAAGCGTGAGTAAATGTCTGTATTTACCATGTATCTATCCTCTAAGACCAAGAAGTCTTTACCTAGGACCATCTTCACTGCCTCAAGGAAGAGTCTGTTCTGCTACTTACAAATGAGCATCAGTCTGCAATTTGTGATACAGCCCAGAAAGGTGACCTGGTGCTTATTGCAGTGGATCCTTATGGGATTATCCATCCTATATTTTGAGCAAGCCAGCCGAGTGCCATTTTGCTGGAGACCTCCAAGATTTAAAGGAAGTTCGTTAATGAACACAAACCTCAGGTGAAAGATGCATTTATTTGTTGTCTAGATTTGTGTACCGTCAATCTTCGGCTCGTGTGAGGATCATCCAACTCTCCCAATTCCTCATGCTGGCAGGGTTGTCAGAAGCTCTTGTAGGAGAGCCATTTAATGCCTGAGAAAATTATTTCGCAGCCCACCAAATGCAATCGATGGCTTCACTAATATTTAATGCCTGGGAAAAGTATTGCTGCTTCAATAATTATATAATAATTATTAATAATATATATTTATTATTATATTATATATTTGTTGCAAGTATGAGCAGTAAGTGTTGTCATTGATGTCAACACCTAAGGTCAGCATCTAAGGACATTATCTGGATAAGTTTGAGCAAGTGTTTGAGAAGTTAGTGCAATTGCATAACTGTTCTATCTCCTAGAACGATATAGTGTTTTGCTCCGCATATCCTGTAGATTGAATATATTTGTCTACGGTTTGAAAGTTATGTTAAGGGATATCTATAGTTACTATGTCTCAAGTTTGAGCCTTCGGTGTGAAGATTTGAGTGAGTTCTGTTCACCAAAGTAAAAACTATTTCTCTGAGTATTTAATGGTGACAAGGAGAATGTATTCTTCTCCGCATCTCTCCGCATTTAAGTTTTATAGCTTACGGTTCTAGAATTAAGTTTGGGATGAGCTTATGTGTCTTCAGTCGAAGTGGTTCATGATTTGGTGCTCCGCAAGCAATCTTTTCTTTGTGACGGTGGTTGACAATAATGTTTAAGTGTTTCGGATTGAAGAATCTTCTAGATAGAGCATTTGGAAGTCGTGTGGAAGTTCTTGATGATTGTAACGTGCTTGTGGATGTTTCTAGATTGTGTTCCTACTTTTTGAATGGTCCATAAAGTGTAATTTGGATCGTGGTTGAAGCGTGTTCCTAAAGGTCTTAGTGTTAACACTAGTTTTGGCTGGCCTGGTTATGCTTTGGAGTTTGTGAAGGCGTGTTGTTGCGTGAAAGATTGCATTTGAGTCCCTGCTAAGGTGTGGTATGGTCCGCATTCATTGTGTTTTGTCGTAGGAATGTTTAGGTCCAGACCTAATTTGAATATTGGTTAAGTTTGTTGTTTGTATCGACCTTGAAGATTGTTTCCAAGATTGCGAATGTATAAATATGAGTTAGATAATTGGAAATTGTGTGAAGTTATTGAGATAGATGAAATGGCTGCATGAGAAGCATCTTTTTTTGCAAGTGTGATCCGAATGGTATGATAATGAGCAGAAGGATATATTTTTGGTGCAAAGAGGTTGTGATAGATTCAATTGAGTTTGTGGTGGATCCTTGGTTGCTTTGAGATCCATTCTCATTGTAACTGTCTTCTTCTACTTCAGGCAGTGAGCCTTTTTCTTTGGTAGTGAGCCCCTTCTTTTTGTAGTGAGCATTTTGGGCAGTGAACCTTGTTGTAATTTTGATATATCAATTATATTGTGAGTTAATTCTCACCATGGGTTTTCCCTCATTGGGTTTTCCACATAAAAAATCTGGTGTCTCATGTGTGGATGTGTTTAAGTTTTTGATTTCATGCTTTCATGGTTAAATCATAATAACAGTGATTTAGTGATTAATGTGTTGATGCTTAGAAAGAAGTTAAGTTTTAGTTACAACTGATTCACCCCCCCTCTCAGTTGTCTTGTGCATTTCAACAATTGGTATCAGAGTGAGGGTTCCTTGAAAGAAAGCTTAACAACTTGAGGTAGATCCGGGATGGTGCACAAGAAGGATGCTTTGCAGTTTGATGGAACAGACTATGCTCTCTGGAAGGTACGAATGAAAAGTCATCTCATTTCTCTTGGTTATAGTGTTTGGAAGATGGTAGAAACAAATTATACTATTCCTCCAAATGGTCCATCATTTGAAGATGAAGTCAAACAGTATGATTAAATGGAAAATCTAGAGATGCTCTATTAAATGTTTTATCTAACACTGAGTTAGTGAAAGTTTTGGATCTGGAAACTGCTCATGAGATCTGGGACAAGTTGAAAAATTTATATGAAGGAGATGAATCTGTAAAGAATGCCAAATTACAGAACCTGAAGGTGAGGTATGAAGCTCTAAAGATGAGTGATGATGAGAACATAACAATCTACATGCAAAAAGTTGATGAAATTGTCAATGGAATCAAAGGTCTTGGAGGAACTATTGATGAGAATGAGGTCGTGCTAAAGATTCTTAGGTCATTGCCTAAATTCTATAGTCACAAGGTGTCTGCAATTGAAGAACTTATGAGTGTAAAGAAGATTACAAAGGATCAGCTGCTTGGAAAGTTTACTTCTTTTGAGATGAGAGAGTTCGGTGATGCTCTGCCAAAGATTGAGACTGCTTTCAAAGCTAGCACTTCAGAGAAGACTTCAAGATCTAAGAAGTATGCTGTGGAACCAGATGATGACCTTGATGAGATTGAAGCCAACTTTGTTGATAGAATGCAAAGAGGTACCGGTAAGTTCGAAGGCAAATTACCATTCAAATGCTTTACTTGTGGTAAGATTGGTCACTCTGTCTCTAGGTGTCTGGAGAGAATTGAGAAAGTCAAGAAGAAATTTGAAAGTAGATCTAGGATCATAAAGAAATGCTATTATGTTAGAGAGGATGATGGTGATGGTGTAACAGATGATGAGTCTAATGATACTAGTGGAAATGAATGCTTGTTTATTGCTATCAAGGAAGAACTTGTGTCTACTAATCCTGCTAGCTATGTGAAGGAAGAAAAACTAGTGGAAGAAAGTGCTTTGTTTGTCTGCCAGGTTGAGAAAGATAAGGAGGAATGGATTATTGACAGTGGATGTTCACATCACATGACCGGTGATAAAAGTAAGTTTGTAAGTTTGGAAAAGTATGATGGAGGACTGGTTAGGTTTGGAGATGATGCAGTTGGTAAGATTTGTGGAAGATGATCTATTTCTTTTGATGGAAATCACAATATAGATAATGTTCTATATGTGAAGGGTTTGAAGCATAATCTACTAAGTGTTGGTTAGATGTGTGACAAAGGATATGATCTAAGATTCAAGGATAATGGATGCAAGATCATGGAAAGCTTCGAAACAGTGATTGCAACTGGTAAAAAGACTAAAGGTAATGTGTATCACTTGAGAGGAAGTAATGATTTTTGTTTATTGGCTCAGACAGATGAGATTTGGTTGTGGCATAGAAGGATGTGTCATATTAATTTTGACAACTTGGTGAAGATAAGTTCAGTACAAGCTGTGAGAGATTTGCCTAAGCTTGTGAAGCCTGCTAATATTATTTGCAAGGAATGTCAATTGGGGAAACAACCAAGGACAAGTTTCAAGAGTAAAGAACAATTTTCTGCTAGATTGCTTGAGTTGGTGCATACAAATTTGTGTGGTCCAACAAGAACAAGAAGTTTGCAAGGAGACAAGTACTTTATGTTACATATTGATGATTATTCTAGAATGACTTGGGTCACTTTTTTAAAAAATAAATCAGAAGCCCTAGACAAATTCAAAGCTTTCAAGGCGATGGTTGTGTTGTGCCAAATCAAAAATTTTGCTTCATTAAGGCATTTTGTGAAAGTCTAGAAAATTTTTCGTCAAAAAAGTCAAATTTCTAAAAATAGAAAATTCTATTTTTAGAAAGTTTCTAAAAATAGACATCAAATTAGGTTTTTTGGGTTTCTTGAGATATAGATGCTGGCAAAAATTTCTAAAAATAGAATCTCTGATTCAGGTGTCGTGCCTGATTCTGATTGGTTGATTTTGCCTCACGATCAAGGTGGTCTAGACAAAATTTGCAAAAGGTCGTGTTTTCCCTACTGGGTCAATTCTACTTTTTCAGATGGTGAAGCACGAGCTCCGAAGCCATTAATGGAAGAGGTTCATTTGCCAGGGGTCAATTTCAAGTTTTCAGGGTTGTTCAGATAACGCAGAATTGTCAAACAGTCATCGATTGACGAAGGATGGAAAACAAAGCATGATGAATCCGGAAAGTGAAGAAACATTAAAAATCCTCGAAAATGGTTAAGTCTAGAAATCCCAGGTGCCCCTGAAGGCTAGGGGCACCCAACCTTGGCAAACTTAGATTTTTTTTCATGTTTTTCAGAAAATGTTAAAAATGCCTCCGTCGGTCAGTTTCTGGGTGAGGTAAAAGTAGTCATTTTGGTCAACAGGTCCTAAAACGCTGGGAATCATGTCAGATATACCTAGGCTATGCAGTCCATTCCTCATCCAGTGACAGTTGTCTGACAAATCATCAAAATTAGTAATAGAAAGTAGCTGCCGACATGGGAAACGAGGCAAACTGTAAACAAAAGTTGAAAATCATGAAAATGACTAAGGCACAGTTTCCCAAGTGCCCCTGGAGGCTGGGAGCGCCCATCATGCTCAGACTTAGATTTTTTTTACGTTTTTTGAGAAACGTCAAAAAGTCTTCGTTAGCTCGATTCCATGGGATCAAAATCAATCAAACTCAGTCAAAATGCCTGTAAAAGATGGAAATTCATCTCAGGTATGTTCAGGCTACTCAGATCACCTCCCATCCTGCTTCAGCAGCCAGCTAAATGACCAGAAATGAAGATTGAACAAGACCCGTGGCACGCAAAATAGAGAAAAGTTATAAAAGTTAAAAAAAATCCAAACTTTTTCTAAGGCATAAAATCTTGGGCGTCCCAGGAGGCTAGGGGTGCCTATACTCACCAGAATTAGAATATTTTTGCATTTTTTCGAAGAATGTGCAAATCCTCTTCCGTCAGCCCGGTCAGATTCGCAGCAAGCCAGTTTGGCTCAGTTTTTGAGGCAGGCAAAAGGTATAATCAGTTTAGTTTTCATCAGGCTTGCCTGATTGACTGATCATCAGTCTCAGTTTTGCTCTGGCAGGTGAGATTTGACAACCTAACTGGGTCCCACAGTCACTGGAACGCGCGTAGAAGACGAAAAATTGAAAAAGTTGAAAATTTCCAAAAAATGGCTAAGGCATTGAAACCCAAGCACTCTTGGAGGCTGGGGGCACTTGGGATCTCTAGTGTTAGATTTTTTTTATGACTTACTGATGTCATCTGTCAACCACTTCCAAATCTTCGTCCGTCGACAGTTTCCAGAAGTCAGAATTGTAGTCAAATGTTGTCAGATCATTAGTTTGAGGCTAGGGATCAAATCAGGATTGATGTAACTTCAAGATGCCATTATCAGTCAGCTTTTTCAGTCCAGCGATGATAGTTTGCAGTCTTGTTGAAGTCAGGGGTAGGCCATGGTGGAGTCAGAATGAGTGCAAAAGTTTCAAAACGAAGGAAAAATTGGCTAACACTTTTGCAATCTCGTGTGTTTGATGACATCATCAAAGAAGATTTATTTTAATCATCTCACACATGAAGGCATAGGCAGCTATAAAATAGGGATTCTTCCTATTCGAGTATATCTACTTAGATTTGTGCTTTTAAAAGATACTTTCTTCATGGATAAGTTTCAAGCTTTGTGCTTTCACAAAGAAAGCTATTTTTTTGCCCTAAAGTTCTATAAAGACAAGCTTTTGGCCTCCTTATTCATTACTTTTGTAGGTTGCATCTAGAAGAAAGAAAACATCTTTTTCTTCTCACGAAGATTTGAGAACCCAAACGGAGTGCTTTTTTAGCGTTCTTCATAATTTCGGGATTGGGAAGCACAAAGGCACGCTTTTTCGAGCTCCATTTTTCTAGGGGATCCTTTTTTAGAAACAAGGCCAGAGATTTTTCAGTTTTCATCAAAATGGGTCTATCTGGAATTTCATCCTCTTGAAGATTGAAAATTTTTACCTTTTCAGAAATCTACTTTTTTGCTACTTTTTCAGGAAATCCTTAGCTTCTTCAAAATCTGACGATCTAGGCTGCTTTAGAATGGGATTGTCTATAAAACCCATGTGCCAGCTTTTTGGCTAACATTCTACTTTTTAGAAGAAATCAACAAGCAATTTTCAGCCTTTTGTCCAAAATATTTCCAACATAGGCGTGTTCATAGTCATTCTTTAAGTTTTTCAATATGCAGTATTCTCCAATAGAGATCAAGCCTAAAACAGTGTTGGTTCATGATTACCTGAGAACTTTCGAGACAGATTTGCATAAGGTACTTCCAGTGTTCAATTTGCATCCTTTGGAAGATGCAGGAAACATCGCTATCAGGAATCTAATCACTCCGGGTTACTTGCAACAACTTCATTCCCCATCACGGTGCAAAGCATTGAATTCGTGATTGCTTGCACTAAGCATTACAGTTCAGTTACAAGAGAAATCCAATCAGCAGATGGACGTGTGCTCTGCAGCCTCAGGCCAAATGATATTGAGAAGTGTTTTTCAATACTAATATGGAAGGAGAACTTAGTCATTTCTATTGAAGAATGCAAGAGGGTGTGGCACAATGATAAAGAAAAGTATCAGAAAAAGATTGCTCAAAAGTGGTTAAAAGAAAACCAGAACATTTTGCCAAAGAACGTTGGACGTGGAGAGTTCAAAGAAGAACATGTAATAATGATTACTTTGCTGAGCCAAATCACAGGTCAAGCAGAAGCTAACAAATTTCAGCCTTCGATGTTTTACATCATGTCCCAGATTGTTGACAGAATAGAATACTATGATTGGGAAACACTAATCAGTGATAGTCTCCACCATCAGATAATTGATTTTCAAAAGGCCCATGAATTCCACATGATGTCATATCTCGTATATCTAATGGCCTTTCAGGGTCAATTTAGGGGTTTGAATATTGTTGGAACTCTAAGCATTCAACATATATATCACCATTTCCTACAGTTAGAGTTTTCTCAGGCTGAGTGACATTATAGGCGAGTAAATGATGCATTCCTTATGCATGTGGTGCGAGATCTGGATAATGAGATGCATATACAATTTTCAGCTGATGCCAGGTTGGCAATGGTAGAATGGGCTAATTGGTTTATCCAGTTTCCCACTTTCTCCTACATTAGAGTATATGGCTTCTCAGGAGAGCTAGCCATGCTACCAAGATATCCTACAGATGAGGTAGCATTTTTAAAATTTATGAGTCAAGTATATGAAGTTCATACATTTCTACGTAGCACGCGCAAGGCGACTTTTAGTATTCTGATTGGGATGGGTATTTACAGATGTAGATTTGGAGTAGATGCCAAAGTAATTGGTAGTGAATCATCCAAGTCTGGTCTTAAGTTTTTAGACAGGAGGACTTCATATGATCCTCGTGGTGTTTTTGCATCACACCTTGGTCAAAATTGTGTACATGCACCTGCAGTTAAAGATTTATGGGCTAATTGTGCAGATGAGTTTGAAGTGCGAAAACGTAGTTACAATAGGTTTACCCTTCAACAGTTGGCTGATATCATGTCAGAAGATATAGAGGGCTTGTCAGATGATGATGGTAAGGTTCTACTTCCCACATATTTCAGAGATCAGGTTGAGAAACAACCACTGTCACCAGTTAATTGGTCCGCCAAAGAGAACACCTCAATTAAGGAAAGGAGGAGCTAGGTTATCAAAAACAACATGATATTCTTGAATAATAAGAAGTGGAAAGAGCCATTCCAGTTGCAGAGCTGCTAGTAGTTCAACCATCAATACCTTCCACTTCCAAACCAAAACCAAGGGTTAAAGCTATGAGCATCCTTCTAGAAGGAACAAAGATGGCCAAGTTGAAGAGGAAAAAGGTTGAGTCTCCAGTCCATATTCAGCAGGAACAACCAACAGTTGCATCAGAAGTTCTCACTGAACCAGCACCGCATGTTGAAACATTGCCTTCAGTTCATGTTTCTCCACCTTTGTCACTGAGCTCTTCTCCCATTCATATAGATTCAGAGTCAGACTTGCCAGTTCAGAACACTGAGACACATATTGGTTCATCAGGAGTTGATGAAGTTAGAACTAATTTTCATAGAGAGGTTGACCCATCTTGGCTTGAGAACATCTTGGGTTGGAAAAGGAGAAAGCCTTCATATCAGTTGAATTTGATAGAGCTTAAAAACATCTACCAAGACACACCCAACAGGAAACGTAAGAAGCAAGTTCACATTGAAAAGAATGATGATGGAGAAATGATCCTTGAAACTGCAACACCACCAGAAGATAAGAATGTTAATGAAATTGAGGTTGATGACTTCAAGGTTGTCAAAGCTAATCTTGGTAGGAGTACCCGACACACAGATGTGAATCTCTTCGAGGTTGTAGCAGATAATCTGAAGGAGAGGGTGTTGAAAGACGAAGAAGATAAAGCAGCCCTCAAGGTTGAAAATAGGCAACTACGACAGTATATTTCTAATCTTTTTCACGGCACATCACAGGACGACTTACTGCTTCCTCAAATTCTGGAATCACCAGCCGATTAGCAGCAGCTGAGTTAGTTGGCCATTTATGGGAGGCACGTGAAGGATTGGGTGGAAGAATTTGTAACTAAAGGCAGAGTTGTGCTTTCACAGATCTATCAATTAAAGTACAACACTCATGATCTACGTCAAGGCATTTAGGGGTTACAACAGACTATGGCTGAAAATAGACCGGTGTTTGAGATCATAATCTCTGACTTGAAGATAGCATATAATTCCATTGATTCAATAGAAGATAAGAAGATTGTTTCTACTTGGAAACCACAATATCTTTTCACAGTAAAAACCTATGACAGTATAATCTCAGAGTTAGCGGAATGGAAAGAAAAAGTGGTAAATGTTCTCAAGTTCATGAGATCTTTTGTCTCTTAAATCTCGTGTTCATATGAGAAAGAAGATGGTACCCTGTATGATCACAGGGAAGTACAGACAAAATTCTAGACTCTCGTCCGCAATAATTTTAATGGTGATATTAGTGCCGACAAGATGGATTGTTTTGCTGCCATGATAAGTAAAGTTTGATAAAGCTATGGGCGAAGTTCATGAATTCTTTCAGATGGTTGCAGATGGTGAAGAAATGTTAGAAAACCAAAATATCATCTTAGAGAGTATCAGTGTTCCTGGCAAAGATGCGGTCACTAGCTTTTTAGAAGATATTATTTCCCAAAATATCAATGGATGATATCACCAATAAAGCAAGAATGTAGATGAGGATGTGTCTCAAAAGAAAGTAGCTTTAACTCGATGCTTTTTGTTTTAAAGCATTTTCTTTCATCCAAAGCTTATCCATCCTTAAAATAGTAAAAAGTCACTTTGTAATAGTTGGAGTTTTCTTTGCTTTAAAACAAATTGTTTTAAAGTAGTTGTTAGTTGTAATCTTTGTCTTAGAATAGAAATTAAGCTTGCGAGTTGGCAAGTTAGATAAAATCAAGGAGATTTTAGGGTTCCCTACTCCTTTGATTTATTATAAATAAGGGCAACCTTGCTCATTGTAAGTAATGGTAATTGTGATAGCAAAATTTGTTGTGCCTATTCTAGCCTACAGAAATTGTTATTCCAAGTGATTGTTCACTCTGTGTTATTTGTTTTCTAGTATTTGATCGCATATTGTATGCCTGCCTTTTGCTACAGTATTCATGTCCTAGAGTTGTAAGAACTTTATGATATTGGGAATAGAAATCTTATGCCTTCCATTTGCTTTGATTCTCTATCTCGTGATCATCTAGTTTTGTTGTCAGATGTGTGGCTTGCATAATCTTACTTTCAGTTTTCATCTTAAAGTACAATGAGTCTTCTGATGTGATTTGGAAGAAGTTATTTGAGCCTTTATGTTTAAACAAATCATTCTTTGTTAACTTTTGATCCCTACGCTCTAAATTTACTTAGGTGATCAAACTCATCATTTAGTTTAGGCCTAACTTTAGTTAGAAGTTAAAAAAGGAAAACCTCTGCTGCAGCGAATAGAGTTTTATAACCTTGTGCTCGCAACTGAGAAATAAAAAGATAGGCAAATTTATTTTATTTATCTTTTAAGAAAACATCAGCAAAAAGGGAACTTCCCCTCATAATAGAAGAGCAGTTTATTTGTGCATAGCTATCCGTTTCCAACTCGCATTCCAAAGGTGCAAATTGAAACGCCAATAGTTTTCTGGCGCCCACCATGGGGCACGAGGCATAAAACTTCAAGCAAGCTTAAGCTTATGTCATGGGAATGACTCTCTGGCGTCCTACTGCTCCTATTCAACAACCAAATCTTACACCACCTACTATTCAACCAAATCTTGTACGTGTGGAAGGAGAGCAAACATACATCATTAGTAGCCTAAGGAGTTTCATATTTGTGCAAAAGGAAAGTCCTGTTCAGTGGAGAAACGTGGCTACTATTCTTGACAAAGAAGAAAACAAAGCAGATCTTTTGGCTAGAAGACCTATATTACCATCTCCCGCGTGGTAGTAGATAATCCTGGCTCATAGGGTTTATACAATAAGGGGGAAAGACAGTACTACAGATCCTTTCTTCCAATATCTTGTTCCTACAGAAGTTGGAGAAGCATCCAACATAGTTCCTGAAGTCTAGTTAGTTCCTGAAGTTAAGTAGGAAGAACCTCAAGAGGAACCAGTAATCCAGCCTAGAGCAATGGGCGATGCAAATCATAACAATCATGATAATCTAAGGTGTCCAACCCCATTTGCTTGGGGTGATAACATTGGACCTTTGGCCCTACAAGCACATCATGAGTTACTAAAGGGATCAAGGAAGTACTTTCCCCGGTTCCATGGCGATGGGACTCCACATCCTAATGAACACATCTCTGCATTCACAACAACTTGTGCTATTTTTCATGTATCACATGAAGATGTTGTTATGTCTCTTTGTTGAGACTCTTGTAGGAAATGTTGCCGACTGGTTCAATCATCTAGAGCCAAGCATCATTAGAAATTAGGCAACTATGAGCGAGAAATTCTTGGCAAGGTTCAAGCCTACCGAAGTCGGTCACAGATTGTTTGCCCAACTCTCAAATTCAAAGATGGAAAACAATGAACCGATAAGGGAGTTCGTAGAAAGGTTTAATCACCTGGTTACATGCCTTTCTCATACACTCAATCCATCTCCACAAATTCTGTTGAGTAGTTTTATTAACACTCTTCCTTTTGAGATAGCCTTTTTCTTGAGATCGACTGATGAAACAGAATTATCCAGTGCACAAGAAAATGCCATCAAGTTAGAGGATAACATGATTACTTCTGGAAAGATGAAGACAGATTCAATCAAGCTGCTTGTTCAGATTTTTGCGGATCCATTGCTACAGAAGGTAGCAAATGAAGTGACTATTATGAAGAGACAGTTGCCTACTCAGGGGCAACTTGTGCAACAGCCGTATCAGTCACCATAGAAACAATACCAACTGCAGCAATAGTATCAACCACATCAACCATATCAGCCTAAGAGGAACAATTTCTAGCCTTTTAATAACTACAAGCCTAGGTTGCCAGCACCTCCACCAAGACAAGCAGTTGATGCTGCTCAAGATACAGTGTTTTGCTCCTTTCATGAAATCGATGCACATACTCGTACCACATGTCCTAAAAATTTAAGAATGAATCAGATTATGGGATATGCCGAGGCTGCACCCATTTCAAACATTGTCCCTTCCCCAAGTGCGAACATTGTCTTACCACAGACGAACAACTTCGATGGTGACTCTACTACGGGATACTTCCAGAAAGAATCCATTTTAATAAAGGAAGAACAAGAGGATCTTTGTCAATATTTTGTTGCAGTGAATCATGAAAATCTTTCTACACTTGTGTTTACACATGCTCAACATTTCAAAGCATAGAAAGAAGAAGAGGATAAGAAAAGATCAAAAGAAAAGGGGAAGGAAGTGGCTTCCACTTCCAATGTTAAGTCTCCACATGACAATGTCAAGGCTTCGCAAGATCCATCTTCGACGAATTTTGATATAGTAGATTCTATGATGAAGACAAAGGTGTAGATTTCCCAGCTAGAATATCTTCAGGATCATCTAGATCAGCTGGATAGAATTGTTAAGTATGTCAAGAAGGAGACTGTCATTCAACCTGCTTTGCTTGAATCCTCCGTTCTAGTAGAAGAGAAGCCCAATCCTTTCTATATCTCTCTGTATAGAGGAGGCTATAAATTGAGCAATTGTATCATTGATTCAGGAGCCTCAGACAATGTCATGCCTTTGCAGGTGATGAATGCATTAGGACTCTCTTGCACCAAGATGCATGACAAATGTTATTCGCTTGAGTCTAAGTCAATACCGTTGGTTGGACAATTGAAGGATGCTCAAGTATGGTTGGCAGCTTGCCCTGAGAAGAAAATAATGATGACTATCTTGGTAGTCGACATTCCATCCAGTTACTGGATGCTGCTAAGTAGAAACTTCTGCAAAGATCATGTAGGAGAGATACAATTGGATTGGTCATCTGTGACCATTCCTTTAAAGAAAGACAATTTCAAATTGGAGCTAGAAACCAAGTCTCGGTTCACGGTGGTGAAATCTCAAGACCCTCAAGCACAAGTGCTATATCAAGAAATGGGTCTTGGTACATATGTTATGCTGTCAGAAATAACCAAAGAGAATCAAGAGGTTGTCTGCATGGTTGGAAAATCAAAGGAGGAACCTGAAGAAATGCACGACTTACATACTTTCTTTGAAGAAGAAGTGCAACAATCTTCTCAAGAGCAAAAATACGAGGAAAAGATCAAATATGATGCAGAGAGCAATGGTGAATCCAATTTGTTCTTCTCATCTTTTGAAGGATGGTTTGAAGAACATGTGTCAGATACATTCAAAGGAGAAAAGACTGAAGAAGCATTGCAATTAGAGCAAGAACATGATCTTCTTCATTTTGAAGATGATCTATCACTAGAAGAATTTTTCAAACTAGAGATCATATGGAAAATTCATCGTTAGGTCTCAATTGTTTTCTACATCACTTGGAAAGTGATTCTTCAATAGAGGATATTGTAGATTTTCCTTTATAGTGTAGCCCATTTTCACCTTTGTCTTAGGAAGCTTTCATACACACAAGTGAAGAAGACGATGCTAAATTCATCTATGAACCTGTACAAGAAAGAGACTTCACCGATACTATACAACCAATACAAAATGCAACATATGAAGAGGTTTCTGGAGAGGAAAACTTCATGGAATATTCAATCTTGGTCACTAAAGAGAATTGTATTGAAAAGTCAAAAATTCTCGATAAATGTTTCGTGAGATATGCCATATGTGAATCGATCAAGAAGATGAAGAAGAAACATATAGCTTAGATGAATCCATCTTTGATTCCGCTTACCTATCAGAAGAAGAATGGTACATGATTGATGAAGATGAGATGCTACCAGATATCTGCATTGAAGAAGATTGCTCTATCTGAGGATGACGAGATTCAAAATAATGAATGGCAAAGCAAGCTGTCTTATCAAGAATACTTTGATAATGATCAAGAGCTCGAGCATTCAAACCTTGATGATTTATCAGATTTTGAGGATTGGATGGATGGAAACATGACCAATGAAGAAGAAGAGGTACCTGAAACACTAGAAAAATGGGTGACAACAGTTTTGGATCCGGTAAGCCAAGAATCAGTAATGAGGATTGTGTATGAGCAGCTTAGACCTTTTCCAAAAGATGATACATTGAATGAGTTCAAGGTTGCGTGTGTTCAAGATATAAATGAAAGTCAAGTTCTATATGTGGTGATTACCATTCCCACAAGTATACTTTGGCACTAAGACCTTACTCCATATCTTCAAAAAGAGGTTTTGTACCTTCATCTGTTACGGAGGTTGCTTACTTTAGAAGAAGATGCTCCACCTAATCTCTAGTGTATCAACTAGTTCCTCATGAACTTCTCATGGCCTGAATGTGAATACCCGCCTGAATCATGGCTCTTTGAGGAGATGTTGCAGAGAAAGAAAAGTTTTGTGTTGCCAAGACAATCTTCATAGCTAAGGAGAGATGGTTCTTATTTTTCTAAATCAGTTGATGGTTTTGTGTGACAGTTTTGTTCTTTTCATCCTTGCTCAAAAAAGAGCATTTGTGTGCACTTTTTGTTCTCGTAATGTGTTTCTCCTTTTCGTGATGTGATCGTTATGTCATAATGTATTTCCCTTTTCGTAATGTGACAATTGCGTTGTTTGTGTTTCTGGGAAGTTCCAACTCTTAGGTGATTTTAGGAAGTCTGGTCTTAGGTGATTTTTAGGGAAAAAGTCTTGTTCTAGGTGATTAGAAAAATGACCTAATTCTATTGCCCAATGGATAAGGCACTGGTCTAAGCTAGAAAGTCCAGAGATTCTCGGTCCTCCTATGCCACAAGTATTTGACATGGTCACCAGACAGAGCCAATTATTGTGCCAAATGAAAATTTTTGCTTCATTAAGGCATTTTGTGAAAGTGTAGAAATTTTTTTGTCAAAAAAGTCAAAAAAATCAAATTTCTAAAAATAGACGTCAAATTAGGTTTTCTGGATTTCTTGAGATACGGATGCTGGCAAAATTTTCTAAAAATAGAAAGTTTCTAAAAATTGAATCTCTGATTCAAGTGTCGTGTCTAATTCTGATTAGTTGATTTTGCCTCATGATCAAGGTGGTCCAGACGAAATCTGCAAAAGGTCGTGTTTTCCCTATTGGGTCAATTCTTCTTTTTCAGATGGTGAAGCATAAGCTCTAAATCCATTAATGGAGAAGGTTCATCTTCCAGGGGTCAATTTCAAGTTTTCAAGGTTGTTCAGTTAACGTAGAATTGTCAAACAGTCGTCGATTGACGAAGGACGAAAAATAGAGCATGATGAATCCAGAAAGTGAAGAAAAGTTAAAAATCCTCAAAAATGGTTAAGTCTAGAAATCCCAGGTGCCCCTGAAGGCTAGGAGCGTCCAACCTTGGCAGACTTAGATTTTTTTTCGTGTTTTTCAGAAAATGTTAAAAATGCCTCCGTCAGTCAATTTCTGGGTGAGGTAAAAACAATCATTTTGGTCAACAGGTCCTGAAAAGTTGGGAATCACATTAGATATACCCAGGCTATGCAATCCATTCCTCATCCAGTGACAGTTGTTTGACAAATCATCAAAATTAGAAATAGAAAGCAGCTGTCGGCATGAGAAATGAGGCAAACTGTAAACAAAAGTTGAAAATCATGAAAATGACTAAGGCACAATTTCCCAAGTGCCCGTGGAGGCTGGGGGGACCCATCATGCTCAGACTTAGAATTTTTTTTTACGTTTTTTAAGAAAACGTCAAAAAGTATTCGTTAGCCCGATTTATTCCACTTGACAAATGCTCGTATTTCTTCATTCTGAGAAATGCAAAGCAATAACATCCTGCATAGCCACACACAAATAAAATTTTCCATCATACTTATTACTATTCTACATCTGTGAACTGATAACTCTATCACACAGTTAAATTCAAAATCATGAATGAACACAAAATAAATACTTGATAACTTACTTTCTTTGTATAGTTGCCGTAATGAAAGCCATTATTTTGAACTTTTATAGTTTATTGATTCTTCTACTATTTGAAACTTAGTAATGCAATATAAGGTTGAAACAATAAACACTATCATATATACATGGCTTGTACTGCCGTGCCAAATGGGTAATAAATAACAAGCACTAATGAACTCAATTGGCATTAGCTAATCTAGCCAATTAAGTGCTTTCAATCAAATCAATCATACGACTCTAATTAATGATAGAGCAAATTATTCCACTTGTAAATTGTTCCACCATTTGATGAACAAATGAATAGTTGTAGTTTAATTCCGGAAGGTAGATCTCCATCACTACACATTGCCAACAAAATCCTCCAAAATCAACTAGGAGCTGTTAGATATTATTAGATCAATGGTTGAGATATATATAAAATATATAATATATTTATATTGATTATTGTATAAAGGTCAAGGTGGCAGCAGAGCGCAAACCCTCAAATGTCAAAATTTGGGTGTGTCAGTACTTTGACCCAAAATAAAACTTATGTCGTCGATTTGCGATCATCTGACGATAAAAAACTATCAGAATATTTTCCATTTATTGACATGCGCGGCGGAAGTGACATCTATCTTTTTGTAAGAAATAAGGAATGTCGTGAGAAGCACAATTGGACATTTTTCGAAAGGCAATTTATGCAACTCATTTATGAATCGTACAACAGTACATGCCGCTAGAATCAGTGAAATTTATGGAAACATTTTATTAGGTTTGCAATCTATTTTGATTTTTCCCTTTTTTGCATATGCCTTTATCCAAGGTTTGTGTTAGGGCACCTTGGGCTTGGATTAGGACTATGTAAATACTAAAAAATCCTATGTAGACTGTAAACTGAAACTCTTTTGTTTAATATAATATATTAATATGGGTTATCGATATAGATTACAATTGTTGTCAACATTTTAATTCTTTTGTCTTATTATCTATTATTTTTCGATAATAACATAATTCTGGAACTTTTAATATTTTATGGTTAGATCAATTCATTTATTCTGGAAGTATTATAATTCAAAATATATGTAAAAAATAATTTTAATCAAAATCATTCCTTGAATCCTTCAAAAAAGAGATTAACAATGTGTAATTAATGAAATTAACAAATTAGAATTACAATCATCTATCATTTTATTAAGTCAAAAAACTTAAACAACTGTTACAGAAAGATGACAACACAAAGATGACATCCCTTTATAATAAAGGTTACATGGCGAAAGAAGAAGCCCTCAACCCCTCGTTGGATAAATATTTCCAGTTGACAAAGAACTGAACACTATGTATTTGCCTCGTATTTTCCTTACAACACAATGAAGAAGAAACCTTCACTTGAGCTCTGGCTGCTAGACTGGGAATAATATGTGAATGAAATTGGGAACAAAGCTGGGGATTTCTTCCAAAGTTAAGAAGAAAGGCTAACATGGTGAAAGAAGAATCCTTCTACAGTATGGACTATCTGGAAGGAAGCTAGAAGAAGCATCATACTAAGCTGGCTACCAGAAAGATTAAACAATGGATTGGGAGAGAGACCATGGTCCACAATCCATCACTAGGCTATCAGAAAGATGCAACAATGGATTGGGAGAGAACACTAACCACAACCCATCAGATATATGCAAGACCAGCTAGCATACAATGTTTCCAGATGCATTAGCCTGAGCCAAGGCACTTTCCAATTGCACAGAAAGAATATTGATGCTAGAAGGCACTATTCTCCTTCCTCTGTATTTCCCACGTAGTTGGTTGTTATCTTTCCAAATCCTCCCATGTCATACATGGAGTTCCCATGACTCATTTTTTTTCATCTTACAAGAACTAGGTCCTTCAAGGTAAGGATAACAACCCAACTGTGTAACCATTCTAACCCCTTCCTCTACCAAAAAAGTCTACATTCTAACTGAATAATTCCCAAAATTAGCTAACAAGGAACAACAAAAAGTTGAAATTGATTGTCGAAAGCAACTTTCTCCATCCCTTTTTAGCCATGTCTGCTGGGAAATTGGGAATTCAAAAAACATTGTCTATCCATCAGTCTATCTTACTAACCCTACAAATAAATCTCTAGATGCCAAAATGTCACTTCATATCATGCTCTGAGAGTGTTTGGGCATCCACTTCAAGAAATCCTCGTATGGACTATCATCTTACTCATATGGACTTGACATTTCGCATCGAAAAGTACCTGGCTCCCTTTACAAAGAGTGAATTTTGCATCCACTTGATCACCTTGGGTGACTGATGTGACCACCAAAACGTCAGCCATCAGAGCAAATTGTTCCACTTGTAACTTGTTCCACCATTTGATGAACAAATGATGAACATTTGTAGTTCAATTCCGGAAGGTAGATCTCCAACACTACACATTGCCAACAAAATCC
Source organism: Cunninghamia lanceolata (assembly GCA_027924645.1). NCBI lineage: Eukaryota > Viridiplantae > Streptophyta > Pinopsida > Cupressales > Cupressaceae > Cunninghamia > Cunninghamia lanceolata. The sequence continues at coordinate 3,684,004 of BSBN01000231.1, read as the reverse complement.
TCTGGAATCAACATGAGCCGTTAGATATTATTAGATCAATGGTTGAGATATATATAAACCATATAATATATTTATATTGATTATTTTATAAAGGTGAAGGTGGCGATAGAGCGCAAGACCTCAACTGTGAAGATGGGCCTGTCTCTTAATTTTGTGATGTACATGAAACATCATGATGCAATCATGATGAGCCACATGGCATGCAACACAGTCCACTTGTCTCTATTCCAAAGACTTTATGTAGAAATTTGGGTGTGTCAGTACATTGGCCCGAAATAGAACTTGTGTCGTCGATCTGTGATCATCTAACGATAAAAAAACTATTAGAATATTTTCCATTTATTGACATACATGGTGGAAGTGACATCTATCCTTTCGTAATAAATAAGGAATGTCGTGAGAAGCATAATTGCACATTTATCATAAGGGAATTTACCCAACTCATTTATGAATCGTACAACAGTACATGCTGCCAAAACCAATGCAATTTATGGAAACATTTTATTAGGTTTGCAACCCTTGTAGATACCTTATTCTACGTTTTCACTATTGTACTTTGGAGGAGCTTTGGACTGCGTCTTCTACATGTGTTGAACACCAGCTTTTGCAACTAGGTTAGCTAATTGGTGCTCTTTCTTGCCCATTTCTTATAGTGATAAATTTGAATTCTTTAAGTCAACTAGGTGGGAAGAACAATTATTTTTCATGAGTCCAGACTGTTTGTTTACCCCAAATCTTCAGGAGATTTATTTGGCACCCTTAGTAGTTACAGAAGCTTTTGTTTACTGGTTTCTCAAACAAGTAAAGATGAAGCTTTTGTTTATTGAGAATGGTTTAGCTAAGGTGAAGGATACCGAGCTAAGACATATAGATTTGGACTTGGAGGTTTTCTGGGTTCGATTAGAGCAAAACCCCAAGTCACCTATAGCTGAGAAAATCCTAACAAGTTGGTTAGCTCGTGTTGGGGGTTTCCCACCTGTTGTGCCATGTCCAAACCTTGTTGTTGCATGTGCAAAGAACTATTATCCTAATATTAAGGTCTGGTCATCCTTTGTTTTGGAAAAGACCGAGAGGTGACTTAAGGGGAAATTTTGAGAGCACGTCGATTCTTCTTCTGTGCATAAAGAATCGGGAACAAGAGAGCAATGAATTTCCCAGGCCTTCAAAATTCAAAAAACTTCATCTGGTGTGGACAACTCATCACAGAGTTGGTTCACAATCTGGTAGTGGCAGGGATGGAGAGCAACCTGAAGATAATAGGAAACTAAAAGGTGCATGTGAATAGGATGGTCAACCTACATTCATGAAACCACGAATAAAGAAGTTGGATGCTTTACAATAACTGCAGGCAGATCACATGACTTTGTCTATGTCTCCTTTACCTAGCAATGATTCTTCCATTTTTCAATAGATTGCTGATGATAGTACTTTTCGTTCCTTGTTTGAGATTCCAACCTCCCCTGTATCAAATTAAATTCCTGTGCAAGATACTCCTAATCAGCCAGACAGAGTTGTCATAGGTGCAAGTGAGAGTGGTACAATTTTGTCTTCCCCTTCCTAGCTAAAGAAAGTTGTTGAGAAAAAGAGGAGACATGCCCTAATGACAAACATTAACATTGACATTCTAGCTAAATTGTTGCAGACTACACCTAAGCCTAAGAAGGCTAAGAGGATGTCTTTTATGGTAACGGATTCTTCCTTAGGGCATATAATTTTGGAGATTGCAGACCCCGTTGGGGATAAAAATGAAAATGAAGTCACAGAAGAGGATTTTAATATGACCAAAATTGACATGGGTCCTCCTACCATGGAAGGTGATATATATCATGCATAATTCTCTGTAGGCATGCTATCAAAGAAAGTTAAAGTTGAGCAATAGGAGAATGCAAAGATGCAAGCCCAGGTGAATTCTTCGACATCTTTCATTCAATCTATTTTGAATATTACTTCTCAATCCTTCGATGCAACTCTGAGTGTTTTTGTTGATGGAATGGATCCTAGCATGTTGTTGGAGTAGGTGTGTTGTACACCTTGCATAACATTGGTATTATTTTATTATGTAAAATAAATATTTATTTGTGGTGCATCATGTGATGTGTTTAGCCACATTAGATATTTATTTGGATGTCACTTGTAATCGTTGTATGTAACATTGGGTTAATTACTTTATTTGTAATTATTTGATTATTTGGGAAAACTTAGTACCAATAATCGAATGTGGGGTCAATGGTTTTGTAGACACACGGTTTTGGGAAAATGGTATTACAATACCACATGTTGTATTTGTGTGAGCTTATGTCTATAAAAGCAAACACAAGGGTAGTTGTAGAAAAAAGAGTTAGCCATTTGGTTTGTTGGCTGGGTTTGTAGCTTCTCTTGTAGGTTGCATGTGTGAGGGTTTGAAGAATGGCATGGGATGTGTGGTTACATGCTTGTTCACATGAATTACAGGTAGAGAGAGCTTGATGTTTTAGAGGTTATCTCTGAATATGTATTGTTGTTATTTGTTGAATAATATATGAGAGATGCATGCTTTTGGAAGCTAGGTTTTTCCCTCTATGAGGGTTTTCCCAAGATATATCTTGTGTCACCATTTATGGTATGATTGTCTATTTCTTTTGCATGTAGATTTCTGGTTTATTGCACATTGAATCTCTTATTGGGTTATGAGGAATTAGTCTATATGGCTGCATATTTCCAATAGTTGGTATCAAAGCTTGGTTGACATGATTTGGGACGAAATCCCTGTTTTATAACCCTAGCTATGAGTGAATTTTTTGTGTATTGGAATCCATGGCTTTGAATGGAAGGAATGAAGGCATTTTCATGGTTACAAGGTTGTTTGCAGACTTGGGTTGTTGTAGATCTAGGGTTTCATAGTGTAAAGAAGATTAAAGGATCAACAAACTACTAATCAAACATGTAGAGTAAATAAATAAATGAAAAGAGAAATATACCAGCATGCACCAATGGAGACCAAGATTGTGAAGGGGGAAAAGCAAAGAAAAACCCCCTATGTTATGCAAGTGGCAAGGAAGCTTGAAAAAAATTACAGAGAGATTAGAGAAGCTTCTCAATGAGAAAAAATTATAGAGAGATTAGAGAAGCTTCTCAATGAGAGAAAAGAGAAGCTTCTCAATGAGAGAAATGAGAAGAGATGAAGAAGAAGAATAGAGGAAGATATCCGTGAAGAGGAATACATCAAAGAGAGGAGGAGACACCTCTTAAATAGAGGTGAATAATGGAGTTATCCATAACTCCCATATGCCATCTTGCATAAGGTGTGTGCCACATGTTTTCTCTTAAGGAGGAATCTACAGAAATAGATTATTCCTACAGGAGGAATAAAAGAGGTGGATTATCCGACAAGTGTGAGGATAATACACCAAATAATAAATTACAAATAAAATATAATCTTCACTAAGTAAAGATTAATTTCTAACACCCCCCCTTAAGCTTTACTTGGGGAGATTTACAATAAATCCATCAAAGGATGATTACAACATGTTACATGAATGGCATAAAAGCCTTTACAATGAATAAGAATATAGAATTTGAGAAAGAAGCTTGAAGAAGAGTGAAGAATCTGATTTGAGATAGAGGCAAGTCTTCAAGTAGTCTTCATAATAATTGTATAGATGCCTTTGTAAAGCAAAGTGCGTGTATAGATGCCCTTGAACAATCTAAATAGAGAGCTCCTTTAGAGCCAAGAGAAGTGGACTGATGATTCTTGTGCTTCCAAGATAGATGTTGAACCTGGTTCATCAAAGAAACCATAACCACAAATAGATTTCCCATCATTGGGATCATCTCCTAAACTTGAATTAGTATATTCATAGAAAGAGATAGAAATTGCTTATTGCATAATAAAATTGTCGATCAAATGAATCCAAATTTAAGTCATAAAGCTAATAAGACAAAATTAGCATAGCTAATTCCATATAGATAAAATAACCTTAAGTCTTGAGTAAGAGTGCTAGTAAAAATTGTAACACAAATCATGGCTTATAGCCCAAATTTTAAAATGCCAATATATAGGCATAGCAAGATAAGGTCTAGGTTGCTTCTCACTAAATCATTTATTGAATTGTAAAGGGAACTTATATCAAGTTTAATAATAATGGACTTTGAAAATTAGTCCTAAGATCATAGTGCCATCATTTGAAGATTCAATATTACGGACTTTGAAAAACAGTCCTATAGATGGTTATAAAACCCATAGTGCCTTCATAAAAAATTTTAATATCAAAGGACTTTGAAAATAGCCCTATAAATGGTATAACAACTATAATGTCTTTATCAAATTTTAAGAACTTGATTCCCAACGATCAGTTCATCATAAAAATGTAAGTGCATACCATCAAAGTGGATGGAAATTTTTTCCATGGGACCCAAAAAACACTCCAATGAGACTTAAAGGGCTCTCTATGCAACATTACTGCAAATGCGTCTTACACATAAAATATTTAAAGGCTTTAGTGCTCTTAATGAGCTTTTAATTTCTCAAAAATTATAACAAATAAATGAGGCACAATAAAATATTAGATTCCCTTTATCAAAACAACATAATTGTAGTTGAGAATAAAACTCTAGACTTATTTTAAATATTGTATGAGATCAAGACTTAGGTAGAGAAAAGCAGAATGATAAATTACCACAAACTGTGATAGAATGAGCTTGGAGATATTAAGGGGCACAAATGAAGCCACCTTAACAAATAAAATTAAAAAATTGAGATTTAAAAAAAATAGGATAAGTAGAATATTCCAAAGTGATATTCATGCATTGGCCACTACATGAATATCCCTAAATATAATTGAATGAACAAGTACAAAATTATTGGGTTGATCAAGTCCAATAATAAAGTACATGTGTAAAAAAAAACATAGGGAATTTTTTTTGAAAAATGAAACATATTTAGGTCTCCATTGAGCATTTCAAATATTGTGACTAAGAATTAATTGATAAAAAATTATCATGACATAAGGATTCTCAAATTTCATCTATTTATTTAAATAGATTAATGCATAGCAATAATATTAAGTATTTAAAATATATTACGTATTTAAACATTGCCTAATTAGATAAATAAAAGGCAATTTTTTTTTGTAAAATTAGCTTATTACAAATAATAGAGGCAATTTTTTTTTTTAAATGTCTCCATTGAATAACTTTAAAAGACAATTTTCTTTTTTTAGAAAAATGTCATATACTAGAGACAAAAAAAATTCATTTATAAAAATGCCTCATTAAAAGGAAATTTTTTTATTAAAAAAATGCCTGAATAAAAATAAAAGACAATACTTTAAAATATGCCCAAATAAATAAAAGGTAAAAAATTTAAAGACAAAGGCCTCATAAAAAAAGCAAAAAGTTGCCTAATTAAAATACATTTTAAATATACCCGAATTTTTTTAAAAAATTGCCTAATTTACATAATAAAAGGCAAATTTTTTAAGAAATGCCTATTTAAAATATTCTTGAAAAAATGTCTAAATAAATGAAAGGCAATATATTTTTATTTAAAGATGCCAAAAAATGAATTTTAAACATGCCTTATGAAAAAGACATTTAAAAAAATTATTTTTAAGAAAAATGTCTAATTAAAAAAAGACAAATTAAAAAAATGCCTTATAACATAATGAAAAGGCAAAAACAAATATATTTAAAAAAACAAATGCCTTATTATATAAAGAAAAGGCAATATTAAAAATTAGAAACTTTATATAATAAAGCTTAGATTAGAAACTTTATATAAAAAAAATATTGAAATATTGCTCTCATAAGGCAAATAATTGATATATTTCCCTCATAAGGCAATTTTTTTTGAAAAAACACTTATTTAAAAAACATATGATGATTTAAATAAAAAGATTAAAAAATATTAATAAATTTAATGAATTTAAATATATAATTGAAAGACCTTTTTTAAATTGGAAAAAAATCTTTTTTAAGAAAACTTTTAAAATATATAATAAAAAAATATATTAAAAAAGTTTCTAAACATATAATTATTAAAAAAAAAAAGTTTAAAAACCACATGAAGAAGAGTAAAGAAAGTTATTACTAAAAGTTAAAAAGGAAACTTTTTTGTTTAAATATGAAGAAGAAAAGAATAGGGTTTGATTTTTTTAATGTGCAGATAAGGTTAAAAAAAACTTGGAATGTTTTTGTGTTGGGAGGTTTGCGTTCAGATTTTAATTTATATTAAAAAGATTTATATTTATATTTTTTGTTAAACTTTGTAGATTAAAAAAAACTATAGAATTTTTTTTAAAAGGATTGTAGCATGTAAATAATTTTTTAAAAATTTTTACAAACTATATCAATTTTTTTTGTAAAAAAATTTAGAAATGCTACATAAATTTTTTTTTTCAAAAGAGAGGAATTTTTAAAAAAAAAAAACTAGGTTTTGATTTGCATGCAAAAAAAAAAAAAAATATCTGTGCAAAGAGTTTCTTCTCTTCTCTCAGGTCTGCAAAAGGTCTCCAAGGTGTATCAGCACACAGAAAATGGTAGAACCTTCAACAATACTCACACAGAGAGATTAGTAGTGCTGCTCTGATACCATGTAAAGAAGATTAAAGGATCAACAAACTGCTAATCAAACATGTAGAGTAAATAAATAAATGAAAAGAGAAATATACCAGCATGCACCAATGGAGACCAAGATTGTGAAGGGGGGAAAATAAAGAAAACCCCCCTGTGTTATACAAGTGGCAAGGAAACTTGAAAAAGATTACAGAGAGATTAGAGAAGCTTCTCAATGAGAGAAATGAGAAGAGATGAAGAAGAAGAAGAATAGAGGAAGATATCCATGAAGAGGAATACATCAAAGAGAGGAGGAGACACCTCTTAAATAGAGGTGAATAATGGAGTTATCCATAACTCCCATATGCCATCTTGCATAAGGTGTGTGTCACATGTTTCCTCTTAAGGAGGAATCTACAGAAATAGATTATTCCTGCAGGAGGAATAAAAGAGGTGGATTATTCGACAAGTGTGGGGATAATACACCAAATAATAAATTACAAATAAAATATAATCTTCACTAAGTAAAGATTAATTTCTAACACATGGACATTTGGCATGAGGGTTTTTGACTTGGGCTCTTTGTATGAGGATTTCAGGGGGTGAGCTTTTGATGGAGGCCTTTTAGGCAAAAAAAGACCCCATGGTTGAGTCTAGAAGGTGTGAAAACCTATTTTTTCATATAAAATTCAACTATATTCGGTGACAGGAAAAAGTTCGTCATTTTTTATGCCCTAGAGGAATCTGTAGGGAATCTTTCGACAGTACAGTCGTCTGACGCGCAACTTGTGCAATCATAGGTATGGTCCGTACTAATTTTTTAATTAAAAAAATTTCTCCTGTCTGCAAAAGTTTTTATTTTTAAAAAAAATTAATGTTTTTGGGAGGATTCGTACCCCCCTGCGCAAGCGGTAGCTCCTGCCGCATGGCTTGCACAGGTCGTACGGCCTGGTAGGCCGACGATAGGAGACCGGTGCCATGCTTGCCAGCGAGGAACACTGGGCCAACAGGCTTAGTCCACTGGATCCTAGCCCCCCGATCCAGTGGGGCAGGGCCCAGCCACCCCTGTGGGGGGTTTAAAAACTTTTTAAAACTTTATTAAAATTTTTAAATATCAAAACTTTTTCAAACCCTCAAAAATTAAACCACAGTAAACTTTTTTCACATCTGCCACTGCTCTGCCACCTATGCACCACCAAGGTGCTTCCCAGGCCCCACCGGCGGGCCTTTGGCCAGCCACCACAAAGCCACCAAGGACTGGTTTTTTAAGCCTAGGAGGGTAGATTTTTCCAAGGGGCATAACATTTTCCCACGATGTCAGAATTTTGACTTCTTATAGTCGACGAAAATCTATTTCCGCGTACTTCGCTGTGATATCAAAGATTTTTCCAGATTTTTCCACTTTGATGAGTTTTTTCTAGTTGGAATCCAGATGTTGCTTTTGAGCTTTGATTGGGCATAACAGGTGCATATGGAGTCAGATTTCAGACTTCTTATAGGCATTGGAAAGGTATTTTTGAGCACTATGTAGTGAAGTAGGTTTGGAGATGATATTATGAGGTTTGTTCATATTATATCAGTTTGAGCTACTTTTGATTCCTTTAACTTTTGGTGATTTTGTGAGTTGATGGCAAATCGAATCTGGGATGATTTGGTGTTTGAGTCATTGTAGACTTACATGTTTATCTCTGATTATCCTTGGTTGACAACATTATATATGTATTATTGAGTTTGCATGTTGCATTGTGAGATCTACAGGTTGTGCAGTGTTGTAGGTTGTCTATGCTTGCATGTTGCATTTATGACTTGGATGTGGGTTGTCTATGCCCATAGATGTTTCAGTGTTGATGCAAAATCTGATTTGTGGCTTGAGTTAGTCACATGTCGCATTGGTTTTGCTGTCATATGAGATATAGGGAGATGATATTATCTGATACAGTCATGATATGGGACCTATGTTTGTTGACTATATGATACAGTTGTGTGAGACTTGATGGGAGTTTGGTGTAGGTACATTGGGTGGTGATCATGGTGTCATGGATGTTCCTTGTTTGGTTGGGACTTTGGCATGACATTATTATTTTACAAGTGTAGTTTTGGTGGTGGTGGATTGATGTTTGGTTTACAAGTTTTGTTCATCTTCTTGGTTTTGGAGATTATGGTTTACTCGACTTTTTGGGAGCTATGTCATTTACAGTGGATTATGTGATTATGTTGGGGCCATGGATCATCTTCATGTAGGAGATGGTTATCACGATGTCATAGATAGCTTGGTTACATGTTTGAATGGGAGCTTTTAACAGTGATGGGTTTGACGGTTTGATGTTTATGTTGTTTCCATGTATAGCTCAGTATCACACTTCAGTAGGAGCTTTGGCAAGATATGGTTATCTTCATGTGATTTGGAGATGTTGACATCTTGGTACCATGGAGGAATCTTGGAGTCTTTGGTTGAGGTGTTGGTTATGGTTTGTCAGTTTTGACAGGTGATCCTTGCTTACAGGATGGTTGGTATTGTGTCATGGTTTACTCTTGATACCGGTTTAGAGTGTTGGCATGATACAAGTTCTCTTCAGACAGGATGTGTGCATTAGTGCATGTGATCTTCCTTTGATGATATGATTTCATCATGATGTCATGATATGTTCCTTGGTTATGCATATGTGCAGTGGGAGCTTTGACTATGATTTTGTTGGTTGTCTTGGTATTGGGTACATTGGTCATGTGCTTGGGAGCTTCATTATGGTGTAGTTTTGCACTTGGAGTTTAGCATGGATTGATATTGGAGGTACTCATGGATACTTGGAGACTTAGGTGAGGCTTGAGTTCTCTTGGATTAGAGATATGTGTTGAGATGGTTACTCTTTGATGAGGATTTTAGCGGCAAGACCGAGGAGCCTACACCTTGGTTGGACGTGAGTCCAACATGGACATGTTAAGGTGATTGTTCTTGGAGAGAGCCTACGAGGCTTGGTGCATCCTGGAGGAGCAATCTCATCCCTACTCTTGGTCCACTCAGCGGTGAATGATTTGATAGGTATGCCCACCTGATTTTCAAATGCATTCTTCATTTGTGTCTTATCTTCTCATGCTTGAGTCTTGAGCTATGGATTATGGTTGTGAGGACTTGTTTGAGGAGTAGATGCATGGATATGATTAGTTATCTCATTATATTTGATCCTGAGTTGTTATGAGATCATTGTGTGTAATGGAGATGGTTAGTGGCTTTGGGCTTATTCTTGTTGTTGGGATGGTTATGAGTTTGATCTACCTTTTGGTTTGAGAGGCTTGCATCTTGTTATTGGATGTTGAGGAGGCTTCTTTTTTTGGGTTGTAAAGGAGATCATAATTTTCACAGTTATAGCACATTACTGTGGATAGAAGGACATGGTTATGATTTGCAAGTTTTCTCTTGATTGGTCTTATCTTTCTTCCTAGATATTTATGTTCACATAACATTGGAGTTGAGATGTGTATGGAGCTTTTGAGTTTCTTTGACTTCTTTCTCTTATGATGTGGAGGATTTGGGAGAGATATGGAATTGAGGAGAGTTATGTTATAGTTGTTTAGTTTGCATATTTTGCATATCTATGTGTGTTCTTTGACACTATGTGATAGAGGATTCAACCACATCTTCTATGTGTGTGCTATTAGTGGATCTTTGGATGCCTTGATCTATTTTCAGATTTGACATTTAATCATGTGCATTTGGGAGTTTTAGGATGTATATGATTCCTTTGTTGGATGTTCTCATTATGTTGCGGTATGGAGGGTCTTGAGGTTTTTTATCACATGCTTTGTGTTGTTACCTTGGAGGACTTCTCTATGTAGGATTGAGTATATATAGGGACTTGTTATCATTGTGATTTGAGTTGGATATGTTGATGGCTTAAGGTCTACTTGTTATCATTTGTATACCTTGGTTTGGAGGTATGGTTAGTTGATGCATTAGCAACTAGATGTGGTTGCTATTTCAACTATGATTGATTCTTGTCAGCTACTCGAGTCTATTTGTCACCATTGGATTTGGTGCTTGTGTTTAGATATCAGTTGATGTAGGTTTCTTGTTTCTATGTGACAGTTTAGTGTGGCATCTCTTTGGAGGATCTTATTCTTCATTGCTGGCTAGATGGAGGATAAGGGGATTTTTATTTGAGATGGTGGACACCTTGATTATTGTTGTAGGTATCTTGGAGCACATGGATTGTTACATGGTACATGTTGGGCACACATGATGGTTTCCCTTGATGTTTTGAGTTTACATGTTGATCCCTTATGCAATGTATACAACAAGTGGGAGAATGTTGGAGTAGGTGTCTTGTACACCTTGCATAACATTGGTATTATTTTATTATGTAAAATAAATATTTATTTGTGATGCATCATGTGATGTGTTTAGCCACATTAGATATTTATTTAGATGCCACTTGTAATCGTTGTATGTAACATTGGGTTAATTACTTTATTTGTAATTATTTGATTATTTGGGAAATCTTAGTACCAATAATCAAATGTGGGGTCAATGGTTTTGTAGACACATGGTTTTGGGAAAATGGTATTACAACACTACATGTTGTATTTGTGTGAGCTTATGTCTATAAAAGTAAACACAAAGGTAGTTGTAGAAAAAAGAGTTAGCCATTTGGCTTGTTGGCTGGGTTTGTAGCTTCTCTTGCAGGTTGCATGTGTGAGGGTTGCATGGCATGGGATGTGTGGTTACATGCTTGTTCACATGGATTGCAGGTAGAGAGAGACTGATGTTTCAAAGGTTATCTCTGCATATGTATTGATGTTATTTGTTGAATAATACATGAGAGATGAATGCTTTTGGAGGCTGGGTTTTTTCCTCTATGAGGGTTTTCCCAGAATATATCTTGTGTCACCATTGATGGTATGATTGTCTATTTCTTTTGCATGTGGATTTCTGGTTTATTGCACATTAAATCTTGTATTGGGTTTTGATGAATTAGTCTATATGGCTACATATTTCCAATACATGTTGCAAAAAATCATGAGATATCAAACTCTAGGTAAGGCCACTGAGCAATGGGTAGAGCAAGTCACCATTGATGGTTTTTTGTACATCAAGAAGGTCATGAAACTATATGCCCCCACTTATAATAAAAGGAAATGGTTAGTTGTAGAGTTACGAAATGTAAAGAGGGAAGACAGTAATTTGCTAACAGTGTCTACAGAGATAAAAGATATGATGGAAATTGATACAAATATTCTTGTAGCTGAGAAAAATTTTAATGATCCAAATGAGAATGATTTTGTGTCTTGGCTAGATGCACTAGAGTAGAAGAGATCTGTGCTAAGGATTTTAGTGGAGAAATAAGAAGAATTTTGACTCAATATTACACTGATATGGTTGATCTTAAAAACAATTGTACCATCTTAGATGTAGAGATTTCAGATGAAAGTGGAGAGAACTTGCTTGATGTCAAGGAAGTAAAGAAAAAATTTAAGAAGATGCTTATTGAAGAGCTTGTTGTTGCTGACAAGTTAATGGTGAATCACTAGGGAAGCTTGGACATATAGCAATGTATCTCATAGCTTTTAGGCATGAAATTGATGATGTCTATAAGAGACTAACAGATGCAGACAGAATGATAAATAAGTGAAAACTTCAGGAAAACACTACCTATAGACCAAGTGCCAAGATTTTAACTCTCATCATTAATAGGTACAAGAGTTACAAGGCAAAACTGAGAGCATCAGCATAGGTGGACTCGACTACTGCTGGTGAACATGACAAGGAAAGCAAAGCGACTCGGGATGAAGACCAAACTGCTGCCACGTGTTGGCATTTCTTATTTTTATGTTATTTCTTTAAACATGCTCTGGATACTCTTGTGGCAAAAGACTTATTATTATTTTATGTTTTAATCAGTTGTCCCCAAGAAGCTGTTATTATTTCAAAGACAGTTATTTTATGACAAGGCTTTATATACTAAGTTTGTTGATGCATTTAGGATCTTTTGGCAAACTTTGTGTTGTTGATAGGTCAATTTTGTGTTACTCTATATTTCAGTTATTTTTAATATACGAATGGAAGCTTGAGGAGTTGATTTCTGAAGTTGTAAACTTTGTGTTATGGTGGATGAATCTGTATTCTTCTTATATATCGTTTTGAATTTTCTTTTATTAAATTATTATCTATTAATTTTCGTTAATCTAAATCGCTCCTTCATTGACACTAGTCTCTATTCCAAAGACTTTATGGAGAAAGATGGGTGTGTCAGAACTACAGCCTGAAATAGAATTGATGTTGTTGATCTTTGATACTGAATATCGATTGATCTAAATGTAAATATTTTTTAAGCTATAAATTCACCAAGTAAATCAGTCATTATAATTTAGCATTTGATATTTTTTCTAGCCACATTATGATGTTTCAAAAAATTGCCAGCACATTTGCCAAATAATTTATTTTACATTTTTGAATATCTATATAATTCGCTACCTAATTTATTTTATTTTTTGGAATACAACTACAATACGCCACCTAATTTATTTTATTTTTTGGAATACAACTATAATTCACCAAGGAAATTAATTTTTTTTTTTTCAAATCTATATACAATTCGCCAACAAAAAACCAATGTTGACAAATTTGCAAAAAATTGGCAATGATTTTTTTTTCAAAAATAGGCATAGATTCACCAACATTTTTTTGGCCTTAGGCTAGGATTCATTAGGATTTTATAGGTTTTTTTAGGGGGGTTCCTTAAATTTATCCCTGGCCTTCAGCCATATTTGTTTTAGAGATTTCTCCTATTCCAAAACCAAGACCACCTTTGTCCTTATGTGATTTTTGATAACTGAGTATCTCATTAAGGAGATCACTGCCACCTATGAGTTTTAAGATTTTATCTATCTACTCTTTTGCTTCTTCCAATTCTTTTCTCAGATTGACAACTTCCTCAAGTTTTGAACATTCAACTGCTTTATAATTGAGCTTGGTATTTAAATAATCTTCAATCCTCTTGCCTTCTTCAACTTTGAATTTCAAATTAGAGATCACATCTTCTACTTCCCTGAGTTTAATTTCACATCCTTTATCTCCTTCTATTTGAGCTTTTAGTTTGCCAATTTCTTCTTTTGATTCTCCAGCTTGTGTCTTCAATTTGACAATTGTCTCATTTGATCTTTCAATCATGATCTCATATTTCAGATTTAGTGTTCTTGCTTCATTCAAATCTTCAAGAGGTGACTGGAGTTCTCCTTCAAAGTCTACTTCGTAATCATCTGGATTGATGTCCCAACCTTCAGGTTCCATTGACTCTAGATCTGGTTCTGGAGAAAACATATCATTAGACATTGTTTTAGATTCCATGTGCTCAAGCGTAGGATCTACCTCAGTTGTTAGGCTTCTCAAAGGAACTTGGCTCTAATACCAATTGTTGAACACACTTGGAGACTGAGGGGGGGCCTAAATCAATCTTTTCTTAAACATTAAATCAATTTCATTTGCAACTTAAACATCAAATCACATTAACTAAAAGAAGAATAAAAAGGAAATCATGCACCACACAAGGACACAAAGATTTTTATGTGGAAAACCCAATGAGGGAAAAACCACGGTGAGAGTTAACTCACAATACATGAAGCTCATTGCTTATAAAAAATAAAATTTTGTTTTAAGGCTCACTGCTCCCTGATGGAATTGTAGACTAAGGCGCACAACCTCAGGGTAAGATATAAGGACCTGCTGAAGAGACTCACTATCTGATAGTAGGATACATGAAGATTACAATGAAAATATGAACTGCTATAAAAGAAGCATCTAACATATGTTGATGTTGAAGTCCCTTTTTTTTGCACAATTACTCCATCAAACTAACTTCGCACACTTCATACTCAACATACTACTCACTCTATCCTCAGCACATTCACAAATAATTTTTGTTCTTCTATAAATACCCTCCATAACAACTCAAAACCCCAATTAGATCAGCTCCAAGATGACCTTTAGATGAAATGTATGATATCACATAGGTCAGCTCCAAACATATACATTATGAAGAGAAAACAAGTTACAGATCACTACACACAGCATAATAGGGTCCAAATACATCACAACACATCCTTCAAAGAAAAATTAACTAATCAGGATTAACCACAAATGAAGGAAACCAGACTGTTAACCCAATCAACATCAACACTGCCAACTGTTCATCTTTACACCACCAAGGAGAAACCAAAAACATCATGCGGACCAAGATGTGAAGAATATATTTTATCAACAGTATCCTTATAACCTTCTCCTAAAGTATCTGATCATTATGTGCGGGCGCAAGAAGATAAACATATTGAACTGATGAAAATAGAGCATCCCAGTCATACTATAACACTCCAATGATATTGCATTGATGTATACCAAATCATCTTAGACTTGCATGGATGAACCCTTATACCTCTTTGATCATATCCCCAAGTCCACACAACCATATGTATTACTCTGGAGGAACACGAAGCATCCTGAGACACTTAACTCTGTTATACTACAATCCAGAGAACAGTCACATCTAAATCTTTCTGTAGAAATGTTTATGACATGAAATCATGGAAATAACCTCTTTGCTAACTGTCAAACTTAACTCCAGAACTGCACAACTAGATCATGCAATGTGGAGGAATGTGGACCAAAAAGTAGGGTCACTGACTTAGGAAAATATGTAGTTTTTACCTTAGACAACTTCTCTCAACAACACAAGTATGAACATGACCTCAATCTGTCAAGTATCATGCTTCTAGACATCTCATCATCTATTGGGTCATCCAGACTGACTTGCCTTAAACATGCTGACCCCATGTCTCTAACTGTGTCAAACCATCTCTCTTAAATCTTCCACTGTCCATCAACTACATCAACCTATCTCTAATCATTTCTCAGCCTCTTCAACTTCTATACAAAATCTCTATACAAACATGACCTCAAGTTGACATTAATGACAACACATATTGAGTTGACATCAATTACAACACATATTGCCAACACTATTAGTCTATTTTGGCATGAACAATCTAGCATATCGACCATATTGATCTGAGTCAAGCTTAGAAATTCTTCCAATGGCTTACATGCAATCCCACTGAATAAGTCATTGATTAGGCTAGCCTCACGCCTGCATGTTTATGGTTAGCTTGTCGCCTTACTATTGGAATTGTATTCATCTAGTTTTCTAGTGTGGTTGAAGCATTGTATGTTCAACCTTGCCCTTACCAAGATCCTGGTTAATAGAAGGTGCGGAAACATTGCATGTTGTATTTGCATTCACTTATTGAAAATAAAAAAATTTCTAGGGTGGTTATTACAATTGAGTCTTCAAAACTCCAAGAAGTAGTGGATAAGTAGGTAGCTGATGTAGAATTCTTTCCTTGCTAAGAGGAGTGTTTAGTTTTTAGCTCAGTTTGAAACTTCTTCACAAGTTCAGTGTGAACATGTAAGTAGTTCGAGTTATTTCTATTTTTTAATTCACTTTAATGATTAAAGTGGAAGTCTTTTATTTAGTTAATTAAGTAGATAATAAAGCAGAGAGGAGCACTAACAATTTAGACTTATCTTCCAAGTCATCTCCTACGTGAGATAAGATTGCTATTCTTGGAAGATTAGATTTTTTGCTGAATAGTATAAAGATAGATGTAAGATAGAAGTTTAGTAACTCAGTACAGTGTAATAATTATATGTATCTATGAGTTGTATTAGTTGTGGCGGTTGCCTTTTAATATTTCAAAGGAATACAAATAAGATTGGAAGGTGTAAATTGTTTACGTAAGTGTGTTCATTTCTACAGTTTAAATTTCAATGTTTTAAGTGATTAATTCAATGTTTTTAAAGAATTAGGTAATTAGTCATCATGATTGGAATTTTCTTAAATAAAAGAACATGAGTATTGAGAAGAAGACTTAACAAGTCTTGCTACTACTCAAACTTGATGCTTATCATGTAACATTTATTGCAATGAAGAAATCATGATGATATTAAGTGACACTTGATTCATGCATGTTTGATTTACCTAGTCAAGTGATACTTAACCAATAAAAGGTTTTGTGATCAACCAATTAACACTTGGTTGCATATTGATAAAATGGGATTAGTCAAGCAACACTTGACACCTGCACAAGTTTTAGTTGATCAAGTAACACTTAATAATTGTGTAACTTCAAATGCAGTAAGTTAGCTAACTCAACATATGGCTTAAAGGTATATTGAGTTTCACAAACCAAACTTGGTTCTAACTATCATTGGAGATATGTATAACACCTCCAATAAAGTAGGATCTTAATTAGATCTACTTTCTATGGACACAAGTGTTTATCTTCTAAAGTTTCATATAAGTGGACTTGATTTGTGAGATATAGTATGTGCTTTAGCTACAAGTCTTGACTCTTAAAAAATTGAAGGGCTAAATTTGGGGGTTATTGCAAATGGGTGGTTCTTCACAATCAAATTTTATGCCCTTGGTTTCTAAATCTATGACTAAGGTGAGAGCTCTAAAACAAGGATTTAAGCAGCTCTCCTATGAGCTAGTAGAAGTTAAAAAATTCATATTAGACAACAATTTGGTGGTGAAGAATCTAGTAATTTCCCACACAAATGGTTCTTTGGTGGTGTCTATTCTTGTTCATCTGGCATAAAGCACACTAACATCTGATAACAATATTTCTCCCTTGTAGACAATAAATTCCTTAAGGTTTTAGGTGCTTCCATGTTTAAAATTATAAACTATCATTAAGAACTTTAGGAATTCTTAAACTTTAAAAGAAAAAATTGACTCCAAACATGCCTTTACCTTCTGAAAAGATGATGGATCCAAAAATAATATAATGGCATTAGAAATAAACCTAAGATCTAGATTTACCTTTAATTAAAGAAGAGGCCCACACTTACTTTATCTAATGACCAATGATAAAATTAAACATAATTTAATGAGTTTGAAAGGTTTGAGACTTTGGAGAACAAAAGTTAACTTTAAACCCTTATTGTCTTCTAAAATATGGACTACTTGATTTATTAAATTGAATGCATAATCCTCCAAAAAATGGGTTTTACATAACTATAAACTATCAAAGGAATAAACCGAATTATAAATATTGTGTATCCAATCTCTCCCACAAGGATTACCAAAAATCCCTAATGAATCTTTGGTCATGATCAGACATAATGGATGTAGGTATTCCAAATAATACACATGCATGATTGAAGAAGAGACGTGCAATTCTACATTGTGGTGCTTTTCTTACAAGCAACTATGATGGCTATTTTCAAAAAATTGTTCACTACAACAAAGACCAAATCATTCATATGCTTTGTCCTAGAGAATTTGCTCATGAAATCCATGTTAATAGATTCATAGGTCCTTTTTAGAACTATGAATGGTGTGTAAAGATTGAGCTTCTTGTTCATGTGTTTGGTGATGCAAGGAATGCAAGACTTGATATGGTATTGAATGTTTCCATGCATGTAAGACCAATAAAAATGTTGTAGTGTTGCTAGAGTCTTGGTAATGATAGTGTCTAGTTATTTTGGTATAGTATGCCTCCTAATGAGTCAAAGAGACGTGCCTTCTAGAACACAAAGATGTTAGAGCTTGAAAATAATCTTGCCACTTAGATTAAATTCACCAACTTGTTTACCTTACATAAGTGCAACATAGGCATGTGCAAAGTTCTAATCTATTGAATATAGGCTCTCTCAATCAACAAAGTTGTGGTTGTGTGAGCCCAACATTGTGATAAGTTCATGAACTAGAGGTTGGCTAAGGTAATTTGTTTCTTTATTGTCTATATTTTTCATATACTTGATCACCAAATGGAATTTTTACAAGTATTTCATACACTTTATGTGGAATGCATTCTCTAGATTTCTCTATGTGTGGAGAAACTAGTGGCTTATGATCAAAATGAATGACTATCTCCTTACTTAGAATGTAATGTCACCACTACTTGACAACTTGAACATTGACAAATGGTTCTTTATCATAGGTGAAGTAGCATTGAAATGTGTCATTGAACGTGTTTGAATGGTATGCAATTCAATGCCCATGCTGATTAAGTATGGCATCAAGTGCATACTCAAATACATCATTCTAAATCTCAAGGATTGTGTAATGTCAGTAATTATCAAAATAGGTGATGCATAGAGACATTGCTTGAACTCGTCAAAAGTGTGTTGTTGTTCAAGGGTCTACATGAATCCTACCTTGGCATGCATTATTTGACTAAGTGACCAAGTGATGTGCAAGAATCCAAGGATAAACCTATAGTAGTTGGCAAGTCCATGAAGGTTGTTCAATTTAGTGATTTTGTGTGGATTCAATTAGTCAAACATGAATCAACTTGATTTTCTCTAGATCTACATGGACACCTATGCAATCAATGATGTAACCTAGATACTGAATTTCTACTATGCAAAGGTACACTTGCTAAAGTTGTCTTGCAAATTATACTGACATAGGGTGTCCAGGACATAAGACATGCTCCACATAGTCTTTCCAAGTCTTGATGAAGATGAGAGTGTCATCAAAGTAGATGATAATGGAGTTGGTGAAGGGTCATAGGATGTCATTCATTGGACACATGAATATTAGTAGTGTATTTCTCAAGCTGAAAGGTATGACTATCCATTGGTACAATCCCTCCTTAGTTTTGTATGTTGTTTTCCAAGTTCATCTTTGGGATAAATTGGTAAATAGTGATATCATAACTTGAGTTTGATCTTGGTGAAGTGCACCATTTAGTTGGTCTAAAAGGTTATCAATGCATAGAAGATGATATTGATTCTTCAATGTGATCTTGTTGAGAACATGATAGTTAATGTAGAGGCATGTTGTGCCATCTTTATTTAGTGCCAGGACTATCAATTCGACACATGGACAAGAGTTGGATCTAATCTTTCCCTAATCAATCAATTCTTGCATTTGGCATCAAACTTCATCATTGCAAACAAATTTTCAATATAGAGGGCTATTCTAAAAAGGGTATCCAAGAACCAATTCAATCATGTGTTGTACTGCATAGTATGTAGGAAGATCTTTGTGCCCCTTAAAGACAAGATTATACCACTACAATACCTTGTCTAGTTGTTGTTGTTTCTATTATTTGTGCAACCTTGTGTTGTCAATGCATGCTTTCTTTCTTGTGCACATGTCTTAGGGTGCCCATGAGAAGCATGAATTTTTGCATGTATACAAGGATCTTGTGACATTTTTTTAAAAATACTAAGGCTACTTTGGTATGTGGAGAAGACTCATGAAGGTAGAAGTATCAATCATCAGCACCAATGGTTCATCATTATGGTTTTTCTTAATAGACGTCATCTCTTTCATACACATATGGTATCCCAAGTAGTATTTTTTAGACTTCTAATGGTGCAAAACAAGTGAGTGTGTCTTTCATGGGTTTAACTACACAATTGAAAGAACATTAATATTTTACTTGAGTATCCTTGTTGTAACTATCCTAGAGAGTATGCTCTTGGATGTGCCTTAGTGGAAAGACTCAGGCACTTGATTGCATATTCCACAATTATGTTCTTCTAGATGCCACTATCAATTATGTCATGTACTTGTTTTCTATTGACCAAGCATTTCGTATGGAAGAGATGCTTGCATTCCTTCAAAGTGTTAAGTGTCATGACAATTATGCTAAGACAATGCACCTCTTGATTAGTATCATTGAGTTGCATATAATCTAATGTGGCTTGTGCAATGAGAGACTGTTGTGTGTGACATTCAATGTCACTATGGGAACTCATGTGATGGAAATTTCTCATTTATCACCTTGCTTCTTCTTTTCCTTGCCCTTGCTTGGTGCAGACAATGTTATGGTTTCAGAAATTGGCACAAATGGTATAGAGTTTTAGTGTTGCTTCTACACAAGGGAATTTTGCTTCTACATAGAGGGCTTGGAAGTGGTTTCTTGCACAAGTTTGTTCTTGCACAAATATAACTTTTTCTTGAGCTTCACTTTGGATTTGATCTTAGATGCATTGTAGAATGCTTGCCCCAATATCACTAAAGTCAAAAAATCCCATCTCTGCATTAATGTAAGGTGATAACCCACTTATGTATTTGTGCACTCTGTGTTGCTCGATATTTTTTCATGCAAGTGTGTAGAGTATCTATGGAACTTGTTAGTGTAGTCTTAAATCGATTACTCCTTATGCTAATGCAACTATTAAAATTTTATATACTCATTCTCATAGTCTGAGGGGGTAATTTTCCACCTCCAAAGAACTAACAAATGAATCACATTTTTAGATTAGATCATGGTTCCTTTTGCATTGTGCATTGAGTGTATGCCACCAGTGGGAAATCAAGAAAACTTCTCTGCATCTACGTAATTATTGATAGAGAAATATGCTTCCAATTGTTGCACTTAGTTATTCAATGTTGTGGCATCAATTTTACCTTTGAACATTTGTATATCCAAGTTGACTTGTACCTTGAATGGGATTTAAGGTTGCACATGAACAAGTGATTCAGTGCATTGTGGAATTTATCCATGTTAGCACATAAATTCATCAAATTGTCTAAAGAGTTATTGGCATTGTGCTTCCAAGACATTGTTGATAATTCTTCTAACATTTAGAGGCACTTCTGATGTTTTCTTTGCATCAACATTTCTACTCTTACTATGAAATTTCTATGGTAACTTAGAAGATGAACCAACTGGACAACCTTCCTTTTATTGTTGTGCATGAATATGTAGTGGCATGTGAGAAACACTACTCTAATACTAATGATATAGATCCCAGGTGGTCTAATGAACAAACTAATCTTGATAAAGATGGGTTTAAAGATTATGTGAAGGAAAATAGAAGATTAATAAACCAAAACATAATCAAGATATACAAGTGGAGGACTTTGGTAAATGTATATGCTACTTCTATTTGCAACAAAAAATGAATAGGGTATTATAGATGTTACAGATAGTGAAATAATGAATAAGGGTTCTTGTGAAGAAAAAGGGGTAACACATCAAATTGGTTTTCTTGCAACTGTGTAATTATTCATCCCCCTCCAATATGAAGAGATGAATAAGTATGTATGTTATATTACAGTTATAAAGAAGAAGAGGAAGGTATAACAATACATGCCATAAAATGTTGATCTTCCAATTGTCTATTGGTTTGAGATTTTTAATGGTTCGTATTCTATTCCATGGTCAAAGAAGTCCACATGTACAAATCTATTAGTGTCACAAAGTGTGCACACGAGGCACTGCAAAGTCTTGTGTAGCACTGTGATGCTCAATGAAGCAAAGTATGCATAGTATCATGCATGGTGGTGTGCAATCATACCATGTGTTACACACAAGGTGCACGTGTTGTGGAGAAGAGCACAAGAATTCCAAAGACTATCAAGGAACATGCAATGTTCTCTAAGGATTGTGTGGTTGCACTCTAATCACGGGGTCCATAGTGGAAATAGTGGCCATTACTCCATTTTTTCTCCATATATTTGTTGTTGGTAGTGATCCTCTTCAATGCATGCCTAATATCTTTTTATCTGGTCTAAGGAATTTCTTAAACTCTGCAACTTTGTAAGCATAGCCTCTTGGAACTTAGATTCTCTAATGTATTCTAACTTTGACAACCATTTGTAACGTCACTCACAAAATTCATGCAAGAAAGATACATTTGGATGCTCCATTTAAAAAATATGGCAATAGACATAATTGGGCATGAGTATTGTGTGTGTGTCTATTATATGTGGGTACAATAGCATATAAAATCTAGGTAAAGACTCATCACTATGGTAATTCATAGGTCTACAGAAAGATTAAATGGGAAGGTAGAGGCCCTTATGAAATTTTGGGTTCAATAATATGGAATCACTAGGTGAATGAGAGAGCTCCAAAAGAGTAGATAACTATATTAAAAAAACCATAGCATGATTGCAGCGAGTGTGAATTCTTGTTTCAAAAAATAGATTTCCAAAATTTACACCCAAATTATTAAAAAATTGTAAATTTTTTATATGATTTCCTTTAAAAATGAAGTCCCATTAAAAAATATTTAGTGTGAGCTTAAAAGAACAAATTTGGAAACCCAAGATTAAATAAGTTGTTGGTAAATGGAGATAAATTAACCTAGGATTATATTATCTTCCTCTACACTAATATCTAAAGAAATATCATATTTACATTCAAATAGACTAGGAACATGAGCTTGGAAACATAAATGTGTAAAGGGAAATAGAAAGAAATTTAAATATGCTTCCTTGTAGTGCTCGAATGCTAGATCTGACTTGACAGGAGGGATGAGGAAGGATAGAAGAGTGTACTGGACAAATTTAGAGACTCTTTGACTTATGCAGGATAATTTACTAGGACTTGGATGCTAGTATAGACACTTCTACAGTCGAAAGCTAGTGTAGACACTAGAGTTGTATTTGGGTGCTAGCGCAAACTATAGAACTAAGGTTGGGCACTAGCAACCCATATAAAATTCCCAACATGATAAATTCTACTCCCTTGGGTGCTAGATTAGAGAAAAACACTATCTGGTGTTAGAGTAGATGAAAATGTAGTCTAGTGCTACAATATTTTATGTCCTAAGGTCCTGAAACTTTGGTGATTGGTCTCTTGCCTTTGATGGTTCTAAACCCACTTGTACTTTGTCTATAACTACTATAAATCTTTAGGTATTCACCATCAAAGATTTGTGCCAAGCCCAAGTGTTACATAGAGGACAAACCAATCCTATGAAGGGTAGGGTTTATATATTATGCAAAGAGGAAAACAAATGTAGTAAACTAATTCACACAATCCAAGCAAAAGACTAGCAAATGTGTTGCTTATATTCAATGAATTAACAAAGTCAAATACATATGTGTATATAATTTAGAAAGGCTGAGTATAAGAGTTCTTGTGATTAGAAGGGGGGAAACACAAACCATCTAACTTGCCTAGACTAAAATAGACTTGATACAAAATACTCAAGGCATGTTGACATCTACACAATGGATGTTTATAGATAGCATGGATAAGACTGGAGATTCTCATAACCAAAATGGGCTTACTTCAACTTGGTTTGAACTTGACCATACAATATCTAATCCTATTCAATGTGAGGGATTGCATGAAAATATAAAACATATTGTAGTTGTAAAATAAGAATCAGAAGGGATAATGTAACACTTCATCATGAACAATCAACCTTCCAACTACTTGTCAATTGAGTTTCCTAATGGTTGGTGTTCTATTACATGGTTGGAGTCATCCATGTGTATATCTTCTAAAGTTTCCAAGTGTTTGAGTAAAGTTATGCAAGCTCACATGCGGTGTTGTATGATGAGGAATGCACTAAGTCATGTATGGGGGTGTGTGATGACAAAAATTTGTATGAGGTCATGTGTGGTGGCATATGTTGAAGTAGTGGGGTCATGTGCAGAGGCATGCAATGAGAAAGTGTTGCTTCATGTAACATAAGTGCTTGTATAAGAATATAAAGAGATAATAAGGTCTACATGGTGGTGCATGAAACAATATAGTTTCTTGCACAAGGCATGAAGGGCTATTGAGATTTGTGAGGTAGCAGGCAAAACAACATAGTTGCTTGTGTAATGTCTATCTTAACATTGTGAAAGTGTACAAGAGTGAAAAGCATCTCTATGGGCATCATTGAGGTGGCACAAAGGTACACTTGTTGTGTAGGGTGCACAAACATGCATAGTTTTGTGAATACACATAGTCTTTCCCTCATGCTTTGTGCCAACTTTGGAGTGTGCCAACATGTTGAGTAATTACTTAGGAGATGATGCTATGAATTTGGAATGATGGCATGCAATTTGTGGTGTGAACCAACCTATGAATGTCCTTGTGTCCATGTGCCACCTTAGGGTGTGCAAAATAATTTAAACATTGAACAAGACTACCTATGATGCCACCAATCTAAAATAATATTTTTTGGATATGCTCCAATGGTGGACCATAATACCTTTTCAAAAATCTCACTCATATTCTAGGATTTCACCAAGCTAAAGGCTAGGTGTCAATTCTTAGCTCTAAAAGCACTCTAGAGTCCTCCAAAAATACCATGGAAAGTGTGTAGGGAAACCATAAGTGGGATGTTGCACTATTTTACACTAATGCTACACAAGTGAACAAAAGAGGAGTGTGTGCACCTATGTAGCTGCATTTGGATCATCCAAGCTAAGGGACAAGAAAATGGTTAGACTATTTGGGAAACTGCCTCAATCAACCCCCTATTTTGCTTTGTTTCAACCTTCAACAAAGCCTTGGAAAGATTGATTTTGTGTGATCTTGTGTGGGGTGTTTGTAGTGTGTGCAAGATATTACAACTACTAGTAAACCCTAATACAATGTTTGTTTGCATTAGTTATGCAATAGAGGATACAATAGATGGAAATGTTACTAATATGATAGGGAGAAGGAATCAAGAGGATTTTTTGGAACAAGGGTTTTAGAGAGGAGATTTGACGATAAGGGGAGACTAGGTGAGAGGAATTTGAAAGAAAGGAGGCCCTAGATGATGTAGGATAAAGATTGGAATATCAAAGTGAAGGGAAAGGGTGGGGATCACAAAGAGAGATTCAACAATGGAGGATTTTAAAATCTCAACCCTAGATGGCAATAGATTAGTGATGAAAAACTTATTATGGGCTATAGAGGAAAAAAATTGGTATGGGGAGAGTATAAATGCTTAAGGGCTCTTCTTGCTTTTTCTTCTTCTAGTTCAAAACAAGGAAGATTAGTCCTTTAAATCTTAGACTTAATTCAAAATGATTGTTTTAGAGCAGATTATGGTAGCACTATGCTAGAGGATTTGATACCTAAAAGTTGGAACCAATCAAAATTGATTTAGACTTTAGCATCTGAGTGCAATTTATCCCCTCTAGCATCCAGATGTAATTTGTCATGATGTCACTACAACAAATCCCTGTGATTAGCTCTTTTTTTTGCTCCATTTTTTGCTTCCACCCACTTTTTTAATGTATTTTTCTCCAATTTTTTGAAAGAGTCGGCGCTATTTTTCAGGATGGCACATTTTTTGTGTCGATCAGAACAAGTAGGCGCTAAATTAGGCACCACATTGCGCCTAAATTAGAGCTGACTTTAGCACTGACTTTAGCGCCGCCTATAGCACTGATTATAGCGACTAAACTAGCGCTGACTTTAGCGTTGTACACCAAAAAAATTTAGCAGTCTCATCGATACCCTGAAAGTCAAACAGATAAGGCACATTGACGTGACACCAAAATGTGTCACGACGATCAAATGAAAATATCGATAAACTTTAAGGTATTCAGGATATCAAAGTGATATGGTTTAGAGTCTCACTGATAAAGAGGTCTCGCTGATGACAAGATAATGTAAATGGTATTTCAAAGAAACTCTACTTGTCGAAGAGAGGGTTTTTGGGGTCTCTCCGAAAAGGTGACAAAGAAAATAAAATATCAAAGGGTGATTTCTTGTTCCAAGAGACTCATATTATCGAAGTAACACCAGTTAGGGTCATACCAAAATCCTGAACATTAGTACTGACGTTAGCACCGACTTTAACGTCTAAATGAGCACCGAAGTTAACGTCTAAAAGAGTGCCGACTTTAGCGCCATACCTCTAAGCATTGATGGATTGTGTTGGATCAAAATTTTTGACTTTAAAATTTTTCCATTCCCGCCATAATCCCTAATAAGACGTTCTACTTGAACCAAAAAAAATCACCATTAGCCCTAAATTGTATACCTCAACCGTAAAATATTTGATGGAAAAATCACTATAGCTAACATTGATGAGATGATACTACGTCGAGGAGACTCAATATACAGTCTCTTCGATGATCTGAAGGTACAAGCAGATAAAAGGAAAATCACACGAAAACCCAAAGTAATGAGCAAATTGAAGAGACAGGGGATATCGGCAAGAGTCATTCAGCAGTCTCATCGATACCCCGAAAGTCAAACAAATAAGGGATTCAGGATATCGAAGTGATATGGTTTAGAGTCTCACCGATAGAAGGGGTCTCGCCGATGAAAAGATAATGTAAAGGGTATTTCAAAGAAACTCTACTGTGTCGAAGAGAGGGTTTTTGGGGTCTCTCCGAAAAGGCGACGAAAAGAAATTAAAATATCAAAAGGGTGATTTCATGTTCGAGGAGACTCATATTATCGAAGTAACGCCAGTTAGGGTCATACCAAAATCCTAAACAATAAATGAGATTGCAAAACACATCACCTCAAAATAAAGTGATAAGACATAACGGTGGTGATCTAACGCTCTGTTTTCAAAAAAAATTAAATTCAGTTGGATGATAATTGATTGCACAGATGCCATTGATTACACAGAGTTAAGATTCTTGAATGGAAATTTAGAGGGCGTTGCAAAGAACAAGTGCAGGGTGTGGATGAATAAGCAATTCAGGACCAGAGTGATTTGTCAAGTAGTTTTCATTCACCAAAATCATTGAGATTGCTAGCCTCCAAACATTCACCAAAATCCATTTCATAGTAGTTTTCATTGCTTTCTCTATTTGTTTCCAATCTTTTTTTTTGCAACATCTTGTGGATAGGTGGCGGCAGTAGCTATACTTCCCGCTATAAAACCACCTGAATCCCAAAAGACATAAATTTTCTAAACTCATCGGTTGTTTTTATTGTCATGTCCTTGAGCCTTCTATGGATGCAAGTGTAAAAGGTTAAGATTGTGCCTACGTATATCCATAATCTGCCCTTCAAGGTTTTGTGTTGAATGACAGAATTCAAACGTTTAGCAACCTTTTTCAAAAAAAGGAAAAAACAAAAACAACCTCGTGTTTACAGCTAACCTTGACCTTTGAAACCATTGGTTAAGATCAACCCATTATAGGAAGATAATTGTTCCTTCAATGCTCTCAAGGTTGTTGTCAACTGTGCATTCTCAACTTCTAAAATCTAATCCTTGGCTTTTTCTTTAGTTACCAATTCTTCATTCTAGAGATTTTGTAGGAAAATAAACAAATTGTTCTTACATTCACTTTTATTCTCATGATTAATATGATTTAGAGACAATCTTTCGGTGAATATTTTATGAGTTGTCTCAAAATTGAGTTTTTCCTGTAATTTGCATGGCTCCGAAGTAACGTGTTCAAAGTTGGTGGTTGTAAATGGTACATTTTACTGTATCCCCAGTGTTGTGATATCTATAATCAAATCATATTACTTTGATAACATTTGTGTGTGTTTAATTTACACATTGATATTTATCCTTACATTTGGTTTAATTGAATAGCCTTCATCATATTGATTACAGGTTAGAACTTTTGGAATTTGAATAAAACCATCATCTGCTTCCCAATGTTAAGCCTTTCATCTTTTCATTGATTTTTGACTTGTTGCAGATGCCGATTGGACTCCCATGGTGGAACTGTTCTTGTACTTCCTGAATGCACTTTATAAATTAGTCTGCGTTTATAAATCACAGAGTTGAAATCTAGACATAGTGATAGAATATGGAAGAAACAATTCAAAACCCAAAGAGTAAAAGACAAAAAACTGAGGATAGGCATCTAAATCAGGATTTATTAGACCAATGTCCTGGGTCAGGACATAAATCCAGAAGAAATGCCCAACTAAACCCACATGCTGATAAATTTGAAGATTTATACAGGGATATTGGGGATATATGGACACCAGTTAGAGGGTATGATCTCTTTATCTCCCATTACAGAAAAATGTACAAGCATAAACCCATTTCAAACCCATGGTGGCTAAACTTGGGTAAATTGGTAGTCCCGAATGTGTTTGTAAATGTCCAGTTGTTGAAGTTTTTTGCAGAGAAATTCAACCCTAAGACTTATTATATTGAATTCAACGATGGGACTAGTTTCTTCCCTATTCCCAGAGACTATATAGCTGTAGTGTTTCAGTTAGACACAAGTCTAGACAAGAAATTTAGAATCAAGGATTTGTTGGTTGAGTACCGCAATATGAGTAGCAATTATAAGAGATGGAAGTTACCCTTGCACAGGCCTAGCGGTGACAATAACCAACTTAGGGTATTTTCAGAGGGTGAAGATCCACCCTACTCAATTGAATTGTTTGAAGATTATTTCAAAAACACATATTACTCTGCCTACCAGATATTGGGAATAGAGGCCTCCATGTTCATGGAAATTGCGCCCATGGTCCTAGTTGCAGACATACAAAGTCATGATGTGCGGTATTTTGATTATGCTGAATACCTGGCATATAATATAAAAAATGATTTAATGTCTATTAAGAATGGAGGAAGTAAATTTAGACATTATTCTTTATTTATGCATATGGTATTATATGAAGGACAATGTATGGGCTTATGGGATAGAAATATCAGGGTAAGAGACCTAGACAAAAATGGAGATATAAAACATGTGCAAATGTGAACTTCTATTTGGGATAGCAGATGTGACAGATCCCATTATTTATACTTTGAAGAGTTTTTTTGTGAAACCAATATTCAAATGGTTTGGACATCCTTGCAGCCACAATTTTTCATTGGAAATACAAAAGTTTTTGAGACCAAAAGATAGACATGAAGAGGGAAAGTTCAGCCATAATTGGGGCGATTGGTATGTTTTCAGAGATTGCACTATGATAAGAGTATTCGGATATGAAGGGCTACCCTTCCTGATACCAAAGACATGCCCAGATCGAGTTGCATACTTAGAAATTGTTAGGCAATTGGCTTCCTCAGACTTCATGCATCTCAAGAATCAGCGTAAACAATCATTTATGCCTAGGACTTTATGCTTTGGAGATTTCACATTACTTTCTAACAAAGGTTATCAATTAATTTATAGTAAATTAGAACAATTCAGATTACCTTTTGGAAATGCAAGAGGAAATTTTGATCCGGAACACTTCATAAACAATGTAAAAATAAAGCAGAAGTTAAAGGGATATGATCATGTCCTATTTGTTGATGAAGATTTAATCAGAAATTGTGATGAAACTACAACAGCAGAAAGAAGAAGTTTGTACCGTAAAACCATGTTAGCATAGGATTGGAGGGTAGCCCAAAACCCCACCTACACCAGAGTTTTCCAGGATATTGATGATCCTATCGAAAGACTGGACACTATGATTAAACATGCACCAGAACTGATCAAGAATGTTCCCCTTCATGTATTTAAAAAAAAAGGAAAATAGATTAAAGATGCATAGGCTGAGTATGAAGTACCCCTAGGTCACTTGTCACCTCAACCCACACCGGATATAAGTTTCTCTGCAAACACAAACATTGCACAAGGAGAGGGAGAGTTTGAAGAAGGGGTGCAAAGTTATGACCCAATCATTGAGGGGTATGAACTGCCTGAAGATAGAGAAGCTGTCACTGTGGAAGCACCAAATGATCTATCAGAAGACATAAGGCAACTGGCCAATGGTAAATTCATATCAAATGATGATTTCATCAAAACACCTGAGTTTAAAGCCTTCTTATATGAATACAAGGGCAAACAAGCTAGGAAGAGAATGAAAGATATCACTCCTGACATACAGGATGAGGTGTTGTATGAGCTTCAGAAGGAGATCGACAATGAATTGGAGATAATGACTCCAGAAAGGGGAAGGACCTTGTTACAAGAAGAAGGTGTGATTTTGATTCTTGGATGGGACATGGCTTCAGCCATTGTATTTGATTCTTTCAATAGAAATCAAGATAAGAAGTTGAAACTCAACATTGAGGCAATGGATGATATCAGAAGAGGATCACGGTATGACCTTGATAAAAGAGCATTGCTTATATGGGTGTTGTATCCTCCAAATAAGAGACCACATATCATTGATGATCCTAATAAAGCTTTTGGTAGCCTGTTGATATAAAGGATTGAGGATACAGATCCTATGGACACTGCTAATTTAAATGTTAATGTTTCAAGGTTTACTAAAGTACAAATTGAGAAATTAATGAAAGATTATAATATATATAAGAAATAAAATGCTATACTGAGACAAGAGATTGATTTGAACAGAGACAAATTGCCTTCATCCAATAGCTACTCACCATACCTAGAAGGTGATCAAAGGGTAATAGAGGCCTTGGCAGATGTAAATTATTGGAAGTATAAGGCAGAAAAGTGAGCAACTAGAAATTGAATTGAAAACTGTCAAATATAATATGGCCTCTGAATTGATTCAAAGAAGGTTTGGCCATATGATGAAAAATAGCGACAAGGTTTGGGATTTGCACAATAAAACACATCAATTATACCAAGAGCATAAAAGACTACACCTCAGAATGTTGGAAACAAAGGAAGGGTTGAATGCTAAAGCTAGCACTGAGGAACAAGTGCTCAAATGATATAATGAATTGATGAAAGAACATGAGAGATTTAATGGTATATTGATAGCAGATTTGAAAGATTTTGATAAATGTATTGATTTGGTATTTCCCAACTTCTTCAATGATGAGGGAAACCTAAAAGACAAGGATGCTTGGAGGAATGAACTGGGTCAGTTACTGCCACCACTACTTGAAAATGTAAATAATGAGGAAAGGATGATAGAGAATACTTGCACATGTCTGGGAAAGATATTTATTCTGGAATCAACGATGAGTAGTTTACTTGAGACTGATCCATGTGATGATCAAGTGTACATCGACCATATCGCTCAAATAAATCTATTTGTATCCAGAGTGCTATGATGAATCAAAAGGAGTACAATTTTGTCAAGCAATGCAGGTGTATCAATTTGTATTATGGAGATGAGGATGACCTTGCCAAGCCTTTGAGTCACGGGTCACTCTATGGAGATTAATGGAGCCAGAATCAGATCGTTTCATATGCTTTTATCTTCATTTATTTTTGTTAATTATGCATTAGTTATCAAAATATGTTATTATGAAAAGGTACAATGTTTTGGGCCTGAAGCTTGTTTGCATCATATAAAATAGGATACCAAGGCTACTATGAAGGAGATCATCCAATCTATTTCAGAGACATATATTTAATATAAAAGCAATATTCAAATAATCTATTTCCATCTATCTATGTTTTCAAACCAGTATGAATTGCTAAATTAATAAAAAGAATTAGAGTTAGTTGGTGGATCCAAAATTGATGTTCAATTGTTGTGTTGATGTTAATATTTATGAGTTGCATGATTTTCTCCAAAGTGGTTTGTCAAGTTGTTTAAGTTAATATATCAAGGATAT
The DNA here is from genome assembly GCA_027924645.1 of Cunninghamia lanceolata. Classification (NCBI taxonomy): domain Eukaryota; kingdom Viridiplantae; phylum Streptophyta; class Pinopsida; order Cupressales; family Cupressaceae; genus Cunninghamia; species Cunninghamia lanceolata. Next base: position 3,652,326 of record BSBN01000231.1, on the reverse strand, counting down.
CATTAATTTTTTAGTATACATTTGTTGTTATTCAATTGTTGTGTTGATGTTAATATTTATGAGTTGCATGATTTTCTCCAAAGTGGTTAGTCAAGTTGTTTAAGTTAATATATCAAGGATATCATTAATTTTTCAGTATACATTTGTTGTTATTCAATTGTTGTGTTGATGTTAATATATATGAGTTGCATGATTTTCTCCAAAGTGGTTTGTCAAGTTGTTTAAGTTAATATATCAAGGATATCATTAATTTTTCAGTATACATTTGCTGTTACTATATGATCTGTGTGATTGGTTTCTGAGGAAGTTGATTTAAATCCAGCCGAGTAGTCAGTGTTTATTGGTCTCTGCCCAGGGTTAAAATCCTTTGAACAATCTATTCTAGGTCATAGCAATTTGAGGAAATATCATTGGGATTTATAAGAAGAATCTTGTACCTCAACATTCTTGCACATCTGCAAAAGATATAGATTTACATAAGTGCCTAACAATTTGAGTTAAGTCAATATAAAGATCCATTACACCATTGACTCTTGATTTCTTTGCCCAATAGATAAAGCATTGGTCCAATTTACTATTAATCTTCATACCCTATTCATATTTGCAAACATTAACCTTAGAAATACATTCCAACCCTTACATCTACTTCACACTCGTTTGCCACTGTGAAGGTTACACAAAAATCTGCAATATCTTTCAAGGTACACCAACCTAGGTCTAGCAGAGCCTAAAGACAAAAAGGTATTTGACTACCTAAGCTAATAGCTAGTTCATGCACTCACCATAATGTTGGACTCATGTGGTCACAACTTCTTTGACCGGGAACCTTTCTACCCACCGGACTTGTACTTGGCATAGAACTACACCAAGCTCTTACAAGGCAAATAGGTTGGTGAATTTTACATGTCTAACAAGCTTCTCTACAAGCTCAAGTATCTCTATTTTTTAGACACCGCACCACACTAGAGACTCATCTAGGAAGCATACTATTCCAAAATAACTTAACACTTCAACATTACTAAAACACTAGCAACACGTGAACACCAATTCTAGTGGCCTCACATATGTGCAAATTGAGAACCACATCAAGTCTCTCATTCTTTGTAGCATTGCAAAATATTGGAAATAGGAAGCTTGGACTCTACACCCCTCTCTTAGTTTTGACACTACCTTGGGAATCATTAACATGGATTTATTAAGAATACTACCTATGACAAAGCATTGGTGTAACTCCATGACTGTCTTATCATTATGTATTTTTCTTATGTTTGCCATACTTATTTCTTCTTATATTTGAATGAATATCAGTTATTGAGCCTCAATACTGTGCTTATGTGAATGAATATGCTGATACAGTAAATCATTTACTATGGATGTTTTCAGTTACATGTTCAAAATTATGTTCAACATAAAAATAGAAACTATTTAAAAATAATAAAGTTAACAAAGTTGCTTATTTAAATAATTGTGAGTTATGTGCATTAATATTTTATTAAATTTTTTGTCTTCACGAACATATGTTGATACAAAATGAATGGAAGAAGCATCCAAGTAATCCTAATTTTTTTGCCAACGATTCATACCAAAGATTGAACAATTTAAGGATATTGCAATAGATAATATGTATCGACACAAATAATATTACTAAAGCATTACAAAGTTTAGGCCATAAGAATCATCCTTTTTTAAATATGGATTGCAAATAATTCTTAAAATTTAGAAGTCTTGGTCATTATCATTATTGTCTGCTACAATGTCATCAAGTGTATCATTGTCAATGTTCATATGTTCTTTCAAGTATTTAATATTATCCTCATCCTCATCTTGACCTGCATCATCTTCATCGTCATTGAAATTTGACTGTAGACCATCTATATTGTTACCAGATGTATTTGGATCATCATTTTCTATACCATCCATATTGTTGTCTTCCATAACATCATCTAACTCTGGATTGTTGTCTTCTTGTGCCTGAACATAACCATCTTCAACATCATCATGGATGTCAATTTCTTCGATGTTCTCTAATCCCTCTCTCTCATTTTATTGGCCATCATTGTTTTGCTCAGTATCCACTAATGCATCGTCAAATACATGCTTTAATCTTGGATCATAATGTATGACAAATATCCATTTCGGGTCCAAAATATCTTCATAGAAAAATACCTGCACATGAACGACATACATATATTAGACGTATGGTATAACAATTTTATTGATTAATAAACACATGTATATATTCACAATAAACTATGAATTAATAGATTAATGATCACTACCACTTCTTGTTTGAGTTAAAGAAATACCTGCTCACAATGAATTGGTAGAACATAAGGCTCCTTATCCTCCGGTAGGAAACATGAGGAATCTATAGAAAACAATCCACTATGGGTATCATGTCTTCATGTCCTCTCAAATGCTTCATACCATCTACACTTAAAAACACAACATTTAAAAGAGCAGAAATCCAACTCAATAATTTCTTGTATTTTCCCAACATATTGTAGATTCTGTTCAATTATATTCTTATCTTTTGAGCTTGATCGACTAGATTGCTTGAAGTCAACCATGATGCCACAATCGAAGGATCATCTCTTTACATCTACACTTTCTACACGATAATGTCAACCATATGACCACATTGTTGGATATGTCCTCCCCTGTGAAAGACCATTTATTTCAGTGAAAACAAATATAATGATGAATACTAAAATAGTTAATAGTGTCAAAACTATAAGGAAACAACATTTTGTAAAATTCCAGCTGTACCTTTCTTTCACATCCTCTAGACATGTTGATTTCATCTTCTGTTATGTTTGAATCTATACCTGTATCTTCTATTTGATTTTGAATTTGTTCAGTAACCCATTCTAGTGTTCAATCGTTGCCCCATTCCCCAAGAAAATCAGTGGGAAGTGGAGTATTCCTTGGGTTTGATCTCTTAAACTGTCTCCTTGTTTCTAAGACTTCTCTCTTTTTATCATACAGATCGATCCATTTGTTCATAAAGTCGATGTGGTACAGAATGAACTTGTTGAGTATAGCACTTTCGTCTACACCTATTACATGTCAACATGTTTATTTCAAACTCCAAATGTCATGCTGTTAATTTGACAAATAAATTACAGAGTCAATTAATTATTGTAAGAAAAAAAAACCACACTGATCATGAATTTACTTACTAATTTCTAGTTGAACACCATTAGATTGTGGTTTTTCTCCATCAATAATATCTGATGCTCGTTCTTCATCCCAGAAGCGTGGCCCATCTTCAAAATCTTTACCAAGTAATTCACATAGGAAGAAAAATGCTTCATTCAATACATACCCTTCAGCCATGCAACCCTTTGGATGTGCCTTTTGTCAGACATATCTTTTTAGAATTTTCATATACCTCTCAAAGAAAAACATCCACCTCGTTGATACGACACCCGCTAATTCAATGTTATCAACTAGGTGTATAAGTAAATGGACTTGTAGGTCCATGAAACTTGTAGGGAGATCCTTCTCAAATACGCATACAATTTCTGCAATTTCCTTCCATTTTGGCACTTCACATTCGTGGATCTCCTTGGAGGTCACCCACCTAATATAAGAATAGTAAATTAGTATGAACCTTTAGTCAAAAATTAAAATGCAATATAATATCTCTATGTCTCTCACACATGAACATTTCATATAACCACATACCTTGTAAATGCTGACAATCGATTTATGGCATTCCTTAAGTCAATTGTAAGACAAGAATCCCCCCTAATTGCCAATGGCATGATATGCTATCAAACACATTTATGAAAAGGTGATTAGTAATTTTTCCTCACACAATAAAATATCAAAATATATTTAGTACTTAATCAATGTTAGTAGTAAATGTTAAATGATGATATATAATACCTTCATAAAATTATGAAAATCATGTGTTTTAAATCCTGTGATATGTCCATCAACTGTAAAAGCTTTATCCAATGACGACCCATAGCTAGTAGGTGTCCTTATTGAACGGATGAGATTTTTTAGTTGGTCTAGCTCTTTTTTTTTAAATCCATGGAGCTTCAACATATGTTTCATTTTCCCTGTTTGGCCACAAATGTTTTCTATCAATTTTGGTATGCGAAAGAGCAATATCTCTCCTCGAAGACAAGGTGTCCTTCTCTTTGCCTGATATATGTTGAAATATAGAATCTGGGACATTTTTGAAGATGTGCATAGGATCTAATAGGTGATATATTAATAGATCCTTCCAGTAAGGGAGCTCATAAAATATGGATTTCCTTTTCATTCCTTGTGGCATATTAACTACAACTTGTTCTGGTTCTTTAATTGAATCACCCCGATCAAAAAAATCCTCCCAAGCTTTCAATTCAGCATCTTCATACTTCTTAAGCCAATCACCTAGACCTATAATCATGGGAGGGCCTCTATTTTCAACTTTTCCATCAAATTGATTCTTCAGGCGATTTCTAAACTTATGATCTAGTGGTAGACAAACCCCGTTGTTTGCGTAAATAAATTTATGTAGATCTTTAGAATATCGCCCTTGAAATTGTTTTGCACATCTTGGACATGCAAATATCCCCTTTGTTTGAAGCCCTGCAATTCAATAGGTAATGTTAATAATATCAAAAAATTAGTATAAAACTAAGTATGAAAGTTGGGATGGAAATAAATTATGAGTTAATTACGTAAATATTTTATCTTACCAGAACAAACACCAAGTCCTGGGAAATCATGAATAGTCCAACATAGTACACCATTCAACATGAAGGACCTATTTGATGGGGGGCGTGATATGTCATACATTCTTATGCCTTTCCATAGCAGTTGCATCTCATCAATAAAATGCGCAAGATAAACATCCATGTTTTTAACTTGATGTTTTCCTGGAACAATGAGAGTCAGCATAAGGTGCTCCTTTCTAACACTCATCCATGGGGAAATATTGTATACTATCAATCCAACTGGCCAAACACTATAATTTGAGCTTAGGAAAGAGAATGGGCACACTCCATCAATTACAAGACCAAACCTGAAACTACAGGGTTCATCTTTGAATTTTCCTGGCCATTTTTCCTCTATGTGTTTCACTGCTTTGGAGTCGGCCAGAATTCACATGAATCCATCTTTACTCCTCTTTTTTGCATGCCAGTCCATCAATTGTGCAAGTGACTTACAACGAAACATTTGTTGAAGTCTAGGTATAATTGGCATGTGTCGTAAAACCTTCTTTGGAATTGTAGGACCTTGTACATCTGTATGATATCTCTTCTCTTTGCATACACTACCTTGTTTTCATATTCATCTCTGTATAAAATGCAATCATTTTTACATGAATGAATTTGCTTATATTCAATCCCCAACTCAACCAACAACAGACGTGCCTCTTTGCAAGTTGATGGCAGCATATTCTCTTCAGGGAATATTTTAGTTTTTAGTGCCCTGTAAGATTGCAAGAGATTAAATCAATTGAATGTTTGACTTATGATGAACATGTTTCATATGTCAATCTATACTAGGACTATTTATATACAATATATGGTTTTAAATTCCCCCTAAATAAATAAAAATGAAGTTGATGAATGTTTACAAATTATGTACACCAATTGACAATGCAAAGTAAGAAATGGATTTCATCTCACTTTAGTAGGGTAGTGAATCCTTTGTCTGACCAACCAAATAGTGACTTGATTTCTAATAATATTAATGTGCATGCCAGTTTTGAAGTTCTACTTGCACCCGATTTGAACATGGGTGTCTTTGCTGCTTGCTTGATGGAGTCTTTCAGGTTGTTATCATCAACATTACATTGGTGGTAATTACCCCTGCTATCATCGTTATTGTCAACCATATGATCATTGTTTCCATCCCCAAAGAAACCTGTAAGCATTTCATTCAATCCTTCTTCATGCACTGCATTTTCACTATCATGATCATCATCATTAAGGCTAGCTGGCATGTCATCAGTGTATGCAGATCTCATCAGCAGTTAAAATTTCTTAGCTACTAGTATTCTCTTCAATGTTTCTCTTTTCTACCTGGTATGGTTTAAAGGATGGTTTGGATCATCCCGTCCAAACCTTAATAACCTTGTTGGATCTTGGGTATTAGTATGTGTTTCATCAACATCTTCTACCTGTCAACAAACACAAGCATTATTTAATGTTTGGCAACAATTGCACTAAATTCAAAATGTATCAATTTCAAAGAAATATAATCAAATATGGCTTAAAAAATAAAAATATAAATTGTATGAACATATATACATCAATTGAATAATAGAACATTATTTTATAGACTACCTTTTTTATACAATAATTTAAAGAAAACACAATTTTGACAACGTAGTTTATAAAACATCAGTCCACACTCATTTATTATTCTTTGGTTTTCTGCCCTTAAGAACATCCTTAGGGAGACCTTGTTCTTCCCTTTTCTTTTGTGCATGAGTGTGTTTTAAGAAGGGGTAATCAATCAATAACTCATCCCCAATGGTAAGGTCCATAATAGCCTCAACCATTATGAATCTATCAACCTATCTTTCCATATCTCCATCTTTATCATTTATAACCTCAACAAATTGATAATTCGGTCTTACATTAGGGTCCCTTCCCTTACTACTATTTATAAATCCTGCAATATTTTTGTGTGTGTATGCACGTCCATCTATATACATAAGATGACCTCTATTCATTTATTTTCCACTTTCTAATTGGAGACGATGTGTATACATATTCAAATTTAGACCATATGCTGACATGCTAGGCATATATTCTGCTAGCCTTCTCCATTCACCACTGTAATATGATGGACCATAATATGGCATTAATCTCCTAGTGGTTTGTTCTGAATTGTTTCTATGTTTAGATCCCACATGTACATTTTGGATGACAAAGAGGCCTAGATTCGCTCCATGAATATTGGAGGGTCGTATCATGTAGCTGTATCCCCAAAATTGAAACACCTCGTACACTCTAGGTAGTTGTTGATCACTAGGCCAAGCACAATATAGTCGACGATCAAATGTCTCTTTGTAAATTGATCTCAAACTTAGGGGCAAGTCATCATCTCCATCACATTCATTCTCATAGGGTATGTAGTCCACCTTCCCCTTGTCTTTAATCAAATTATGCATCTTTAAACTGGTTCTTGTTCTGTTACTTGTTTTCATCAATTCCTCGTCTTCGGAGCTGGTATATTGGCACATATTTTTGTTAGATGTATCATCTAATGAATGATCATTGCCCTCTAGGCTGGAAGTCAGTGATCCAGGAAACTTTAAACCAAGAACTTTATCCTATAAGTATCCATTAAGAAAAAAAATAGTTATTTAAATAATATAAAACAATGTTTAAATGAAGTATACATGTTATTTATATCAAATTAAAAAATTCCTTACCACAATTCCTATTGGATTTGAATCGATTGTAGGAGGCATACTATTGATTGGAAGCTCATCATATATGTAATGTCTTTGTACAATCACTTGTTTGAATTGTTTCTTTCCACGACATACAAAACATTCACAAACAACAATTTTCTCAAAGTATTCATCCCATGTACTATAGTCTTGACCAACCTCTTGTTCAGTGTAATAATTTGTAGTGTCTGCAGGATCCATTGTCATATCCTCTTCCACCCACTGTCATCTACGTGATTTAATAGTTTTAGGTCCACATCCACGTACATATCTTTTTCTTTTGCTAGTTGAACGCTCAGGCTCTGCATTTGCTCTAATCTTCATCTAAAATAATCAACAACATGCATTAATTTATGTCAAGATTGGATAATACATTATAAATTTTAATAATACTGTGAAAAAAGATGGACGTATCACAAAATGCCATCATATCATTTTTTCTTAAGTCAAAATTTGAGTACCTGATGTCCTGCTTCATCCGTTGTGTCCTTATTTGATATAACACGATCTATTGCCATGGCCTCGTTTGGCCCCTATAATACACAACATAGTAAATAATGTTTAGTACACCAATTATATCATTTCAACGAATATGCTATCCAACACAAAACCTCACTTTAGTCAAATATGTGACATATTCATATCATGTTTTGGCCATCCTAATTTTCAAACTTTTCCCTTGATCATAGAATCACATTTAATCACCATTCCTGTGCATTTTCAACCAATAAGTTTGACCTCAAAGGCCTCATGGACAAAAAAATGACTTTATCTCCTCTATGTTGTAGCATTTGTGAATTCATAAACACCTTCCTCCTTTGGTTGAGGTTGCTTTCTCTTCTTACCTCTATTGTATCTACAGATTCTGTTGTCATATCTATTTCCACCCACTTTCCTCTCTGTGATTTAGTAGTTCTATGCCATCCACGTCCTCTCTCCATGGCCTCCTCTGGATCTTGTAATACACAACAATGACAATAGTCAGATAACAGCTATGCACCAAGAGATTAAAAGGAACCAATCAAGATAACCACACATGAACAACAAATGTGTCCTAACAAATTATATAAATTTCCTATATGTTTGCATTTATCCTCTAACCTTTCTACATCAGCCCTCAATTGTGCAGACCTCCTAGTTGTTATATGCAAATGATTTGTATCCTTGCATTCCTATTAGCAAATATAGTGAACTGATTTGAATCCTTGTATAACCAATTTGGAGGTACAATGAATTGATTTGAGTTTTTGCATTCACAGTTAAAAAATCACAGTGAGATGGTTTGAATCCTTGAGTTTTAAGTAAAATGAAATGGGTGAAACCAGTGCCTTGTTGGGTGAATGGAGTCAAATGAAAATCTGAGATAAGTGGCTTATATTTGGTAGTAATTCTAACTATTTGGCACACTAATATTGGTTAATAACTTGTATAACCGTGCAAGGAAATAATTGACAGACTCTTCTTAATAATCCAACTGACACAACCAGGTAACTTGTAATTTATCAAAAGGATCTTTAATCCCTACTTGAAGGAACCAATTGAATAAATCAAACAAGAACATTAGATGATATCAACTTGGAAACAGAATGCCAACCCTAATTATGTGGTTCTTCTTACTGATCCAATTAATACTCCCAAATTACTATGATCTGAAAACAATGTTGGTAAGATTTTTGGGATATCTTCAATGGGGCTCTCAGTATCACTAAAAGTAACATAGGGGAGAGGACCTAATTGTTGAGCATGTTCCAATAGCTGTGATAGTGTTTGTGGACTTAAGGCTCAATATTTTTAAAACTTTAGCAGTAGTAGTTGTAACTTTAAGGTTGTTAGTGTTGACTATAAGTACCTATAATTGAATGAAATGTGCCCTTTAGATTTAAAAACAACCAATTATGTGATGCCACATCAGCACACCAACAAAACATGACTTAATGGACAACTATTGGTCCACCTTTGTTTCAGGAACTATTAGACACCTTAACAAAAAGCATGCTAAGCAACTATTGGTCCACCTTTGGTCAAGAGCATTGCTCTTAGACCTCACTCTAGTTTTAAAAATAAAAAAATAAAAAACATTTTGAACCATGCTAGATGGAAAAACAACATTTTTTTTTAATTTTTGACTTTTTTCCAATTAAATCCCAAATATTTGAATTACATTTATTCTTCTAGTTTGCTAAGTCAATCTTTATCCTAAGTAATGCTCCTATGGCCCTAACAGAGATACAAACACATGGCTCAACAAAGAGATAGCAATTTTGGACTAAATGATACAAACTTCTTTCTACCATAATTCATGATTCCATATTATAATTTTTGTTTTTGATGCCATGGATATCATAATTAATAAGTTTTATATTCCTAAAACACTTTGACAATATTTATATATCTAAGAAATGATACAAACTTCTTTCTACCATAATTCATGATTCCATATTATAATTTTTGTTTTTTATCCCATGGATATTATAATTGATAAGTTTTATATTCCTAAAACACTTTGACAATATTCATATATCTAAAAATGTTGTTTCTTTTATACTTGATCTTAGTAGCTTCTATTAGATTAGTTTATTGTGTCTTTAAAATTTATTTAATAAAGGATGCATGGAACCGATTTTAAACCCTTAAAAATCTCTATATTTAATTGCCTAGTCTTCACTAAGTTTTGACCAAATTGGAGCACAGAATCTGAGGTCAAAAAGAGTCCAAACTAGTCGGATCAAACCATCATAAATTTTTATATGGCAGGCAGTTGTGACAAGAGTCAATACTAGAACCTATAGTAGAGGAAACCATCGTAAATTTTTATATGGCATGCAACTGTGATATATCAATTTAAATAATAAAGAAGCACTAAAATGGAGACAACCAAATAATTAAATAACTTTAATAAAGAATTGATACCAATATGGCGCCACAGAATCAGAGATTTTCCATTAACTTCTTCAAAATTATGCTTGCAACATGGTCTTTGAGTTTGTAAATATTATGGAACTTTTTCTACTATCTACCACTACTAGCTCCTCTCTTCCCCCTATATCTTTTTATCGGGTCTTGGTCTCTCTTTTTATAGGAGAGGCAAACAAGCTTCAGACCTGTTACAACAGAAAAGACATAACTATTCATAACTGTTAAAAAAATACTTTTAAACTTAACAAAATGTTTTTAATTAGAAAAGACCAATCCGTTATTCACCGAATAGAAACTCGTGACCATTCAAGGCCTGAGCAAGGCATTCTATTTTCTGATGTGGTATCTCCTCTTCAGATTCAATCCTCTTCAAAACCTAAATATGTTCATAACTGTTAAGAAAATACTTTTAAACTTAACAAAATGTTTTTAATTAGAAAACACCAATCTGTTAATCTGCGAATAGAAGCTCGTGACCATTCAAGGCCTGAGCAAGGCTTTCTATTTTTCCATAAGGTGCTTCATTTGTCTGCTAGATAATTTACTCCCTCTAAAGAATTCATGGCAGTGTCAGTCGTATCAATTGCTCTGCACAGGAACATATTAATTTCAGATAAATGTTTAATATACTCTTGTTTGGCATATGTGTCAGCATTAAGGGCTATCCCTTTCATGTCATGCTCCATGTTCATCATTTTCTCAAGATACTTGTGAATATTCTGCATTAATCATATCTTCATTATTGATTTCTTGTAAAGCAATATTTAGAACTATGGATACATCTTCCTTCCACTCTTCATATTTTCGCGGTTCTCCAGTATCATCATGAATTGAGGGAGTGATATCAAAAGAATTCAACTCCTTATTTAATTTATTATGATACTTTTCATGCATCTTGACCAACTTATCATACATCTGCAATCCTTGTTTTGTTGAAAGTTTTTTGTCTGAAAGTTCCTCTTTCCTTTCCATCATCCTCTCTTGCAATCTTTTGTTTTCTATAATGGCTGAATATGTTTGTTGGAATGATTTCCAATAGGTATCTGCACATTCCCACATCTTTTTTAACCTTTCTTTTATTATTTTAGAGGCCATGGTGTATTTGAGGGTCTTTACTTCCCTAAAAATCTTCTCACATTTTTTCTGGGATTTAGCATGGCATTCTTTCCAATAGATTACATTTGTTAATGCCTCTATCATTTCTTTGTCTTTCTAGATCCATGGGGAATGTACCTCAGATGCAGAAGAAGAAGCTCTTTCCTTGTGGTATATTAATTCTTTCTTCATCTTGTCATTTTCCTTGATTAATTTCTCAATCTGGGCCTTAGTGAACTTTGCTACATTAACATTTAGTTTAGCAGTTTCCAAGGGATCTGTGTCTCCTATCCTTTTGACCAAGAGGTGACCAAACATTTGATTTGGGTCACTGGTTATTATTGGTCTCTTATCTTGGGGATAAAAAGACCAAATCAATAAAGAGGCTTCATCTGCATTATACCCCGACCATGAGTTATATACTTTGTCACTTGCTTCCTCTGTCAAACTTAGTGTTTTATCTTCCCTCCTCCTGAATGTGTCAAATACAATGGTAGAGCTCATATCCCAACCTGGCACAAGCAATACCTTGGCTTCTTGGAGTAGTTATCTTCCTCTTTCTAGAGTAATAGACTTCATTTCTCTGTTAATCTCTTTTTTCAATTCCTCTAAGGCAGCAGTTTCTTGCTTAGGGGTAGTATCTTTCATTTTTTGCCTCATTTTATTTCCTTGATATTCATATACAAAAGATTTAAATTTAGGAGTCTTAATAAATTCATCATCAGAGACAAACTTTTGAGCAATCATGACTCTGATGTCATCAGACAGATCCTCAGAAGTCTCAAATTTTACATGGTTCAATTCTGCAGGAGGCTCATAATGTGGAACAACAAGAGCATTTATTATTTGCATTTGTTCAATCTCATCATCACTCACTTCTTCATCTATATCTGTATCTACAAAAAATGATACTTCAGGGGTTGGCTATGAAGGTATGTGAGTCAGAGGCTGCACCTCTTGAGCTTGTGTCCCAGAGTATTGTATGTAATCAATATCAAAAGTAATTAAAGGCACACCCTCAATTATCTCATCTGCATGAGCAATAAGCTGCTCAACTCTTGATAGTGGGTCTTCAATTTCATAAAAGGCTCTTGAGTATGAAGGAACATTCTTGCATTTCCAATCCTGTGCAAGTAGAATTTTTTTAAATATAGCCATTCTATCTTTAGTAGAGGCTTCGTCTCGATTTCTAATTATATCTACTTCTGAAAAAAGATGTTCATAACTAGACAGACCCTATGAGACCCTGGATCTGTGAATAAAACCCTCTGTAATAAAACCTTTTCTTTCATCTCCTATTGGGAGATCATACCGTGCTAGTTTGGCATTGACTTCTTCATAAACCTCATTCATGACTATTGTGAATTCCCCAAAGCAGAAAGTGTTGGGCATGAATGATTGTTTGTTGTTCCTCTCTAGATGAAAAGCATCAGATTTAGCCATTTGTATCACAATTTCTAAGTATGCAATTATGTCTGGGACAACCCTAGGCAATAGATAAGGGGAACCCTCAAATCCATAGACTTGTATCATGGTGCAGTCTGAAAAGGCATACCAATCTCCCCAGTTATGATTCACCTTAGTCTTTGGATCATTTTCCTTTGGCCTAAGAAACTTTTGTATACTGGGAGAGAGGCTATAGTCATGAGAATATCCCAATAGTTGCATTAGAGGCTTCACAAAATATTCTTCAAAGCAAAAATAATGAGATCAGTCAAAACGACAATCCCACAGTGAAGTCCACATTTGCACTAGTTTTGGGTCCCCATTGTCAAACGAGTCCTGAATTTTCATCTTTAAACTCCATCATCCTCTACCATGCCATTCATACAAAAGCAAATGCATTAACAAAGAGTAGTGTTTGAAATTAATCTTATCACTATTATGTTTGATTTTCTCCAATCCATGGTTCAGAGCATTAACTATGTAACTTGCATAATCAAAAGGCCTTGCTCCCTTTGTTTGAATATCTGCAGCTAACACCATAGGTGCAATTGACATTTGTGGGGGAACCTCGAGACCTAAGACTTGACTAGTAGCATAATAAGTGTAACAAAAGTACCCAAATAATTCTTCAGAAAATGGAGGGTTCTCAGCATTAGAAAATTTCATCAGACCCTTGTCATCTTTTGGCCTGTGTAAAGATAACTTGCCTCTCTTATAACTGGTGTCCATATGCCTATACTCCAGCAATAGGTCTTTGACTGTAATGGGCATGTCAAAGCCACATTCCAATTGAAAAACATTCGCAATGAAATCCTCAGAAAGCACCAGTATATTGTCACCAATGTGTGATCAAATAGTTCTTGTTTTTGGGTCATATTTGCTAGCTAAGGCTTTAATCAAATCCATGTTGATAAAGACATTAGACACTATTAGCCTTGATAAATTTAACCTCTAAGGGTTGCAGACAGGTTCATACCTATATTGTTTCTTGAAATGATAAAGAAACAATTGATACCCTCGAAGAGGGGTCCAAACATCTCCTAACTCCTTATAGTCATCTATCAATTTATCTATGGAGGGATTAGTCTGGACACTTCTTTTTGGTCTTAGCCCGAACCTTGGGCATGGGTCAATTAAATCTTGATTCAGTGATCTCTTCTCGACCTTCTGCTTTTTAGCTTTATGTTTCTTTGGATTATTTTCCATAACGCAGACTCCAAAGCTTCTACACAGTATAAATTTATAGTCAAGACCAATATACTTACTTGAAATATATTTCTGGTTGGCCTTTTTCTGCTCCTTTCTCTGCAAGAGGTCAAAATTCCTTTCTCCTTCTTTCTTTAGCCAAATCTTACAGGGGTGGAATAACTTATTTCAATCTCAACTCATAAATACACCATCGATGTGTATCTTTCCATCTAGCCAGTTTATTAATTACAAATATTCAACCGATGTCTTGGAATGTCACATCAATCTTCTCTGACAATCATCACTGTATCATTGAGACTTTGTTTTATATTCCACCGAAGTCCATCCCTTCAATCGATAAATGTCCTTTTCTCGATCCATCGGCAAGGTTCCATATGAAGTTGCCCCGATGTGCCCTAATCCAGCTGATATTCTTCATATCCTCAATGTTTTATAGTTATTTTGGGCTATCGGTGGAAATTCATCCTTATTTCCACCGATCCTTACATGCTACAATGATGCTTTTGTCTTTGTTGGTTTTATCGGCATGTTGGGGGAACTCATATATAAGTTATGCCGAAGTTGACATGTTCCGGGGATATAACCTTCTTCAGCCAAATCTTATTGGGGTGGAATAACTTATTTCAATCTCAACTCATAAATGCATCATCAATGTGTATCTTTCCATCTAGCCAGTTTATTAATTGCAAATATTCGATTGATGTCTTGGAATGTCACATCAATCTTGTCTGACAATCATCGTCGTATTGCTGAGGCTTTGTTTTATATTCCACCGAAGTCCATCCCTTCCATCGATAAATTTCCCTTTCTCGGTCCATTGGCGAGGTTCCATATGAAGTTTCCCCAATGTGCCCTAGTCCGGCCGATGTTCTTCATATCCTCAATGTTTTATAGTTATTTCGGGCTATCGGTGGAAATTCATCCTTAGTTCCAGCGATCCTTACATGCTACAATGATACTTTTGTCTTTGTTGGTTTTATCGGCATGTCGGTGGAACTCGTATATAAGTTTTGTTGAAGTTGAGATGTTCCAGCGATAAGCTAATTCCTGTCGAGTTCATCGGCTCATCAATGAGGGTGTGATATGTATTCCACCGAAATCCACATGTTACGGTGATATAACCTTCTTCTACCAACTTTATCATCCTGTCGGTGGAACCATGATGTGGTTTCCACCGATGTCTGCATGTTATCCCGATAAGCTCATTTTATTCCATTTTGTCAGTCTATCGGTGGGATGACCTCAAAGGTTACCCCGATAGATCGTTGTTTTGCTGATATAGTGATACTATATCTTTATCGTGCCATCAGTATAGCAAATTGAAAGGTTCCAACGATGGCATCACATTGGGCCAATATGTTCTTAGGAAAGGCAAAGGGTACAATTCATGGAATGGATATGCAAGACATAGGTTAATTATGGATTTTGTAACATAATTGATTACTATTATTAGGGTTTAAGGCATAGTACTGTTTAGGGTTGAGGGTTTAGGGATAGGGTTTAGGATTTAAGGTTCAAGTGTTGAGGGTTGAGGCTTTAGGGATAGGGTTTAAGGTTTAGCGATAAGGGATTAGGGTTTAGGGTTGAGGGATTATAGTTTAGTGTTGAGGAATTAGAGTTTAAGATATAGTGTTTAGGATTGAGGATTTAGGGTTTAGTGTTGAGGGATTAGAGTTTAAGGTATAGTGTTTAGGGTTGAGGGTTTAGGGTATGGTTGATGGTTTAAGGTTTAAGGGTTAAGGCTTCAGGCTTTAGGGATAGCGTTTACAGTTGAGGGATTAGGGTTTAGGGTGGAGGGATTAGGGTTTAAGGTATAGTGTTTAGGGTTGAGGGTTGAAGGTTGCGTTATGCTGCACTGAAAGGTTATAGTCCCATTAGATAACGATGTCCTCGCCCATGGACCATGTCGAGTGCCCTCATCGATGTTGGTAAGGGATACATGGAAGGTAAATGGATTCGGCAGATAGTGGATTATGACATGGATTCTAGAGGGGAGAAAAGTGGATTATGACGTGGATTATGTAGGGAAAATAGTGGATTATGATGTGGATTATGTCAGACTTATGCCAAAGCATGGACCATAGGGATGGTATGTGGAGGGTATGTAGGATAGTGGATGAATGATGGTAGATTTTTTGGCTTTATCAGTAGAGGCATCTAATTTTGCATTTCTAGATCCCTTGAGGATGGTGGAATGAGTGGAAGCTTTAAGTTTAGCTTTAAGATTAGGGTTGAGGGTTGAGGGTTGAGGGATTAGGGTTTAAGGTATAGTGTTGAGGGTTGAGGGTTTAGGGTTTAAGGTTTAGGGATTAGGGTTTAGGGATTACGATTTAGAGTTGAGGGATTAGGGTTTAAGGCATAGTACTATTTAGGGTTGAGGGTTTAGGGAGAGGGTTTAGGATTTAAGGTTCAAGTGTTGAGGGTTGAGGATTTAGGGATAGGTTTTAAGGTTTAGTGATAAGGGATTAGGGTTTAGGGTTGAGGGATTAGGGTTTAGTGTTGAGGGATTAGAGTTTAAGATATAGTGTTTAGGGTTGAGGGTTTAGGGTTTAGTGTTGAGGGATTAAAGTTTAAGGTATAGTGTTTAGGGTTGAGGGTTTAGGGATATGGTTTATGGTTTAAGGTTTAAGGGTTGAGGCTTCAAGATTTAGGGATAGCGTTTACGATTGAGGGATTAGGGTTTAGGGTGGAGGGATTAGGGTTTATGGTATAGAGTTTAGGGTTGAGGGTTGAAGGTTGTGTTATGTTGCACTGAAAGGTTATAGTCCCATTAGAGAATGATGTCCTTGCCCATGGACCATGTCGAGTGCCCTCATCGATGTTGGTAAGGGATACATGGAAGGCAAATGAATTAGGCAGATAGTGGATTATGACGTGGATTCTAGAGTCGAGAAAAGTGGATTATGACGTGGATTATGTAGGGAAAATAGTGGATTATGTTAGACTTATGCCAAAGCATGGACAATAGGGATGGTATGTGGAGGGTATGTAGGATAGTGGATGAATGATGGTAGATTTTTTGGCTTTATCAGTAGAGGCATCTAATTTTGCATTTCTGGATCCCTTGAGGATGGTGGAATGAGTGGAAGCTTTAAGTTTAGCTTTAAGATTAGGGTTGAGGGTTGAGGGATTAGGGTTTAAGGTATAGTGTTGAGGGTTTAGGGTTTAGGGATTACAATTTAGAGTTGAGGGATTAGGGTTTAAGGCATAGTATTGTTTAGGGTTGAGGGTTTAGGGATAGGGTTTAGGATTTAAGGTTCAAGTGTTGAGGGTTGAGGCTTTAGCGATAGGTTTTAAGGTTTAAAGATAAGGGATTAGGGTTTAGGGTTGAGGGATTAGGGTTTAGTGTTGAGGGATTAGAGTTTAAGATATAGTGTTTAGGGTTGAGGGTTTAGGGTTTAGTGTTGAGATATTAGAGTTTAAGGTATAGTGTTTAGGGTTGAGGGTTTAGGGATAGGGTTGATGGTTTAAGGTTTAAGGATTGAGGCTTCAGGCTTTAGGGATAGCATTTACAGTTGAGGGATTAGGGTTGAGGGTGGAGGGATTAGGGTTTAAGGTATAGTGTTTAGGGTTGAGGGTTGAAGGTTGCGTTACGCTGCATTGAAAGGTTATAGTCCCATTAGAGAACGATGTCCTCACCCATGGACCATGTTGAGTGCCCTCATCGATGTTGGTAAGGGATACATGGAAGGCAAATGGATTAGGCAGATAGTGGATTATAACATGGATTCTAGAGGGGAGAAAAGTGGATTATGATGTGGATTATGTAGGGAAAATAGTGAATTATAATGTGGATTATGTCAGACTTATGCCAAAGTATGGACCATAGGGATGGTATGTGGAGGGTATGTAGGATAGTGGATGAATGATGGTAGATTTTTTGGCTTTATTAGTAGAGGCATCTAATTTTGCATTTTTGGATCCCTTGAGGATGGTGGAATGAGTGGAAGCTTTAAGTTTAGCTTTAAGATTAGGGTTGAGGGTTGAGGGTTGAGGGATTAGGGTTTAAGGTATAGTGTTGAGGGTTGAGGGTTTAGGGTTTAGGGATTATGGTTTAGAGTTGAGGGATTAGGGTTTAAGGCATAATATTGTTTAGGGTTAAGGGTTTAGGGATAGGGTTTAGGATTTAAGGTTCAAATGTTGAGGGTTGAAGCTTTAGGGATAGGTTTTAAGGTTTAGCAATAAGGGATTAGGATTTAGGGTTGAGGGATTAGGGTTTAATGTTGAGGGATTAGAATTTAAGGTATAGTGTTTAGTGTTGAGGGTTTAGGGTTTAGTGTTGAGGGATTAGAGTTTAAGGTATAGTGTTTAGGGTTGAGGGTTTAGGGATAGGGTTGACGGTTTAAGGTTTAAGGGTTGAGGCTTCAGGATTTAGGGATAGCATTTACAGTTGAGGGATTAGGGTTTAGGGTGGAGGGATTAGGGTTTAAGGTATAGTGTTTAGGGTTGAGGGTTGAAGGCTGTGTTATGTTGCACTGAAAGGTTATAGTCTCATTAGAGAACGATGTCCTCGCCCATGGACCATGTCGAGTGCCCTCATCGATGTTGGTAAGGGATACATCGAAGGCAAATGAATTAGGCATATAGTGGATTATGACGTGGATTCTAGAAGGGAGAAAAGTGGATTATGATGTGGATTATGTAGGGAAAATAGTGGATTATGTCAGACTTATGCCAAAACATGGACCATAGGGATGGTATGTGGAGGGTATGTAGGATAGTGGATGAATGATGGTAGATTTATTGCAGAATGGAAGGGAACCATAACCAATGGTTGCACACATCCCCATAAAAGTTGAATCTTGTGATGTGGAGGTGGTGTAGGGTGCAATGGAGATGTTTGCTTAGGAGATGGATGATGATGACACTAAATTAGGCACACTTGGCACCGGTTTTGGCATCCCAAAGAGATTACATTTAGGGCTAAAAGTTGGCGCAAAAGTCAGAGTTAGAAACGCCGACTTTAGCGCTGACTAATGAATCCAAAAAAAATTAAAATTTGCGCCAGCATTAAAACATACCACACAAAAAAAAACACAAATAAGTTAATACATTTAAGCCCACAACACAGTGTACTCTGCCTCTGTTTTAGGTTTCCTACAAAGCGACGACTTTATTATGTTGAAAATGGAAGTTACTGAAAAGTTTCTACAACAGATCCATGAATTTGTATTTTATTTATTTTTGGTTCTAGACATCCAGAAGATAACAAATTACTTTGGCTAGCTACTAAATTTGGGGTTTCTATCTACCTCAACCATTCAATCAAGCTTGTTCGTCTGCCTTTTAGCAAGTAAGTTAACTCTTGACCTAGGTTTTTATCCATTTTGATATAATTTTGATCTCAAAGAAAGTTTTTTTAAGATGTTGTACTCATGCTTTAGGGTAAATTTGAGTAGTAATGTTGTTAATTATCCTTGCTTGCAGTATAACTTGCATTTACCATTTTTAGAAGGCCTGTCGAATAAGGTCTCTTTGTACATCATACCCAAAATACAAGTTGTTAAGTTTTGTTTTTGGCTACGATTGGTCAAGCACATTGTTAATTCATACCTAGCTACGATTGCCTCCACAGACTGGACGAAAATAATTTGCCCTAGGTCACCTCAAAATGTCAAGCAATAAAGGGAAGGGATCAAACTCTGGCCACAATCAGGTAATTCACTGTCAATTTATATATTTGTAAATGTTTCCATTGTTTCTTTGATTTTTAGTATTTAGTTTTCTATTTCTAAATTTAAAAAAAGAAATTTATTTTATATATATAGGGACATGAAACTGACAAAGATAAAGAGGCATTGGCTTCCATATTGGGGGTAGACGCAATGAACAAATTGGATGGTGTTGACTTGACAATGCTTGCCAGATACATAGAAAAATGATCTAGTAAAGCCCCTGAAACATTGCAACCAAATCAATAGTGTCAAAGGGAATCAATTGATTCCCCAACCAGTCATGGATCGGGCAAAACATCTAGGAGGAAATCAATAACAGTAACCTCTAAGAATGTGGAATAGGGAGTAGAGGCTTCCAATGTCCCAGCCACTCCTGGGACACAGACTTCTTCGACCACCACGCCATGTTTTGCATCTTGCATTGGTAGCTACGATAACCAAGATATAATACGATGTGGTTTCAGGGGAAGTCCGAATGATAGATGTTGGAAAAATGTTTGTGAATAGGTTGAAGGAATCATGCCTTCAACGGTTCAAAGACCATATACATTTGCCATTCTCAAAGATACCCATGCACCTGCAAAAAGTAGTTATCCAAGACATGGAGACTGAATTTAGTACAGGTTGGTCTATAAAGAAAATAAAGCTATGAATGTCTCAAAACTGCAAGAGATTTCAGTGCAACCAAACAAAAAAGATTAAAAAAATCCCTCCCGAGCAAAGGCTCAAAAAAGGGCCAATTGATGTAATTCTCAAAGTATGGAAAGAGCTTGTAAAAGCATATGAGAAGTCCAATGCACGGAGGAAGTCCGGTGAGGAGAGTACGCAGGTATTTGAATTTGTTCATAAGATTATATCAAATTTATTAAACAATTTTTAAATTTTATTTTTGCTTTACCTAAATTGAATTAGTATATGTTTTAGGACAAGGCCTCCAAGGCTAGGCTTGACAAACTTCGTGCCACTCATCACAGTGGCCAGAAAGGTTTACAGGCCTTGATTTGTACATTTGTAAGTATATTTAATATGTTAAATGATATTTTTTTATTTCCTAGGAAAAAGTAAATGATTGCATATTAATTAGTTTAACTAGTCCATGTGCCATGTTTTGACAGGAGGAGAAATATGGATGGCAACCAACACAATTTGAAAAGGAAATGTTACAAAGCAAAAAGTGGACCGATTTTGTAATCTGGATGGAGAACGAGGTATCAATAGTTGATTTTCAATAACTTAGTTGGATATTGTTGTGTTAATATGTCAATTTGCATTTCTTGTGTTGAGTTTCAATAATCTTTGAAGACATTATAGAGTGATACTTGAGACAAACAATTACAGTTGTACTCTGTTTGTTGTGTTTGGTTTCTATTGGTCTTCTTGTCTTTTTGACTCAAGTGGATTGTTATTCATAGGTCGCTTGTCATTCTTGTTGATCATGTGGATGTAGTTATCATTGATTTTTTAGGTGGTCTCCTAAGTGAACAGACCAAAGGGTTTATCTCAAGTCTTTGTTTCCTAACCTTTTTATTATAAGACTTAAAGGGGGGCATGCATTACAATTACGTTGTTGGTTATATTTCAAACCTTTGAAATATAATAGTGGACATTTAAATTTTAATATGCACTTTTTTTTTGTTGAGAAGGAGCCATCATTGGCAGTAGGCATTAACTCTCCTCTGCCATAATAGCTTTGGGAAGTACTAGTCTTTAATGTGCTTGGTTTTGGGGTATGTGAGGGAGAAAAGGAAGGAGTGGGGAACCATTTTAGGGGGGAATTCTTCTTTTTACCTTGGGGTCAAGGAAGGAAGGTTGATGGTTGGACTATAAGTGATTTAGAGGAAGGGAGACTTTGGGTGTGCTCATCATGTTGGCTGAGTGTCTTGTTGTTTGGGTTGGAGACTAAGATTCAAATCGCCAACTGGTCTTCTTCAACTAAGCTAACCTTTCTTTGAAGTAAAGCTCCTTGTCATCCATTCTTATAAAATTACACTGACCATTTTGGTGAAACATTTCCTTTAACTTGTGTAACTGTATGTGGTCTTGTGAAAGCCTATACTAAAGGGTTTGGATGAGGAAAATATTGTTAACTGTGAGAGTTCAGACTTAAGATCATGGGACTTATGAACTGTGGCAAACTATTGGTTATTGTGTTTTGGATTTCTATCATGAAGGAAGCTACATTAATTTGGTCATAGTTTGAGGTGGAGTTTCAAACCCTAGCTAGAATTGCTAGAATGCTATCATTGCAACATACCATGAGTCTTGAGGAAACCTGGCCTGGTTCATGGTTATCTTTTTTGACATGGTTGTAAACCCTAATGGTGTTGGTATTTCGCCTATAAATGTCCACTATCTCAATTGTGGATACGAGGTCTTCTTGGGATTAATAATACCACTCCTAGATGGGCTTTTGGGATGGTTTTGGATCCTTGGTTTAGGTCAACTTGCCCCCCAACACTTCCTCCAAGGATATGAGGTTTGAATTACTAAAGCCACAATGGAATACAATGTTGAAATAACACTACATGATTGTATTTGATTACCAATTGACTCTTGGAAAGAATGGGTTTTGTCAATTGCATACAGTTGTGTAACATTGCAATAGTTATATTATACTTGTAACTAGAACAGTCTATTGTGAAGGCATTCATGTTAGGAATTTGTAGGTCTATTTAAACCAATTCCACATAACCCAATAGGAGAAACAAGATGCTGAAACAAAACATAATGCAAAGATCAAATGAACAAGAAACAAGGAACACAAGATATACCCTAGGAAAACCCTTTGCAGGGAAAAATCTAGCTGCCAAAAGCATCCATACTCCATATATTATTCAACAACAAAGCAATACAAGAGTTACAATGAATACCCTTGAAGCATCAAGCACCTCCAATGCAACCTCCATGTGTACAAGCATGAATCCACACATCACCTACCATGCTTCACAATATGCACTTACAAGAGAGAACTCAATACAATGATAGCCTCTCACAAGCCTCCGTTCACCTATAATGAAATATCTAGCCAACCTCAAAATAATAACCTTGTGCTTGCTTTTATAAGATAAGCTCACACATTACATTGAGAAAACCATGTGCCCCAAAACCACTTGACCCCACATTTGACTATTGGTACTAACTTTTCCCAATAAATCAAATAATACAAATAATATAATTAATCACTCTATGTGTCCCACACACATAAAATAATTAACCCAATGTTACTATACAACTTATACAAGTGGACCCAAATAATTACATAGTGTGATTAACCACACCACCTAGGTGCATCACAACCAAATAATTATTTAATTACAACATTATAAAATATATCAAAAATATGCAATGGTGTACAACACCATATCCCAACATTCTCCCACTTGTTGTATACATTGCATAAGGGTCAATACATGAAATACATCATCATAGGCAAACATGAAATCACATGAATCTCTAGCATGCTCTCGTGCTCCAACAAGATACCTGCAGCAAAGCAAAGTGACCACCATCTCAAGCAAGAACTCCAGTCATCCTCCAATGTGCCACCTATGGAAGAAAAGGAACATGCCAAGGTGAAGATGCACCAATCCAAGGAACACAAGCATCAAATCCAAATGATAACATAAGGCTCCAAGCTACTGTCAAAAGGTAAAAAACCCACATGACTAGAAATAGCACCCACAGTATATGCTAACACATCCAACCATCCATACCTCGTAGGTATCAACAACATCAATAAACTCATGCCAACAACATATCCAACCCATATACTGCAATCACAAGCTCCATGAATAAAACCTGTCAATGAAGAACACATACATCCAAGAACTCCCACTGCATGGGTAATGTCAAATCTGAAAATAGATCCAAGGCATACCAAGTCTATCAGTCAACACTCAAACCAAGGTGTGGCTAATCAACAAGCCAATGTAG
The DNA here is from genome assembly GCA_027924645.1 of Cunninghamia lanceolata. Classification (NCBI taxonomy): domain Eukaryota; kingdom Viridiplantae; phylum Streptophyta; class Pinopsida; order Cupressales; family Cupressaceae; genus Cunninghamia; species Cunninghamia lanceolata. Next base: position 3,628,638 of record BSBN01000231.1, on the reverse strand, counting down.
TACCAAGAACAATCATAATGATCCACACATGCATGATAAATCGCTGCATACTCTCTCACAACATGTCACCATAACTATCCCAAAGTCCAACTATATCAACATGATCCTCCAGGAAGTAGCCATAAGACAAAGAGAGAAAACCTATAAATCATAATGTCCTTCTACAAACACCTCAAAGTGCTAAGCTGTGTCAAGTATGATCTCCTCTACAACCCCAAATGAAAAGCCTCAACAACACCCAACCATTTAATCTCATAAGATCAAATGAACATATGTAACATGTAACCAACATGGATGTAACCCTCTCTAATCAAGGTAGACCAAACTCATAAACATTCCATGACCAGGAATAAGCCCAATCACATCTCCTAAACTCCTCATAATGAACATCATAAATCAAACCATATGAACAAGGAGATAACCATGCTAACATCCCTCAAATGAACCCTCCAGAACCAATAACTGTAGCTCAAGATCCATATCTATGAGAAGATGAAACATAAAGTAAAATGCATCTAAAAGGATGGGCAATACCTCATAGATGATAAACTACCGAGTAGACCAAGAGTGGGAATGAGAATGCTCCTCTAGGATACACCAAGCCACATAGACTCTTTCCAAGAACAATCTCCTCTAGGTCCATAATGAACTCACGTCCATATCCAGGTGTAAGGCTCCTCAGTCTATCTATTGAGACCTCCAAAGACTAACCACCTCAACAAGTATCTCTGATCACAAGAGAACTCCTACCTCACCTAAGTCTCTAAGTATCCATGAGCACCTGTAACTAACCAATACATGCCAAACTCCAAATGCAATATAGCACCATCATGAAGTAATCAAGCAAATGATCAAAGTACTCAATACCAAGAGAACAAACAAGACCACTGTCAATGCTCCTACTACACATCTGCATAATCAAGAAGCCCATCATGACATCATGATCTAACCATCTCCTCATAAGATCACATACAACAAAGTGTACAATGATTCATACATCTTGTCTCAAAAGAACATGTATCATGCCAAAACTCTTTAAACCGGTATCAAGAATTAGGACACAATGTCAACATCTCTAAATCAAGGATAAACATGTCATACTGACAAAACATAAACCTGACACCTCAACCAAAAACTTAAAGAAGTCCTCCATGGTAAACCAAGATGCCGACATCTCCACTCACATGAAGATAACCATCTACTGACAATTGAATTGAAAGTGTCAAAGAACTCTCACAATCAAGAGCTCCTCCATGGCACCAACATCCACTGCAAAAGATCATTCATCATGTATGATGAATCCAACATGCTGCCAAAGCTCCCACTGAACCGTGATACCGAGCTATCCATGACAACAAAATAACCATCTCCTAAATGAAGACTATCCATGGCCCCATACCAATTGAGGAATCCCATTGTATCATCAATAGGTCCCAAAAGGTCTAGTGAACCAAAAATCTCCAAACAAGAAGATAAAGCCATCACTGTCAAAAGCTAACATAGAACCATGTATCCAAGCTCTCCATGACATCATGATAAACATGCTATAAGTCCCAACAACCAACTATCCAGGCACTCTAATTATCCATCCTCTTATCCCAAAGCAACATACCAAAGCACAAATGACCACAGACAAGGCCAACTGACAAACTTTGCATCAACACTGAATCAATCTAGTGGATATAGACAGTCCACATCTGAGTCATCTCACCATAGCCAAGGGGTAGCTAATCCACAAAACTACATAACTCGTAGATCCAAAACAAATGTAACATGCAAACTCATCATCACACTAGTAATATGCACACTGAGATAACAAAGAGGATAACCTGTAGACTCCAAGACTCAAACACCAAATCAACTCTAGATTTAATTTGCCAACAAGTTCACAAACGAATACCATTGTCAAGGAACTAATCAAGCATCCAGAAAATAAGAACAATCCCCTAAAACAACACCACAACACCACTTGTAATCATGAATCGAACATCATAGCCCATACCTGTCAATTGCATACATGATCATGTCGTGCCAATGCAAAAGTGAACCTACATATCCATGACACCATAATCATCATCATAACTCCCACTAAAACGAGACTCCAAGTCTCACACGAGTATCAACCATGTCCTCAAACCAGAAGACAATCTATACCTGTCTCCATCAAAGTCATAACTCTAAAAACACCTATAAAGCTGTATCAGGAAGCACCAAATCTGATAACCTGCTATACCATGCTAATGGTCTCATAACAACATGCACTCCCACAAGTCTGTGTCGAAATATCCATTCGAATGCACTCATAAATGCACTCTGAATCTCAGGCTCCTACAAGTGAACAAATAAGTACCAAACTCTCTCTACACACCAAACTAAAAATCTACACAATCCAAACTATAGTACACTGTAAGAGCTCTCCAACGCCTATCCTAAATCAAAAATTTGATTTCGTATGCGAAAGTTATGAGCATAAAATTGAACCGGAGCAATGCGGGCTTCAAACACCAAATTCTAATGCAAACAGAAAAATCTGATCATGAAACCTATACCATTGTGTAGTGCTCAGAGAGATCTTTTCGACGCCTATAAGAAGTTGAAACATCAATACCGTATGTGAAAGTTATGCCTCCCGGAAGAAAAGGCACTCCGAGGGCTAAAATTAGACCCCTGGTGGGCCCCCATACCCTGATGATGTGACATGACGTCATTGCTGATGTCATCACTGCTGACTGGGCATGAGGTGGCATTGACGTGGCGCTAGGTTGGCATCTTTGACTGGCGGATACGAAAAGGTTATATGTTTTGTTTTATATTCCACCTTTTCCAATGGACTCCAAAATTGTTTTAATCAAGGAGGTTTTAATTTAATAAAGTCCAAAATATAAGGGCTGTCATTAAAACACCCACCACTGCTAATTTTTCAACCGCCCACTTAAAGATTTCCACCACTTTAAAAAAAAAAAAGGTTTTAATAAATTTTTTTTTTTTTAAGCCCATCGGGTAAACCAATCCATACCAAACCTTTTTTAAAAGGTAATTTTTTTTTGTTTTAAACATCCCCGTGGGGGAGTCTTGGCAAACGCCAGCGGGAGGAATATGGGGGGGCCGACCGGCTAACGCAGACGGTACCCGCCTCTATACTTTCTGTGCCAAGGGACAGGGTACGGGGGTTTGCGAACCCCCATTCCCCCCCCCCCCCCCCCCAATTTTTTTTTTTATTTCATCTTGGCAAATTTTTGAATGCACTATAGTTTTAATTTTTTTAAAATTTTTTCAAGACTATAGCAATTTTTCAAATGTGCAGGAAATTTTTTTGATTTTAAAAAAAAAATTGCCTCTGCAAACAAAAAATTTTGTACGGCGTACGTGGGGGGCCAAATTTTTGCATTTTGCTCCTGTGGCCAAAATAGGTCGAATTTTATATGAATCTTCATTTCTCAGGGCTCCTAGACTCAATGGTGAGGTCTATTTTATCCCAGGAGGTCATCTGTGAAAGTTCCTCCTCAAAACCCTCATGAAGCCAAAACCTGAAAACCCTCTTCAGCCATGATTTTTTAATCACCCGATCTGTAGCATGCACAACAAGTCACCAATACCCAGAACCCCCAATCTGCAATACAACTTGCACAAAACCTTGTAGTGTCCCAAATCCTTACATGCATTGCCATGGCTTCCATTTTACACCTAATCTACACAAACAAGGGTTATACATATCCAAGGAGCTCACACCTCCCTCAACCATGAACATGGCTCTGATACCAACTGTTAGGAATGTGCAGGTCTATTTAAAGCAATTCCACATAACCCAATAGGAGAAACAAGATGCTGAAACAAACCATAATGCAAAGATCAAATGAACAAGCAATAAGGAACACAAGATATACCTTGGGAAAACGCTTTGCAAGGAAAAACCCAGCTTCCAAAAGCATCCATAATCCATATATTATTAAGAAACAAAGCAATACAAGAGTTACAATGAATACCCCTAAAGCATCAAGCACCTCCAATGCAACCTCCATGTGTACAAGCATGAATCCACACATCACCTGCCATGCTTCACAATATGCACTTATAGGAGAGAACTCAATACAATGACAACCTCTCACAAACCTCTATTCACCTACAATGAAATATCCAACCAACCTTAAAATAATAACCTTGTGCTTGCTTTTATAATATAAGCTCACACATTACATTGAGAAAACCATGTGCCCCAAAACCATGGGTAACACAAAATCACTTGACCCCACATTTGACTATTGGTACTAACTTTTCCCAATAAATCAAATAATACAAATAATATAATTAATCACTCTATGTGTCCCACACACATAAAATAATTAACCCAATGTTACTATACAACTTATACAAGTGGACCCAAATAATTACATAGTGTGATTAACCACACCACCTAGGTGCATCACAACTAAATAAATATTTAATTACAATATTATAAAATATATCAAAAATATGCAATGGTGTACAACACCATATCCCAACAATTCGTTTGATGACAATGACCTTTGAGTTCATTGTAATGACTTGCACTAAATTAGAAATGTGATTTCAATCTAGTATTTATTAAATTGGAGACTGTTTGTGAACAAATTTATCTTAGTATGGACTTCCCTATGTTTGAATGTCTGAGCACTACCCACGGAATAGTAGATATTATGTACTTGTGATCACTGTGTCATTTGGATAGAGGACTCATAAATGGAATGTAGGACCTTCTATTTCATTGTCCATAAAATCCTAAGGGTTGATTAAGTTATTGTTCATGGATGTAAATGGAAACTTTAAGCTCTCCGAAGGCTTGCTTATTGTTTGCAAAGTAGCATTAATTTCTTATTTTAACTATGGAAACATCTTGTGGACACTAGTATGGTGTTGATTAAGGAATTATCTTGTAAACACTAGAAAGGTCTATGCATGTTAATCATAGACTATAACCCTACATTTGGAAGGAAATTGTTACTGTAGATGTGATATATACTGTACAGTGGTATCTGGTCTATGGCATGACATCTTTAGTAGGAGGTACCTTCAGATTTCTATAGCATCATGTCTGGGCTAAGGTACCATAAAGTTAAGTGTGCATTGTATGGTGTTATTGTATTGGAGGTTGCTGTATGCAAATCTACAGTGATATAAGGAGACTCGACTCTCGTCATTTCATTACACAAATTGAGTGACAAAACAACTACCTAGTTTAAAATTGGCCCTTCTTTAAGCAACATATGTAGCAATGAGACTTAGGATTCTTGAAAATGAGAAACATCCTTCTCCCCATACAACCTGTTAACTAGGGCCTCTCTGTTTACGTGCATGGTTGACCTCCTTGCCGTTGCTGGCTATCTTGAAGACACCCTAAACTTTATCATTGAGATACCTGTTAAATCTGTGTTGGTTGTATGCATGTGTTTTCTTGGTGCCTATAGATCACATATGAATATAGGCTTAGGAGTATTTACAGCAACACTGCTTTTTGATTTGGATCCTAAAAATGTTGCACAACTTATGTTCTTCTCTCAAACATCTATCCACAAGTGGGCAGGTGTGGTGAGGTAAGGAGATTGATGAAAGATAGAGGAATTAAAAAAATGCCCAGATGCAGTTGGATTGAAGGGCATAAAATGGTACATGCTTTTTTGTGTAGGAGACAGATCACATCCATAGACAAAGGAAACCTATGCAAAGTTGGAGAAATTAGCTTGGAAGATGAAGGCGACAAGTATTTTCCAGATTCAAGAATTTACTTAATGCTATGGAAGGATTGGAAAAAGAATTATTTCTCTGCCACCATGGTGAAAAGTTGACAATTGCATTTGGTTTGTTAAACATGCCCCATAGAACAACTATTAGACCTTTATCTTAAGGTTACTCATGAAACTTAAGATAAATAATTATTGAAAAAAAACTGTACATTCATTAATGACATGTAAGAATTTAATCAACTGCTACTTAAAAACTCTTTAGTGTTTCTGTCTAATGCAGGTTATTAGATTAATAGTGAAAAAGAACATACATTGACCACGCAATTTGTGGCACTTAATGTTATGTAATAGAATTTAAAATTGATAGTTAAATTGTATAAAAATAAAATTTATGATCTTTAGTAATGTTTATTACAATTGTTGTATGTTTTACATCATTGGAATGACATATTAGCTATAACTTTTTTGAAATTTTATTATGGTATGTGTACTTTGGTATGATGTAATATGATTATGGCTTCATTTCATATGTTGGAATATTAGATATATAACAGAAAAATAAATTATTACATGAAATAAATAATAACTTTTCATTTTAAATGTTTTTTTTTGCAGAACACGGGTCTTCTAGAAGATGAAGATGATCTTGATGATATAGATCCAAATTATATTGGTTCTGGTATAGATCACATGGCAGAGGATGATGATGATGTAGATACAGAAGACAACGAGGCCAATGACGATGATGATGATGACGATGATGATCATGATGATGGTGATCACGATGGTGATGATGATGATGAGGCAGTTGCTGGTAGTAGCCAGTGACATTCATGATCATATAGACTGCATCATGGATCATTGTTGATATATCATTATGATGCCTCTTTTCATGGTTACTATCATATGTATCATTTTCACAGCCTGCAGTACCATATTATTGAGTTGTATCATTTTCACATGTATCAATTTGACTTATATCATTTGGACATGTATCATCTTGACTTGTATCATTTTGAGTTACATAATTTATCATTTTTACTTATATCATTTGTACATGTATCATTTTGACTTATGTCGACTGTTGGACATGTATCATTTTGACATGTTATTGATCTATTGGCATATTTTCCTTTCACTTGTTTTAGTTATATTCGATGATGATCTTATCAGTATTGACTTGTCAATTTATATATATTGAAAGTGGTCGATGATTTTTGGATGGATATTTATTACGTATGATGATTTTAATTTACTGCAGGATGGATGTTGTAAAATTCAATTAAATTATAGATATTTGACTCACTTGTTTTAATTATAGATGATGATCATGTTATAATAATTATCTTGTTATTTTATAATAATTATCTTATTTTTTTATATAATTATCTTGTTAAATTGGAAGCAAAACCCAAAGCAACAAAGGTCATAATGGAAGCAAAACTTGGCGTCAATTAGGAAGCCAAAAAATAAGATATTTTAGACGCCATACAAGAAGCAAAATATGAAGCACAACTGAGAGCAAAACTAGAAGCAAAAATGGGAGCAGACATGGAAGCAAAACTAGAAGCTAAATTGGGTGCCAAAACTGGTGCTAAATTGGAAGCAAATCTAGAAGCAAACCTAGAAGCAAAATCAGAAGCAACATTGGAAGCAAACCTGGAAGCAAAACTGGAAGCAACACAAGAAGCCAAACTAGAAGCAAAATCGGAAGCCAAAGTGGAAGCCAAATCTGGTGCTAAATTGGAAGCAAATCTGGAAGGAAAATGGGAAGCAAAACTGGAAGCAAAAATTGAAGCAAAACCAAAAGCAAAACTGGAAACAAAAACTGAAGCAAAACCAGAAGCAAAACTGGAAGCAAACTTGGAAGCAATACAAGAAGCAAAATTGAAAGCCAAACTGGAAGCCAAATTGGGTGCCAAATCTAGTGCTAAATGGGAAGCAAATCTGGAAGAAAAATGGGAAGCGAAATTGGAAGCAAAACTAGAAGCAAAACTGGAAGCAAAATGGGAAGTGAAATTGGAAACAAAATGGGAAGCGAAATTGGAAGCAAAACTAGAAGCAAACCTAGAAGCAAAACTCGAAGCAAAACTAGAAGCAAACCTAGAAGCAACACAAGAAGCAAAACCAAAAGCAAAATTGGAAGCCAAACTGGGTGCCAAATCTGTCGCTAAATTGGAAGCAAATCTGGAAGCAAAATCGGAAGCAACACAGGAAGCAAAAATGGAAGCAAAACAAGAAGCAAACCTGGAAGCCAAACCAGAAGCAAAATCGGAAGCCAAATTGGGTGTAAAATTTGGCACTAAATCTGGCACCAAATCCAGCTATTGCTTTCCGGCGCAAAAGTCAACGCTAAATCCGTCGTTAAAGTCAGCGCTAAATCTGGCGCGAAAGTAAGCATGTAAAATTGCGTCGAGTTTTGCGCCGGATAAAGTATCCAATTTTTGAGCTCAATTGTACTAAAATCCGGTGCTATTTTAGGCGCTAATGGCCTGTTTTGTTGTAGTGTGTTGAAATTTATCATGAAACTTTCAAGGTTGATAATTTTTGACCTTACAAAGCTTCAAGAATAAACTTCATAGAATATTTGTTGGAAACTTTTGGGGATCCATGGTATGAGCACAAGTGTTGAAAGATTAAGCCAATGGATCTAACACCTAAGTAACCTCCAAAGAAACTTAGTTCATATCTACTTTGAAAATTGTAAGAAAAAGCTATAGGAGGAAATGATTCAAGGAAATAAAAAGGAAAAAGGAGGTGGAGTGCCAAAGAATGGATCAATTTAGTTCCCTCCTCAGAGCTCAACCTTCTATCTACTTTGAGCATGTTGTGTGGTTGAGGCTAGTTCAAACTACATCTATGAATCAACCAACAAAATGAAATGGACAAATAAAAATTAAAACAAGAACAACATTCTAGTATTCATTAATTGAGGCATTTTTCCCAAGGACCACAAGAAGGCACAGCAAACATAATGTTTCAAGTTTGGGGTCTCTCTCTAAGGTGAGGTTTTGAAAACAAATATTAGAGACTATATGTCACTAATGAACCTAAATATGTTTAGAAAAGGGGGAAACCATATTTACAAATTGTCCAAAAAGGAAGGTCGACACTTAACTATTGATCTAGAAGGGAATCTAATGATGAGACTCATAGAGCATGGTATTCAAAAGGGGGGTCTTATTAGATTATTTCCCCCATACTCTTCATATGGGGGAGGGGAAGTATTACATTTTTTAAGAGGCCACTACAAATTTTATTACTTAGCATGCTACATGTTCCCTAGGATGCTTATTAAAGAGGCATTTTAATAAATTCCAAGTGTAATGAAATATTCACCATACATACTTTGAAAACAACTAACATAATAAACACTAATTTTTATTTTTTTTGCACTAAACTTAGGTTGAAACAAGATTTAATCACTTCAAGCAAAAATATTATGATTCTTGGAATACAAACATAAATGTACTAATTTTTTAATGAATTACAAAATACAAAATTATATGCTCACAAGAGAAAGAAATGTTGTAACAAACATATGAATTGTAAGGCATTTTGTAAGTTCAAAAATTAATGGTAAAGTATTGACAAAATACCATTCACATAAGTAATAAACTTAGTGCAAAGCCTAAATTAATGATCTATATCTCTAACCTAGAAAAATATCACACAAGATTTCAAACAAAATCAATAATGAAATTGTACTTAGTGTAACAAGGTTCACCTTTAGGTGTTACAATTTGCAAAGCATGAACTTATAAGGATTCCACAAATTCATATGGAACCATGCATTTATATTCTATCACTAAAACTAAATTTTATTTCCTATTTTAAACACCCAATTACAAATAAAAATTGCATTAAAATTTACTTAACATATCTCATATTGAGATAAAAATAATCATTTTCAAAATATCCATAGAAATTCAGAACTAGATCTTTGATTGAAATATCTTTCCTTTATAGTCCATATCTAAAAATTGTCTTCAATAAAATCATGAAGCTATCAAAAAATAGATATCCTTTCAAGGATTGAGCTTTCTAGATCAAAGTTGAGGCCATGGCAGCTTTGACAAGATCTTTCTTGGTTCTAAAAACCTTAGAATATTTATTTATTTTTTCCCTTACATCATCTAACTCATGTAGATTTATGCATTGGATTCTTGCCTCATGTGTTCTAATGATGTCCTTATTATCCAAAATCATTTTGGATAATTCTATTAGGTTATTGATTATATCCATGGCCAAATCTTCTCTTATTTACTTCATAAATTATATCTCTATTTTGATAGCATCCCTTTCTTTTGAATCAACATACAATGATGGTATTGACTCAAAAAATGATGCTACCTCATATTTTATACCTTTGGTTTGACTTCTCATGAAGCAGACACTCCTACCTATAATATTTGCACTACAAACTTGGCAATTTCATTTCATTCAAAATAATAATATATTTCTTAGCTCTTAAAATATCACACTAATCAAAATCTACCTCTTAATCAACACCATTTATTGCATTTATGGAAGGAATGTGGTTCATTTTATTTTCATTCAACATATCCTTGTCAGATTCACCAATCATGTCCTTTTACAACTAAAGATTTATAAGATTATGGTTGATTTATTAATGGCTCTTAATCCTTTAACCAATATCTACTCTAGCTATGCATCCACTATCCTACCATAAGTTGCAATCTTATCAAGTTGGGTCCAAGCCATATCATCTATGCCTAAAGAAGATAGTTGTGAAAAGGAACCATGCAAGGATATAATTAGGTGTTGTATGCATGCAGTGTAATTACTTACTAGTTCTTCCAATGTTGCTTTTTCTTACTTATCTTTATTAATTTTATCTAGATGTGACACAATACTAACTCTTACAAGTTTCAAATATTCTTCTCTAGCAATCTTCCCTTAGAATAGTTCTTTTATTGTATAATGAATAGCATAGACCTCATGTCGTTTCTTACCCAATAGAGGAATTATTGTTTGCGCATATAAAATTACTTGGTCGTCTCTCTGTAAAATTGTTTGTCATTTCACCTTTTTGGTTGAAGGTTTTTGTAATAATGAAGAAAAGACACCAAGAATCACACTCATTTGTTCCATTAGCTTCTTGTTTTAAGACACTAAATCTTCCAAACATGTACCTTTTTTAGTATTAAAAACAACACGCTTCTTCAATTTTTGAATCTTGTTTTGAAATCATATCTACCACTTGTGCATGAGGACATTAATGAGGTGGGGAGAAAACTAGAATAGCTAGAATAGGATGAGAGGAAAACAAAGATGAGATAACTATACGAGGAGAAGATGGGGTTCAAGAATGATGAGGTGGAATATAAGAGGGTGGAGTCATAGGTTGCTTTTATGTAGGACACTTAAGAATAGAATGGAGTTTTGTTCATCATATGGAAAGAGTGGCACTGGTTCTTGGTGACTTGAGATTATCCAAGACTTCCTCAATTGAAATGTTTATTGCTAAAGGAGGATATTTTATCTTCTTTCTTAGGGTGATCTTGAATTTTTTGAATTATGGGGACATAATGAGGAGTATGTCCCCATTCCTTTCCAATTCTCTCCTCCATGTTTCATCTCAGCTCATAATTCAAGTAATTCTTTTAAGATAATTATGTATCTAGACATTGGGCATCATTAACCAAATTTTAAGAATAAATGTCAACTTTGATAGGAAACATCACCCTTGGCATGTTCCTTAATCAAAGAAACTAATGAACAATGAAAGTTAATAATATTCTATAAAATCACCCTATCATTTGGTTACCTTGGAAATACATAGGGATTTGATTCATCAATAGAAACTTAGATATAGGTGAAAGTGAATAATTGGATAATCCAATCTTTTCATTATTTAATAATTGTTTTTCTTCTTTTAAGACCCTCTAATCTTATGTACCATCCATAGACTTAATCAAGTGAAAAATGAATGCATCATTAACTCTCTTATAAAAGAGAATTATAAATTAGGATCTTAAGATACTAATCATTATAAACAAAATATAAAATAAATATAAAAGAGAATTATACAAGCATAGATATAACACATTACACAAGATATACATGGGGAAAACCCTTTCGAGTAAAAAACCCCATAAAGCATCATTTTAATAAAACACTTACAAAAAATAGTCTATTAAAGAATAGACTGAACCTAGGGATATACTCCTCTACATACTTCCACAAGACCAATAATACCTCATTTGCATAGTGATATAATTCACTATAAAACTCCAAATTCACACCCTCTCAAATGAGAGAGAACCTCCTTAAATAAAGGAGAAGGGGTATTAGTCACACCCATATAAAGCAACCATTTGTAAATAATTAATAATCTAATAGTTATTATATATTAATTAATAAATGATGTATGCTTTATAACATAAGGTTTTATATCCTTATATTAGAACATTATATAGATGTTATAAGGGTACAACCCCTAATAACATTATGTTCTAGCACTCCCCCTTAATGTTAAGAGGGGGCATCACATGTCAATTTCTATAAAAGAAAAAATGAAGTACCCCAGTAACATAGGTCTTCTTTGACAATGATAAATAGGGACGCAAATATATGCCAAAATGAAGAGCATGTATTCCGGACTACATGAAAGTCATCTTGTCATATTTTATAATCCCCTATTTTAAAAAATGATGCTTAAACAAGGTCTTACAATATTTTTTTGGAGCCTAGAACTCCTCAAACCACCCCCAGGTTCATTACATAGTGCCTGTAGGTCTTACATAATACAATGCTTTTACAGGTGGAAGATTTATAGAGAGAATAATTTTTAATATGCCCATAGGGCTTACATACAATGCAAGGAGTTAACCATATATAATGCCTAGAGGTCTTACGTTTTTTCTTTTTAGGTCTTACATAGAGCTGCCATTGTTAGACATACTCTTTCCCCCTCAATGTAAACTCCTTACATCTTGAGGTGTTAAAATGCCTAAGGTCTTATTTTATGCCTTAGGTCTTACATCTAGAGGTGCTATTGGCATACACACTTCCCCTCGATGGCCAAGCATTGATTTGAATTTGGAGAATTTGGTACTACACATAGGTTTGATGCTATATTGCATATATATGTTTTTATGATTACTGGGAGCCTATCCTAGACCTTCTTGACATAGTATATCTGACATCTAATAATTAGTCTTAGAGAACTGAAAAATAATATTAGGATGGAAGGACTTTCCTTTGAAGGCAGTACCCATGAACTTCAAATGTGCTATATTTCTGGAAATAGGAGTCTTGAGTAAGAGTAAATAGCTTTATTATATAATAAAGTGGGACCTATAATAGCACCCAGATGAAAAATATTTCCAATAATCTCCTAAGCACATTGATTCTTTTGTAGTGACTTTGTAGTCAAGTTTTGATTAAAAGGCTATAGAAGATAACGATTTAAATATTACTCCATCCATGTGATGAAGCTGCACCATATTTTGAAGACATAGATTGAGGTATATGTTCTATCAATAAGGGTACCAACATAGTTAGTAATATAATAATCAATAAAATTTATTTTTGGTGCAAAAATAATAAAATCCCATAATTAAATAAGTCAACATATAATATGCTATGACAATACTTTAAAATGATCTAACAATCTTATTAAGGAGATCATATGGGATTTTCATAAGTATAAGTACATATAATTTGCCATGTTTCTACAAGGAAAATAAATAGTCATTAAACATGTAGTAATGATCCATAAAAAAATAAAGCAATGTGTAAGGTATCCTTTCCAGCCTTGCTCCCTGGAAGTGTATTAAGGTGACAACCACCCATTACAAGTAGGTGTTTTTATACCCAAAAATTTTATAGTTTTTAGAGAAAATACTGACCTCTTTAGATAGTTATGAAAATTGTTTATATATTGTATCAAAATGTAATCTTGGATGTCTTTATCCATTTGGACATGCCTTTTTAACTTGTAGTATTGCCCCTTATGAACCTCTCTTCTCTATGACATATAGGGTAAAATCTCTTCTTGATTATCATAATATTTAATTAACTAATATAAAATTTTATCAATTCCCTAGCCATGAAAACTTATCCAAGGTTTTTATCAAATTATTTCATATAAAATATAATTTATCTAAAATTGTTGCCTTTGCATATGACACTATCTTATATATGTATGACAATGCAAATTATATGACATCTCTTAATTTTAGAGGTGATGATTCTCTTTAACATAAAAATAATACAGTTATGTTTTTAGAAGGTGATGATGGAGAATGTGAGGTTTAACATTGCCTTCTAGGAAGTTAGCCAATAAGTTCTACCTTCAATAGACAAGGGGATCCCATTAAGTTAGAACTCCAATCATCAAGTTGGCTCTTAATATCATTTTGTCCATAGAAAGAATTGAAGAGGGAAATATAGAAACTTGTTTTAGGTTTCTTTCCTCAAGAGAGGAGATTACAATATGGTACACATATGCATGGTTTGATATTAAAAAATCTTGAAAAGTGAGTCAGTTGGCAATGACAAAAAGTATTTCGAGGAGGTGAAGAGCACTCATAAGAGTGTTTCCTAGTTTTAACTCCCTCTTAATGTCATAAGACATGATTGTGAAACAAGAGAAGGATATGTTGAAAAGGCAACCTTGGGAATTTGAGAATGATGAAGTTAAACCTATGCCACATGAATTATCAACCAACAAAATTAAATACATATATAGTAGAATAGAATATAATATGATTGTTAAGCTTTCACAAATCATGTCATAGTATGAACAATCTTGGTACATTGGAGACTTAGTAGAGAGTGATATCTTGAGAGAACAAACTTCCATTGCCTTGTTAATTAGTTGATAAATCGTGTGAAGACACATATCACTACCCACTCTCTTTCTCTCACCCTCATCTCGAGGATGGTTGGTGCAAAGTCATTTTGTAGTATAATTGATGCAAAGTAGGGTAGAGGTTATATGATTGATACCATATTTCACAACAATGGGTTCATCTTTTTAAGGTTCAATGAGTAACTATGACAGGGGCAGACTTCTACAATCATGATAGAACTTTTAATCTTCAAGGGTGACAGTCCTCTTAATGATGTGGAACAACATGTCAACAATGTGGATAGCATGTAATGATGAAACTAATGGTCCTACAGACCTTTCAAAAGGTTTTTTGGCAACTTCAAATGCATGGGAATGGACTTAAGGATGGCAGCATACCATGGGACAGTCCACTATCTCATTTAAATAAGGTGCACACAACAATCAATAATGGAAATTGCAATCCACTGATTCTCTAGGGTGTAGAACCTCATTCTTCAATTGTTCCAACATCCATCTATCCTAATCCAATGATTCAACACTTAAAAATTGAACAAACAATCACAACAGAGGGTTCAAGTCTATCAACAGACCAAAATTGTAGCATCTGTCCATAAGTTTCTCCTCCCATGTGCAAAACCCAAACTCCAACTCTTGCAAGATATTAGAGGACATTAAAATAGACCTAGCTATCAAGTGCCATAACCAAGTCATGGGGGAAATGAGAGCAAAAGCATTTTTTGTGCTCCTTGGAACCCTAGGTAGGGTTTAGGGTAGATTACACTAAAATGTTAATTCTCCTTCCAAACCCAATGGATTTTTATCAAACCAAGTGCAAATGAAAGGTAGGACAATCCTTTACATGATGCAAACAACCTTCAACCTGTATAGATGAGCCTCAGACCGTACAACGTGATGAAAGTTACAGAAAAGCAAGAAAACTCATAATTTTCACGTGCAAGAAAGGAATTCTTCTTCAAAATCTCCAACCAACCTCCCAAATCAAGAATCCCAAACATATTTAAGGTTTTTCAACCATATTTCAACTGTCTCTAACCATCTTTTGGTTAGTGGCTTAATAAATCACCATGTTTACACTTTTTGCAAAAAGTTACAAAAGTTGCTTGAGCACTACCTTACACCTAAAGACTCAACAATGACTCCAAATGATATGAAATGGACTAAAACAACCTTATTACATGAAATCAACATTCCCATGATAAAAATCTAAATCTCCACTACATGGAACCAAGGGTGCACCTAAAACCAAGGGTGCCCTTACATCATACTCCCCAGAGGACAAAAAAAACTCAAGTCCCACTAGAGTTAAGACCTGAAATAGTATATCCATGCTTGATTATATCACTCTCAGACATCCAAGTGGCATCCTCATGAGGCAGACCCTTCCATTTGACTAAATACTAAAAATAGGCCTTGTTTCGTGTCTTTTTGAGTTCTTTAGTGTCTAGGATACACTCCAACTCCAGAGGTCTACTTGGTGGAAGATCCCTGACCCACTCAACATCTGAACCTGCATGTGAACCTACTCCTGGGTCATCACTGAGTTCCCCCTTGTATGGATGTAAATCAACAACATTGAAGATGGGAGATATGCCAACTCATGGAGGGAGTTCAACCTTATATGCATTATGAGAAAATTTATGAACAATTTTGCATGGACCTATCTTATTCATGTGTAACTTAGAGTACTACCCCTTAGGAAATCTTTTCTTTCTAAGATGAACCAAAACCAAATCACCTACCTTGAAGTCCACTTCTCTCCTTTTTGCATCTTCTTTTTGCTTGTAGTTATCAACACTATTTTGAAGGTGTTCCCTAACCTGTTGGTGAATCTCCTGCATTGCCACAGCAAATTGCTCTCCCTCAGCACTTAGCCTTTCCATACCATGGATGTTCCTCAATTCAAACACTCCCCTAGGCTGCAAACCATAGACAACTTCAAAAGGACTTTTTCTAATGCTCCTGTTCATGGAATCATTATAAGCAAACTTAGCTTGAGGCAAAACTAGATCCCATTGAGTTGAATGCTCTTTGGAGAGGCATCTGAGGAGATTTCCTAAACTCCTATTAACTACTTTAGTCTGCCCATCAGTTTGTGGGTGATAAGCAGAACTAAAACTCAGATTAGTGCCTAACTTCTTCCACAAAGTTCTCCAAAAGTGACCAATAAACTTACTATCCCTATCTGAAACAATGCTAAGAGGTAAACCATGGATTCTTACCACTTCCTTGAATACTAAGCCTGCTATGTATGATGCATCATTAGTACTTTTGCAAGGTATTAAATGAGCCATCTTAGAGAACCTGTCAACCACAACATACACTGAGTCAAAACCCCTTTGTGTTCTTGGCAACCCCATTACAAAATCCATGTTGATTGACTCCCAAGGCCTATTGGGAATAGGAAGAGGCTGGTATAACCTTGCATTAGTGCTACATCCTTTAGCCCTTTAACAAATAGTGCATTTTTCAACAAATTTCCTTACATCAGTTTACATTTTTGGCCAAAAATAGTGCCTCCTCAACTGTTCCAAGGTCTTATCAAGACCAAAATGACCTACAAGACTACCACTGTGCTTTTCTTTTATCAAGTTATCTCTCATTGAACACTTAGGAACACATAGTTGTGCCCCTTTGAACAACAAATCATCTTGTATCAGAAAATCAAGCCACTTATCATTATTGATGCTACAAGGCTGCCTACAACGGGCATAGATCTCTTTAAAATATGCATCTTCAAGATACATACCTTTCAAGGAATCAAATCCCATGCTTTGTAATTGAATTTCCTACACCATTAGAGCCCTTCTACTCAAAGCATCTACCACTTTATTAGCCTGCCCCTTTTTATGCTTAATGGTGAAAGTAAAACCTTGCAAATACTCTACCCATTCAACATGTCTATGACTGAGTTTATCTTGATTATTCAAAAATTGGAGGGCATGATTATCAGTATACACTATGAACTCCTTAGGGAGTAGATAATGTCTCCATTTCTTTAATAATTGCACCATTGCATACATCTCAAGGTCATAGGAAGAGTACCTTTTCTTGGCTTCATTCAATTTCTCACTAAAGAAGGCAATAGGCCTATTTTCTTGATTTAACACAACACCTATGGCATGACCTCTAGCATCACATTCAATTGTAAAGACCTTATCAAAATTAGGCAAAGCCAATATAGGCTACTCAGCTACCCTCTTTTTCAAATATTCAAAACTCTTTTCAGCCTCACTAGACCAAACAAACTTCTTCCTTTTATCACCCTTTATAGTATCAATCATTGGAGCACAAACATGATTGAAACCTTTAATAAATTTCCTATAAAACTGGCCAAACCATGGAAACTCCTTACCTCAGCAACTGATTTGGGTGTAGGCCAACTTAGGATAGCCTCAACCTTGCTTGGATCCATCTTCAAAGTGCCATTTGTAACCACAAAACCAAGATATATCAACTATGTCTTCATAAAATCACATTTCTTCAAATTTATCATTAGTTTCTCTTCATGCAATCTTCTCAAAACCAAATCCAAATGGTGCAAATGCTCTTCCTTAGTTTTACTAAAAACAAGAATATCATCAAGGTAAACCACAACAAACTTACCAATGAAAGGTTTGAGCACTTCATTCATCAACCTCATGAAGGTACTGGGTGCATTTGATAGACCAAAGGGCATCACAAGCCATTCATATAACCCTTCATTTGTCTTAAAGGTTGTCTTCCATTCATCACCTGGTCTGATCCTAATTTGATGGTAACCACTCTTGAAATCAATTTTGGAAAAATAGCATGCACCACCCAAACAGTCCATTAAGTCTTCAATCCTTGGAATGGGAAATCTATACCTTATGGTAATCTTGTTGATGGCCCTGGAATCAGTACACATCCTCCACTCACGCCCTTTCTTTGGTGCTAGGACTATGGGAACTGCACAAGGACTTAAACTCTCTCTAATCAACCCCTTATCAAGTAATTCTTGCACTTGCCTCTTAATCTCCTCATTTTGTTGTGGTGTCATCTTTTGCTAGGCAAACTAGCCCTTGGTATGAAATCAATGTGGTGACTAATGTCCCTCATAGGTGGCAAGGTGTTTGGGATTTCATCTACCACTATATCAGCATACTTGTTTAGCAAATCTTGGACCTCTAAAGGCAACTCATCCAACTTAATTGTTGTCATAATAGTCCTAGGCTTTGCTATGATGGAAAAACCAATATTCTCCTCTTCCATGGTCTTTAAGAACTCCTTCTCACCTACCAACATCACACTAGGTCCCACTTGTGGTTCTTCACTTTCATCTTTCAAGGGTGTAAGAGTGTAAGAGACCCCATCCTTTTCTATGGTATAGGTATTCTTTCTACCATCATGTTTGGCATTTCTATCATATAGCCATGGTCTACCAAGGAGCATATGACAAACATCCATAGGATGATGTCACACAAGACCTTGTCTTTATACCCACCAATATGAAACTCTACCCAACATTGCTCATTTACTAACACTTGTTGTCCTTTGTTTAACCAAGACACCTTGTATGGAGTGGCATGAGGCATTCTTTTCAACTTTAACTTTTCTACCATTTCAACAGAAACCAAATTGTCAGTACTACCAGAATCAATGACAACTTTACAACATTTACCTTGGCACTTGCATGTAGTCCTGAAGAGTGACTTTCTCCGTGGTGGATCCTTCTCCATAGGTACTTTGATTAAGGTCTTTCTCATCAATAAGGACTCTCAACTTCTGGTTCTACATTTTGAGATGGTGAATTGACACTTTCAGCATCATCTCCACCTTGTGCAATCTGATTTCTCCTCTCAACTTTGAAGGAAGTAGATGACTGCTCCTTAGGGCATTGTCATGCTTGATGGCCTCCAAACTTATTGCATTTATAGAATTTCCCAGTGAATCCATTTGAACCTCCTTGATTGCCAAATCTGCCTCTAATATTGGGTCTTCTTCCTCTAAATCCACCTCTTAAATCTATTGCGTGTTCTTGATTATTGCTTGTTTCACCTTGTGATCTTTGGGACTACCCTCTACCTGCAAATGTGCCTCTTCCTCTAAAACTCCTTCCTCTACCCCTGATTTTCTTTTCTTGTCTTCTCCTCAACTTATCTTCTACCTTTATGGCCAATTGATAACACTCTTCCACTATTCTTGGGCTTATGAGACTTAACTCATCTTGAAGGCTATACTTTAACCCATTCAATACTTTGCAACTTTGTCAAATTCATCCTCAATATGGTTTGATCTAATGATTAGTTTATAGAAGTCCTATGTATATGTCTTTACATCCATATCTTTTTGTCTCAAATTTTGTAATTGCCTATGCAATTGAGTGGCATAATCACTAGGTAGAAATTTACCTTTCAACTTTGCAACCATTATGTTCCAAGAGGTGATTTTGGATTTGCCTCGCTTCCTTCTCTCATCTTGCACATAGTCCCACCAAAGGGATGCATGACCCTTCAACTTTTTTCTTGCCAACTTCACTTGTTTTTCTTCAGGCACATCTTCAAATTTAAAATACTTGTCTAGTTCTCCTATCCAATCAAGAAGTTCCTCACTATTTAGACTTCCTCCATACACTGGTAGTTCCATCTTCACTTTGGAACCCTCCCCTTTGACTTCCTTTAGCAATTTTTCCATTCTCATGTCATCAACATCTCTCTCTCCCTGAGGTTCTTCCTGGTGTGGATTGGCTTCATCTATTCCTTCTTCTTCTTCTCTTTCTGAGTCAATCAAATCTCCTGTGACCACTCCTCTTTTCTGAGTAGTTTCAACTATTGTAAGCCTGGCTTCAAAGATGGCCTTCATCTCCCTCACCTCTCCAGCAAAAAGATTCACTTTTGGAGGTATCCTTGTCTTCAATTCAATCTTTTCCTCTAACTTGGCTCTGATACCAAAATGATGCAGAGCAGGGTAGAGGTTATATGATTGATACCATATTTCACAACAATGGGTTCATCTTCTTAAGGTTTAATGAGTAACTATGACAAGGGCAGACTTTTACAATCATGACAGACCTTTTAATCTTCAAGGGTGATAGTCCTCTTAATGATGTGGAACATCATGTCAACAATGTGGATAACATGTAATGATGAAACTAATGGTCCTATAGACCTTTCAAAAGGTTTTTGGCAACTTCAAATGCATGGGAATAGACTTAAGGATGGAAGCATACCATGGGATAGTCCACTGTCTCATTTAAATAAGGTGCACACAATAATCAACAATAGAAATTGCAATCCACTAATTCTCCAGGGTGTAGAACCTCATTATTCAATTGTTCCAACGTCCATCTATCCTAATCCAATTATTCAACACTTAAAAATTGAACAAACAATCACAAAAGAGGGTTCAAGTCTATCAACAGACCAAAATTGCAACATATGTCCATAAGTTTCTCTTCCCACATGCAAAACCCAAACTCCAACTCTTGCAAGATATTCAAGGACATGAAAATAAACCTAACTATCAAGTGCCATAACCAGGTCATGGGGGAAACACGAGCAAAAGCATTTTTTGTGCTTCCTGGAGCCCTGGGTAGGGTTTAGGGTAGATTACACTAAAATGTTAATATCTCCTTCCAAACCCAATCGATTTTTATCAAACCAAGTGCAAATGAAAGATAGGACAATCCTTTACATGATGCAAACAACCTTCAACCTGTACAGATGAGCCTCAGACTGTACAACATGATGAAAGTTATAGAAAAGCAAGAAAACTCAGAATTTTCACGTGCAAGAAAGGAATTCTTCTTCAAAATCTCCAACCAACCTCCCAAATCAGGAATCCCAAACATATTTAAGGTTTTGCAACCATATTTGAACTATCTCTAACCATCTTTTGGTTAGTGGCTTAACAAATCACCATGTTTACACTTTTTGCAAAAAGTTGCAAAAGTTGCTTGAGCACTACCTTACACCTAAAGACTCAACAATGACTCCAAATGACATGAAATGGCCTAAAATGACCTTATTACATGAAATCAACATTCCCATGACAAAAATCTAAAAATCCACTACATCAAACCAAGGGTGCACCTAAAACCAAGAGTGCCCCTGCACCAATAATAGATAGCTCTCTATTTTTCACAACCCTCTGTATTGCAATTTGATTTTGAATTCAAAGAGCATAAATAATTATTCTATTTTTATGAACTAGAAATGTTGGCTCTTATTTATACTCATTAAAATAAAGCATTATAGTAAAATATTATACAAATACCTCACCAACACCTAAAAAGTCTTTTTGTCAAGAAGGATTTGAACATAACATTGAGCATCATGATACGAAGAGAATTAGGTCTTTAGTTTTTGGCATGTCCTTTAAATGTTATAAAACCATATTGACTAGCCATCTTAGGTCATCAATCAATTAAGTTTTTAATGTGCATTGAAGAAATGACTAGTTTTAATATGACTAATAAGGTATCACCAGCATAATGATAATGATATAACATGAGATAGTTTAGACCAATTAACACTATGTATGTGGATATGACAAAAAGTAATCCTTATGAATTGATTATATGCATCCAACTCTCTCCATTGTCCTCACCTATCGAACATGAGCCTATGTACTACTCTTCGTAGGATCCACTTGCCCTATACAAGAATGATGAAAAAACAAAATACTCAACATTTCTATTAGTGGGATCTCCTTTCATAAATGACTTCCTGTAAATGATATGTCTTCCATATATAATGGATATAAGGATGTGAATCTCCTTAGAAGGAATGCTACTTAATTATGAGTTTTTAAAGAGTCGGCCTTATGTTTTAAAAATTAAAATCAACCTCATTAAATAGAGTATCTTCTTCCATTTAGAAATGACCATTTAACTTCTTTAAGAACTGACTTACATTTAGGACATTTAGAAGGAACATAACTTACATTAGAGAGAATGCAAGTACATTAAGGTTTCAACTTTAAAGGGTACTAATATTAATGTCTAACGACTTTACTTAAGGATGCGAGGCTTACATAAAACTAAAAGAAAGTAATTTTATCAAGGACAAGTCTTGCATAAGGATGCAACTCTCTTTATAAAAAAACATGACTCCCCTTTTATAAAATAACTACGACATCCTATAATATGGTGGACCTTAATAGTGTAAGGTGATTTTAGAACATATCACTGATTAAGTGTCTAGTGTAGTAAATTTTCTAGTTCACACAACAAATCTAATAGTTTGAGCCTTGTTCCATATGCTAAGGTGGGACACACGGTCAGGAGATAATGAAGTACAACTGTAAATGTGGTGTGCAGATTTTCTTAGAACTATAGGCATGAAAAAAGTTTATAAACCATATGAAAAAAGTTTATAAACCATACAATAAAAGTATAATAAAATATTTATTTGGTGTATGTTGCCCCAAAATTTTAACCCAATTTTTTTTTTTCAAATTTTTGCACCTAAAGACTGATACAATCATCACTTTGCCCCAGTCCGGTCATTTTCCTGTCCCAAAAATTTTGAAGTCTCGAAAAACCTTTTTATAAGTCTTTGTTGTCGAGTGGTTTTCAAATTCGTGAATCTTTTGTTTACCCGACTCATGTTCTTAATTTCGAGAGATGGACGACTTCCCGACTTCTCCTTTGTGTCAGGGAAGTTTAAAGCTTCTGAACATTACTCTAATAGTTTGAAGAATCTCCTTCATTGTTGGGAACTTGCAAGTTTTGTGAAATCCTACTCTAAGTTCAAAGTTCTGGGTCTACTCCGACCGCCAACTAGTCTGCATCTTCACGGTGCCTATTTTTTTTAAAGGTATTGCCAGCTCATCAGGTTGCTCGTGTGGTGTGCGATGAGAATGTCTTTTCAGAAGCTACGGAGTGTAAGTTCAAATCTTGAGACCCGTTTCCCGAGATATAAAATTAATGATGCATTAATGACAAGTGTAATGAAGCTCATTAAGATGGTGGAACGACGTTAATAAGTTTGAAAGATATCATTACTTACTGACGTAATTAGGTGAAGGTGGTGGTGCTCTCTGTGTTTAGTTTTCTTGCCAACCAAGCTATTTTTCAGAATGGGACTTCTAGCAAATGATGAAATCTGGGATGATGAACCTATGCCTGTTCTACAACCTGATTTACAATGGCCTGAGGAGGAGCAGATCGACATCATTTCTCAGCTGCGCACAGTTGCATGGAAGGAGAAAACCAGTTATGTTGAATACCACAGGATAATTGACGTCCTGGAAGAAGAAGAAGAACGTGCTGAGTTGTGCCAGCTTTTTATGGAGATACGCCTAGAATTAGGAGAAGATTAATGCCACCTGTCTTGCATATTTGAAGTCTTTTTGTATTTAACGATGATTACTACAATTTTGGTATATTGTAACTGTTTCCTATTTTGAGAAGTCACTTTCTTGATTACGATTACTCAAAAAGGACCATTTTTTAATAATTATAATTTTTCAGGAAGTTATATAAGGAGAGAGGAATTCTCATGGAAGGCATCTTTTTCCGATGGTTGTCTGTGAACAACGGGGAAGAAGAACATGTTTACTTTGTATTAATTCCCAATTATACTTGTCTTAGCTCTGTTCATGTATAGAAGCATTACAGAAAACTTTGAGTTTTGGTTATATTGAAGAAATGAAGAATTATTTATAGAACTTTGTGTCTTCAAGTGTCTTCTGTGATTGCAATTGTTCTTATGTCAATTAGTAATATGTCTTCAATATTGCTTCTTTTATGTTGACATGTGTTAAGGTAGAATATAATTGTATCTCTCAATTAATTTATCCTTGTTCATGAATGTTGGATAAGTGGGCTGTGTATCGTTTATCTACATTCATTTCTTTTCGTAATCAGTCATGCACATCTATTTCATGGTGATGGGTAGATGTTAACACACCTTTCCTACTTTCTGGTTAAAAGTACACCTCGTGTTTTATTCATTGCATATATTAAGAGGGAGTTGTACCTCTAAAATTCATAGGAAGGTTGTCAACTCATTGACAACTTCTCCAACTGTTGGAGTTGTTTGTCCTTCTTCTTGGGCGTCTTGAGTCATGTTCTACATTTATTCTCGAAGGACAAATCTATCCACCAATAGATTTTTGGCGACTCTGCTGGGGAATTCCAAATTGAAGATTGGTTCTATTGTTTTCCTAGAAATCTAAAGGTGCCTCCCTGAGGACAAAGGTTGACGGCTTTGTTTGATGAAATGTACTCAGAAACAATTTTGTTCCAGCGTAGACCTATGCTGATTTAGTTTCAAGATTTGCATTATGGCATTGGTTTCCTCCCAGCCATGGGGAAATCACTTTGGACCCCTCTTTTTGTCTCAGTTTTCACCTCTGCTTGAAGGATCAAGAAAACACTTCCCAAAATTCAGTGGAGAGAATCATCAAGATGCTGAAAATTCCAGCCCTTCTTCAACCAAGTGAGCAACTTCATCTTTGTATTTTTATTTCCTCTTTGCATCCTGATGTTCAATTTGAGTTGAAATGGAGTGGAATAAATGATGTTGAAATTGCACAACAAGAGGTAGTAAAAATAGAAGATGATCTAATATTGAGTGGTTTATGGAAAGTAAATCATATTGTAGATAATCTGATTC
The DNA here is from genome assembly GCA_027924645.1 of Cunninghamia lanceolata. NCBI lineage: Eukaryota > Viridiplantae > Streptophyta > Pinopsida > Cupressales > Cupressaceae > Cunninghamia > Cunninghamia lanceolata. The sequence goes on along the minus strand of BSBN01000231.1, from coordinate 3,603,496 downwards.
ATGAACCTATGAGGATGCCTATTATGTATAAATAAAACCTCAAGCCTATAGGTTCCCATAATATCCTATCTCCTTATGTTGAATGTTCTAGTCTCTCTATTTTTGATTCCAAACATTTTGGTAGAAGTGAGGTAAGTGCTGTAGGAATTAAATCTCATGTGAATAAAAGAGTTGAAGCTTATTATTTTCATTATGAAGAAGATAATGATAAATCTGTAGTTTTCCCATGCAATACGAAAGATAAGCAACCTAAAGCTATACAGAGTGAAGAAGATATCAAAAAAGTACTATCAAAGGAATCCAATGTCACTCTCATTCCAAGGTGGTGCCTGGAGGAATCACATGATGAATTTTTATGTGGGGTCTTGGATGGAGATGGTCACATTACTGAAATTAAAATGGACGCAGCCACTGATATCTCTCATGATATGAAAGAAGGTATGAACGGTTCTGCATCTTCTCCTGAATCAGAAATTTTTAATTTTGATGAAAAAGATCAGGTGATAGAAAATACTCCTTATGAGGCTGAAAAAGAGTTTTTAAAGCAGAGTTCAGACATGGAAGTTTTTGTCTCTGATGATATTGGTTTAGCATTTGATAAAGTAGACAAAGAAGAGACTGACAAGAGAGTGGATAGAATGCATTGCCAATCTACTTATCCTCCCAGTAATAATGGAGACTTCTCTTCTTCCACAATTCCAGCATGAAATGATCAGGTACTTGATGATCTTGCACAAGTAAGCTTTTTAAAGAATTTTTATGGTAATATGCAATTTTAATCTGATAAAGTACACTCAGCCTTGCTTAGAACTTTGCAAGAAATTAAACAAAGAGATGGGAAAGATAGGCATTTTCTTACTTGCAGCCATGAAGAATCTCATCCTTGGCATAAAGAGGACCACGATATGAAAGCTAAAAATTCTTTTGAAATACCCTCCGAAGCAGTGAAAGCATGTGAAGAAAAGGGTAAGGATGAAGTTGTTTCTCTAATGCATATACAGCCAAAGGAGGAAAGGAATAGTCAAGTTGATGAAGGTTCGCAACCCCAAGAACTTTCAGAAGCTCTAGATGGTGACCTCCTTTGTCAAAAAGATGTGCTCTTTCCTATACTTAAAGAAAATGGCCTTGCTAAAAGTGATCAAATGGATGATAGCTGTGACAAGAGTGAGCCTCATGTTGTTGCAATGTCTAATCTGCAAAATATAAATAGAAATGATGAAGTGTGTCATGAAGTTATTAGGCCAAATCTTGTAGAGGAAAATGAAATTATTCTAGTTGGAGGTGACTTTCAACCTAATGAAAGTATTGTTTGTAGTTCAGATTTTTAGTGTAGTCCACTTCCAATTTTACATGATACATACATGGCTGATGGTTGGTCATCCAATCATTCAAGTGGTTGCTTTCAGGAATGGGATAGCGATTTACCTACTGCATATAGAGATGGTTATATGCAGAAAAATGATGGGGCATCTAGAGAAGGTTCTTTATCTCATAATCTTTGTGTGGGGTGTCCAATTTGGGGGCTGACCCATGCTTGCTCACAAAATCAAGTGTATTTTGATATCACATATGAGGTTATACAGGCAGATGTTGGTAATCATATGCTAGGTAATGCTGATATGAGTCATTCTATTGTAGAAGTATATAGTGAGGGGTGGTTGGTGGAGCATCAGATTTTATCTAAAAAATTTTTACATGGTGTTGTTCACATTCCTCTGATTATGATAGTCATCAATTGGTTGTCGGTTGCTTGTAGGCTCCTCATTCACCAAACATTGTTGCACACTGGTAGCTATTTCTCCCAGCCAGTTAATGGGTTTGCGTGACAATCCTGGAGTCTCTGGAGGTAGGGTCTTCCCGACCATGTACATATTAGGAGTTTTTGTTGTTCTGGTAGTGTAGTTGTTTCCTTTTCTTGTTGTGTTTTTTTTTGGCTTGCCCTGGCTCTTTTGTTGTGCTCTTTGACTCTCCTGCCTAATGGATTCATGCACTAGTCCACACTTGATGTTATGGGTTCCTTGCTTCGTCCTTTGTAGTCCTCATCCCCAATCAGAACCTGTTGTTGCCCCAAAATTTTAACCCAAAAACCTTTTTTCAAATTTTTACGCCTAAAGACTGATACAATCATCACTTTGCCCTAGTTCGGTCATTTTCCTATCCCAAAAATTTTGAAGTCTCGAAAAACCTTTTTATAAGTTTTTGTTGTCAGGTTGTTTTAAAATTCCTGAATCTTTTGTTTACCCGACTCATGTTCTTAATTTCGAGAGATGGCCGACTTCCCGACTTCTCCTTTGTGTCAAGGAAGTTCAAAGCTTCTAAACATTACTCTAATAGTTCGAATAATCTCCTTCATTGTCGGGAACTTGCAAGTTTTGTGAAATCCTACTTTAAGTTCAAAGTTCTGGGTCTACTTCGACCGCCAACTAGTCTGCATCTTCGCAGTGCCCATTTTTTTAAAGGTATTGCCAGCTTATCAAGTTGCCCGTGTGGTGTGCGATGAGAATGTCTTTTCAGAAGCTGTGGAGTGTAAGTTCAAATCTTGAGACCCGTTTCCCGAGATATAAAATTAATGATGCATTAATGACAAGTGTAATGAAGCTCATTAAGATGGTGGCATGACGTTAATAAGTTGGAAAGACATCATTACTTATTGACATAATTAGGTGAAGGTGGCGGTGCTCCCTGTGTTCAGTTTTCTTGCCAACCAAGCTATTTTTTAGAAAGGGACTTCCAGCAAACGATGAAATCTAGGATGATGAACCTATGCCTGTTCTGCAACCTGATTTACAATGGCCTGAGGAGGAACAGATCGACATCATTTCTTAGCTGGGCACAATCGCATGGAAGGAGAAAACCAGTTATGCTGAATACCACAGGACAATTGACGTCCTGGAAGAAGAAGAAGAACGTACTGAGTTGTGCCAACTTTTTATGGAGATACGCCTAGAATTAGGAGAAGATTAATGCCACCTGTCTTGCGTATTTGAAGTCTTTTTGTATTTAGCGATGATTACTACAATTTTGGTATATTGTAACCATTTCCTATTTTGAGAAGTCACTTTCTTGATTACAGTTACTCAAAAAGGATAGTTTTTGAATAGTTATAATTTTTTGGGAAATTATATAAGGAGAGAGGAATTCCCATGGAAGGCATCTTTTTCCGGTGGTTGTCTATGAATAGTGGGGAAGAAGAAGAAGTTTATTTTTTATTAATTCCTAGTTATACTTTTCTTAGCTCTATTCATGTATAGAAGCATTACATAAAACTTTGAGTTTTGGTTATATTGAAGAAATGAAGAATTACTTACAGAACTTTGTGTCTTCAAGTGTCTTCTGTGATTGCAATTATTCTTATGTCAATTAGTAATCTATCTTCAATATTGCTTCTTTTATGTTGACATGTGTTAAGGTAGAATATAACTGTATCTCTCAATTAATTTATCCTTGTTCATGAATGTTGGATAAGTGGGTTGTGTACCGTTTATCTACATTCATTTCTTTCTGTAATCAGTCATGCACATATATTTTATGGTGATGGAATGTTAACACACCTTTCCTGCTTTCTGGTTAAAAGCATACCCCATGTTTTATTCATTGCATATCTTAAGAGGGAGTTGTACCTCTAAAATTCAGAGGAAGGTTGTCAACTCAATGACAACTTCTCCAACTTTTAGAGCTATTTATCCTTCTTCTTGGGCGTCTTGAGTCATTTTCTACATTTATTCTCGAAGGAAAAATCTATCCACCAACAGTGTATAGTGGTCGCAACCCATACAAGCACTGGTCACAAGTTATGAGTTTTAAATCATATGACATTTCCTTAAAAAATGACCCCTAGCCTTTTTTTAAGATAGTATTACTTATAAAAAGAAAGTCATAAAAGTTAGATTCGTATCATTTTAAAATATAAGAAAGTCTTCTAATAAAGGAAGGCATCCTTTATTATATAAAATGAAGTCATCCTTTTAATAAAGGATATTAAGATAAATTTTAAAATGTTAGTATTTCTTTTTATTTTTCTTATTTTTAGGTTAGTTTTGAGAAGGATCATCATTACTAATGTTTGATTTTTAATTAGTCTTTGATTTTTTTATCATACCATATTATGTTGTTTGATTAAATTTCATGACTTCATTAAAGTGGTGTAGTATTTTGTTGGTGTTAAAATCAAGTTTGTACATATGTTTGGTTAGAGTATATAATGGGATTATGGTCTCGTTAAGCTTTGCTATGTTAAGATTTTGGACTCAAAGTGAATTAAATCCATGGTTGAACTAGATGAGGTTATATATATATGGTTAATAGGATTGATTGATATGATTCATGATTTTTAAATGGTAATTTTAAATCATTTGATGTATAATGAGATATATATATGTGTTTCCAAATAGTACATAATGGTTATATTGCAACCAAATTTGATGATATAAATCTTTAGTTGTTGAAAGGAGAGTCATAATCTATAGGCCTAAAAAAAATACAATATATCAGTAGACCTAGTCAAGGATTAGGGGAAAAATGAATGGTAACGTCACCTTACAACTTAACATCGCACAAGAGAAGAAGCCATTAGGAGAAATTTTTGCATTAGAAAAAAGATTAGTATGAAAATTCTCATCGATATCATTTACATAAATTATTAGCATTTCATATCCTTCTTTTAATGAATTGATTTTAAAACAATAGAAAAGGAAAACCAAATGTCTTGCACAAATGGCCTTCCATAGGTGTTGATTGAACATAAAGAGATTTCCCATCAAATTTTACATGTCTTCTAGTATAACCTGTAAAAATGATTAGTATAGCCTAATCTGCTCTAATACCATGTTAGAAATTAGGATCTTGGGATACTAATCATTATAAACAAAATATAAAATAGAATTATACAAGCGTAGATATAACACATTACATAAGATATACATGGGGAAATCACTTTCGGGTAAAAAAACCCCATAAAGCATCATTTATTAAAACACTTACAAAAAATAGTTTATTAAAGAATAGAATGAACGTGGGGATATGCTCCTCTACATACTTCCACAAGGCCAATAATACCTCATGTGCATAGTGAATTCACTATAAAACTCCAAATTCACACCATCTCAAATGAGAGAGAACCTCCTTAAATAAAGGAGAAGGTGTGGCAAAATACCTGAAGGGGTATTAGTCACACCCATTCAAAGCAACCATTTGTAAATAATTAATAATCTAACAATTATTAGATTATTAATTATTAAATGATATATGCTTTATAACATAAGGTTTTATAACCTTATATTAGAACATTATATAAATGTTATAGGGGTATTATGACTCCTATAACATTATGTTCTAACAAGGTGAAAGTGAATAATAGGACAATCCAATCTTTTCATTATTTAATAACTTTTTTGCTTCTTTAAGACCCTCTAAGCATATGTACCATCCATGGACTTAATCAAGTGAAAAAATAATACATAATTTGTTGGAACACATGCAATCTATTGAGAGGGGGAGTGAATCAGTAGATCAAAGTACTTAAAAACTTCTAATCTCTAGGAAGCAGACCCAAAATAACTTTCAGTGCTTAAGCAGGAACAATAAGAGATCATACAGACATGAACACCAGATATACATGGAAAACCAAAAGATGGGAAAAAACATGGTGAGAAAATGTTGCTAGCATCTACCGTCCTAATCCAACCTCATAGAATAAACCATTAATTACAATGTTTTAAGGGCACCCACCCTAAGGAGTCACCGAACCCCTGATTTAAGAGCTCCAACTCTAAGGAGACTACAATCCCCTGAACTAAGCACCACCTCAGCCCACCAAAGGCACCAACCTCTCAATCTTTACAAATTCAAATATGTAGACATTTGGTTCTTTCACAAAGCTCAGATGCACCTATTCAATTCATACATAGACTTCTCTTCTTATGCAACACCCCCAGACTCTCTGTGTTCTCACTAACACACTATTTTGTAATACACAATCAAAGCGTTATTACCTAAACTGTTCTCATTAACATCATCACGTGTCATACGCACAGAGAACTCTGTCTTCTTCAAAGTAGCACAACATGCTCTATTTAACATTTGTGTGAGAAGAAACTGCTTAAAAGATTCTCAACAAACTCTATGATGAGAAGAAACTGCTCAACAAATTCTGAACAACACTTTGGTGAGAAGAAACTGAATCACCAACAGAAGATCATCTGAGACAAAGCAATTCCAAACCGTAACATGTTGGGAAAAAAAAAGACATTAATTACCGAACAGTATCTATCCAACAAAACTTCAACTGATCTAGCCATTCGCTCAACTAAATAGATTGCACTTAGAGATTTGAATCCTGAGAAACATGCTTTGAAACTTCTCCTTTACATGAACTAAAATTTGTTGACTTTCTGAGATCAGGCTTCTGAGCTATCGCCTTCCTTCATGGAAGCGTTATAATCTTACATCTGATCTCGTTATATTCTTCCTTTGTAACTCTATTAGGCTTCGGGCTTCTTGTTTTTCTTCTTCTTTATCAGGCATCAAACTTTTGGTCTTTCTCCTTCTTTAGCGGACTTCAGACTTCTTCTCTTTTGCCTTCTTTATCGGGCTTCAAACTTCTTCCCTTATGCCTTTCATTTTGGAATGAATAAAGAGAAACGCTATTTTCTGCCATTTTGTGGAAGCACATTATAATAGACAAAACATTCTGGCAGAACTGTAGAATGATGCCACGTGTACAACTTTTCCCCTTGGGCAATATTATCGGGCTTCAGACTTCTCCTCTTTTGCCTTATTGAACTTTGGACTTCTTTTCTTTTGCCTTCCATTTAGGAATGAAACAAATGGAAACTCTGATATCTACCATTTTGCGGAAGCAAAAATACAACGGGAAAAACATTCCTGTAGAACTGCGAAATGATGCCACACGTACAACTTTGCCCCTTGGGTAAAATTATCAGACTTTGGACTTCTTTTATTTTGTCTTCCATTTAAGAATGAAACAAAAAGAAACTTTGATTTCCACCATTTTGCTGAAGCAAAATACAACAATGAGAAAAACATTCCTACTGAACTGCGGAATGATGCCATGTGTACAACTTTGCCCCTTGGGGAAAATTATCAGGCTTTGGGCTTCTTTTCTTTTGCCTTCCATTTAAGAATGAAACAAAAAGAAACTTTGACCTCCAATCATATAGACTTAGGCTAAGAATCGGAACAACACTGTCGGGCCTTCCATCTTTCCTCGATAGGGAGAAGGAGTAAGGTCAAAACTCCAAACTTTGATTGCCTTAGAATAAATCAAAGCTTTGTGATCGCGTCATCCTCATCGGGCCTTCCTTCTTTCCTTGATAGGGAGAAGGAGTAACGCTGAAACTCCAAAATCTGACAACCTCCAGAATACAAGTAAGTTAACCTCAGTCACTTAGTTTGATTAACATTTTGTCCTTGGACTCATCAATGACAATTGAGAACTTTCCTTTAACATCAATGACAATAATTCAACATCATTAACTCTCTTATAATGAACAAGTGATGGCTTGAAGTATATTTGAGGAAGATGATTATAAATTAAGTTTGTAGGAATATATCCCCCTTGTCTTTGTAGATGTGGGAAGACTCTCACCCATTCTAGGATATATACCACATAAGACATCATAATTTTTTTCCTCTTCCACTTTGCATAACTGTTGATGAATGCAATCACTAATTAAGTTGCCCATATTAGTCTTACCTTTGTAGAACTAATAAGATTCATGATGTAGAAAATTAATGGAAAAAATATTCTAGCATCTAACTATCATGTTATCCTATTAAAAAGACTAATCATGTCTCCTTGAATGTCTCTAAATTCCTTCATTTTTAATGTCCCAGGGATCCTTATTGGGTTTCTTTCCAAAAAACTTATTTCTAGCAATATGTTTTTCACATTTTCCAAGTTGTTATTCCACTACATGTCAAGTAATCTTCTAATTCTATTTATATCATTATTTCAAATAGTGAAATCCCAAGGAGTTCCTCTATTGCCTTGAAATTTAGTCTTGTCAATAGTTTCCCATTAAAACCTCTACTTTCTTGTCCCCTCGATGTAGAATTTGGTACAAGAAAGTACTAACTTAGGACTTTGGGAAAAATGAGGGAAGACAATTATATCATTTTTCTAAGAAAAAAGAGGATATCTTGTAATAGATCTTAGCCACAAAATCATTTTGCAATTATATCCTCTTTATTGTCCTTATATTGTAGGGATGCCCTTTGGATATTAACATGACCAATTTATGTATTTGGGATATTAGCCAATGCATTTTATATGTGATAAAGAGGAGTACCTTAGTACTAGTCACCTTCATCTTAGTCGACCCAAAATACATTAGTTGTTGGTAGGCTAAATTTGATGTCCAAAAAATGTATAGTTATTATTCCTTTTTGTTATTTTTTCTCAAAAGGTGAAAACTTATCCTTTTCAAAAAAACCCTAATTCTAGATATCTTCACCCTATCCTAGAGATGAAAACCTTGGCTTTTCTTAATATATAAAAAATACTAGGAAGATTATCATGAAGAAATTTAGGGTTTTATTAAAGTCCTTTATAAAATAATGACGAAAAGCTCTCCTTGAAATACTTTGAAACCTTAGTTCTCTTTTATATAAAATGTGTCTTCTTCTCAAACCATAGATCAACATGCAAGAAGAGAATATAGTCCGCAAAACCCTATCCATCAAGAAAAATTATAAAAAGCTTGGATTTTACTTGTAAACACTAGATGCGACTTAGGAACCACAACTAATCTCCTTTAAGTATAAAAACTTCTTGAAAAACACACATACAAGAAGATTCTAACAAAAATCTTAGTTCTCTAGCAAAGGTGTGAAGCTCTTCTTCTTAGAGTGTTTGTGATTGCAAAAAATGACTTGAAAAGGGAATGAAACTCTTTTGTAGCCTTCTTTTTCTTTCAATATGTGGGCATGTTAGGTGCACTTCGCATGCTTCTTTTGTAATTGTTCATGTTTCTAGACAAATTTGCACCTAACACATGCTTGTCACCTTTTTAGTGGTGGCAAAAGTGTCAAAGTAGTGCACAAGTGCACTCTTATTTATGTAAGAAAGTTAAAGTAGCGGAAACAACTTCCTACGCCAATCTTAAGGAGAAACATTATGCAAAACTTTTAAAAACTGATCTAACAATTACAAAAATCCAAAAGCACATTCAAAACATGAAATAAACAATAAAACACAAAACACCAGATATACGTGGGGAAAACCCTTTCGGGTGAAAAACCCCACACTCCAAAAGCCTGCTCAATGTATTCCAAATCCAATACCAAGATTACATACACTTGCAAAGCAAGTTTATTACAAGAGTATCACCAGTAATCAATTCTAGAAGAATTCCAGTAGCATTCCAGTAACATAACAGTTCCTGCAAACTCACACATATGTAAACTACTCCTCAAGCCTCAAATTTATAGACTTTTGGCTATACAAGAAACCATCTGTAGTTTTACAAAACCATGTGCGAAGCTTCTCAGCCAAGATTCTAGTCTAAAAATAAGCTCTCACGTCCAAAATGAAATCCCCTATTTTTGACCCTTACAGATGTCATAATATGCCTAAAAATAGGCCTTCCATAATATACCACTATGTGGGCATCTTTTGACACCTAATAAACCAATTTTCAAAGCACCAACAATGTGTAACAGCTGTAGGAAAATATTAAATGAAAATAACTATTACAAGAAATATGCAAGGTTGAGATACCTCATTTCCCAACATTCTCCCACTTGTCGAATACCTTGCAAGAGCCAGGGGAATAACACCATCATGGATCAACTGTTAGGGGCCAAAAGGCCCATAGACTTGGAACACCACCTAAATTTTACTGTGCTCATGGGCTTAGTTAATGCATCTACAACATTCACCACAGTCTCTACCTTTTCCAGCTTCACCCTGCCATCCTCGACCATATCTCTCACGAAGTGATACTAAACATCAATGTGTTTGGTCCTCGCATGAAAAGTCAGGTTCTTCGCAAGGCAGATTGCACTATGACTATCACAATAAACTGTAATTGCACCTATTTCAATCCAATATCTAAACACAAATGCTTCAACCAAATGGCTTCTTTACAGGCATGAGTAGCTACCATGTACTCTGTCTTAGTAGTGGATAAAGCGACCATAGACTGTCACTTACTCATCCAACTGATTGCACCACCATTAAGAGTAAAAACATATGCACTGGTGGACCTTCTATTATCGACATCACCAGCCCAGTCTAAATCCACAAAACCATGAATACTCAGGGAATGTTGATCTCTTGTACCATGAAAACAAATAGAGTACTCTGTTGTACCCCGCAAATATCTAAAGACCATCTTAACTGCATCCTAATGCACTCTTCCAGGATTAGACATATAACGAGAAAGAACTCCCACTGCTTAGGCAATGTCTGGTCTTGTACAGACCATAGCATACATTAAGCTTCCAACTACACTCTAGTAAGGCACTCTACTCATGTCTTCCATCTCCGATGGGGATGTAGGACATTGTGAAATAGAGAGCTTCATTCCTAATGTAACAAGAACACAAAGTGGTTTACAATCCTGCATGTTAAACCTTTGCAAAACTGAACAAACATACTTACTCTAGCCAAGCCATAGCTTTCTGTTCTCATGATCTCTTCTGATCTCCATCCCAAGTATGTGTTTTGCTACACCAAGATCTTTCATTTCAAATTTTGCAGAAAGCTGAGATTTCAATTCTGCAATCAAACCTTTGCCTTTCCCAATAAACAACATGTCATCAACATATAAACCAATTACTAGGAAACAATCACATGGATCAAATTTAAAATATACACAGTGATCAGATTTAGACCGCACAAACCCAATCTCAACACATAAGTATCAAACTCCTGGTACCACATCCTAGGACTTTGTTTAAGGCCATACAAAGATTTCTTTAACTTACAAACCAACTTGCTTTTACCTTTCACCATGTAGTGCTCTAGCTGTGTCATAAATTTCTTCCTCCAAATCACCATGAAGGAAAGTCATTTTCGCATCCATTTGTTCGACCTCTAGGTCATAAGCTACTGCAATAGATAATAAAAACTGAATGGATGTCATTTTAGCAACAGGAGAAAAGATCTCACCGTAATCAATACCCTCAACTTAAGAGTATCCCTTTGCAACCAACCATGCCTTATACTTTTCAACATTTCCATCTGAACCAATCTTCTTCTTAAACACCCATTTACATCCAACAAGTTTTCATCCTTCAGGCAATGGTACTAGGTCCCATGTATCATTTCTTTCAAGGGCTTCCATCTCTTCATCCATGGCTATTTTATAGGACTTTGCATCATTCATACCCAAAGCCTCTTGCACAGATCTCAGTTCATCAATGTTAGTACTCAAAGCAAATATACACTTCCAATCATCAGGTGAATACCCATACCTTTTAGGTGGTTACCTATGCCTTGTAGACCTTCGAACAAGATGAGGTGGAGGTTCTTCCACTTCTTCCTCCTCTTCTTCCTCTTCTAAAGATTCAGAGCTTGATGAGCTCTCCTCAACTTCTTGTCTATCTTGGGGTCTCGATTCAACTTTCTCAGGCGTAGAAGGAAGTTGAATCACATCCTTATTTTGTTCAATTTCTTTATGTTGTTCTAGCTGAAAAGTATCAAGAGAATATTTAGTCTCTAAAAATAACACTTCTGGAATAAATTACCTTATTTGCAACAGGGTCCCAAAGCTTGTATCCTTTCACACATAGCCGTAGCCGATGAAGATACATTTGACAGCCTTAGAATCCAACTTTGTTCTCTTCTCCTTAGGCACATGTGCATATGCCTCACAACCAAAAACTCTCAGATGTCTAAGTGAAGGCTTTTTCCCCGACCACGCCTCCATTGGCATTTTACCAACAAGCATTGATGTAGGAGATCTATTTATCAAATAACAAGCAGTGGCAACAACTTCAGCCCAAAATTTTTGTTATAGACCAGCCCCACTCAACATGCTCCTAGCCTTGTCCATCAACATTTTGTTCATCCTTTCTGCAACTCCATTCTGCTGAGGAGAATACAGAGTTGTCTTTTGTCTTTTAATCTTGTAACCTGTACAGAATATGTCAAAATCTGTAGAACAGTACTCACCGCCATTGTCAGTCCTCAAACATTTAATTTTCTTTCTAGTCTGAGTTTCTACCATAGCCTTAAACTCCTTAAAATGGCTGAAAACCTCTGATTTACTCTTTAAAAAATATACCCATGTCCTACCGAAATCATCAATGAAGGTAACATAATAAATTGATTTACCAATAGAAGCAACATCAACATAACCAAATACATCTGAATGGATTAGATCCAAAATACATGAAGACTTATGAGAAGATGAGTAAAATTGAACGTGGTTTTATTTGCCATAAATACAATGTTCACAGAAATCAAACTCTAGATTGCAATCATTCAACCCTTCAACAAGGTTCTTATTTTTCAGGGCTTTTAAACCCTTCTCTCCAATGTGGCCAAGCCTCTGGTGCCATAACATAGTCTTCTCTGCAGGCAACTTTGATTCAGTAGACAGAGCACCCTTGGGTACCCAGAAGCCACGACCATCCACAGAAGAGGAAACCATCTCTTTTTTTAGTGAAGTAGTTTCTGGCTTAATTTTTATCAAAAGTGCTATTGCACTCAACCGTGCATGCATCAAGTTAGTACAATGTACCCAATCTACTTCCTCTTGCTATCACCATAGCACCTCTCACCATTTTCACACTTGCTTCAGAAAACTATACATGCACACCTGCATCTATTATCTTGCTAACACATAATAGATTTCTTGCTAGTCCTAGGATATGCAAGACACCATCAAATCATCTAACTCTACCATCAAAAAATTTCACATGAATACTACCACGGCCAACAATGTCAAGGAAAGAATTATCACCCAAATACACCTTACCACCATCATAGTTTTCATACTTACGAAACTAGTTTCTGTTAGGAGTCATGTGGAAAGATGCACCTGAGTCTATCAACCATGCATTATCTCCATCTCCATCTTCCTTTTCGGACTCAGAAACAAAATCTTTCTTATTTTTCTTCTTTTTCTTCTCTTCTTTACATTCCTTTCAGAAGTGTCTGGATTTGCCACAGTTCCAGCATATTGCCTTGGACATACCAGGAGATTTTGATCTCCCCTTATTCTTGGACTTGGAATGGCCATGCTGCTTCTCATATTTGCCTCGTTCTTTTTGTCTTTCTCAAACACTCAAAGCCTCTTTGGCATTCAAAGAGACCTTCCTTCTCATCTCTTCGGAGAGTAGAGAACCAACAACATCCTCCATCATCAACATGACTGCAGTTCTCCCAATAGCCATGACTAGGCTATCCCATGAGTCTGGCAGCGAACACAGCAAAATTTGGCACCTTTCTTCTTCATCCATTTTGACCCCAACTGAGGTCAACTGAGTCACCATTTTATTGAAAGTTTCCAGATGCTCAAAAATTTGTCACCTTCTTCCATTCTCAAGGAATACAACTTCTTCCTCAAGAAAATCTTATTTACTAGAGATTTAGCTTGATATATCTCACCCAACTTCTTCCAAAGCTTCTTTGAAGTGGGTTCTTCGTGGACATTTATCATAATTGAATTTGCAAGGCATAATCTTATGAGACCTTTAGCTTTGCTATCCATTACATCATATTTTGCACCCAAATCTGGATCCACAGGCCTATGGACATTTTCATCTACTGCATCCCATAGATCTCAATCAATCAACAGATCTTCCATCTTCAGCTTCCACATTTCAAAATTCATGCCAAAAAACTTCTCTACCTCAATCCTCCCAGATGTACTCACCATTTGAAAAAAATATCTGCAACAAGATCACAAAGCATCCTATGTACAAGCTCCCACTCAAACCTTGATTAGCACAAAAAACCCAACAATCCACAACTGAAACCAAAGGTGATCAAGCTCTGATACCACTTGTAAGGAAGTTAAAGTAGAGGAAACAACTTCCTACACCAATCTTGAGGAGAAACATTATGCAAAACTTTTAAAAACTAATCTAACAATTACAAAAAATCCAGAAGCACATTCAAAACATGAAATAAACAATAAAACACAAAACACCAGATATACGTGGGGAAAACCCTTTTGGGTGAAAAACCCCACACTCCAAAAGCTTGCTCAATATATTCCAAATCCAATACCAATATTACATACACTTGCAGAGCAAGTTTGTTACAAGAGTATCACCAGTAATCAATTCTAGAAGAGTTCCGACAGCATTCCAGCAACATAACAGTACCTGCAAACTCACACATATGTAAACTACTCCTCAAGCCTCCAATTTATAGACTTCTGGCTATACAAGAAATATATGTGGTTTTACAAAACCATGTGTGAAGCTTCTCAACCAAGATTCCAGTCTAAAAATAAGCTCTCACGTCCAAAATGAAATCCCCTATTTTTGACGCTTACAGATGTCAAAATCTGTCATAATATGCCTAAAAATAGGCCTTCCATAATATACCACTATGTGGGCATCTTTTGACACCTAATAAACCAATTTTCAAAGTACCGACAATGTGTAACAATTGTAGGAAAATATTAAATGAAAATACTATTATGGGAAATATGCAAGGTTGAGACACCTCATTTCCCAACAATTTAAAATTTTCAACTTATACTCCAAGTGAGCAAAAACATGCTTGGCGTGCACTATTGTGACTTGGTCAATGTTGGATTGTGGATTTAGGAGTGCACCCTTTTCTCATTTTTTAATTCTTTATCTATTATTTTTTCTTTTTTCAAGTTTTTCTTTCAATATTTTTTAAATAAATTTTCTCCATTTTTTTAACCTTTTAAATTGAACATTGAGTTTGTCAAAGATCAATTACTTAAGCCATTAATTAAGCAACATGATGAGCTAGAAAAAATAGCAATCCCCAATGGATACACAAATAATTAACCAAGGAAGGATGAATATAATGAACAATCTAGAAGGGGAAAACTCAAACTAAAACAAATGACTCGACTCATGACAATACAAAGAAAAAATTAGTATGGGCATAACACACCTTTTACTCCTCACCACAAGAATTTGCATTAAAGGGATGTAGTAGTGGTAGCACACTAGTAATACTTGATGCATTGACTACAAAAGTTGAAATTTTTATACCAAGGAGAGCAATTGCTTGGTCCATTGTGGGAGATTAACCCTCATTTTGATTAAGGTATTAAACAACATAGAGACTCAATGTCAATGGTGGAGCAATAACCACAAATACATTTCAAGCAACTTTTCTTATATGTGATTCCCTATAGGAGAATTTACCTTTTACAATCCATTAGTGTATACATGAAAATTACCCAAGATTTGTGAGCACTAGCAAAATACTTATATATGTAGAGTGTTGATTTTTATACTTATGCCTTTCATCATTAGCATTAAAAGCAATAATGTGTCAACAACAAAATGGATGTCCCAAAACTACAATATAGTCTCTACTATTGTATTGCCAAAGATGTAATACCCCTTTCTATTTTCAATAATCTATTCAATTCTTCCATCATGAAATTAAATAGATATAATAATAGGTGGTACCAATGTTGGTACCCCTACAAAGCTTTGTTGTTAATCAAGTTCATAGTCAATAAACCATGTCATTTCCATCATATCAACCAAGTTTTTGTCTTGTCAAATTATCAAGTCACCAAGTGTTGGTCTTTTTTTAATTTTTTGATGAATCAAGACAGGTGGTAGAGAGGAACACCCACAAAATCTAAGTTGAACCAAATCCAAAATAAAGATGAAATAACAAAGGGGTTGAGCCTCAACATATCAACTATTTCCAGATGATGAATCATGGCAGGGTGACAAAGAAGTCATGACAACGAAATTAAAGTGGCAAAGGGCTTATGCCCAAGAAGAAATAAAAACTAAGGAAAGAGGCACACTTTTGTAGTGGCCAAGCCAAGGAGAAAGTGCACTAAGAGTGGCGAAGACTAGACAAATTTTTGCTAGAGAATAAGTTTAAATGAAAGATGATAGGGCGCCATTGAAGATGGCACAACTATTTCATAATTTTGCCTAAGATGGTGATATCCTCATAAAACACTTGAAAATCAAAACGTCTAGTGCACAATCGAAGTGGCAAGACTAGAAGGAAATCACACTGAGGAGGGCAGAATGATTAGTGAATCACACCATAAGAATTTCATATTCTTTTTAAATAGTGACATCAATTCAAAACCCTGCCATAAGTGGCAGGCAGTATACTCATAAAATTGCAACTAGTAGGCAAAAGTGAGAAAACATAAGATGTGCTTTTTACTTGGCTTTGTCGCTCATGTCTAGTCAAATAAATTCATGGTTTTGTCAGCTTCCAACCACTTCACTTTACCAAGTCATGATTCTATGGTGGCGCAGCCATAGGAATCAGTGCCCAACTATAAACATAAGAAGTCCCATCACACTTTGTGGGTGGTGTAGCTACTAAAACAGTTCGCCCTAGGGGACAGGGATCCATAGTGGGTCACCCTAACTTCCCCCTCCACCTGGCACGCCACGCCATCTGAATAAAAAAAATATTGTCTTTTCCACATAGACGATGACGTGGACAACCTAAATATTTCGTTTTAACATGTTGGACATTGATTTGCCACGTGGATGACACGTTTCCTTGGTGGCGTCGAATTTCTAGCCATTTTTTTACCGACGACCAAAGACCAGACACACGATACACCAATGGCAGGAAGTGGCATCATGAGTTGTGCTCGCGATGTCGTGTGGCATCCGAGCAACTCGCCACCTTTTCATCGCACACTCCCTTATTAACGAGGAAGTCTAGTCACATTTACACCAACTTCAGACTCATTAACTCCTACTCGCTCCTTGTTTCGTTGGTTATCGTACCTTGCCTTTTCGCAGTTATGGAGCATTCAATGCTCCCGTCCTTCACACTCAACAAACCATTCGACACCATCATCGACTCAAAACTTCGTGTTTGCTCATTGTAGATGGCACCCATACTGGTTCACCTTGGCGCTCTTGAGAAACCTGCATTCGTTGGGTCTCCACTGGTATTTCCTTCCCGACGGCTTCATTAGTATCTCCTTCGCAATGACAAAGCTGGCTTCGCTCATTTTTCCTTCGACCTTGGTAAGGATTTCTTATCCTGCTAAGGCAATGATCTTTCTAGCTCGAAAACAAAGAGAAATCATCTATTTTTCTATTTGCAATGCTTTATGTGGTTGTAAATTGAATGTTCTTCTAGTTTACTGTCTTCTTGTTTGTTTTCAAGCTTCAGTATTCAAATGGGTTTTCGGTATTCACTAATGTCTGTCTGGTTTTTTAATTATTTTTCTGCTTGTAGTCATGAAAAGGGGTTATTGTTTGTCTGGTTGTAGTCATCACGCCTCCACTAGTTTCTCCTTCCACTCATGGCTTAGCTCGGAGCATTTATCCTTCGACCTTGGTAAGGATATCTTATCCTACTAAGGCAATAATCTTTCTAGCTCGAAAAAAAAGAGGATTTATTTATTTTTTTATTTCTATGTCCTATGGTTTATGCATATTGTTGTGAGTGGTCGTAAATGGAAAGCTCTTTTCATTTTCGATTTGCATGAAATCATTAGGCTTCGGTATTCAAATGGGTATTCAATTTTTTGGATTTTTTTGTTTGCAATGGCATTTTTTCCATCTATTGTTGTCTGTAATCATAAATGGAAGCTTCTTATGGTTTTCTCACTATATGTAATCATGAGGGTTTGGTATTAAAATGGGGTTACTGTTTATCCATGGGTTTTAAAATATTTTCTTTTTTTTTGTTTGCAATGGCTTTGCTCATTTATCCTTTGACCCCGGTAAGGACATTTTTTATTAATTGTATCATGGGTTTTCAATTATTTTATATTTTTTTGTTTGCAATGGATTTTTTCAATCTATTGCTTTCTATAATCATAAATGGAAGCTTTTTATGATTTTCTCACTGTTTGTAATCATGAGGGTTCGGTATTCAAATGGGGTTATTATTTATCCATGGGTATTCAATTATTTTATTTTATTTTTGTTTGCAATGGGATTTTCTCTATCTAATGCTGTCTGTAATCATAAATAGAAGATTCTTAGGGTTTTCTCACTGTTTGAAAGTATGAGGGTTTGGTATTAAAATGGGTTTATTATTTATCCATGGGTATTCAATTATTTTATACTTTTTTGGTTGCAATGGGATTTTCTCTATCTATTGCTGTCTATAATCATAAATGGAAGCTTCTTATGGTTTTCTCACTGTTTGAAATCATGACCATTTGGTATTAAAATAGGGTTATTATTTATCCATGGGTATTCAATTATTTTATATTTTTTTGTTTTTAATGGGATTTTTTTGTCTATTGTTGTCTGTAATCATAAATGGAAGCTTCTTATGGTTTTCTCACTGTTTGTAATCATGAGGGTTTGGTATTAAAATGGGGTTATTGTTTATCTATGGGTATTCGATTTTTTTTTGCAATGGGGTTATTCTTTATCCATGTCTATTGATTGTTATTTTTGGTTTGCAATGGTTTTCTTCCATCTTTTGTTGTTTGTAGTCATTAATGGAAGGTTGTTTTGTTTCTTTGTGGTGGAATGTCTAATTCAGTGTTTAAGGCTCTTTGCTTCTTTAACTTTGTACTACAGAGATTCAAAAGATTCCAAATGGGAAAACTAGTGTTCAATGGTGTTTGTTGTAACACTTTATCTACTTTATGAGTGGTGTTTATCAACACAGCTTATTGGTCATTTTTTGTGTTTTGTAACACATTTATTGCTTTTGGAAATTGCAAAATTATGTTCGAGCATCACTATGACTCTTTAATTTAAGTTACAAATTTTAGTTTACAGTTTCTAATTGTAGAAAATGGAATGACAAATGTTTTAATGTGCTGCAAATTTTTTTAACAAGTGTATTTTAAGTTTATAATTGATATCATATTGAATACCTTTTAACGCATGTTTACTTCAAAATTCAATCTGCAAGATGTCTTCTTTTCATAGTGGGTCACCCTAACTTGACCCCTCCAACTAGTGCACCACGTTATCCGAAATAAATAAATTTTTCATCTACTTCTTGGGGTTATTGTTTATCCATGTGTATTCAATTATTTTATATTCGATGATGTGGACACCCTAAATATTTTGTTATGTTGTTCATGAGTCTTATCTAGTTTATCTATACATAGACAAACAAATATATGTGTGTGTGTACACATGAAACCAAAAGAACCTTCCATTTACGACCACAAAGATCAATAGATATGTGTATGTGTGTGTATACACATAAAACCAAGGAAACCTTCCATTCAAACTATGTCCTAGTACTAAAAGATATTTTGCAATATTTGACACTATGTCCTAGTAGTGAAAGATATTCTTTAATTTGTCATCCACACATATCAAATAATTCATTAATTAGTGAAAGATATTCTTTAATTAGTGAAAAATATTGCATGCATAAACCATAGGACAAACATACAGATATATGTTCCCATTGCAAACAGCAAAAACCAAACCGAGATATGTATTCTGCCCCTTCATTTTCCTACTTCTACCACTTGATTTTCCTACTTTGAGCTAACTACACATTTTGCAAAATTTGACATTTTGTCCTAGTAGTCAAAGATCTTCTTTAATCTATCATCCACACACAAGAGGACAACAATTTATTAAAATCTAGCACAAACAGCCCAAACAAGCATTCAACCAAATCAATCAACTCTCCATTAATTTCACACCATCGAAGGTTTAAGGCTCACCAATCAAGCATTCAAAAAACATTAAAGGAAATCAACCAATTCAGAGCAAATAAGCATTCGACCAAATCAATCACCTCCCATATTTAATACCAAATTCAATTTTATAGACATCCATCAAATCATTCAAATGAAGTGCAATAGAAACTATAGTCTAAACTTAGAGGACAAGCCTACAGTCATTGATTCAATTAAGATGTTGCATGCATAAACCATAGGATATAAAAACAGAAAAAACCTAATAAATCCTCTTTTTTTTCAAGCTAGAAAGATCATTGCCTTAGCAAGATAGGATATCCTTACCAGGGTTGAAGGATAAATGAGCGAAGCCATTACAAACAATAAAAATAGAAAATATTTTAATACCCATGGATAAACAGTAACCCCATTTTAATACCGAACCCTCATGATTACAAACAGTGAGAAAACCATAAGAAGCTTCCATTTATGATTACAGACAGCAATAGATGGAAAAAATGCCATTGCAAACAAAAAATATATAAAATAATTGAATACCCATGGATAAATAATAACCCCATTTCAATACCTAGAGCATATATTATGTTTTGAACAAATATATACACACATATTATGCATATGCATATGCATAAGTATGTGTATATGCATATGCATATGTATTTTTATATTACATTCTAATTGTATATGGATCAATAATAACCCCATTTGAATATTGAAGCCTCATGATTACAACTAGACAGAAAAATGAAAAGAACCTTCCATTTACGAGCATATTAAACACACACACACACACACACACATGTGTGTGTGTATGCATATGTATGTATAGATTACATTACGAATGTATATATATGCATCTGCATATGTATGTTTATATATGCATGTGTATGTATATATTACATTATGAATGTGTGTATATATATATATATATATATATATATATATATATATATATATGTATATATATATAATTGACACTTTGTCCTAGTAGTCAAAGATATTCTTTAATCTATCATCCACACACATCAAATAATTGATTTGTATCCTTCATTTAAATCAAGCTGTCAAAAAACATTAAAGGAAGTCAACTAATTCAGAGCAAATAAGCAACTCGCCACCTTTTCATCGCACACTTCCACATTAACGAGGAAGTCCAGTCGCATTTACACCAACTTCAGACTCATTAACTCCTACTCCCTCCTTGTTAATGTCTATTGTTTGTTGTTCTCTACATTTTATGGGTTAATGTCTACTCTTTGCTATCTTTGAGTGCTTTTATGGGTTAGTCTCTATTGTTGACTTAAGGACTTAACACCATAATTCATTAATGTCATCTTCTCTGCTGGCCACGATTAAGAATGGAACTAAACTTTTCTTTGCACACATGCATTTATTTTATTTGTTGTGAATAGACTGAAGTGCAGGCATCATTACTGGCTTATGGTGTGAAGTTTTAGGTCTGTCGAGCAAAGGATGATTTGCATAGTTTATTCGTTTGCTCCGATTAGACATTGAAAGATGTTTATCTATTCAAGATATATGTGATCTACCGTGGATGTTTTGATCCATGGACATCATGTATATCTTGAACAGAAAATACTTCTATTTGTATGTTCATCATTGCGCAAACTTGTAGACTACAAATTGTTATATATGGGCGAGGGCATTTACCTCTTATTTATACATGGTTGCATGAAGCAAATATTGAACAGTATTAGCCCTTCAAACAAAGAAAACTATAGGGAAGCCAATTTCAGAAGTTGTTAGATAAAATTGGTGCACAATGTATGTTGTCTATAACCACATATCACATACACACGTGGTGTTCAAGATCTATTTGTTTAGAAGCATGGCACAGAGTGTTTCTTGCAGTGGTCCTTGATTTTTGCAGGGGTCTATTGCAACTGTTTATTCTTTGGCACCTTACCTCCACTGGTGACATGTATCTACTGCTACAACGTGAAAAGTTATGTTCTCAACCAGTTTATACATTTGTGGATACTATGACATGAAATCTAAAAAGGAAGAGAACATTATATTTTATGCACAATGATTGTTCTAATAGCTTTAAGAATTACATCCACACTAAGTATGTAGGATTGGTCTTATATATTAATTTTTAAATGTTTCTTGAATCATATGAAGTATGAAGATTAACATTAAAGATAAAATGAACAATGTAGTATCTTTTTCCCATTTTTGATCATTCACTCTTCTTATGCTTCTTAGAAGATTATGAATCTAGTATTGCAAACTTACCATTTATCTAATGAAGCTTTCTGGGGTTTTCCAATGCATGGATTCAGTATTAGATTACAATTCATATTTATTTGGCATCATATGTTGTGATTAGTATACAATTCATTAGTATTTAATTATTCATATTAGGTGGCATACAGAAATGATTTTGTAGGAAATAATGGAGAGGTTGATTGACTTGGTTGAATGCTTGTGTGGTCTGAAATGTTAACTTGTTGTCCTCTTTTTTTTACTGCTTGATTGGAGTTCCTTACACCTCTGAATGTGGATGCATATCCATATATAATCATGTTCTTACAAACATACATACAAACATACCTCATTACACACAAAAACACATATTTGAATTCCCCTAAATGCAAACCATTGACATGCCAAACATAGATCTGAATTCCCCTTTCATTAATTTTAATTCAAAATACAAATCGTGCTATTACAAAATGCAAAAAATGCCTCCCTAGGCTGCAATTTCAAACTTGTTTGTGTATAATGATTGGTTGCTACCAATCTCATTCAAACCATGCTAGAAAATAGTTAGGGATATGAATGTTCACCATCTCCCTAAACAAGGCATGATTTTCAGGCAAAGGGTTTAAGGGATTTCTTAAACGCCTTTCTCTCTGTAGAACCTTCCTTGCCATTTCAAACACTTTTTGCTTTCTATCCCGCTCCTTTTGAATCCTGTCTTGCTCCCTTTTTGAGCTCTTTTTCCACTTTCTGTTGTTTCTTTACTTGCCGAGCTATCTCTCTATCTAGTTTGGCTTGATCCTTCAATTCATTTGCAACAACATGTGCTTCCTTTCTCTCCTCAATCCACTCCCTCTTTCACAGTTTTTAAACTCCTCAAATACTTTCCTACTTTGCTCTTGTTCCATTAATAGGTGCATGTATTCGTTTGTTGTTAATAATTGGGTATCACCTTCTCCACACTCGTCATAGTAATGTACTATTTCATCCACATTCAACGTTATATATGGAGAGGGGAAAGAGAATGTGATGCATTTTTCTTGTATGGATGCAAGTCATATCC
Organism: Cunninghamia lanceolata; assembly: GCA_027924645.1. Lineage (NCBI taxonomy): Eukaryota > Viridiplantae > Streptophyta > Pinopsida > Cupressales > Cupressaceae > Cunninghamia > Cunninghamia lanceolata. Next base: position 3,580,441 of record BSBN01000231.1, on the reverse strand, counting down.
TAAATTCATGGCTCCCTCCACCATCCATGATGGCTGGCTTGGGGGAGACGGAAGGCGAAGTCCATCCATGGTAGTCTCTTGTTGACTTTCAGCCATGTCATGAACTAGTTGACCCCCCACTGTAGGTTCAGTTGAATCATGTAAAGTTGTTTCCTCTCCCACTATTTATGTTGTTGTAGGATTTAAATCACCATCGGCAAACCCTGACAGCAATGTGTTGGCAACTTCCATGTCTAACACATCAACCCCAGAAAAACTAAGGATGTTCTGCACTGCAAAAGCATCACCGTGCATACTAAACTAAAAAGCTTCGCTAGGGTGCATGTCATCCATATCCTCTTTCCTCCACTCCCGTTGAACTGAAACCTTCTTGCTTCTAGTAGCTACATTGACTTGAATAATTGGCTCAGCTGGTTGAGGATTGCTCTCGTTAGGAACTTGATTGTCTTCATCCAGTGGGAAATGAACTCCTCTTTTTTCTGGAGGCATGGTTGTCTTTAGTCTCTTGGTGCCATAGCGGGTCCGCATTTGAGCTTTGTTCTTCATCTGCACATGTCAACAAACACATTTGGACATCAGTTTTGCAATTTGGAATCTTTCGAATCTCTTCAGTCAAAGTTAAAGAAACAAAGAGCCTAAAGCATTGAATTGGACATCCCACTTACCTATGTTGATTAGTAGAGAGGCCTGCAGAGTGGTAGCCTAACTATCAAGATCTACTTGGGATTGTACGTGACTGGCACAACAAATATGATTACTTAAGCATGCGTGCAGTGAGGTTGACAGTGTAAAATCTGTACAGCAAGATAACAACATAGACCAACAATCAACTATACTAATATTAATCACAAACATTACAACATTTGGCATTCTATTTTCTTCATCTCTGTAATTGCAGTTTGTAATTTCAATTTGTAAATTCAGTCAGAGAGTTCACAGTGATGCTCTGAACATAAGATGTGTGATGTTATATGTTTGTTTTGATTGTTTCACATTTTGATTTATGATGTTCTATGTTTGATTTGATAGTTTCATATTTTGATGTTCTATTCTATGTTGTATGTTTGAATTTATAGTTTGGTTGTAGTTATGATTTCGTATGTTGTATGTTTGTTTTTTATGGTTTGACATTTGAGAATGCTGCTAAAATTTGTCTAGATGAGATAACAATGTGGATACTCTGTTTGACATTTGAGAATGCTGCTAAAATGTGTCAAGATCAGATAACAATGTTTGACATTTGAGAATGCTGCTAAATTTTCCCACGGCGAGGATAGGTCTGTAACAATGATCAACTAACATAAGCATTCAATGTTTTTGATTAAGATAAGCAGCTAAACAAGGGAGCCGAACCCAATTACAAAATAGCCCAGAAACAGAACAAGGGGCAAAAAATAAGGCCACAAGGAAAGAAGAACATGGGAAAAAGCCAAGAGAACTTGATTCCAGAAGCAGCAGACCGACAGCACAGGCACTGCAGCCTAGCTGAAGAGCATCGGGGATCTATACAACATCAGATCTCGATCGAAACACCCTAACACCCTTGCCACAAGGGGGCAAGGGACCTTTCTTCCTACGTTGAACCACTGTCCAGGAGGGCTCATAACCAGGATCAACATCACGTGGAGAGAGGAGAGTCTCCTCTGAAACCACCAGCAGAGAGGGCTTGCGATGAACCCCAAACGACACCAATGAAGCCCCACGAGGGGAAGCCGAGCCTGAAGGGGGCATAACTGAAGCAGAAGAATCAGGAATAGAAGAAACAAGCCTACCTGAAACAGGAGGAGCCGATAGATGAGCAGTCGAGTGGTCAGAAGAATTCAAAGAATGAGAGGGAACCGCAGCAGCAACCGACACCACACCCTCAATAACAAAAGGGTTAGCATCTCCAGAGGAATCATCCCCCTGAGACGAATTGTCCTCCTTCGAAGCGCTGATAGTTAGGTGATTCGGGAGAGCATCTTTCCACCAAGTAGCAGCACCCTTACGGTGCGAGAGGGGACAACCAGAGGCCAAATGACCTGTAGCAAAACACCTTCTGCATCTAAAAGGAATACCCTCATAATCCAATATTTGTTTCCAGGGCCTTTCCCTTACCATCAAGACCACATCCCCATGAAGAGGTTTAGATATGTCAATATCCACAAGAATGTACGCTATCATGGAGTGCCCCATGAAGGAGGTTGTAGAATCCACCTTGAGGAAATGACCAATGGAATTGCCTCTGCCCTCGTAGCATGAATCCTCCCAAAACTAAAGAGTGAGATTAGGGAGTCAGACCAAAATAGGTCTGATGTTGAGCGGCTCTGTAAGGGGATTGAAGGAGAGAGTCTAGGGCTTGATGGAGAGGCAATGCTCCCCCCACAACCAAACTCTGCCATCGAGCACTAAGTCTCTCTGCTCAAAAGAAGCAAATGTCACTATGAAGAACCCTCTAGCACAAGGAAACAATTCAATCTTACCCTCAACCAATAGCTTCCAAGACTCCAAGACCCAATTGTGAAGATTGGGCAAGGAGGGCTAGAAACCATTAAATCTGTAAATCACTCTAGTGTTGCGGTAAAATTCTTCGTTCTCAGCAACTTCTGAACCACAAACCACAATAGGTGACTCACGAGCATAAGGGATCGGCTGAGAACTAGGTCGAGAAGAGGTCCGAGCACCAGATCCGGCAACAGCAGCAAAAAAAGTCTTCCTAGGGCCTCCTAGGACCCGAAACCCCACCGCAGGACCACCACCAGCATTAACCGCAGTGGAAAAACCACCGGCACCAAAGCCAGGGTCAGAAGAAAGACCCCCGGGACCAGCGCTCACGGGGCCAAGCCCCTGCCCAACCAGAGCATCCACGGAACCATCCTCAGCCAAAACGGAGGCGGCCAAACCACCATGCTACCCCCCAACTGACTCAGTTGAGTGTAGAACCCGCAGACCCCCCTTCAGTGCTCCGCGCTCTGCCTTCATCGCGATTCAAATTTTTAGATTCCCGCTCTACATTCATCGTGTGATTTTTCCTAGAAACCTTCAATGTTAACATAAGCATTCAATGTTGATACTCAAGTTGCTTCAGGGTTATCTGTTCAAGTCAATTCTTAAACAAGACGAGATGCTTGTGTTACTATCTTTTTTGCAGTGGAATATGAGTCGCCCACTATACAGTCCACTTAACAAACCACTGCAGCACTCGGTAGATTGAGAAAACAAACACAACGAACTGACGAGAATAAGAAAACATGCAAATAGGCAAGACTAATTAGCAAAGCCAGCTAAATATCATACAATGCAGATTCCAGACTGAATCCAAAGCAACCTTTTTTCCCATTTTGAGTTGGTGAAGCTAAGGGATTAAATGATAACCAAGGCTTATTACGATGTCTAAGTTTAGAGCTTAGCTACAGAAGAATTTTCTAAGCAACTTGCCACCTTTTTTTCATGCTATCGCATTAAAAGATATTTGTGTTTTAACTATATTGTTGTTTGGTTTAAAATATATGTTGTTTGGTTTAGAATTGAAGCTAAACGTCTATAATTCAAAACAACAATAGAGTTTAAACTTAAACAACAAACATTTGAAATGGAAATAGACATTGTAGTGATGTTGGAATATTAAACTTACCTGAATGTTGATAGAACTCTACAATTCCAAGCCTCTAGGAGTCTTGTGTATGGGATGTTGGAATTTATGTAGGAAAACTTGGGGTTTATGTAGGACAACTTGGAATTTGGTATTTGTGATATGTGCACTCTCATTTGATTGGTTCAAATTGTTTTTATTGCACTTCATTTGAATGATTTAATGGATGTCTATAAATTTGAATTTGGTATTAAATATGGGAGGTGATTGATTTGGTCGAATGCTTGTTTGTTCTGAATTGGTTGATTTCCTTTAATGTGTTTTGACTACTTGATTAGTGAGCCTTAAACCTTTGATGGTGTGGAGTTAATGGAGATTTGATTGATTTGGTTGAATGCTTGTTTGGGTTGTTTGTGCTATATTTTAATAAATTGTTGTCCTCTTGTTTTGACGGCTAGTTTGGTGAGCCTTACACCTGCATCTGTGGCCTTTTTTGCAAGTATTAAGGAAAAGGGACCAGTAGATGGGCATGTGTCACTTTTTGAGTGCACTTGGGCACTTTAACATCTTACTTGGGACTCCACCTTTTTATTATATGCACTTTTTTGGGACGGATCTCCATGTCGGATGGGATATATGATAATGAAAAAATGTTTAAAACTATTTATTATAATGCAACTTGGAATTTAAATTAGGTTGATGGCTGGTCATGTACTTGGAAGATATGGATGTTTACTTATTAATATAAATGCTTTAATGTGACAGTTTGGGTTCTGTTGCATCCACTTGTGTACAAGTTCAAAATAATGTCAATTGCATTTATGTTTTAAAATCCTTGTTAATCATTTGTGTATGCCACCTAATATTAATTAAAAAAATACTAAAAAGTAAACAAATGTGATGGGAACATTGATTGGTCCCCATATGTCCTATTTTTGGAAAAAAAAATATTTAAAAAATCTCTTATTAAAAAGTAATGGGACCAGTTTGATCAACTCCTATACCTAGTATAGGAACCTGACCCACTATTGAGCCCTCTCCCCTAGTTGCCATAAGCGACAACTTCAAATTTTCAGTGCCCGGTTGGATGGTTTTAAAGTAAAACATGGCAAATCATCACCTTTCATTGTCACTAGAAGCCTATATAGAAAACAAAGTAGAATTAGAAGCTTGGATGAGTCTATTTTAGGTAATTTGAAGGATTTTCTTTTCTTTTCCACGAATGAAGAACAGGTCGCTTTAAAGCAACTTTGAAGACATTATTTTATTATTTTATTTTTTAAAGCTCCCTCCTACGAGTTTATAAATAAATTGTCTTGAGCTCATGAAGTCTTGTCTTCTATTTTGTTTAGTGAATGAATGTATGCAAGTTGATGTTAAGCTGATGTTGGAAAGCTTATGTTCAGGGCGTTGATCTTGTGTTTCTAATTCAGAGTATTAAATTGAATCGAGTAAATATGTTAAAATTTGCATTAATGCTCGTTATTTATAAAAGTAATAACTTTGTGTATTCCTTTAGCAATTTATTTTCTAAAATAGCGTGATGTTTTTGTCCATTTAGTCATTTACTATTGATGTAGAATACTAGTCTTTGATTTACCTAGTAATCGGCATCCATTGGTGTTATCCCATCAAATCTTTGTTTATGGATGAATACTAACCTTTGTTTTAGCCAATAGAAAGTTGTATGTGTTTGTGCTTGAATTGTTTATCCTCCTTTAATCTAAAAATTTCACTATAGCCCTTGGTTGTTGATAGTCTGATGCTTGCATCCATGGAAAAAACATAGCCAAAATTTAACATTTATGCAAAAACCCCCCATGAAATCTTGTACAATGTGCATGCTTGTATATTATGTTAGTTTTAGGTTTAGTTAGATCTTAGGGAGTTTTCCCTTACAATTTAAAGAATGGTTATATCATATGTGTTGTTCTGTTGTGTGTTGTTTGGCAACAAACAAATTAAAATGCTAACAAAGAGATATTCATAATCCAAAGTTGGAGAGTAGATTCCTTATTAGTCTATCTAAATTAGTGTTGAAAGTTAGTGTCACTATATAAATCTCTCACACCATAGGTCTAAGGAGTTGAACCCAAAAGCCTCAATAGTTTTTAGTTTGAATTCCCAATTAAACTTATCAAACACCTTGGGCATACCAACATTAGTGACTATCCCTTCTCTTTCAACTGTGGAGATTGATTATTTCCTATACCCCCAATGAAATCATTTGATTATTTCGACTTTGGTGACAGGTAGATTTGCTTCACTTCCAAGTGGATCATTGGAATACTCGTTACGAGCACCCAATCCATTCATGTTCCATGAAAGAATGTTCATTTATCTTAAGTAATAGAGTAAATGTAAGATTTCTTGCAATGTGGATTCTATATACTCATCTTTATGTTATTCAATTTCCAAAACCTATCTTCTATGACATGGGTTTCCTCTTTTTATTGGACCGTTAGTTTGAGGCTAGATATTTTTGTTTTGGCTAGAAGCCTATGCTTATATCTCTAATTTATTGACCTAGGAGCTAACTTGGAGGTGTCAGTTGTGGATGTGAAGAGGAGCAATTTCTAGGACTAAGATTGGCTAGATGGATTCAAGTTATCTTGAAGAATGTTCATATCTACTCTCTTCATGAGTTCATTTTGGTCCTTGCCTAGTGGGACCAATTCCTAGGACTGAGATTAGCCAGGCAAATTCAAGTTATCTTGAAGGATGCTCATATTTGCTCTCTTCATGAGCTTGTTTTGGTCCTTGGTTAATGAGACTTCTAGGGTGACTTTGTCATCCCTTCTTCCACATCCTTCCTTTGCTTGGTGAAAAGCTTTTTTGTATAGGCTCAATTTAAATTGTTCTCAATCTATATAGAGGGCCTCCCTTTTTTATTAGTGAAAAGAATTGTTGTTATTGTCATTGTCTAGGAGAGGGTTCTCAAAAAGGGCAATCATTTTTAGGAAGAATCTTACTCCTCAGTGAATTATTTTCAATCTATTGATTGTTCTCATTCTTCTCCGTGCCATCTGCATAATGATTTTGTCAAATCTAGACTTGTTTGGTATATTTGACAATTCTCAACCACATTGTGAGCTCTGAAGATATGATGTATTAACCTAGAATTATTAATGCATTGCATGGATGGCTCGTGCCAGCATCACTAGGGACAAGTGGTAAACATACTCAAACTAGTAAAATGATTGGAAAATCCTCTTGTTTTGAATGTAGAGGACCAAGGCTGCTTGCATAGGCCAAATTTATTTTCGAATCATGCTCCTCCTTAAAAGCAGGGCCTTTCTCATACTTGAATGTCTACTAATCATGAGAGCTTTGGAATTTCTTAAACCCAAATCATAATTTTAGGTCATGGGTAAGCTCTCGCTAAACAACACAAGTGCTTTCTCCTTAAATGTCCATAGTTTATGTTGCATTCCCTATAGAGAAGTGAAGCTTAGGCGGGGATTTCAATTTCAGGTAGGAACCATTAGGTTTCTTTTTGTAGGGAAATTGGGTCTATGATTTTTGTGCATGCTAGCATAAGTTGCCTCCAACAATCCACTTGGAGGTGAAGCAAATTTACCTGTGTTTGATTTAATTCCATAAGGAATACTTGTTAGGAGCACCCAAACCCTTCATGTTCCATGAAAGAATGTGCCTTTACCAAGGTAATAGAGCAAATGTAAGATTTCTTGCAATGTGGATTCTATATACTTATCTTTATGTTATTCAGTTTCTAAAACTTGTCTTCTCTAGCATTGGCTTCCTCTTTTTATTGGACCCTTAGTTTGAGGCTAGGTATTTTTTGTTTTTGTTGAAAGCCTATGCTTACATTTCTAATTTATTGACCTAGGGGATAACTTGGAGATGTTAGTTGTGGATGTGTAGAGGACCAATTCCTAGGACTAAGATTGGCCAAATGGATTCAAGTTATCTTGAAGAATGTTGACTCTCTTCATGAGTTCATTTCGGTCCTTGGTTGGTACGACCAGTTCCTAGGACTGAGATTAGCTAAACAAATTCAAGTTATCTTGAAGGACGCTGATAAATGCTCTCTTCATGAGTTTGTTTTCGTCCACATCCTTCCCTTCTTTTTCTAGGAATCTCTAGTCCTTTGCTTGGTGAAAAGCTTTTCTATATAGGCTCTATTTAATTTGTTCTCAATCTACATAGAGGGTCTCCCTTTTAGATTTAGTGGTAGAACTCCTTAATTGTTTGTTCCCCTTTTGAGAGGTCACCTTGGAGATTTAATTGCTATTATTGTCATCATCTAAGAGAGGGTTCTCAAAAAGGGCAATAGTTTTTTAGAAGAATCCCACTCCTAAACGAAATATTTTCAATCTATTGATTGTTCTCATTCTCCCTCCCACCATTTCTACAATGATTTTGTCAAATCTAGACTAGTTTGGCATAGTTGATAATTCTCAACCACATTGTGAGCTCTAAAGATATGAAAGTATTCACCTAGAATTGCTAATGCATTGCATGGATGGCTCGACATCACTAGGGAAAAGTGGTAAACATACTCAAACTAGTCAAATGATTGGAAAATCCTCCTATTTTGAAGACAAAGGACCAAGGTTGCTTGCATACGCTAAATTTATTTTAGAATCATGCACCTCCTTCAAAGCAAGGCCTTTCTCATAATTGAATGAGAATGTAGCCATGAATAGCTTTTGGGCATCATAACGATGTTTACTAATCATGAGGGCTTCGAGATTTCTTAAACCCAAATCATAATTTTATCCCACTAAACAACATAAGTGCTTTCTCCTTAAATGTCCATGGCTTATGTTGCACTCCCCATAGAGAAGTGAAGCTTTAGGTGGGGATTTCAATTTCAGTTGGCAACCATTAGGTTTTTTCTGTAGGGAAATTGGGTCTATGATTTTTGTGCATGCTAACATAAATTGCTTCCAATGATCCACTTGGAGGTAAAGCAAATTTTCCTATGTTTGATTTTATTCCATAATGAACACTTGTTAGGAGCACCCAAGCCCTCCATGCTCCATGAAAGAATGTGCCCTTATCAAGGTAATAGAACAAATGTAAGATTTCTTGCAATGTGGATCCTATATACTTATCTTCATGTTAATGGGTTTCCAAAACTTGTCTTCTCTGACATGGGCTTCCTCTTTTTATTAGACATTTAGTTTGAGGCTAGGTATTTTTTGTTTTCGTTGGAAGCATGTGCTTACATTTCTAATTTATTAACCTAGGGGATGACTTGGAGGTGTCAGTTGTGGATGTGAAGAGGACCAATTCTTAGGACTAAGATTGGCCAAATGGATTCAAGTTATCTTGAAGAATGCTCATATCTACTCTCTTCATTAACTCATTTTGGTCCTTGGTTGGTGGGACCAATTCCTAGGACTGTGATTAGCCAAGTAGATTCAAGTCATCTTGTAGGATGCCCATATCTGCTCTCTTCATGAATTTGTTTTTGTCCACATCCTTCCTTTCTTCTTTTTCTAGGAATTCATAGTCCTTTGCAAGGTGAAAAGCTTTTCTATATAGGCTTTATTTAATTTGTTCTCAATCTATATAGAGGGCCTCCCTTTTTGATTTAGTGGTAGAACTCTTTAATTGTTCCCTTTTTGAGGGATCACCTTAGAGATTTAATTGCTATTATTGTCATTATGTAAGAGAGGATTCTCAAAAAGGGCAATAGTTTTTAAGAAGAAACCTACTCCTAAACAAAATATTTTCTAGCTATTGATTGTTCTCATTCTTCCCCCCACCATTTCTATAATGATTTTGTCAAACCCAGACTTGTTTTGTATATTTGATAATTCTCAACCACATTGTGAGCTCTAGAATTGTTAATGCATTGCATGTATGGCTCATGCCAGCATAACTAGGGACAAGTGGTAAACATACTCAGACTAGTAAAATGATTGGAAAATCCTCTTGTTTTTAAGGCAAAGGACCAAGGTTGCTTGCATAGGCCAATTTTATTTTTAAATAATGCTCCTCCTTAAAAGCAAGACCTTTCAAATACTTGAATGAGAATGTAGCCCTGAAGTAGCTTTTGGGCATCACAAGGATGTTTAATGATCATGAGGGCTTTGGAATTTCTTAAACCCAAATCAAACTTTTGGGTTGTGGGTAAGCTCCCACTAAACAATGTATGTGCTTTCTCCAATGTCCATAGCTTATGTTCTATTCCCCATAGAGAAATGAAGCTTGGATGGGGATTCACTTTCAAGTAGGAAACATTAGGTGTTTTTTTGTAGGGAAGTTGGGTCTATGATTTTTGTGTATGCTAGCATAAATATATGAGTATATTGTCTTTAGATGGTTTGCCACATTCTTGAGAGACCACTGCTCTACAAGATGAAGCATGAACTGTCAAGTTGGCCAACAATTAGGGCTGGGTAGGTGTAGCGAGAAGGGGTTATGGAGAGGTCTAATATTTGTGATAGGAAAGACGACATGGAAATGAGATCTACACTAAAGATAATATATGTACAATACATATATTTATTTCAAATACCATTAATCTATCCAACAAATTAGTCTCTATACATATAACTACTACTTGCATTTTGCATTCCAAAACAATTAAAAACACCACTATAAGGGAATTCTACTAGTGTTATTCGTTCCCACACACAAACTAATGACTACTCAATTCAAGTTACTGGCTAGTCCTGGAAAAACGCACATTATGCTAGTTGGTATTCCAACAATTGATGGTTGTGTGCATAATTTTCCAACAAATGTAGTTGGATCAATAGATTTATAATATATATCATAGTTGAAAAACCTGGACTCGGCAATAACTCAGCTAACCCAAAAAATTAAATAACTCAAACTCGGAAAATTTTCCGAGCATTAAAAAACACATAAATTTGTAAAAAGAATCTTCAAAAACATGCATATTACTAAATTTAGGGAACATATTACTAATTTCTTTCATATATAGATCAAAATTAGAGTTCAATGCACATCATAAACCAAGTTCAATACATATCAACTTCAAGACTCAATATAAATAAATATTACAAAGTATAAATTTCTTCTATGACTAAAGCTCATAAAAATTCGTTGCCACTGCGTGGGTGTCCTTGAAGAGGAGGATATGGCGGCATCATCTTCAACAAGGGCCTCAACAGAAGCCTCAACCATAGGATCATGTTGTGAATGTGATGAACCGCCCACTAATGGCTTGCTAGCCTCGCCTTCTGCCTTGTCAAATGCTGCCACTTCCATTTCCCATACACTGTCTCCCTCTCCAAAGTAGCCAAATCATCATCAATGAATAACATATCCACATCATTGCAATCCAATCTGAATATGGATTGATGTCATTGAGGTGAAGTGCTGATAATGCCGCTGAAATAATGCCAAATAAACACTGATAAGAGTCGATTTGTTGTTCTCCAATGCCTGCAAACTGCTACTCCCCTGCTCCAACACTGCTGCTAAAAAAACAGATTCCAAAACTATGCAAAATGACATTTTTTGGTGCAAAATTGCATTATGAAACTGCAGGTAAGTTCTTTGACAGAACTTGCGAGCTTTTGGCAAATAATTGAGAAAATTTGTGAATTTTTGACAAAAACTTGCCAAATTCTCAGCTATGAGTTTTTAAGCGAGTTACTTGCGAGTTTTGCGAGTAATTGACAGGTTTTTCAACTATGATATATATGATAAAATGCATATGGAATGATGACTCTTTTGCAGCCTGGCTAGAAAATTAATAATAACCCGAAGAAATCACAAAAGATTTTTTGAACAATAAAATGCTGAAAACAGCTTATTTCAAGAGCAATACATGTAAGATATTATCTGCAGTAAGTACACCCGTTGTTAATATGCAAAGCTTACTGCACTCTAATCCCCGGTTGTATACAACCACAGACATCAATGAACTACAAAGAATCTCAACAATACTAGTTCAATAAATAAATTATGCAGAAAAGTGCCTCCACTGAGTCCACTCTCTCTTCTGCAAGAATTAAATGAGCTATAATTATACCTTAATTAAATTACAACAACAATGGCATGAAAATGCTGCCTTTGCTGAAAAATAGACATACAAGCAATCTTCCAAACAAAGGAACTGTACACATTAACGGAATTCCTTCCGCAGATATAGTGATGGGCTAGAAAAGTCATTCATAGTTTGGCTCATAAAAGAAGTCTGGTTCATTTCTGCTTCGCCATTAAGTCCTCCACTTCGACCAGGAGTGCTGAAGACTCTAAAATCTGAAAGGGAAAACTCCACTGGGAAGGGCTACAAAAAATTTCAAAGAAAAGAATCGTGAGACTATAGATACACAATCACAATACAAATTTATTACCTCCCACCAGCAATTCACCTTGATTGCGATAGTCCCATGTAGCATATGTTTATACACATAACAGCCATGTTCATAAAAACAGAAAAAAAATATGAGAGGTTTAAAATGTTAGGGTAAAAAATGAGATTTGGAATTTTTTGCAAGGAAATAACCCAAAGCACGTAGTTTATAAATAAGTTTCCTGATACAGAAGCCTTCATATAAGGCAGTAAAAGTGCAAAATCCAAGCTGATTATGTTGAGAGTGTTTTACTCCTGCAGTCAAAGAAAAGGGAAAAAAAATAGCTTTCTTACAGTATGCAGTTATTTTAGGACTATGGTCATAAACATCTATTTCCATACTCTCAACTTTCTCAATAATTGTGCCATGCAATAATGATACGTGACTGTCTCCAATAGCATTTAGCTATGCACATCAATTTTCATTCTCAAACTTTCTCAATATTTGTGATATCCTATAGAGCAAAGTTCTTACCTGATTAAGGTCTTCTCAAAAAAAAAAAAAAATGGGGCAGATATTGGTGATAATCTTCAGACATCAGTTTCATACAGGTTTACTTCTCCTAGATATTATACATAGATTTCTGTATACATGGATCTAGAAGATAATCTCAGCCTAGAGAGCAAGAGCAATTCTGATATGTTTTTTTAATGCAAGCCATGCAAGAAATGACATCAAATTCTAGAGCATTTGCTTTATCTTATAAATGCAAAATGCCTGCTTCATAAAGGTGCTTTTGAGTCTTGATAATGTCATTACGAAACTATTGGTGTAAATGTCAAGCATTGTTAATTTCTGCATTCCTTTCTTATAAGAGCTGTAGACACAGACTTGCACACTGCACAACATCAACTACAACCAAAAGAACACAACCAACTTTTATGTCAAACGAACAGACTTCAAATAAAATTATTTAAGAGTCAAAGCTTATACACAGTTTATTTCACAAATGAACATGAAATTTATGGATAGGTCTGCAATAGTATCACATTGTGCAGATAGCACTTTTGTTTAGTTAATGCACTTTGATGCCTAATTGTGTACTCTATAAACCCACTAGAACCCGAAGAATTTTTTATAATACACAGTACATTAAACAGAACAATTCCCATCTCCCTTTCCCTTTAAAATTCCTAGAATAAGGTCCACTCCAATGTAGTTGAGGCTTGAAACTATCCACCCACACCAATGTTATGAGATGGCAATTCCAGTTGAGGAATCTCGAACCTGAGTACAAGGTAAGCTTAGCAAAGCTGGGGCCTCAATTTGAAAATTTAGCAAGTCAAGGCTCGAGACTCACAAGTCTGATCAGCCTCATGAGTCCCGAATATACTCACCAAGATGTCTTTATAATATTAAAAAATAAACAGCCAAAAAATAGCAGTCACCATAGGGAACAAGAGAGAAAATACACTCGATCATTTGGGCTTTAAAAAACTCAAATGAAATTTTAAATCATATTTTCACTTGCCCATTTCATTTTTCACTCTCCTCACTCCCAATTTCATTTTGCTTTTCCATTCTTGTTTGGAGAGGAGTCAGGACAGGTTGTTCATTTGCAAGGGCCAGATAAGGTTTGATAAAAGGTGATTGTGTGAATAAAAGGAGCAGATAAAAAAGGTTAGCTTTCTTTTTAACAGATTTTCGAACATTTAGAAGAGGTAAAAGCGACAAACCCTAAACCCTTTCATCTTTCTGTCTCATTCTCTGTTCCTCTTTTGGGTTCTTCAAGAGTTAAATTTTAATAGATTCTAAATTTAAAAATCTAAATGTATAAAAGTTGAAAACCATAAGATTTTATAGTTTTTTATCTACTTCCTATTCTTTTTTAACCTGGCATTTTATTTACAATTTTTTTCTTTCTATTTTTATATCTTAGATTTGTAAGTTAACCCTACCATTGTTTTCTTCCTCTCTACTATATAGGTTATGAAGTTCTAAAAATTCAAAGCCACAAAGAAAAAAAACCCTTCCTTGAAACATGGGGATTTGGGTGTATAAAGGAGCTGATAAAAGGGCCTGGCTTTCTTTTTAACCCCTTCATCTTTCTTTCTTCACTCTCCAAGAGTTTTTTCTTCTTATAAATTCTAAATTTAAAACCTAAAATGGAACAAAGTTAAAAACCATCTTTTTGCTATTGGTCTTTATCTTTTTGAATTCTTTTTATTACCTCACATTTTATTTACAGTCTTTTAACTTCTATATCTTAGATTCTTAAGTTAACCCTACCGTTGTTTTTTCCCTATCTACTATGAAGGTTTTAAAGTTCTAATACTTCAAGGCCACAAAGAAAAAATGCCTCGCTAGAAACATGGCAAGTCAGATGCAAAGGAAGGGCAAGTTTTGTGGTTCCAAGTTTCTAGGAGGCATAAATCGGCTAAAGTACCACCTTTTATGTTGTTCATGTGTCAAATTGTTTGAAGGTTGTGCCAGGAGTAAAACCACAACAATGGAAAGCAATAACGTGTAATGTTCCCTTTTTGGTGCATAGACCTTTTGTTCGCATTATGCTTGTTCCTAGTCCTTCAGAGGCTATTCGTCATATTTGAGAACTCCAATGTTCGTGGAATGGTCGTGGATCAGTTTTTCAAAGCAGTTGATGTTGGCATTGAGCTCGGTTGGTGTCCAGGGTCACGATGATGCTTTCAAAAGCATTTTTGGCTTCTCGGTTTGCTCTCCAAACTTCTTGGAGAAGTCGTCTATTTATAGTAAGTCACCCCGATGGCGTCACAATTCATTCCAAACCTTCCAGAGTATGTTGGTATGGTTTAATTTGCATTTTGCTTCAGTTTGAGACTTTCCGCAAATTTGGTGATTAAATGAGCTATTTATTAGTGATATCACTTGAAGTCACCTAAGGTTGGAAATATTTAAGAAAGACTTTAGTGTTATAGCTCATTGGAATGGGGAAAAGTCACTCTTTCTTATACGCACATAAAAGTGAGAGCTTATGTTGGTGAAAAAAGGAAATATTGGAGTTTGAGTGTAAAAGTTTATTTTTCCAATAAATAATTCATTTTTATGTGCAACTCCAAAAAGTGCCTATATAAAGGAGTTGAGAGCTCATTTTTAGCTTTATGCTTGAGATTGTATTGTTATGCTGCTAGATTGAACCTCCGTGTTCTTCCATTCCTTCTTGAGGATAAAATACCCTCTTGGAGAAGATCAGTTTTGGTGGTGAAAGAACCACCCCACCCTAGCTGGGTCGAGGTGATTTCATCCAGGAATCACATAGAGCTGAATGGAGTTTGATGTGTTCTAATAGTTTTGTGATTGGAAGAGTTCATTTGCATTGGATATGGGTTTTTGGTGTGGTTTTGAAGTTGATGTTGTGATTTTCCTTGAAGTTTGTTGCTGATCCTTTACTGGGTTGTACTGTACCTGGTTGTACCATGGATGTTGGCGCACTGATTTGTGAATAGCTCAAGGCTTATGATGCATGGTTTATGATGGTATAATTTCTGCCTTGTCCAAACGATTATCCCAGACCAGATTTTATGGAGTTTAATGCAGATTTTCAGAGGTTGTGACAGGCCGTACTAGTTGCAGGTGGACATGTGAGTTTCTTTGGTGAATCGCTCCTTTTTGAGACTTGTTTCCCATTCCTTGGTGGGCGTCTAGCATAGTACTGGTTGAGTCTTGGAGGATTGAAGGTGGTTGAGTAGAGTTTGAGCCTGATTTTGGGGTTTGTTCATGGCTGCCACAGTCCAGAAAACAGCTACAGCAGCATCAGCAAATCAGCCAGCATGCATTCCTTCATGATCCATCATATGGTATTGCATAGTCACTACTTATTCAATCATGTATGTTCATTGTTCATTCCATAGAAATTTCCTATGCTCTATTTGTTGCAGCTATGACTTGTTCAAAACAGGGGTAGTGATCTAACATTGCAGATTGTCCTTTCATTGTAATTTTACATTTGATGCAATCTCATTGTAACCCCTGGATGGTACCACCACCAGTGAGGATAGAAATGATTAGTCTTTTGTAATGGCTTCCCACTGAATAAGTGGATGTTTCCTTTCAGTTCATTCCCATAATTAAGTGGATGCCTGCTGCATAAGCAGATGCCCACTGAATAAGTGGAAGTTCTTCTTCATCTGCTGGTTTATGGTTTTGAATGCTAACTCAGAAGCACTTGTATGCTCTCACCTTGCCCACATCAGGATCTGGCTGATCAGAAGAATGTGGAAGAATCATTCCTGCACTTAACTTTCAATGTTGTTTGTTTTCAAAAAAATTCTGGGTAGCATATTACATAACGCTTATGCTAACAATTCGGGGATGAAACAAGTTAAAGAGAAAGCAAATGAAAAGAAAAGAAGAAAGGGCAATGTGCCAGAATAGTGTGATCAAGTAATCCCTAATTCTCAGCTCAGAACAAAAACATCATCATCTCAACTTTAAAAAACACAATTAGGCTAAATTGAAAAAGGTAAGAATTCAATACTGCAACAAACGAAAATTCACACAAAACACAATGCTAATAGCTGAACCAAGCCACAAAACATTCTATTCAATGCTTCAATATATACTAAATTACATTCAGTTTCAAAAGTTAGACAACTCATACACAGAACACTATTAAGGCTAATACAATTGTTGTTGAACTAGAGTAAGGCTCTATTTATATAATCTACAGATGCACCCAATGCACCAAAGCATGCAACGTATCAAAATTAGCATACAGGTGGAATCGAAATTCCTACATTATGTTATGCAGATGATCTGCTTAAGCCTATAATAGCTAAATATCTTCTCCGTTTGTTTTATTTATTGCCTACAATGCAAACAATTTTTTTCTTCTGAAAGTAGTCTTGATTAATCATCAGCAATCACTGTTCAAATCAGGGCCTTCTGAAGATCCCTTTGTTG
Organism: Cunninghamia lanceolata; assembly: GCA_027924645.1. NCBI lineage: Eukaryota > Viridiplantae > Streptophyta > Pinopsida > Cupressales > Cupressaceae > Cunninghamia > Cunninghamia lanceolata. The sequence goes on along the minus strand of BSBN01000231.1, from coordinate 3,563,686 downwards.
TTGATTCTCCTCCAGATATTCTGTGCACACTTCGTGCATCAACCACAACCTTGTTGCTTTCTGCAGCATGATCTTCATTTTTTGTCCTCAGCATACACAGTGTTCGCCACAGGAAGCTCTACATTGAAAAGGACAATCAGGGATTGAAATTAATTAGCATCCAACAACCAGTTTAATTCCTTTCCGGCAGCAGATCTCATACTCAAAAAGTTCTGTATGCACTTCGTAATATTATGCTCAAGCATGCAGGTCCCACATCTTAGACAACCTTGCCTTATCTCCTTTTTTCCCAGCATAGGCCACCATTTGTTAGATCAAATGATAGATCAACAGTGGGCACATCTTTACTTTGACAGCACCTCCCGTATGTTTGAATATTTTTTTCTGAAAACACTTTATGTTGCTAAGCTCAATACATGGACCATTCTTTTATAGCTTTTACATTTTCTTCTTATTTCTAGCATTGCCCACTGTCCATTAGATCAAGCATCAGGTGCAAATTCATTCCAACAACGCCCCTTGAGCATTTGGATTTCTCCAAAAGTGCTTTATAATGCAAGGTGTCTCTAGGATGAGCCAACCCTTTAGCATAGATTTATTCCTTTGAACCCGTTACACTAGCCCTATGGTGAAGCCTCAAGATGAAGATCAACAACCTATGCATTTCCTAGGAGGTTGTTGGACCTGGAAGCCTTTAGATATTGCAGAATTACGACATGCCAATGGATCCTTTTCGTCAACATACACAATTTTAAGGTAGTTCTAACAAGAGCACTTTTTCAAAAGCCTGCCATCTATTATGTCACACGATAGATCAATGACGAGTGTGTAATGTCCCATTTTTTATCCATTCAAACATTCTTGGAAACTCCATCTTTCTTGGAGAACAACTATTTTTCCAAAAAAAATTGATGGTGGCAGCGAGTTCTTGGAGCCAAGACAAGCACAACACTTTTCGTGTGCAAATCCGACATTTTGGGGGCACTCCAAACTTCTTGGAGTAGTCCATCATCCTTGGAGAGCCCCAACTTTCAAATGGGCAATTGTCCTATGCACTTATGGTGTTGGTGGTGAGGTCAGAAATCATAATTGGCCTTTTTTAATATTTTATGTAAACTTTGGTTAATATGCGGGAAATTATATAATAAGGATTTATTAAATTGTCCAAAAAGGTACTTTAAGTTATAACTTTGGAAAAATTACACTTAATTTATTATTATTGAATGGGGCCAAAAGTAAATATTGGATACATGGCCAAAAAGGTAATTAATAATTATGAGTTTGGAAAAAGGTGAATATTCAATTAAAAGAAATATTAATTACCTAAAAGGTAATTAATAATTACAAGTTTGGAAAAAGGTGAATATTCAATTGAAAGAAATATTAATTACTTTTAGAGTTTGGATGGAAAAGTGATTAAACAAGAATTGATGGAAAAAAAAGAGGTATTCTATTCATTATCAAAATCAAAACCCTTATTTGCAGAGCTTGGACAATTTGTTCATTCTTTTTTCAAAGGACGAAAACCCTACTGGGAAATAGTTTCGTGGAGGAAAACCCACCTAGACGATTGAGTGATTTCACCCAGAGATCACCATTGTGCTGAATGCAAGAAGTTTCTGTGGAGATTTGTGTTGAAGAGCTAAATACCGATCCAATTGCAAATCCAGAATATTGACATAATAAATTATTCCAAATTTGAGATTGGGATTTATTCATGCAAGAAAATACAATATATATATTTATTTAAAGGGATTTACAATTATCAAAATAATTCAGAAATTTTATTTGTGAAGTAATTGAAAGAGGTCACACCAATTCCTAATCTAGTCGTACCATTCAAAGTGCTTGATATGCATTAAAGTTTATGCTGGCTGCTCCCTTTGCACATGCTGTACCAAGTTTAAAAGAAGGCACATGAAATTAAATTTGAAATGTACCCATATGAAATCATTGTTAGCACATTAAAGGAGGCCGTACAAGTAAAAAGGAGCACTTGAGATTAAAGTAAAAGGAATTGCAGCTTTTTGTAGAGTTTGGGAAGGTTATGAAAGGGTGTCATACTATTTCAAAGAGTCTAAGTGGATGACTCAGCAATAATTCAGTTTTGGGATATTTCAAAGTGCAAGTTTTAGCATACTCTGAAATCACTTTTCCAAAAGTTCCTGATTGTTGGATTCAACTTGAGATCAATGGCAAGTGGAAGAGTTTTATAATATCTTTAAAATATTCAAAATTTTACTAAGGGAAAAAGACTTAACAACAAGGAGATGCAACTCTGCCCATCTTCGAAATACAGCAATGCAGGCAAAATACAGCAATGCTACCTGGACCTAACGTTGCATCAGGCAAAAATGTTGAACCAAAGGTTTATGGGAGGTGATAGCTCCATTAGAGAGATCTAAGAAAATGAACAAAAGGATGAGACAAAACCAATAGATAGTTGCCTCTTGCAATCCTTAGCCAATGCCCAAATTGAAATCTAGTGGCATTGGCCATAGAGTTCGTAATTCAAGTAGTTGATACATACCACACCTCTTAGTTCTGAAATCTTGCTTGAAAGCAATAAATGTGTAAGAGTTGGCTATGATGGTAGCCACCCAAGAACTAGTACTTCATGAAAGCACAAGAGAGATCAAATGAGAGAATAATTCTATTCTGTCAATGAAGCAAAAAGATTGTTACAATGTACATGATATGTCTTGCTTATAAAGACAAGGATGATATGTAAGATAAAGTAGTCATATGACAAGTGTCTTAATTCTACGACATGAGACAACTAGAGGATAAGATGCCAACTAGTTGATAAGATCACATGTGTAGGATAAGATCACATGACAACCTAGAATTATCTAGACTTATCCTAAGTAAACTTAATATGTGAACATGTGTGAATAGAACTAACTAATGACCAGCTAGATAATGTGCCTAGTTCACACTACAAGGGGTAAACCGGATAGGTAATAACTCTATTCACACCAACACCCCCCCCTTAAGTGCAACCTAGGGAGAAGTAGACAAATGCAAATGATGCAATTAAGATGATGATGATGGATGGGCCCTGGCTACTAGGCCATGTTAGGTACCTATGTACAAACAATTCTCTCACAAACAGAGTAAATGAGAAAAACCCATAGGAAAAAACCCCTCTCCAAAAGAGAGAAAAACATGAAAGTGAAATAAGTGATAGTAGGAGGACTCAACATGTAATAAGCTACCCCAAAATAAAAATTTCAAATTTACAAACTATCACAGCAGTGTTAGCACAAGTATGCAACCCAAAGAGAACCTCCACACTTTCTGATCACTAAGTTCACAGAATGGGCGAAGTGAGAGCATACAGTGCTTTGGTTTACAAAACAATGCTTTGCAAATGAAACTGAATACAATCATCCGCTAAATAACAGGCATCCGCTTGCTAGCAAGCATCCGCTTATGTAGTGGGAATACTCCACTTATTCAATGGGTGATAAAAGAAAGATAAACATTATATTTCTCCACACTGGCAATATACCATCCAGGGGTTACAAATGTGTTTGCAACAATATAAAATGATTACAAATAAAGTATAGGCTGCAAGCTCAAACTAGTAACCCTGATTTACAACCAATGGCGCAGCTGCAATGGGTTAGAGCCTAGAAAACTCCAAAAACACATGAAAGAAGCATACAAATATGAACATAGAACCCCCATAAATATATCACCCATGAACAATATAGAAGAGAATTCAATTGGATGTCTTTTAGCACTTCTGTAGCTGATCATTAGTCTGCAACTTCTTATGACAGCCAAGTATAACACTTCAAATTAGTTCAAACTCCACTTCCTATGCTCAAAACACATGCAAATATCACCTTCCAATTTAGACCACAAATCCAAATGATTGGTGAGACTCCAACATAGGCGGACAGTATAGAGTTTCCCACGCTCAGCTAGCACGGTATGGTGCTGCCCTGGTACGGCCTGTCATAAGGAACTAAATCTGCAACTTTAGACACAAAGAAATCTGGGAATAGGCACTTACATCAGTCATAAATATTCCCACTCTAAAAGTCTCACATAGAACCTAGCAAAATAAAACCCCTCTATTAATGGCATGTCCCAGCACAGTACGGATCAGCCAAGGAACAGTTTGAATCAGCATAACTCCTTATAGACTGCTCAGAAATAATCTTCAAGTTCATGTAAATGGAATGCAATCAATAACAATCACATTTCATATGATTTGCTAACACAAACAACAAATCTCCACATCCATGGTATGGCCTGGTTATGTAGTACGGCTGGAAACAAGCAAGCTAATATAGCATATAAATCATTGTGATCTGCTCAGAAAAAGACGTCAGCACTATGCAAATGATAATAAGTCTTCAACCAATGCATATCAAAGCCACTTCACTAACTAACACTTCAAACCCTCTACTGCTGTACGGCTGAGCATGTACGGCCAATCGCCACCCATAAAACATATCAAATCTGCATGAAAACTCAGTGGAAATGGCTCAGAACTAGGCGCCCAAACATGACTTCAATTATCGATGCACTATCTTGCAAACATAGCATACAAACCTCACTCCAAATTCAATCAACCCTCTGTGCTGAAGGTGTACGGCCAGCACAAGAAATTCACCATTCTTCACAAACTTCACAAAAAACTCATCAGTAACTCCATAAACAAGCAAAAACAACATCACAATCTCAATAGATAAATCATCAAATCAAAATACCACAGAATCCATGAAAGCACAATGTGATTCCTATTTGAAATCACCATTACCAACTAGGGTGGATCTCTCACCACCGAAACTGATCATCTCCAAGAGGGTTTTTGTCCTCAAGAAGGAATGGAGAACACGCAGGTTCAATCCGGTAGAATAACAATACAAATCCAAGCATCCCTCCAAATGAGCTCTCATCCCCTTTTTATAACTTTTTGACAAGAATATAATATTATTTTCCTTTTAACTCTTCATATTTCTTCTCTCAAAAAGGCTTTTTTAAAATAATAATAATATTATCATGTGTGAGGCCCCCTTTTTAAGTGTCTATCATTTAAAACACTTAACTACCTAAGTTCCAATGAGCTATAACACTTAGGTACTTTTTAATTATTTTCACCCCTAGGAGCTTAAGTGAAAATAATAATTAAAATAGCTCCTTAAATATTACTTTTTGCGAAAAATCTCAAATTGCATCCGTCCACCAAATAAATTGCACCAATACGCTCAGTGGGGTTTGGTATGCACAACAATGCCTTCCGGAGAACTTTTCAAAAATAGACGGCTCCTCCAAGAATCTTGGAGAGCAATCCAAGAAGCCGAATCAACTTCAGAAAGTTACATAGACACCCTGACACAAACCCTGAGCTCAAATCCAACACAAAACATCACAAATAATTGAACCTGTGCTCTTCGCAACAAACTGAGCTCCCTAACCAACCCAAATAGCCTACAGAAGTTCAAGGGAATATGCTATTGGTCACAAACTTCGCTAAACGCCAATTGGGGACATTACACAACATGGCCCCCCAAAGGACTACTTCTATCACATATGTATAATCAAATACCTAGGCAAGAATGAAACAATAGGTCCCTCCCATGTAATGCCCCCTTCCTAGGCGACACATGGATGAGCAATGGTTGGCCTATTACCTGGGTTCCCGTAGGTCAGCAGAGTGGTTAGGCGACCTATCCAGAGGCAGTGGAGCTTGGCAGGAAGCTTTACAGGCCATTCAAGACAGTTTGCGGTAGTCTCCTATTTTTTAGGAAGGGTCCCTATTTTTTAGGGTTTGATTGGGAGTTGACCAGGAGGCATCAGGAGACCTCCAGGAGCATTTTTGGAGATTTGGTCACAGTTCCTACTTTTTAGAAGGGGACTGTCAGTTAGCCTGCCACATGGCGACCTCATTAGTTTGGCACGTGCATCATCAGTTTTCAGTTCAGGATGGCCAGGTGATGGGAATGGAATAAATAATAAATATTAAAGTGTTGGCTTTAATATTTAATTAGATTAAAAAAAAAGTGATTAATAATGTCACTTTATAATAATAAAAATCATAAAGGGACCCCCTCCTAGTTGACATAATGTTGTGTTAAAAAGGTGGCCTTTTTAATGATGTTGTTGGACCCTCAACTTGGGCGCCCAACTTGGGAGGCTTTATGAAATAAAAGAATCTTTAAAAAATTCCCCTGCCACTCTTGGGAGTTTCATAAAGTGATTTTTGATTCACTTTTTGGTTATCTTTTGGCATTTTTCAAATCAGCTTTTTGTGGATCTGAGCTCTGAGGAAGAGTTGCAGCAGTATATCAGTCATCTGGGAACGAAAACTCTCAAGGAATGTTGTGGATTGGACGCTAACCCAGTTCACCTTTGTGGAGGACCTACTCTAGTTCTTCATTTGGGCTTCATTGGACAAGTTTTAGGTGCTTAGATCGCAGATCTGAGTTTTCAGCAGAGTTATATCAGCAATTACATTCAGACCAGCCATATCCAGTATCATGTAGAGCCTCTCCCAGGCCAGTACCAGCACTTGTATGCATTTCTCCTTGCAAATCCAGCTTCTATATTAATACAAAGTGCATAGTTGATGGGTATGTGATTAGTTTGATTCAATTCTTTTCTGTTTCATTGGATCTTATTTGCATGTTCTATTTTATGCCATCCTTGGGAAAAAATCTACACATCACAATGAAACTGAAACCACTTCTGCATCTTCTGTCTAGTCTATAAGATCACAAATAATAATAAAAATCATAAAACAATCAAAAGACAAAAAAAAATAATTTATCTTTCAGCAGCAGTTTGAGTTAGAACCAACAGGGTTCTTTACAGTGGTATCAGAGCTTTGATCCTGCCATCCTGAAGGGTTAGAGCTTCTTATGCATCCAGGATAGGTTGATCCTCACAGGGTTTACACACGCAGAAGAGCTGCATTACAGGGAAACCAGTTTGAGGACATACCATTGAAAACAATGGGTGACAGGGAAGGTGTTGGTCCACGCAGAAATGAGGTTAACCATGATGATACATAAGCTAGAAATATTATGAGAGATCTTGCAACAGGGCAGCAGCAGATAGTTGATGTGTTACAGCGGCTTACCACAACTATTGAGAATATGACCCCTCCGAGGAGGCCTAATCATGAACAGGAGGAATTTGGTAGTGTTGCTGGAGCCCCACATGTAAGGACAACACCCTCACGCACCTATGATAGACCTACACGCCCTACATTCGTGAGGAATGAACCAGAAGAGGGAGACGTGGTTGAGGAAGGAGGAGATGCAGCCTTTGCTGATAATGTCATGACACTACATAATGAGTGGGAATTATTACCTCAGATAGTTAAGGATCATCTAAATTTTGACCGATTTATGAGTCAAAAGAGAGAACACAACAGGATTAGGCAAGATAGAAGACCCAGACATCAAAATCACAATCTGAAGCGTGTAACTGACAAACTTACACTTCCTACTTTTGATGGCAGCGGTAAAGTAACAGCAAGGGCATGGATTAGCAAATTGGATAATTTCCTGACACTACGTCTTATGATGAAAACAGATGCAATTAAGTTTGCAGCACATCATTTAGACGACGTTGCCTATGATTGGTGGCATCATGGAATGGTTACTTTGCAACACAACTTGATCACCACATATCAGGAATTTGTTGATAGTTTGGTTGAACGGTTTGATAGAAAAGATCCAGAGTTGTATTTCAGAGATCTGGCTCAGCTGAAACAGATGGGCAGTTTGGAGTCTTACATCAGTGAATTTCAGAAGCTCTCAGTAATGGTCACAGGTATTTCAGAGAGGAGGTTGATCATATTGTTCAAAGTGAGGGAGAAGCACACTTACAGGAAGCTCACATGTCTAGCATGCAAAAGGAAGGGTCTTTTAGGTTGCGTGGGATCTTGGCTGGTCAAAGAGTCATCTCTTTGCTTGATACAGGCGCAACTCATAATTTCATAAATGCACGGTTAGTGGCACAACGTGGGATTCAAACTCAAGAGTTTGAAGGCGTACAAGTGAAGGTTGCTGATGGCTACATTCTCAAGTGTGATAGAATGATTCCTGATCTTCCTATGAAACTAAATAATTATGAGTTTAAGGCTGATTTCTATGTGGTCAATATGGGAGACACGGATTTGGTACTTGGCATGAAGTGGCTTCATGCAATTGGAGAGTTTACACTCAACCTTAGAGACATGGAGATGAAATTCCACGTGGATGGGATTAATCATGTGTTAAAGGCCATCAAGGACAACACTTTGAAGGTGATCACTCTCAAGAGAATGGAGAGACTCATTAGAAATGACATGGTGGAGTGGGCAGCAGAATGTCGATTGATGCCTTCTCATAATGAGCAGCAAAAACCATCCTATCATCCAGAGGTTCAGGAGCTCTGAGTCGAGCATGCAAAGGTATTTAGTGACATACCACCTGGTAGACCTCCAGATAGAGGCATAGAGCACATCATAAAGTTGGAGGAGGGCACCAAGCCCATTATGATTACACCTTACCGGCACCCAAAGCGTTTGAAAGATGAAATTGAAAAGACTATACAGGTACTGTTAGCTATGGGACATATAAGGCCGAGTAAGTCTCCTTTCGCTTCATCAGTTGTTTTGGTGAAGAAGAAAGATGGTACACTCAGGATGTGCATTGATTACAGGATGTTGAATAAAAGGACAATTAAGAACAGGTATCCCATTCCTCACATCGACGAGCTGATAGATGAGCTTCATGGAGCTTGTTATTTCTCCAAGATAGATTTGAGGATTGGATATCACCAGATCAGTGTCAGGGAACAAGATATCGAGAAGACTGCTTTCAGATGTCATTGTGGACACTACGAGTTTTTGGTTATGCCGTTTGGCCTAACCAACGCACCAGCTACTTTCCAGTCCACTATGAACAGGGTCTTCCAATCTCAGTTGAGGAGATATGTTCTAGTGTTCTTTGACGACATATTGGTTTACAGCAGATCTTGGGAGGAACACATGGCTCATCTGGATATTGTTTTGGGCATACTTGACAGGGAGTCCTTGTACGCCAAGGAGTCCAAGTGTGCATTGGGCATGGTAGAGCTTTTATATTTGGGCCACATTATCAATGCAAAGGGAGTTCGCATGGACCCTGATAAGGTTCGTGCTATTATTGATTGGCCTACTCTTGAGAATTTGACTCAGCTCAGGGGATTTGTTGGTTTATGCGCTTTCTATCATCGGTTTGTCAGTGGTTTCTCTAGGCATGCTGCACCACTTACAGATTTGACTAAGAAAGGAGCCTCTGTTTGGACACCTTTGGCACAGGAGTGTTTCGAGAAGTTCAAACAGTTGATGACTACTTGCTCAGTCCTAGCTCTACCGGATTTCACCAAGCCTTTTGAGCTTCATTGTGATGCATGTGGAGAGGGCATTGGTGTTGTGATTATGTAGGATCGTCATCCGATAGCTTTCGAGAGCAGGAAGCTACGAGGTCCTGAGAGGAGCTATAGTATTTATGACAAGGAAATGTTGGCTATCATGCATGCGTTGGCCAAGTTCAAGTAGTACCTTGTGGGCAGTCAGTTCTATGTCAAAACTGACCATAACAGCTTGAGGCATTTCCTTAGTCAGCGCGACCTAAATGAACGTCAACAGAAGTGGGTCAGCAAGTTACAGTCTTATGATTTTGACATCTCCTATTTCAAAGGTAGTCAGAATGTTGTTGCTGATGCTTTATCTCGTCGTCCCCATTTGAGCTCCATGGCAGAGATTTCAGAGGATTGGAGACATTTGATCATCGCAGAGTATGCCAAGAACCCATGGGCTTCTGGCATTATTGATGGGACAATACAGGACAGCAGGTACTCTCTTGTGAATGAGCTCATCATTTACAAAGAGAGAATATTTTTGGTCCCAGGTTCAAATGTGAAGAACAAGGTGTTGAGGACTTTCCATGATTTACCTATGGTTGGACATCCCGGATACTTTAAGACCTACAGGCAGGTACGGGAGAGATTCACTTGGAAGGGTCTCAAATCTGATGTTCTTCGTTATGTCAGGGAGTGCTCTGTTTGTCAGCTGAACAAACAAGAGCATACCTATCCTGCAGGATTGCTTTAGCCACTTCCTATTCCTGAGAGGAAGTGGGAATGCTTATCGATGGACTTTATTGCAGGCTTGCCTAAAGCCCAGGGCAGAGATTGTTTATTTGTAGTGGTGGATTGATTGACGAAGTATGCTCACTTCTTTCCGATTACAACTACATATGCAGCTACACAGGTAGCGGATTTATTCTTTCGTGAGGTGTTCAAACTGCATGGCTTGCCTCGGAGTATTGTCAGTGACAGGGATAGTCGGTTCATGAGCCATTTCTAGACCGAGTTGACTCTGAGCACTAGCTACCACCCGCAGACCGATGGCCAGACAGAGATCGTCAACAAATGGGTGGAGGGATACCTGCGAAACTACATTTCTGGGCAGCAGAAGGCTTGGGTTAAGTGGGTGCATCTTTGTGAGTTTTGCTATAATTCCACTTACCATATGACTATTTAGATGACACCTTTCAGAGCTCTGTACGAATATGATGCGCCTAGTTTCCTTGATTTATTGCTGAGCGATTGCAGAGTGCCTAGCGTTGGGGATCTGTTACAGGAGAACCAAGATATTATGAGGCCTCTTCGTGAGAATATTCAGAAGGCTCATAATCAGCAAAAACAGTATGCTGATCAGAGGAGGGTGGAACGATCATTTGAGGTTGGGGATATGGTGTATCTGATGTTGCAGCCCTACAGGCAGTCCACTCTTGGGAAGAGGGGCACAGAGAAACTCAAGCCACGATATTATGGTTCGTACAGGATTATCAGGCGAATAGGTGAAGTGGCTTATGAGTTGGATCTACCAGCAGATAGCCGGGTGCACAATGTATTTCATGTGTCATGCCTCAAGAAGGCGTTGGGGCAGCATATAGTCCCTTCTACAGATTTACCACCCTTAGATGACGAGGGGAAGTTGGTTTTAGTACCTGAGGCCATCTTAGATTCCAGAAAGCGTCACTTCGGAGACAGATTATCAGGGAATATTTGGTAAAGTGGAGGGACTTGCCAGTGGAGGATGCTAATTGGGAGAGTGAGACTATTTTATAGCATCCAGCATTGAGTTTGCATGAGGACATGCAAATTCAGGGAGAGCGGACTGTAATGTCCCCTTCCTAGGCGACACATGGATGAGCAGTGGTTGGCCTATTACCTGGGTTCCCGTAGATCAGCAGAGTGGTTAGGGGACCTATCCAAAAGCAGTGGAGCTTGGCAGGAAGCTTTACAGGCCATTCCAGACAGTTTGCGGCAGTCTCCTATTTTTTAGGAAGAGTCCCTATTTTTTAGGGTTTGACTGGGAGTTGACCAGGAGGCATCAGGAGACCTCCAGGAGCATTTTTAGAGATTTGGTCACAGTTCCTATTTTTTAGGAGGTATCCCTATTTTTTAGGAGGGGACTGTCATTTAGCCTGCCACATGGCGACCTCATCAGTTTGGCACGTGCATCATCAGTTTTCAGTTTAGGATGGCCAGGTGATGGGAATGGAATAAATAATAAATATTAAAGTGTTGGCTTTAATATTTAATTAGATTAAAAAAAAGTGATTAATAATGTCACTTTATAATAATAAAAATCATAAAGGGACCCCCTCCTAGTTGACATAATGTTGTGTTAAAAAAGTGGCCTTTTTAATGATGTTGTTGGACCCTCAACTTGGGCGCCCAACTTGGGAGGCTTTATGAAATAAAAGAATCTTTAAAAGATTCCCCTTAATGATGCCTTTTTAACCTTAAAAGTGGACGCCACTCTTGGGAGTTTCATAAAGTGAGTTTTGATTCACTTTTTGGTTATCTTTTGGCATTTTTCAAATCAGCTTTTTGTGGATCTGAGCTCTGAGGAAGAGTTGCAGCAGTATATCAGTCCTCTGGGAACAAAAACTCTCAAAGAATGTTGTGGATTGGATGCTAACCCAGTTCACCTTTGTGGTGGACCTACTTTGGGTCTTCGTTTGGGCTTCATTGGACAAGTTTTAGGTGCTTAGATCGCAGATCTGAGTTTTCAGCAGGGTTATATCAGCAATTACATTCAGACCAGCCATATCCAGTATCATGTAGAGCCTCTCCCATGCCAGTACCAACACTTGTATGCATTTCTCCTTGCAGATCTGGCTTCTATATTAATACAAAGTGCATATTTGATGGGTATGTGATTAGTTTGATTCAATTCTTTTATATTTCATTGGATCTTATTTACATGTTCTATTTTATGCCATCCTTGGGAAAAAATCTACACATCACAATGAAACTGAAACCCCTTCCGCATCTTCTGTCTAGTCTATAAGATCACAAATAATTAAAAAAATCATAAAACAATCAAAAGACAAAAAAAATAATTTATCTTTCAGCAGTAGTTTTAGTTAGAACTAGTAGGGTTCTTTACATCCCATAATGAAGTAGCTCCTGTGCCAATGGGGAATGCCTGAAGACGAACGCTGGAAAGTGTCTTGTACCTGCAAACAACATTTCTCCCCTTAGGAAGAAACCAATCCAAAGGCTGATGTAGAAGAAACTCCATCACCAAGTCTCATGATGGGTGCCTCTAAAAATTGCTCAAATCTCCACATGTCAGAATCAAAGGATGGCACTATGCAATGAGGTGTGGCCAATCCAAAAACTTGGGAAGACTCGTGAAGAACAACCTCCAAAGATGAAGTAGATGTGATAACAGTTGTGTTGTAACTGTCATCAAAGAGGAGCGATAACCCCTCAAGGGTGTCCTCCAAATTTGCAATATGAGACTCACAAAACAAGTCCAATATACCTGCTAAGAAAGTATCCCACAATGCTGTATCTGAAATACTAGAATGATCCTACTCAACTGAAGTAGAAGAAACCATGTCGATGTCGATCTCTGAAGAAGCAGGAGGTTGAGGAGATGGTAGCTCAGCACTAGTCTCAAGAACCAAAGTGGATGAAAGAACACCAAGGTTCAAGTGACCAAACTTCTCAAAAACATGATTCACACTTGATGCATGAGTGTGAATATCAATCAATGGATCTACAACATCATTAGGAGAAAATGGGAGAATGTATACAAGCGAGATGCATGATTAGCCATCCCAACAGCAACGATATCCTTACTCACCAAGTCCCTTATGATCACGGAATCAGGAGTGAACTCAACTGTCTTCCCTACACCATAATGAGTAATTTGGTAGATGGAAAGGAGATTGATTGACAAGGAAGGTACACACAATACATTGTTGAAAATACCCTCACCAATATCAATAGTCCCTTTGCCAGTTGTATTCATGTATCTATTGTTACCCATCAAAATAGGTGGCAAAATACATGACTCAAATGTAGAGAACATCCCTTGTGAAGAAGCCATATGATGAGAAGCTCCAGAATCAAGAAGCCATCTCTCTAACGGAAGACTTGTAGAAGCAAAGAGTGCTTGTCCTTTTCCCTTGTTTGTTCCATTAGCATAGCCTATTGTCCTTGACTATGTAGATGATGATGGTATCGAAGAAGAGGATGTACAAGATGACATGGATGATGGCAATGTGATATTGTTCTTTTGAAGAATGTGAGTCAACTCATCAATCTTCTTCTCATAACACTTATGCTCATCATGTCCTAGTTTCTTGTAATATGCACACTTTGGTCTCTCCTTCTTAGATGATTCCTCTTTGGGAGAGGATGAGGACTTGGGTGAATTATTTGACTCCTTTACTTGCTCATTGTTCTTGAAATCCTTATTTTTTTGTTTCTTGCCTTTGCTAGTTGAAGCCTTTTGATCCTTTGTACCTTGATTAGCAAGAAGAGCTTGAGGTTTAGGAGACTTCAATGTGCCCATGTGTACTAACTTAGCTTGCTCCTTTGTGAGTGATGTGGCAAACTCATCAAGTGAAGGCATTGTGAAATCTTTCCCAAGAGCATCCATAGTAGCATAAAAGGTAGAAACAAAAATTGAATAGTCAGGACCAAGCTTGGCAAGGATTGAAAGAATCAATTGAGTGTCCTCTTTCTCAATTCCACATTGTTTGAGCTGAAATTTTAGCTTTGTGAAAAAGTCTTGGATGCTTGCAAAGTCGGTCGGATTCAAACCAATTAATTCATTCTCCAGTTTGAAACGTCTTATAGTATCTTGCTTACCAAAGATACTCTCTAAGGTAGCCCACACTTCATTAGGTGTATTACAAGATTCAATATGAAAAAGGAGATCAGGAGAAATAGACAAGCATAGTGTTCCATAGGCTTGATCACATCTATTGTACCACTTTCTCTTTTCTACAGCTGTTGTTGGTTCAATGTCTGTACCCATTGTAACTCTATGTAAACCCAAGCTTCCGCAAGCTTCTCAAATGAATTTCTATTTTTGTTTTCCACTCATGATAGTTATATGGTGTGAGTAGAGGAAGTTTGGTTTGATCCATGATACAAGAATACAAAAAAAAACAACACAAGTACAAACCCCCTTTTACTCAATCAAAGAGATCACCTGGTCAGGGCTTAAATTTGACGGTCGACCCTGCCTGTCAAGCAATTTTTTTGTGGTCATCTATGTGAAGTTGCCTTTCAAATAGTAAAGCCTACCTATTTTTAAAAAAATATATATATAGACTAAAATATATATAAGAATAATTCCATATAAATTTTGACATTTTACCTAAAATCTTGTCTTTCAAGCGATACAATCTTCCCAAAATTTTAATTGTATTTTACAGCTGAAGTGACTAAATACGGCCATACGGCCATCAAATTTAGGCCCTAATCACCCCCAACAAAAAATGATTGTGGGACTTTATAATCAGTCCAATTACAATTGCCACAAGCTAAAATAACAAAGTGGTCTTTGATTTTGGTACAATACAAAAGCCAAGATCAGGCTAAAACTGAAAGTACAATTTATGAGCAAAACTGGATCAAACAGATTGCAGATCTGGAAAGTACTAGAAAAATTATGCATTTTCAAAAAAAAGTCACCAAAAAATGTTACCATATGAACCCAAACAAAGCCTTTGAAATTCTAAAAACAGGAATTGCTCAGGTACAGTGATGAAAAACTGCAATTTCTGGAAAATCTAGGCATCAAAATCAAATTTTGATTCCACCATTGTGAAGCCTGCGAAATTCTAGCCCAAATTAAAAAAAAAATGCTCGAAAAAAGGAGCAAAAATGAGCAAGATATGAACCTTTGAAGATCAGTTGTCAAACTAAAAAACTCCATTTGAGGGGGGTTGCCGAAAATTTATGATTAAATTTTTGCACGATCTATTTGCTGCATGCAAAAAACTAACAAATACCCAGATAGTTTTTCGATGCGTCGAACAAAACCTAGAAAGCATTTTTCTTTTTGACGTGCATAAGATGTGGATCTAATGCTAAAAATGCCTCCAGCAACAAAAAACGACATGTAGAAGCTAAATCAGCCACCTAAGTCAAGCAAAGGCATGCTACAACCTTCAATACAAGGTCCAGAGTTCACATATTTTTCCAGTTTCAATGAAAGCTTCTCATGGCTGATCAGGAGGCTAATCACATCAACATTCGCACACCTCAACCATGGGGAAATCATATTGTTATGTTGGCATTGGCGGAAAACCATGAACTTCCTAAAGGCTCAAGGAAAAATTTTCCAAGGTTTCATGGTGATGGCAAGCAGCATCCTAATGAGCACATTTCTACCTTCACCACTGCCTATGGGATTCTTAGCGTTGCACATGAAGATGTTGCAGTTCGCTTATTTGTGGAGAGCTTGTGAGGCACAGTAGTTGAATGGTTTAATCACCTCGTTGCCGGCTCTATTACAAGTTGGGGGTTGGTGAGGGAGAAATTTCTCGCCTGTTTCAAGCCGACAGAGGACAGTCATGTCTTGTTTGCACAACTCTCAAACATCAAGAAAGACAGAAGTGAGCTGATGCAAGAGTTTGTAGTCAGGTTCAACCGTCTCATTGGCAAAGTTGTGAACACCCTGAATCTTTCATCAGAAATTTTGCTAAGTTGTTTCACAAATGCACAATCTTCATAAGTTTCTTTCTATCTCAAGCAAAGACACGCTACAAAACTACAAGAAGCTCAAGAGTATGTTGTTGAATTAGAAGATCATATGATCACTTCAGGAAAGATCCAGAGAGATTCAATCAAGCCATTGGTGCCATTAAACGTTGTACCGCTTCGGCAAGTTCCATCTCCTTCAAATATACAAGACTCTTTCATTAACTATGTCAGCGATCAACCTGCTTCACCTGTGCGTCAAGTAGCACATGTGCGTCAAGAAGCAAATGTGTCTTCTGCAATACAAATCTATTGCTTGTTTCATGCCACAAACCAACATGATGGAGGAAATTGCCCTGAGATGAGAAGATTCATGCAAATATTAACGCTTCAAGTGAAAATCAAGGATATCAGATAATCCTGAACTTCTTTTAGACGAATCCGATGGCAGCTCTGTGAAGGGATTTACCCAGTGTAAATCAAATATTAGAAGGAATTATTTTCCTAACTCTGTTTCAAGCAACATCATGTGTTTGCATATGGAAAATGAATGTTCATCGGAAGCTGAAAGTTTGCATAATTTCTTCGAATTTGAAGGAGCATTGATGGAAGCTGAAGAAATGCACGACTTGCATACTTTCTCTGAGGAGGAAGAAGTGCAACACATCTCTCGAGAAATTGTGAAGAAGAAGAAATCAAATGCTCTGGAGAGAGCAATGGTGAATCCAATTTGTTCTTCTCATCTTTTGAAGGTTGGTTTGAAGAACCTGGGTAAAATGAAATCAAAGGAGCAAAGACCAGGACCTGGTCATCAGGAGTTGGTGGTTTGACTCAAGACATCAAGGAAGCATTGCAGCTAGAACAAGAGAAAAATGTTCTTCCAGATGATTTATCTTTGAGGCATTTATCAAATCAAGAGATCATATGGAAGATTCATCATTGTATCTCGACAGTCTTCTACATCACTTGGAGAGTGAATCTTTAGTGGAGGATACTGTAAATTTTCTTTTGCAGTTTAACCCGTCTTCATCTTTGTCATTAGATGTGTCTTCTGCAATACGAATCTATTACTTCTATTTACTACAAATCTATTTACTTGTGAAGAGGATACTCCTAGACCTTCAAAGGTTATCCATGAACCTGCGCAAGGAAAGGGCATCACCAATGTAATAAAATCAACACAAGAAACATGTGAAGAAGCTCGTGGAGAAGAAAAGCTCATGGAATATTCGGTCCTGGTCACTGAAGACAACCATATGGAGAAATCAGAAATCCTCGACAAGTGTGTGGTGAGATATGCCATATGTGAAGTCAATCAAGCACATGAAGAAGAAACACAAAGTTTAGAAGAATCCGTGCTTGATCCTGCATGCATGTCAGAAGAGAAGTGTGTGGTTGCTGAAAATGAGATGCCACCAGATATTCGCATTCATGTTCTCAAGGACTCATTCATCGAAGGCGATTGCTCCATGGAAGCTGACGAGACTCAAAATGATGAGTGGCGAAGTGACCTACTAGATGAAGATGTTATTCAGCAAGTGTACTTTGATGATGATCAGGTGCTTGGGGACTCGGACCTTGATGATCTATCACATTCCGATTTTGAGGAGTGGATGGACGAAGACATAATTGAAGAGGACCATGAAGAAGTACCTGAATCACTAGATAAACTGTTGTTAACAGTTGTGGATCCGGTAAGCCAAGAACCAGTGATGGATATTCTATATGAGCAGCTTCGACCTTTTTCAGAGGATAACACATGGATTGAGTTCAAGGTTGCGTATTTTGAAGACATGGATGAAGAACGTCAAGTTCTATATGTGGTGGTTACCATTCCCACGAGCATACATTGACCACAAGACTTTGCTTCAAATCTTCAGAAGGAGGTTCTGTACCTTCACCTGTTGCAGAGGTTTTTCACTATGGAAGAAGATGATCCACCAGAGCTCATCCACATCAATTAGTTCATCATGAACTTCTCATGGCATGATCGTGTCTACCCGCCTGAATCGTGGCTCTTCGAGAAAGTGTTGCAGAGGAAGAAAGGCTATGTGTTGTCAAAACAAATTTCCCAGCTCAGGAGGAGAGGTTCTTATTTTTCTGAACTTGTTGATGGTTTTGTGTAATAGTTTTTGTTCTTGTCCTCGCTCGAATAAAGAGCACTTTTGTGTGTCTTACATGTTTTGTAATGTTTTGTTAAAAGTTATGTTAGGTGATTTAGGAACGTCGTGTTTTGTTAGGCAATTTAGGAATGTTGTTTCTAGCTGATTTAGGCTTGTTTTGACTCTATTGCCCAACTGATAAGGCACTGGCCTACGTGCAAAATCCAAAGATTCTGAGGTTCTCCTATGCCACAAGTATACACTGTGGTCCCTAGACAGAGCCAATTGTTGTACCCAATCCGAAACTTTTTCCTCGTCATCTTGTCATGTTGTTGCGTCGTCATGTCTAGTCCGAAATGGTTGTTTAATTATAATATCTAATGTCAAATTCATGTGTCGTCAATTGTCCATGTCTTATCGTAATCACCATGTCGAATTCACTAGTTTGGTATTCGTGTCGTCAAATGTCTAGTCAAAATTCGTTTCGTCAAATGCGTATCTAATGTCCTCATGTCAACCTTTTCGTTGTGTTGTATTTTGTCCGTTAAATTTTATTTTACTTTATTTATAATTAATAATGTAAATTATTAATTATTTATTAAATTAAAATTAAAATTGTGTTGTGTTAAGTGTCAAACTTTAAAAATCCATAAAAATAAAAATAAAAAAACAAAAAAAACATATTATTCTTTTTAATTATTATTATTATTGATTTATTAATAATAATAGTTACTAAAAGTAATAAGTTAAAAAGCCTAAAAATCAAAATATTTATAATTATTATTTTTAATAATATTATTATTGATAATGTTATTAATAATAATAATAATTAAAATCAAAAAGGCATGTGTTAAAGTCTAAAAATAAAAAATAATTAAAAATAAATTAAAGTGCTTTGCAAAACAATCATTTACTTGTCCTTCTCAGCCTCTGAATTTAGCTGAGTAGTGCAAGCGTGTAACCTAGGTTCTGATTTTAGTCAAAAAAGTACAAAACCCTTGCTTCGCTATCGAATGTGCGTCTCAGCCTTTCCACGCGTCGCAAATCCAAAAGGTTGCAAATTTCCCATTCATTCAGCAACATAAGTATGTAAACCCCCCTGAAAACACTGTAAACGTTGTAAATTGTGAGTACATACTTTGTAGTTTTAAGTTTGTTTTTATTTTACAGGGAGCTTCCCTTACAAATTCGAAGAGCAGTTCTACTGCACATCTGTCCGTTTTGCTTTCACACCGAAAGGTGCGAAATAAAACGCTTACACTCTACTACTCTATCAAGCCTCTACAAACTATAAACATATGAATTCTCAAATTTCTCAAAATTTCAACACTAAAATCTTTCCTCTCATTCCAAAACACTCTCTGAGTCTCCACCTCTATTTACAGTTGGTGATGTTTAAGCATCCTCCCATGCCCTAGAAGAATCCTTTTGAAGGTGGATGTAGAAAGGACGTTGTTTCATTTCAGTTCTAACTTTTCAATAGTCAAAAGGTCATTTCTGTGATGCAAGTTTATCTCCACAAATGTGGTTTTGTCCTCTTCGCAGGATCGTCTCCACAGGCACAAATTCGACCCAAAAACGCAAAACATCCTTTTTCACTCTTAAAAACTTGTTTTTATGTCATTCTTTTTTATGTTTGTTTCCCAAACCCACCTTACTATTCAAGCTTTATTATCTTAATCCACATAGATCAATAGCTAGCGATGAAGAGAAGAGCCTCCCCTCTACATGCTTGTATCTCTACAACTCTACAATAATCTGGTCACTAACCTCTTCCTCAAGCGTCATACTCCCAATGCATGTTGTGAGGCCCTCCATAACCTCCCCATCAACAACCTTGAAGTCTTTTCTGTAGATAAATTTTGGCGTTGGTAGCACACCACTACAAGAGTTGGTTGGTTAAGTTGATTGTTCCACCTCTAATCAATAATGTTCTAAATGGGCTCAAGTTTTTCTATCTTCCCTATAATGCTTTTGGATGGCCCCCTTGGCCTTCTCCATGGCCTCATACAAGTACACCTTTGGGTTTTGCTCCTTATCCAACAAGTACAAAACCTTGACTAAAGGCCCTCGCACTCACAAACAAATTAAAGCTGCAATTAAATTTATTTATTTTTTAAATAAATGAGTTAGAATTTAGAAAAAATGAACCTAAAGCATACAATTTAAAATTTAAATAGAAGTTTGAAGTTACCTTGATGATCTCATCAAAACTCTTTGCAAAGCATCGTCAAAAATTGTCTTTGTGATCCTCTTTATATCTATCTTCTTCGAATAAGAAGAATCCATCCATTGTTGCCTCACAAACATCTATTTCAAAAATGTTAGCAAACCATAAATGCTCTACAAGGTGATAAAGTTAGTCACAAACCATGTGGTACTCACTTGGACAAGCTCCCTCCTCTTTGTGTCATCTCTCATCAAGCTAAGCACCCAAGGGTGACTGTAGATTTACTTGGTGATGTTCCTAACATCTTCCACCATGGATTTCCCCCAATCAAGTTTGTCCATGTCCTCCAACAAAAAGTTAGGAACATCAAGTAGCACAAGGTTCCAAAAAAAAAATTGATTGCCTCTCCTCAAGTAGTCTCCCTACCACCACATATACTATTGCATTATCTGTCACAACTTGGACTACATTTTCTAGAGCAACTGCTAAGACAACCTCCTCCAATCAACTCAAATTCTTAGCATATTTTACTTTGGTAGAGACATCGACAAACCTCAAGAACACCAACCATTTGATGCCACTAAAAAATTGATGTGTGTGTTTCCTTCCATTGTCCACCCATCTGATAATATTGTGCATCCATTCTTGCACCAATAATAATCTTTCTCTTCCACAAGTGTCTCTATATTTGTCATTGCTTTCTAGAGCAACAACCCTTTTAAGTCATGTAGACTAGGCATCTTGAACCCTTTACCTACAACAGTCAAGGTTGTGTCCAAATTCTCCCAATATGGGCTTCTCACAACTTTGAACAAAAGGTTGTAGTGCCAAAAATTCACACAAATCATGCTTACTTCGTCATGCTTCTCCTTGTTAATATGTACCTTCAAGGAAAGGTTGTGAATCTAGTGTGTTCCATGGAACAGAAAAACCTTGTGACTACATTTGGCTAGAGCTTGATGAAGTGGACATATCACAAACTTGTGGACCATGAGAGGAGCCCAGAATCTCTATAGATGTTTTTGCCTTTGATTCTCATGCCATGTTGGGATTCATCATTGTTGCTAAGATTGCAACTGTCATCATCTTCTCCAAATTTTTTGCTCTCTCAAAGCAATGGCCACATCAATCTCTCACACAACCTCTAGCTCAAAATTCGAACAAAATTTGAGGTGATTGATGTCTGCACTCATTTTCAATCCATAATAGTTGCAAATGACCAATGCTAGGCTCACCCCTACTATGCCATGCTACAAAGCAGCATCCTTGTTTCCAATGCTTCAACTTCCACTTCTTGATGCCACTAGATACAAATTGCAAACCCTAACAATGAAAAAATAAAAAAAGAACAAATTTAGTTGTTGCAAATCCTAGCATTGAAAGACAAAATTAAAAATTGTAGAACCTAGCTTTGGAATAAAAATTTCAAAAATGCAGAACCCTAGCTACCATAAATTAATTTGAATGCACGCCAAACACTATTGTACATGTAAAATAACATTTCTAAATGCTTGGAAAAATTTAGAAATGTAAAACAAATTAGAAAATAAAATAAGAACAACTCTTTTTTTTTTAAATGCCTGAAAGATCTTTGAAAATCTCTGAAATTTTCCTTCCACAATCACCTAAACTCATTACAAGAAGAGCTCAAAGGCAAAGAATCATTGTTTGAGTGAGAAGTGAGGATCTAGAGGGGTTAAAAAGAGAAAAAAATGTGTTTTTGTGCGCTCCGCATGCAAGCCACATTGCAGACTTGAACTCGCTGAGTACTTGTGGCGAGTTCAAGCCTGCAACTTGCTGAGACTCGCCCACAAGTAAATAGGCGAGTAACTCAGCCCACCTTGCAGGTTGGTGAGTACTTGCGAGTTTTTGATCTACATGCAGATCTATTGAAATCCACAACCTTTGGGCATCTTTTACAGCTGAATTCCATCACAAACCCATCAAGGGCTTTCAGCCACTTCCAATCTCATCTGACAACAAACACAGCATGGTCAAAAACGAAGGTTGTACAGATACTTGGGTGCCTGCTAATTAGACTCCATACTTTGTCCCATTTTCCAAGCAACCTGCAAATATATAATGATAGCTTACAGGATATTTTTGAGTTTTAAATCCAACTTGAACAACAACCTCTTATCGGGGTAATTTACAATCAAGTTCTACATCTGATGTGTAAGTCTACCTGTTTGATAGAATTAAGGGATCATCGTCAATAAATCTGTTTAAATCTATATCTATCTGTGTGTCTGCACAATATCCATTATAATGGCTGTAAAGTTCTTAGTCTATAGCTTATAGCAGAAAAAAACTTTCCTCTGGTATAAACTTCATTTTTACTATTGGACAATATATCTAAATGATAAACAATATTATTATTTTTTAAATATTACAGATACGGCTTCATTTTAGCACCCAATAATGTCAACACTTCAGGCAATTTTACACGATCTATTTTCTTCAGATCATATTCTATCACCTTGGGACCATTTTACAGAAGTTAATTTGTTCTAATAGGGAGTTCAATCCCCTATAAGATATTTATGACTCATAGCAAGTCTACAATATAAAGGGTCAACCAGCAGTCAAATCCCAGAATCAGTTTACAATAATCTTTCGTTTGAACAGTTGTAAATGGATGACTACAATCAATTTTAAATAGAAAATTGTGTAATCTATATGCAAGTTTACAAGATTAGGATTATCTTATCAAATCATAGGTATCAATCAGATAAGCCAAAATTTATCACATTTAAAGGGCTCCATAAAAGAATCATGCTTTTAATAGCTCTCAGCAAAAACAAAATCAATTTTAACAAAAATTATACTCAAACACAGCCATACTCAGATCATAAATAAATCATATGATGAGTAGTGTAATATCTGCAACATACCGAAAAGCAAGTTGAAAATGGAGATATGCTCTCTCCTCCAAAATTACCATCCAAAGAAAACATGTTTTCTTTACAACAGGACTCGTCCTCAGCAACCGTGTCTTTGACATTTGGAAATGACTGGTTAATTATGAAAAGAGGATCTTGAGCAGGATCAATACCCAAAATCTCTTCTGCTTCCAAAAAAGCGGAAGAAGTTTGCTCATTAAGATGCCTGATTAATCCAAGGGCATCATCATCATGGTTTACAAAGATTCCCATCTCCTACAATGTCAAGTCAAATATTAGACACTTCACAGCCCTCCCCAACACAATTAAAATGCCAACAGACAACAAAGCAAACTCTACAAATTATAAGGCTGAAAAGAATCAATCCCTTAAAAATAAAACTGACAAAGTATTTACTTCTCCTTTAAATACACTCACAAATAACATGTAAAAACAACTCAATAATAGTAATTTTAAGGTTTGTATGAAGAGCAGAAAAATGCAGGGACTAAAAGAAGTAGAAGAAATATTTATTTAGCTCTTAACTTCAAGAATTTTATAACATATATATTATGAAGGTATTCTTACCACACAGACTAGTTTTCCTCGCATGGCATTGCCAATTCAAATAAATCAACCTGCTATGCTACATTCTATTTCAAGCAAAAGCATGGTATTTGAATCACAATATTTCTTAAACTATGTATCAATACATGCAACCAACTGTTAGTTTCATCAGTCAATTTAGTTAATTTACTTGATTTCTTAGCAATAAGTCATAATGTATTGTGTTCTACCATTAGGAATAACAATTTACTGCAGTTCAACCAGAGAAAGCATCATGGGCTAATCCCCACTAAATGGTTTATGACAGCTAATTTGTTAATTGCAAATCACTATTTACTTCCAAAATTATTAGACCAATCACTGCAAGAAATATGGTGCTCTTGGGATCTAGTATTAAATGTCAAAACCATAGTTTAACTACTTGCCGAGTGCATCAGATTATATGTGGTAATGAGAACATGAAGAATATAATATCAACCTGCTATGTGGTAATGAGAACATGAAGGTATTCTTACGACACAGACTAGTTTTAGTTGCATGGCACTGCCAATTCAAAGAAATCCACCTGCTATGCTACATTCTATTTCAAGCAAAAGCATGGTATTTAAATCACAATATTTCTTAAACTCTATATTAATACATGAGACCAACTATTTGTCTTATCAGTCGATTTATTTAATTTCCTTGATTTCTTAGCAATAAGTCATAATGTATTGTGTTCTACGATGAGGAATAACAATTACTGCAGTTCAACCAGAGAAAGCATCATGGGCTAATCCCCACTACATGGTTTATGACAGCTAATTTGTTAATTGCAAATCGCTATTTATTTTCAAAATATTAGACCAATCACTGCAAGAAATATGGTGCTCTTGGGATCTAGTATTGAACATCAAAACCATAGTTTAACTACTTGGTAATGAGAACATGTGGTAATGTGGTAATGAGAACATGAAGAATATAATATAATCAATACTTGATTATATCCTATGAATGTGTGAATGGTGTATGAATGCATGTGTATTTTCTTTTGTTTATTTTGTAATCTTACCACATATAATCTGATCTTCTGTGTTTTTTCTTTTGCCCCAAGTTTTTGCTGTAAAAACTTGCCGAATTGCTGCGACAATTTCCAGGCAAGTTTCTAGCAAGTACTCAGCAAGTCTGAGTGAAAAACTAGCCATGTGCAGGGATAACAGGCGGACGACGAAAAAACGCAGCCGAAAAGACACTGTAAAAATGCAGGTTCTTGGCTTTATAAACCATATCTGCCCAAGGTAAAGAGCACACTAGCATTTCAGCATTGTTGAGCAAATTGGAAGGATTTTATAGTGGATTTGAATGTCTGTGTGATCTCAAGAACCTTCAATTGGGCTTGCCCCCAAACCCATGCGAGGGGCACTACCCCTCGACCCTGCTCACAGCGCTACCTCCAAACCCCCACCACACTCATTTGATACATTTTGTAACTATATTTTGCATAAAATATATATTTTTTTTAAAAGGTATTTTTTAAGTTGCCAAGTCGGAAAATTTTTGGTCTGCCAAGAGTTGAGTCCCAATATGCAAACTATGGTCAAAAGTTAAAACCATGCCCCATGGTCAAGCTCTTTGTTTGAACAAAACCAAACAACAACAGATAGGGATATTCTGAATTGAACAATGACTCTTACACTTTGTTCCTATCATTCTCCAAGATTCATAGCTTAAGCAGATGTCTCTTTTGTTTCTAGATAATTGTTTCGTAAGGTGCAAACTCAAGGGTTCAGACTTGACCAAAATTCAGAAGATGCTAAGAACTTATAGGCCCTCAAATGATAGGAAAAGGAGGTCAAAGATCAAGGAGATATTTGCCAAAAAATTCAAATATTGTCCAAGAGGTTAAGGTGAAAAAGTAATGGAGAACCATAAAGTGCATAGCGGGGGTTCAAAATCCCCCTCTCAGCAATACAATAAATAGCCCATTACCTCACCTGACATGTGGGTGGGTTGTGGTGTAATGAGTGTGAGTAAGGTTTCAATCTTCATAATGTGGCACGACCTTACCCACTCCATATTAAAGGCTGCCTTGACTTCTTCCATGTTTTACCAAGAAAAAAGAATCTCAAAGATTAGTATGTCTGAAATATTACTGATAATTCCACACCCTTAACTATATTTACAAAATTATATTTTGTGTCTCCGAATTTCAGGAATGAAGGGATGTGGTTTTGGGGATGGAAAAAAATTTCTGGATTTTAGGGACAAGGGGAATTGCTATTAAAACATTTTATAGAAATTTCATATTTAAATAAATAATTACAAAAAACAATAGCTGCAATTTATCATTAATGTAGGGCGGTGGCCCTGGCTCGATTGGCTAAGTAATTCCGTTGCAGTAAAGATGGTCACGAGGTCCAGTCTCCCCCCGTCCCCGTGGTACCGGAGGGCATGTCGTGCCAGCATCACCGGTCACGTGAAAAAAGTTTACCAGGCACCAAAAAAAAAAATTATCATTAATGTAAACAATGAGTAAAATAAGCTAAAATTTATAGAAGTGTTGAAGTTCCATTGACAATTTTTGACAATTAATTGATCCACTAATCAACAAAAAAGCATCTAATTCAAATTCAACATACAAAGTACAAAGCTACACAATATAATTGCTAATTCAACTCATCTTTTGATGCAAATGCCATGGCATACTCATTACTGATAATTCCACACCCTTAACTATATTTACAAAATTATATTTCGTGTCTCCGAATTTCAGGAATGAGGGGATGCGGTTTTGGGGATGGCAAAAAATTTCTGGATTTTGGGGACAAGGGGAACTGCTATTAAAACATTTTATAGAAATTTCATATTTAAATAAATAATTACAAAAAGCAATAGCTGCAATTTATCATTAATGTAAACAATGAGAAAAATAAGTTAAAATTTATAGGAAGTGTTGAAGTTCCATTGACAATTTTTGACAATTAATTGATCCAGTATCCAACAAAAAAGTATCTAATTCAAATTCAACATACAAAGTACAAAGCTACACAATATAATTGCTAATTCAACTCATCTTTTGATGCAAATGCCATGGTATACTCATTATTGGAGCTGCTGCGCTTGCCTAGTTCCTGCAATGGGACCATGACCAACCCTACACGTGCATCCTAATCCTCATTTATTTGCATCAGCTCCTCAAGCTTTACATCCCACTATGTTATTGGACAATCCTTGTACTCAATCATCTTGCAATCCATGAGACATAAGGCACTGTGTGCAACCACAAGTTTCTCTGGTCTCCTAGAATTAAGCTCATTCCTTTTGATAGAGTAAATGAAGTTATATAAAGACCAATTCCTCTTAGCAGAAAAGAAACCACAAACCTATCTTTAGAGCCAAATGGCAAGTTTACATAATAATGATTGGGTTCTCTTGCACCAAAGTTTCCCTATCTATCTTTCTCAAACATATGTAGCCCTAAGTTTGGGAAATCTTGTCCACTTGCATCAGATCAATGTGGCATCCTTTGTAATATACATCTATCGAATGGCCTTCCTGAAGCCCCTCTTCACCTCCTCCTCATCTATGGGAAGAAGTTTCCCAAGCCTCTCCACATACCACATCAGGTTCAACACATAGAAAGCCATGTGCAAAGGAATGTCCAAGTTCTCTTGACTTCACTGAATGATATGTTGAATGTGCTTATCATAGAACTTCAAAGTTGGGTCTCTTTGTAGAACAATGGTCTTAATTTTGCCAAGCATGCAATCAATGCACACATATATCTCCCCAACACTAGGACTATCACACTCCCCATATCTAACCACCGTAAAAACTAGGGATATGACAGAGGATATGTAATTGGCATCTAACCAAAAAGTATCACTCGTCACCACTTCCTTCACTCTCAAGTCTCAACCCATACTCTATCTTGGACATTCCCCACCGATTCCACTCATGTGTCACGATCATTAGTTGCAAGGGTTCTTGCAACTCAATTATACTCATGTAAGCACATGAAGGTACAAGCGTAGGTTGGCCCATGGCAACCCATGCATCTCGTGTAAGCACATTTACTTCAGATCCTATATCAATAATAAAATTGTGCAACAAATACCCATTCACTTCTAAAGTTAGCAACAATCCAATATCATACTTGGTTTCAAGCGTGCACAAAACTTTCCTTGGTTCTAGATCCAATTGATGATGTCTCTCCGCAACTAGAAATAGCCAACTTCTCCTGAAGTTGTTTTAGTTATGGCAGCACACCACCCTGACGCAAGGGGTACAAAATAGCAAATCCAACATCTATGTCTTCCTTCCTACTTGCATGCTCAGCTACCATATGATTCTTAGGTTCTTTTCTTAAATGTGCATAATCCTGGAACAATCTGCATCATTCTGCTAGATCAATGGATTGCACATGCTCTTCAACTTGAATCACTTTATTGTTGGAGGAACCCTCTTTCACATGTGTCTCTGGTGCAAGGACTGTAAGTGCATAAAATGGATAGGCATACATGGCAGGTCCAATGATGACCCGATGGCCCAGCACACGACCTACATGGCATGAATAAAACTCTCTCCACTGATCCTAATATGATGGAAGTGTTAAGTTTAACCCTAGGACCTCTCTTCTTTGTTTTGTGTTTATTAGTCATTTTCCGAGCTTTTATACCTTGTTGCTTGCCAAAAACATGATTTTTTGCCTTTAATTGACGCATTCACCCCTAGTCCCATTAGTTTGCCCTGGCGATCATGTTGATGTTCCAACAAACATGTGCTCACTGCAGTGATTGAAATACTATCAGAAGGGACGAACGTGCATGCTGTTTTTGCCCACGTGATTTCTTGTATGTGTCTATTTTTGCATCATTTTTGTCTTTTGAACTCTTGTTCTAATTGTGAATGAGCGTTCCCTGCATAGTTGAACTCTAGTTCTCTCTAATTATGGATCTTTTGATCTTAATAGAATGGAAAAAGATTTTGCAAGGGTCTTTTGTTGTTTTCTTTTTGAAAAACTCTTGCTCTTGCCTCTCTCCATCCATGAATAGCAGCAAGTCTAAGCTTTTGTTTTGAAGAATTGCACCAAGATTCTAAGCCATTTACATGTTTCATACAATATCTACTACAGTTTAGTGAACACACGCAATCTCTAGGCTTTGCAAGGCAATTGTCTCAAACAATTTCATTACTTCCAGCAACTCCCAAGCTCCAATTCCAATGTTTTAGTAGCAATATTGTTTTGTTTCTCTTCAATCTATTTGTTTGATCTTCCCACCTTCCTTCCATGAAAAGGAGATGTCTGTAGTTAAGAGAAGAAAGGATACCAAACAGCTGGGTCACTAAGGACAACACTACAACAACCATCATCTCTTACATCTTGGATCATTCATATCCCAGGTGTGGAATTCTATTGACTTCTCTTTATGTAGATTAGTTTGTTTAGTAGATTAGAATAGTTGTTAGTGTTAACTTAGTTATTTCCTTGCTCCAAAACTGTAACGTTCAACAGCAAGATTTGGATTTAGGATAGAATAATTTTATTTTGTTAGATTAAATCATTTTATTGCAAGCAATCATTTCAAAACAGCAGTATCTTCCTTTCAAAAACATCAAAACAAGCAGGCAAACTTCACCAGCAAACAAGCAACATCAACAACCATCAAGCAAATTGAACCATCAAGTGGACAAGCCAGTTAAAAACTCGTTCATTACCACAATTATATTAAAAACCAGCATTAGATCAGAAAACCATTAAGTGTTCACTATTGATTGCGATTTATGAAAACAATTAATTTCAAATGCAAATAAAAGGAAAATGTAATGCCCCCTTTCCAAGCCTAGTCATTGGTGGGCCCATTAGCCTATTTCAGGATCCCGATAGGCTATATGGTATGGTAAGGGGTTCTTTTGGTGATGGTTTCTGGTTCGGTTTAATTATCAAATTGGTGAAGTTTGGAGTTTTCCGTAAAAGTTGATAATTAAATAGGCTATTTAATTATTTTTGTGCACTTAAGTTATAAGGTTGGAAATATTTATAAAATAACTTAAGTGTTATAGCATGTTGGAATGAGAAAGTGTTTTATTTTTCTCCTACACACATTAAAGTGAGCATATCTCTTGGGAATAGACATTTATTATAAGTTTGTGGAGAAAAAGGTAATATTTTCAAGAAAAGATTATTTTGAAACTCCCAGATGCTTTTAAAAAAGGAGTGAGAGCTCATTGTGAAGGTTTATGCTTTGGATTTGATACAGATATGCTGCTGGTTTTGACCCAGAACGTTCATCTACCTTCTTGAGGACGAAAACCCTCATTTAGAAGTCCAGTTTCGATGGTGCAATATCCTTCCTAGCTGGAAAAATGGTGATTTCACCCTGAAGTTGCACTGGGCTTTTTTGTGGATTCTAAGAAGTTTTGTTATGATTTTGTTATCTTTTTGGTGTGAGATTGATAGAAGTTTGGTGTGTGTTGAATAAGTGATTAATAATGACTTTGTTTTGCTCAACCTGGGCCGTACAATGCAGTCTGTACCCTTGGATGGGCGATTTTGTTTTGAGCTGATCATCCTTTGTTTGGAGCTGTTAATGATTGAATGGTCTTTGATATATATTGGCGCCTATTTGCAGATTATAACCTTGCATTTCTGGGCAGAAATTGTGAAGTGCTGAAGAAATCCGTACCCTACAGGCCGTACGGCCCTGTGTGAGGGACGTGTGAAAGCAAATGCAGATCGCTTTCCTTTATATCTGTCTTTCTTGTTCAGTGTTGTTGTGGAATGGTTTAAAACAGTTTGTGAGCAGTTTGGTAATGAACTTTAATGATCTGGTGCTTCTATTTAGAGTTTGGCATACTCCAGGCGGCTGTACAGTGCAATAAGGATCTGATTTGGTGTCACAGTCTTGAACAGCAGAACTCTTATGTGGTTTTCTGTTATGGACAGCATGTTAACTTCAGAATTGAGATGCTAATGGTTTGTGCAGGGTGTTCTTTCTTGTGCATAGATTTCTAATTGCTGTGTGTTGATCAAACAAGTTATTTCAAGTATTTTGCATCCTGGTTAATTCATTGTAATCTTTATTTTATGTGCACAAACTTAATAACCCCTAGATGGTTCAACTGCCAGTGTGGAGAATTGAATGGTTTTTTCTTTCTTATTATCTACCCACTGAATAAGTGGTGAATCCCCACTGCATAAGTGGATGTCTGCGCATAGCAGATGAATGTAATTGGTTTTTGTAGCACAATCTTTAATTGTAAACCAAAACACATTATGCTCTCACCTCGCCCTATCTGGGAACTTGGTGATCAGAAGTGTGGAGGTCATTTAGTTGTTTATGCAATATTGTGCTAACATAGTTTATCATTGTTCATATTTTTTCAAAAAAATTTGGGGGTAGTTTGTTACAGAAAAGCTTCAGTTAATTAGTTGCAAGTCTGATTTCTTGGTTTGGTTTTGGAGTTTGCATGTTATCACATTCAATTCTAAAAGAGAAAATAATTTGTCAATTTGCTTATTTCAGTATGTAGGTTTGTATTTCTAGCATACAGTAGCTTTATTTTGTTGCATGAAATCATATTAAAACATACAAAAACACACGAAAAAAATGATAGTTTAGTTTCATTGTTTAACATCCAAATGCATTCTAAACCACAAACAAAACAATGCAAAATTGAAAATAACAAGGCAAACAATTAGGACATTTTCATTTGAGCAAAACACAAGCTCCAAACTTAGTTCAAACATCCACATTGAAATATTTCCAACACTCCAACCAAAGTCAAACTTCCAAGCAGTCAATTCACAAACTCCACACACTCTACCACAAACAAACATTGCAACATCAAACATTTCAAATTGAATGACCAAACATCTCAACAAATGAAGAAACAACCAAAACAATGAACTAAGGCATCTAAGTGGTTTCACACCATCTCTTTTCCCTTTGCTCATGTTTTGACATATTAAGCATATGTTTGCTATAGAGCTTTCTTGCGTGACTCAAATGTTTTCTATAGAGTCGGCAATTTTGGGAATTTAGTGCATTTGTGTGTAGTATGGCCATTTTCTCCACACTTATAACAAGCAAGTCCATGACCCTTGTTACCATTGTGGCCACCTCCTTGAGCTGGGTGCCCTCCACATCATCCTTGCCACTTGGGTGCGTATTGCTAAGATGTAAGAAGGCCCATATTGTTGTGGAAGTGCATACTATTGCTAGGGTGCATATTGTGGTGGTGTATATTGCAATTGTGGTGCATACTATGATTGTGTAGGCTGCACACTTACATTAAGGACCTACTTTCCCCAAGAATCACATAGGCTTTGTACAAGGCATGTGTTGTCGTCGTTGATTAGGCTTTCATAAACTTCACACCATTTGTTGAGATGAAGTGTCATGGTGCTCATGATAAACTGCAAAGAATGTGTGGAGAAAATTGAGCAGTACTGACCACTCAAGCTCTCACCAATATAGAATCAATTGTTGTATGTCCCTCTGAGTGACATGTTGAACACCATAGTCTGCACTTGGCATCTTGTGCTCATGCTAGCTACTCCATGTGTGTAGCCATCTAACCCATCTTCTCGTTCAACCGTGTTGATCCATAACCATGCAATTCCACAACATCTTTTGAGTCCCATGTAGTTTCTAAGGCATCCTTCTAAGTTGCAAAATTGCATTGCACCAACTCATGTTGTATGTGAGTAGGTCAACCCCCTATAAACCATTCTCTCTAAAGTGCAAGGTCAATAGCTTGCATAATCTTCGCAACCAACTCTTTAAAGTGCTGATAATATTTTCTAACTGATTCAATTGGTTGTTGCTTAAACTCCTTTAGCGCAACTATATTTGCATGTTCCAACCCTCGGTACTCAAACTCATATAAAACTTTGACCTTTACATCATTGAGCTCAACCCGAATACCATCAAGATCATATTTGGTATACCAGTCTTGCATGTGTCCTAGAGTAGCAACAAATAAACTTATCTTACACGCATCATCAGTGACATTCTTGGTGCCAAGCTATTTCACAAGTCTTCTAGCGACAAGGAGCATCTTCCTCCCACATAAATGTTTTTACTTTGGTAAGCATTGGCTCCATAACCATTGTATGAGCCATAGCATAGTTGTGTCTAGGTACTTGTTGATTCAAACGTGCAATTAGTTGGTCAAGATGCACAACAAGGAAAACTACAAACACTCTTAATTCAAACCTAACTTTATTAAATTCTAGGTCAATCAAGTGTTCATACACCAAATCAACTACTATTTGTATCTTATTTGACTCCTACCTTAATCTATTTCTTGCAAATGGGACAACTTCCTAACTATCAATAAAATATGTACTCAATAACAAATTTGCATTGGATGGCAGTGTTGGGGCTGTGGTCGTCTCATCCCCATCTAAGTGCACATAAATCTTAGTATTTGACCGTCGAGGTGCAAGTGGTATTCCTTCATACTATTCTACTGCAACATACTCTCCTCACGCTTGCCTCTTGCACATTCTCAAACCCAAATTCTAGCACATTCTTGTGATCATCTCTATCAACACTTCCTTCTCTACACGACCTTCTTTGTGTACAACGTGCCTTCTTGCATCACTCCTACAAGGTCATGAGTTCATCTTCTCTTCTTCCATTCCACTTCTTTATATGCTCTGATTGTTCTGCTCTTGAACTACTACCCTCCATGTTTGCATTCTATTAGTCTTGGGCTATGAACCAGTCACTCCTTCCCCCATGCATTGTTTTGCACAAGGAGTGACTACTCCATAGCAAGGGATTTGACATGCTTTTCAACTAGCAACATCTTCACTCAAAAAAGATATTTGGCACAAGTTTCGTCTAGCTAGTGAGACAAACTTTTGCAAAGCCTTGTCAACTAAGTTGTATGTTGAAATAACAAATTGTACCACATAGATATCTATAATGCATTTTACATGCATCCACCACATGAGTCCAAACTATATCCAACCGTTGCAAATGCATGAGCTTCTCAAGTGTACACTCTACTTGACCTTGATGTTTTGTATGCCTATACTTCACCCAAGTTGCAAGCCAATTAAAGATTTGTTTTGGTAGTTCAACCCAAAATTCTTTGTATAATGAGTAAAAAAGCTCCTTCTTGTGCCACTGTCAAATTTTCTTGCCTACGGGGATCTCTTTATACACAAATTCATCCACCTTCTATGTCCACTAGTGATGGATGTCAATAAGCACAATCTACCAAACCATGCTTAATGGGCAACACACAAAGTTTGAGAGGGTCCTAGCAATGGAATCAAATTGTTAGCCATTCTCCAATGCATGCAATGACCAAAAGCTAAACACTAAAGAGCTCACACACACTAGCATATCTCTCGGTCTCACCCAAAGCACACTGAACTCTTCACCCTCTACTATGACCTACACACTACAATCTATAAGCTAAGGAACACACTAGTGTTGCCTATGCACTGTTTCAAAAAGAAGAGAGAGCTCATCAAATCACTATTCTATTCTCCTTTCCTATCTTTGTGGTGCACGCGCACTAGGCCTTTTGGTTGATTGGTGCACCAAACTTTCGAACAGGGATAGTGCATCTTATTGCCTTGTGCAAGCTAGCTTTTGATACCATCGCACAAGAAACGCCCTCTCTGTCAACTAGTTAGGCGTTGCAGTCAACTGGTGCCAAAGGGTGGCTATAGCAAGATAGGACCAGCAGGGTTGGACTTGTGGCTTGAGTAGTGTACAATATCCATCTGTTGATTGGCAAATTCCCAAAACACGATAGATCTACAAAAATTGACCCAAAAGCATTAAACACTTATGTATTAATCTCAATATCAATCAAGTATGATTCAATATGATTACACATGGGGGTATATATAGGTGCATGGGGGTATATATATGATTACATAAATATACCATTCGTGAACTAACAATCCAAATATATGTGCATGCATCATGCATCCCAAAATACATCACAAGATAATGCATCACACCTATGCCCATAGTGATAGACCAACACTACATAGTATAGCTAAATGCTATTTATAGTGCATGTATAATATGAAAGTTACATTATGGTGCTAGCAGCCCCCTTTGAGCAAGTATGCCATTAGATAAGCCCAAGACCTTTCCATACCATTTCTTTTGGTTCCATTTTGCTCTTATGTACCACTTTACTTGCACATACCACAAGGCATATTGGAAGGTTTGGTATATCAAGAAGTTTGGTATATTGAGAGAATTGCTCTTCCATACCATCACTCTTCCATGTAGCTTTGGGTGCATAAGGAGGTGTTGGACATTGTGCAATTTGGCTAACCTGGCAAATATCACAAAATATCACATAACCTTTGGTATTACCTTCACTTTTGCACTCAGTACACCATAGTTCGTTGGTTTCTTTGCTGGTTTCTTTCTACGCCTTCAATTCTTTCATCATCTAGAGCATGTCCCTATGAAGCGCTTGTACCGTTCCTAATTCATTGTCATTGTTGTCATCCAAACTCCCATCTTCCTCTATTTTTCTTATATCATAGGAGGACATTTTGTCTTCACTCTCTATGTCCATCACCCGATTGTAAGCTTCTACATAGGAAGAGGGTGGTACTACCTTCATTTTTTTCCTTAATGACAGAAATATTCCTTCGATGAACCATCTTTTCTTGAGACCATCCGCTAGTTCTTTTTCTAACTTTACAACCAATTCTTTAAGTCTACGATTATAAGCTCGTACATTTCATGCTTACCTTGTCCTATATTGTAAGTTTCTACTACTATTTCATTATCATCTCGAAGCAACTTAAACTTGTAATATTCTACCCCTGATTTTTTTTTTTTAAATCACAAAATGACAATACTAAATGTTATGAGAAAGATTCCTTCACACTCTTTTGATCACCCAAATCTCGATGTGGGCAAGGTGAGAGCATACAAGTGCTTTAGAGTTAGCATTCAAATCATAAGCCAAACTGAAGTAACAATCTTCCACTTGTTCAATGGGCATCCATTTATTCAGTGGGAAGTACAAGGAAAGTAAACCAGGTGTATCCACTTATTCAGCGGGAACCTGAGCTATGCATGAAAAGTAATACCAGGTGCATCCACTTATTCAACAGGAACCTGAGCTTGAAGTACTGAAAGGAAAGGCCCATCCACTTATTCAGTGGGAAGCCATTATAAGATTTGCACTCTGACAGTATTACAATGAGAGTTCATCATGATGCAACCCTTAGAAGATTAGTTCATAAAAACCAAATTCAGTGATGAAGAACATAACCATGAATAAGTCTGGGAAGATGCATTAAAGTTAATTATATCATATTACCATGCTCACTGTTGGCTGCCTGAGATCAGAAATGGTACTGCTACTGTTGTACGACGACCCCAGCAGAGATGAATTCATGCATCAACCGAATGGAACTTTCTCTAAACTGCCCTCCCAACTCCATACATCTTCAACTCAGACGCAATCGCCCCTAAAGGACTGAATTCCAACTCTCAAGTTGCAGCGAACAAGACAATGACTCCACACGTCCATACTAGCCTGGTACAACCTACTAGCTGGTACGACAGGGCTGGAAACACTTATATCAGCATAAAATGGTCTAAAAACTACTCAGGACTGAGCGTAAACCTTGCACAATGAGGTTCAGTCATCAACAAAGGCATAACAATCAACTCCCATGTACTTGCACCTCAAAACCCACTGCTACAATACAGCAGGTATGTACGGCCAGGCTGTAGACTTAAGGAACTTCAAAGTAAACTATCAAAGCCACTCCAAAATGCCATTATAAAACTCACACAGCAATCCAAAACTCCACTCAAACCCAAACTAGTCAAAATACATCAAAATCCATTTTTACTCAATGCAACTCCTGTCAATGAAGCTGCCTTTTCTAGCTAGGCTGAATATCTCACCACCGAAACTAGACTTCTTCAAGAGAGTTTTCGTTCTCAAGAAGGATGAAGATCTCACAGGTCCATTCTTGCAGCATAACAATATCTCAACAAGCATCAAGTGCCAAATGAGCTCTCAACTCCCTTTTATAGGCACTTTTTAGGGGTTTGCACAATAAAATGAATTATAAAATAGAGAAATATACTTTTCCCCACAAACTCCAATATTTCATCACTTTAGCTTACACTTTTATGTGCCTAGATAAATGATTAACTTTTCCCCTTTCCAATGAGCTATTATACCATTGCACTTTATTATTATTTCCCAACTTATAAGACCAAGTGCACAATATTAACTAATAGCTCATTAAAATACAAACTTTTGTGGAAAATCCCAAACTTCACCAAAATGCTAAATAAATTACACCAACATGCTCCACAGGGTTTGGGATGAATAACGATGCCTTCCGGGTGACTTTCTAAAAATAGACGACTCCTCCAAGAATCTTGGAGAGCAATCCGAGAAGCCTAACAAACTTCCAAAAGTTGCATAGTCATCCCGAAACATCACCAAGCTCAAAACCAACATCAGATACCAACAAGAATACTAAACCAAAGATCTTCACAAAGGGGAACCCCTTACCATACCACATAGCCTATTGGGATTCCGGAAAATAGGCTATCGGGCCCACAGCTGACTAGGCTGAAAAAGGGAACATTACCAAACTCTTCCTCAAAGGCCTTCTTTAATCTCTCCCATGTGTTTCGGGAGGCTTGGTCAATTTCTATATACCAATCAATTGCTACACCTCGCAAGGTGGCTAGAAAAGACCATATCCAAATTGTTATATCATCTTTCCCATTTGTTGTCCAAATTGTTTCACAAGTCTTATAGTGCCTGGCGGGATCCTTTGATCCATTGCCAGTAAACTTGGGCAATTTTTGCTTTTCTACATTGGGGCTTACCATGGTTTTGTTCTATTGAAAACCTAACGCTTGGAACTTGTTTGCTATGGAGTTTTGATTTGGACGTTTTGGTGCTTCTCTCACACTCTCAGCCACATGAGAATCCTCCACTCTTCCTGCAACTTCAGTGGTCTACGCATTTGTTTTGACTTCAGACTTTCTTTTATACACCCTTGGCTCAACTTCTCCTTCAGTTGACAACACTTCAATGCCTCAATGGTTATTCTCGTACACTTCTATGGAGGAATCTAACTCCATCTCCCAACTTCCCTTGTCTAGAGAAGGTTGTCTTGACTTTTCAACTTGATCTGAAAGATCAATCCACACTTTGTCTAGTAGTGGAAGGTGCCTTGTCGTCTCCTCCCACTTTGCCTTCGTGTGATTATTTGTAGTGGAAATGTGTTGTCTCTCCCAACTACGACTCCTCACGCTCCAACCCTGAATTCTACTTCAAGATGGATTTCGGTTTCGACGATCTCTTTTAGTCTTCTTCTGTGTTCTCTTTGTTCTACCAATCTCAAAGATCATCTGATCTCTTGATCCTAACCACGTTGTGGTCTCTTCCCACCTTTATTGGGCTCTAAGGGCATGAATATCTTATATCAGACCCGATTTCTTTTAAGGCAACGACACCAATGTTTACTCTCTTATCTGATAAAACGAATACTTGAAATAATGAATAGAATTATAATGCATACCAAATAGAGGAGTAAAAGTGTATCTTTATTTGCACATGAAGTTATTACAGAAGTAAACCAAAGCAGCCAAGGATCAAACGAGATCATACCTCCTTTCGTTGACACAGCCTATTTAAAGGACCCGATGGTTGCCAAGAAGAACACAACCGTCGACCAACCAACTCTTATAACTACCCAAAAGCTGACAAACTAATACATAGTCGAATAAGCCATATTATCAAAACATAATAATTGGCATTGTACACTAACTACAAATTCCTTTTTAAAAATGACCCCAATTGTACATCATGACCTTCACCTTCACTAGTGCCATAGCTCTCAAGCCATTCTTTGTTTTCTTCATCTCATTTTTGTTGGAAAGAGACACTTTGGCTAGAAAAATTCCCTAACTTTATCATCTAAGCATCTCACGTTGTTTGGGGAGGAAGAATTCATTGCATGTTCTTTTCAATGCCCAATAAATAATGCCTACCCTTGATAAAATTACCCTTTCAAATTAGAGGGCGATTGTTACAATGCCACAAATGTGACCCGCTGAGCTTTTAGGACTATTCTTGTCAGCAGGGAATTCAAGGGGTCATAAAGGCCTCTTGCAAATTCAAGACAAAACAAGGAATGAGCATGGGATTTCTCCCATCCCAATACCTGTTTCCTTGCTCTATCTCTCCCATCTAGCTGGCCCTTATTTGAGTTTCACCACCACTGCTACTTGAATGACCCTCTTTTTTATTTTTTTTGGGGTGGGGTTTTGAAGCTTATGAGTCTTTAAAGAAGAAAAATGAGAACCTTGCTCCAAAAGACTGCTAATGAAAACTAAAAATTGAGGGCCTAAAACCCTTACATGCTCTCCAAGTTGTCCCAACTCACACAGTTGTAAAGCTACATTAAAAACTACTGCATTCCACCCCCTAAGGTGTAAAACACTTCTCCAACTGAAAAGGAGCTGCACTTATGTTGTTGAGCTGCTCTTCTACTGTACTGTGCTACTCTTCTCCTGTGTTGGGCTGCTCTCAGAATGCTGAATGACAATATCATAAATGGGCATGAAGGTTTAGATCTTAAGAAGAAGGTAGGGCCAAGCATTTACCAGTAAAAGCATGTGACAAAAAACTATTTTTCTTTTCAATCTCTAATGCGACGCCCCCTGATGAATTGACGGATGTCTGAGCATCTCCCACTGGAGAATAATCGAGAGAAACAACCCTCAAACATCTGTAAGAAAGGAATAATGTTCTGTGTTTCAGAGATGGCTAGAGACGGTACAAACATGTCCCCTGACCTGGCAACACTGGAAAAAATCATAAATGGACGTGACGTTATGTGCCTTGAGAAGAAGGTAGGGCCAAGTATTGACCAGTTTTAAAAGCATTTGACAAGAAACTGTTTTTTTTCAAACTCTAATGTGACGTACCCTGGTGGATCAAGGGATATCTGAGCATCTCCCACTAGGGGATAAGCAAGGGAAACACCCCTCAAACATCCCTAAGCAAGGAATAATGTCCCCTGTGTTTCAGAGATGGCTGGGGGCAGAACCAGTCTGTCCCCTCAACCTGAAACACAGGGGAGATAGAAATCACATCAAGGAATCTCACTAAAACATCCCCCGCAAAATATTGGTTCCAATAACTAATGCAAAAAACATGATCATCCATGCCATGACATTTAAGTTTATCCCAAATGGCAATATCAAAGAAGTATGAGTCAAAATCAGCAGTTCTCAGTGCAACAACTGCAATGCATGTTTACTTAAGGCAATGATGTAATACATGTAATCAATCATTTTAATGCAGCTCTATATGTTAGTGATGCAGGGGCATACCTAGGTACTAGTAATCTGTGTGAAAATTTTGTTGTTCTGGTTTCTTTTGCTTAATTTTGTTTGCAGGTCTGGTTGACCCTACCTGGAAGGCATAGTATCCATTTTTGGCTTGTGACAGTGTCTTTTAATGTGTGGCGGACTACCTAGAAGGCATAACAATGATCTTTAGCATGTTCTTAAG
The DNA here is from genome assembly GCA_027924645.1 of Cunninghamia lanceolata. Classification (NCBI taxonomy): domain Eukaryota; kingdom Viridiplantae; phylum Streptophyta; class Pinopsida; order Cupressales; family Cupressaceae; genus Cunninghamia; species Cunninghamia lanceolata. The sequence goes on along the minus strand of BSBN01000231.1, from coordinate 3,523,406 downwards.
GATGAGGTGGCATCTTTTAATATTTGGCAGTTTCTAAACTTTGAATTTTCCAGGCATATCTCTATTTTTTGCATGGTGATTTCTAAACTTTGAATTTTCCAGATGTCTCTATTTTTTGGATGGTGGTTTCTAATCTGGCGGCCACGTTAAAATTAATAACTTTTGCCTACATTGGACCTGTCGTAGCGGCTAGTGGTGGAGGTGTCAATCTATTCCTCGAACTATTCAACTATTTAGAGAAATTTCTCCACAATGGAAGATTATCCTAGGAAGGCAAGAAGTCATCAAAGGATCAACTGCTGAGTCATATGGTTGCCAATAAAGATAATTTCTGCTAGGTCGAAGTTAACAGGATGCTGGAAGTCAATGTAAAAATCGGAGTCACTTTGCTGTGCTGAGTCGATGTCAAAAATCTGAGTCACTGCTAATGGAGTATAGTTTGTCTTGAGTCGCTTTGCTGTGGTAGGGGAATTCTAAAATCTGGGTAGTCAAGAGTATGTTAGTATCATTTGATTTTGCAAGTGATTAGAGTCTAGTAGTGTTGTTTGCCACTGTTTGAATAAAGATCTGTCCACTGAGTTAGTCTTGTAAGAGAAGTAGTAGATGTAGTCAGTATTCATATTCTGGAAGTTAGCCGCTGTTCTTTTGTATGCATAAGTATTGTAAAGGTTTTCCTGTTAGTCTCTTAAATCTGAATAAATTTTCCAAACAGTACTGGTTTTTATTCTAGAATTTTCTCATTTTGTTTGGCAAGCTGCCTGGATCAACAACCCTTCATTGGGGACTTGATCTTGGTCTGCATCAGTTAGTGTCTTCCAAAGGTGTTAAATGGTGTTATTTAGACATCATCAGTTAGTTACACAGTACACCAGTTGATACACTTGAACAATCTTGCATTTAAAGAGTAATTACAGTTGTAAAGATGTATGCATTCAGTTAAAAATTGCTCTAGCAGAGAAAATTATCGACCAGAATGCATGTTCTGGCGAATCTATGAACTTGGCCCAAGTTGTACTCCCACACTATTTTCAATAGGAAGCTGTACTTTCTTACTTTTCAACAATCAACTGCAAGTACAATGCTCATATTCTATAGATATATCCTGAAATGGCCTTGATCAGGCCTACACCTCATCAACCATGTTTCAAACTCATAGAAAGAGTTTTGCATTTTGCAGGAAATTTTAAACAAGGACTTTCTAAGAACCCATAAGGGCATCATCAAAGACTTCATTATGACATCATAACCCAAAAGTAATTTGTAAATATTTATACCAAGTCTGAAGAAAAAATCTTGCATAACTAGATTCCCAGATAGAATTCAAGAATGAAAGTCAAAAGCTTTCCATTGATATCTGATGTGCCTATTTTTTATCAAGATGTAATGTCCCTTCTGATTTCTTTGCCTGCAAACAATAATAATCACTAAAATTGATATTAGAAATATTAAAGATCAAGGAATTATGATAATATTCAGATCAATACATCATAGCACAACTCTCACAGCCAATCACATTGTGAATTCCTTGGAAATACTTGCAAATCTGCTGAATTAGAGGTTTCTGTCCCTAACTCGGCAGTGGCAATATCAAGGCTTTTCATCCTGAACTTGCTGAGAGCATGGAAGGTGGCCCATCCTTCCAACTCTCAGTCCACCTGGGAGGGTTTTCATCCTCCTTGATCAGGCCCAAGAGCATGAAAGGCTGTCCGTCCTTCCAACTCCTGTCCAAACTTGATAAGAGCATGAAAAGGGGGCCATCCTTTCAACTCTCGTGAACTTGGAAGGGATTTCGTCCTTCCTATTTGCAAGACACTTCCTCAAATTCAAAACTGATTGCTTAAGGAGTTTGCTAGATTATTGCTGATTGAATACCTCTTGATGGATTAACAAGTTAATGCTTGAATGAGGCTTGAATGATTTATGCTTGAATTTTTTTTCCTCTCATTGAAATGACTTCCCTTTTATATCTTAGGTTTGAAGGAGTCACAACCTTTCATAACTGCTGCCCTTTTAAAAAGTCACATCTTTTCCCTATGCAACCACTGCCTTTTTAATAAACTATAATTTAATTAATTTTTATTATGCTTATTTCAAGTCAGAGCCACCTTCCCTAAAGAATTATCTCCACCGATCTAAGGAAGATTGGCGCGACCTTTTATTTCAATTGCCTAGTCATGCGATTCCATAAATGGGCGGCTAGGAATAATGTTTCACTACCTGCGATTTAGAAGAAATAACCTGGCGGCTATCAGTGTTCAGGCAGATTTGCCTTCTTGTCTTGGGCAAATGACTTATACATCTGAACGGGTCATAACATTAGATTCAACTGTTATTATATGCCCTGTCCGGCATCTCTAGATTAATAAGCTTTAATTATAATTTGTAAAATTATTCAGTCCTTGCTGAAATCACATTCTTTCCTTGTATAGAGGACCTGCCAAGTATATCGCTAAGTGCTTCATATAATTTTAAATCATTTTCTCCAAGTGGTTGGCATATTACCCTATTATCCTTGGCTGTTTATGTGATGACCAAACAGATTCAACGTTATGTCTACATTTAACATTCACGTTGAGTGCCATGTATAGCAATCTGGTATGTATCATGTTTGGACATAGATTATGTTTAGAGAGGGAACATTATATCAACGCCTAAGTCGCACAATCAACCTCAAAAGTATCAATGTGAAAGAAAGACTGGGAGGGACATGACAGAAGACCCCACAAAAATGGCATTTTGTATATATTTATTATTTTCCCCTTTTGGCTGGGCTAACTCACTAACACCTCCTAACCTGTCAACCACACCCACATCATAATGCATACACATCAGCATAATTATAGATTTACAAATGTATGCATATGTAACATTAAACCTCATTTTATAGACAATAAAACAGCCTTCTGTCCTAAAGCCAGCAAGGAGAGTTAGAACATAAGAGAGGAATCTTCCTCAGAAAATGTTTATTGACATTGGTAAGGTAGTGTGACATCAGCAAAGCTACTAATCTTTATTTGATTTCCTCTAGAACATGTTCATTTCTGACATCAGCAAATAAGGTTGTGAAACAAGAATACCAAACTTTGAGTGCTGTTTGGGCATACATTGAAGACTTTGACTGTATTGCATGGTTCAAACGACAAGTTCTAGCTCTTAAGGATTTGAGAGTAATTGCAAATTTAGAATTTTCCACAGAACCCAAATATTAGGACCTACATGAAAAAATTTCAGAAACCATTTGCACATCTGAAATCCTCACATTAAATTGTTTAGTGTAATTTTTTGCACTTTTTCCCATTTTGCATCCAAAGTTTTGCCTGCTCTCCAAAACTTCAAAATTTTAGATTTTAAAAAAGGGATATTCCCTCAACTATTCTGGGTTTTCAGGCCTGTGGCGCCCGTGTGGAGTTCCACTTGCAGAGCACTGATTTTGGGCAACAGCAATAATTTTATGGCATGACAGTAGTGAGTGCTGACGTTGCATTTTGCAAGAGGTGTTGTCAAGTGGTGGTGGCTGAGTGGTCACAGTGCAGCACAATGATTTGCATGATGGCAATGTGTGTGGACTCCGCAGAGGCCAAGAGGCAACAATTGGCTAGCAACACTCTCACCATCCAAGGGATGATGACTCTTTGACAAAAGGTCACTGTGCCTTGTAGGGGTGCGGTCACAGGACTAGCACAATCTACCAAGGCCAGTAGCATGACTCGAATTATTGGTGTTAAAAAGCACCTAGACAATTTGTTCCAGAAACTCAACATCACAGGTATTGTATTGCAATATTACTGGAAAGGGACAAAAATAATTGCCTCATTCAAGTGATCAACAAAGAAATAGGATCAATTTTGGCATTTCACAAGGTAAAAATATTAAGCAAGGTTGCAAGGTCCGGCATTAATATTTTTAAAATATGGACATGTAATCCATATCCATGACCCCCTACCGTACAAATAACATCTAATTTCCAATACTGGTGATTATAAAAAGAATCTGAAATTTTATATAAATTTACTACCATGTTCTAGATGAGATGGGTAAAAGTTTGAAATCTTTTGTGTAACCAAAGGAAATAAATGGCTTGTTATATAGAAAATCAGAAAGAAAATAACGCAAACAAAACAATTGACACATCTGGACTGTTGAAAATATAAAATGATTACAGAAAGAGTTAAGGAGCCACCATGACCACCTGAAAAACTATTTGTACTACTTATAGAGGATAGCTAAGCACTCAACTGAACAAGGAATTAGCATTCTCATAGGATACAAATGCCAAGAATATAAACAGTGTCTAAATCAATAAAGCGAGAGCAATATTTAGAATACACTTATCCAAGGTCAGTTCTTTTATTCTGATACAGGCTGAAGTACAGCTGATTGTTTTCTATAGTTCTTCCATTCAACATCATGCCATGTTGAACAACAGAAATTGCATTGAATAAGAGAAATATTAAGAGGACTATTTAGATATATAGTTGCTGCATTCATTTGAATTGAATAGAACATTGATATTCTCCATAAAAGAAAAATACGGCAAAGTGAAATAGGAAACATCAGTGAGTAGCAAAAATCTTAAGGAACAAACATTACGTGTAACTTTTAGAAAGTTGAAGTTAATTTCAGAAGCACAGTAGTTGTCAATATATAGTGTACTAAAGCTTTTTTTCCATTTTCAAAGAAATTACAAACTATTGTCTTCACTAGAGAGGAAAGAGGTTTGCATTGTACCTCAAGAATTACATCTGCAGCATTCTTTGGCACTGATAAAGATTGATTATGATTCCATGATGACTTCAATCCATCAGGAGAACTTAGACCTTTGTCAAGATCAGCTGCACTGCCACCTCTAGAGAAAAAAATCAAAAGGTTTACACATATGAAGCTGTACTCACTTCAAAATTCTAAACACATATAACATTTACAAACAGAGGTTAACAATTTTACGTAATTAATTTACTCTAGCTCACTACTAATGCATTTAATGAATGCATAATCCTTCTTGAATGTTGCCAACAAAGGTTTGGTATAGGAGAACAATTGAATAGAATCATAATGAGGATCCAAACAAATTTCATTACTTGATTCATTTTGCTGAGGATTTTGTCTGTCCTCTTCTGCTCCTTGTTTAGTCTTCCTTCTACGGGAGTTACTAATTACTTTTTAATATCTTCTGCAAGTTTTATACTTCATGCCATGTATAATTTCTCTTTTTCTTTCTAAAACGATTAAAACAGAAACAACTCTGGCATTGACCATTTCAATACAGTTGAGAAGTAATATCCATATAACAAGTTTAGTAAGTATTTAATTTATAAATTGAAACACATGACTAATCATTATTGTAATTGTTGTCTTTCAATAAGTATTTAATTTAAACTTGAACCAAATAAATAATAATTATTGTAATTGTTGTCTGCATGCTCTTTGCAAGCCTTCCTAATATCAATTGCTTTTGCATTCCTTCTGTCTGTATTCATTGTCTTTTGACAATGAGTCCTATTCTCTTATTTTAGTCCTTTGTAGACATCAAAGTAAATTGTTATTTTCCTTTCTAAAAGGACACTAGTTGTACCGAACACAATTGTTTCAGATATTGAATTTATAAATTGAACCATGCAAATGGCCATCATTGTGCTCATCAGTAGCAAGAAAATACTGGAAAATGGAAACACACATAAATTGCACATAACACAAACAGATGAAAACAACTCTTTATTCATATACCAAGTAGTGTACGGTGCTATGGTACAGGGTGATACATCAATCCATGAGAATTAATCCAGAATGAAAAACGAAAGAAATTATAATCAAAAACAATGAAGACTATTTTTATTGATCCCGAAACAAGGAAGGTCATCACAAGTCATAATGTGAAATTTGATAAAGAAAACTTTGAAATATAAAAAGTTAGAATATTTCAGTTTTATAAAGTATGACTTATGGTTTAGGTTAGTTCTGTTTTTATTTATTTAAAAACATTCAGCAAATCTCTGTTGTGGGTTCTCTTCCTAGAAATGCTAGGTTCTTTTTCCAAATAAATCTCAAGAACCTATTGAATCTGAATAAGTAATAACTGAATGCTTCATTGAAGAACCCAAACCAGGACCAGGACCAGAACCATTTTGCTTTGGGTATGCACAAGGTTCTGGATAATCTGGTAATTTCTAAATAGTATTGAGTACTAGCAGATTGATATACTGACAAGTTTAATTGTATTTGGTATATAGAGATTTTTTGTAAGTAAATGATGGCTTTAAACTTTTACCAGGTCCTTAATTCGGAAAAATAGGAGATTAGATCGGATTCAATTATATTATTTTACTGAGTTTTAAAGTATCATTATTTACTATTATAGCATTGTCATAAGCCCAAGTCATTGCAACAAATGAGTAACTTGCCTGTGACTGTAGAAAGAGAAAATAAACTCAGGAAAAAAATCGTAAATCTCTCTAACTTTCCCATCGTGGCAGTATCACTGTAACTGCAGTCGGTCATCATGAGCCACAAACCCTGCTGTCGTCAAGCGAAGCCGGTCGTCGTGAGCAAGATGGAAGTAGAAAAACACGAAAAGTGTGGGTATAAACTCTACCGACAACGAAAAATTTTCGTAGGTAGCTGAAAATCGTTGAAATTCGTCAAACCTGTGATTTAATCACGATTAAATAGTCGGAAATCGGGAAAAATCACGAAAAACAGTAAAACACAGCAGTCAACGATTTTAGTCGAAATCGAGTTTTTTTTTTGGAGGGGGGGAGAGGAATCAGGAATTTTGAAGTTCCGCAATTAATCACGATTTTGGCGATTTTTTGCAGATTAATGCTTCTATGGTATTTGGCACTTACACTGTGTTAGAATCTTGAATTTCAAATCTATTTGGCACTTACGATTTTGTCCATGCCACTGTTTATTTTAGCCATGCAGACCGAATCATGCTAGCTGCAATAAAATACTCTGTGACATGTTAAGTCAAGGAAATCCGTCCCACTTGTGTGAAACCTAGTTGATGTATGTGAACTCTTTGTATTGGACATATATCTATTTATATATCCAATTTAAGCGTTTATGAATGTCAAGGAGAGTTATTGATGTATATTTTTTACCTTTGACAGTTTGACACTCAAATTGGATCTGGCACTTGCAATATGTGTTAGAATCTTGAATTTTAAATCTATTTAGTCTTTAGCTTATAAATATTTGATTCTGGATACGCTTTCTATTTTCATCTATTAATATTTGATAATTGACTTTTGATATTTCAAAAGTCTTTATCGCATTCTATACTGGATTGAGAATGCTCCTATTAATGAAAGGGAACTATAGGAATATGTTGAATAGTAGATATTTTACAACATCTCTAGGAGATTGAAATTTGTAGATGCTAATTGGATTGTGAACCAGAATGTGAATTGACACTCCATGCCTTTCTACTGATAACAAATCAATATATCAGTACAAGTACCAGTACCTGTGCTGGTACCATGCAACATAGAGTCTTAACAATGAGTAGATTTATCAGTTATGACCTCCACCCTCCCTGAATATAGATTCCCCTCTTGACTCTTTACTGAAAATTTAAAATGGGCATTCTCATATGATAGAGGTAAGTATATTTAAATTCCAGCATCATTTCTATTTATTTCTCTTATATTGGTTTTCATGTGAAGGAATCTGTCCGAGTAGAATGAAGCCCCCAACACATGCATAAACTATAAACAATTACATTCACAGGGATGAGGACTACAGAACATATGAAAGCAAAATCAATATCAACAGGCCATGGCATTCCAAAACTCTTCATAGGTATTATATCTAAAGGCAATAGGCAGCCTACTGTCAAAAAAACATGTAATTTAACATTATAAAGTCCTTATTAAAATGCCAGAAATATAGAAACCATAAAAAGATGGGAAACATAACATACATGCCCAAGTTGTCTATATCGGATGTGTTGCTAAGCCAATCTATATCAAATCCGTGATGAACAGGATTTGAAAACGCCATGACAGTAGAACTTCCATTATTGGCTGTCATCACTTTATGCGATATATTACAGTGTGAAGATGCAAATCCTGTTGTGCAAATTTCATTGTCAGCTTCAGAAACTCTTATTTTCCCACATAACTCCATACTTCTGCCCTCAAGAGACTTTGAAATCACAGTGGAAGCATTAAAGCTGCCAGCTTTAAATGAGTTGTCCAGGTTTGTTGGAGACAACTGCTGACCATTCAAATTCTGCTCAACAAGGACTCCAAAGCTTTGCATCTGCAAAAGCAGAAGGCTGTTGAATTCCATAAGAAGCTTCAAAAGAAATATAGTGTATTGTCTACACACAGGCAATACTCTAACTGAAATGTACATTTTTTTGGAAAGAAGACATAGCTTCATATTTTGGGAAAGAAGACACATAAGAAAATCCTGTGAAATTAACTTGATAAACTTTTCTCAAATAAAATTTTGCCATTTTCGAGCTACCAAGAACAGATATAGGCATGGATACAAAGAACAGACAATTCATAATGTTAACACTACCATACCAACTCAAATCATGATATGCAATAGTTCACAGACATCTAATATTCCACAATCTACAATACCAAAAATATTGGAGATGCGGAAACACATTGCAAATACAACAATGCAAAGCCAATCTACAGAGAGGTGACAGAAATGTAAAAGATGAAACGCATGTATGAGCACGCCCAACTCAATACAAGTTGCAAAAAATGTCACTGTTTTAAAGCATGGGAAAACCATGCTATCCTGCACAATAATAGAAGTAATTTGTTCATCTCCAATTAGATAACTATAAATAAAGAAGGCAATATAGGTCACTTACATTATGCAGTTTTGCTCCATGTTCAGTCTTGTTCATAGCATCTACACTCCTTGAAGTACAATCTCTATTCAAAGCTTTTGAGCCAGTAGCATCTAGTCCTCTACTATTATTCCGAGCTTCACCTTCAGAGCCACCAATATATTTCTTAGCAGCTGCACTACTTCTATAACCAGTATCAGCTTCTTTTCTGGCATCCAATGCATATTCTAATTGTCTTTCCATGGACTTTACAGCTGCTGAATGTTTAGATTTTAAGCAATACTGAGGGGAGACTAGAATTGATCTTTTATTTTGGCATTGTCCAGCTCCAGTCACACCATCCTTTGTACAGCAGCCACATGACATATCACCAGGAGAGTTCAACAAGTCACCATGTTTTTTAACCAAAGAACCAGGTGTAAAAGTTTTATCATGACCTTTCATTCTATCATCTGTTTTTTCATTCTGGTTTGTTTGTACAGGAGTTGAAGCATCACGTGGTCGTTTTCTCAGAATAGAGGGGGTATTTGTAAAACTTTTTGCAGCACTTTTAAGAATAGATTCAGGGCTCTTCTCAGTCAAAGTAGATGCCCAAGGGTAGCAAGGAGGAGTGAAACAATTAACTGAGGATATTATCATTTGACGCACACCAAGAGGACTATATGCTTGTTGAAGATAGCCACAAGAATTTACAAGATCACAATTTACAAATGGTATTTCCCAATTTGAAAGACGGGGTGGTTCGTAAAACAAAGCCTCGCAATTTGGATTTTGAGATGGAGTGTCAGGATTGCCAGCTTTCATGTCTAAATCAATCTTGACATTTACATTAGATGTCAGAGATTGCACAACTGAACCGGATGTTTCACCCTCATTATCACACTTAAAATCCTGACCAGGAGGCAAGCAAACTTGTAAAAGTTCATTACTATGTCCAATCTCATTAGAATCATAAGTATAGTTATCAAGTGTAGTAATGGGCTTTCCGGGTGAGTAAACTGCCATTTTATTACCAACAAGACAGGTGAGATGTGTATGAGAAGTTCTAGAACCAAGTGGTGACCATGAAGCTGAGAATGATGGTGCACACACTGTAGTGGAGCCCATAGCGACATCACTAGAGCTTGAAAACTGATTTGTGTATGGAAGTGAAGATGAAGATTTGTTCTCTACATCATAGTTGTGTGCTTCCAGCTGAAAATCCATAGTGGCTGATGCCACACAATTCGTTACATTAGCAGTATTAGAAACTTCTCCTGGACTTCCAACAGAGAAAATATTACTTGTAATAACAGACTCCAAATAATCATTCATTTGATATGAAGGCACAGCCATTGCAACTTCACATCTTCCAACATCAGAAAATTCAGTCATTTCATTTCTTGCTATGAAAGCACCCCCATTTGTCTGAAAGCAATGTGGGTAAGAATGGTTAGCTAAGTCCTTCGTTTCACCAACCAAGCTCTTGTGATTTGTTGTTTTCTGCATATCTGAATTATTTTTGCTAAGCTGAAGGGAACTTGTAGAAGCCATCTCCATTGAACCTGATTGATTACCACTTCTAGAAACAGATTCTTGACTACATGCAAACAGCTGATCAGTCACCATTCCTGCCAAGGCTGCATCAATGGACGTTTCTGTGGTTGTACTAAACACAGGTAACATGTTTGGCTGGACGTCAGGCAAATCTGGCAGCTGGACCGGAAGCCCTGATGCCAAATATGAGTCTAGCTTCTTCTTTATTGAACTATTCCAGTGATTCTTTATTGCATTGTCTGTCCTGATAACATAAATGCTTTGCTAAGTTAGGCAACCACATTTAAGTATAACATAAGATAAAATTGATAAATATACCATGATAAATGTTGCACTCCATTATGAATCGACCTATTTCAATCAAATCAATAAGACCTTTCAACATGTTTCCATCGTGTTAAAATTAATAACATTAAAAGAAAAAACAATGTACTGATTTCAACTTTTCAGTCATGGTTCAGAAGCATCTGCGAGTACTAGAACATCTCATCTTTTATTTTGTATTTACAAACAAACTTACCATAGACTAAAAAATATTTATGGCTGACCATGCGTACTGTTATTTATGCTGGTTACATGGTGATGTGAATTATTAAAAAATTAAAAGCCTAAACCTGTGAGGTAACATCGGACTAGACCATTGACATCTATGCAATCTGGATAAACAATAAAGGGGCCTGGGGCCAGGTAAAATCTTTAAAGGGTAGAAATTTTGTACGAGTATAGAATGATTGAGCAATCTTTTCCACTAAAAATAAGAAATGTATGTACCAAGATATTTTCGATAAAAAATTGAGATCTATATATCTTTGAAATAGGAAAGATTACAAGAAAGACATCCCAAATCTTTTTAACTTTTTTGAAATTACGGAACCTGAATAAAGAAAATAAGAAGTTTTTTCCAGAATATAATACTGCTGTGTACAGCAAAGAGTCTTATAATTTTAGGAGTTTAAGCACATAGACTCAATAAAACATAAGTGTACCAAAATATATACATCTAAGAAATAGCTCACCACAAACAGTCCTAATTTCAGCTATATAGTTATCAACATCGAGTTTTTGATTTAGCATTCTACATGTTAGAATTCGGTGTTCTACCACCTTACAAAGTCTTAGGAACAACTGTAAATATTTAATGTTTCATATGTTGCAATGTTGGGCCCTCTTGAAATGGGGTGCCACACAAGGAGAGAATCTCAAGATTCCATGTAAGACATACTCAGCCACTTAACAAATGTGTTATAATGGGTGTAAGAGAGCATTAGATGTAGGGGTTACAAAGTATAGACTTGAAAAGGCATCTCGGACTATCTATTTCGGACAGTGCATAAAAGCATCTTGAAAGAGAAGTTATACCTTGCAAGTGGAGCACCAAGTTTGACTAGTCGACAAGTGAAACAGTGGGAGTTACATTTGCATGCATGAAAAATAGCCCTTGGGTTTGAATGGTCCTCTTGACCATGACTTGGACACCCCCTTTGGAAGCCCATTGTTTTGGAGAAACCACAAGTGGTTTCTTGTATTTGAAAACTCTATGAATACATTCCTAGGCATAGTGATTTGGATTGTATTGCGAGGCTTTGCAGGTTTTGAGTTTGGGACAAACTATCAACATGCTGCAGGTTGTTGACACAGAGGCTATATCATTTGTGGGGTCTTCTCAATCTATTGTAAGACATGTTGGAAGTTAATATATTGAGATTTGCATTTGAGGCTGGGTTTTTTACCCAAAAGGGTTTTCTCACAATAAATTTTGTTGTTCTCTCTTCTTATCTATCTCATTTTCTTCTTCCATTCTTGCTTTTTCAGTTTGATTTGTGATTTAGATCAGCAAATTTCAATTCATTTCATTGTTTCTAATTGAAGAATAAACACTATAAAATCAATATTTGCTATTGGAGCTTCATTCAGCTTGATCCTGTGAAGGAAGGGATGCCTTTCAAGTGTTGTTTTCTTTGTTTCCTATAGGAGCATTTGCTTTGGGTTGAAATCAGATCTGAAAAGAAGTCGTGGCCAGCACCTCAAGAATTGAGATTGTGAAGTTCAATTGGCAAAGTTTCCAGTTGTGGAAATTGAAGATGGAAGATCTCTTAGTGGAAAGAGATCAGTTGTGGTAGCTGCTACACCTAGCATTCTACCTACAGGAACGGATCAAGATGCATGGAAAAACTTGACAAAAAGGCAAGAAGCGCAATCAGGTTATGTCTTTCTGATTCAGTCTTGATAAATGTTTGAGGTGAAAACACTACAAAGGTTTTACGGGATAAAATTGTTGTACTATATCAAACTAAGAGTCTTGTAAATAAATGTCAAGGGGTGCTTTGTTTTGGCAAAGGTTATTTGGGTAGGAACATTATTTAAGCTAAATGCTAGTACTTTGTGCAACTTTGTCGTGGCTCCTCCAAATGTAACTCTTGAAAAGTCAATGTTGTGGCATCAGAGAATGGGCCATATAGAGATATGGTTGATGGTCCTGATGATTATTCTTTTGACTTTGATTTCTATGAGCACTATGTGTTTGGCAATCAAAACAACATTAAATTATTTTCTAGTAGCACTAAAGCAACTGAGATTTTAGGGTTGCTACATAGTTATGTTTTTGGTCCGATGGATATACCATCTCTTGGAAAATATCTTTATTATGTTTCCTTCATAGATGATTTCTCAAGAAGAACTTGGGTTTACTTCCTAAACCACTAATTTGTTTAAAGTATCTATAGGTACTTGCTGCAAATTATAAGGATAGAAAGATGAAAGTTTTGACAATTGACAATGGGGGGAATTTCACTCTAAGGATTTTGAAGAATTTTGCAAACAAAACAGCACAATTAAACAAAAACAACTCCATATACACCACAGCAAAATGGGGTTATTGAGAGAATGAATAGGACAATAATGGAAAGAGCTAGAACAAAAATTTTGGGTTGAGGCTGTTAGTACTGTTTGTTCTCTAATAAACAGGTCTCCCACTTCAGCTCTTGTTGATAAGACCCCACAGGAAATCTGGACAAGTAAAAATCCATCTCTTGCACATCACAGAATTTTTGGCTATAAGGTTTTTGTTCCTGTGTCTAAGGAAAAACAATCTAAGCTAGATTTCAAAGCAGACAAATGTATTTTCATTGATTATAGTGAAAATGTTAAAAGGTTATAAGCTTTGGAATCCATCAACACAGAAAACAGTGTATTCCTTAAATGTTACTTTCAAGAATGAAGTGTTTTTCCTAGTGTAGAACAGTCAAAGGAATCACAAAATACTAAGGTGCATTTGATTCTAAGCAAGAAGAAGATGCATCTAACCATGAACAGCATGAAGAACAAGAAGAAAAAGAGGAGTTTCAAACTCCAACCTTGAGAATATCCACAAGAGAGTGCAGGCCAGTGGAAAGGTATTGCCCATCTAACTTTCGTTGTATATTTGTTTTGCTTTGTACTAATAATGAACCCAATTCTGTGAAGGAAGCTCTTTCATCAAAAGAGCAGAAGTGTTGAAAACACAACATGAAAGCAGAAATGGTGCCCTTAACAAATATAAGACTTGGTATTTGGTTGATCTACCAAAAGGACGAAAGCCCATTGGATGCAAGTGAGTATTCAAAAAGAAATACAGTGCAGATAGTAAGCTAGACAAGTACAAAGCAAGATTGGAGGCAAAGGGGTATTTTCGGGTTGAAGGAATAGACTTTGGTGAAATTTTCTCTCTTGTAGCCAAACTTAATTCAATTAGATTCCTACTTTCTATTGTTGTTGCTTTGAATTTAGAGATAGAATAAATGGATGTAAATATAGCTTTTTTGCATAGGGATCTAGAGGAAGATATATATGTCTCGGCCTAAGAACTTTATTGTAAAGGGAAGGGAAAATCTGGTTTGTAAGTTAAAAAGGCCCATGATGCTCTAAAAAAATCTCTTTGGATGTGATACCAGAAATTTGACTACTATGTGTTGAAATTTAAGTTTGTTTGTAGCAAAGTTGATCATTGTGTTTACTATAAGCTGGTTGATGTTCACTTTGTTATCACTTCTCTATATGCTGATGATATGTTAATCACTGGGAATGGTAAGGACGTGATAAAAGAACTTAAAGAGCAACTTTCTATGCAATTTGTTATGAAACATCTACGAGTTGTAAAATTCATCCTAGGTATGGAGATTCAAAGAAACTGTATTAACAGGAAACTTTGGTTGAACCAAAGAAAATATGTTGAAACTATCTTATATCTGTTTTAGATGCATGACAATGAATCAATTAATGTTCTTTTTCTAGTTGGGACAAAATTGCCCATAGAACAATGTCCTACAACAGATGAAGACCTTAAGGACGTGTAAAGCTCCATATACTAGTGTTGTAGGGAGCCTTATGTATGCAATGGTCTACACAAGACCAAACACTGCCCAAGCAATGGGAGTATTGAGCAAGCTTATGACTAACCCAAACAAGGAACATAGATTAAGAGAGTGTTCAGGTTAAGAGAGTGTTCAGGTATCTGGATGGAACTATAGATTACTCCATTTGTTATCAGGGTACAGGTAATGCAAGTAGAATATTGAGCATAAAAGGTTTTTTGGATGGATATTGGATATGTATTTTGTCTATTTAGGGGAGTTGGTCTTTCCACTGCTGAAGCAGAATTTATGGCTGCTACACGTGCTTGTAAAGAAGCAATTTCTTTACAAAAATTGAGGTCGGATATTGATTTTAAAAACATGACAACAAGGATCGATTGTGACAATCAGAGTGCCATTAGTCTGGCAAAGAATCTTACCTTTCATGCTTATATCAAACATATTGATGTACAGTTTCATTTTGTTCAGGATATGGCGGAGGATGGTAAAATGTTGATTCAAAAGGTTGACACAAAAAAGTTTACTTGGTGCAGATCAGTTATGTGCATCACAACCCTTAATTGTTAGTCTTCTTTGTTGGACCCCTTATGTTATTTTGCAATATATCCAACAAGTGGAAGATTGTTAAGTTTAGGTGTTGTTCCACCTTGCAAAGTCTGAGGAACAATTGTAAATATTTACTATTTCATATGTTGTACTGTTAGACCTTCTTGAAATGAGGCACCACACATGGAGGGAATCTCAAAATTCCATGTAAGACATACTCTCACACTTGGCAAATGTATTATGACAAGTGGAAGAGAGCATTAGACATGGGGGTTACAAAGTGGACTTGAAAAGGCATGGATTGTCTATTTTGGGCAATGCATAAGAGCATCTTGGAAGAGGAGTTACATCTACTAAGTGAAGCACCTAGTTTGACTAGTTGACTAATCAAATGATGAGAGTTACACTTGCATGCATAAAAGGTAGCACTTGGGTTTGAATGGTCCTCTTGACCATGACTTGAAAGTGCCCTTTGAAAGCCCATGGTTTTGGTGAAACCACGAGTGGTTTCTTGGATGGAAAAACTCTATAAATACAAGCCTTGCATCGGTTTGGATTGTATTGCATGGCTTTGTAGGTTTTGAGTTTGGACTAGTTATCAACATGTTGTCGGCATGTTGACACAGAGAGGCTACATCACTTGTGGGATCTTCCCGATCTATTGTAAGGCTTGTTGGAAGTTAATAAATTGAGATTCGCAAGCTGGGTTCTTTTACTTGAAAAAGTTTTTTCCAGGATTAATGTTGTTGGTGTCTCTCTTCTTATCTATTTTCTTTTCTTCTCCATTCTTACTTAAGTCTATTTCAGTCTAATTGAGGAATAAACATTTGTAAAATCAACACTCTAGAGCCCTAAGAAAAACACCAGACATTGCATTTTGGAGACACAACCATAGTGATTTTTACACTTCATTGATTCAAAACTCAGTTGTAAACCCCACAGAACCAGCAACACAATGGGTTTTCTCAAAGTGTCCTAGATGGGAGACCAATGTGGTTATGTGTTGAAGTTTCTCTTACAACTGTGTTGTCCCAGTTGATGTTAACTAGCCAAGCTCAAAAAAGTATGAAAAGATATTCAAAAAGTTACATATCCTCTAGAGTGTCCATAGGACAACTACCATACATCAAAATTAGCTACTCGAAGATAATATCATCCAATTTCTTCTGAAATCTCATCATCTGCAAAGAACTACAGATTTACTTGTTTCTTCTTTCCTGTCTTACTTTCTTCTGCTAAGCATTCTGATTTATCCATTTTCATTCTGTTACCCCAAATTTTACTATACAAATTTGATGAGTGTACAATGGAACTTTTCAAATTATCCTGTAAAAAGATTGAGTGACCTTTTTTAAGTACTTTCAGTGCCTAAGGTTTGTATTTTCATAGAAAAATTCTGATAAAATGAGTCATTCACTTTAAAATCAGGGTTATTGGATTTCTTGCCCTTTTGGCAGATGTACAAGAAGTCGCAGCTTCTCTATTTTCCTTGACTCCGATTTGTCTTCTAATCATTTTCCCTTAAATTTGTGAAAATGGAGCCCTCATGCACCCTTTGCACAAATGAAAAAACTGCATGAAAGTCCCATTTTTCCTTCCTTTTCTTTTGTGGGGCTATTTCCCTTTAAAATCTAGAAACTCAAAACTTTATGCACATCTAGCCTCCATGCAAAACATGGAAGCATCCCTGACTTCTCCAATTTCTCTTTGTTGAGCTGCTTTCACTTTAAGATCAGGCTTTACCGACTCCTTTGCACCACAAGCATTAGTACAAAGGGTGCAAAAATTCCTGACTTCTCTGAATTGCCCGCATTTCTGCCCGAATTCACAAGAATCAAACTTCTTTGCACCTAGATCCTTTGTGCAAATGATGCATCAAGTTCTGATACCTCCAACAAAATGCTAAACGAGATCCTTTTCCCATATAAATTGTGCAAATTAGACTATCATCTACAAGTTACAACAGACATCTGTGCCAAGCATGTTAGCATTTTGGTTTGTCTTCTTCAAGACAACTCAAACCAGAACAGCATGTGAAGTAAAACCTCTTCAAAATATATGGGGAAGCTCCCTAAAAACTAATACTAATCCTCGACATTAAGCTATAGACAAAATATACAATTATAATATCCCAAATAGTTGACCTCTTTGACTTGTTATTCTTTTACCCGTCTCATTGTAATTTAGAAGTCGGATTATGCTTGTTGATGCTATCATGTTATGTGATAGCCATTGTTGCTTTCAAAAGTGTTTATGGGTTTATGATTATTGAGCGGCATGTTTGAATATGCAATTGAAGTTTGATTGGATTGTTTGATATTTAATAATGTATTTTTTTTATCGTATAACACAAATGCTATGGATGGTATACTTCAGTGTGTGATGCTTCAAGTACAAATTATGCAGGGGTAGTTGAACTAGGTTTGGATTATGAAATGGTAAACATGTGGTCCTTGTTCATAAGAATATCATCCTTAATTCATCTAGTTAAATAAATAGAACTTAATTTTTTGTGTGTTTGAATATTCCAAATATTAAGATTTGAATATAAGATAAATGTTGGAATTCGATAAATAAAGATAAATGAATGTTGAGAAGATAATGTTAAGGGTAAATCTATTGAAAGGATTTTTGGAGGAATAATAATTAATATATAAATATTTAAAATTATTGTAACAATTATATTTCAAAAGAATTAAAAAAATAAGGAAATGATAGATTTTCCCCTGTTCAAGGGTTAAGTGGTACTAATCAACGGAACTGGTCTGATGGAAAGAAACATGCAAGTATGAACAAGAGATATTGGTCTCCACCCTCGAAGGCATTCCCTAAACTTATTTTGATGGTGCAGCAATGGGCAACCCTGGTCCAATGAGAGGAGAGTTTGCAATTCGCAATTTGCAAGGAGATCTAATTAATGGTGGCTCCCTCTTCTTGGGTATTCGAACAAACAATGAAGCTGAATGGGATGCATTACTTGCTGGATTAGGAGCTGTGATTGAGCAAAAACAGTCTAATTTGATAGTGGAAGGAAATTCACTGATAAATGATATGAATAAAGGAAGTAGTCTGAGTTGGAAAATGAGCAAATACGTTGAAGAACCATTAGGCATGAAGCAAAACTCTCAATTAGATTTGTTCATTGTAGACATAACTTAAATACAGTTGTTGCTCATTTAGCAAATGAAGGGATTCAACAAGATCCGATTACGGCTAATTATAGCCATAGCTTGGGTGCCTGGACTAATTTGGATAAGTTGCTGTTTTTCAAACCCCCTTAGCATTTTCATTTTCAATTATGGCTTAACCCTCTAAGAGTGTTGTAACAATTACAATGGCATGTACAAGTGGTTGTTGGGAGGTTCAGCGAATGATTTGTAGGAGGGTGGCATATATTGATGCTGTAAGGTTGATTGATGAATGATATAGTGGAATGTTATCAATCATAAGTTGGCAGCAGAGGGAGGTGGATGGTTATTATAATCGTGTTGTGCCAAATAAACAGTGGAAGGTGGTTGTGTGTGTGTATGTGGCAAAGGTTTGGTAGTTGAGTACCTTTAGTGTTTGGTGGGAGCGATGGCAAAGCATCCTTAGGAGCAATAAGATGGCGTTATGGCAGTGACTGAGTTAATTTTGGACAATCGTTTGTAATGTATCTTCTCGTGCCAAGACCCAATTGCACTTGGATTTGTAAAACAGGTCTTGGGAGAGCGAATATTATTAGCAAGGCGGCACTCAAAAGTGGCCATCTCAAGGGGATTTCATTGCAAACTTGGTGTTCTTCACCCCGGATGCATCCATATGCCTACAGTTACTTCAATTGTTTTTGCCAAATTAGTCTTTTGGCATGTTTGCTCTCAATGTTGACCAGCAAGATGGGAAAGATCCTAAACCCCTAGCTGTAGAGGGGGGAGGACATGACCTCCACCCCACCTCACGAGCTCAAATTTAGAAAAGGCATGGTTAGAGTTAAGGAATAAGATAGCTATTATGTGTGTGTTTTGCAATGATATTGGTAGAGTTATGGTCAATGTTACAAGATTCGGACTCAGCGAGCTGATTTTTGACCCGGTCTCGGACTCAGCGAGCTGATTTTTGAACCAGTCTCGGACTCAGCGCCCAGAGTCAACGCAGACTCAGCAAATTGAAAACCCCATGAAATACAGAGATTTTTAAGGATTTAAAACTTGTTTCATGCACCCTTTGATAAATAAACCTTAAAGACACAATAAACTAATCAAATGGAAGCCTACTTTGATCAAATACACAAGCATACATCGAACGCATGAGTTTAAAAGCAGATTTTAGCTGAAGGAAACAACATTGTTAGATATATAAATATTCTCAAGTGTTTTAGGTGTACAAAACTCATGGATTATGATATCCATGGCATCAAAAACAAAAATCACAATATGGAGTCATGAACTCTGGTAGAAAGGAGCTTGTATCGCTCGGCCCAACATTGCTAGCTCTATGTGGAGTCGTGTTTGTATCTCAGACAAATCTACAAATGTTTCTATAGCCATAGGAGCATTACTTAGGATAGGGATTGACTTAGCAAATCAGAAGCATAAATGTAATTCAATTACTTGGGATTTAATTGGAAAAAATTCAAAAGAATAAAAAAATGTTGCTTTTCCATCCAACATGGCCCAAAATGATTTTTATTTTTTTTCTTTTTAAAACTAGTGCAGGGGTTTGGGGGTAGCACCCCCAATAGGGTCAAGGAGCAGTGTCCCTTTCAAGGGTCTAGGGGCAACATCCCCGAGGGGGTCGAGGGGCAGTGCCCCTTGCAGGGGTCTGGGGGCATCCACCAAGACCAAATTAAAGCCTTTGAAGCCACACAAACCTTCATGGCGCATGTCATTTTTCATAATTTTATTGCTTTTAAGTAGCCTTCAAAAGTCCTCCAAACCCTTCAAAAAATACTTGACTTTCACACTTTTACATTAACCGTTTTACATTTTTTATTGTTTTTTCCCCTAATTTTCATTGACTTCACCAAGTCTTCCCAGAAGGACTCGCTGATTTTGGCAAGTCTGGGAAGACTAATTTTGCCCTACTCGCCGAGTCTTGGCAAGTCCTGGCAAGTCTTGTAACATTGGTTATGGTTGGTCTCCACATCCATCATTTCAAGGGGAGGTTAGAACTTGGAAGTGATTACACTATACCCCATTTCTATGGACCCTCATTGCATAGGGCTCATTGATAGAGCATATAATTACAATTTATTATAATATTATATAATATATTACATAATTATATTTATAATTTTATATATATTAAAAATTATAATAACAGTAATATAATTATAATTTATAATTTAAAATATATAATATATTATAAAATTATAAATTATAGCTATATTAATATAATAATAATATATTTTAATAGATATATATATATGTTGCCATACTCGTACCCGGGCAAAAAAATTGTCGTATCCATGTACCCGATCCTCGAACCCGTAACTAATATATTATAAAATTATAAATTATAGCTATATTAATATAATAATAATATATTTTAATAGATATATATATATGTTGCCATACCTGTACCCGGGCAAAAAAAATTGTCATATCCATGTACCCGATCCTCGAACCCGTAACTAATCCCATACCAGGATCGGCAACTTAGTTTATACATTATCACCTATATCTACCATTATCTCCCAAAAAAGACTTTAAATTGTGAAGTCCTATGACCCATTATGGAATATTCCAATGATCTACCATCCAGGTAGAGTGCTTTGCGTGTAATAAATAAAAGCTAGTATACAATGTGTTATTATACCATTGTACAATGGAGAGTATCCTTGTGTCTTAAAGGAAAACCTTGTTGGTGTTCCTTATTAGTAAGTGTGTTAGTCGACAACTTACAAGTGAAATAAGTCATAAGGTTTGTCAAGTGGAATTGGAAGTGGATTGTAGTGTTTTGATCCAAGTCATTCCAAGGATTGTATGTCTTCTTGTATTCATGTTTGTCCTAGTTTGTATTCATGTTGTCTTCTATTCGTGTTGATGTATGTCTTGCATTTGTGTATATTCACAATTGTCATGTATTTTTGGTTGAAGTGTATTCTTGTTTTATATGTGTTATGTTTGGAATGTATTCAAGTTTGTCTTGTATACTTCTTGTTGTGTGTCTCTTGTGCTAGTGTTAGTGTGAGCTGTCCTATGTAGATGGTAGAAGGTCTTGGGTGAAGGTGTATAGAAATCATGTAGTATGGGATGCATCATATTCTATCTTGAGTATAGTGGAATAATTGAGATATATGGTATTGAAAAGTGGATATTGTCGTAGTGTGAGATGTGTGTAATATTCATTGGATGAGTGTTGTATAGTCTTAGATGTTTGTGTGTGATTGATTTGCGTGTAATATGTATGCTTTGATTTATGTTTTGAGTGCTTGTAATGTATTATGATGTCTTGATTGTCATGCTAAATATTCTTTTAGTGGATTACAAATTGAACAAACTAATAAACTGAGAAAAACTTAATTAAAACAAAATGATATGGTTACAAGGGCTATAAGTTATTTATCTGACCATTTCAAGCCAAGTTAATGGTCATGGAGGATAGGGTTTCCTTTGATGGTGGGTCCATATTCCTACCTCGCCACCATCCCCCACACAACAAGAGCTTCAAGCCTTCAAATGAAGTAGTGAACATTTGTGCAATCGATATTGGATATGTATACTTGGGATGTACTTGGCATGTTGCCATCATTATTGTACTTGTGCTATGTTGTGCCATTGATATTATTCTGGCTCATGGATTATCATAACTATATTGTGATTTGACTATTGACTTATTGAGAAGTTTGACTTGCAATGGAACTATAATTGTAATGCAATATTATTGGAACATAATTTGGAGATGTTTTTTGTACTTGGATTCTACATGCTTTTGATTCACATGAGTTACTTAATCTTGTTAAAGTATGAATATTTTTGAGGATCCATTTTGGGGTTGTTACAACAATTACTGCCACCATGCACAATTTCTTTTGGGGTTTTGAAATAGTGAAATAAATGAAATAAACTTTTGCCCTATCTTTTTGCCTCAAGTATGAGCACATAACCTAAAACAATTCTTTCTCACAAACAAGATTTTATGGATTTTATGATTCTACACTAAGAATGAAAGAAACTAACACTAAATACTATAACACCTTCCTACTGGCTAAGAGTGGAAACCAATAAGCTGTTGCACACAAGATTTTGAAGAAATAATTGTTTTAAACAAACAACACAACTCCAAGAATTAAATAGCTAAGTTGCATATAAAGCTATGACCTAGACAGATAAATAGTATGAATACAAATCTTGATATTAACTACCTACTTTCACTACAACGCTTAAAATATTAAACGAAATTATCATAAAGACATTCTCTTGAACAATAATTTCAGTAGCATAGCATCAGCCATCATTATGAAATTATGTGCTCCAAGCACTTATTTATAAGATTACAAAGCCTAATTCTTTATTTTTTATTTTAAAAAGGGTGCAACACCAGGACTTCCTGGGAGGTCACCCATCCTAGTACTGCTCTGGCCCAAGCATGCTGAACTACGGAGTTTTGATGGGATCTGGTGCACTAAGGCTGGATGATGGCACAGATTTTTTGGGATTTAGGATAATAATTAATTTATCTCAGAAATCATTGTTTTTATACCAAAACATCTATAAATATTCAAAAAGCTGAAAAGAAACAACTTTAAAGCATGAAACTATTCTAAACAAAGCTGACATAAAAGTTGACTGAAGCAACCTAGAAATAGGCTCTCCAACATCTTGTCTAGAAATAGGACCTCCAACAAAAGCAACAACTAAAAATAGCTTATCTAGTAAACAGATCCTCTTAGTGATTTGAACGAAGCTCCTTCATTCTGAAACATGGTAGATCTTCTAAAGAAACTTAAAACTGTAACCACCAAACCATTGATGCTTCACAATCAATCTCAATAACTTGAATCTAATGCCTTCCTCAGAATTGTTAAAATCTAGTGTTATAAATCCTAGACCCTGTCAACAATAACAACCCTTCATGAGACAAAATTGCAACCTGGTATTTTGTAAACCCTACAATGTGATCGCCTATGACAAAAAATCAGACCATTGACCTCCGAGGAAAAGATAAACCCCTTGTTGCTCTTGTGACTATCACAACCCCACTGAACACTACTGTGAAGGAAAAACATATGATTGCAGTTCTGACCAAGCTGAAAATGAACATCAAACAAGGATGCAATGCCAAAACCCTTAGAAACCAATGACAATCTGCTACAATGCCTGTAACGAAGGACTCAATTGAGACCCTTTTATGCAACCTTTGAAAGCTCATCACAAAGCTAAGAAATGCCTATCGAAGCAAGTTTACAAACACGTCTGTAAAACCGTCGGGAAAGCACTAAAACCCTAAGCATATGAAGACAGCTGAAATTGAATTTCAAAACAGCAAAACCCTAGCTGAAAAATCTATGTTCAAGCACTCTACAAAAGTTGGAAATAAGCCTTTGAAAACTCTAGGGTTTGTACACAATGATCAAAATTTGACAAAAAGCTTCCTTCAACCTTGATGGCGCCTTGAAAACTTAATGAAAACCTGCTGAAACTGATGGCAAAATAGTCAAAAGCAATGTAAGCAAATATAGTGTCCCTCCTCGATGTGTAAATCCTACATACCTAGCAAACACTATCGCTCAAATTATGCCCTTCAATGTTGTTCTAACTTGGCCCTTTGAGCATTCTTCAACCTAGAATGGTTCAAATGAGACTCACCTTAATTGTACATATGTAAAGGGCACACTTCTAACTTGGTTTGTTTTATGCTCTATGGGCTTTATGAAGGACTAAACCACATAAAGCTGCACTTCCACAAAGAATTTACCTGGCAATGATCATGGAGGAGTGCTCTTGGGAGGTCCTTGCCACTTGGTCTTGGTTAAAGCACATAAGACATGCCCTTTTTAACTCTATCACTTGAAACATGACATGAACATTCTGGGTGCATTACTAGAGGGTTGTTGCCACTCTAACTTTGTCTAATACCTACAAAGACGCTCCTCCCTTGCTTTAGCCAGTTAAAGATTGGTTTAGAACAGCCAAGCACACACTTGTTATCTTATTCACTTAAAGAGTATCAAAATTGCTAGGCACTCTCCAAATAGGTTATTCTCACATTTGTACTTTAACAAATTCAGTTTCCCTAGTCTTTACCCTCTCAAGTGCACTTTTCAATGGGTTCAAGTTTCAATGCAGTGTTACAAGATTCGCCCAGACTTGGCGAGTCTTGAGGCAGATATACCCAAATGATCATGTTGGTTCCCAAAATAGCAAATCCAAAACCCTAGAGTGTTTCCTAATCTCCTAGGCCAAGGGTGTCATCATGGAGATAGGAAAGGGGCTCATGAAGAGGCTAAGAATGATTAAGGGCCAATTTATAGGAGTGGGTAATCTCCTCATCTCTTTAAGCTTAGCTTAACTTAGAAGGGTGTTCCTAGAGGTATCCCTCAACCTTGGATTGATTACAACACAAGTATATGAAATGATAACATAGCAATAGTACCCAGATTGTAGTTTTGATTCCAAATGTTGTCACCAGATCAAAAGCTAACCTACTACACTAAAAACCTCTCATAAAGCTGATAAGGGCATTTTTAAACCAATACAAGATGCAGGTATGCATATTTGGTCCAATAAGGTTAGAACTTTGTTGGTTTGCTATAGATATTCCCTAGTTAAAATGCAAAACCAAAAGGATGCATACAAATTAGGACCTATTCATATTCCACAGTCGAAAGATGTTGATCGTTTTAAAAGGTTGTGGGTGATCAAACATTTCCCAAACCGGTGCCTATCCAATGGGCTATAGAGTCCCTAGTTTCTCAAACGAAAACAACAATACAGAAAGTATGAAAGCCTTTCTGAATACTTAGATGCATAAAATGTGATAATCAGCAATGAATATACTTAGTAATCCTTTATTATACTACATTTATCCACACATAACACAGAAATGACCACTACAAAGCATGCAATGTTTTAAGAAACCGTTGCATTCATCAAATCTGCAATTACTTCATACCACAAAACGTGGCAAGAGGAAATCCTAGTTGCGATTTGGGGATTTCCCTAAAAAATAACATACAATACTAGAGAAGTTCATACGCTGATATCAGTTACACCTTTACAATCTTCATACATCTCTAACCATTGCCCTCCTGAGAAACTAGAAGCAATCGTTCTTTGCAACCCTAGAAAGCTTCTACACTTTTGGCACCTGTAAAATGCAACAATGAGCCCCCCTTAACCACGTTTTCAAGATATACATAGCATTGCAAACTTCTGCTACAATTTGGGCGAGAAACCCACCCAACTACCCCATGTACCATCTTCACTTAACTGCATTCAATACCCAGCTACCTACAAATCTTTAATTTTGTGCATTCATGGCGTTCTTGGAAGTTGTTGAGGTGGTTGGGGGCGTTTGAATGCTCATCCACACTTCATTTTGGCGTGTTACTTTTACTTTGGCGGCATTTTCCTTTCGTCCTCAACATATTTAAAAATTTAAATCTTTCCCTGGTCTTTTGTTTGCCTTTCGAAGGTTTGGCAAGTTCACAAACTCACGAACCAACTAAAAGGACTATTTCTTTTCTCTTTCCTTGTTTCTTACTTTCTTCTCATCCTCCACTTTCAACAAGTCGGTGATTTTGAGAACTCGTGAACCTTTTCGGCTTTTCGGTGAGTTCGCATACTCACGAACTAGCCGAAAGCCACTTTATTTCTCTTTTGTCTTCTTTACAGCATTTCAGCAAGTTTGCGAACCTGCAAACTTATCGAAAAGCATGTCTTCTTTGGTTGTCTCCTTGCCCTTTCTAATTTTTGGCGATTTTGCAAGTTCGCGAACTTACGAACTCATCGAAGCATTTCATTTTGACTTTTCTTCTCCATTGCACTTTGCCTTTTCTTCTCCTTTTCACCTTTGTTCATTCTTCTTTCGGCCTTTCGAGCCTTTTGCGAACTTATAAACCATTTCAGCAGGTTTTCCGATTCACGAACCTACCAAAAGTCCGAAACACTTCCTCCTTGTCGATTTTCTTCTTTCTTTAGACCTTTCAGCGATTCAAGAAAATCACGAACCGGCTAACTATTTTCGGCAAGTTCGCCAGTTTACGAACCTACCGAAAAGCCAAAACACAAGGCCCTTTCCGGTCTTTCGGCAGGTTCGCAAACTCGAACCTACCAAAAGGCAAACACTTAAATGTTTATCAAACCTAGGAGGAATTTGAAGGAAGAGGATTTTCTTAGATAATTTCTTAGGATGGGGGCCCATTTGAACATATCTCAAATCGAATATAAATGATGGGTAAAGCAGGGCAAGTCAATCAGAGGGGCGCAAACATGAGATTTTTGGGAAGTTTAAGGCTGGAAATCACAGGCACCAACAAGTCCTAGGGACTCATGATGCGGGTACTCGACAAGTCCCACTGGGAAGACTGCCAAATCAACGAAAATCATTAAAAAAAGAATAAAAATTTGAGAAATCAAACATAAAAGCATGAAAGTCAAGCATTTTTGAAGGGTTTGGAGGACTCTTGAAGGTTGGTTGAAAGCGATAAAATTGTGAAAAATAGCATGCACCATGAAGGTCTGTGTGGTCCCAAAGGCACCCAAACCCCCAAGAGGTGCGCTACCCCCAAACCCCCACTAGGGGTGCTACCCTAAACCCTCATTCTAGTTTTAAAAAGCAAAAAATAAAAAATCATTTTGGGCCATATTGGAAGGAAAAGCAACATTATTTTATTCTTTCGACTTTTTTCCAATTAAATCCCAAGTAATTGAATTACATTTATACTTCTGGTTTGTTGAGTCAATCCCTATCCTAAGTAATGCTCCTATGGTTGTAGCAACATTTGCAGACTTGTTTGAGATACAAGCGCATGACTCTACATAGAGCTAGCAATGCTAGGTTGAGCAATACAAGCTCCTTTCTACCATAGTTCATGACTCCATATTGTGGTTTTGTTTCGGATGCCATGGATATCATAATCCACGAGTTTTGTACACTTAATTTCCTAAAACACTTGATAATATTTATATATTTAAAAATGTTGTTTCCTTCAGCAAAAATCTGCTTTTATACTTGTGATCGATGCATATTTGTGTATGTGATCAAAGTAGCTTCTATTTGATTAGTTTATTGTGTCTTTAAAGTTTATTTATTGAAGGGTGCATGATAAAAGTTTTAAATCCTTAAAAATCTCTATATTTCATGGTTTTTTCAATTTGTTGAGTATTGGCCAAGTTTGAGCACTGAGTCGGAGTCTGGGTCAAAAATCAGCTTGCCAACTCGAAGTCAAGTCCGGGTCTTGTAACATTGGTTCAACCACCTCAAGCATGCTCCAACCTATCCTTTGCCTTGGCAAATTGCCCTAAAACGTGTGCCTCAAGAGCCTTTGCCATTTTTCCAGTACTTACCCAAATCACATTCTCTTGAACTAATTTGAAATTAGACAAATGTTGCACCTTTGATCACAATCCTTAATTTGGGCAAGGACCAACATCAAAAGGATAACCATGACACTCATCTTTTATATGCAACAACTTGACAGATGGATTCAACAAAACTCACAACTTCAACATATGCAACAAAACAGGCATAAAGCCCCACAAATCCCAGTGACAAAAACATTCGATAACCATGTTTTCTTGTGCCAAATCCTTTTTTACCAAGTGATTAAAAGGATATCATAAAGGCCTTGGGTATTTCATTTATATCAACTCATGTTTCAAAAACTCTTCACCACCTTGCACATTTACTTTCTACGATTCTTGCTACACTTGACCACTTTTCCTCTCTGCATTTCTTCAACACCATTTTTCTTTCTGATTCTTGCATTGTCATTTGTCATGCTTTTCCCATCGTTGCAAAAACTTGTTCATGATTTCAAGAACTTCTTCAAAATACAAATTCAAGGGTTTGGATTAAAAAGAATTGGTTCTATCAAATGTTGAAGAGAAATCTGACATGGAAATTGGGCATGTTGACATTGAGGACCTGGAGGGAAAGGTCAGAGAGAAGGGAAGGAAGCCAATCCTATGCCAATTTGTGGAGCAATGGTCTTGTTGAGGCTGTCAAATATCCTCCAAATATTCAAAGTCATGATTTGGTCTTTGCTTGTGCCAAGCATTAAGACCCAAAATTCAAACAACATCCAATGTGGTCCGCACCCAACTAACAATTGACTCTGCCAAAGACTTGCTAGGAATCATGCCATGCAAAGATGCAGCTGACGTACCTATATCAAAAGCTCAAGGATACTTCAATCAAAACTCACAGAAGTGATTGGAGATTAATGACATGCAGTGGCTAAAAAGACAACACCAAAATATCAGCAGATCACCAAAATTTTGTACAAGAGCACCTTTGTAGATTGAATTGGAGACAATCACACCATTGAATTGGGTGGCAGGTTGCAATGAGGCTCACCAATTCCACATGTGGATGTGAAAATGCATCATTGTCATCCTTCAAACAAAGTGAATTATTAACTGCAGCTAATGTAAGTGACTCCATTCATCAACAACACTACACGCTCAACACCAAGTTCATTTCACATTGACTTCTCCACTATGTAGGCATTATCTAAGATGTATGTTTTCTCTAAATTGTCATGAGTTGGTCCTCCACCTCAAATGACAACTACTTTAAAGAAACACCCCCACTTGCAACTATAGCAAGGAGTGTGTAATGTCCCCTTTTTCCAAGTGATCATCCATTGGAGTCGGCTAGCCTATTTTATTCCTGTGGGCTAGGTCGAAGAAGCCAGGGAATATTCTGATTAGTTATATAATATATTTAACTATTTTCGTTGGGCTAATTGATGATGAGAAAATTCATAGTTTCGAAACTCACCAGGACTCGCCTAGACTTGGCGAGTCCCGAGTTGAGTCACCCCAGACGAGTCCTGGGGACTCGGACTCGGCCATTAAGTATACAATTTTGCCATTTCAATCTCTTAAAAAATCAAGAACACGGTGGCAATATATTTCAAAATACATTTAAGTATAAGTTTGTACTTATACTTTAAATATTTTGAAATATACTATCAGGGTGTTTGAGACAAGTTCCGGATCCATGGGATTTAACATGCAGATTCTAGATTTTGGAGGATCCATCAAATTTCAGACTTAACCAATTTTTCAGGGTTTCAAGTTTTCAGTTTCGCACAAAAAGAGTAGAGGACAAATCACTGGATCCTATTGATTTGGATGAGATAGATCCTATTGATTTGTGGAGTTTTTGTCGAGTTTTCTTCGAGTTTTTGTTGACAAGTCAATTTTGGCATCATTGAAGACCTACCATTTACTCTGAGCCATAGACTTCTAGTAATTGTTTTGACATTTCATATTTGTTTGGAACATTTGATGTCATGGATTTCATATTCCATGAGTTTTTTATATATTTGACTATATTTATAATATATATATCTAAGTGTGTTATTTCCTTCAGCAGCTCAGCTACAATTTGCGTTTATACTTATGTGATCGATGTATACTTGTGTATGTGATCAAATTAGCTTCGATTTGATAATGTTATTGTGTCTTTAAGGTTTATTTAATAAAGGGTGCATGAAACAAGTTTTAAATCCTTAAAAATCTCTAAATTTCTTGGGTTTTTCACTTTGCCGAGTCTGGGCACTGAGTCCCGAGTCCCAAGCCGAGTCACCCTCGCCAAGTCCGCGCCGAGTCCGAGTCTTGGAACTATGTGAGAAATGACTGGATATTTTTGTGAGCCTTGGAAAAAAATAAAACAAATCAAAATAATTTTCCTTTGAGGCGGATGACCTAGGAAGAGGTCAAAAGATGAAATAACATGCGCCAAAAAGGGTTCGCCAGTGTTACGGGGGGACGCGTCCCCCCTGTTTCTCCCCCGCTCCCCTTTTACAGAACGCCTCGGGGACGTGAGGATGGGTGCAGGACGCCCCCCCGCGGTCCCCTAAAAAACACTGACTTTAGGGACGTCCCAGGGACGCCCCCTGGACTTGGGCGACGTCCCCTGGGAACGCCCTGCAATTTGGGGACGGCCTGGCGTCCCCAGGACGCCATGACGTCCCGGAAAAAAAAAATTTGAACATAAATTTATAATCTGATGATTAGACATAAAGTTTCGAACTTCATATTTCTATTATTAATAATTAAAACCGAAAGCCCTAAAGTCGTCGTCGCTATCCTGAAAGCAAAAAGTTTCAAACGTAAGTAATAAATAAAAATCGCGCCGCTCTCTGAAGCCCTCGCAGATTTTCTGAGGATATTCGATTTTCTAAAGCCCTCGCAGATTTTCTGAAGCGAAGAAACGAAGACTTGAGGTTCGGCCCGTCGCACAGACTTGAGGTTCGCCGTCGAAGAAGAGTTTCTGAAGCCCTAGACTCGCAGAGCCGACGCAAATTTGAGAGAGCAGACTCGCAGAGCGGACGCAAATTTGGTGAGAGAGCAGAGACGAAGGGTTTGGAGGGTCGCCGTCGACCATTCTTCAAATTCGTGGAAGTCTTCAAGTTCAGGTATTAGTATTACCGTATTTAAATTTTTTTATTTTAAGTTTTTAACTATGTTTAAAGTTTAAACATTAAACTTGAATGTTATAGACTTATAGTTATAGGATAATGTTACATGTATTATACTTATAATGTAATATTTTTAATTTAGAATTAAAAAACTGAGAGAGTATCATTATAGTTTATACTCATCTACTTCAGATGTAACCAGAACTTTAATAGTTTTTCCGTCAATGATAATCAGATACAATTATGCTTTGAAGAATGACATATAATGATATAATTTTTTTGTAAAATGTCTGTGGAACTGGAAAATGATAATATTTAGACTATTATCCACCTCTGTCCTAGTTTGAGGAGGGGCTCTATTTAGACAAGCACTAGTTGTATAAGGAGGAATATTTTCCTGCATCCCTTTATGGCACAGTGATTATTTCAGATTTCTCACAAATAATTTCTGGTTTCATTTTAATTCCAACCTTTTATCTTCATGGAGTTTGGCTTTTAGTTTTCCATAATTATTATTTACATTTCAATATAGATTCTAGAATGGTCAATTAAGTTCCTAGGGCTAGAATATTCAAATACAAGATCAAAATTATGAATTTGAATGCAAAAAACAATTATCAATTTATCATATTGCCCAAGTTCGGTCTCAGACTCTCATCTATCAAAAGTTAAAACTTAAAAGCTTGACTGAAAAGCAAATTCATGTTTCATACAGCAAGATCATTTCATTCACATTTTCAATGTAAAATTTTAAATTGAGGACTGTCAATATTAAGAAAATACAAGTCAATCTCAGCACATCATCTAGACATATTTGCATAATGACTGGTGTAAAAGAAATAACATGAGCTGTACCTGACAAGTTTTCCTGGGAAGAACACAAAACTGAAAATTCAGAATACCAAAAGTTACGGAATTTCTAGAACTTCTTATTTTGCAATTTTGGAGCCCTGCAGAATTTTTTTGGGGGGTCATTTTGACAGGAAAATCTCTGATGGATTTTATCATTTATGTTTCCAGTTAGCACACAGTCTTTTTTTCTGGTTTTTTTGGATTGTTAATAATAATTTAAAGTTTTATCTCTTTTTTTTGTTGTTGCATCAGGTGTGATTTGCTGATTGAAACTTGAACTGTGAAACTGAAGATGGATTCTTCAAGTGGGGATGCTGGTTTAGATTTGGAGAATGAAATAGCATTTGATGAGGATTCAGATAGCCAAACAGAAACCACAGACAGAACTACTGACAGTTCGGGTACAGCAGTTGCAAGCGTGTTAAAAACTGATTGCCCTTCAACATTGTTAGCACAATATGCCAAAGGGCCATTTAGCAAGAAAGATCCTCTAAAGCAATATGCAACAATAATAGACACAAATAAAGCACCTCGTTCAGGTGGAAGTCGAAGATGGAAATGCAACATTTGCCCAAAAGGTACTTGGAGTGGCAGCATGACGAGGACCAATGCACACTTTTTGCATATTCCTGGTAAAGGAGTTGAAGGTTGTCCAAAGCTCTCACTTGAAATGAAGGCTGAGATGATCAAACTATATACAGGGAAAATCACTACACCATCACTTTCTAGTACAACACGAGGAGGTTCAGCTTCAGGATTACCACCTTCATATCCGTCATTTGAGGTGAGTGCAGTGCAGTCAAGGGGGAAACGGAAAGCTACAGAATCATCCTCACCAAACCCAATCACAGATATGTTCAATGTGCAAGCAAGGGAGGTTGCAGATGAGGCCGTTGCCAATTTCTACTTTGGTAATGGGATTCCTTTCCATGTTGCTCGATCTCCTTTGTACAGGGAAATGTTTGAGAAGGTAAGGCAAGCTGGTCCTGGTTATGTGGTTCCTAGTGAGACTAAATTGAGAACCACACTCTTGGATAAAAGTTATTCCAAGGTTAACTTGTTGATGGAGGAGATGAAGGTCAAATGGGTGACACATGGTTGCAGCATAATCATGGATGGGTGGACGGATATTAGACATCGTCCACTCATCAATGTTATAGTTTCATGTATTGATGGACCTTACTTCTTGAGAGCAATTGATTGCTCAGGAAAACGCAAAGATGCCGAGTTTCAGTTTCAGATCCTGAGAGATGCCGTTGAGGAGGTTGGTCCTCAAAATGTGGTGCAAGTGATTACTGATGCAGCAAATGTTTGTAGGGCAGCAGGTATGTTGGTTCAATCTACATATAGGCACATCTATTGGACCCCTTGTTGTGTGCATGCTATGAACAATGCACTCAAAGACATTGGAAAGATAGAGTGGGTGAAACAGGTGGTGGCGGATGCAAGGGATGTGCAAATGTTTATTTGCAACCACCATATGTCATTGGCATTGTTTCAGACCTTTGCAAAGAAAGAATTCCTCAAACCAGTTGAGACTAGGTTTGCTTCCTATTTCATTCTACTAGAGAGGATGCTTGAGTTGCAAGAGCCATTGCAACTTATGGTTATGACACAAGATTGGAACAGGTGGATGGAGTCGAAGACTGAGCAGGGGAGGAGGGTGAAGGAGATCGTGATTAGTGATACTTTTTGGTCGAATGTGAGATACATCACATCTTTTGTACAACCTGTTTTCACTGTTATCAGATTTGGGGATTCTGATAGTCCTAGTCTTGGGGAGATGTATGAGTGCATTGATAGCATGCTTGGCCAAATGAAGGCTGCCATTTGTGCAAAAGACCCCACCCTACAGTTGTACAATGAGCATATTGACCCCATCATCCAGAAAAGGTGGAGCAAGTTGAACACCCCTCTACACATGGCTGCATATGCTTTGAATCCAAAATGGTATGTGGAAAGAGTTGGTAGAATTCCTCCTATTCGTGATCAGGGGGTGAGGAATGGCATCATGAAAGCCTTCAAAAAAATGTATAGTCCAGAGGAAGCTTCATTGATCAGAGTTCAGTGGGTTAACTTCACAGAACTAGAAGGCTACAAGAGTTCGGCAAAGATTGATAGGCTCAGTATGAAGCCGGCTAGTTGGTGGACAATCTATGGACCTCCAGGACCATTGACCACACTTGCCATTCGTCTTCTCTCACAGGTTTCTAGTTCCTCAGCTGCTGAGAGGAACTGGTCCACATATAGCTTTATCCACTCTCTAAAGAGGAATAGACTTACCTCTGCGAGAGCGGAAAAGCTTGTTGCAGTGCATAGTGCTTTGCGTCTGAATGGTCGCAAGACACCTCAGTATAGGCAGAGCCCAGCACAGAGGTGGGATGTAGAGCCCGAGGAGCCAGGACAACTTGATGATGACCACAGTGTGCAGGTGGCATTGGAGGATCCTCTTCTTTCTGACAGTTCCAGCGATGAGGAGCTTCCTACATATGCTGCTGATGATGATGATGATTCTGATTTTTGAGTTTTCAGTTACAGATATTGTTTTTGGCAAATATAATTTTGTCATTTTGATGCTAAACACTGGTGTAATGTGATTATGAGACACTACTATCTACTTACTACTTTGAACTTTCAAATTTCAAACAGTTTTAAAGTTTATAAGTTATAACTTACTTGAATACTTCAATTTGAAATTTGGAATGGATCATGATTTTCAGCTACTATGAGTATGAATTTGATTCTTGAATGATCACTGATTTTCAAATTTTAGTTGTTCAATGTTTAAAGTTTAGTGTTCACTGTTTACTGTTAGTGTTTACAGTTTACTTTAAGTTTAACCGTTTACAGTTTAAGTTACCTCAACATGTATCTTGTTTTAGTTTTTAACTTATATATATTTTTATTAAAATATATTTAATAGCCGTCCCCTCGCCGTCCCCTTGCCGTCCCCAAATTTTTGGAAAATTTTTGCCGTCCCCGGAAACCCGTCCCCCCGTCCCCCCGTCCCGGAAACTCGGAGAAACACTGGGGTTCGCCCAAGTTGAGAAAAATTAAATAAAATAAAATGATTTAATTTTTGGCGCCTAGCATGAGGTCGGCCAAGAATAGAGTCGGCCCTATTTGGAGGAGGAAAAGATGGCTATAAATAAAGGAACTTTTGGAGTAATTTGATCATCCATTCATTATCATTTCTTCATTGAGTTTTCTCATTTGGCTGCAACATTTGTTGAGCATTATTCCAAGGACGAAAACCCTTGTGAATATTGGTGAGTTGGACGAAAACCTAGCTCATCTTTAGGGGGGACTCATCACGGAGTTCAATTTGTACTTCATTGGAGACTTGGAGCTTGATTGCATTTTCAGATCAGCATTGGAGCGGCATCTTTGGCGGTATTTTGTGTTGTCATTGCATTAGGGTTTTACCCTAATTTGGAGCACCACCTTTGGAGGAGGGCGACTTTGGCTTGTGTAAGGCGATTTCATCATTTGGAGGGTTTTGGAACACTAACCCTAGCAACCGCCATCATCCTTGCAAGCGCCACCATTTTGGAGGGTCTGTTGTGCATCATTCTTCATCATTTGGTACGTACAAACCTATGTTTTAGGTCTGATTTGGACAGCAGCATCCCAGGTTATGTTTGATCATGTTTGAGCCCGTGATTTGATGTAATTTCCAGTCATCATATTCTGATTTGTAGCATCAGATTTATACTCAGAAAATCAGACTTTTGTGTTGCATTTTGATGGCTATATCTTGTGTATTTCATGGTGGAATTCATGTTTGATATGGTCATCATTTAGAAGCATTATTTGGCATGTTTATTTTGCATTATTGGCACTTGTATGTTTGCTGCTATATTTGTTTATAAATCGGAAATAAAAATCAGAATTCAAAAATTAAGGTTTGAGCAGAAAAATAAATCAGAATTCTAGGGCAGATCCAGTTAGGGATTTTACAGAGTGAGTCATTTTAAGAGAGTAAATGATTCTTTCTTTTTGTACAGTTTTAGAAAATTGGAAGCAAACCTGTAAGAGGATTTCTAATGAAGGGATACCCAAATGTGAGGCTTCAACGGTTGTTTGCATAAATTGCCAATATATGTAATTAAAAATTTGTTGTTGATTGAATATTGCAAGAAAATTGCCTCAATCCACCAAATGTTTGTTGGAAAGCACAAAACAAGTATTCCTTTCCTGGTCTCTATTGGGATGTATTCATACAAAAAACAATTATACTGAAAAGAATCTTGAAAAAGATATTGTAGAGTATAATCTCAAATTCTATGAAAAAAGGATTTTTGATAGTTTGGGGAAAATTGATGCCATTTTAGGAAATTCATACACATGCTCCATTTCTGGAGGACTTTAACTAAAGCAAATTATTGATTTCCAAGTGACAATAATTCAGTATAAGAATTATAAAAGATAGTGGTCCTCTTGAGTCACCCTTGTTCCTATGATGAAAGATCTTTCTTGAGCCACTCCCCACTATTAGAGTGGGGATCTATTGGAGATTGCCCAAAGTCCTAATCTGAAAGCTCTTTGAAATAGGAACAGGACCTTTTGCTATGATATGTTTATTCAGTTTCAAAGATTTATCACATATTTTAATTCATTCTCTACAAAAAAAAATGATGTCATATCTGCATAGAGATCTCACTTAGCAGGTGAGAGGTGCGACACTTAATACCCACATTGCCATTTGAAAACTATGATTTGGTCAATAGAGTTGACCTCCAATCTTAAATCAACAAGGCTCTCATGGTAAAACCCTGTGTTCAAATCATTAAACATGCTGAAGGATTGCATATCCCCCCAATAATTGTACCCAGTTGAACTCAAACTATTGATAATAAGTTATAACATTATTATTGATGATTTGGATTATTTAATAAGACAACATTTATGATTTGATAATTGATTAATTAAATCACTTGTTTTTGGAAATGTGATAATTTCATTGTCTCTGATGTGGTTATTTTGATGCATTATTTCGATATGGTTTTATATGATGATTAAGGCTAACCATGTTTTACCCTTGTGAGTGTAGTAGCACTTGAAGGTACTACTAAGAAAATGCTTCATGAAAGAGAGTTTTCGACATCTAGTAGTGTTAACAAAGAGAATCTCACACACCATGATATTGGGTTTGCATCTTGCATATATGTGGTTTGAAGGCTTGGTCATTATCTTCACTGTAATGTCCCTTTTGGGGATATTCCTCATTTCTTTGCCTGCAAACAATAATAATCACTAAAAATGATATTAGAAATATTAAAGATCAAGAGATTATGATGATATTCAGATCAATACATCATAGCATCATTAATATTCAGATCAATACATCATAGCACAATTCTCACAGCCAATCACATCGTGAATTCCTTAGAAATACTTGCAAATCTGCTGAATTAGAGGTTTCCATCCCTAACTCAGCAGTGGCAATATCAAGGCCTTTCGTCCTTAACTTACCGAGAGCATGG
The DNA here is from genome assembly GCA_027924645.1 of Cunninghamia lanceolata. NCBI lineage: Eukaryota > Viridiplantae > Streptophyta > Pinopsida > Cupressales > Cupressaceae > Cunninghamia > Cunninghamia lanceolata. The sequence goes on along the minus strand of BSBN01000231.1, from coordinate 3,486,245 downwards.
AAGGTGGGTCGTCCTTCCAACTCTCAGTCCACCTTGGAGGGTTTCTGTCCTCCTTGATCAAGCCCAAGAGCATGAAAGGCTGTCCGTCCTTCCAACTCCTGTCCAAACTTGATAAGAGCATGAAAGGAGGGTCGTCCTTCCAACTCTCGTGAACTTGGAAGGGTCTCATCCTTCCTATTTGCAAGACACTTCCTCAAATTCAAAACTGATTGCTTAAGGATTTGCTAGATTACTGCTGATTGAATACCTGTTGATGGATTGACAAGTTTATTCCAAATAGCTGCAATTAATTATTCTTTGTTGATGTCAATTATTTTATATGGCTGGAGTATATATTACTGCTGATATATTTCTATTACTGGATGATTTTATTTTTTTCCTGCTTGTCTTCAAAATGCCATGATTCCCCTTTTATATCTTATTTGTGAGGGAGTCACACCCTTTCATGATGTCCGCCCTTTGGAAGAGACATACCCATTAACAACCGCTGCCTTTTGGATTATAATTTAATTCTGATTTAACTTAATTATCTTAAAACAGCCGCTGCCTTTGGGTAATTCAATTTGGCTTGTTTAAATTGTGATTTTGAGATTAGCATCTCATTTCTTAAGCCTTACGATTTTGAAATTGGCGCCACCATAACCGTTCCTCTCATCATGTGATCTAGCCTTATGTCTTATGTTTAGTTTTATTTCTTTTTATCAAGGCGGATTATAGTCGGGGACATTACACACTGATTATATGCTATGTGTTAATTTGTCAAGTTGCTTAAATGACTATAGAGTTGTGTTATGTACATTGCGTTTGAAAGTCATCTTGGGGCTAGCCCTTTTTAAGTCTCGATAGACTACAAAAATCTTAAGGTCCCAAATTGAAAGGATGCCACTTGCTTTAAATGTAGTCTTAACAGCTCAAGATTGCAAGATATGTGATATTGATTATTGAAAAGTATTGACCAAGCTTTGAAGGGGTGATGTGAATTGTGTAACATGGTAAAAAAGGAAGCAAGTGTAATTTGGACAGTGCATGCGTATACTTGATTATTTTTATTGATTGATATGCAAAAGCATATCCAAACACATGAATTTAAATATTTAGTTGACTTTATGATTTAGGATAAAACCTATCCAAACAAAAGAATGATGAGAGCATCAAACTTGAACCGACCATAAAAGCTGGAAAAACATTGAAATTAGGGTTTTGCTTAGGTTCTAAATGAATGATTAAGATGAGGCTGTTTTGTACACCTACTGCAGAAGCTTTGAGAGGATTTTCTCTACAATGCAAATTCATCATGCAAACACACAAATTTGTGCTTTATTTTGATATATTAAACTAGGGTTTGGATTTCTTAGAATGGAAGAACGAATTGAGAGTGGTTATGACCTAGTTGATGTATGGATGGTATGGAAGATTAAGAATCTTGGATTCTTGGGATTCCATGGCAACCACTACAATTGGCCAAAAGCAATCCCAACTCCATATAAAACAAGGTTTTGTGTGTTTAAAGAATACACAAATTTTGATCCTGGCATTTGAAAGGAGATTCAACAAGAGAATTATCCAATGCTTGCTTTCTTGCTTCTGTGAAAAAGTCATATTCAAGTCAGATGTATTTATTTTATGTTGACTTCATTATGGTACACTGTACACATTTGTCTTCGACTGTAAATATTAGTAATTACAATAATGTAATTGATTGAATACCATATGGAATGATCTTCTTTCCATTGATATGGTATGATGATTGATTTTCTTTCCATTGATGAATATTTGTCTTTAAACTCATGAAAATACTATGGCTGTAAGTGTATTCATTACCATGTCAAGTATCGGTTTAATACTTAATAGTGGGTGTTCTATTATAGAACTTTGGTAAAACCGTAACTGTGGGTAAAGGAACTATCATTGGATTTAAATTATTTCTGAGATTGGTTGAAGGAGCTAAACCTTTCAGTAAGAATTAGGATTTTGATTCTTTTGGACTTTAAAGCTTGTGTGGACTTGTAAACAGTCCTACTTACCTTTAACATTACCTACGCAATGCTTCAACATTCCACAGCCTTAAGGATGGAGAGTGATTGCAAGTTTGTTTACTGTGTATGCATTTCACTCTGTAGGTTGAGTGGAGTATTTTGAATATGAGAACTCTTTTAGCACTTAAATGGTATCTGTTGGGATTCGCAAAAGACAACATATTCCACAAGCAGACCTTAACCATATTCCATCTAACTGAATGATTATTGGGTACACCTTATGGTAATTGTATAGCCTCATTGAGATGCATGAATAAGACTTGACCAAACAATTTTGGGTTGTGAACTCACTCTGTGGATTGAGTGTAGACATGATGACAAAATTGTGACCTAATTAGTCTTTTGGTTGTACCATATTGCAAAACGTTGATTTGACTATTTGGAGTGATCAGTGAGGGGTTAACCAGGAATCCAAAGGTTCTGAAATGAAAAAATTTTAGGATAGAGAGATTCCGAACAACATGATGTGGTTGGGACATATTCATAAGCCTTTGGCCAAAAGTATGTTTGTAACATAGTATGCATTGTATTACGATACTTTGTTCTGTGTTCTAGTTTGCATGATTGTCATATGACTGCATTATTGTGTATAGGTAATGCCAATCATATACATCATCTCTTCCTTGACAGTTCTTTATCTTGAAGACCTTTGTGAAGGAAACGACCGCCACTCATTTAAGAGGGTTAGTGGGGGATTCCATGAGCTCTGCAGATGGTGAGAAAGCACTTCCACGAAGCCCTTTCCCCTCCTCTGTATATGTTTGGGTGGAAGCCATAGAGACTATCTCCTTGTTTCCCACATGGAGATGAATATCTTGGTTTGATCATCTCTTGAGAATTGGATGAGCGCTCATTTGGTACTATCAATAAGAATTAAAATTACTTGTATAATTATAGCAGGTGTGGTTTTGAGACAATTTGGAAGATGAATTGTCATCATTGTACTGATTACCTCTTGATACAAGTGTTTCTCCAAGTTTTAGGGACAGGGGGATGAGTTTATATATGTTTGGGTCTATATGGTTATAACTACATATATACATGCATGCATACAGACATACATACATATATCCATACATACAGACAGACAGACAGACAGACAAATAGAGAGAGAGAGAGAGAGAGAGAGAGAGAGAGAGAGAGCTTTGTATATTTTTCCATATCCTCATATCTAGGTGATCCACTGAGAAACTATAGTATCAATATCAGACACCATTTTTGTATATAGATAGATAGATAGATAGATAGTAGGTGTGGTTTTGAAACAATTTGTAAAGTGAATTGTCATCATTGCACTGATTACCTCTTGATACAAGTGTTTCTCCAAGTTTTAGGGACAGGAGGATGAGTTTATAAATGTTCAGTTCTATATGGTTATAACTACATATACATATATATATGCATATATGCATTCATACATACATACATTCAGACAAAGAGAGAGAGAGAGCGAGAGCAAGCTTCATATATTTTTCCATATCCTTGTATGTAGGTGATCCACTGAGAAACTTCAGTACCAATATAGATAGATAGATAGATAGAGAACTTTGTATATTTTTCCATATCCTCGTATCTAGGTGATCCACTGAGAAACTTCAGTACCAATATCAGACACCATTTTTGTATCTGTATCCTAGTAACTTAGACCCTGATCTAATGACAAACAGAATTGTCTCCAATTTAAAACTATACCTCCCAGGCAAAAACTTCGCAATTTCTGCCCACTTGTTTCCATAAATTTGGTGAGAACGAATCAGCGCCAACTCCTCCTGCTGACTCCATGCATCTTTCTTTATTTCTGGATTGAGATGATTGTGCCACCTGCATATATATTAAGCATTGATCAATTTCTCTACTTAACAGTTACAGAATGTTTACTTGAATGGTTGATAAACAGAAAAGTGCAACAAAAATTCAGATACAATTACACGCAACATGCCTAAGATTTAAATATGGATAATTATAAGTTACAATGATAGAGAGCATAGAACAGCTTAATCAAGCTATTATAGACTTTATTTGTTAGTATCAATATAAAGTTTAAACTTAATTTTTTACGATCAAAATCATCGATATAGCTTAAAAAACTACCACAAAATAAAAAGCATCGAAGTCTACCAAACTTTAACATAGGGGCAAGATGGTAAAAGCTTGAATCACAAGCCAGATTGTTTCCAGGAATTTTACCAAAACAAACACAAGAAACATGTCAACTTATTGAATGTAAAATGCATAAATACTAAATCAACCTCATAAAGAACAAAGATCAAGATGTGCAAGCCTGTCCTCATCAACTGGTAGCAAGTTTGATCTCCAACTTGGTTGTTAGCATGAAAATTTAGAATTTACAATACAGCATCCCACAAGGAGATAGCCTTATAGTTTAAATCTTACACTTGAATTTCACAGCTAAGAAGGGCCTACTTCCAAACTTCCCACCTAATCCTTTATGGCAATTCTCTATTAAAGATATAGAAAAGACTTTCAGTAGAATTAAAGCCACAAACAAGAGATGGATTCCCATTGTAATTGTGCCTGTTAAATAGGCTTACAAGGGGAAGCCAAGTTGGCTATCTGTGAAACAACTTTGTTGTACCCATACGAAATTTTTCGTATATGTGCCCAAACACACCTCCCAAGCACCATGTAGCCTTGTCATTATTGCGCTAACCCTGCAAGTACAAGACATCAAAAGATGGCGACCCAAGGCTCAAATGGAGGGAGATTCTGACAAGCCAATCAGGCCTAGAGCAATGAAAGAACATCTAAAAAAAGGAGGTCAAAGTGATGGATCGAAGGCCAAAATGACAAAGGAACCAAGGGAAGCAATGCGAATACATCTGGCAAATCAGAATTCAATTTTGAAATTTTTGAAATTTTTGAAATTTTCGAAAATTTTTGTTAGGCATTTTTGGGCATTCTTGGCTAAAATATGCTTCATCTTGGAGTATAAATCATGGAGGAGAGGCTTCAATGAGAGCTTTGGATCATATGAGCTTGGTTTCCAAACTTCAAGACATTCCGTCAAAAGATGAAGAAGTTACAACAAAAATAAGCTCCAGGGGCAGAGGCAAACAGCAGTGATCCAAGGAGCCTCCGTCAAAATGGCCAAGGCAAAAGTTCAAAGTTTTCCAAGGTCAAGAATCATAAATATGATGCCCTGAAATTGGCTAAGTCTAGTGTCCTCAAGCCTGATGTTCTGAGATCCTGAAAACTGTCTAAGTCTTAAATCTGGTGGATCCTCAAAAATCTAGAATCTGCATGTTAAATCCCATGGATCCGGGACCTATCTCAAACATCCTATATTTCAAAACATTTAAAGTATATTAAATATATTTTGAAATATACTTCCACCCAGGACACTTCCAAAAAGCCAAAGAACGAGAAAATCTAAGGCAAAATGCTCTTGCAAGGGAGATTCTCCTTCACCACCAAAAGGCGCTCAATATGACCAAAAGGCACGCCTTTTGGGCTTCCCCAAAAGGCGCCCAATTCAAGCAAAATCCATGCCTTTTTGATGCCTTACAAAAGGCGCTTCAAATCAAGGAAACCCACACCTTTTTCATCCTTGAAAAAATGAGCCTAAAATCCCTCAAATGCACGCCTTTTTGACCATTCCAAAAAGCGCCTTAATTGTCCATTTCTCACACCTTTCTAAGCATACACAAAAGGTGCCTAAATAGACCAAAACCCACGCCTTTTCCTCACTTCCAAAAAAGCGCCTATTTTACTCAACACACGCGCCTTTTTGGTCTCTCCAAAAGGCGCTCTATTTCATGATTTTGCACGCCTCTTTGACCTCTCAAAAAGGCGCTCAAATTAGGCCATTTGCACTCCTTTTTAACCTTTCAAATAATGCCAAAATTTGCACAAGGTGGGTGTTGAGGAGAGATAAAGGTGGGCGCCTAAGAGAGAGATGATTGAAGGTTATAAATAGGCCTTCACTCCACCTTTCATTTGTGCATGGAGCCAAAATAAGAACATGTTATTTTTAGAGAAGGGCACATTGGAAAACCCTAAGAAGGTGGTGTTCACTATAAAGGAGACCTCTAGCATTGTTATTATCATTTTCCAAAGGCAAGAGAAGGAGTTAGAGGCTGCACTTCACATATGGCGACCATTAATGGAAGCTTGAAAGCTTGCAAAGGCCAGATTCAAAGGCTTTAAGGAGCGGATCTTCACATACAGGGCAAAGTCTACACATTCTTGCATCATTCTATACCTTCCTCTTACACTCCAAGGCATATTTGTTCATAGGAAGACCATTTCTTTGCATTGGCAGCCATTGTTGAGGGTCTTCAAGCTTTTCTTTTGCAGATTTGAAGCTTTTTCGGGCCAGCAAAGCATAAAGGGGGCAGATTGGTCACTTCAAGGCCTCTTTTTCTTCATTCTCCTTCATCCCAGGGTCCGTCTTCATGTTTTAGAGGCAACGTTCAAGTCCAAAGAGCCATTTTTCAAGGATTTTCAAAGATTTTCTTCACTGGTTATGACTGTTCATGGGCAAAATCACCACCTACAGCCAAAATAAAAGTGATTTTTGAGGCCTATATGTCCAAAATTTCTCATTTCTAGCGCATACCCACCTTGGTAAAAGGCGTTTTCCATCATCCTTGACCATTTTGAGCTCAGATCCATTGAATCTTTGAGGTTGCAACTACAAATTTTCACTTTCCAAGGGCAAAAATATGCATTTTTCACAAAAATCATATTTTGGACAGCGAGGATAGAAACCTGATTTCTTGAACAACGAACACACAGAGGTCTAAATTGGCCATTTTCAAGGCAAGACAACATCAAAATAAGACTCCTTCAAACCATAAAGCCATCATGCAATATTCATCGATCACCACTGAGGCCAAATATTTGCTCAAACATGAATATTCCAAGGTCAAGGAAACAGACTTGTGCCAGGTTTCACCTGAAGGTTTTGACCTAGAACCATTGATAAACTCAGGCAATATGGTAGCAAAGAACTTGAAGAATTCAGGGCTCATCCAAGTCGGTTCATTTTCCATAGCCGCTCATTCGATCAAAACATTCCTTGCAGGTATTTCAATGATGAAGGCGTAAATTGCCTTGTTCATAATTTGCAGGATGAGTTCGTGCATCTAATCTGCGGAAGGTTTTTGTGGTGATCCCCACGTAGACAAGATGTACCTCCTGGTTGAAATTGCATCAAAATTCGCCAAGGCTGAAAAAGAATTTGAAGGTTTAGCAAAAATCACAGAGGATGCTGCCATTGACCTGCAGATGAGGACAGTTCACCTTGATTCTATCAATATATCCAATGAGGCCAAAGTTGATGAATTTGAGAGAAATCTCAATTCTCAGACTTAGCCAATTTTCACTATCTGCAGGAGCAATCTATTTTTGGCAGTGGGTGAGGTTTCCAAAGCAGTTTCTATTTTGAGAACTGACTTTGCTTTCTTAAGTTAAATCTATTTTTGGATTTTGCTTTTGGAGATCATGCAAATTTTATTTGAGTTGGAACTCATTGTGTAATAACATGCAAATTCAGTTAACTGAATTGCACGACAAGATATTTTTTATTTTTAATTGCTAATAAGCTTGCATGCTTCCCATGCAGCATTAGATCTAAAGTGAAGAGTGTTAGTTAACTCTTCCTTTTATTTCCTTGCATCTTTGCGTTTTAGGGTATAAATAAGTGTATTCTACACACTTAAACTCTCTAATGGTAAATGCTAAGACTAATTTTTACTCGCATTTTATTGTTCAAGTAGTGTTATTTGTTTTGATCTCTTTGATTAATGAGAATATGCATCATGGTTTCTGAGATCTATATTGTTATTCAAAGGTTGTGAGAATCGTTCATGACTTTGTGCATGAACGATTGTTGTCAGATTATCATTGTTCTTTTGTGTTGAAAATCTCCAAGTTGTTCCTTCGATTTTTTTATGCTCTGGATTTACTTAAAGGAATTGGAAGTGTATGTTGATAAAGTTTAGTTATTTTCTTCTGCAATACTTTAGAAAAGTCTTATAGCCTTGCAGAAGAGCTTCATTGCCTTGTGCTCGTGCTCTGAGAAACCAAAAAAATAGGTTATTTTGTAAACGTCTTTTTAATTTCTTTGTTGAGGGAGCTTCCCCTCCAAATTTAAAGAACAGTCCTACTGTACACGTCCGTTTATCTTTCTCACCGAAAGGTGCGAAATTAAATGCTAACAAACTTACAAAAGCAAACTAAAAGAAAATCTCAACAAAGTTGTAACAATGCTCTTAATTTGGGTGCTAGTTTAAACAACTAACGTGAAATCAATGTTAATTATATGTCTTATTTAATCTATAATATATTGAACTCCCCACCCTTAATAGCTAAATCAGATACAAATCCAATCTCATCTCTAAGTTCGGTGAATATTATCTCTAACATAGTTGAAAACTCGCCAAATTGAAAAACTCGCCAAGCCCAAAAAACATGACTTAGCAAAAACTCAGCAACTTAAAAATTGCTTAAATTTGATTGATTTGAATGAGTAAAAAAGTGTTTTCTATTAAATTTGATTGATTTGAATGCAAATTGAGTACAAAATCGCATCCTCATGTGGAATCATGATGGCTGATTTTAAGTCTGAAACCCTGAAACCCTGAATTTGGCTAAGTCTAAAACCTTGAAACCCTGAAAATTTGGTTAAGTCTAAAATCTGATGGATCCTCCAAAATCTAGAATTTGCATGTTAAATCCCATGGATCCGGAACCTATCTCAAACATCCTGACAGTATATTTCAAAATATTTAAAGTATATACAAACTTATACTTAAATGTATTTTGAAATATACTAACCACGCGTGTTACTGAGTTTTTAAGAGATTGAAATGCCCCAATGCCCCTTTTAAAAACTCAGAGAGTTTTTTTGGCAAGTTTTTGCCTGGAAAACTCGGCGCCAAGAAAAACTCGCAAGCTCGCAGAGTTTTTGGCGAGTCTTGCAACTATGGTCCTAGTACCAGCCATACAACAATTATTTGCTCAGATTTACATTTATTACAGTCTGATTACACATTATTCAGGCCATCATACACAACACCCTTGTTGAAATTCATGGATTGGGTCGCCATATAGTCGTATGGAGTTGGATCGTCTTATTTGTAAGTGGAGTTACATCATTTTGTGTTGGTATTTGAGCTGCTCATATTGTTTCAGTACCTGGACATTGCTGTTGGTTGTAAACAATGCCTTGCTACAGTACCTTGTCAATCATTGAAGGTTTCTGCTGTTGCAATATCATTTATGATTAATTGTGAGGTTGCATACAAGGGTTACGTATTTGTATCAGCTAATAATAGTTTAGATCTGTTGTGTGCTTGTTTAATTTGCACTTGAGGGTCTCTAAAAAATATAAATTAGTATTGTGGGATGTTGTTTTCACCATAGTTGAAAAACTTGCCAAATTGAAAAACTCGCCAAGCCCAAAAAATACGACTCAGTAAAAACTCGGCAAAAACTTGGCAACTTAAAAAATTGCTTAAATTTCATTAAAAACGTTTTTTTTTAACAAAATTCAATGACAAGATGTATCCAATGAGTACAGAAGTGTTTTCTATTAAATTTGATTGATTTGAATGCAAATTGAGTACAAAATCGCATCCTCATGCGAAATCCTAATGGTTGATTCTAAGTCTGAAACCCTGAAACACTGAATTTGGCTAAGTCTGAAACCCTGAAACCCTGAAAAATTGGTTTAGTCAGAAATCTGATGGATCCTCCAAAATCTAGAATCTGCATGTTAAATCCCATGGATCCAAAACCTATCTCAAACATCCTGATAGTATATTTCAAAATATTTAAAGTATATGAACTTATACTTAAATGTATTTTGAAATATACTGACCAAGCATGTTCCTGATTTTTAAGAGATTGAAATACCCCAATGCCCCTTTTGCCGAGTTTTTTCAAAGACTTGCCGAGTTTTTGGCAAAAACTCAGAGTGTTTTTCTGGTGAGTTTTTGCCTGGAAAACTCGGCGCCAAGAAAAACTCGCCGAGTTTTTGGCGAGTCTTGCAACTATGGCTAGTGTCATGTCCCCATATTAGGGCATTGTTTAAATTAAAGATTTAAACATCATGGACAGAGAAATCACTTTGGTCAAATATATTTAATCAACATTTATAATAATATTAGTTAATATTATGAAAATACAATATATTTATTGTATTATTGATTTAAGTATTATTATATAATATAATAATACTATTATATAATTTATAACATATAAATATAACATCATTATGACTATTTTATATTATAAATATATATATAAGCATAAATATTAAATATCCAATATTATAATATATATATAATCTTATATAAATAAATATTATTATAACATTATAATTTTATATAAATAAATATATATATATATATATATTATAAGCTTGACTTTTTGCAGCAAATATCTCATATAAGAGAATAAAGTAGTAATTGTTAAGTAACTATTAATATTCCTTACAAGCAGCGAATACAAGAGTAGACACTCTAATAAAGGAGTGATTATTATTAAATAATATTAACTAAGCAGTGAATGAACAAATAGGTCAGCGATCACCATATAAAGTGGTGACTATTGATGAAAAGGCACCGATCAAGATATAAAGAGAATATTGGTGGGCATTGTGAAGATATCTCATCAGAATAAAAAAACACAAAACAGAAATGCAATGGAAGTTAGATCACCCTCGATCATTCATTCAACAGGAAAAGGATAAAGGAGAATAAAATACTTTAATAAAATTAAGAATATATATATTCTAAAGTGAAGTACATAACTAGGCATACCAGCATAAAGAGAGAATAAGTTATATATATTTTCTTGAGTTTAGAATATATATATGTATATTATGAAATTAAAGACAATAATTGCAGCATATTCATATGAGACATAAGAAATTGATGATGTGTTCATCAAGGCTCAGGTGAGATTCCTCACTCAGTCCTAGCATCTAGTTCCCTCTATTCAACAATAATATTATTTCATATGCTTTGTCTTTCTCATTTAAAATGCATAAACCTATCCTTGACATGGTTTAATTCATTCTGCTGTGAGGAAATTGGGACTAGGAAATAAGGCAATTGTGTCATGGCAATTGTGACTTTCATTAGGATAATAACTGTAGATCATTATGATATGTCTAGGTACTAATTTCCATCTGCAGGTGTATATAAATGATGGCTGTTATATTGTATAGTAGTTTGTATCAAAATGAAGCCATAAAACTAGAAAACTATAAGGATGACTGTGAATAAATATAACTTCTCTGATTATTGTTTTTGTCCTGTCATCTACATTTCTGTTTGAATCTCTTATAGCATAATGGAAGCAGAATGAAAATAGATAAAAGAATAACTGCATATTTGAAACTGGCTAGAAACTGTTTGCACTCTGATATATCGTATGTTGCATCATATACTACTATATGATTCATTTCCTAGTGATAAAGGCAAATTGTATAAATTGGAACTGTGTGGAAACTGCATACATTTTGTTTGTGATTCAGCCAGGAGGGGTGAATGCATAAGTCTTAGTAGATTGCTTATAAACCCCATCTAAGGTTCCGTCCCCATAGGCCTAAGATGAGGGTTTCGGCATTATGCTCCCGTAGGCTTGAGTCAAAGGTTTGGACCATGGAGGGATGGGGGTCCCACATTGGAATATGCCCCCATAGGCCCAGACGAGGGATTCGGCAAAAGGACCAGCCCCCATAGGCCCTCGTCAAGGGTTCGGGCAATAGGACTGTGGTAGGCCTTAGGCTACTAAGGATTTATGACTTCTCCTCCCTGGCATGCTGAGTGATTCTTCTTTCTTATGTGTTTTCATTTGTAAGTTGATTATGTTGAATTGCTGGGAAATTGATATTAGAACTGACGTATGGCAATATGGATTTGTACATATATATATACTGCTACAGGTACGATTCCAAGAGAATATTTAAAGAGAATAAAATCCACAAGCGAATTCTAGGGCAAGTCGGGTAAGGGACATTACAGCTAGGACTAAACGATGGCTCCCAAATGGTGCAGCAGCTATTGGAACAATGTTAGATGCTTGGAAATTCCTTCACCAATGCTGAAAACTCTAAAACTCTACAAAATACAGCAAACCCTAAGACTGATTTGACTTACAATAGCAAACATCCACTCTAAACCCTAGGCACAACACCAAGGGTAGCCCCCAAATGGTGCAGCCGCTGTTCGACCAATGTTAGATGCTTAGAAATTCCTTCACCAATGCTGAAAACTCTAAAACTCAACAAAATACAGCCAACCCTAGGACTGATTTGACTCACAACAGCAAACATCCACTCTAAACCCTAGGCACAACACCAAGGATAGCTGAAAACATTCATAATATGCTGGTGCAGCCACTTAGAGGGCTAAAAATGATGTCAATAATGGCTGGAAACCTCAAAGAGCAGCTGGTTCAAAGGCTGGAATATCCACAAAAAGCAAATACAAATCGTTCTAACCCTCCACAAGCTGAAATCTTCAATAAATCATTGTAGCGGCAACATGCAAACCTAGAAAATTGGCCAAAAATGTTGATTTGATGACGTGGTACAATTTGCTTGCAAATATGAATCATACTATCGTAATCAATAAGCCCAAATGCGATTCTTGAGTAAAATCACCTCAAAGGATATGAGGGGTTTTGTCCCCAAATCCAATTATGGAAAACCAAGAGGGTTTTCATCCTCCAAATCTCCAACACCAAGGGTTTTCAACCTTGAATGCTTCAATCTCCAAAATGGAAGGAATAATGAAATGTCAAAATCAAATGCTTTGCTTTGTGCCTTGACCTCTTCTTTATAGTTGTCTTTTTTGGGCCCTCCAATTTATTTTATTTTTTATTTTAATTTTACTTTTCTATCCAAGTATTTAAAATTACTTTCTTATTTTATTTTTAGTATTTAAAAATACTTTCTTATTTTAATATTAGTGTTTAAAAACAGTTTTTTATTTTAAGTTGCCCCTTAAATTAGAAATTATCGGCCCAACTTAAAATAATATTAAAAATTATTTCCCTTGTTTTACCCTTTAGCCTACAGGAAATGGAATAGGCTAGTGGTCTTCTCCATGGCTTTATTTCCGAAAAGCACAATTGACCAAATAAAATATAAATTGGGTCAGATTGTGACTGCATTCTACAATAATTTCGAGGCATTAAGGCATATTACTCAAGTCAATCCAGCCATGTGAAGCTGCCAATAGAAAATATTTCACCTTTGTGTGTGGTACTGGTTGCTATGTAGTATGTACATTGATACAGTAAAGGGGTCTTAAGACGACATTAAGGCTTTGCAGCTCGCATCTGTTAAGGATGACAATCAAATAGTAGAAGCACATTTAAGGGTTGTCCAAAGCCACTTTACAACAAGACTGACCTCCAAACTAATCCAATTTGTAAGGGGGATCTTAAAGATAGTGAAATATTTAATTCCATTATATTTCCTGCTACTCAACAGTTACAAGGAATAATAGTAGATCTTGTTAACAATGTTGGTTTACACTTGGAAAGGATTTGCTTTAGCTGCAATGAGGCTTAGTCCAAGGGTCACAAGTATTAAGACCCCTAGAAGAATCCATGTGATAAGTTACTGGACAAAGATAATGAGAGGATGACCAATAATGCTTGTAGGGAACAAGGAAAAACAAGAAATCGCATTTTTCTCACTTGCTGCCATGTTGGGAATCAGTCAATCAGACTTTGAGGGTAAGCAAACAAAAGAAGAGAATTATAGTGCCCGACTAGACTTCATAGACTCAAAATTAATGACATATGATCAATGACCAATGAATCCATAATGTTCTGCAGGGTAATGATCAAAGGGTTGAGATTGGAACTGAAAAGCCACATATTAAGTTCAGGTTCTTATGTTGTAGCTATAGAAAAGGCAGATGTCATCACAAGGACACAGTCCTTGAAGGCCTTGGTTAAATACCAAATGAATCTTGATATGTTGCAGATGAAATTTTATGAATTAACCAAATTATAGCTAAAGGACTTCCAAAGCCTACAAGCAACTGCAATTATGTTGATAACAAAATGCAAACAACTCATAAAATGTGAACAACGGTAATCCTCCCAGTGTAATTTCTATAAGGAGACTGCATGTCAAGGTTAAAGCTAAAACTCCAGCAAGAGTAAAGGTACTGCATCCACAGGTTACAACAAAATAAGGAGCAAGAACAAATTACCTAGCATCCAAACCAGTCACTATCCCTCCTCATCTATATCCTAAGTTATTCAAGATGAGTGAAATAATATACATAGTAACTGGCTAGAAGCCTTTATGGAGTATACTGTATCTGGCAAGAGCCATTTTAAATCTTTGGTGGCATTGATAAAGAAGGTTGGTTCTCTCCATTTATTGACTATCAAGCACTGAATAAGAGAACCATTAAAAATAGCTATCCAATTACACATATAACTGAGCTAGTTGATGTTTATCATCGCATAGGACAAGGGAAACTGGCCAATCCATGACAAAGTTTTTAACTCATTGTAATCACTATGAATTGCGAGTAAAACCTTTTAGATTAATCCAATGCATTAATCCCTGACTAACCCACTTTAAAGAATGTGACAGTTGAGAGGAATTACAGTCTATACATTTTCTATATAAATTTGTCAAGGGTTTTAGGCCCCGTAGCACCCCCTACTAATGACACTAGTTGACAAGACAAATAACTCTTGTATTTACATCAATACTACCTAAAAGGAATTTCAAGGCAAAGATTCACTCTTCCAGTGGTTGCCTCATGAAGCCAACATATGGACTCCAAAGAGATGAATTCTTTCTTGGTTTATACAACATCCTATCCAATGGATGATAAAGATTCCTATATGATCTTATGCAGTCACAGAATTACCAGAATAATTATTACAGTGGGCTCCTTTGTTTAAAAAAACTGCTTTTCCCCTTCCCAATGACCTAAGGATGATTTTATTCATTGTTTCTTCATATTCTTGGAAGATGAAGTACAAGCTTAGGTTATAAGGGCTTATTGTCTTCCTCAATTACAAAATCTTGTCTTTTGAGTTATGTCAAATCTCATAGACATATACAACTCGCTATTTGTTAATAAATCCTTCTAGAATAAAATGACTGACTTCCCTTCACTCTTGATGGATGCTCTTTTGTCATGAAATATGCCTTTCAAGGGATGGCTTGCAACAAATAAAGGGATGTTTTTCACAGAGTTTGTGTGCCAAGTCAATACTTATCTTCCATCAATGTAATGTTTCTAACAGTAATTTGGCCCCAAAATTTACACCAATGAGATTTTTTGGGTTTTCTTTGGCTTCCTTTAATCTCCAAATTGCTTCTTTTCACACTCCTGATGGGCCAAGATGAATGCCTTTTCATTGCCACAAAATTACTTTTGCCGCAAGAAATGCTCTTTTATCATGACATATGGCTTCCAACAGATGATAGGCTTCTTGTTATAGGGTTTGTGTGTGGAGACAGCAGTTATCTTCCTTCAATACAATGTTCCCTATTATCATCCAGATCCAAAATTTACGCCATTGAGATTTTTTGGATTTTAGATGGTTATCTAGGCCTACTTTTTTGTACTCGTGATCCAATCTAAAACAACTGGTACCACATTGACCCTGAGTACAGGATATCACCTAGAAACAATGGGCAAACAGAAATAGTAAACAATAAAGTACACTGAAATTTGAGAAACTTCGTTGCAGACCTGCAAAGCTCATGGTCAAAAATGTTTGCAATCATCAAAAAATTGGTATAATACAACTCATAATATATTCATTGGAAATCGTCATTTAAGTTCATTTACAGTTACAATCTTGCTTAACCAATTGATTGACCATTAAAAACACAAGTCCCAATAGTTAAAGAGATTTTTTAGATAAGTGCTAGTAGATACTATAGCAGCTAAAGGATTATCTCAAATTGGCCCAAGATAGAATTAATCACAATGGACCCAACAACTGGAAATTTGAAGTGGGCGATTGGGTATTTTTAAGATTACGAGCTTATAAGCAAAAGCCTCTTGAAGGGGTGGAGATACTTAGGCCTCAATAGATGGACCTTAAGAATTTTGAGCAATAGTGCAACAAGTTGGTTAGATATTTAAGGTCCCAATTTTGGGTCCTTCAACTAGGCATGTATTGAGAGGGTTCATAATTCATACTATTACTTCAAGCATGATCTGTTACAAATTGATAGCTCCATAATGCATCTATGAGCTGAGTGTCACCAGATTCATTGTAAAGATAGGATCTACCATCTTTTTTCCTTTCAGAATGTGGAGAACAAGAAACATTTTATTTTCAAAAGTCCCACTTACATTGAGATTCAGATATATAGATTTGGGAGGTTCCTTATTCACCTTCTTTCATTATCCTGACCAAAGGTGTTTGACTTTTTTTACTTTTCCTTTGATTACTTTTTTCTTCATCCTAACTCAAAAATCAAGATGCATCCATTAGATTCAGCGGGAAAAATGGTGACTGGTCAATGAGACATCTATCTCAGAATACTCTCCCTAGGATATCCTTGTTGAGCTTGCATTGCTCTCCATACTTAGGGTTTCTGATATACGGTTTACAGAAGTTATATCAGATCTACAGGTTTTGATTTGTCTCTTGGTCAACAGCATTTTCTCACAGTTTTCTTGGTATTTAATCATTTTACATTATTAAGAATTATTACATGATAGTTTTAGTTCATCTTTAGCAAAGTCTCACAATTGAAAGTGCAAAGTAGACACTAAAACATTTACACAAACTTGCTCTGATTTTTGGATCACTGCCTAAAGTCTATTGGTTATATTTTGTGTTCAAGAACACAGTGTTGGTCACCTTGTTTTCCTGTAATTCTGCAATAGTTAGCTTCTGTCAAAATGTAGTTTGAACTATGGAAATTTAAATTTAGTTTAGATACCCACTGCCAGTTAGACGTTATCTGATTTCCAAATCAAAAATACATTTTAATTCTTTAAGTCAAACATGAGTATGCCTCTAACCAGCAAGGCTAAAAAATGAACACAAGTTTTATAGCAGATATAGATACTAAAGTACATTTTCTGAGTTATTCCGTCAATACATTAATTAACACAAAATCAGATCTGAAGCTTTAGGACAACAAAACACAAATACATATATAAGAGGCTGTCTCCAGTAAATACATATCATAAGCCAATAGTAACTTTATTTACTGGGGAGATGCAAATAAATAGCTGCATACCCTCAAAAACTAAAGCATATACCTTTCTCGACATTGTTTTCCAATGCGCCCTGGCAAAGATTGAGATATGACAGACCACTTTTTGGATCCATACTTCTTTACAAGTTCCACAATCTTATCATCTTCCTAATTGATAGCAAGGGGCAAGAAAAAATAAGTCAAAAGACAATTCTACATCCTGGTGTAGTATGAGAATCTAGTTTCCTACTGATCCAAGGTTCACCGCATAAAGTACCTCTTTTGTCCAAGGCCCCTTGATTAGATCTGGATTAAGAACCTTTTGCCATCTATGCAAGCACTGCACATCTGTGCGATCTGGGAAAAATTCGGCTGCAGAAATATTGAATAAAAATATTAATGCTAAATGGAAGCTGACATGAATATTTGTAGAAACTCCAAAAGGAGATAACATGAAAACTTGAGCAGCTTCCACCCTATAAAACCTTTTTTAACAAAGAATCTTGTTAACCCAAAGTCTAACAGTTAAATACATATTGCACTTGTAGAAAATAACTACACATTCCTTAACAAAGAAATTCCTTGAAAATGAAAATGTGAGCTTGAGTTTCTAAAATATCTTAGATTTCCTGTGACTCAATGTTAGCTCAAACTTCAGACATCAGACTTTTTGTCCATGCATATAGATGTCTAAGGATTATCAAATACAGCGGCACAAACAGAGAAACATGCAAAAGTTTGCACACACAATGAAAGATTTACAGAAACATAAAAATTAAAATTAGAAAAATCCATGGATGTAAGATTTGGAATTGAAAAATTATGCCAAGTAGTAATTTTAAACATTTGATTGAACTTCTGAGGCCAGCAAGCAGGCTTTTGAGCTCTGCTAGGCGTTGACGCATGAGTAGCAAAGCTTTGTAGAGGTATTTCAGATGTGTTTCAAGTAATTCCAGGGGGCTCTGGATTATTTTAGAGGGGTTGTGGAAACGAAGAATGGATCTTCTTTTCAGCATGCAGTAACACAAGGGATTTCAGGCTTGACACAGAAGGAGGCAGCAGCAGCAGCAGAAGCAGCAATAGATGCAACTGGCACCAAATCAGAAACTCCAAAACATGCATCTGCAGGTAAGGGAGAATAGCCCATTTTGGGGCTGGATATGAAGAGGTTGGAAATACCCACAATTTGGCCACTAGAGGGCTACTCAGTCAATTTCTTGGCATGCAACACTTAGTGAAAGACTTGTATGAATGGACAAAAATAACTGGAAAATGTACAGAGATTATGGCATGATGTTTCCCATGAGGATCCTTCAATGTTGTCTTTTCCAATGACAAAGCAGATCAAGAAAAGATCTTCCAGAAAGGTCCTTGGTTCTACCATAATGCAGGGCTATTCATGAAGTACCGTCAAACAGACTCAAATTTTGAAACATATAGAAGAAATATCCTCAAAGATCGTGGCTCAAAGAAGCAAGAACCAAAACTACCAGGAATCAAGGAGAATGGACACAAGAAGACCAAGGTGACCATTCCTGAACAGGACACCAATCCAATCGAAAAAACAGCAAAAGGCAATAAAAAGGAAGAAAATAGTGAAAGAAATCTTCAAACACTGATCAGCAGATTAAAAGATAGCATTTAGGTAAAGGTACAGAAGGAAACCATGGCAAAAGTGGCCAATGGATTCCAGCCTCTTTTGAAGGAAGTGCTCAAAAAAACAAAAAAATACAAATCTAATCAATGAAGATCATACCTTGGAATGTTTGGGGAATACATATTCCATCCAAAAAGTGATTGTTGGAAAAGTTTATAGACCAGAAAGAACCACACATAATAATGTATTTTCTAGAGAGATACTTGGACCATATGGTATCTAACTTTGTAGAATGGAAGTTGAGGACAAACAGAGGGATTATCACTCCTATAGAACCCAAGCTCAATAACATGCCAAAGACTGAATTTCCGGAGATCTGATCCCATGCCAACCTCAACGTGGAATATCTAAGTTGAATCTTGTACTAGGATTAATGTTCCTCATTCTACAAATCATTGAATGAAGCATTTTCAGAACTAGTCAAATAATGTACATTTCAAGGGAGGACGCAATTGGATTATGGGAGGCAATTTCAATATAACAATGGATGCTTCAAAGAAAGCCACAGGAGGAATCATTCTGAGCAAAAATTATGTGTACTTCTAGGAGTTTGTATTGACAGAAAGGATTTGGTGGCATGGATGATAATGGCTTTGAATGAAGGGGAAAACATTATAGTTCGAGACTCTAAACTTCTCATAAAGCAATGGCCTACAGAGACTAGGATAATTGACAACTTAGTAGTTTCTTTCAAGAAGCGTGCAAAATGACAATTCTAGTTGACAAGAATCACTTAGCATTGCTTCAAGGAAATCAGAGAGTAGATCGATCAGAAAATCCTAGTGTAAAGTCCATGGGTATGGAGATCACAGGGACACAAGATGTCCAGGAATACTTGGAGTTTATCAAAATTTATATAGTGATGAAGATAGTTCAAGTAATATTTAAATATCCCATGCCCTTACTAATGTTTGGTAAACAACAAGAGGAAATCAAGAGAATGTACCTATTGAAATATCAAGATAGGAAACAGTGAGGGACAATGTCAAGTTTGTAAGCTATGCAGCCCTTGTTCTAGCAAAACACACACTTTGTATAAAAGATTCGTTAATAAAAGAAATGTGATAGCAGCTAACTGATGGCTTTGGAAGATGCTCCTTTTGATCGCGAGGAATATTTGTAGGGTTTGGCAACACTAAAGCTTTTGAAAACCCATCTTTGTGGTGCTTGGGAGCTAGATCTAAGAGACCATTTTAGCATTCATTAATTTCCTTCCATGAAATGTTGTGAAAGAGTTTCCATTTGTGTGACAAAAGGATCCATCCTTTCGATCTTTCAATTCTTTTGAGCTTTTGTCTTAAGCTTTTTTCTTGTCTCTTCAAGGTGCTTAGCATTTATTTCCATTTTTTCCAGTGTTCCAAGGGGTGCGTCCTTGGGAAAAAAGTGTTGTCCAAGACACCTCGCATTCTCCTTCAAAAAAATTAAAGAAACATCTTCCAGACATCCCTAACATTTGAAACGTCATTGGAGATGTTTCTCTATTTTCTGCCCTGGTGTCAGGGATCCGCAAACACCCTAAGACAACCACCCCAAACCCCAAATCTGGCACTCTAATTTCTATTGTTGTATTCCTAAAATGATATGAGATAATGAATTATTATACTATGCAACTCTAATTTTGATTTTCAGATTTCATCGTCATTTATGATATTTGAATTTCAATTTTTTGCCCTCTATAAAGTCATGGAATGTTGGATGTTAATTCATTTCAGCTCTTTTGTTAATAAATTCTTTTAATATAGTAAGTATCAGCGAATTGCCATATGAAAGAACAGATTTGAAATAGCTGATATATAAATTAACATGTTTCAGTTAGTGGTTTAAAGTATCTAGATGCAGCACATAATAAATCATACCTGCAGAGTAGTAAATACATTGAACATAATGTTGAGTTCATCCTTTCAGAATGAATGGGCCCAGCAAAGATGATCCTTGACAAAATGTTGTGACTTTGAATGTCCGTCATGCTGTCTACTATTTGTTTTTTTATTTTTCAAATTTACTGATTACTAATTTATACATATATATAAGAGTGTGTGTGCATGTGTGTGTGTACTGTATACATACATACATACATACATACATACATACATACATACATACATATATATATATATATATATATATAGAGAGAGAGAGAGAGAGAGAAGAATGTATGTATATTATTAGCCATCCTCCCTCCATCCCCAAAAGTCAAGAAATTTTTCTCCATCCCAGAAACCCACCCCAACATTCCCCTTTCCCTGGAAATGTAGATTTGTTGTTACTGTGTTGTTGTCATTCCTATCAGCCTCACCCTTTTTTTCTGGCTTCGTTTTGCTTTCTTTTGGCATTTTCTCACCTAGTCAGTTGCTTTCTTTTCTATCCTGATTTCCTGCCTACATACATTGTTTTTGCTCACTTTCTTCTACCTTTGTCATTTTGGTGCAGTTTTGTTTTTCCTTCAGAGCCTTTCACTCTCATGTCATTCATTACATCTCTTCCTCTTTTACCTCCATCTGAATCACCAGATTACTATGGATTTCAAGGCTTTCTTCTGTGAGATTGTATTGCCTGGTTTGTTTGGTTTCCTCCTTATCTCCCACTTTGCTGCACTCATGGTCTTAAACTAGCCTGCAGACACAGTTATCATCATGTCTGATTCCTGTAAGTCCAATAATAATTTGTCTAAATATTGCAGTAGTTTCTTTGAAGACTCGTATTCAAATATGCAGACTTCCTCCCCTGCTCTTACTGAATTCAATAGAGTAGCTGTTCTTGAAAGGTGTTAGAGCTCAGAGGTTTTTCATGGTCAATCCCAGAAGAGAAGGATTATACCTTCTAATCAGCATGCTTACTTCCTTCACCTCTCTGGACTTCCGAACGCAGCTTCTACTCTCCCTCTATTAATGTGTCGGACTCACCAGAGCCTCAAGTTCAGATGGAAATGACTGGGGCTTACATTGATTATCTGTGTCTCTCTCCACTCTTCATTATGTGCCTCGACTGAGATGGGTGATCCTACATTACATCCAAATGACTTGGCATCTGTGTATGGATTGAAGAAGCATAACAGATGATTATGCATAGTGCATGGAGGGATGAATATATGGAGGAATGCAATCTCAAGGAAGCTACTTTTCAGGCAAAAAAATTGTATTGAGGATGATATCATTCAGTTCTCAACTCAGTCTAAAAGCTTCAAAAGGAGCCTTGAGTTTAATATAAACTCTCCATTGGTGTTGTGTCAATTCTCCACAAATGGAAAAATAAAAGGCCCTTAGGATGTAGAGGACGCTAGTTGTGAGAATACACTCTACGCATCTACGCAAGGACCTAGGGCACCTAGAGTTACATGAACATCAGAAATGACGTAAGGCCATATCAAAGGAAATAAACCGTAGTGCATCAACATGGAGAAAAATATCATTTCCTCCCATCCAGTTCTAGCTTCTAAACTAGATGGTATTGCCTTAAGAACAAGGAACTTCAAAAGATCATTAAAGATTTTATCATCGGCACATTTGAGGTACTAAACTAGAGCATAAGGTCACTGAGAACAAACAATTCTTCATTACAATGCATATAATGGCCAGCATAACAGTGGCAATAACAATGAAGCAGGTTTGGAGTTAAAGGGGAGGGCTAATGAGAATGGAAAAAGATTTTGTTCTTCTTAGTTTTTTTTGTTTATTGTTTTGTTCAGTAGACACCAGAGACTAAAACCTGCCAAAGCTAATTAGTTGATATGCTTGTCTATTTGCTATTGTAGGTCATCTCTTCAGTGGAGTATTGTCTTCGTTTTTGTAACCGTGAAGACTTTCCTTTATTTTGATGGTAACATTTTGTTGTAAATGACATATTGAATCACAAGAGATCACTCCCATCACCTTGTCGACAACAAAATCTGCAAGTTAGTGAAGGAAGCCACACTCATTGATGCAAGTGAATGCCTCATTATTTAATTTTGTACGTGCGAAGGGTAAGGACACTCTGCATGTGACTCCTAATAACCAAGCACTGCCAAATCTTTAATGAACCGTAAGTGTTGTTAGATAGATCATGACAATAAGAGCTTTTCTAAGCACCAGACAGTCATCATCAATTGAGCACAAACAGACAGAGAGGAAGCAAACTTAGTCTCAACAGCACAGCCATGGAAGGCAGCATGCTCCAACCAAGATGTTGAACAAAAATGAATGTTAAACTCTCATGAGGAAGCTCAAAAAAAATGGCTGAAGAAATCAAGACAAAAACACTGAAACAACCTAACCCAAACCACAAATGCAGCTGAAGCAAAAAGAGACCATCCATATTGTTGGAAAATGGGTACAGCAAACCCAAGTAACTATGAATATTCATTTTCTTCTTTTTTGGTTGTTTATGCTATATGGGTGTGGGCCCTCATCCCACGGCTTATCCAAAAAAAAACTATGAATATTCATGACCTTAGACTTTTGCAAACTAAACCATATTTCCATAACATGTTGGGCCAACATAAACACAACAGAATTCAAATTGGCAAAATCAGGTTGACTATCCAGCCACCTTGATGGTCAAGGGTGACAAACTTACAATAGTCCACATAAATATTTTAAGGTGGAAGATAACTAATATTATTGTAGATGGAGATTTGGATGAACATTCTGCATAAATCACATGGCATAACTTGGACAAGCCTAACATGTGCCATCTGATTTCAGGCTCAGGATGACAAACCACTTCAGTTCGGATTGATTTGTTTATTAGGACCTACCTCTAATGACGTGGTTAACAATGTCTTCGCTTTGCTCAAGTTGTACAAGCTTGCAAGCAATAATTTCTAATAATGGCACAAAAAGGGAAGAGCATTAATATTGACTACAAGACATTGACTGTAAGTGAGGAGCCAGCAACTGACTCTGATGATGAATATGAAAGTGTTGGTAATGGAGTTGTCACACCCACAAACAAAGGCATTCTAAAGAAATTGCAACTCAGCATTGGTAACATGAAGTCTATGAAATCTTCGCATAGGGGTAAATTACAATGAGGATCAGAATAAGCATGACAAAGAAATTCATTAACAGTCATCAGTGCTCCCATATCTGTCAGCAATCTGAAGAGAAAATTCTTTGCCATTGCTCTTCATTCACACTAAGAGTAAAGTGAAAAGTGTGATGCAGATAAAGGGGATGATCTGTTGTAATATCCCCAATGGGATCTGCCCTAAAATTCTGATTTTTAAATTCTCATTTCTGCCCTAAATTCCTGCACTTTTAGTTTTCTGCTGAAACCCTAGAATTCTGCTCTGATTTTCTGATTTCAATTAAACAAGGACAGCGAACATATATGCCACCAAATGCTCAAATAATAAAGCGATTATGAACTCTTAAGATCAACTCTTCAATCATGAACACATCCAACATTGCATGACATCAAAATGCAAACATAGGAATGGAACAAATCTGATTTTTGGATTACTCAGTCTGCTGCTACAAATCAGAACTTCTGGAAATGCAATTACATCCAAATACATAGGCCAAACATGCCTAAATACAAATCAGATCTCTGCTGTTACAAATCAGACCTATCAATAGGTTCATACATACCAAAAATGGTGTAGAATGGTGCTCCAATACAAACCCTAGCTGGGCGAATTACATCAGCTAGGCGAGGATTCCAAATCACATGCAAATGATGATGTTTGATGCTCACAAATCCTCCACAAGGTGGCGCTTCGACTGCTGCAATTATTTAGGGTTTTAGAAACCCTAAGAGTGATGGAATATGCCTCCAAACTCCAAATCACCCTTCATAAACCAATTCACCCTTCTCCTAGTGGTGCTGCTCAAGGCTAGCGTGAAACCCTAGTGTCAAAGGATGCACAAATGCCACAAATCTGCTGCTCCAATCTGATCTGAAAATCTGAATATGCAAATCTGCCCAAAAACCTCCGTAGATCTCCAATGAAGTGCAAGTAGGTCTCCATTATGAAACCTTCACAAGATGAATTAGGTTTTCGTCTAATCCACCAAGAATCACAAGGGTTTTCGTCCTTGGATTCAAGCCCAACAAAATGTTGCAGCCCAAGAGGTAAACTCCATGAAAAGTATGATCAAAATACCTTGAATGACCTTATATTTATACATGCTTTTTGTCCCCTCTTCAAGCTGGCCAACCACATGGTTATATTCTTTTTTTTATTTTCTTTTTCTATCCTCCCTAGGCCGACCTCCTTCTAGCCACCTCACACAAGGAAATGACCAAATATTATTTTAAAATATTTTTCCCAAATTGGGCGAACCTCCTTGGAAACTCATAAATGCCTTCTTTGACCTCTCCTAGGTCGTCTACCATCAAAAGAAATTATTTTGCATTATTTCATAATTTCTAAGGCATCACAAAAATACTCAAGGTCATTTCCCATCATCAATAAGCCCGGTAAAATTAGTTAAATACATGATTTAACTAATCAAAATATTCCCTTGCTTCTTCAACCTAGCCCACAGGAATAAAATAGGCTAGTCGACACTGATGGGTGATCACTCGAAAAAAGGGGACATTACATCTGTATACAGCAGTTTCACTTGATCATCAAAAATAAGAGTTGAAGTTACAATAAAGGTTCTGTTTTATACCAAATTAATCATGATTAGTTATTAATCGTTGTTACCAAGAAAAATGACTTCTCACCTTGAAAGGACACATTCTCTCAAACATGCCCCTTAACACATACTAAACAACCTATCACCTATGTCACAAGGTTTGTGTCCGTGTTCATGTTGGGCAAAGATAAAATTTGGATTAAGTTTGGTAAAGACAAAATTTGCCAGAAAAATATTCGTGATTAAATTTGACTAATATAAATTTGTTTTTTTAATAAAATAATATTATATTAAATTTAATTATATTATATAATGAATTTAAAATATTAAAATATAAATAAGCTTAAAATTTTAATTTAAATAAATTAAAATATGTTAACTTTTATATATCAATAATTAAAATATAAATTAAATATTTAAAAATATTAAATGTTAATATTAAAAACAACAATCAGCACATTTTAAAATTGAATGTATTAAATTCTATAAAAAACAAAAAATAAAATAAAAATAAAACCTAAAACAAAAAAATTAAACCTAAAAAAAGAACAAAGACAACATAGAATAAAAAGAACCAAAACAAAATAGTATGCGGCCTATTTCCCCTCCTGCAGTCGCCTATTGCAGATGCACGCACCACACAAAGTTCAACTGGTCACAATCAGTCACTCTCAAGTCTAAACCACCTTATTATTTACAAAGCACTCTCCCAGTGGGCCAGCAGAATACTCAACATGTGTTCTCCCTTGAAGTGTCAAACTAAACGGTTTGTTGCTTCAGCCTTCAACACTGATTCCAAGCTTCCACAAAATTGTCAAAGTGTCACCGCTCAACAAAATAGTCCCAAACTGACTCGGCAACAAGCAGTCATTGTCACCATTACCATGTCTACAGAGAGAAGCAACGAACAAAACTTGCTCTTTTCAGAGTCGCAAGACAAACAAAAGTCAGAACAAACATTCAAAAGCTCACGATGTGTTTTTACATGTCCTAAGTGTTACTTTATAGAAAAGATCTGAAAAACTCTAATGAAAACGTTTTTTAAATATATCTTAATTAAAAAACCCTAACCCTTTTTCAATACAGATTTTAAGGCCAATTCCAATGTTTTTTTAGGTTTTTTAAAGTTCGTTGAATTTCAAACTTCATGGATTAAATTCGACAAACCCTATGACATAGCCTATCACCATATTAATTCATACACACCTTTCTGTTATTGCATTTTTATTCTTTATTCAATATAAGTCTATTACAAGTTTATCGTGCATGTACCTGGTAGGCACATGACAAGTGGTACAGAAGCCTTCATTCTTGTGACATAGTTGTGAGATTGATCACGGGCATTTTGCCCCAATTTGTGATCGGTTCAAAAAAGCATAAGCCTTCATTCTTGTGACTTAGGGTTGTGAGATTGATTGCAATCAGTTTGATTGATTTCTGATTAGTTCGATAGAGAAGAGCCTTAATTCTTGTTACTTGTAGCTGTGGTTATGAGATTATTTGCTGCCATTTTTCCCTTGTTTGTAATCAATTAAAAAAATTTAAACATAATTTAAGGCCCATGGCCTATATTTCATTATTTCAACCAAAAATTTAGGCTTATAAAGTTATAACATATAGCCCTAGTTTGTGGTCAAATTTATAGAAATTTAAAAAACAAATAAAAACTAAATAAATTCCAACGAAGCTTACATAAAAAGAAAGTTTCTACAAATTAATAAACTATATTGCCTTTTATGAAAATATGCATTCTATTAAAAACAATTCTAAAAGGATAGAGCGATGCCTAGGAGCAATGATGGTGTGCGAGTGCTGAAAAGGGAGCAGCAGCGAAAGGTGGAGGCAATAGGCGCTTTTGGAGGAGGTGATATAGCGTTTGGGCTGTGCAAGATTGCAGAGAACGGGAAGAAAGTAGTGGAGGATGAGATTGGTGGCCTCAGGAGAGGCTTCCTCTCACCCTCTCAAACCTTGTCATAGCTGAGGCATTATTGGCACGCACAAAAGCAGTTTCCTAAAGCCCTAAAATCTGTAAGGATTGCAAAAAACTCTCACAACCCTTTCTGTGGCTGTGGCAAATTTTGTTGGAAGCAGATTTTGATCAACAATCTAAATTAGTCTCCTATGTTGATGGACAAAAGTTTGATTAAGGCAAACGGATCAGATACTTGATGGCTGTGGCGAATGACACTCGTAACCTCAATCCACCTATTCCTTCTATGCAACCAACCAAATCCCTTTCTTTCTCTCCGCAACACTATTGATTTTAATGTTCCAAATGATTGCATTAATACAATTGTGGACAATATTGGCAGTTGATATCTTGTTTTCAGGTGTTTGGGGAAGCAGCCCCCTATTGAAGACTTTGTGTCTTGGACAAAATATACTTGAAGCAAATCAGAGGCTCCTTTTGTGGAGGCCTTGGAACACGAATTCTTCCTTTTGCAATTTCATTCGACTAAAGATTGCAAGTTTGTGCAACAACACGACCCTTGGTTTTTTGGAAAGATTAGTGTATCCATGGCCTTGTGAGCACCCTTTTGCAATTTTGTTCAATTGAAGATTGCAAGTTTGTGCAACAGCGCGACCCTTGGTTTTTTGGAAAGATCAATTTATTCATGGCCTTGCAAGCACCCTTTTTCAATCCAACGACTACAATCACCTTCAAAATATTGATTTGGTTGCACCTATATAACCTCCCTCTAGTAGTGAGAGATTCTAGACATTCAAATTTTGATCAATCAAGTGGGTGATTTTGTGAAATTGGATGCAAAGATGGAGGATTCAAAGCATAGGTTCGTGATTGTTTGCACCATAATTGATATTTCAAAACTAATGATACACATCATCAAAATCCACTCCTCATAGGGCACCTAGACCCAAATGATGAATTTTGAAGGGCTACCTATGAGGTGCTTTCGATGCAACATGATCAGTCATAGAATTTTGGGATGTTCAGCCTCAAGATATGGGTAAGGAAAGTTGAGAGCCCAAAAAAAGATTTTATTTGACACAACCATGGGAGTTTTTTTGAGCAGTCTTCGCCTCCCATCTCTCAACCTCAAGATGTGAACAATGGTCTTGGTTCCCAACCCGTGCCTACAACAACATTACACAGTGCAATGACTTCAATGTCGCCCCTAGGCAGACTCTTTCCAAAGCGGCTCCACCCTGCACGAATCTAGTTTCCAAGGATGAAGAAGATTTTCAGCACTCTATGGAGCAAATTTCAGGATGAGGATCGTTTTCTTCAAGCACTCACAAAAGAGCAGGAATTAGAGATGATGGACTTCCTAGAGAATGAAAGAAAACAGGTTTTAATCCTAGGTACAACAATCATGTCCTAGACAATGAGCAAGATGACCAAACCAAATTGCGAGATTTCTGGCAAGTGGAAAGGAAGTAAAACAAAAGCTAAAAAATTAAGGATGGAAACTCGCAACTCAGTTGATAGCGGTACACAATGGACAATGGACACTCTCCTCTCTAGAAGCAAGAGGAAGCAAACTTCAATACACTCGTAAGTCAATACAATTTGGCATGATCAACATAGCCCTTCAGTTGGGATTGGATACCAAGGCTTTGGGTGATATCTTAGGGTTGTTTAGTGTTTGTTTGTTTTCATCTTTGTAAAGGGCTATGTCCTCTTGGCAAACTTATTTTTTTATATCATTTATTACTACCGGAGAGGGCCCTAATCCCTCACTTTACTGACCAAAACAAAAAAACAATTCTATAAAAAGAAGAAAAAAACACTACCTTCAAGCCATTCAAAAAGTATGTTTGAAAAGACAACTTTTATAACCTCTTCTAGCCATACCAATCCAAAAACCGGGTCTAATCATGCTGGACCACCAGGATTGTGAAGAATCACTTCAGTCAAGGTGACTAGCAACTTGGAGACAAGAAACCAACATAAAAACATGGTGTTTTGATATGAACAGGTCAAGGGGGGCTTTGAGGTGACCCAGAGCATCTTAGGAGTCTTTGTAGCAAGTTGCAAACTTGTATCCTAAGTAGAAAAGCAAGAATGGGGAATTTGCCACTTTGTACAGACGGCGAAAACATCATCTACCACAGCAAACACACAGTTACCATGGTGAATACAAGATCGCCAATCTATCGGAAGTGGCAAGAACGTCACCATGCATGCAAAGAGTGGAATACTAAGGGTTTTGACACTTGAATTGACTCATTCGATGTTAGTTCTTTATTTTGGCACCATGGCAGAATAGAGGAGTAGCATATAATGTGTAAAAATGAAGTTGGACAGGTTGGCTCATGTTAAAACATTCATTTTTCATGTTCTTTGTGAGATTGCAAGTGTAGAAGACAGAATTTCTGAGTTGCAGGGTTTTCTAGCAGTTGTGAAGGAGTATTGTACATGTTGTATGGCTCTAGTTAACCATGATGGTCATGTAACAACTGTATCATTGACTCAGATAGTGAGATGAGGAGCACAATGCTCACTCTTGCTGGATTTTTTACCCTTTAGGGTTTCTCCAAGTTAATCTCTGTGTATCAGTGTGTATGTGTATGTTTCCTTGCAAGTTTATGCTCTGTTTTCCTGTTTCCATTGCATTTACATCATGTTGAACATATGGTACTGCATAATGCATCTTCTTAACGTGTAGAAACAGTGGTTAGAAGGCTGTTTGTTCAGTTGACAAGTTGATATTCGTTTGTGGTGAGCTCATGGAGACTATTTCCTGAGTGTTTACAGATCACATATCTACTTTCTGCAAATAAAATAATGAAAGAAAAATCTTTCCCTCCCCATTTCCTTCCCACTCTTTTTCCTTCACTTTCCATGTCACTTCACAAAGTGACAATTTTTTCCTTCCAAATTACTGAAATAAATTTAGAAAATATAATTTAAGCTTAAGGAAAGTAAAGAAAGTCATTAAAAATATATAAAAACTTAGAAACAATGCTTCAACATAAAGGAAAGTTCAATGAGAAAACAAAGTCAAAAACAAGAAAAGCTAAACATTATAAAAGTTAAATCTAAAATGTCCATCTTTATGTGCAACATAAGTGTTTATTAGAAACAAATGAAAATGTTGACTAATATTAAAGCTTTAAATTAGTCACATATATTTGAACAGAAGTCAACTACATAATGGAAAATCCCAAACAATGGTGAATTTTTATCCCATAGAATGGAAACAAGACATTTTTTGAGACAAAATAACTTGGCACATACAAGATGGGGTATTCTTCCAAAGATAGTATGCACAATATGGTTTTATGTAGGATACTGGATCGCTTAATGTAGAATTCAAAAGTCAGTTCATGACCATTATGTAATTCCTCGCCTAGCTATTGTCACAATTTATCGCAGTAATATTGGTTATCATATTCTACAAGTGCTCTAAGGTTGAAGCCTTTCCAACCAAAAAGAATATGTTATATACCTAGGTTTATCATGATTAGTTCTCAATCATTGTTACCAAGCAACATGACTTCTCACCTTGAAGGGATGCATCCTATCAAACATGTCCCTTAATGCATATAAATAACCTATCACCCTATGCATCCATACACACCTTTCTATTTTTATATTTATATTCTATAGTCAATATGAATATAGTACATATTTATCATGCATGTACTTGGTAGGTACATAACAGTTGCATAATATATCATTGTCTGATAATCATTGCCTTGTAAATAGTCTCATATTTGTTTAGCTATGAAACTGATAATTGATCAAAAACACATAGAGAATATTCATATTATGTGTGAATCATGACAGATCTTTATGGTGTCAAACCAAAGTTGCATGGACACAGATACAGTATTGAATACAGATATGGTATCGGAAACGGATTCGACTATTTTTCAAGACCCCCCTAATATGGATACGGCTAGATACGACATATATAGATAGATAGATAGATATTAGCAATAAATAATATTAAATAATTTAAATTCAATATAAATAATATAGTTAACAAATATATTATATATTAATAAATAAAAACTTAAATTAAAAGTTAAATGTATTAAACTTAATAAATAAAAGTTTACGATGTAAAGTAAAACAAAAAAGCCAAAAATTAAAAAAAACATCACCAGTTAATAAAATTTGCCTCTTCCTCCATTGCTTGTTGACACTATCTCCAACTTTAGAATGAATGCGATTATTTGAGTAAATATGATCGTGTGCGTGCTGGTCCAGAGTAGTTCCCCGCAATAAGAAATCAGGATGCCGAGTCATGGAACAATTTCTTGTGGCAATTTTTAACATTCTAGGATTAATATATTTGGGATATGGCACAAATATCATGAGAATGTCATATCTGCACGTATCTGGCATAGGAAAAAATAGGGTTTTATTTGGTGCGGCCCAGATACGGTATCCAAGACGTATCCGAGCCATATCCTATGAGTATCCGTATCCGATACGGCGATACACATACCAAGGGAGAGGGGGTGGCGTATCCGGTAACTGTGTGTCAAACCAGTTGATGAATCTTATTGCATACAAGCCAATCTACTATCAGAAGCACATCATTCCGAGTCAGATAAGCATTTCAACATCAATATTACCTAGTGATTCTACAGAAATATTTTTACTGCTTTATTTGGGATTTTAATTTTATTTTTTTAATTTTACATATGGCAATACATATTTGGAGACTACCATACTATTTTTGTCCACCAAATAAATTTCTAGCAATAAGAGGCCTGGAGTGATAGAAATACCAACAAGGATATATGGTATTGTCGCATTGCATTCTCAAGTACATGATCTATCATCCGTAGTTTTTTACACGAATATCAATGACAAAGAAGTCTTTCTCAAAGTATTTAGCTCAATCCCTATTTCATATCACCCCACTCAAATGAGAGTTGCTGAAATGACAATTCTTTATTAGAAAGAATGTTTAGATTTCTTGAGGGAAATGTTCGTAAATTGAATTCAAATAAGCTAGAAAGAGATACAACAGTGCATGAAAGGATTAAGTTCAAACGCCAATGGAATACAAAACAATACCTATTTTCTTCCAATTCTTTCCCTTGTAGCACTGAACAGCTCTCCTCAAAATCTCATCCTGAAATAAAATTCAGAGAAAGCAAAAGCAAGATTAACTTGACATCTAGAAATTACAAAAAAATAGCCACAAGTGAATCAAAGGGATGAAGGAGACATTAAAAATCACAAAGGAACCCTTCTACCACAAAAAGAATATATGAGATATCAGTTCAGGCACTTCATAAAACCTTCCATTACACCAAAATTATAGCCCAAGTTCGTTAGTTTAACATAGAAATACTTAAGCATTGATCTTGAATATAATTACAAATGAAATCCAGTTTAGGTTTGTTAAATATATTATGACCCTGAAGCTTTGATAAAACTTATTCAATTAGTGACAAAGATCATCATGCATTCAACCCTGTGATTTCATGGCCTATAACTGCATACTCCACAAGAGTGAAAATAAATAAAAATGATTGCATAACACATTTTGGAAACTACCTCTTCTGGTGTCCAGCCCCCCTTAGATGAACGCCTTGTAGGACCGCTTGTCCGCCTAGCAAGTCAAAAATTCAATTTGTTTAGAATTTGTGCCCATATGAGTTCTGTTACATGTCCATTAAGAGCTAATATACCAAACCTATGCCTAGTTGTAAGAAGACATTTTAACCTGCCTTTTGAACTAGTTAACATGTTGAAAAGTTTGATAAGTTTGAGAGGAGATGAGGTTCACCAAAGTTCAAGAATAATAAAAGTGTTTAAAATGTTCAAAAATATAAACAATCAAAATTTTACTATAACAATTACAAATACTAAATTATAAAGGTAAGAATTGTGTCTCATCTACAAAATTATCTGCAATTTCTTTCTATTCAGGACCAACTACCCAAGATGGTCCAACTTGACATGTTAGATTTTATACCTTATCATAGCCTATGTGATAAAACGAAAATATAAGAATAGTTCCTATACACAAGTTAATTTCATACCATTGTGATGAAATTATGAATCCAATAGCGTGGCTCAAAACGTTGGAAATGTAAAAAGACATTGACACAGATCTATCCAGAATATCTACTAAAATGCAGCACTGCTAACACAACTTCAAAACCTTAATATAATTTTATCTATAAGCCATGTTAACAAATTTGTAATTTTCTTCTTTATTTCAAAAAATCTGGACAAACTACTCATCAAGGTAACTGACCTCAAGCAACTAAGGCCTTTTATGCAAATCAACCTATATGCATAATGTAGGCAACATTAAATCAGTTTAGACATGAAGAGAGATAAGGTGTTGGATGTGTGCATAGGTATATTCACAATTACTCCTATACACACCTTAACAAAGTAATGAATAATATATTTCTTAGAAAAGGAAGATTTATGTGAACAAGGTGAAGTTCACTGAAACGGACTATGACTTAGCAGAAGGAAAAGATTAGCCCCCAGTTAAAGAAGAGGGCCTGTGGATTTATGAGTTCTCATTAATCTCACTGCCAGATTCTTATCACTAATTAGTTGATGTGACCGTGCCAAAATCATAGTGGAGTAGAGTCCACGAGATGCTGCACAATACAGACAAAGAAAAGGCAAGGTGTGAAGAGCTGGACCTACTCTTTTTTATTCTTCTTATAAGCTCCGATCCTTAGCAATGCAAAGACTTTGCTTCATTTCCTCATTTGACAGTAATCATGCATGAAGAATGCCCAAGATGCCAATATAATCCATCTGTTTTTGTGAGAAGGGAGAGGGTCTACATAATATGCACAGAAAAACTTTCAAGCCAGTCTTCTTTTTCAGTTTGTACTTGTGAATAAATGCATGTGTGTTTTTGGGCCATGAGGCCATGCACTGGGGAATTTCTGCAATCTCAATGCCCTATTTTTTCTGGATAATGGAAGGAAGCTACAGGTGTGATAAACTCTAAATTAAAATTTGCTCAGGCTTTTAGCCAGTTTCTGCTGTCCAGTTTTAGAATTATGGTTCTGCAGCTGGAAGAATCTTTTTATGGAAAAAATCTGTACAGATGAGCAAATATCTACTATAATGTCATTTGATATATCCTTTCTATATCGGTAATTGTTCCAAGTTCGAGTCAAGGCAGTGCTGTGAGTATGATTCAAGAACTTCAAGCTAAATAATTTTGATGAAATGAGTTATTATTAAACTCCCTATTTGCCAATGACAAGTTCCAGGGAGAGGCACATTATGACCATTTTAACAAACTGTAATTCCTGTATTCTATCTGTATACACATGTTTTCATTTAGGCACTCCTTAAGTAAATATGAGTGACATGTAATCCTAACTGGCTTTCCTCTCTATGCAGGTCTCAGGTCACTTATCCTTAGGTATACTGTAATGTCCCTTTTAAATTTTCCTTATTTTCTTTAAATATAATATACCCTATCTCACAATTATAATGGTTTGCACGATTAGTATAAATATGAAATCCTTATGATTCAGAAATTTCTGCTAATAATTAATTCTGCAAATCAGATTTAATACTCCGAAAATAGTTTAGAATGACCAAATTGTCTCTTTGCAGTGGCTGGTAAAACAGTCCCTTTTTGCAGCTATTTATCTTCAATGAAATGCCTTTGAAATGTCTCCAAATCTGCCTGAATCAAGGGTTTTTGTGCAGTAACTCAGCAATGAGATTAGGGGGTTTCCGTCCTCTAATTTTTAACCTAGAGGGGTTTTGTCCTCAGGTTGGTTGAACCACAGTCCACACTCCTCGAGGAGTAAAAATCAGATATAAATGTATTCACAAATTGATAGTTCCTTATCCTTGTTTGATCTCTCTTAAATATCCTTTTCCTGTAATAGACATAACTCTTCACATGCCTTTTGAATTTTATTAATATTAGAACTAAACTTTATTTTTAATTTCAGTTTATTATTACTAACCCTTCCTTAAGGAAATTGCAGGTATCGTTTCCACAACCTTGCTGGCATCTTTAAACTTTATAAATATTAATTACAGCGCTGCATGCTAAGTAAAGACTTATTCATATCTGCCACCACGCAACATCACCAATAGTTTATAAAACAACACTCATCCC
Source organism: Cunninghamia lanceolata (assembly GCA_027924645.1). NCBI lineage: Eukaryota > Viridiplantae > Streptophyta > Pinopsida > Cupressales > Cupressaceae > Cunninghamia > Cunninghamia lanceolata. Next base: position 3,450,750 of record BSBN01000231.1, on the reverse strand, counting down.
AAATTCTCAAGACCCACGGGAAAAGATGGGCATTGGGTTTAATTTGGTTTTAGGTTTTAGACGGGGGCATTACAGTCCACCTTCCCAAGATTGCTTGCCCTCAAGCAATCGCAAATTAGGATGCTAAAGAATTTCCACACCCTCCCATGTAGTATTAATATGATCATGGAGAAAGTGATCAAGATGACTCTCAACCAGAAATGGTTTGTATAAGAACTTCTTATAATATTCTTTACAAGGTGCATGGTATAAAATTACACTTTTCCCAGCATTATCAAGCAAAGGTTTACTGGCACGCCCCATCATTTGGAGAAGATCAGTAATAGGATAGTCTGTGTAAGCAGTTTTCCATCCATCATAATACTGCGTACCCATGACCACAACCAAATGTGCTAACAAAGACAGCCCCCAACTCATTGAACTGCTTGCAACACACACCCAAATTGTCCCTGCCCTAAACAACTGAGCAACAAGCTCTTGTTCCACCAAAGTGAGACCTTCATGTAAATGTCCAATTCCATTAGGCAATGCATGTCTCAAAGTAGGCTTTTTAACTTTGGCAATGAAAGGTTTCAAATCTTCTTCAGTAAATTGAAGAAATTGGGATCTTTTCCCACCAACTTCATTTGAATAAGTTAGTTAATCAAGCCGTGCATGTTTTCGAGTTGGCACAAACACTAGAGCTGGTTTGCTTCACTTTGAATGCTGAATTATTGATGTGTAAGTTGGCTTGGTCATTGCTTGCATTTGAGCTTCAACACTAGCTATATCAACACGTTGAATGTGAATCTCTGACGGTATAGGACAGACTCTAGGGAGAAAATTAAACAACCCATTGGCAATAGCTCCAATCAACTTGCCGAGATCTTTAGCATCAACAATGCAAATAGGGTTTTTTATTTGACTTGAAATATATCTCATTCTAGAAACAATTGCTTTCAATATGGGGCCACCCTCTCCACTAATTAAATGAAGTTCATCCACATTAAATAGGCTAACTTGCTGTACCTGTTTACGCTGTTTCCATCTGTGAGACAGAGCATCCCATTTCTCAGGTGTACTTGTAACAATCTGACCCTTCTCAAGTAGCTTGAAATTAGTTGCAATCTCATCTGTTAGTTCAACTACTTTCCATCCCAGATCTTTCCCAAACTTCTACTTCCATTCACAATATTTTTTCTTTGCTAGCAGTGCTATAGGTGCAATGTAAACAAATCAAAATGTACCCTCTATACTATTTTGATGTAATCGCAGCAAGGCAAACTCAGCACAAATAGTCTTATCATTTCCGGTGGTGCCACAACCAAAACATTATCATCTGAGTTATAAAGGACCGTAAATACCTAGGTTTGAATAGGATTGAAGTGCCTGAACTGCTGATACAAAGCTTTACACGAAGGATTTCTTAATGTAGATAAAAGGAAGTGGCTGCAAGTCTAGCAATTCGATTGGAGGTGGATATTTCTGCGATAGACTAAGAGGTCTAAACAACACTAACAAAATGGTATGTGATCCCAGCCATTTGTCAGAGGTGACATGAATAAAATATTATGGTGGAAGAGGTTCGTGTATTGGGATAATAGAACTATGGTTATGATCATCATACTTCATCTTCAACATAAAAATTAAAATGCTCATGATGGAGTATAAATTTGCCATCATTGTCTTCTACTATAATCCAAAATGGTTCCACATATCCATGATTTTTCTCAACCCATTGAGAATTTGAAGTGATTGTTAGTTCCACCTTCAATACTGTATGTGTTATTGGTTGAACATGGGCAGAAAGATCCAACTTTGTGAACTGATGGTCAAACTTAGGAATGGTCTTCCCCATTTTCGGAAAACGATTGAGTTCTCCAATCTCCTGGGCCAAAAGATCATACTACCGATCCCAAGCTAAATCTTTCTTCTTAATTTTGGCCAAGATGTTATTTGGAATGCCTTTAAATTGTCGAAGTAGAGTTTGAACAGTCCACATGCCCTTTCCAACCATCTTGCACGCTTTCTTTGTTGGCTGAGCCCATCCTCCTTTAGGACAATCTCAAAAAGTGCTCTCAGGAGACAGCCTGCACTTGGTTTTGCTCTGGTTTCTAGTTTATTAAATGTTGAAAATCTCTACCTGGTGGCCATCCTGGAGGAATGTCCTTAAAGACCATGCTATGCTTGTCCGAGAGTGTTTGTATGTTCACATGATAAGCTCTCTTACTTGTAGTAGTTGTAAAGGTCTCTAAACATTGTGCTGCCCATGCTACTTGTCCACTCCTAAAACACCTCTCCGTTCTTTTTGCTAATATAACTCTAGGAGCTCCACTAGTAATGCCTTGTAACACTACATCTTTACCTTCTGATTTGAACCTTAGCTCCATAGTCTAATAATTTTATGTAAACTCTTCCAAGTGTAGCCATTGCACTCCTAAAACCACATCAGTTTCTCCTATGCCCACCACATAGAAGTCATCTTGTATCTTGTGTCTACCAAGAGCAATCTCCAATTGTTGAATTTTCTTAGTGCATGGAATGGTAAAACCATCAACCAATGTGGTGGGCATAGGAGAAACCAATGTGGTTTTAGGAGTGCAAAGGCTACACAAATCATTGAAATCTTCTATTTGTAACCCTCTTCTAGCAACCAACCCTTCATTAATGAAGTTGTGTGTTGCTCCACTGTCAATTAGAACTATAACTGCGTGCCCTTGCATGACTCCCGGTACTCGGAAAGGATGATATTTAGGAGCACCTGACAAGGTTGCAAATGCACCCCTTGAATGTTCACCTTCTTCTTTTATTTCTAATTCAAGTTCACATTCACCTACTTCAGGCTCTGATTCTTCCTCCTCATCAAACATTACTTCTATGTATGTACATGGCCTTTTCCCAAACAACGATGTCCAAGTTCCCATGGTTTTTTGCAAGAAAAACATAATTTGTTTCAGCAGAACTCATTTTTGGTTACTTCATCAAAATTGCTTTTCGGTGGTAATACTTGTTAAGAAAAACATTTTTGAAAAGGTTTCGTATTCAAACCTATAGGAGGAGTTTTCTAAAAGAACATATTCTTGGCTACTAAAGTTTCTAAATTCAAAGCTCTTTTAATAGCCTCTTGAAGGATCAATGGATCAAATGCCTTAATTAAACCCCTAAGAGGTTCAGTTAGCCCTTTGATAAAAAGGACAATTAATCTTCTTTCCGAAACATCAAGCACCATTACAAATAATCTTTGGAATTCTTCTACATATTTCTCCATCGTTCCTTCTTGTTTTAACTAGGCAAACTCTCTAAAATGGATTTCAGTATCCTTTCTATCAAACCTTTCGATCAACCTTTTGCAAAATTCATCATTTGTGTCTATTAGACTATGACCTTGGATAACCAACCCATGGTGCCACCATTCATGAGCTGATCCTTCCAAGCGTAAGGTGGCAAATTTGATGGTGTCATCCTTAATCATAGGTTTCAGTGATAAGTATGTGCCTAACTTTTGCACCCACGCACGAGCAGTACACTTATTAGAACCATCAAATGTAGACAATGTTAACTTACTCAAAGCTTGCTAGTGATTGTTAAACTAGTGTTCGTTAAATCCTAATGGTCAATCTTATCTCTTCTGCTTTTTTCCCTTTGTGGCTATTTTTAGCCTTCATACATTCTATATATACAGCGTTGCTGTATCTTGTAAAAACATCTAATGATCAATATATTCTAAGTCTTGCATTCCTGCAATATGGTATCAGAGCACAGGCAATCGATTTTTTGGCGTCCTGATTAAATTCGTACAGTATTCTTCGAAGGATTTGCTCAGTTCACGGGTTTTGCATGTACCTCTGAAAATCGAGGGTTCCTGAAAATCGCGACTTCTGGTATTGACGCGATTTCTCGAGTTTTCCAACTCTTACTCGCTGTGCATGATCTTGAGGTCGCGATTACCCTGATGACGGATTCTGAAATTGCGTTTTTAAGTTTCGCGTGTATCTTCAAATCTGTGGTCGCGATTCTCTGAAGGCACTTTTCTGCGGATTTCCTGGCGCTGAATCCCCTCACGTTTTTTTCTAAAATGGTCGCGCTCGCGGATTAGGGTTTCTGTGCAATAGTGATCGCGTTTTGTGCGATTTTCTTGGTTCTGGCGTCTTTCTGCAGGCGCGGGATTCCTCGGTTTTCTGCTGACGTTTTGTTGGCATTTTGCTATGCGGGTTTTTTCCTCAGTTTCAGTTGTGTATGTTCAACGTGTATATCTGCTCAACGGGATCTCTGCTTTTGAAGACAAGGCTCTGTTTGTTTTGGACGGGTTCCTCTACCTGGTCGTGATTTAGCGATTGTTTGTTCCAAACGGCTTTGGCGCTTAGTAGTGAATCTACATTTCCACGTTCCAAGCAGATAAGTGCTTAAAGCATTTACCGTTTCTGAAGATCTTATTTGAAGTTTGCGGCTGTTAACCTAAAGTTGCGTGATAATTTCTGTCCGTGGGTTCCCTCTCTATGATCACGCCTAGAAAAGATGGTCTCATTTATTTTGAAGGTTATGCAGCAAATGTCTGCTCTCAGCAGACATTTTTTTCTTTTTATCTCAACAATTGGGTTCAGGCTGATACGTCACCCTTTTTGTCTCGACATTTGTACTGTCTAGTGCTTATCCATTCTCAAGCATCTCGTTTTTCGTGCCTCAAAAAACGTGAAAATGGCGTCGCTTGAGCAGAACGATTTTGCGGTCTCTGCCTTCATGGCCAAGCGACCTGCAGATCATGTCAAATCTTCTGCTTGGTACATTGACTCCGGTGCCTCTTGACACTTCACACACCAACGAGACTGGTTTACAGACTACACGCCTTTCAAGGATTCTGTCATCTTTGGTGGAGGCAAAGAATACACTGTTGTTGGAAAAGGCACCGTACAAATTCAATCTGGCGGGAGAAATTTAATATTTCTCGATGTATATTTCATACCTGGCATGGAGCTGAACCTTCTCTCTGTCAGTCAGATCATGCGACATTCACCTCATTTGGATATAGTTTTCAGCATGCATACTTGCAGTATAATGGATCGTCAAACACGTACTGTTGTTGCCAAGGGTCTTGAGGATCATGGTCTTTTTAGGCTCGTGGACTTTGGTGATTCTCACAAGCATGCTATGGCCGCCAGGAATACCTCCATCAGCAAACTCTGGCATCAACATTATGGGCATCTCAATATGTACTATCTCTCTCAGCTCGCTCGAGAAGGTCTGGTTGGTGGTCTTCCAGAAATTCAGACTCTAATTCCTGGTGTTTGTGATGCATGTCAGGCTGGCAAGCAGCATTGTACTCCATTTCCAAATGGTGATAAATGGAGAGCATCCAAAGTTTTGCAGTTAGTTCACGCTGATGTCTGTGGACCAATGAATACCCCTTCAGTTACTGGATGTCAATATTTCCTGCTTTTTGTTGATGATTTCAGCAGAAAGATGTGGGTGTATTTCCTAAAAAGGAAATCAGATGTATTTAGTACATTTCAGCAGTTCAAGGCTTTGGTGGAAAAGGAGTCCGGCTGTCCAATAATCACTCTTCGATCTGATAATGGTGGGGGGTTTTGTTCTTCTTCCTTCATTCACTTCTGTGCTGCACATGGTGTTAAACGCCAGCTGACTACACCATACACACCTCAACAGAATGGTGTGGTCGAGCGTCGCAATCGCACTATTACAGAAATGGCACGGTCTATGTTGGAACATAAAAGTGTTCCTAAGAAATTTTGGGCTGAAGCAGTCTATACTACTGTCTATCTTTTGAATCGATCTCCCACCTATGCCGTTCGAAAGAAGACTCCTGAGGAAGCCTAGTCTGGTCATAAGCCGTGTGTCAACCATCTGAAAATTTTTGGTTCCACTGCTCATGTTTGGATTCCAGATGCCAAGCGCACTAAGCTGGATTCCAAAAGTCAGAAACTCATGTTCACTAGGTATAGTGAAAATCATAAGGCTTACAGACTTATTGATATAGATACTGACCGTCTTATCTTCAGTCGCGATGTAGTCGTTGATGAGACTACTGGGCCCTTTCTTCTATCTACTCCATCTATTCCTCCTGAGGATTAGCCTTTGACGGATTCAGATTTAGGTGTTTGCATTCCTCTAGCTTCATCTGATGGGAGGGCTCCTGCTATTCTGCCAGCATCTCAGCCTGGATCTCCACTTACCTCAACTCTGGATATTCTGGATCCCCCTGATCTTGTTTCGACTCCTTCAAATGATGATTCTGCTGTTCCTCTTCCAGATGTTGGTTCCTCTACTCCCCGACCGAAATGGTGGGCCAAAACCATTGGTGAACTTCATGATAATGAACTCCTCGAAGGAAGATCTACTCGGAAAAAGAGCAAGTCGGCAAATTCGGTCAATTTTGCTCTTATGGCCAATCTTCATAGCATTTCAAAGCCTCAAACTTACTCTGAGGCTCAAGGTATACCTGAGTGGGAACAGGCTATGGATGCTGAGCATAAGAGTCTTTTGAAGAACAATACTTGGGTTTTGTCTAATCTCCCTCCTGGGAAGAAACCTATTGGCTGCAAATGGGTATACAAAGTCAAGTACAAGGCCGATGGGACTCTTGATAAATATAAGGCTCGGTTGGTCGCCAAAGGTTACTCTCAAAAAGAAGGTGTTGATTATGAGGAGACTTTTGCTCCTACAGCAAAAATGAGCACCATTCGGCTTGTCCTTGCTATGGCAGCTCAATTTGGCTAGAAAGTCCATCAAATGTATGTCAAGAGTGCCTTCCTCAATGGAGAGTTGTAGGAAGAAGTCTATATGACGCAACCTCCTGGTTTCAAGGTTGCTGGGAAAGAACATCAAGTCTGCAAACTGGTGAAAGCTCTCTATGGCCTCAAACAGGCTCCACGCGCATGGTATCTCAAGATTGATCAGTATCTTGTTAATCGGGGTTTTCAGAGGAGTCCCTCTGATCCCAACCTGTATGTCAATCAGTATGCTGATGATAGACTTCTTATTGTTGTTTATGTTGATGATTTGATCATTACTAGCAGCTCAGAATCGTTGATTCATCAGATCAAGCATGATCTCAGCCACACTTTTGACATGACAGACTTGGGTCTCTTGCATTATTGTCTCGGTATTGAGGTATGGCAGCAATCTGACAGTATCTTTCTCTCTCAATCGAAGTATGCTTGGAGTCTGTTGGACAAATTCAGGATGGCAGATTGCAAACTAGCTTCTACACCAATGGAGAAAGGCCTCAGACTCTCTACTCATTCAAACTGTCCTATAGAAAATAAATCATCATTTCGGCAATTAGTTGGTAGTCTCATCTATCTCACTGCCACTCGACCTGATCTTAGTTTTGCAGTCAACTATATCTCTCGATTCATGACAGCTCCTCAAACTGAACACTGGGTTGCCGCAAGCGTGTGTTACGGTATGTGCATGGCACTTCTGACTTTGGCATTCTGTATGGCAGGTGCAAAGATCCTCAGCTGATCGGTTTTACAGATTCAGATTGGGCAGGTTCTGTAGATGATAGAAAATCTACCTCTGGTCATGTTTTCAGTTTGGGCAAAGCTGCTGTCACTTGGACCAGCAAAAAGCAGCCGGCAGTAGCTCTCTCCTCCACAGAGGCTGAATATAGGGGAGCGGTTAAAGCTACCTGTGAGGCAGTTTGGCTTCGCAGGATGCTTTCAGACATCCATATGTCTCCAGCAGGCCCTTCACCTCTGTATTGTGACAATCAAGGGGTGCTGAAACTTGCCAAAAACCCTGTCTTTCATGAGCGGACAAAGCATGTTGATCTACATTGTCACTTTATTCGCCAGCTTGTTGAAGATGGCTCTGTTGTGTTGCAGTATGTTCCTACAAAGGATCAAACTACCGATATTCTCACCAAGTCTCTCAGCCCAGATAAGTTTATCAAATTTAGGGGGCATCTTGGTGTTGTTGACCGATTGACCATTACGGGAGGGTGTTAAACTAGTGTTCGTTAAATCCTAATGGTCAATCTTATCTCTTCTGCTTTTTTCCCTTTGTGGCTATTTTTAGCCTTCGTACATTCTATATATACAGCATTGCTGTATCTTGTAAAAACATCTAATGATCAATATATTCTAAGTCTTGCATTCCTGCAATAGTGATTGCACTGTCTTTGTTGGCATCTAGGCTCAATTCTCGATCCATTTTTGCCTCTCTTCATATTCACGTAATTCGTGAGAGACATTGCTTCTTGAATCTCTGCTAGGAGATTTATATATTCTTCCTAATAGGTGGTGATATCGTCTTGTATTGAATTTTGTGCTTCTCCAACGTAAACTTCTTCCCCCCTTTGAATGAAAGTAGAACGAAGTGGTCTATCAATAGTCCCAACCTTGATTCTTTGTGTGTGACTTTTATGCTTATTATTGTTACTGTTAGAAGTTTCCCCACTATTTTGATTATTGGAATTTTCTGCATTATTCATCCTATGTAACATCTACCCCATCATATCTAACATAAGGTCAAATTCTCTATCAATCTTATTTGCATAATTGTAGTTGTCATTCTCTCTCATAGTTGAAAAAATCGCAAAGAACTTGTGGAACTTGTTTGTAAAAGCAAGTCAAATCGTGAGGCAAGTAACTTTCCAAAAAACTCGTGGCCAAGTTTTATTAAAAACACGCGGCAATTTTTAATGCAAAATGCGCAATTTCGCGCCTAAAATTGTGAATCCCCAAACAAAAACTTGTCCAACGCAATTACAAAATTAAAAATTGTGATTTCATTATTTTTTTATACGGATTTGATCATTCTTGCACACAGGTTTATTTGTTTAGGGCAACGACGGATGTGGGTTTAGGTCAGCGATTTCATTGTTTTCCTATAACTTGCTAGCTTCAAAAAAATGCATATTGTTAGAATGAAGGTTACTGAGAGTTGAGACATTGGGATGGAATCATTGCCCAACCTTAAGCAGATTATGTAAAACAAAGAAAATAATGTAAAATTTAAATTATCTTGTATATAACTACAATTTTAAAAAAAATATTTTAAAAAGCAAATAATGTAAAATTTTAAAATATAACTACAATTTTAAAAAGCAAATAATGTAAAATTTTAAAAATTGTCTTTTTTCAACTATGTTAAAAACTTTATATAACATTTAAAATATTTTTATAAATAGAACAATGCCAACTACCTAATTTTGCCCTTAAGTGATAAAATTGTGAAAATGGCATGCGCCATGAAGGTTTGTATTTTCAAATGTCTTAATTTGGGCTTGGTGGCAGGGGCGCTGCCCCCAAACCCCCATGAGGGGTGCTACCCCTCAACTCCATTGGGGTTTCCACTGCCAAATCCCCACTAGTTATTGAGATCTCCTGTCACATAAGAAACTTGATTACAATGAGGGGATGACAAGGAATTGGGATATAACTCTTGAGTGGGCTAACTTAGACGCTATTATTGCACAACTTGCCAAAAATCTCTTTAAATGAGGCAACTTCTACATATGACATGGCTAGTGGAAGTGGCATTGTAACTCATTTAGAGGTTGAACTCATTTTTTGGTCTATGATATGTATTAAACTCTAATTTTGATTTATAAATGATGGAAATCAATAATATGTTCTACAAATTCAGTAATATGTGTGTTTTTGAAGAATATTTTACAAAAATTATGTATTTTCAAATGTTTGATAAACTTGCCAAGTTATTGCTGAGTTTTTCCCCAAGTTTTCACCAAGTCCTGAGTTTTTAAAAATTTTGGGTATGCCGAGTAATTGTCGAGTCCAAGTTTTTCAACTATGTTCTCTCTAACCATGTTTGATTTTGCTGCCTCAAATTCCAAAGGAATTTTTGTCACTTTGTCCTTAGAAAATTGATGTTAAATTTTTCTAATTTCTCTTTGATAATATATGTTGGTTTTGTCACTAAATTGCATAAGAAGGAAAACTCACAGGCTGGCAAGTTCCAGCTCTAATACCATTTGTAATGTCACTTCTAAATTTTTCTTATGTTCTTTAAATATAATAAACCCTATCTCACAATTATAATAGTTTGCACGATTAGTATAAATATGAAATCCTTATGATTCAGAAACTTCTGCTAATAATTAAAACTGCAAATCAGATTTAATACTCAAAAAATAGTTTAGAATGACCAAATTGTCTCTTTCCAGCAGCTGGTAAAACAGTCCCTTTTTGCAGCTATTTATTTTCAATGAAATGCTCTTGAAATGTCTCCAAATCTGCCTAAATCAGGGTTTTTCATCCACTAACTCAGCAATGAAATTAGGGGGTTTCCGTCCTCTAATTTCTAACCTAAAGTGGTTTCGTCCTCAGGTCGGTTGAACCACAGTCCATGCTCCTCAAGGAGTAAAAATCAGATATAAATGTATTCACAAATTGATGGTTCCTTTCCTTGTTTGATCTCTCTTATATATCATTTTCCTCTAATAGACATAACTCTTCACATGCCTTTTGACTTTTATTAGAACTAAACTTTATTTTTAATTTCAGTTTATTATTACTAACCCTTCCCTAAGGATATCACAGGTGTAGTTTCCATGACCTTGCTGGCATCTTTAAACCTTATAAATATTAATCACAGCACCGCATGCTAAGTAAAGACTTATTCATATCTACCGCCACCCAGTATCACCAATAGTTTATAATCAATGCTCATCCCAAATTCTCAAGACCCACGGGAAAAGAAGGGTACTGGGTTTAATTTGGTTTTAATTTTTAGGCAGGGGCATTACATAATAAAATATACTAACCAAGAATAGATCAAATTAAATGATATTATATCATATAAATCAAAATCCCCTAATTTTCTTCAAATCTAGGTCTTTGAGTATTAATATGTATTGGCTTGTTTGCCAAGGGCATGTAACCGGTTTGCATAGCGAGCGCCAATAGAGGGAATAAATGCTAGAGAGAAGTATAGAAGGAAAAAAATTCACAAGAAAAGTGTCAAAGACAATAGGCAATGGATGTTCAAGAATGAAGTCAGAAATCAATAGTTCCAAGTTCAATGGTTTGGGTTCTAGAAGTTTAAAGGTTTAGGTTCTAGAAGTTCAAAGGTTTGGTTTCCAGAAGTTCAAAGGTAATGCAAGCTTGCCCCAATTAAGGAAAAACAAGTAACTATGCTTTGATCTCAAGAGGAATGACATATTCACTTAGAGAACAACAAAAAGCAAGCTTTAAGATATCCTCACTGATAAATCAAATAATAAGTAAAAAAATTCAGTCTATAATCTCACCATTATACAAACTCTTATCTGTTGTTACTTATAATATAACTCATCTTTTTTTAGTTTGAGCTGGTCAGGCTCAAGGCTTAACCAATTGCTTGCACTTTATTAAAATCAATTTAACAATCCTCTATCACTATAGAGAATCAAATGGTCATGTCCACTTCTGTTCAAATCCACTTGTATTAAGCTTTGCAAAAAACAGCTACAGAAACCTCTCATAAGTAGATACACTTAGAGACTTCCCTAGAGACTCTAGAAGTTGACTATCCACTTTTCAAGGGTCCATGCATCAGGCCACTTACATTTAAATTTGCAAATAACTTCAAGTTCTGAAAGAGAATGAAAGCCTGAGTTTACTAGTTATGTATCCGGAGTAGTTGATATAGCAGATGCAGATCCTCAAATTTTTTTTGCTATAACCTATCTGTGAAATAACAACTGCAACCCCATTGTCTGAAAATCACAGAACTTCTTCTAAGGGACACAAAACAACCCCTCATTTGGGAGTGCCTAAAACATACTGCATCAAAGCTTGTAAAAACATTTTTGAACAGAAAGACTCGGCATGTTTGATTTACTTGATTGATGAGGGTTCTCAACAGATCTAATAGGAGCACTGACATACTCCGCCTGGAAGCAACCAAAACTTGGAGAGACAAATATCAATAGCTATATACTGTTGTTAACAGTGAGGAAGAATGTTATATCAAAATTCAAGGAGGGTTTGTTTGGATAAATATGAAAAAGAAGACTGTATTCAGGGGAAATTGATTTTTGTGTCAAACCTGTAAGATAAAGATTAATGTTCAAAGTTCTGGTCTGTGATTTGATTGAGTGACTGATTAGCAGAAACCTTCTAAAACTTCTAGATGTCCTCAATTGACCTTTTCAGGTCTACAGTGGGTACCTTTTGTGCTCCATTATGAGCAGACTCGAATAGGCTCTATTGGAGCATAAGGAATAAGAGGGCTCGTCCACAGAGGAAGCTGGCCAAATAGAGACCAGACAGTAACATCAACAAGTAAACTGTGGGAAAAGCAGAAGAGCATTGGCAAAGAGTAATCTGTGTACATGTGCATAGATTTAAAATGGACCGGATAAGTTAAGAGATGGAGCAAATTGAGAAGCCTCAACAGACTTCTATGGTTGACAATCATAAAACTAAACCTCCTCAAGAATAATGAAAACTGTATTTGTTAAAGTTCAAACATTGAATGCATATTCAAATGACCCTTCACGGAAAAGACAACTCTAAACAAGTACCACCCTACCTAAATAAAGATAATATTTTTTAAAAATTACACATCAAAAGTGACTCCAAGTGCAACGATTACTCACTAAGCAAACTATTATGAAACATTAAAACTGATAATAATACATGGCACCAAATGGGAATTGTCATCTCAGCCAACAATCTTTCCCGGTCAAGGGTCCCCTAACCCTAAGTATCTCGGACAACAAAAAATTAAAATAGTACAACATATGTTGAGGAATTAAAAGATCATAGACAAAAGCAACATTAAAGGTTTCTAATTCGGTTGTTTACCAAATGAATCAGCTCAAGAAAAGAAACTTTCTACTTGAACTGCTTTTCTCTTCTTTTCTTTTTGACTCTTTGTTTATTACATTTGGGTTTTGGAAATGAACTTTAATTAGCTTATAATGGTATTTTGCCAACTGAAATGAAAAAGAGATGCTTCAGCCATACAATAAAGATGTATTATTCCAGCGAAGTTGTATGACAAGTATTTTACTATTTTCCCATACATTGTAGGATGAGTTAAAAAATAGTAAATACTATGAAAACAAAATACAGATTTTAAAATATTTATTAGCACGTCTTTAAAGGCCAAATTTTTTTAAAATAAGTTGAGAATTGACCAATTTGATGACTTTATGAAGAAACTTGACTTGGGTCCCACCATATCACAAAGTTGCTTATAGCACATCACCAAACAAAGGACCACTAGTCAAACCATTGATTTTGAATCTGGAGAAGTTAGTTGATTGGCCTGCTCCCCAAAGACAGGTTTGAACTTTCCAGTGACAAGAAAAGACCAATCGCCTAACCCCATATAACATTTTGACCGAAGAGAACCCACAGATTACAAGCCATAAGAACATTGGCAAAGCCTGACTCTTCAGTTGATGCCTGACTACTAAAGTGCCATAAACCAGTAAAACTATACAAACTACTGCAATCTAAAATTAGTACAGAGATTCTGCCTTTTCATTCAAAGACTCGATTTGTTCATCCTCCTCATTACCCCAAGTTCAAACAACCAATAGCTTCATAAAGGTTACCCACTTGAAGCTTCATGATGAACATGTACCAACACAAAAGTTAAAAACATGACATTTGATTGCTGCATCTAATTTAGCACTTCAATAGAGAATCATACAGAACAATTACGGGTAAATTACTCCTTGATTTCTGAAGACATCTATTTCTTGTTGAACATTATATATATATATATATGGTTTTAAAGTTGAAAATGCAAGTATCCGCTACAAAGAAGCAGGCCAAAATTTTGTACCTAAGGCTTGTTTAGATATAGTAAAATATAGAGCAATTTTTTCAGTTGTTTATTTCAATTTCATTTTATGATTTATCTTTGTTCTTTCTATGTTAAGAAACTAAAGGATTTAGATATGAATATTGAATACGAACTCAAACTTATGATCAGATACTGGCATTATATATGAAAGATGTGCATGATCCAGTACATTTTTCTCCTTGAGTTGAAAACATTATAATTCATGGCACACATCCTTCCTCAACTTGACATATATATTCTATCACAGGCAGGTAATATTTTGGCCACATGCGTCTGCTGAAAATTTTGGTTTTTTGTCTCCTAACTTCCTTTTGGAAGCTAAAAAGAACAAAAAATAAAGTTTCCCTTTTTCTGCCGAAAAGAAATGTTCCAACATTCATGATACGGGAAGCTTTCATCCTCCTTAACAGCCACCACACTTGCAAGCAAAAAGCTTGCAAAAAATTGCACAAACAATCATAAGCACCACTAGTATTGGTCTAGTCATAGTGGCAATGACCAATGACACTTCTAGTTGGTCAAATCTTAATACAACTCAATATTTTCTCAATTATGTTCTACAGAAGTCATAAATATTTTTTATTAGATTTAATATAGATTCTTTTTTCTAGCAGAGAAGAGCAATTTTCAATGCCCACTAAAATTATGGACCTCTTGAACCATGTAATCATCTATGCATAATATTGAAATAAAGTTCACAACTGCAGACTTTCCTTATTAAACTTCCGAAAATGATAAATTTCTCTGTTGTGTGTCATTGCTGCAGTGCCACGTTCTCTCAACTCGCATACTAACTGTGCATGTAGGGCAGTCCCATAGTGTATGCGACCACACCTCATATCTTATTGTATGTAGGGAGGTTGCCGGGGCAGATCTTGTATGATGTTGTGTGTAGGGCATCCCATAGTGTATGCTACTACACCTCATATCTTATTGTATGTCGGGAAGTCACTGTGGCAGCTCTTGTATGAGCTTGTGTGCAGGGCATCCCATAGTGTATGCTACCACACCTCTTATCTTATTGTATGTATGAAAGTCGCTAGGGCAGTTCTTGTATGTTGTTGTATGTAGGGCATCCTTGTCATATTTTGTTTCGTTTCATCACAGTCTATGGGAGCTTGTTCACACATGACTAGCATTCCATCCCTTCTTCCAGTTAGAAGCCTTTTCCAGGTAAACCACAGATTTTATACATTAATATTTATCTTCCCGGATGGCAAATTGTTAAAGGAAACTATGATTTAGTGACTTTGGCTTGTGGTTTCACACAATAGTCTGCATTTTTATGTACAAAAATATAGAGAATGAAAGTCTTGGTCCCAGAAAATGCAGTTAAAGCATTGCCAATCTGACATGTTAGTCTTCATTGTTATGAGATGTTTTATTAGGATTCAGCTGCATCATTTTGAGTCAATCTTCATGGACCTGTCAAGAACCCATCTTTCATTAGCATGAATGCAGTTAAAGCATTGCCCTTCTGACATGTTAGTCTTCATTGTTATGAGATGTTTTATTAGGATTCTGCATCATTTTGAGTCAATCTTCACGGACCTTTATTTCAAGAACCTATCTTTCATTAGTATGAATGGTCCACTTAGCATTAATTGCATCTAAGTGAGCTCACAAGAGTGAAGCAGGGGAACTTCGGAGGAGGTACCAATCCCTGTACTAATCTAGCTCAAGGATGCCTAACCATGGAGTTCCCCAATCTACATGATTGTGTTCAATTTGCTGTTTCTTTGATTTTTGAGCTACTAAAGTGCAAAACAGTTTATAATCATTTTTCTGGCATATTCAGTAATCCGTCATTTGCTAGCATTTAAATAAGAATGATGAACTCACCCGTGTACAGGAGGCAATTTATCGAGCGCAGTGCTGTCGCCGCTGTCTGAAAGCGAGATAGAGGAGGTGGAGGCTCCATTTCCCTGTTTAGTTTTGGCAGTGGCACCGGCCATTTCCTCTTCCTGTGTTCCACTTCAAGCTCCTACATTCTCTAATCTCAGATCCACTTCAAGCCTTCAAATTTTATCTTTTGAGGGTGCTGCGCGCAAGCACAAGCGCCCGAGCTTTTAGCTAATCCAAAAGCACCCAACCCTAGATTAGAACAGCCAGCTAAGCAGCTCCGTAGCCCGCTCTAGAAATCGCGGAAATTGTTACAGAGCAGAACAAATTGGCATAGAAATGAAAGGTTCAGAGCGCTACTTGATCTTCTCCATGGATCGATCTGTGAATATTGAAAAACCAATCCATCAACACAACAATGTAATGTTATTATCTTTTGGCAATACAAGTTTGAAAGCTGCAAAAGAAGGTCCTCCGCTTAAATGTTGTGCGAGTGGCGACGACGAAGCTCGTTTGGCCTCGTCGTGGAGCACGTATGGCCGTATGATTCGGCTGGACTAGTAAGCCTTTATGTGTCCATGTCACTCCAGTCTCCTTCTGCTGCTGCTTTGACGGAACGGAACGTAACGTAACGGAGGAAGAGAAGGGCTTTTTTCGTCTTAAACTCCAGAATATCCGTTAGTCCCGTCTCCGTCCTCCCCAAAGTTTGAACCTCAAACTTCAAACGGCACTCTTGTCTTTGTCTTTGACCTGGATTCCATGGCCGACCGGACAGGGGATTGGTGCTGACTCATCACTACATGGATCTATATTTGCTATTGGCCAGCTTTGATTAGGTGTCCTAAATGGAAAAAGTGGTATATTTGAAATGTAGGAATTTAAATTCATAATATTATTATATTACAATCTTGTTAGTATTTATTCTTAGAGATTGGTTCTCATTTTTAGATTTATTATTCATCCACTTATGAGAGATGAGTCTTGACCTTTAGATTTATTATTCATCAACTTGGGGTATAGACTTGGTCCAAATTATTTCCACGGTCACAAATCTAAATCTAAACTTTTAAAATTCAAATTCAAATTAAGTTTCATTGACTTCCTTCTACTAGTCATACTAGTCATTATGAGTGAATCTAGCACACATTTGTGTTGATTTTTGTGCTATGTAGTTAGTTACAGGGCTTAAATTTGACAGTCAACCTTGATTGTCAAGCAATTTTTTTATGACAGTTATCTATTCAATGGTGCCTTTAAAATACTATGACATACTTTAGTATAAGTAAATTATATAAAAACCAAATATATATATCATCATAATCCTATATAAATTTTGACAGTTTGTCCAAAATCTCTCCTTTCATATGATACAGTCTTTTCAAAATTTCAATTGTATTGTACAGCTAAAATGCATAAATACAGCTATACAACTGTCAAGTTTAAGCCTTGGTTAATTATGTTTTAAAACATTTATTTACTTATTTGAGATTAGGGTTGAAATCGTCTGATACAATTTGGGAGTCATTGAAGAGCATTGTTATAGAGCATTTATGAGAGCATCATAGTAGCATTAACGTAACATTACATCGACATACATCATCCTAGGTCTATTGCACACTTGCTTGTTGTCCTAGATCCTTGTTTCAAAGTCATTGAATTGGTCCAACTAGGGGTCTAGCTGAGGAGAACATGACCCTCACAAATTAGCAAATTCCCCATAAGTGTTTCTGAACACCGTTGATCCTTATTCATATTGACACGTCAAAAGATTGATGTAAGCAAAATTCAATTAGTCAATTTCTCTTGGTTCGATCCCATGAATTACTGTTTATATTTGTGCATTGAGTTCAAGTCCACACTCGCGGGGATTAGATTCACATTCGCGTAGCTGAACCAAAGTGAAATATAGTCAACTAGTAGATTATGAGACACTCATTTGGGCAAGCCATAAAATCTAATAGTGTAATGAATCAATTCTTGACATCTTCAACTTCACTATCCCATCTTCAAAATATAGTTAAATATCGCATTTAAATTCATTTAGTTTAACATTTATTATTTCTAGTCCTAGCTCAATTATCTATGTTAGTCATTTACTTATTGCTTTATTTATTTAATTAGCCTAGATATGTATGCAAGGCATGTATTTTCCCTTTCAATATTGGAAAAAAAAATTATCTCAATCTCTCTTTTATGGGAAATATGTTTTTGTCTATGCATGTTGGGAAGGAGACTATTACATGCTATCCAATGGGATTATTTTTGTTTTTCAAATATATTTATGTATTTGAATTTTATTTGAAAGAAACATTAAATTAGTACAAGATATTTGTAATGGTGAAATTTGTGTACCATGTCGATTCCCATTTAATTTGGGGCTCATTTTTAGAGAATGTCTTAATACAATTACATAGCAACATGTGGCACACTTTTGTGCTAAGTTTGGCTTCTTCCCCAGTCCTTATCCATCTTCATTCACTCTCACTTACATATATTTCTATGCATCCATCATTGTCCCAACCTTCTCTACACTCATTCCCACGTATTCACATCATTCATAGCCTTGATTTCCATATATCCATTCTTGATCCCAAGATTTCATATTCCCTATCCTATGCCATTTCCATGGTACGTGGGAGTGATCCTGCACAATGCAGATCTAACCCAAAAATTTAAATTTTTAAAATTCAAATTATTGACTCTAACCCTTTACTCATAGTCATAGGAAGCTGACTTGGCACACCTTTGTATTTAAACACATTCATTTGAGCATTTTAAATACATCCAGACATCATTTAAAATCCTAGAGCACTAAGAAGCACTTTTAGGAACATCTGGAATTGGAGCACTAAAAGGAATGGTACTTTGCATTAAAAGTAACATCCAGATCACTTGCATGCTTGTCTATTATCTTTTAACCTTTGTCGTGACCATAAAGCTAGTCCAATCAAGGGGGTTGACCTAGAAAAATATGTTTATTATGTGTACTACATCATTGTTCTTCTTACAGAGAATAAAATGTGTCATCTTAAAGAACCTATCCACCACTACTAATAGTGAATCATTCCCCCTTTGTGTCTTCGACAGCCCCAATACGAATCCATATTTATGTCCTCCTAAGGCTTCTCGATACTAGTAATGGTTGACATAATCCAACATTTTGACTGCTTCCTTTGGCAATTTGGTAGGTTTTGCAACTTTGATTAAATTTCCTCACATCCTTATACATTTCCACCCAAAAATAGTTCTCACTATCTAAGGAAACTATTGTTTATCCCAAAATGTCCATCCAAACCTCCACAATGTTTCTCTTTGATTAGGTTCTCCCTTGTGGAGCTTCTTGGTATACATAATTGGCTTCCCTTAAATAGCATCAACAACCTTTTTTGACTTCTTGCTCCTATGTTTTAACACAAAAGTGTAATTCTGCATGAATTCTATCTACCATGTATGTCTTTGGTTCAACTTTGTTCGTTCAAGTGTTGTAGTGCTTGATGGTTAGTGTACAACACAAACTCCTTGGGTAATAGGTAATGCCTCCACTTCTTGAATGCTTGCAAAATGACATAAAATTCGTAGTCATAAACTGAATATCTCCTTTTGGCATCATTTAACTTTTCACTAAAATAGGCTATTGGTCTTCCTTCTTGGCTTAATACTACCCCAATCATATTTCCACTTGGAATGTCTTATTAAAATTTGGTAAGGCCAACACTAACTATTTTGTTACCTTTTTCTTCAACAACTCAAAGCTCCTAATTGCTTCAGTATTCCACTTGAATTCCCTCTTATCCCCTCTCGCTATCTCAATCAGTAGCACACAAATGATACTAAAATTCCTAATAAATTTCCTATAGAAACTTGCCAACTCATGAAAATATCTTACTTCCCCTACATTTTCTAGTGTAGGCCACTCCACAATAGCTTTGAATTTCTTCATATCAATCTTCAAACCTTCACTTGAGATCACAAATACCTAATACACCAATTCTTCCTTCATGAAGCTACACTTTTTCAAATTGATTAACAACTCTTTTTTCTATCAACCTACTAATCTAATATGCTTTAGGTGTTCATTGTATGGTCTTACATCCCCACGTTGTGATCTCTCCTTTTGGGGTTTCTCCTCTCTTCCTCTCTGTCAATTTTGTCGGCCCTAAAACCTCTTGTTCAACTTATCCTCTATCTTGATTGCAAATTGGTATGCTTCCTCTATTATGGTTAGCCTAACCAGATTTAGATCTTCTTGGATACTTTCTCTCGACCCATTGACATATCTTGCAACCTTTTCTTTGTCAGCCTCACTATGCCCCATCCTAATAATCAGTTTATGAAATTCTTCAGTGTACTCCTTCATAGTCCCATCCCTTTGCCTTGGGCTTTGCAACTTCTTCAGTAGTTCTAGTTCATAGTCCATTGTTATGAATTGCCTCTTCAACTTTGCAACCATCCTATCCCATTTTGTTATTATTTCCTTTCCCCTCATTTATTTCCAATTGCAACTTCCACCAAATAACAAGATGTCCTTCATCTTGGTCTTTATAAACCTAACCCTCTCGAGGTCTTCAATTTCCTCATACTCAAAATATTCATCGAAATCATTTATTTAGTCAATCAATTCTTTAGGGTTCAATCCAATGCAATGGTTAAAAATCTCCATCCTAGGTCTCTTAACAATTTTACAAATGGCCTCTAACACCTTCATCTATTTTGATTCTTCTTCTTGATCTTCCAAATGTTATGCATCTTCTAGATCTTAGCATCTTCTCTTGTGTCTTCCTCCACATCTCTCTCATCACCATCCCTCAAGCTTTGACCCCTTTCCTATCTTCCTCTAAAACCTCCAATCAAATTTTGGTCTCCCTTACCTCTTTCAATACCTCGTCTAACTTTCCAACAATGTTGACAACACACTGGGCTCTTCGTGAAAACATTTTTCTTGGGGATCTAGTGTGAACTATCTCAGGTGGATGGTCTACCTACAATCATTCCTTGCAACTACCTCTCAACCAATGATCTGTTCACAATCAAAACATTCAAAACATCACTTAGTCTCCTCAATTCAAACCTTATGCTTTGATACCACTTGATGCAGTTATGGATGGAGGATCTAAAGAAGGATAGTCCAACCATGCAACAAAAACCCAAAACACACAATGCTCACAATAAAACTTATTGGAACAATAACATAATCTTTATTGAATTCAAACTTTAAATGATTACAATTTACCGCAATGGGATCCCTATATGTTAGGCCACAACTATTTGATTATTGATATGGAAATTACTACATTCAAATAAAATTTAGTACATTCAGTGACTTCTACATCCTCGTCATCAAACTCCATCTTGAACCTTCATCCTCATGTTCACCCTTAGACCTCCCACTTCTTGTTGATTTCTTCCTGACTCTTCTTGATGATATCAAATGATTGTGAGTGACAAATATATAGTAGTCTCAAACCTCCAAATTGATCTGTTAGCCACAAGGTGGTGCAAAGTTCAATACTCCATGAAACGTGTGGTCAACTAGTGAAAACTAATTCCTAAAACAAAACAGTGGTAACAAAAAATAAATTTGTGCGGTGCTCAGTGTTTGCTCCCCTGGGTATAGTGATTCTTCACATGTGTACCTTAATTGTCACAAACTTCAAATGATTTGGCACTAATGGTAAATTTATAATTATGATGGTTTGGCAGTTTGGTGCAAGTCTCCAAATCAAATTATGTTACTCTATGCATCCAATTATCCTCAAACATAGATATGACATCCAAATACCTTTGTATTTAACCTTATCCCAAAACTACAAGACCAAAATGCAAACTACGGTAAAGTATGGTAGTTTCTTCTACAATTGACTGGCAAATGAAAACTTGTAAACATATAAACAAAGTGAAAGGAAATATTTTTGGGTCATGCAACATTGATCTTGTCCCCCAAGGAGGCTCTTGCATCAAAGAATTGATAAGAGATCAAAAGATGAGGTGATGGTATCACAAGAAGAGGGAACCATGGTTGATGAAGGTCTAGCATAGGCGAAATAGGCAAAGGCTAACAACATTAATGGGTAAGGGTTCAAATGATAAGAAAGATGAGGTCCAAGGTAGGTTCCACAAGATCATAGAAAGGATGCTCACAAAAGATGGTCAAGGATATGTGGGAGCTTAATCATGGAAAAGTAGACAAATAAACAAACCAAAATAAGGAATCAACTACATCTCATGATCTTGGTTGGAGTCAGTCCTAATAATAGCATGCATAATAGTGACTAAACAATGGATCATCATTCTCCAACTTTTGATAGTGGGATTTGGCTCAAACACACAACAAAGATGGTGAAAACACAAAGGATAATGGATGGCAAAGAGCAACAAAAATGGATGAAGGAAAAATGGAAAAACAAAGGGGAAAGAACATAAGAGCACAATGAGCAACAAAGATTAAACATGACAAAAGAGTTCTCTCAACAAATTCAAGATCAAGGATTGCAGGTCAATGGATTTTAAAGTGATTTCAGTTGTTTATACAACAAGATAATCAAGGTATTTGTTTGATCTAATCTTCTTTGTATGATTGTCTTTGTGGAGGGAGTGGAAAGTGATGGGACGATAAGGAGCATGGATGGTGATTATGAGATCAAATAGTGAAGTGGGTAATGCAAAATGGATAATGTGGATAGTGTCTTGCAATAAATTGTTTCACATTTTGAACCATATTTTGCTTTGGATTTTGAGGGAATATGGGAAGAGTCAATCAAGTGGGGATCAAGAAGTGGATATGTCAGGAAGACATGCTTTTTCATATGTGTACTTCTTAGGTCGTGGTTACTAATAAAATGGGAAGAAAGGCATCTTAGCTCAAGGCGTGCCATAAAATGACTCATAGTAGACAAATCAATGGAGGTCGAGAGTAGGGAAGGAAGGGGAATAACTGGGAATCCTCAAGCTTGGTAGAGTTTTTGGTTTTTTTATTTATTTTTGATAACCCTTCAAGCCATTTTGATTTAGGAATTTACAATTTATCTCCTAAGATTGCATTTTTTTATATTTTCTTTGTTTTTTCTTCGATTTGACTTTTCTTTTTGGATGTCACATACATGACCTAACCCCATGCAGCTAGTAAGATGCAAGGGCTCATCACTAAGGATAAGCTAAGGTGTTTATGAACATTGCTGTTTGAAATTGGCATGATTTTGATTTTTAATGGATCTATGCAAGTGAGAAAATATTTAAAGGAAGGGGTTTGTCCACTTATGAGGTTTTAGGATTCACAATTGAGTTTTAGATATCAGGTATTTAAAGGTGGATAGTGCTCATGAACCTGATGGTACACATGGTGCTCAATATATAGGTAAATAAAAAGTGAATGGCTTGAATGGAATCGATGGTGAAGGGTTCAAAATTTTTAAAGTGTTGTATGATTAGAACGTGTTACACATCATGGCAAGTGCTAGTTATGAGTAGGAAAAAGAGCTCAATGATGCATGTGGAGATAGAATGGATGGAAAATGAAATGGAAGGGTAAGAAATCATATTTCAAAAAGTGGATCGGTGCATAAATAAAGGATATCACTTGTGAAATTGATTGGTCTTGATCCTTGGTTCTTAGGTATACTTGAAAGAGGGTAAACAAAAAGAAGTATATTAAAGGTATTTTGGGTCAACATGAATAAGGGTTTTACAGTCCTTGCTAATTTGCATCGTCTCTAAACCACATATTGAATACATAAAAAGATAATGAAACACACAAGTGAGAAGATGTAAACACATATGTACAAGTGGGCAAGAAACATCTCAATGGACAACAAATACTAACTCTACTTGATGCAAGGAAACAAAGAAGAGATAGCAACACATAAAAGAAAAAGAAAAAAAGTTTTATGTACAAGGCTAAGACTATGATCATAGCATCTAAAGTGGAGGTTCTCTTGTATTGAAATCTTAATCAACTAGATCTATGAGGTGTTGGAAATTTGTATAAAGCTCTAAGATATTTATTGATGTTTGCAAAATGCTTTTTCTGAACTATATTGATTTTATTTAACAATGTGGTGTTGGAGAATGTATGCTTAAGAATGTTTCTATATTTTTGTCACCACTAAATAGGTCCATGTGAGATATGGGTTCTTCAGAATGCGTATCAATAAGTTTAGGATGGATGATTGGTAATTGATGTGTTGTGACCATGTAACAATTTAAATTGATGCCATTCTTGTCTCGTCATGGGAGATATACAAGGCTAGCTACAATGGTTTAAGATTAAAGTTGGATGGGCTCGTTAATACCTTGTTCATAACATCCTAGACCTTGTCCATGATACCCATTACGTGCTAGACAATGAAATCCTTTTTTTATAACTTAACCCAATTAGTAAGACTAGGTTGATGGGAACTATAAGTTGCAAATGGGTTGTGTCTATTATTGGATTATGTGTTATGTTTTGATGGCGAGGTTAGATGGGATGTGCTAGTTGTTGTTGATGGGGGGATTATTTTTGTTTTTGGTGAAGGTTCCTCTTTTGGTTTGTTAGAAATGAAAGCACAACTACTTAAATGGAAATTTGATTTCTGTTATGTTTAACGATCTTTTCACATTGTATTATCAATGGAGATTGTGACATAGAAAAGAAACTATGCAACACAAAAGCATCAAATCAGAAAACTGAACACACAACACAATGTTTAACGTGGAGAAAACCCTTTTGGGTAAAAAACTCCACATAGGAAAGAGGCCTAAGTTTGTATTAATCTGTAAAAGATTGTACAATACATCAATTACACAACTCTCTCCACTAGTCTTCAATCTGACAACATTCCTGCAGCACCTGAGTACCTGTAAATCTATTTATTACAACAAATACATGGCAAAATACTTAAAGAAATGTTTTACCTCCAATCTAGGTGTCCAATTTCTCTCTCCCGAGAATCCCCAACATACAAACATTAAATGTCATCATACATGCATCCTCCACTTGTCATAAGATGCCCATGCAAAGTTGGGCGTCCAAGGTCAGGAATAGCATCTTATGACACGTCATAACCATCATAGATACCACCAAAGTGCATCTTCCCAAGATGGGGGCCTGGGGCTAACCATAGAAACTTACAACTAATGAAAATCTGTCATATGCATCAGTGTCATAGAATCTTATAACAACTTGCAACTGTCGTAGATTCTTTACATGCACCCACCAAACATTATGACGTGTGTCATTTATGCTAAAAATAGCAAATTCTCCCAATGTGGCACCTACACGCATTTACTCATGAGTTTTATAATTGCCAACAATAAATGTCACTCCTTAATTACCTCTGGTGAATCCAGAATTACCACTGCCAATGAAACTACCTCATTCCCTTATGGGTAATTACAAATTACAAATAATAAATGGAATAAATACAATATCAAGATTTACAAGGTTAATAGCACCTTATCCCAACATTCTCCCACTTGACATTATATATTGTAAATCAATCCATAGGAAAAACAAATGAAAATAATCAGGCACTAGAAACAAGGCCCATGGACTCTGCACCACACAAACTTCTCTGTGCTCACAGGTTTGGTCAATGAATATGCAACATTCTCTTGATTGTTTATCTTCTTTAGGTCAATCTTTCCACTCGCAACCAATCCTCGAACAAAGTGATACTTAACATCAACATGCTTAGTCTGAGCATGATACATAGGATTCTTTGCCAAATAGATAGCACTCCGGCTATCGTAACTAATCTAAATGATCCTGCAATCAAAACCAATACCTGTGCAAAGTCTCCTCGACCAAATTACCTCCTTAGAGACATGAGTAGTAGCCATATACTCTACTTCGGTGGTGGACAACACAACTATGGGTTGTCTCTTACTCATCCAACTCATTGCTCCTCCAAACAGAGTAAACACATAGCTACTAGTGGACCTTCGACTATCCAAGTCACCTGCCCAATCTAAATCAACAAATCCATGTGTGTCCAAAGTTTTATCAGCACTATCAGTACCAAAATAAACCAAACAATGATCATGAGTACATGCAAGATATTTAAACACCCTCTTCACATAATTCCATTACTGTCTACCAGGGTTAGACATAAATCTGCTCAAAACTCCCACTACTTGGGCAATATTTGGCCTAGTGCAAACCATTGCATACATCAAACTCCCTACGACACTGGCATATGGCACATTAGACATATCTTCAAAATCATCATCATTCTTTGGACACATATCTAATGAAATCTTAGTACCAGTGGGTAAAGGAACTTTAACTGGGTTACAATCCTGCATACTAAATCTCTGCAAAATAGTATACACATACTTACTTTGTGACAACCAAATCTTTCTATTACCTCTATCCCTCCTGATCTCCATTCCCAGAATATAACTGGTAGCTCCAAGATCCTTCATATCGAATGCACCTAAAATTTGATCTTTCAGCTCTCTGATCATACCCTTAGTATTGCTAAAAAATAACATGTCATCAACATATAATGCAATGATCAGTATAGAATCATCAATACAATGAATGTACACGCAATGATCCTCCTCATTTCTAACAAAACCTAATTTCAACACAAATGGATCAAACTTTTGATACCACTTTCTGGGGGACTGTTTCAAACCATAGAGAGACCTCTTTAACCTGCAAACCCAATGTTCTTTCCCTTTTACCTCAAAACCTATAGGTTGTTGCATATAAATTTCTTCCTCAAGATCTCCATGCAAGAACATAGTCTTAACATCCATTTGTTCAATCTCCCAATCATAAGTTGCAACAATGGATAAAAGAAATCTAATAGAATTCAATTTAGCAACAGGAGAGAAAATCTCACCAAAATCAACTCCCTCTCTCTGGGAGTAGCCCTTGGCTACCAATCTATCCTTGTACTTCTCCAATGATCCGTCTACACCAAACTTCTTCTTGAATACCCACTTACAACCTATGGCCTTTCTTCCTTTGGGCAAATGAACAAGATCCCTGGTGTTACAAGAGTCTAAAGCCATCATCTCCTCCTACATGGCTAACTACCAAGACTCACTATCATCTACATGAATAGCTTCCCTGTAGGATCTAGGCTCATCGTCAGTACTTAAATAAAGAAAATACACAATAAAAATTTGGAGGGCTATACCTGTCAACTAGATTTCGTTGTCTTGTGGATCTCCTCAAGGGTGGAGTAAGAGAGTCTACTTGTTCTTGTACATGATCATCTGCACCAACTTCTTCTATAACAATAGATTCAACTTCATCAAAACTACTTGAATCTTCTTATTCTTCTTCACCCCCAATCCATCATTGTGTTCTTCTTGAGGTGCATCTTGCTGCTCTAAATCAAAGTGCACTCTCTTTACTTTTTCTTCTTTTTCTTTTAGCTGCTCAAGTTCAGAAATAACTCTAAGTTCTCTAAAAAAACATCTCTAGAATAGATAATCTTACGAGTTAGTGGATTCCAAAGCTTATAACCTTTGACATTATCACCATATCCAATGAATGTATACTTTTTAGCTTTTAGATCCAACTTAGATGACTTTTCCTTAGGAACGTGAACAAAAGCCTCACAGCCAAAAACCCTTAAATGTGAAACAAAAGGTTTCTTACATGTCCACGCTTCATAAGGTGTCAAATCAAGAGCCTTAGAAGGAGATTTGTTAATCAAGTAGCACGTAGTACACACAACCTCTGCCCAAAAGCATTTATCCAACTGTGAATCACTCAGCATACTTCTGGCTCTTTCCATGATTGTTCAGTTCATCCTTTCTGCAACACCATTCTGTTGTGGTGTATATGGAGTTGTATTTTATTTGATTATACCTGCATGCTTGCAAAACTCATCAAATTCCTTAGAGCAATATTCCCCTCCATTGTCAGATCTTAATATTTTTATCTTTAATCCCGATTGGTTTTTAACTAAGACTTTAAAATCTTTAAACTTAGTGAAAACTTTAGATGTATGTTTCTGTTACGTTAGAAAATGTCCCCTTGTGGGCTTTTCCCTCTTAAGGTTTAACTCTCAGTTCCTTTAGAATGCATTTAGGTCATCTTACATGTTAATGGTGACTCCCAATGAGAAAACCCTGAAGTTTCATGGCAAATGGGACCTAGGGGATGTGCTTAACATAAATCCTGCCTGAAATAGGGGGGAGGACTTGGGCGCCTGCACCCTAGTCTTGCCCTATTTTGAGTCAGGACCTATTTTTGGGTGTCAGTTTTGTGACCGTTATTAGGTCATATGCCGACATCTCAAGTTTGAATTATGAAATTCTTAGCGGGAATGTTTGTAGTTGCATATATAAGCATGATTAGTGATTCATTTGCAAACTAGATGGAAATTAGATGAGCATTGTGATTTTGTGAAAGCGGTTCAAGGCATTCATTATGTTGCAGAGCAGTATTTTTGTTGTTGTTGTGTTTGTATTTGTAGATCTGATATCCATCTCCTCATGGCATGAAGAGCATCTTCCTTCCATGAGATCTACACTGCAAGGTGATATCAATTGTGTTTTCCCTCATTTATCATTTGGATTTTACCTCTATCCCACAGGGATACACAATCTTTATCTGACAACGGTGTTCAGAAGACTTGAATGTCTCTTCGGGGCTTGACTGAGGCAAGCCTTTAAACACCACAATCCCCAACCCACTTTTCTGTGATTGCAGGTTACAGGTTTCGAAAGTGAAAGAAGTGGAGTTGTAGGAGAGCAGTGCAAACTATCAAAATTGTAGATATGAGAAGAAAACCAGGGCTTGTACTTGGGCATCTGCTCATTAGTCCTCCAGATTCTGAAGCGGAGAAATCTCTGACAGCGAGAATAGGTTGCAAACATTATTCAGAGATCCTGATAAAAACTGGTACACTAGACTAGGGCGCCCACTCATTAGTCCTTGACTTTTTTTGTACACCGAACTTTGAAATTTGGTATGTATTTGGTTGTCATTTGATATCTCTATGTGCGATCATTTTCTGTAATTTGTCTGTTTGTTTACGATTTCATGAAATTAGGGTTTTGAGCATAATTAGACTTAATTGGACAACAAATTTACACAATTCCAATCTTCCCCTATGTTCCAAGTGACAGGAGATCTACAATAGAGTTCTATACTCGGTTGAGTGTCCTTGAATGTTTAGTGGTGAAAGGAGGATCAACACAAACCCTTTAAAACATCATTTGGACATCTTTCCCCCTTTTTCTATTAAACATTTTGGTGAACCTATGTTTTTAATGAATTTTGCACCTTGCTGAGTGTTATAATTCAAATTTACATTCATTTCATTCATTCATTTAATTGTTTATCTTGTTCCATTTGAAAAACTACAAAAAAATGAAAACTTTGAAAAAAATAGCATTTTTAGCTTGCATTTTCAAATAATTTGAGTTAGTTTGCATTTAATTTCAATAAATTTATGTCATTATCATCATATATGATTTAAAATATATAAATTAATCATTCACCATTCATTTACATTGCATTTTCATGCTTAAATTGATAAAAATTGCTTGAAATTGTGCATTTTTTCGTAGAACCTAGTTTTGCATTAGCTAGGGTTTGTAGTTAAAATATTGTTTTAGATTTTACTACCCTTTTCAAACACTCATTAGGAATGATTTCTATTTGTAGTGTTGCATCATAGTGGCTTTCTTGCAAAATTTCATGTCTAGGGTTTGAAAACCTTGCATTTTCACTAGATTTGGCCTTATCGTCTCTCTAGAATTGCATCATAGGCATGTTGTGAAGGATTTTTCTGCATTAATTGGCTATTATTAGGGTTATAATCTACTATCTCTTTTCAAATTCCTCACAACACCCTTTCTATTGGGCCTTTGCATTAAAAATTGGTGAAAATTTGCATATTTTAGTGTATTTTCAGTAGGTTTTGACTTGTCATCATTGTAGGATTGCATCAAAGGTGTGTTGTGAAGGATATTATTGCTTCATTGGACTTATATTAGACATATTATTTTCTTCCCCTGATCAATTTCCTTACAACACCTCTTCTTTCACCTATTTGCATTGAAAAAAGTTGAAAAATCAAGCATTTTAGGTCATTTTGGATCTTAAACATATCCTGCTCCTTTGGTTTATTCTATTAGTTTGTGCATTGAGTGTTGCATGTTTTGTACGAGTATTATAACTCACTTCCCTAATAGAAATATCCCTTTAAGAAGAAGTAGAAGACTCATGGGATCTAGTGCTCTTGAAGAAAACAATATCCCTACCTCTGAAAATTTGTTGAACACTTTCTTTACAAAAGGACAGACACAAATTTTGCAAGAGATTATACCTCATACAACCACTATGGAAGATCAAGTATTTCATGATGTTAAGGATACTATTCAGGTGGTCACACATGTACCTAATGAGCAAATAAACAAACTTGATAAAGAGTTAGCCGATTTTCAAGCATTTGTGCAAACTGAAAGGATAGCAGAAGAAGCTATACCCGTGATTCACAACATAAGAGAATTGATAATTTAAGAAGGACAAGATGGTATTAATGTTGTTCGAGGATTAACGTATATTGTATAAACTAATGTTGTACCGATGATTGAATGTGCGAAAGTTATTAACATGTCGTCACCGTCTCACATGCAAGTATTGACACCTATACTGACTACGTGATTCTCTACATTTACATCAACAATTTTAACTAGTAATGTAAATGCTTGTAGTAAGGCTACCATTGGTGTTGGAGTATCTAATGGCACAAATTCACAAAATTACAAAGTTGTGGGATTTAACTGTTAGAATTTGGTTCCTAAGATGATCTCTTCTATGAATAATTACTCTCAACCACCTCTCCATCCCACTTATTCTCAGCCACCTCTTACATACAACTATTTGCAACGACCTTCCACCTATCACTATGTCCAACCACCACTGAATTATTCACAGCCTCTGCTCACTTTGGTTATAATTCCTCGTAACAAACTACATCTCCCAATGATGCCATCTTATACCAACTTTTGCAAGGCATGACTTCTTTACAACAAAAGGTGACAAATTTGATGAATTCTTCACAACCTAATATACCAACTTATCATGCCCGTAATCCCCTATCTTATGCAATCTTGAGAGGTTTGAGACTCCTTGCTTTGAAAAATATGGTGGAAAAGGTGATCCTAATACTCATGTGGTAGCATTCACGACTATGTGTAGTGATTTTTTACTTTAAAGAGGATTTGTTAGCAAAACTTTTCCCATGATCTCTCAAAGATACTGCTTTAGAATGGTTTTGCTCTTTGCCTCTAAATTCAATACGCTCATTTTCACAGTTAGTTGATCAATTTTTACAACATTTGCAGGCCAATATTGGACCTCAAGTCTCCTTGATTGATCTAGTTCATTGCAAGCAAGGTCCGAAAGAAAAGTTAACTGAGTTAATTAGTCGGTATCAATCTCTCTATGCACAAATTCAATATCAGATGAAGGATGAGGATGTTTAGAAGGTGTTTATTACAAATCTACAACCTAAAATCTATGATAAGATTCTCTTGATAAAGTATAACTCCTTTCAACATTTATGTACTGCCCTTCAGGATTATCAACTTTCGTCTATTCAGTATGAAAACCAAAACTTATCGGCTCAAGTTGGTCAATCCACGGGTGGACTGTCACAAAACAACTTTACGAGGAATAATAAGAGTTTCATCAAGGTTAATGGACCAAATTCAAATAACTTTTCCCAAGTGTCTGTTATCACTAATCTAAAGAAGGCACTGTATCAGCAAAGAAAATTTACTCCGATATCTGAGTCCTATCATTCTATCATGAATCAAGCTATGAGTAATAATCTCATGAAGCTTCCTCTGATTAAACCTTTGGATCTTAGTAGAATGCAAGGACATTATTTCGATGCTAATGCTTCTTATTATTACCATCGGCAACAAGGACATGATACTAAATGATGTATGCGTCTTAAACATGAAATACAAGACCTCATCGATTCAAATATTATACAGGTATCAAGTGTGAATGATAATGGAAATAAGTCAATTGCTCCTCTGAATTAGAATTTACAAATCTTAACTAATCCTTTCCCTAAGCATACTGATAACAACATGTTAGAACAAAATATAGTGGAAGTAGAAGATGGCTATTTGGATTATGATGACATTGTGGGTATGATAGAAGTGGATAAGGAAAAGTTGGATAACCCACCTCGCCCACAAAGGAATGGTATTTATGCTAAGGTTCCTCCTTTGTTATCTTTACAAGGATTAGGAGATAACCAAAATGTATCAGAAAAACAAATGGAACAATCGAAACAAGAGACTATAACAAAAGAAAAGATTAAGATAGTACAAGATAGTCCTTGTCACTATGCTAGATGAACTGAACAATGAAAGCTAGCTAAAAATTGGAAAAGAGTAAGACGATTAACATTAGTTGGAAATAATAGTGGTTCTCCTCCTCATAAGCAACAAAAGGTCTCATATGTATCACAAGGATTTGAGAAACAAGCATTGCATGGACTTCCCGATAACAAACAAGACTCTCATAAGAACCACTCAAGCTTCGCACAAAACTTGATAGAGCATCTCTCCAAGATGCTCACAAGTTCCAAATTCTAGACTGGCTTTTCTTTACAGGTAAGTATTTCTAACCCTGGTGGTCACCTTATGTCGTAGCATAATCAACTCATGTATGTGACCTCCCCTCTCGTGTTGTGTTTCCCCCATGATGTGTTACATGTTGTTTAGGCCTCCTGGGATGACCCTTGATTCTCTTGTAAGGTCTAGGATACTGGGAGACCGCTTCTGTTGTGACCCTTCTTCTATTTGTATCATCAATCTTCTATATTGATTCTCCTCTATTTTCATTGTTGTGTGTTGTGTCTTATGGACATAGCATTGTGGTTAGTGACTCAGGGGCACCCTCCTACGTGACTGTCCCTAAGGCACTTGTTTCTCCTCTCTTGATTTATTGTTTCCCTTCCTCTAGTGGTTCTATCTAGCGAGCAAATGATGAAAAACATATTATATTGATATGGACCTAGTGTCCCTTCAGCGAGAAATCAAAAAATGGACCTAGTCCATCATGATAAAGGGTTGTTATATATTATCTGACGCTTGGCTAGTAGAATCACTCCGTGTGATCTTGATGTTGTCTTATCGCACTTACAAAACATAACAATACTATTGCTCTATGCACTTTGTCTATCTTGGATCTTGCTTTCCTCAGCTTTCTATGTGAATGATCATATGCATTGTTGTTTATCATTATTATATGGATGCTAATGCCTTTTCTTGCAAGAAATTGTGTGTTTGTGGGAACATTTGGCGATCGTAAAGTACATGTCACCTCCAGGGGGCATGGGCTTTGCGAGAGCTCGTGTTCCCTTGTGTGTTTTCTTCCTACCTTAACATGCTTGATATCGATACATGATATCAACCACCTTAAGGTGGAGGCATATAAGGTAAGTTGTTTGTTTTAGATGCTAGCAAATTGTGTTTTTAAAGCTTGAATCTATTGCAATCATTTAAGCCCTCTGCAGAGGCAATATTCACGTATATCCTTTTTATCTTAAGCCCTCTGTAGAGATGGTGATGGTGTAGTTCTCAAGGAGAGTGCATATCTTGACATTTTCTAAAAGTCCTCTACGGAGGCGGGGAGCGGATCTGAGACTATCTTAACCCTTAAGCGTGTCTTCGGTGATTTTTGTGGTGAAGCCTAATCGTCGGTGTGTGCCTGTAATGTGCCTAAGATGGCTGCGAACCTAGCAATAGGTTTCTTCCATCGTTTGTCTACCGTGTTTTCTTTGTGTCTTCCATGTGTGTGTGTATGGCGTGTTTGTTCCCAAGCATAGTCTAAAGACCGGTGGCGATGAGTCCCTCCTATGCTTTGGAATTTAAATGGTGTGTTTGTCCTCAAGTGCAGTCTTAAAGACTGGTGGATGAGTCCCTCCTGCACTCTAAGATTTGTATTACGTATCTATAGCCCCATATGCAGTCTAAAGACTGGTGGCGATGAGTCCCTCCTGCATTATGGGTAGTGTGTTTACTTTCCTTACACTTGCATTCTGCATTTCATATATGAGAAAATGAAAAAAGAAATAATCGTTGCATTCACTGTATTCACTGTGTTTTGCATGCAGTATTCTCCGTGTCTTGCATGACTATAATTGTCTTCTCTGTGTTTTGCGTGCTTGTTACTGTCTTCATTGTGATAGGCGTGTCTTCTCCATGCTTGGCGTGTTTACTATGTTTGTTGACCATACTTTAATGCATGTATTGGCCTCGTGTTTATACATACATTAAAGTGGGGGCTAAATGTTATGTTAGAAAATGTCCCCTTGGGGGCTTTTCCCTCTTAAGGTTTAGCTCTCGGGTCCTTTAGAATGCATTTAGGTAATCTTGCATGTTAATGGTGACTCTCGATGAGAAAACCGTGAGGTTTCATGGCAAATGCGACCTAGGGGATGTGCTTAACATAAATCCTACCTGAAATAGGGGGGAGGACTTGGGCGGCTGCGCCCTAGTCCTACCCTATTTTAGGTTAGGACATATTTTTGGGTGTCAGTTTTGTGACTGTTATTAGGTCCTATGCCAACATCTCAAGTTTGATTTACGAAATTATTAGCGGGAATGTTTGTAGTTGCATCTATAAGCATGACTAGTGATTCATTTGCAAACTAGATGGAAATTATATGAGCATTATGATTTTGTGAAAGCGATTCAAGGCATTCATTGTGTTGCAAAGTAGTATTTTGTGTTGTGTTTGTATTTACATAATTGACATCCATCTCCTCATGACATGAAGAGCATCTTCCTTCCATGAGATCTACACTACAAGGTGATATCAATTATGTTTTCTATCATTTATCATTTGGATTTTACCTCTATCTTGTAGGGATACACACTCTTTATCTGATAACGGTGTTCAGAAGACTTGAATGTCTCTTCGGGGCTTGACTGAGGCAAGCCTCTAAACACCACAACCCCCAACCCACTTTTCTGTGATTGTAGGTTACGGGTTTTGGAAGCGAAAGAAGTGGAGTTGCAGGAGAGCAGTATAGACTGTCAGAATTGCAAATCTGAGAAGAAAACTAGGGCTTGGACTTGGGTGCTCACTCATTAGTCCTCTGGATTCTGAAGCAGATAAATCTCTGTGACAACGGGAACAAGTTGCAGACATTATTTAGAGATCTCGATAAAAACTGGTACATTGGACTAGGGTGCCCGCTCATTAGTCCCTGACTTTTCTGCACATCAAACTTTAAAATTTGGTATGTATTTGGTTGTAATTTGATATCTATGTGTGTGATCATTTTCTGTAATTTGTCTGTTTGTTTACAATTTCATGAAATTAGGGTTTTGAGCATAATTAGACTTAATTGAACAACAAATTTACACATTCCAATCTTCCCCTATGTTCCAAGTGACAGGAGATCTGCAATAGAGTTCTCTACTTTGTTGAATGTCCTTGAATGTTTAGTGGTGAAAGGAGGATCAACACAAACCCTTTAAAAACATCATTTGGACATCTTTCTACCTTTTCTATTAAATAGTTTCATAAAATAAATCCATGTAAATCTGGGCATCGTCAATGAAGGTGACAAAATATCAAGATCTTCCGATAGAGTCATTATCTACAGGTCCAAACACATCTATAAGAATAATCTCTAACTTCTCTTTTGCTCTATTGCTTCCCATAGTAAATGATTTTTTGTTTTGTGTACCAAACAGACAATGCTCACATAAATCAAAGTGCTCATTAGAATAGGAGAAACCATCCAACAAATCTTTATTCTTAATAGTTTTCAAAACATTATTACTAGTGTGGCCCAATCTATGATGCCTCAACATACAAGTGTTTTCAAAATCCTCAGAAACATAAGAGGCATTGCAAACTGTAGTGGCTTCTAGCCTAAACAAGGTTCCCATTCGCTTCCCCTTCGCTATCACCAAGTTTCCTCTTACCAATCTGCAACCATGCTTATCAAATGTTACATGTATTCCCAAATCATTCAAATTCAAAACTGAAATCAGATTTCTAGCTAATCCAGGAACATGCAAAACACCAGGAAGGGTTTTAATCCTCCCATCACTGAAACACAACAATACCTTACCTTTCCTAACTATCGAATATGTAGAGTTGTCCCCAAGGTACACATTACGTCCATCATACTCTTCGTATCTAGAAAACCATTCCTTATGCGGGGTCATATAAACGAGCATCCTGAGTCAACCAACCAGTGATCATTAGAAACAATATTACATGTAGAAAGTAAAACATCTTCACCTGCATTCGAGGACTTATCAGAAACACTCTCCCACTATTTCTTTGGGTTTCTGCACTCCTTCTTCACATGTCCCCTTTTACCGCAGTTCCAACACTTAACTCTGTTCTTCCTAGGAGTCTTAGATCGACCCTTAGACTTGTCCTTAGCCCCTTTCTGATCTCTTTTTAGTCCTCTTTTCTTAGACCTTCCCATGACACTGAGAGCATCCCCTAAACTATCTGAACTCTTCTTCCTCAATTCTTGTGATAGAAAAACTAAAACAAGTGCATCCAACTTCGGATCTATGAGGTTAGTAGTGATAGCCAGTATAACATTCTCCCAAGACTCAAGTAAAGAACAAAGAAGCAAGATACATTTATCTTCCTCATTACCTCAACCTCTACTAATGCTAGATGACTCAACAATAAATTGAAAGAATTTAAATGCTCTACAACCGATTCACCCTCTTTAATTTTCATGGAAAATAATTTTTGTTTTAAATAAAGTTTATTTACCATAATTTTGGCTTGATAGATCTCACCCAAACACTTCCACAAGCTATGTGCAGTCTCTTCCCTTGCGACATTCAATAGGACAAAATTCACAAGACACAAATGTATGGTTCCCCATTCCTTCTTATCCAACCTTTCCCATTCATCCAGAGAGACATCATCAGGTTTCTTCTCTTTTTGAATAGCCAACCACTGGTTTCTTTCTTCTAGCAAATCCTCCATTTTCAGATTCCACAACTCATACCCCATTCTGTTGAACTTCTCGATGTCCAAATGAGAGGTGGCAGTGGATACAACCATAATATCAACTCACGATCTACAAAACAAATGCAACCAAATCTCCCACTGCAACTACAACTTCCACACTACCACCCAAGAGTCAAAGTTGGCCAGTCTCTGATACCAAATGTTAGAAATGAAAGCACAACTATTTAAACAAAAATCTGATTTCTATTATGTTTAATGATATTTTCACAGTGTATTATCAATGGAGGTTGTGACATAGAAAAAAAACTATGCAACACAAAAGCATCAAATTATAAAACTAAACACACAACACAGTGTTTAATGTGGAGAAAACCATTTTAGGTAAAAAACTCCACACAGGAAAGAGGCCCAAGTTTGTATTAATCTGCAAAAGATTGTACAATACATCAACTACACAACTCTCTCCACCAGTCTTCAATCTGACAGCATTCCTGCGGCACACGAGTACCTGTAAATCTATATATTACAACAAATACATGGCAAAATACTTATAGAAATGTTTTCCCTCCAATTTAGGCATCTACTTTATCTCTCCTGAGAATCTTGAACATGCAAACATTAAATGTCGTCATAGATGCATCCTCCACTTGTCAAAAGATGCTCATGCAAAGTTGGGCGCCCAAGGTCAAGATTAACATTTTACAACATCTTATAATGCTTCATAACTATCATAGAAACCACCAAAGTGTATCTTCCCAAGATGGGCGCATGGGGCTAAACATAGCAACTTACAACTAATGAAAATCTGTCATATGTATCATAGTGTCATAGAATCTTATGACAACTTGCAACTATCATAGATTCTTTACATGCACCCACCAAACATTATGACGTGTGTCATATATGCTAAAAATAGCCGATTCTTCCAAGGTGGCACCTACACTCATTTAATCATGAGTTTTACAATCACCAATGGTAAATGTCCCTCCTTAATTACCTCCAGTGAATCTAGAATACCACTATCGGTGAAACTACCTCATTCCCTTATGGGTAATTACAAATTACAAATAATAAATGGAATAAATACAATATTGAGATTTACAAGGTTAATGCCACCTTATCCCAACAGGGTTGGGGTGTGGGTTTTTGGTGCAGGAGCACCTCGAAAATCATGTTTTCTTTTGTAATAAGGTCAATTTGACCAAGGCATTTTCATTTCAATTGTGTCTAGGTCTATTTTGTAAGTCCCAAGTGACTTAGGGGACAGTTGTCAAATTGTAATAGCATAATTCTAAAAATAGTAATAATGCCAAAATAAGGTAGTCTCCCAGCTGCTTGGATTTGTCTCCCAGCCGCTTGGAGCTAGTGTGGTACTACTCTGGGCGAATTGTTAAATACCCAGAAGTATGAACTGAATGAGGATTATGATGTAACCAGATTGATAGTGATTGCATTGTGTTCGGGAGAAATAAAGCTTTTTTGTTTGTTCATCTGACTTCCATCTCTTACCACTGTAAATCACGTAGCTGTAGCTTTCCATTCACTATATATTTTCCATTGTTGCCATATGTCACCGTGAAGCATTCCACTGGTGAGATTTCTGTCGAAATTAGTGGAATGGCTTCAATGTATCAGTATTTGTTTTGTTCTTTGTTTTGTTTTTCCTGTTTGATAGTGCAGACAATCTAGATCGAGGGTTTCGCGCAGTAGAAGATCCTAGCATCCTCACGTGCTAGGGTTCACAGGAGGGAGAACCGCGCGACGACGTTTTGGATCGGCCAAGGGTTCCGCGACCATTGATGGAACGCGCCTTTGCAGAGGCGGATGCCATCGGGGCATTGGAGAGTGCCGAGGGACTTGGTCGATGGAGTTGAAACGAGAGCTTTCCTGTTAGTTCGTCGGCTGTGAGCGATTAGGACATTAATTTCTGGTATCTGCTGGTAGCTCCTCATCAGTTTTCCTTAGATTGAGTGTTGTTGGGAATCTCACTTGAATGGTTGTTATTTGGTTGTGACATGAAATATTGTGGTTGTTTTCCATAGTCACGGGGATTTGTGTAATGTTGACATATGGAAATCGTTAAGATAGCCTTATATTTCCCTACGTATGATGGTGTAAAATCTAATGTTCCCCAATCATCACCTACTAAGGAATGTGCAATAGGTGTAGAAGGCATGGATTCTTTTCTCGTGTTGTGAACGATTTAGGTGAAGGAGATGTGACAAGGTTGTCCACTTGTTTAGGAGAAGTTGTGTCATTTATAGATGGTAAGTTTGATTCTTTGATGAAGTGAGGGACTATAGGGTTAATATGTGGATTGAATGAGAAAAGGACTTCTTTGGTAACAATGTGGCAGTGGTGGAATGGCATCAGCGTGCATGGTATAGGATTGGTTGTTATGCATGAACTTTAAACATATATCAAGGATGGATGGAATGACTTGCATTGCATGTAACCAAGGCCATTCTGGAAGCAAACTGTAAGCTAGTTTTCTAACAAATTGACATGGAATAGGGTGTCAATGGTGTAGATTCCAATGGAGATAGGAAAAGTGATAGTGCACAGAGGATCTCTGCTAACAATGTTGAAACCACAAATTTCTAGGTCATACTTTTCTAGGTTTGCATAGTCAATGTTAACCGCTCTTAAGAAATCAATGCTATAGATGTTGAGACCTAAACCATTATCGATAAGAACATGCTTTATTCTTGTCATTTTATATCTTGGGACAATGATTAGAGGAAGGGATTCCTAGATGACTGATGGAGGTTGGATTTCATCTTTAGAGAATGGGATATCTTGCCTGGACTCTATCATAGAAGCAATTTCTATTGGTTGAACTATAGTTTGCACATAAATCTTTTGTAGGTCTTGTTGAAGCATGTATCGATGAATAAGAGAGGATTGTAACAAATCCCATAAAGACATTTTAACTTGTGTAGGTTGTAGTTGTTTGAGAATGTCATAGCTTTTGTTTCCTTTAGTAGGGATATTTGGTGGAGGGGCGTGTTGGTGTGAACAAGGGTCATTACGTATCCGGTTTACCCCTTGTAGTGTGAATTAGTCACATTATCTAACTAATCATTAATTAGCACCTATTCAGACATGCTTGCATGTTAAGTTGACTTAGGTAGCTTCTAGATGTTGTTAGTTGTCATATGATCTTATAAACTAGTTGGCATCTTATCCTCTAGTTGTCTCATGTCATAGGATTAAGAAACTTGTTATAAGACTACTTGATACTACATCTCAACCTTGCCTTTATAAGCAAGGCTTCTCTTTCATTATGCATCCTGTATATTTTATTTTATTGTTGGCAGAATAACATTATTTGTTGTTTGTCTCTCTTGCATAGAAGGTTATTTGGTTTTGCAGAGTTGATCTTGGGTGGTTGCTTGCTTCAACAAGCTGAAGGTTAATGATGGTGGTTAGAAGATTAGTGGGGTTGGAAACATTTTGTCAATTTTGTGTGTTATAAGTATGTCCCACTAGTCGACAATCATTTGGTGAGGGGCTCCTTAGACTACAATTGGGGTGATATTTTCGGGGGCTCCTTAGACAATAAGATGAGGTATGAGACTAATGATATCAAAATTAAGATAGGTGCGGATATTATTATCAAGGGTAAATGTTGAAAGAGGTTTTGATATGTCATGATATTGTACATTAGGTTGCTTGAGGAGGTAGTTGACAACACATGATTTTGAAGACATGCATATCATATTGTTTGTCATAACCCACTTTTTCATATCTATTATTCACATTTGATTAATGATAGTGAATAAATTATAAAATAATGGCATTAATTAGAAAATGCCCTTTCATTGGTTTAATAAATGGTAATTATTGAGATAGATTTATTTAAAATTCTTGAGAATAATTAAATTAAGGTTAGAATTATAAATTGATTTCATTATTTAAACCGTGTATATTGGATTAAGTTTTTAGAATTTATTTCATTATAAATTTATAGTTAAATTATTCAAAT
This sequence comes from Cunninghamia lanceolata, assembly GCA_027924645.1. Classification (NCBI taxonomy): domain Eukaryota; kingdom Viridiplantae; phylum Streptophyta; class Pinopsida; order Cupressales; family Cupressaceae; genus Cunninghamia; species Cunninghamia lanceolata. The sequence goes on along the minus strand of BSBN01000231.1, from coordinate 3,410,221 downwards.
CACACAGGTATTGGATTAAGTTATTATAATTAATTTTATTAGAAATTATAATTTTTGAATATGTGAAGCATGTGTACATTGGTCTACATTATTGAAATTTATTCCATTAGAAGTTAATAGTGAGCATTCGATTTATTAAACTATATATTAATTTGAAATGGAATACGGATATTAAATATATGAATATATTTTTCAATTAATAGTAATTAATCATATAAGACATGAAATGGATGAAATTAAGGAAATTCTATAAGTCTTAATTTATGGTGCATAATGATATAATTATTATATTAGTTTTAATATTTTATTCCATGATAACTATTATTGAGCAGTTACATGTTGATATTCATGATAGATTTTGACAAGTTTATGATAAATTCCTTGACAATAAATTAATCAGGAGTTACAAAATAGATTTTATGACAAATTAAAAGACAATTAAGGAGAAGTGGAGCCATTTTTAGAGGAAATCTCATTAATAATCATTTATTTATTTATTTTATTTTTAAAAAGGGAAGTGTAGATTTATGGTCAAACTGCCCTCTAACTTCTATAAAGTGAGGGTGCTTGCATGTATGGTTGTTGTCTTTTAGGATTTTTGTAGGTTGGGAGAAGGAAGAACTCTTTGGATCTCCTAAGACGACTTCACTCAAAAGATCCCATCGTTACTTGAGGTTTGAAGGAATCAACCTTCATATCAATTATTGAGCATTTCAATTATTGTATGAGGTAGGGAAAAACTAGCTAACATGCAAAAAACAAACTACATCTAACCCTAGCTACCAATGGAGTGCATTTTAAGCTACAAATCAATAAAACAAACATGAAACAAACACAAATTCAAAGCTAACTAATGACTTCTCTCCATTGTCCTCCTTAACCTTGCATTATTGTTCTCAAATTTGCAAGTTCATGCAACCATCTTGAGAAGCTCATGTGTGGACAACGAGATATTGGAGATTATAGAGGATTGTAAGCCAATAAAATGTCTTCTAAGAGGTGAAAATGAAGCTGAATGAGTGATTTTATAGAAGAGCCTATTTGAATGGATGGCTAGGATTCAATGTTGACTTTGGATATAAATGGAGGGCTGAGATCGATTAGGGTTTTCTCACCACTAAAGGACAAGGGTGAATTTTAAATTGGAAGAAATGACGAGGTGTATTGGATTTTTAAATTAAATAAATGGTGTTCATTTATTTAATTTATTTGAGAAGGGGGATAATGTGATGGGATTAAATTAAATAGGTGAGACCTATTTAATTAGAACAAGGCCTTATAATTTAAATAAATGTTATTTATTTAAATTAAAGGGGGCAAGGGGTAATGAATAATTAAATAATTAATCAATTAAAATTAATTATTTAACCATAGAGGAAAATTAGGGAAAAATAGTAGAATATGGAAGTCATTAGGGTTTCACAATCTAAGGGCACTTTTAGGTGTCTACATTTTGCCCCTCTTTGAGATGATGTTCAAGATGATGAGATTTATGTCAAGCAACATCATTTCAAAGAAGTTAAAAGGATGCTGATGGAAAGACAAGATGATGATGCCCCCTCAAGAGGATAGGCGAGTTGGACAAACACGAGTAGGCTCTCGAAATGAAAGGGGATTGGTCAAGAAGAAAGATAGGGGAATGGATAGAAGAAATGAATGATACGTTAGGCTCCAATGATGGTGGAGGAATGAAAGATTTGGCTAGAAGAATGGAAATGAGATCTTGCTTTGATAAATTTTTGAGCTTCTCACTTGCAATTTTTCTTCTTATCATCATAGAACTTATTATGTCAAGGGATGACAATTACAATGGCGTGACAGAGGCCAAAGTGTAGAAATGTGATCCCTTGCGAAACAGGCACATGACAGACAAGGAATCCCTGACTCAGACTAGTAACTGTGGTACCTTGTAAGAACATGCGATGAGATAACTGTGAGATGCGCAAGTCCTTATACAAGGAAGCAGTTATTCTTTCTAATGCATAAGATATCTTTGATTCACACCCAATGGAATCCTGATCACATGCAAGACACCAAGTTGCCCTAGTTATTTTGACAAGACAAACTGCAAACAACAATCAAAGTAGAAGGTCTCACTCTATCCTCGGTTCTCTTCACCACTTAGGGACTGCCTTGAGAAGCATAAGAATGAGACTGCAAAACAATCCAGTAAAATAAGAAAGACTAGACCAATAGAGTCAACAACCATTTGGACCTTTTGCTAAGTGATATGTGTTTGATTGATTACGATGATTCGATGAAGAAGGCCTGGTTTCAAGATAGGAAGCATGTCATATAAGACCCTTGGTCTAGTTTTGACAATACCCCTACCTGTCTAAGGCAAGTGATATGATTGGGACATCCCGTATAAAACATGTGGTCTGGTTTCAGGAATGTCGCAAGTTGTGAGATGATTGTTGATTTTAGAAATGACGCATGTCGTATAAGGCATAAAGTCTTGGTTTCGACAATGCCCCATTTCGCATAGGAATGTGATGGTTGATAAGGATAGTTTGATGGCAATTGATTGATTTGGCTTATTTGAATAGCTTGTCTTGTTGATTTTGGGATTGGTTTGAAGTGCGTGCTTCTTTGATAGATTAATTATTTTGGTCTAGTCAAAGTGTCCATCTCGTTAAGGGACGACTTATTATGATAGTTGACTCGACGGGCTCTAAGGGGCTGATCTAATGCCTCAGGGGCGCATCAAAGATGGCCTTGCCTACGTGAAAGCTAAGAGACGCTATAGTTTGACCATTTGGTTTGACACTGTTTATTGCTTGGGATTTTTTTGGTTGACTATTTGATTTTTTTTAATGTTTTGGAGATTTTTGGGAATATTAGGATGTTTTTGGATTTTTGAAAATATTTGATTTTTTGTGGATTTTGATATGTTTTGATTTTTTTGGATTTTTGGATGTTGTGATTTTTTTATATTTTTGGAATGTTGTGATTTTTTGTGTTTTTGAAATGTTGTGATTTTTTGTGTTTATGAAATTTTGTGATTTTTTGTGTTTATGAAATGTTGTGATTTTTTTGGATTTTGAGGAATATTTGAATTTTTTGAATTTTGGGTAATATTTTGATTTTTTTGGATTTTTTACATGTTTTTGATTTTTTTTTGTGTTTTTGAAATCTTGTGATTTTTTTGTATTTTTGAATGTTGTGATTTTTTGTGTTTTTGAAATGTTGTGATTTTTTTTGGGATTTTGAATGTTGTGATTTTTTTGGATTTTGAATGTTGTGATTTTTTTGGATTTTGAAAGTTGTGATTTTTTTGGATTTTGAATGTTGTGATTTTTTTTGGATTTTGGAATGTTTTGGGATGACATTGGAGGATAATTTTGATAGCCTTTGTGTTAGATACCTGTAGACACCTAAAATTGACTTACTCCGCAAACCAATTTCCTATATCTCTACACCAATTATCCCTCCTATTAATTAAATAAATTCATCTTATTTAATTAATTTGTCCCCAACCATCTATCATCTATCCTTTGTGATCAATTAATTCACTTAATTTATCACTATACCTTATAACTATATCCTCATTGATTAAATAAATATTCCTAATATTTATTTAGCTAATTTGCCCATCTCCCTAATCCCTATTAATTAGATAAATCATGTTTATCTAATTAATCTAGCCTATTAATCAACCTATCCCTATCCTAGTTAATTAAATATCAGTTATTTAATTAGCTACCCTAGCCTACCTATCCCCTAGACCTAAATTAATTAAGCTTAACACTTAATTAACTTTGCTTAGCCCATCCTCCCACACACCTTTAAATAAAAATCATTTTTTTATTCAAAGGGTCAAATCTTCTTTACACCTCATTTATCACCCTCTTACACATGTAAGTGTACATGTGTCCTTCAACCTTCACATCTCCACATAAAAGTGAATTTTTAATTCACACTCCCCCATGAGTTGAATTTTTAATTCACTTGTCATATCCACTCTTCCCAAAAATAAATTTTTAATTCATTTTTATTCTCAACACCTTTCCCCATGTGAATTTTTAATTCACAAATAATGAGAGCCCTCTAATCCCATTGACTAAACCTCAACCATTAATCTCTCTCATTAGCTCCTCTTGTGACACTTGTCACAAGGCTATGACTTCAATCCTAACCCTAACTCTCAATCATTTCTAGCCCTTGATCTCAACTCTTGATCCTCACCCTCCATCCTCTTTTCAAAAATCTATAAATGAGACCCTTCTCTAAGCCATTTGAACAACAACTTCTTCTTGCATCCTTATAATGCCTAAATTTCTCTCAAATCTCCTCATCATACCCTCATAATGCCAAAATCACTCTAGCTTTATCTCTCATCTCTATCTAACCTATCAATCTATCCTCCAATCTCTCATCATATTGTGTTGAAAGCAAGAACAATCCACATTTTATCAACTTGGGTAAAATCTAAGGAGTTTTTGGGTGCAACTCCTTCCACCCTATCAAGGAGAGGGATCACATTTGAAGGTATAACTTTGTGTATTTATGCATTTGGTTTGTATTTCTAACTTCATTTGTTTTCCTAATCTACAATACCAATGACAAGGGGGAACCAAGTCTAGGTGCAAGGAGGTAGTTGGGATAGATAAACGGATAGGTGATAATGGATGGAAAGGATGTATGCATAAGAGAGCAAGGGTGTGATCTCTAAGGACTATGTCACATAGGAATAACTTGCCCCATTCTAGGTGTAAGACTTGGGATTTGATATGACAAAGCTTATGACAAAGGATGATGATAGGATTGGTTTGAAAGGGATGAGGTATGTCAAGAGATATCCAAAACATTTGTCAACATTGTGCCCCCAATCTTTATCAAGATCAAAGGAAGAAGGAAGGATGGATGGAATCAATAGGATAGGTGTATGCATGTAATGGATAGGATGGTAAGAAATGATAGAATAGAAATGATGGAAATGATAGGATGAGACAATGTGCCCCCAAGTGTAAGTGACATAGAAGATCAACCTACACATGATACCTGTTTGCCAGGTTTTCATCATGGTACTTATCCAAGGTGCCACCAAGGGTGGTTTTCACCGTTGGACGAAGGGATTTCTCTTTACTTTTTTGATTTTTTCTTTTGTATTTTTTTTTTACTTTTTTACTTTTTTACTTTTTTTAATAGGATAGGTGGATATGGACATGAGGGACTCAAGTGTATAGTGCCATGAAAGGTTATAGTCCCATTGGAGAAAGATGTTGTCGCATGGACCATGTCAAGTCATTATGCTCATAGATGTTGGTAAGGGATTGTATGAAAGGAAAATGGATTAGGTAGATAGTGAATTATGGAGGGAACAATAGTGGATTATGATGTGGATTATGTAGGGACGATAGTGGATTATGGAAGGCTTATGCAAAAGCATGGACCATAGGGAGGTGATGGGGAAGATATGTAGGGTAATAGTTGAATGATGGAGTGATGGAGGTGTGAAAAGGAATCATGACCAATGGATCCACACACCGTGATAAACATTGAAGCTTTTGAGTGGATGGTGGTGTAGGAAGCAATGGCGAAGTTTGCTTAGGAGATGGATGACAGAGTGATTTAGGTACCCACATAGACTTAGTATTTTTATGATTTTTTCCTTTCTTGTGGAAGTTGTATACAGAATGAGAATTTTGAGTGGAAGAGGATGGTTGGCATTTTTGAGAGGTGGATGCCTCATTTGACTTACTTTTTTGCTTTTTGACTTTGGGACCATACCATTTTAGTTTTTGACTTATTTTTTGGAGGTATGGGCTTGGGTGGATTTTTTAATTGCTTTGACTTTGACATTTTGCATTTGTACCCTAAGGCATTAGGATCCTTAGGATTTTTGGCTTTATGAGTGTAGGCATCCAAATGTTTATTTTTAAATCCCATGTGGTGGGTCGAATGAGTGGAAGCTTCATGTTTGGATGATATGTGCATTTGTTGGTCATGATTAGGAATATGAGGGAATTTATGGATAAGTGGATAATTAGGTGTTGGGAGCAATGGAGGTAAAGTGGATGGAGGGATAGTAGGAGTTGGAAGGAGTGGAGGCAAAGTGGATGGTGGAAGGTGTATGGTCACATGCTTTGGACATTTGTAGGATGATGGAGGTGGAATAGCAACATATGTTTTTGGAATATGATAGGGTTTGTGATAGAAAGTGGTGGACTTAGGATGAATGGAGGAAGTACCAACATCTTTAGATTGTTTACCTTGGGATGTATATCCAAGGCCATATAAGCACAGAGGGACATTGACATGTATAGGCTCCAAAATTCCTTGTTCATGAAGGCCGAAGCCTTTACCTTGATAATTCATTTTTTGGAGTATGCGATGGACGATGGGACTAGGTGTAGTTTGGGAACTAGACTTGAGTTCATTATTTGATGTAGAAGGTGAGGTGGAAGACAAAGGTTGTTATTGTCCTAAGGAAGAACACTCATGAATGAAGGTGGTAAGACCAAGTGGATATGATGGTGGATTTGAAATGGGATCGATGGTGGATGTGGAAGGACCGTTAGGATCTTGATTATGCTCATTAGGATCTAATTTATTTGTTTGATCTTCTATGTGTACTTGGGAGGCACATGTCTCATCATGGCAAGTGAAAGTTGGTTCATCATGGATGGGTGAGGTGGCAAGCTCTTGACCATGGAATACATAAAGTGAACTAAGAGGGTCATCATGGTCTTCTTGATCATAAAAGGGATCTTGATGACCATGATCATAAAAGGGATCTTGATCAAAGATGGGAGCTTGGTCACAAATAGGATTATGTGTGCTATGAATGGGAGCAATAAGAGGGCTTTGATCTTGATGTGGATGAGGGGGTAATGTTTCCTTATGCTTAGGATTATGCTCTTGACATGGATTTTGACTTTGAGTGGAAGCTGAAGGGGATGACTCATGAATGGGCTTGATATGTTGTGGACCACATGATGGGGTTGAAGGAATAGATATGGTATTTGAGGACTTTTTGATAGGCTCGTGAATGGGTGTTTGACACGGGGATGGTCTATTCTGTCACAGTAGCCAATGGATCACATCCTTTGCAAGGGCATGTGTGGAAGGACAATATAGTGGATGGACAATAAGGATAGATGATGTGGACTTGTGATTAGCATTAGGTGGAGCAGAAAGTTCCCATGGTGGAGGGATAAGAAGGATGAATGGTGTTGGCTTATGATTAGGATTTTGAATTCGATTAGGTGGAAGCTCAAATGGGTTGAATGAAGTAGTGGATTTGGATGACTCCACATGTTTACTTTTGTAATGTTTAAACTTAGGGCGTGGAGTTAATGGGGGATTAGAGGATGGTAATGATAGTGAATGGCTTGTGCATGGACTAGGTTGTTGTCTCCCTTGTCAAAGGTGGCATTAGGATTCAAAGGCACTTTATCTTGCTTTAAAGGGCGAGTTAGACTATCATGTGCTTGTTTGTGTATGAATGGATAGGTTGATGTGGCATTGACTTGGCATGTGGATGGACTAGGTTTTAGACTTGTCTCATCCTCATAATTAAAGAGGTAGCCTCCTTAAAGTATGAACTTGGGCTTAGGAGGAGGGGCTCCTTATAGTATAAGCTTTGGTCTTGGTTTGGACATAGGATCGCTAAGGATTAGGACCATGTTGACAAGTGCTTGACTAGGATGAATGATGATGTGGCGTGACTAGGAATGTGATAGTGTGAGATTGATTGGATGATTAGATGGGTGATTAGGGATGATTAGGTTATGGTTAGGGTTGTGTTTAGGATGACTTGGAAATTATTAGGATATGATTAGGGGTGAGGTGATTAGGATGAATTTGATTGAATGATGTGATTAGAAAGGGTGATTAGGACGTGAAGGTTGAATGATGAAGATATGAATAGGATGTGATTATGTTGATGTCGAATGACAAGAATAATGATTAGGATGAAAATTGATTGGGATATGATTAGAATGATGTTGATTGGATGACAAGGATGATGTGGAATGATAAGGATGAATGTCTTGGTGAGAATGTTGTGTTGATGTGTTTGCTATAGGGATGACTAGGAGGATCTTCTCCCTTTCTCTTATTTTTGCAACCGTGTCTCTACCAAATGAGACTTGTGAATTGTGGGATGCTATGTGGATGTCAATGGAAGGTGATGAGGCCCAGACTATGATAGAGGCTAATGGATATTAGTCTTTGAATAGTCTAGCTCCAAGAGGGTACTCTCATCTACTAATGACCTTGTCAAAGTATAAATTGTATTTATCAAGACCTTGAGGTGTGGAAGAAATGATTGATTAAAGTGAACCCATGAGTTTCAGAATTCACTTGGAAGGATGGACTTAAACTAGCCTTGTGGTATTAAGCCCGAGTTGTGATTGATTTAAAAAAGATGTCAAGGTCTCTTGGTCTAAATTTGTACTTGTGATACAATCAAGCTTCAACAGTTTCTCCCTATGTTTCAACCTTAGGAAGACTAATGTTTAGGGTCCTCTATAGATGTCACGGGCCAAATGAAATTGAATATGTAGTGGAATGAAATTGAATATGTAGTGGGTGAACAAAACCAGCAAGTCTATAATGTTTTGACACAGTTGCAGTTAGATTTGATAGGGAGAGTAGATGCTCACAGGTTTCCCTATGGTTGTGGTGTATTATGATTAGAAATGATTAAGATGAAATTGATTGGATTGGAATGAATGGTTAGGATATGATTAGGATGTGATCTATTGGATTAGAATGAATATGATGACATGTGATGAGATTTGATGACTTTGATGGATTGGGATGAAGTTGATTGGATTATGAATGAAGATGATTATGGTTTTGATTAGGATGATTTAGATATGGTGAGTAGATGAAAGAGGTGATAAGGGTTTGATAAGGATGACTTGGATATGATGAGGAGAATGATTAGGATGATGTTGATTGGATGAGGATGACGATGTGTAATGATTAGGAATGATGAACAAAATATGATGACTTGGATGAATTATGATAATGAGTAGGACAATGATATGAATGATGCTAATTGGATTAGAAAGAGGATGACGTGGAATGATGATAATGTAATTATGATGTGATTAAGATAGGACAAGTAGGATGATCAAGATGTGGATGGTTGGATGATTGATTAGGAAAGGTGGTTAGGATATGATTTGGAATGTATAGGATGATGGTTAGGTGTTGGTTTGACTTGGATGGTGTTGGTTGGATTAGAAAGAGGATGATGTGGAATGATGATAATGTAATTAGGATGATTAAGATGTGGGTTATGTGAATGATAAGGATGATGGAATGACAAGGAGGATATTGTTAGGAAGAATGATTAGGAAGATGATGACTTGGAATGAATGTGTTGACTAGGGTGTTTGGGATGATGATTAAGCAAGCACACACATCAATCATAGAAGACACTTGGCAATCAGATTGGCTATTTTTTGGTGACTCTTGATGTTTTGCATTTTGAAAAGCACTTTGAAAATATGCACAACCCTTGGCTAGCAAAGATAATATTTGTTGGTTTCCCACTGCAGATAAATCTAAGCTGCACTTATTCAGAGCGAATAGCTTAGAAGTTTGGTGGCACTGGCTCCCCTTACATGACACACACTTATCAGGTGCACCAAACTTTAAATTCACAAAGGCCCAAAGATCTCAAGGAATTTTCTATCTCAACTTTGAACTGCGAGAACGTGGGATGGCTTTAGAGGTCTGACCTCCTGCGCCAGCAAATAGAAGGATTTTAGCCACTAAATAAAGGTTTCTAGTGAATATCCATAGGATCGACACGATACGAGCATCTAACAAGCTACTTAAAGCTTTGACTAGTACTACTAGGAGTCTTATATACGCAAGGTACGCCTCCTTTCAAACTAGTGTTGTACGATAATTACTGATACCGATTTGGACTTAGATTTCACCTTATCATATTTGTATAGTGGACTGGATGAAAGTACCGCTTGGGGTCGCAAATGAGTTCTCCTTGCAGATGTGTCTCAAGAGTAGGCCCACTATAAAAGGTTACACAAAAGCGATACAAACACATTTTTTTGATCTCTAATGTCATACAAAGATGCGAGGAGAGAGCATACACATGTGTTTGACCACACTAGGCAATGTTCATTCACCTTTAGGAATCAAATGTGTGGTGTGATTATGCAAATGTTGGGAAGTGTTTTTGATTCCCAAGATCACTTAAAGCGCGAGGGAAGAGCATACACACGTCACAACCTAAACACAATCACCAAGTAGAGCAAACACTGATTCATTTTAAGTCCCCAAAACAAGTGTGAGAACAACAAGATAATGTTCATTTTAGTCACCAAATCCAAATGTTCCTATGATAAATCACGCACATGAGAATGAAAGGAACCCTGCATCAAAATGTGTTAGTAGTTTTAGTTTGATTTCTCTTCCCAGCAAGCACCACAAGCTGCAAATCAGATATCAATAAGATAAAATATCCATGATAATGCAAAAACACATGAAATATCAAGTAGATTCCTCGTTTTGTGAGCCACCGAGTCAAAGAGGTCAAAAAATCAAATCTACAAAATATCTAAAAATGAAGATCAGTCACAATAAAATAAATAGTGGCATAAGATTGTTCAAGAAATTCTAAGTAATTTAAAAAAAACTCATGAAAAACGGAGCAATTTAGCCCAAGTTATAAGCGTTTGAAGTTTAAATACAATGTTGACTTTGACCAAAAAAAGTCTGACAATACAGTACAATTACCATAAATTGACCTTGCCACAACAAATCTAAGCGATTCATCTTCGCAATGCCGCTCATTTTGCGAAATTTTGATATGTTTTGCAAAAGCTATGAAAATTTGAAAAAAATTGCCTATTTTGGCATGTGGAGGCAAAGAAGGGAACCTAACAGCTTAGACTTAACCACCAGTGGTCAAAGAAATTTTTGGTCACATTAGGTTGTTTGTTGACGGTTAGTTGTTTACAATTAAATGTTTCAAATCAACCCTTGGTCGTCCATATGACTAGGGGCAGGGCAGATTAAAAATATATATATAGAGAGAAAAGGGGCCTCGTTGCCCCCCGCGATCACTAATATGACCGCCCCCCTCTGAAATACCCCAAAACAAAAAACAAAGCAACTTAAAAAAAACAAATGAACCCGTGAAATGATTTGAATCAGGGCCAAGGCGGGAAGAGGGATAGACGGTTAGGTTTAGGTTTTTTTGACAAGGTGGCAAGGGTTTGGGCCACCACTAATGACAACGAAAGGTGAAGGGAAAGACTTCATAGGTAGGCATCAATGAGTGGAGGTGACGCATAGGCCAGGTGGAGGAAGTCGCCGCCCATAGTGGTGACTAAGAATCTTTAGGAGGTGATAGGATTTTGATCGGTGACAAAGGGTTTAAAATAGTGGCGGGCGGAGTGCAGTTTTATGGAGGGCTTTCATAGGTGGCGCAGACTGGTAATCTTGGTGGTGATCGGCTCTTAAGAATGGTGGAGGTAAGGTGGTGACAGAGGCTTTGGGTTTTGACTTTGCAAATGGGGTGGTCAATGGAGATTCAAGGTAGTGGCAGAGGGCTTTTAGGGAGATTGACAGGCGGCAACTATCTGCCAAGCGATTGCAATGGGTCAAGCCAACGTTAGGCTGTTGTAGAGGGAAGAATTGACATAACAATGTTAGGGTAACAACCAAGGGAAATGATGGCGATGATGATAGGATATATGCGGTGGCGACTGACTATGGTGGCAAGTAGGAAATTTGCAGACGGTGACAAATCTAAAGGAGGGTTTTGGAAATAAGCGTCAGGCAGGGGTTTATTACCAAGTAGAGGTTTAATGATTGTGCTGACTCCCTGTAGGTGGTGACAGAGGAATTTGACACCCAAGGAAGTGGTAGCAACAATGTGGTCACCACCAATGGTGGTGGGGGAAGATCTTGCACAGGCGGCGACAGAGACTTGTAGGAGGTGACAAGGTGTTTGGAGCAGGGGCCGACGGAGGGTTTCCCAACAGCGACCGAACCAGGGTTAGGGTTTTTTAAGCCTACCAACAAAAATTTCACTTGCAACAAATAACATTAACCTAAAATTTAAAACTTGTGACCTGTTACCACCCCCCCTTATTTATTTCTAGGTCTTGTATTTTTCACTGTCCATTCTCATGCTTCATTAATTATTTGCCTAAGTCCAAAGGTTTTGTGTTGCCCCTTGTTGCCTTTGAAAATCCTTAAGGGTCATGTGTGCTAAAGTTTTCCTAACTTAGTTGCTAGTTTTCCAAAGTTCCTAACCTTGTTGCGTGGTTTCGAAGTTATCGAACCTACCAATTTCCTGACTGCGCGTTGCATTTCAGTCTTTTCTCCTGGTGGTTTGTCTTTATAGTCACCAAGTCGGAGGTTTCTGAAACTTTAAAACCCCTGACTTAAGGTTCTAAAGTTTCAAAAGTTAGAGACTTCGCGACATAAAGGTTGTGGGCCAGTTTTCAAGGCTCATAACAATCATTTAACGATGGGTACGACACACGAGGTAGATGTCTTTTCAAGATTTTCAGAAGGTAGGCAAATCTCAAGGTTATTTTCTCAAGACATGAATTTAATGCCACGTCAATTCAACATTTAAAACATATCATGACATTCTCTCGGCGTACATATTTGCTCATAGTGGTGGATTTTTCTCTAAGTTGTGCAACGGCCATGACTCCTATACTGTGCCATTGCTCTTTCAAGTACTTCACAATTTTCCTCTATGCATCTAGTGGTGATGAAATTCAAATATCAGGGAGCTCCTCATAATTCTGGTATTGAAAGAGGTTGGTTTGGTATAAGTGACACCAAGCTTGGTCATATTGATTTGGAGGAATTCTGGTCCCATTGTTAGCAGGAGGATAAATCACCATTTGCAGAAAAGATTTTGCAGAGTGGTTTAGCACATGCAGGAGGTTTTCCCATCTTTGTACAGAGCGAGGACCTGGTTGTGGCTTGCACGAAGAGATACGTTCCTGAGGCCCTCGAAATTAGAGCTAAGGATGGGGCGGTGGTAGGAAAGATTGATCCCGAAACTATCACCCTTGCATTGAGGATTCCGGAGAAGCAGGAATCTAAAGAGATATTTGTCACCATTGGTATGGAGTTCTTCTGGACGAATGAAGACTGGTACAAGAATTCCACCGCGTGAGTCTGAGAAAAGAGGTAAGTCTCAATTGCCCCAAAAACTAAAGAGAGCCCATTTCAAGGATGAAATTTTAGACATTATTACTTTGCTGCATCATGTGGTTGGAAGTGAAAACACAGATTCTTTTGAAGATTGGTTCTATCATTATATCCTGTTGATATGCAGTGAAGATAAATTTATAAATTGGGCTGAAATTATTAGTTATCATTTGAACAAGCAACTGGCTAAGTTTTAGGAGACTTTAACCTTTCACATGTGTTCATACTTGATATATATTCTAGCCAGTCAAAAGGTTGTTTGGGTTGGGTTGAGGCCACATGGGTCTTTAACTCCAAACACACTTGTGTATAATTATTTTCCTTAGCTCAAAAGAGATGTGGGAATGAAAGATTACCATCATGTCAATGATGCCTTTTTGATGTTTGTAGTAAGAAAGTTGGATGATAATTTTGAGTTGAGAATTTCACCTGAGGCTGCTACCTTGATTATGGAGTTTTGGAGTTCAATTTGACAGATTCACTTATCTGAGAGTAGGGGGTTATGAAAATGCCCCAACCAAATTGCCCAGGTACCCTAGTGATTTTGTTATTTTTCTGGAGGTTTGTAAACAGATGTCTGTGGTGAATGTCAAGTACCGAAACATGAGGAAGAAAGGGTATGATTTTCCGCTAAAGCTATCCTTCTATTCATGCAAAACAAATGATATTGCTAAAGGAGCAGAGCATGTTTTGGCTGAGTTTAATCTTCATTCTTTGTCAATGAGTCCCAATTTTGATAGTAAAAATTATGTGAAACAAAATTTCCACGGCTCTAGTGCTTATGAGCATCATCCAAGTTTGGAGGATTTTTGGGAAGATTGTATAGACAACCGGGAGGTCCAAAGGAGAAATTGCATGAGACTCACCTTGAGTCAAATTTGAGTAATCGGTCTTTATATATACATTCCAGATGGTGTTGAAGAAAATTCTAAAATAATTGATGAGGAATACCAAACCCTGGTTGCTAAGCCCCTTCCTCGAGTTAATTGGTCAGAGAAGGAGGTTGTGGATCTAAGAATTCATTTTGCTGCTATGATAAAAAGGACTGAGGATCGGTTAGCTGGGAGATGGCATGGATGTGCTAGCTCTCCTCATGAACAAGGAAATTCCAGGACCAATGAACAAAGGCCTATGCAAAATTATGGTGTGTGTATTTCTTCAGGGAGAAGAAATATTGTCATCCAATTCTAATTCACAATCTGGAGGCGATGGAGAAAGGCCAGAGGAAATTCTGAAGTTAAAATTAGCCTGTGAATTAGATAGTTCACCCTTGTCTGCTTTAAAAAAGAAAAATACCCCAACTAAGTCTGTACCTATGGTTTCTAATTCTATTTTTGAACAAATTGTTGATGATAGTTCGTTTCCTTCATTCATGGAAATTCCTTCTTCTCCTGTTGTTGAGGAAGTATCCATTTCTTTTCTTGTTGATAATTAGGTTAAAACTATTTTAAGCAATGTGAATATTGGCATGGCGTCATCTTCACCAGGATGGTTAAAGAAAGCTATAGATAAGAAGAGAAAGGTGGTGCCCACAATAGCAGTTGAGGTGGATATAGTCGCTAAATTGTTGCAAACTACCTCCAAGCCTAAAAAGGCCAAAAGAATGTCTAGAATGGTGAATGACACTGCCTCTGGTCATCAGATGTTAGAGATTGCCGACCCGGTGAAAGATTTGAATGAGGATGAAATAACTGAAGCAGATTACAAAATGTCATATAGACTTGGGTCCTTCTACTCTGGAGGGGGAGGCATATCACACAATTTTTTTTTTCTTCTGTAAGTGCTTTAATTAAAAGGGCCAAGGAGGAGAGGAAAGAAAATATAAAACTTCAATCTCATGTTTTATATTTGAATAGATTTATCCAACCTATTGTGACACCCACATCTCAAGATGCACCTAGTTCAGAAGTTGTAGGAGTAGATGCAAGCACTGTGCAACAAATCAAAAAGAATCTGAATGTTGCCAAAGCTGTTACTGAATGGGTAGAAAAACTATCCTGTGAAATTTTATTTTTCTTGACCAGGGCAACACAGTGTTATACTCAAGTGCATAATAAAAGGAAAGAGTTAATCAATGAGCTTCAACAAGTAAGGAAAGAACAAGGTAGTACTTATGTACTCTCAAAAGAAGTTTTTGAACTAGTTGCCATGGATCCTATAACACTTGTAAAAGAAAATTTGGCTAGCGATCCCCGTGAAATTGATCCATCCTGGGCTGACTCATTAGATTGGAAGTTAAACATGTATGATAATCTCATTGAATAGATTAATAAAGCTTTACGTGAATACCTAGATATAATGGTTGGCATTCAAAGGGATTATAGGGCACTGGAGGTAAACATTTTAGATGAGTTTGATGAGAACCAGCGGGATCCTAAAGAAATCGCAAAGGAAACTAAGGATATGCTTTGCAAGGAACTCGTAGACCCTGAAGTTATCACTGGAGAATCACTTGGTAAAATGGGCCTCATACAAGTTTATCTTAATGGTTTCAAGAATGGAAGTGATGATACTCAAGAAGCTATAGTAGGGATAAGTAAAACACTGGCAAAATTTAGAATCAGGTTGTAGATTACTACAACTCCAGGAAGCAAGAACATCATTGCTGTCATAACTAAATATCGGGAGTACAAGTTGAGAACGAAGGTGCGGGAGGCGATGGTAGAGGATCAAGGTGGTGAAAACGTTGAAGACCCAAAGGAAAGCGAAGGGGTGGCGGTTTAGACTTTATTTCTTTTTTGCATTTCTTAATATTTGGCTTAAAGACTTTCTCAAAAACTTTCTTTAAGCTTTATTATTTTAAAATGGTTGTCTTCAAGAAACCGTTCTAATTCCTAAAGACAATTATTATGTAGACAATATAAATAGATGTAGTCAGGACATAGTATGGATCTTCTTTTTGAGCAAACTTTGTTTTACTCATTAAGTTAGATATCTTTGATATGTTTTAGTTTTAGATTTATTCAATATAGAAAGAGAAATACTATTGGATGTTTGAATAGATATAGTCCTTGTGCTGTGGTGTTTGAGATATCATTCTTCTTACGTTGAATGTATTGCCAGTGGTTATCTTTATTTGTATTGGAGAATTAAATGCTCGTTAACTTCATTACTGTGAATGTTTATCTTTGAATGGATGTGTCATGGTGATGGAAATTTAAATTCTTTCCTCATTCAGTTATCATTTAGTGTTTGAAGTCTTTGAACTTCTTTATTTTCAGTCATTATATAAGTGTGAATTTTCCTTTCAAAGCTTTATGGTCAAAAGCATCACCTTTCCTTTTCTTTCTGGTTAAAAGTGATATATAGTTTAATTCAGTGTATATCATTCAAAGGTAGCTGCCAACTTGTAAAATAAGAAGAGAGTTAGTTATAAAATACCATTGTAACTAACTCAACTGTGGTTACATTTGTCATTGTTTGGGCGAGATACTATAGAGTTAAATGATAAATCTATAAACCAACACGACCAAAATGATGTGAGCCAAGAAAACCATCAAAAACTAGAGATTATCGATAGAGATCAGAGTGGTATGGTATGTATGTATGGTACGGATCCGTACAACATGGACTGTCGTACTTTAATTTTTTTTTTAAATTCAAAAATTTCATAGTGACCAAAACATAACAAATTTTATATTATTTTTCATGGAAAGGGCCTCTCAGACTCAACGGTGAGGTCCGTTTGAGACCAGGAAGCCACCTGCAAAACTTGCCTTTCAGAAGTTGACCAAAATTACTCTAATTCACGTTGGGTTCACCAGAATGAAATAGGGAAAAATTAGCTAACATGCAGAAAACAAACTACAACTAACCCTAGCTCCCAATGGAGTGCATTCTAAGATACAAATCAATCAATCAAACATGAAACAAACACAAATTTGAAGCTAACTAATGACTTCTCTCTATTGTCCTCCTTAACCTTGCATTATTGTTCTCAGATTTCCAAGTTCATGCAACCATCTTGAGAAGCTCATGTGTGGACAATAAGATATTGGAGATTGTAGAGGATTGTAAGCCAAGAAAATGTATTCTAAGAGGTGAAAATGAAGTTGAATGAGTGATTTTATTGAAGAGCCTGTTTGAATGGATGGCCAGGATTCAATGTTGACTTTGGATGCAAATGGAGGGCTGAGATCAGTTAAGGTTTTCT
The DNA here is from genome assembly GCA_027924645.1 of Cunninghamia lanceolata. Lineage (NCBI taxonomy): Eukaryota > Viridiplantae > Streptophyta > Pinopsida > Cupressales > Cupressaceae > Cunninghamia > Cunninghamia lanceolata. Next base: position 3,392,901 of record BSBN01000231.1, on the reverse strand, counting down.
CACCACTAAAGGACAAGGGTGAATTTTAAATTAGATGAAATGATGAGGTGTAATTGATTTTTAAATTAAACAAATGGTGTTCATTTATTTAATTTATTTGAGAAGGGGGATAATGTGATGGGATTAAATTAAATAGGTGAGACCTATTTAATTAGAACAAGGCCTTATAATTTAAATAAATGTTTATTTATTTAAATTAAAGGGGGCAATGGGTAATGAATAATTAAATAATTAATCAATTAAAATTAATTATTTAACCATAGAGGAAAATTAGGGAAAAATAGTAGAATATGGAAGTGATTAGGGTTTCGCATTCTGAGGACACTTTTAGGTGTCTACATTGTAAATTTGTTTTGTATATAATATCTTAGTTTCATACATCTATTTTAATTTTACAAATCTTTGCTTTTGGATGTTGTCTTAGAAGTATAATTTTTTTTATTCATCTATTGCATGCTCTCACCTTGCCCTCATGGGATCTTTAGTGATCAAAAAATGATGAATAACATGAATATTTACTCGTCGTATGCTCTCACCTCGCCCTTGTGAGATTTTGGTGATCAAAAAGTGGTAAATATTCTGATGAATTTTTTTACTATGGTTATTGATGTCAGTGTAATGAACAAATTGTTTAAATACTCGTTTTTTTAATCTCATAGGCAAATTAATATACCCATATTCTTGTTGTTTTGACAAATTATAAGAATGAGTTTTCATAAATCATTATTTAAATTATATGTTATAAAGAAGTATTATTTTTGAATTAAAATTAATTTTGAAGTCAATTTTATTTAATTAAAAATTATTTCTTCAAAGAAAATATAATATATATATATATATATATGTATGTATGTATGCAATTAAAGAATTACATGTCTCGTAATAATAAGATTGGTGGAAAGAAATCCCCCATTCATGGGGACTCTCGGGCTCATCCGAAAACTAACAATAGGGTTGATGTGAGATGGATCCCTCTTGATAAAGGATGACATAAACTGAACTTTGATGGGGCATCTAGAGGAAATCTAGGACAATCTAGTGCTAGATGCATCATTAGAGATTGTTGGTTCTTCTTCTTGAATCAGCAGAGGGTTTGCCAGTTCCAATGCACAGGCAGATTTGGCCAACTAATACAGGAGGTTGCGTGAGATGCCTCCCCTTCACTTCTGGTTCTGCCATACCAAGGGGGGTATCCCTATAGCTAAAGATTTAATCTTGACTTGCCCAAATGACAAAAAAGATTTAGCTTTACAACAACAAACATAATACTCTCATGTTTGGACCAAGATTTGCATGATAGATCACAAGGTTGGCAACATTCTTGGACATATCTAACTGGTTAGGAATGAGAGTATGCAGGGGTCCTAATCCTACTCCTACAAACTAACAGGTTGGAAATATGAAAGGATTGGTAATTAAGTTTTGGATGCAAGACAGGGAGTTTTGAATCATAACTACTACACAAGGAGCAGACTGGTGCCTATCTTAGGGCAAGGAGTCAACTAGACGTATACAAGTGAATGATTTGTACTAGCATTCAAGATTCAAGGGGTCAGATTCGTGCTTGCCTTACAAAGACCACCCAAGACTGAGTATTTAGCTGCCTCTACTTACATATATCCTAGCTGACATACACTCTTCTCCATACTTAACCTAGAACAGTTTAATCCACTCCTTGAATGGAAGTCACAGATCAAGCATGCAATACAGCAAATCTGTATCCTAGAATCTGAGAAACCCTTAGCAACCAGATTCAAAAGAAGCTATGCATACAACAAATGGAGACAGACAACTAAGCACATGCAATAATACATTTTTCATATAAAGCAACAATGAAACTAAAAATATGTGCAATCTGCATTCAAAATGCAACTCATAAACTCCAAAATGAGACAGAACAACCAAGAAATGCTCTGTTCTTCGTTATTTTCTCCAGAAAATTGCCCAAGTCTTCAACAACCAAAAATGAGTAACATAGTTTGCATTTTATAGCAAGACTATGTACTCAGCAATAATTAGATGGCATTTCAAAATTTTGCCAGAAACATTGCACCAAGAATGGCGCCCAAAACATTCAATGCAACTGGCAGAAATAGAGGAAAGGAGCAGGTAGGATCGGGACTTGCACCGCCGCATGGAGATCTTCTTCCTAAATCGGGTGGTTGACCTGTCAACTGGACCCATACTTCTCTACAAATCTTCCATTAATAGCAACCAACCCGCAGTTGGAAGTGTAGTGGTTCACGTGCATTGCAAGTTTTCTCCCGCCTGAACGCCACTACAGATACATGGAAAACCCTCCATTTGAATAGAGTCATCGATCTTCCATCTTTCCCGCTGAGATCTGCTGCCTGAATCATGCTAAAATCCATTGGCCAGTAGAAACGTGCCACGCAGGCGGCTTTGCCTTGTCGCTGACTTTTCTTGCTCCATTTTGCCTTTTTCACCTACTTTTGCCTTTTTCGCCCTTGTATATGCAAAAACATATGCATATACATACAACTGCATGCATAAAAAGTGCAGACCTTAAATCTTCATGAAACAAATTGAAACCGTATCCGGGTCCCACCTTGTATCTTCTCTTTTGCATCTTCCCTTTGTATATTGCATGTACAAATGCAATATACATACTGCGGATTTCAAATTTTATGAAACAGATTGGAATCACCTTGAAATCTGGCTTGTATCTATTCTCATTGCACTTTTCATTATATATCGGCATATACAATGCACAATATACATTCTGCGGACACCAGCCAATGTGTTAATCAGATTGGAAGGAATTTGAAATCTGGGCCTTGTATCTCCATTTCCTTGTATATCGCCATATACAAGCAAAACATACATACAAACAACGAACTTCATCTTTTATCAATCGGAATGTATGTTCATTTCAGATCCGGCTTGTATATTAGGAATGTCTATTCGATTGTATGTGCAAACATACAATCGCAAATATATGCAATCGGCGGGCCCCACCCTTTGGTTCTTGCCTTGCATGCTCACATTATATGTCAAACACATACAATCTCCTTTGTATACCTGCGGGTCCCACCTCTTGTATGTCGACCTCTTTGTATGTTGACTTTGCATTGCGCCATCCTTGTATTTTTGCAATGTACATTTCTTTTGTATGTGCACCGATGTATATTTTCTTTGCATGTTGTCATTGTATCTACCCGTTGCATGTCTAAACATACAACACAAATATACATGCAAACCCTCACATACAAGCAGGGAATATTCCCAGAATCTGCGATATACATACAACCATTTTTGCACCTTTTGAAGCTGATTGATCATACAAACCGTCTTGTATGCCCGAATGTACATTCGGACCTACATGTACATACAAACGGTCATGCACATACAACTATTTTTTTGCATTTTTTCAACTAAGAAGGCCGAAGGACTTAGAATTTTTTAGATTTTTCATGAAAGTGCCTGCGAATTCAAATGCTAGAAACCCAAACTTGTAGCAGGCACCAATAGAGATCATGAAGGTGCAATGGTCAGAGTGACAGTGAAGAAACTAGGGATCGTTACAAACAATGAAGTTAAATTTCAAGCAGTCATAATGGGGCTCCAAATTTTCCAAAGTCTTGGATTGCAAAGAATTCATATTAAAGGCAATTCTCTAATAATCATCAATGCCATTCATTACAGGTGAACACCTAACTAGAAACTCAGTAACATGATTTCTTGTTGTTGGGATTTTCTTAGCACTTTCAAGTAATTCAAAGTGGGCCACGTCTTTTGAGAAGCTAACAAAGATGATGACAAGGTTGCTAATGTCGCTTTTGAATTGGAGCAGAATTATCATTTCAATAGCTCTCTACACGCATGGTAAGGTATCGCCCTTGATCTCTTGTCCCTCATTCTTTGTTTGAAATAAATGAGTGAAATCATTAAAGGGTAAGTTGCATCGAAATTTTTAAGCTTCACATGATTTAAGTATAAAACCATTACTTTTGCTTAGTGTGCATTATCATGAAGACATCACCTAAACAACAAGGAATTATTTTTAAGGCCTTTGCCCCCATTGAATGGGCAATGCATTTGAGAAAAATGGATACAACAATCCATTTGAAGGCAAAAAATGCCAAATCACATTTTGGGGGGAGGTGACAGAGCTGAGATTGAAGAAGGTGTTTAGGACAAAATCGACGATGGGGTTGCACACTATGAGAATGGTTTTGGGGGACTCCATCTCTGTAACCCATCGATATCATGTAAACATGGATTTGTCATCCATGTTTGTTGGGGGTGTTATTGGAATTGAGAGAACCTAAAGAGATTATTTGGGCAGTAGCGGAAACCCTCATAAAGTGGTGATGGTGGATGATGTTCTAGGATTGGGGTTTCTTTTAGACAATGGACTTTGGCTGATCATCAATCTGCATTACATAAGGCCATGGGTGTTGTGTGATGCAGAAATATGGAGATTAAATAAGGGAACAATACAATGAAAGTACTAATTCCATACTTGAACAACACCTCATCTAGGGATCAAAGGACTAAGAAAGATAATGAAAATGATAAACAATCCTATGATATTTGATAATGATTTTGATATATTGGTTACTCAAATATGCAACTTAACAACTAGATAATGACAATGGATGATGTATGATAATGGAAGAGCTAGAATGATTTTGACAGCATGATGATGCTTGAAGATGTGATGCCCAAATGCTTGGTTGAGGCTTGATTTATAGGATATGAGGGATAGGAATGGATGACTAGGATTAGATAAGTGACGGATGGCTTGGATTATATGAGACATGGATCAAGGCTTAGAGTTGTAGTCATGTGACAAGTGTTACATGAGGGTTGAATGAGAGGAATTAAGTTAAAGATAATGATTAAGAATTTTCTAGAGGCTTCCTTGTAATAAGGATTTCTAGAAGCTTCTAGTCATGTGAGGATAAAGACAAATGAAAAATTAAATAATAAAATTACTTAATTTTTGGAGAGGGATGATGTGGAAAACATTAATTAAATAAATATTTAATTTATTTAACTAATTTGGATAGAAGGGATTAAAAAGGTGAAATAATTAAATAAATATATTTTATTTAATTAATTGGATGATGATGATGGAGAAAAATGATAATTTAATTAAATAAATATTTAATTTATTTAATTAATTTGGAAAAAGGATAAAAATGGATTAGTTAAATAAATATAATTTATTTAACTAATCAAATGATGGAAGGGGACGTAAAAGTCCATCCTAGGACAAAATGTGTCATAAGGTGTTGCAAGAGGTGTCAAAAGTGATGTTGCAAGGCATGGTCAATTTTAGGTGTCTATAGGTGCCATTTATTGTAAGGGTTGTGGGTGAGGACGATAATGTTGCAAGCATCAAACAAAGTGGGGAATTGAGTTCCTCAAGGTTTTTTCAGGTATTTTAGATGCGACAGAGTTCAACTGGTCTTTTTCTATAGAGGTGGATAGCTCTAGCAGCGACGATGACAACAGCGTAGGTGAAGGAGGTTCCAACACACAGGTCCAAGCATAGAAACAAATAATATTTAATAATGTATATGACGTTGCAAAATTTTATCATAATTTGCAACTAGTAGTTTAACATTAACGGCCTCCTATGGAGTATAGTTTAAAAATGTATATATGTCATAGAATTTTGTCATAATCTGCAAATAGTAGATCAATTTTAGTGGCCTCCTATGGAGTTTCCTAAAATTTGTATAAGTTTTTTTACTGTTAATATATCAGGGTACGACTCCCTTAAGCCTATTTTATTGATCAAAAATAAAATGGTGGAAGGAAATTCATATCATATCATAATAAATGGTATAAGCCTAAGTATTCCCATTCTAGGGAATTAATTATGTTGAGAGGCATTCTATAGTCATGGTAGGGGTGGAGGTGAGAGCTTTCATTTTTTCCATGTAAAATAAAAAAGCCAAAAAAGCTAAAATCAATTAATATTATTTGTAATGTATACAAATTAGACTTAGGTGGATGCTATGAATAATGTGTAAACGTGGCGGACCTATCACTCCAAACATCATAGAGGAAAAAATAATTTAAATACTAACAAGGTGTTACAAAAAAGAATCGAATGCCTTGAGTGTTGCTTGAGCAATGTGAATAAATCCAGATGATAGGCTTTTGCTTCCCATTTTGACCTATTATACAAAGATAAGAGGAACATGGATGTTAAGCTAAAAGTAACATTTAATGATGGGATACCATTGAAGCAAAATCTTCTTTATTCTTAAGATTTCATTCCAGTTATGTAAGCTTTTATGTAAGAATACACAATGCATATTCTCATGGTAGTTTGGGAATGGTGGTTTTATAGTGGAATTAGTGTTTGCATGAAATATATATCACAAATAACTTTGCCTTTTTATATTTATAGATTTAATGGCGGTGCTCATGAAACAAAGTTAGAAAATTCTCTTCATCAAAGTTTCAATAAAATATTGGAAAGGGAAGCCAATCCTCTTCTTTGGAATGATATAATGGATGTAATGAAGGAATACGACTATAATATTATTATTACTTACATATTATATATAAAGATCAATTTTTTTCCTTCTTTCTTTGGCTCTTGTTTATGTAAATTGGCAAAGGGCATATATGTGTATTTAGTGTTTTTATTGCTCACAATGCCTTTTGCATTTGTTTTTTACTAATATTTATTATTTTCACACTACGTTTTGATGGAGGAGAGTATTGGAGGCAACATCATTCATCACATCAAATGTCATGTGGTAGAGGGGAAGCAGGACTTAAGTAATGCCATTGAAGATCGTGGGGCATGTGTTGGTACAACCCTTCTTTGGAGGGGAGGAGACGATGTCAAAGTTGGTTTTAATGGATGTCCTATTGATTTTTGTGGACACCTGTGATTGGTCATGGAAGATGTTTCTATTAGAGGGGGTGAGTAGAGAACACCAGGCAATGAATGTGATGGGACCTAAGGCCATTGATATTTTCTGGCACTTGATTATTAGTGATTTTTTTTGGTAAAATAAGCTATGATGTATACTATCAAATGGGCCTCCAAGCATTAAAAGCCTTGTCATTAATAAGAGTCATAATTTCTTGATTTAGAGTTAATGTGTTTTCAAAAGCTTTAATGGGATTTAAGATTTGTGATTCTACATCTTGGTTGTTTTAATGTTTGGATTTGTAAATTATAATAAACGGATGGTTTGCTTAAGGTTAAGATTTGTATCCACAGTGGTGCACTTGAAATTACAATGGAGGAACTTAGAAAATCTAAGAAGATTCCCTGCCAAGTGGAAAAGAAAGCATTGCATTTTTTTACAATGTTGCAATCAAATCTTCTGTTAAAAGGAGACGTTTCATATTAGAAATGTTTTCACTTCGTTTAAAATTTTGATATTTATTTTTTAGCTTACTGTTAAAATAATAGTAAATGTTATTCAAAATTGGAAAATGAAAGAATAAGTGGCATAAAGAAAATAGAGGGAAGTTTTAAGAAAAAGAATGACATAGAATAAATACTGATAAGTAAAAAGGAAGAGATTTCAGAGAGAGAGAGAGAGAGATTTCATATATATATATAATGAATGGAAACTATTGTCACCTGAAGATATTTAACATTGAGCATGTTCTTGGCATAAATATTTTGACCCATTTACACTTGTGTTGTTAGGTTAGGGTGTTTCTTGAACATGACGTATTTGTTCTATCAAAATGTTGGAGCTAAAGAAAAAAGACAAGGAGCAAGTTCCTTTTTCAAGAAACAGAGAAGAATTCTAGTGGAAGGAGAAGATGATGCAAACCTTGATCTATATTTGTATTTAAATGAAAATCAAGAATCAACAACAAATGAAGGGGAGAGCATTAGAAATAACAATCTTTGATTGACTGTAGATGAAGTGAAATGTGGAGAGCCAACAAGACAATTTTTATCTCTCCATTAGCTCTGGAAGATTTATAATTTCCAATAGAACCACATCAATCTATGCTAGTTGATTGCCTGACTAGGGACAATTCAGCTGAGCTTCAATATAAGTTAGCTCACATGTTACTCTATTTGGCTAGAGATGATGCTTTTGTTTTGATCAAAAATTGACATAGTGCCTTTGTTTAGAAACCTTTTGAATTCCCCTAGTAGAGATGTGTACGACTAGACACTTCAGGTTGTAGCCATTATTGCAAACCACACTTTCCACTCCCACAAATTGAAGTCATCCCTGATGTTAGTGCTCAAACATGTAGCTCCATGAATCCTAAAGACTTGCACCAAAACCTAAGGCTAGGGATATTTTGTCAAAGGTAAAAGGTAGGACTTATGATCAGACAGTGGCATGAATGAACCAATTGCTATGAGTGGGTAAACTCACCTTCATATTTTAACTCTTGAAGTCCAAGGGGCTGTTTCTTGAGGTCTCAATGACATAAATAACATCTTAAACATTGGGTCCTTAAGCAACTATACCCAATGTGCTATGAACCCCTATAATTGTCACTAAGTTCATGTCAGCACCAGCTACATACAAACCTATAATTAGACCTATGATAAATAGATAAAATTCCACTCTTACACTACACCCAAAGATGACAGTTACATTGTATTTTTCATAGCAAATGAATCCACTTAATGTTGCATATACATGGGTAAGAGGGAGAAAAACACACCAGCATGAATCTCTAATGATGTTCAATTTCAATATTACATAAGATATGACTGATTTTACAATACTGAATCATGCAATCATGGTGGAACCTAAACCTACTCATACAACTAACAAGAGAGAGAGAGAATATAAAATTAGAAGATGTTAGCGCTTCACCAATTAGACAGGTGCTTACTTCATTGGGAAATAGAGTCATAGATTGCAAGAGGAGAAAAGTGTTGTAACAAGTCACTTGTTCTAACAACTAAGATTTACCAAGTTTAACTTTGAAAGTAAATAGATCAAGATACTGATAGCGGAAGTAATAAAAATTTTCCTTAAAATCCTTCGATTAAATGCACATTTGAAACATATTCTAAACTCCCATTACATAAATCAAATTTCATTTTCTCAATAAAAGAATTGAATAATCATCTTTACAACTTTTTCATAATATATATACAAGATTCAAGAGCTTAACTGATAAATAGAGATACATGATTGTATACTTCTCTATCTTCAATATTCCCAGCCACCAACTACATGAGGGGAAGCATCACTCAAGCGATTTACCTCCAACCACGGACTAACTGCGATCCCACACACATTTACCAAACTAGTAAACGGCCCTACCCTTAGACGAAGGGATTGGTATGGTAACCCCAAATAAAATAGGCCTAATTTGAGCAAGGTGTTGTGTCCTACATTAACTAGTACTATCATACTATGGCTACAACCATCAAAATATGAAATCCCTACTAGAAATGCAAACCTAGATCACAGTGAACCTAGACAGTGTAAACGTTGGCAATTTACACCACTTTGGCCAAAGTTTTCTTGTCTCATACTCACCCACCCTTCTATCTTGATTGGGAAAGACAACAATCTCTATATAAAAGTTATTCCCTTACCCATGGATCAACAAATCCCAGGAATAACCCCACTTAACAAATGCATCATTCTCTACACATAGGATATTCCCTTTCCCATGGATCAACAAATCCGAGGAATATCCCCACTGAACAATTACATCAAACTCTATTCTAGGTTATCTACCTCTTCCATGGATCAAATATCCCAAGGTTAACCTATTACATGCTTTTACTAGGATACAAATATCGAAGTAATACCACTTGAATCCTATTTTTACTAACTTACCTCTTATATAATTTTCTTATACGAACACCAATCAATGATTGATTTACGATTCTATCTAGGTAAAATCTCAACCATAGACACTTTCTCACAATCACAATACAAATTTGCTAACTAGATATATATAAATATATATATTATTGATAGACATTCACATTGAAAATTCAACATTGCAATCGCTTAAAAACAATACATCACATAATGTTTTGAAAACAAGAAAAACATAGATAAGGAGAAATAAACCCCATGCCTGAGAATATAGCTCCAAATGGATCAAATACTCTTTTGTATAAGTCCTTCCAAATACTCTAAATCGCTCCTCCAAATAAACAACTTACAAAAGCAAAACGACAAACTTTCGACATTAACACAAAACGCAAATTTGATAAGAGAAGTCTCTTGATTTGAAAAAGGTGCAATTAAAAATGAGGGAGAGTACCCCGTTTTATACTACAACCAATTCAAAAATGTCGATATAATGACGACATGCTTAACCAACTCAAAAAATGTTGACACTATGAGGACATGCTTACAAAATCTAAAATTAGCTCATTTTCCATGGCTAAGATTAAAAAAAAAGTGTTTGTTAAAAACTATAAGGTAAAAACATTAACCACCATATCCTAAATGCTTGCAAAAAAAGGAAAATATTATATGGGGTAAGTGGTAAGACTTGAAGTCTTACCCACTTCCCCTCTAACGACTACTCCACGTGCATCGTGGGTGGCGGTGGTTATTCTCCCATAGTCCTAGGCAACGTGCCTCATATGGAGCGCTCACATGCCTTTAAACATGCCTTATAACTTAATAAGCATAAGTTATAATTATTCTTTTAATAATATTAAAACTTCCCCACCAAGTGCTTACTAACTACTCCTCTATTTAAAAAAAAAAACTTTATAACTTTTAATAAATTTCCTCCCCTTTTAAGGGATACATGACTTTTAACTTTTTATAAACTATAAAAATAATATATATATATATATATATATATATATATATATATAATGGATAATATTTAATAAAACAATATTATTTTTTTCCAAAAGTATTATAATTATATATTTTTAAAAACATAGGAGTATAATAATAATATTATATATATATATATTTCATAAATCACAAAAATTACTTATAACATATTATTTGTAAATTTACTTATTGTCATAGCAACTTTATAGACAAAATATCATAACATGCATATACAACAAAGGGATGATAAATCTCGCAAATCATAAATAACTATATATACACATGTATATATATATCTATATGTTTATAATAGTAATAGCTATCATATATATATGCATATATATGTATATCAACTTCACTTAAAACCAAATAAACTCATGACCCACATACTGACGACACAAACGAATGGAAACCACACATACATTGGTGACATGAACGACAACCACATAAACACATGCATAACATAAAATCGTTTCACGATAAAACTTTGTCTATGCAATCATAAACTTATCAACATGCAGATTAAATCATAGTTCTCACACGATCATCAAACATGCAATCAAGATTCACAACAAACATCACTTACCGCTACCCAACTGACTTGACACAACCTAGGTCAAGATAGGGTTGTGAGTGTGTGAGTGCTCAATATAGGTTTTACTAAAGTTACCAGACCAAGTCCTTCTCCTGAGTGATACCTCCCCTCCCTTTCGGAGGGACAAACTATTCCTGCATCCAGTTAGATCATCGCCACAGTAGTTAGTTGATCAAAATATCATCATTAATTAACAATAACTACATTTAATAGAAGACATTGCAATATTCTTTTTCTCATCATATTGCATTCAAGATAAATAACACACATAGATGCAAAGATTCATAATTACTCAATTTTCACAAAATATCCAATCTACATTAAATGGATCAAAACACATATATAGATGCAGAAATCCATAATCACTCACTTTCCAAACAAATTAACCAATCTAGGTAAATAGTAAGTAGATAGAAACACATGGGTTGTAACAAGTGCAACATTAAAACATAAATGGAATCACATGTGCATCATCATATAATGCATATATCTCATCTCATGTAATAGACATACTTAGTAATCTAGATAGAATTGCAAAAAACCCACATGGAATAGAAAAAAAGAGCATTATAAAAGCTTTGTAATGAATTGAAATACTGTCACATATATCTCTAATAATCTATGTTGCATTCATACCAACAAATATGGCAAGAGAGGATGAGTAACTAGGTTCAAACACCCTCTTGAATAATTACAAATGTACCATGGAGACATACCATTACATGCATCTATCATTGAAAACTCTTCCTATTCTTTATACAGTGCATTTGATCCCCTTACAAACCATACTACATTGTTTAATGCCCTAGAACACTACTTGAAGCGCTTACAATCACAAATTAGTTCAGACACCAACACCTTTTACATCTTACAAACATGTATATATAGCATTACATCTTCATCTTGTTGCTTAGATGCAAACTTGGAGTGGTCAACACACCTATAGGTCACCCATACTTATTGCATCATCTTCACATGGGTTGTACTTGAAACTGTACTCACTTGGAGTGTTCACCCATCACTTTGTGCACAGATTTCATCATGGAAGGACCTACACGAGTCTTGGGGCATATGGAACTTACCTACCATGCCCACAACCATCAAAGGGTTTAGTAATGGTGATTTTGGTGGTTGTTGGAGCATATTGAGGTGAATGGAGGCATGACTGCCTATCGACATTGTTTGCAACTACATTTTTTCCTTTTGTCGGGCTGCCTTTTATTTTGGCAAGCTTTCAATTTCAAAACTTTCTTTTCTTTACCATGCCAACTTTTTAAACTTCTTTTTAAAGATTTTTCGGCATTCTAGCAAGTTTGTGAACCAACAAACTTGCCAAAATATCTTATCTTTTATTTTCTCTTTCTCTTTCCTTTGTCGACAATTCAACAAGTTTATGAACTCATGAACTTGCTAAAACATTTGTCTTTGTCTTCCCCATTTTGACATTTCAAGCACTTTGAAAACTCATGAAGCATTTTGGTGTTTTGGTAGGTTCATGAACTCAGGAACTTGCCGAAACATTTGTCTTTGCAACTTTCTTCCTTCTTCCTTTTCTCCTTTTCAATATTTTTGCAAGTTTGCGAACCCACTAACTTACTAAAACATTTGTATTCTTTGTTCTTTCAACATTTCAGTAGGTTCACAAACTTACGAACTTATTGAAACACTTTTACTTTCTTTGCTCCTTGTTTAACTTTCAGCATTTTGACAACTTTAAGAACTTATGAACCTTTCAATAGGTCCACTAGTTTGTAAACCTACTAAAAAGGTGAAACGCTTTTTCTTCCTCTTTACTTCATCTCTTCTTTCAAGCATTCAAGCCTTTTAACAAACCAAAGAACTTTTTTAGTACGTTTACAAGTTCACGTACCTATTGCAAAGCCAAAACATTTGACATTCTTTTTCCTTTTCGACAATTAGGGAATTTTAAGAACTTAAGAACCTTTTCGACAGGTTCACTAGTTCACGGGCCTGCCGAATCACCAAAATATAAGGCTTTTTAGGTTTTCAATGAGTTTGCAAATTGGCAAACTTGCCAAAAAGTATCCACCTAAAGGATTTTTGAGGAGGGGGGGGGCATTTGAAAATCTCTCATATTGAATATAAATGATGGGCAAAGAAAGGCAAGGCAACAAAGGGGCACAAGCACATAATTGCCTTTGAAGTTTTGAGTCTTGTGGAGCCAAATTCCAACACATAACATCATTATTTTTAATCTATTGCCTTCCTTCTATCACCCTAAAGCTCCTTTTAAGTTCTTCTGGTTTTCCCTCAAAGTGCAAGTATACATTGTCTGTTGCAAACTTGAGGACACAATTATTGCTCTTACAACTATGAAGGAGCTTCTTGAAACATGGGAAGCTTTTCAGGTGCAGAGGCTTGCTTGTGAGGCTATTCTATATTTTTTTGAAGAAGGTGAGAGTCTTGAATTTATCATTGGAAATGACATTTGCCCATGCCTTATTGAGCTTCTCTTTCATGATTCTCCACATATATATTGCTTTTTGTCATGGAAACTATGCTCAATATTACAGAGTATGAGAATTATAAGGAGGTTGTGAAAGAAAAAGTACTCTCTTGTATTGTGACAATTGTTTCAAGTGGTGACAAGATAGAGTCAAACATGGTGAGGTAGCTTCAGATGGAGATTTGTAGGTTAGTCTTGAGTATCACAACACTCACCCATGATGACATTGACAGGATGTTGTGAGGTCCTAACACCTCAGTTGAAAAATATCAGTTTATCGACTGGGGTAGTGTCCAAGGCTGTATGCAATAGGGAGTATTGTTTGGATATCTCATCTAGAAACAATTTTCTAGTTCCTTTAAAAAGACTTAAACAACATATTAAACTAAAAAGGATTTGCATTCTATCCTAGAAAGCATTCAAACTCCATACTAAAAAGCATTCAAACTCTATACTCTTTAATCTAAGAAGCATTAAAATTTATACTAGAAAATCATACATACAATTTTTACTATGATCTTGAAAAGTGACAAATCCTATGACTGCATGCACATTCTAACTTTCAACTAACAGTAATCTACAGTTTAAACTAAAGCAAATGCTTCAGAAATATTTAAACAAACAAAGCTCTAAGAATTATCTTAAACATCATACCCTGCAGGTTCACAACATAAAACTAAACATAAAATAACACTATCTGAAACAGAACATCCATGGAGACAAAAATACTTATCTACTCTACAATCCCGTGAGAGGCCAGCTCTTGGGAGAAATTCGTCTTTTAACTCAGATCACATTCAATTGTTTTAACAACAACATGGTAACTCCATTCATATCTTCATAACTCAAAAGGAAATAGTCAGAATAATACTATTTGCATTCATGAAAATATTGCAGAACATAACTCTCTGATTATTTGCCAAAAAAGATTGATTTTCATCCATCACACAGTATGATATATATCCATGTTTTGAGCAACCAACTAAACTGACCTATTACGAACTCCTATATTCTAGATGGCAATAAAATACCATTTGAAAAAGTGTTATAATAGAAAAATAGAATTTTTAACTACTGTCTTTTAAAACATAGAAAAGGCTCTGAGTGGAGCCATAATGTTCGAGATAACCAATAGAAATCAACAGAATTGAAAAGAGTCTTCAATCAATGCACACCTAAAATTTCTGGTGCCCTCAACTTCCGACGCACTTGACCTCGGTTGCATGAAGTCCACTCCTCTTGTAGGCCATGCATTAATCCTGCACAATTACTCAACTCTACATACCATTATATCAACATTTAATAGCTAATTTCAATTAATTTAGGAAATAAAGATTTGTACAACATTTCATTAAAAATAGATAAATATTGCTTATAAAAACAAACAAATTGGCAAGGCTAGGGAGATTGGGAAATGCAAAAAGGGTTATTTGTTTTATCAAAGGAACGAGGTTATTTATACCTCATTAGACATTGAGCTTTCAATTGATGTAGGAGTAATTTCTGCACTTATAGGGCTCCTTGCAGAGGCAATAGATTGTATAAAGGAAGAAGCAACTTATGCTATTGTTAGTGGTATTATAAGTGAGAGTGATGAGAAAGTGGAATACCATGTGGATCTTTATTTTTTTGATATCTCAGAGGTGTCTCCGGCTCAGCGACTGCGACCCTGTTGTCAAGTCAGTCTGGGTGAGCCGAAACTAATCCTCTGGGCCGTGCGAAAGCCCCTTAGTTGACCCAAAATGGGCACGATTGGGTGAGGCGAGAATACCTTGTGGATCTTAATTGTATAATTCTCCTTACTAATTCGATTACACCTTGAAACAAAGGCCTTACATAAACTTTCCTTAAAGGCCTAGAGAGGATGTTGAAGCTCACAAAAGACAAAAACAAACACCCACATCTTTTCCAAATTCCTAAGCTTAGGGATTTCATTAAAACACAAGCACAACACACTCTTATCAGTTATTTTGACCAATGGCCAGATCTAGAGCACTATAGTTTTGTATTTGCTCCTTCTAAGAAGCCTCATATTGATTTGTCAATACATCCAAGAGAATGAAGTTGAGATGAAAACTTTTAAATTGAATGCCATCTAAATTTTGAACTCACTTTTTTTTAGACACAAAAGTTCAATGGTGTGGAAGAGTTTGAGTGGGATCTTATTCATATCTGCTACCCTTCTCATTCTTTTCAATGAGTCATGCAACTTTTTGTGTTGACTAAATAGTTACGACTTAAAATTCAATCACCATTGTCTTGATCTATAAATTTCTGATTAAAAGAAATTGTCTACATGTATATGTACAGGTTTATATATATATATATAAAGAGGTTTACATATATATAATTCATATTATTATATAATATTATACTATACTATAATCATTTATATATATAATATATATGTAATTAGATTTGTTAGAATTATATGTAATTTAGGGTTATGGTCAGCGTTAGAATTAGGGTTATGGTTAGAATTAAAATTATGGTTAGATTTAGTGTTAGGGTTAGGGTTAAGGTTAGAAATAAGATTAGGGTTAGGGTTAGGGTTAGAATAAGGGTTATGACTAGGGTTAACATTAGGGTTAGTATTAAGGTGAGGGTTACGGTTAGAACTATGGTTAGGGTTAGAATTATGGTTAGGGTAAGGCTTAAGTTAGGATTAGAATTAGGGTTTGGGTTTGGGATAGTATTAGGGTGAGGGTTAGGGTTAGAATTGGGTTAGATTTGGAATTAGGGTTATGGTTAGAATTATGTTTATGATTAGAATTAGGGTTAGCATTAGGGTTAACTAGGTTTAGGGTTAGTGTTGGAATTAGGCTTAGGGTTAGGGTTACAATTATGGTTAAGGTTAGGGTTATAATTATGGTTAGGGTTAGGGTTAGAGTTTGAATTAGAGTTAGTTTAGAATTATGTTTATAGTTAGAATTAGGGTTAGGGTTAGAATTAGGGTTAGGATTAGGTTTATAATTAGGGTTAGGGTTAGAATTACGATTAGTGTTAGACTTAGAATTAGAATTAGAATTATGGTTAGGGTTAGGGTTAGAATTAGGGCTAAAACAATGAGTGAATAATGACCTAGCTATAATTGGGAACTAAGTCTATCAAAATTTTCTTTATACAAATTTAAAATTTGGTAAACTTCATGAAAAATGATAAATCATTCAAAATCACCTTGGAATTTTTTATGTGATGGCTTTGACTTTTATTGGAAAATTTTGTTTTTTAGGGTTTCTATAGGATTTTTTGTATTATTTTAGGGTTTTTAATTAACCCTAACCCTAAACCTAACCCTAAAATTACATATAATTCTAACCAAGGATTATATATTTATAAAGGATTATAGTATAGTATAATATTATATGATAATGTGATTTTTTTTTTTTTTGCATTTTAGAGGATTATATATATTTATAGAAGATTATATATAGAGAGTATTTTATATATAGCTTATCCAACTTTATATATATGCTTATATAACTAATATTGGTTATATATTACTAATAAAAGCAATATTACTATATATACATTACTTAATATATACATAATTAGGCTATATATGTGTGTGTGTGTGGAATAAGTCACATTTTAATTATCTTAAATAACAAACTTTTACTTATCTAATTGTATAAGTATTACTTCTCTTAAAACTATGTTGGGAACTGATTTAGTATCTTACATGTTGCAACTATGGATGCTACTAGCATATCTATCTTTTAAAAAATTAATCTAAAATGCATTGAGAGATATCCTTCTCAAGGCGCCTATTCCACTTATATATGACAAATTGATTGAAAAATAGGTGCCCCTATTTTAGATAGATTTTTTAAAATATATATATGCTAGTCTTAATACATATATAATGGGTGAATAAACATATTCAATATAGTTAATGAAAGGTTATGACCCCTTTTTGGCTGACCCTATGAGCATTAAATAGGTAGATTTAGGTAACATTATATATATACATGGGATCCAACTCATAAAAGAAAAAATTATGATTAATAATGATTAATGTCTTTTAGAATATATGTGGATTTTAATGAACAAGTACCACATAGTGGTGAGTACTCGCCTTTGAAGTATTGTAAATATAGTATTTATTTTGAAATTAAAGACATAAAGTGGCTTAGAGCCAGATTCTTGCAATCCAATTGTAAAGTGATTCTACTAGGACAATGAATATTATAATTGTTAGGGCTTAGATTGACTCCAAGTTTGATTACTAGTAGGCACAACTTTGACTAGCATGGTTGAAGTTAAGTTTCTCCTTATTATAAATATTTGTTAAATATTGATCAGTGGGTGATTTATTTATTTTTATTTTATTTCTCAATAGGTAAACACTTTTGACTAGAGCTATGAACTAGTGAGGCCACAACATGGGGGGCCTCATCCCTGGCATGAACGCCAAGCATGAACACACTACATTAACACTGGTAGTTCTAATTGCGAGCTCATTTGCCCAACAAGAGCTTTAAGCCCGCGAGCTCGTTGGCCCAACAAGGGCCCTGTTGGTGCCTGAATTGACTGTCAGTTCTTGAACAATTTTTATGCAGGCACCATCCCAAAAAATCCAAAAAAATTTCCAGTTTTGGCACCCCTTCAGTGTTTTGTAGCATCCACATCATCTTTCTTGATGGAGGGGGTCATCATGTTCTGCCCATCGGCATGAGTTTTCATGTGTCTTGGCGATCATATCAATAGCATGGTGTGTTCTTTGTATATCGCCAAAAGTTTGGTTTATCGGCGAAGGATATTGTGGTTCTGCCGACGGTGTTGGTCATGCCGATGGGGGTATCTCAAGTGTTCATCGGCGAGACTTGTTTTATCAGCCAGTATGTTTTGTGGTTCGCCGATAGAGGAAGTCACCCCGATGGGGAATGCCATCGGAGTGAGATTGCACATCGGCCTGATCGATGGAGGTTTTGCCGATGGGGATGCGAAGTAGTCATCGGTGTGACCGGCGTATCGGTAGGAGAATTTTTGGGCGCGCCGACGAAGTGGTATCATGCCGAAAGGTATGATCATCGGGGTGACTTTGTTCATCGGCAGAGGTGTTTTTTGTTGGGCCGACAATTGGTGGTCTGGCCGATAGGTGGAAGTGTCGTCGGCATGAGTTGAGCGGTCGGCGAAGGATTGATGGGCTAGGCCGATAATGTATGTCATGGCGATGGGCTGTGGGCGAAGGGTCGTGTGTCGAGCGTGGAAAAACGCTCGATACTCGGTATGTATGCGACTATGCTTTTGAAGCGTCGAGGTTGTCTCCACACCATGCATGTGTGATTTTTCCCCTTGCATTATTTTTGAACCTGCGAAGGAGGCATTTTGGCGGGAAGCCTCATGTTGACTACAGCGACAGTTTCCAAGTGAAGTGCGGGTGGTTGAGCCATCAATGACTATCGTGCAGCGGTATGGGCGATGATACAAACAGTGAAGCTGCCTGATCATGGATAAAGACTTCCAGATAGTGGCGCGTGGCTCGAGGTTCCTCTGTCTATTGCTGTAGTAAATTTTGAGCGCCATTCCTTTGAAGGATCTGTATCTGGCGAATTTTGTAACAGTCATGTAATTAATTGCTGTGGTACACTCTCTGGCTATTATAAGCAGACTGTGTTACCATTGTTTGGTTGTTAAAAGTTGAACATTTTGGTTCTGTAACACAATACAGTTCGTTTTGGTTGCTCTGTACAGCTAAACTTGTGAGTTTATGTATCTCCTGTTGTACGATTTGGCATGAATCCACTGATTTCATGGTTAATCTTATATGAATAATGCTATGTTTGCATGTGTTATGCTGATTCTGTCTCCAGTTTTGCATGTGTCTTTCTTACTGCAATAGGGATGCCATAAGTATAGACAACTTAACACTCTGTATTGGGAGATATCTGTAAGGCAGGTATCACATGTGTATCCCCCTGAAATCTAGTTTTAGCTATTCATGCTGATCATTCACAGGTGTATGTCTACCGACTCCAAGCCCTGGATAGGCACCAATCTGGTTCTGTGTTGAGGTTATACACCATGTCCAGCTTTGCATCCAAAATTCAAATCAAACCATTTCATCCTTCCATCTGTTAGTTGTAGGATTAGGATTAGGAACCTCTGCATGCTCTCATACCTAACCAGACATTATGTCCAAGAATGTTGCCAACCTTGTGATTTGTTACACAAATCTTGGTCCATACATGAGAGTATTCTGCCTGTTGATGTCAGGTTAAATCCTTCTGTCATTGAGCTAGTCAAGGTTATACTTTTATTAAGTAGGGAAACCCCCTTGGTGCGGCAGAACCAGAAGTGAAGGGGAGGAGCTCACGCAACCTCCTGTATTCAGTTGGCTGAATCTGCCTGTGCATTAGAACTGGCAAACCCTAATGCTGATTCAGAAGAAAAACCAACAAAATGGCGACTCTGCTGGGGAGATCAATGTCATATCCATGAAAGTTTGAGTCTACGAGATTGAAGAATTAGGCCTGGATGTGTTTGTTGCAGCAGAGAAAAAGGTTGTATATGTGACTCTGCTGGTGGATGACCCAGAAAGAAAGAAATCAATTTGCAGCTTCAGCTTGTTTGAAGCTCATTCCTCTTCAAGGAGGTGGCGACTCTACATCAAAGAACCTGATAAAAGAACAAAATCAGTCAGAGAAGAATTTGCAGCTCCTGCTACATATCCAGGTATTTCATATTGTTTGACAGACTCCCTATTTGGTGAGATAGCACTGGTTAAAAGGGAAACATTGGTGAAAGCAGAGCTTGCATGCTTTTATTAGAACTTATTCTGTATTTCAAAGGGCATGCAATGTTGCTAAAAGGACTCATTTAAAGGACTTTAGGAAAGTTTTGAAGAAACAGTCTAAATTTTGAGTGCCTAAAGTCATTGTTAGTAGAAAATCTGAGTAGAGAGGAGGGTTACAAAAACATAAAGGATGTATTATCTGCCTATGCGCCCTTGTGAAGTGTCAAATGCAAAAATGTATAGTCATCATGTTAGTGCCTGAATTGACTGGTAGTTTTCTGAGCAATTTTCATTCAGGCACTCTCCCTAAGTATCCAAAAAATGTTCCAAGTAATGGACCTCCTCAGCATTTTTTCAGCTGCATCATCATATTTTCTTGAGGAGGTCATCATCATCATGTTTGTTTCCATGCTGGTCAGCATCATCATGTTTTCCGTCAGCCGGTTTCTCATCGTCATCATCATATTTCGCTGTCGGGTGATGTTTGGGTTTTATCCTGATGATGCTGACCAGCTACAGTGCGCCCTGATCTGCTTGCGAGGGTGATTCTTCAAAGTCTCCGGTGACCTTCCATTTATCACCGTGCGCAGGCATGATGATGATGTTGCTTATTCTTTGAGTTGTTTCGACCGAACTTGTTTTTTCCTAAGGGTCGTCGTCATCATCATCATATTTCCAGTTATCATCCTGCTGCTTGCGGAGGTCATCATATTTTCTGCCTTCATGATATTTTCGCCGGGGTGATATTTTTATCATCGGGTGATCTTGGTTATGATCATCCTGATGATGTTGTTGAAGAGTTCTAAGTGTGACCCGATATTCACTGGGGTCATCATATTTTGAACGTCAGGATGATCTTAGTCAATATCATCCTGATGATGTTGTATCACTTCTTGTTCGTTGTTTTGTCATCCTGATGACGCTGACGTCATCCTTATATATCAGGGTGATATTTGTTTCTTTGCCTATCTGCATCATGATTTTTCCGAAGGAGGGGGTGATATTTTCATATCACCCGGATATGTGTTTGTTCGAGCATCATGATGATGCTGATATCAAGGAGATATCCGCCTGTTGGCTTCGCGCATTATCTACTGGGGGTGATCTTTTCAAGCATCATCATCATATTCAGTTATCACCCCGATCTTACAGAGGAGCTACAGTGCAACCTGATGTTTGAACGCCAGGAGGATATTTCCAAATATCCGGTTGTCTTCCGAATATCATGATGATGTTAATATGATGATGACGTCATCAAGGTCCGGGGGGGTCATATTTCTAACAACTGATCATCTTGAAGAGACCTCCTGATATTTGCAAACATGATGATGACGTCATCCGGATATGAGGAGGTGCGCAGTAGGCAGATATGATGATGACGTCAGCAGGATATGATGATGACGTCATCAGGATGTTCATCGGCCAGACTTTTGTTATAAGCTCAGCAGGAGGATGTTCCTCCGATGGATCAGGTTGTGCCGATTATCATGAAGGGTATATTTCAAATATCATGATGACGTCAGGGTGATATTTCGGGCAACAGGATATCATGCTGCTGGAGGATGATGATGATGAAGGTCTATACTAGTGTCGTCAGGAGCAAAAGCACCGACATGATATATGCTCATGACCTAGTATATAAAGTGTTATTGAGGTCATCGCGGGGTGCATGTGGGATATTGATATCCTGCATTTTCAAACATCATGATGATGAGTCTCGGCGGGAAATGCTTGCGATAGTCTGTTTGATGTTCTTCCCAAGGCCGCGGGTTGGTGCGCCATCAATGGCGATTGTTGCAGAGGTATGGGCGATGGCGTGGATGGATCCTGTACCCGACTGAGGGTGTACATCAGCGGACAGGGGCGCAGGGCTCGAGAAATCTTCCTGTCTCCTCCCCTACCTGCTGCATTCAAGTTTGGGCGCCAATCTGGTTGTGTTTGAGCGCCATTTTTCATGTTACTGTATATCTGGCGGGATTTTTGGTCAACATGGTAGTCAATGCTGAATGCACCTTCCTGCTATATAATGCAGATGGTGTCATTCATTCAAGGTTGTTGAAAGTTGATGATTTTTGGCTCTGTAATCCAAAACCAGCTGATCTGGTTGCTCTGTACAGTCTTTCTTGTGAGTTTATGTATCTCCTGTTGTAGGACTTGGCATGAATCCACTGATTTCATGGTTGATCTTGTATGAGTAATGCTGTCTTGGCATGTGTTGTGTTAATTCTGTCTCCAGTATTGCATGTATCCTTCTTCTGGATCTGGATGTTTGCTTATGTTTAGATTCTAGAGCATAGAATTCCTATGTTGAATGTCTGATCTTTTAACCTCTGCTCAAGGGGCAGATTAAACTGTTTTCAGGTTGAACATTGGGAAGGGTATACTGCAGTAGGGATGCCATAAGTAGAGATAGCTCAACACTCTATATTGGGAGATATCTGTAAGGCAGATATCATGTGTATCCCCCTGAAATCCAGTTTTAGCTATTTATGCTGATCATTCACAGGTGTATGTCTACCGACTCCAAGCCCTGGATAGGCACCAATCATGCTGTGTTCTTGTGTTATACACCATGTCCAGCTTTGCATCCAAATTCATATCAAACCATTTCATACCTCCACCTGTTAGTTGTAGGAGTAGGATTAGGAACCCCCTGCATACTCTCATACTCAACCAGACATCATGTCCAAGAATGTTGCCAGCCTTGTGATCTATTATGCAGATCTTGGTCCATACATGAGAGTATTCTGCCTGTTGTTGTCAAGTTAGATCTTTCTATCTTTGAGCTAGTCAAGGTTACATCTTAAGTAATAGGGATACCCCCCTTGGTGCGGCAGAACCAGAAGTGAAGGGGAGGAGCTCACGCAACCTCCTGTATTCAGTTGGCCTGAATCTGCCTGTGCATTAGAAGTGGCAAACCCTAATGCTGATTCAGAAGAAATGTCAACAAAATGGCGACTCTGCTGGGGACGTTGATGTAAAGTAATATCCTGCAGTCTCTGGTGAAATGATGCTCTGCTGGTGGAATGAACCTGGAAAAGTAGCTTTCAGCTAGTGAAAATTTTGTCCTCTCTGGAGAGGTGGCGACTCTGCAAAAAAGATCCAAATGCACATGAAAGATAAATGTATGTTATTGGTTGAAAGATGTACATATTTCTGCATCTGTATGAGAAAAGGTACCTCCTTCCTTCCCCTTTATTTGTTGTTTTACTGCATAGGTTAGATGCCAGGGGAAGCCTTAGGTCTTAGACAGACAGACAATGTCTAAGAGTAAGATTTTTATGAATCCAAGTATGAATTATCCCATACTCAGTGGTGAAATGTTGGATAAAGGAATAGAGGAGATAAGAAACAGGTTGATATTCTTAGAGGCTGAGCAGGCCCAGTTAAAAAGCAGTAACCCTGTTGTGTCTGCCTGTCAGAAAGCTAAACCTCCTGTCAGCCCTTTTGATCCTTTGTATGACCAACTGGATTTGTCATGGGTGGATTATAAAGTAGAAACTATGCCTGCTAGGATATACTGTCAGATGCCTAGATTTAGTGGTCACAATGTATGTGATGGGAATGCACATATCCAAAATTTTCAAAGTTTTATGGGAAAATATTCATTCAGAGATGAGGATATGTGGATGAGGTTTCTTGTTAGGTCCTTTGATGCAAAAGCAAAAGACTGGTATTTGAGCTTTCCAAAGAAATTTTTTGCCTGTTGGGATGAGCTTGCTGACTGTTTCAAGGAAGAATTTGCAAAAGAACCGGCTGATCTTGTTGCAGAATTGATGAGAATCAGAAAACAAGATGAAGAGCCATGTGTTGATTTCAGTCATAGGTTTGCAGTAGCCCTTTCACATGTCCCTGAAAGTTTCAGACCTAATATTTCAGCCTGTGTTGGCATATTCTTTGAAGCTTTTGAGGAGGGCTCTAGTGCATTACTGAGGGATTTCAAGGTGACAAGTATGCAGATGGCATACAAATTTTTAGAAAATGTAGAAGAAATGAGAAATGTGCACCTGCTGAAACCCCTGTCCCCAGGCCTTGGTGTGAATAATGGTTATGAAGCTGCAAATGACCAAATGATTATGGCATCATGTGCAGATGAAAATGAAAATAAAAGCATGGAGGTTGAGACTGTTGTATTTGAACACAATGCTAACAATACTGCTCAACTGGATTGTTCACCAGTTGAGGATGCCAGTGAAAGGACTAGTGAGGATTCCCATTGCAATGATGAGGCAGCTGACCATGAAAACAATAACGAGGTTGTGGACAGCAATGAGCAATTTTTAGAATGGACCTGTGGAGACAATTGTGAGTATTGTACTCAAGACAGAGAAGATATAAGCAAACAGAGAAGCAGTCCTATGTGTGACCCATTCCCTACCTTTCAAACACATGGAGATCATGAAGAGCAGTCAGAAATTGAAATAAGTGCTAGTTCAGAGCATGATTGTTTTTCATTTGATGGCTGTTTTGCTTATGACACACAGGCTGATACTCCTCCACAGAGTGAATCCATTGGTGATGAAAAGGTGTGCTCTGCTGCCCATGAACAAATGGCATACTATGATGAAACTGATGCACCTGGGTCACCCATTTATGACACATATGGTGATGAGGATCTGTCTGAGTATGGTGAAGATCTAGACACTATTTTTGGCTTGGATTCTGTTTCTCATCTTGATGAAGGAGGAAACAACATACATCAGGTAAGTGACTGTGAAGATGTGCCTGATTTAAAAGAGATGCCAGAGCCTGATCTTTTCCAGCCTGGTGTACCAGATGGTTGTGTACATGATGTACACAATTGTGATTTTGAAAGCTTTTCTTTTGATGAGCCAGCATATAATACAATGAGCCCTGATCTTCCTAGTTTTGTGATGGACTCTGAGTGTTTCCTATTTGCAGTCCAGCTAGGAGATCATGTTGCAATGCATGATGATGATATAAGTGATAAGTGCTATATGCCATATGAATATGCATTGCTTGATACATTCAACACCCACATGTCACATGATGTTGAGGGTTATCTGCACAAGGGTGATAATGACAAGCCAAATCAGAGGGTTGAATATGCAGATGACAAGATTTGTTTGTGGGTGGATCTTTGTAGTATCTCCAAGCTTGACCCAGTGCATGCAGATGAAAACAAGATATTTGACAAGGGGAGATACATGTTTTTCTTTTCTTGGTGGCCTTAGGCCATCAAGTGTGTTGGGTGATGCAGGTCAGTGCAGTATTTGACTCTGTGCCCAATGGATAAGGGACTGGTCTGCATCCCAGAGATCTGGGGTTCTCGCTGCAGGTTTTCACCTGCACGTCCCCAGACAGAGCCACTGTTAGTGCCTGAATTGACTGGTAGTTTTCTGAGCAATTTTCATTCAGGCACTCTCCCTAAGTATCCAAAAAATGTTCCAAGTAATGGACCTCCTCAGCATTTTTTCAGCTGCATCATCATATTTTCTTGAGGAGGAGGTCATCATCATCATGTTTGTTTCCATGCTGGTCAGCATCATCATGTTTTCCGTCGGCCGGTTTCTCATCGTCATCATCATATTTCGCTGTCGGGTGATGTTTGGGTTTTATCCTGATGATGCTGACGAGCTACAGTGCGCCCTGATCTGCTTGCGAGGGTGATTCTTCAAAGTCTCCGGTGACCTTCCATTTATCACCGTGCGCAGGCATGATGATGATGTTGCTTATTCTTTGAGTTGTTTCGACCGAACTTGTTTTTTCCTAAGGGTCGTCGTCATCATCATCATATTTCCAGTTATCATCCTGCTGCTTGCGGAGGTCATCATATTTTCTGCCTTCATGATATTTTTGCCGGGGTGATATTTTTATCATCGGGTGATCTTGGTTATGATCATCCTGATGATGTTGTTGAAGAGTTCTAAGTGTGACCCGATATTCACTGGGGTCATCATATTTTGAACGTCAGGATGATCTTAGTCAATATCATCCTGATGATGTTGTATCACTTCTTGTTCGTTGTTTTGTCATCCTGATGACGCTGACGTCATCCTTATATATCAGGGTGATATTTGTTTCTCTGCCTATCTGCATCATGATTTTTCCGAAGGAGGGGGTGATATTTTCATATCACCCGGATATGTGTTTGTTCGAGCATCATGATGATGCTGATATCAAGGAGATATCCGCCTGTTGGCTTCGCGCATTATCTACTGGGGGTGATCTTTTCAAGCATCATCATCATATTCAGTTATCACCCCGATCTTACAGAGGAGCTACAGTGCAACCTGATGTTTGAACGCCAGGAGGATATTTCCAAATATCCGGTTGTCTTCCGAATATCATGATGATGTTAATATGATGATGACGTCATCAAGGTCCGGGGGGTCATATTTCTAACAACTGATCATCTTGAAGAGACCTCCTGATATTTGCAAACATGATGATGACGTCATCCGGATATGAGGAGGTGCGCAGTAGGTAGATATGATGATGACGTCAGCAGTATATGATGATGACGTCATCAGGATGTTCATCGGCCAGACTTTTGTTATAAGCTCAGCAGGAGGATGTTCCTCCGATGGATCAGGTTGTGCCGATTATCATGAAGGGTATATTTCAAATATCATGATGACGTCAGGGTGATATTTCGGGCAACAGGATATCATGCTGCTGGAGGATGATGATGATGAAGGTCTATACTAGTGTCGTCAGGAGCAAAAGCACCGACATGATATATGCTCATGACCTAGTATATAAAGTGTTATTGAGGTCATCGCGGGGTGCATGTGGGATATTGATATCCTGCATTTTCAAACATCATGATGATGAGTCTCGGCGGGAAATGCTTGCGATAGTCTGTTTGATGTTCTTCCCAAGGCCGCGGGTTGGTGCGCCATCAATGGCGATTGTTGCAGAGGTATGGGCGATGGCGTGGATGGATCCTGTACCCGACTGAGGGTGTACATCAGCGGACAGGGGCGCAGGGCTCGAGAAATCTTCCTGTCTCCTCCCCTACCTGCTGCATTCAAGTTTGGGCGCCAATCTGGTTGTGTTTGAGCGCCATTTTTCATGTTACTGTATATCTGGCGGGATTTTTGGTCAACATGGTAGTCAATGCTGAATGCACCTTCCTGCTATATAATGCAGATGGTGTCATTCATTCAAGGTTGTTGAAAGTTGATGATTTTTGGCTCTGTAATCCAAAACCAGCTGATCTGGTTGCTCTGTACAGTCTTTCTTGTGAGTTTATGTATCTCCTGTTGTAGGACTTGGCATGAATCCACTGATTTCATGGTTGATCTTGTATGAGTAATGCTGTCTTGGCATGTGTTGTGTTAATTCTGTCTCCAGTATTGTATGTATCCTTCTTCTGGATCTGGATGTTTGCTTATGTTTAGATTCTAGAGCATAGAATTCCTATGTTGAATGTCTGATCTTTTAACCTCTGCTCAAGGGGCAGATTAAACTGTTTTCAGGTTGAACATTGGGAAGGGTATACTGCAGTAGGGATGCCATAAGTAGAGATAGCTCAACACTCTATATTGGGAGATATCTGTAAAGCAGATATCATGTGTATCCCCCTGAAATCCAGTTTTAGCTATTTATGCTGATCATTCACAGGTGTATGTCTACCGACTCCAAGCCCTGGATAGGCACCAATCATGCTGTGTTCTTGTGTTATACACCATGTCCAGCTTTGCATCCAAATTCATATCAAACCATTTCATACCTCCACCTGTTAGTTGTAGGAGTAGGATTAGGAACCCCCTGCATACTCTCATACTCAACCAGACATCATGTCCAAGAATGTTGCCAGCCTTGTGATCTATTATGCAGATCTTGGTCCATACATGAGAGTATTCTGCCTGTTGTTGTCAAGTTAGATCTTTCTATCTTTGAGCTAGTCAAGGTTACATCTTAGGTAATAGGGATACCCCCCTTGGTGCGGCAGAACCAGAAGTGAAGGGGAGGAGCTCACGCAACCTCCTGTATTCAGTTGGCCTGAATCTGCCTGTGCATTAGAAGTGGCAAACCCTAATGCTGATTCAAAAGAAATGTCAACACATCAGTCCCAACAATGTAATAAAAGAAGTTTCAACATAGACAGATATAAGCCCATAAATTTCAGTGGCATTTGTGGCTATCCAAATGCTTTTCCACCTAAAATCAGAAATTTTTTGCCTAAATTTAAGGGTATAAAGGATGAATCAGCTGAAAGACACTTGCAACAGTTCCTAAATGTGATAGATGATTTTGAGATTGACCATGAAGATGTGGTTATGAGATTATTTGTTCAATCTCTAGGTGAAGATGCAAGGGACTGGTTTTCCTACCTTCCAGCTCACTCTGTCAGCTCTTGGCATGGTTTTAAATCTGTGTTTCTAGTACAATATGGTGAAATAATTTCTGAATATGCAGCTATTAGTGACTTCATGTACATCCATATTGAAGAAGGTGAGTTGATCCCAGCCTTTAACCTCAGATTTATGAGGGCATTGAATAGAATTCCAGAATGCATGAGACCTAATGATGCACTGTGCTTAGTTGTCTATTTGGGAGCTTTTGATAAGAAAATGAGTTACAGATTAAGAGACAAGGAGCCCACCACATTGCATCAGGCACATCAGTTTGCAATAGATATTGAAAACAATTGGAGGTATGGAATACAAAAGGGTTATTTCTCTAAAAAATTTTGTTGTCCTGCAGCCCCTAGTGTTAATGAAAGATTTAATTCAGGAGTTGACAATGAATGTCAAAGTATTCACACCCCTGTTGTCCCAGTTTTTGCATCATTCCAAGTTGATGATGTTTCTGTTATAAAGGAGGATGTCTTGTTTTGCCCAGTAAATGAAGTTGAAAATGATGGTTTTTCAAGTAATATTTACATACCAGCCCTTATCAAAGAGCCATCATGTTTAAATGATCCAGTTGTGCAAGGTTGTGATCATGTGGATCAACAGTCAGTATCAGTTTCATCAGGAAGTATTAGAGGGATGGAGAATGATGCAGATAGCTCAACTTTAGAATGCATTGAAGTAGCAGAAATCTTGTATGTGGGGCAATCAGATGATAAAAATGATATCCATGATCAATTCATGGATCAGGTTTGTCCTTCTTATGACTCTGGATCTGATAATAATGAAGAAGAATTGGAGTGTCATGAAGAAGAAGCAGAGGCCTTTGTGGTGAGTGTTAATCCCCTTTATGATGAGTCTACAGGTGTCTTTGATGCTGTGAATCTTGACTTTCAGTGGTGCAGGATTAATCCTCTTTTTGAGGATGATGATGAATATAAAGAGACAGTTGACCTAGGTGATACATCAGTTTGTGAGGAGGGGGCATATGAATCAGATATTTTCAGTTCTTGTGAAGATAGTATGGATTTGCAAACTGTGGATAATGTATGTTCATCATCACTTGATCCAGACATGTGCAACATTGGGTGTGTGGATCAGGATTTGTTTTCAATATCAACAAATATTGGAGGTCTCATATTTTCTGAATGTCTTCAATTTTTGGACCAGCTAGATGAGTGCCTGATGGTATGCAGCAGCCAGGTAGGTGATGAGGATTGCCAAGAGCAACATGATGTACTGTCTGAGGGATATAACATACATATGTTACCTAATGTTGGAGACTATAATATGTATGATTCTATGTCTAATTTTGAAATCCAATATGACAGAGGTGAAAGTGATAGTGATAAGCTTTCAAAAGTGGTGCAGTAGCTAATTGAGCAGATGACATTATGGGCAGATTATGCCAATCTTTTCAGTTGGGATTGGGATCTTTCAGTTTGGAATCAGGCATTTGGCAGGAAAAAATTTTGGTTCTTCCTTTTTGGCTACTCGGGGCCACCCAAGTGATGACTAAAATATAGTTTTTGTGCAGGTTGGTGCAATGATTGACTCTATGCCCAATGGATAGGGGACTGGTCTGCATCCCAGAGTTCTGTGGTTCTTGCCATGCCTACAAGAGGCATGCATCCTCAGACAGAGCCACTGTTGGTGCCTGAATTGAGTGTCAGTTCTTGAACAATTTTTATGCAGGCACCATCCCAAAAAATCCAAAAAATTTTCCAGTTTTGGCACCCCTTCAGTGTTTTGTAGCATCCACATCATCTTTCTTGATGGAGGGGGTCATCATGTTCTGCCCATCGGCATGAGTTTTCATGTGTCTTGGCGATCATATCAATAGCATGGTGTGTTCTTTGTATATCGCCAAAAGTTTGGTTTATCGGCGAAGGATATTGTGGTTCCGCCGACGGTGTTGGTCATGCCGATGGGGGTATCTCAAGTGTTCATCGGCGAGACTTGTTTTATCGGCCAGTATGTTTTGTGGTTCGCCGATAGAGGAAGTCACCCTGATGGGGAATGCCATCGGAGTGAGATTGCACATCAGCCTGATCGATGGAGGTTCTGCCGATGGGGATGCGAAGTAGTCATCGGTGTGACCGGCGTATCGGTAGGAGAATTTTTGGGTGCGCCGATGAAGTGGTATCATGCCGAAAGGTATGATCATCGGGGTGACTTTGTTCATCGGCAGAGGTGTTTTTTGTTGGGCCGACAGTTGGTGGTCTGGCCGATAGGTGGAAGTGTCGTCGGCATGAGTTGAGCGGTCGGCGAAGGATTGATGGGCTAGGCCGATAATGTATGTCATGGCGATGGGCTGTGGGCGAAGGGTCGTGTGTCGAGCGCGGCAAAACGCTTGACACTCGGTATGTATGCGACTATGCTTTTGAAGCGTCGAGGTTGTCTCCACACCATGCATGTGAGATTTTTCCCCTTGCATTATTTTTGAACCTGCGAAGGAGGCGTTTTGGCGGGAAGCCTCATGTTGACTACAGCGACAATTTCCAAGTGAAGTGCGGGTGGTTGAGCCATCAATGACTGTCGTGCAGCGGTATGGGCGATGATACAAACGGTGAAGCTGCCTGATCATGGATAAAGACTTCCAGATAGTGGCGCGTGGCTCAAGGTTCCTCTGTCTATTGCTGTAGTAAATTTTGAGCGCCATTCCTTTGAAGGATCTGTATCTGGCGAATTTTGTAACAGTCATGTAATTAATTGCTGTGGTACACTCTCTGGCTATTATAAGCAGACTGTGTTACCATTGTTTGGTTGTTAAAAGTTGAACATTTTGGTTCTGTAACACAATACAGTTCGTTTTGGTTGCTCTGTACAGCTAAACTTGTGAGTTTATGTATCTCCTGTTGTACGATTTGGCATGAATCCACTGATTTCATGGTTAATCTTATATGAATAATGCTATGTTTGCATGTGTTATGCTGATTCTGTCTCTAGTTTTGCATGTGTCTTTCTTACTGCAATAGGGATGCCATAAGTATAGACAGCTTAACACTCTGTATTGGGAGATATCTGTAAGGCAGGTATCACATGTGTATCCCCCTGAAATCCAGTTTTAGCTATTCATGCTGATCATTCACAGGTGTATGTCTACCGACTCCAAGCCCTGGATAGGCACCAATCTGGTTCTGTGTTGAGGTTATACACCATGTCCAGCTTTGCATCCAAAATTCAAATCAAACCATTTCATCCTTCCATCTGTTAGTTGTAGGATTAGGATTAGGAACCTCTGCATGCTCTCATACCTAACCAGACATTATGTCCAAGAATGTTGCCAACCTTGTGATTTGTTACACAAATCTTGGTCCATACATGAGAGTATTCTGCCTGTTGATGTCAAGTTAAATCCTTCTGTCATTGAGCTAGTCAAGGTTATACTTTTATCAAGTAGGGAAACCCCCCTTGGTGCGGCAGAACCAGAAGTGAAGGGGAGGAGCTCACGCAACCTCCTGTATTCAGTTGGCTGAATCTGCCTGTGCATTAGAACTGGCAAACCCTAATACTGATTCAGAAGAAAAACCAACAGGCCCTACAGGGATGAAAGGCTTGTGAGTTCATTAGCCTAGTGGGGCTCAAATCTTGCTAGCTCATTAGTCCAGTGGGGGTTTGAACCTTGGTGGAAATATCAATAATGCGAAGGTTTAACCAATTCACTATGCCATTAATGACATGAGCAAGTGCTTTCTTAGTAAAGACCCTTCGTAAATTAATTAGTTTACTTTGAGTTTGATAGCTAGATGCCTAGTAGCATTGTTGAAGTTGAGTTTGTTCCTTAAAATAAATATTTGTTAAATATTAATGACCAAGTGATTTCTTAATAGAGCAACTTGGTAGAATTAGTTATTTTTGAATGGTTGAAAGTATAGTAGAAACAAATATTTATTGTTATAACTACTTTGCAACATGGTTGAAAGTATAGTTGATAATAAAAAAATTAAAGCACTAGCAAATATAAATTGATGTGGTCATCTAGAATGAAGTTGATGAGGGCAACTCAAAGAGTCATGTCACTCCTATAAGTGATGGAAATGCTGCCATAAATTTATATCCATAAAAATTAGCCAAAAAGGAGGTAGTAAAAAATTAAACTATGAATATGGATGAAGTTATTTGGGATGGCGACAGTGTGCGTGGGAGGGCAGCCTGGGGCACCTGTGCCCTAGCTTGCAGGATCAAGCTTTCTCTGTGTGCAAGGGATTTGCATGTCAGCGGGGGGTCAAGGGGACCGGGTCTACTTCACCATTTTTTTTTAATTTTTTAATTTTTTTTCTGGTTTTAGCTGGCTGTGAGGCGTCCTTTGGTGCGGGTGGTGGTGTGTAGGTTTCAAGGGTTTCCAACTTTGGGTTTTCTTTTAGTTTGTGCCTTCTGGTTCATGCTTGCTGCACGTTGGGGGTTTTTCTTCCCTTGAGGTGTTGTCTCTGGTGGTGGTGCACCTGTTTGGAGCCATTGCTTTGGATTTGGCGTGGTGTGGGGGACATTTTGGGCCCTCACTCGTTTGGCATAAATGTCTTCGAATGTGCCTTTGGATATGGCAGGTCAAGCTTCTTCTATGGCTGGGAGGATGCCGAAATACCCATTCAGTCTTCTTCTGGATTAGATGTGGTTTGAAATGGTTCCCTTAAATTGCCAAAGGTGAATGGATGCTTGGAGAGGGCCCAAGAGCGGCCAATTTTAGTAATACAATCGAAGTCAGTAGCTAAGGATATTAATTACTACTGCAATCATGTTTTGATTTGTAAGTTCATGGGGATGAGGGTTTCTCCCCCATTTCTTGATACATGGATTCGCAAGACATGGAACCCGAAAGGAGATTTTGATATTTTGATGGCTGCAAATAACTTCTTTATGGTGGATTTTTTGTGTGTCTCAGATTGGAATAGGGCCTTCGAAGGGGGTCCATATTTTTATAATCAGGTGTATCTCTTCATCAAACCATGGCATGCTGGCTTTAACTTAGTAGAGGAGTTACCTTCTAGAATCCCAGTTTGGGTTTGTCTTCCTCGGTTGCCACTTGAATGCTGGAGAAGTGATATATTGCAATCGATTGCGTTGCTGCTAGGAAAACCTATTGGTCCTTCTCAACAAACTTTGAATAAGAGAATTTTTTATTATGTTAGGGTTTGTGTTGAAATTGATTTGAGCTAGCCGCTTCCAGATTCTATTGATATGACTGTTGGGTCTTTCTCCCAGACTCAACCGTTAGATTACAAGATGTTACCTTTTAGGTGTCGGCTATGTCATGAATATGGTCATCTTCAGTGGAGGTGCCCCCGAGCTTCTGGTCCAGCTGGTTCAAGTAATGCTCCTACTCAACCTGATTTGAAAGTAGACAAGGGTAAAGCCCCCATGCAGGTAGGTGGGGCCGATAAAGAAGGTTTTATTCCAGTTAAGTCTCATAATCATGGTCAAGGCCTGATGAGATCCCTCAAGGATAGGCAGGAGGAGGAAACCTTCAACCGATTTGAGACGTTGGAGGATTTGGTCCAGGAGTAAGGTTTTCAGGTGGACTTGTAGGCAACAGTTGGATCTTTTACTGAGGTTGTTCCTGGGGATTAGCCTAATGTGATTCCTAGTTCAGATCAGCTTGGTGAGCAGGGTACTCATATGGACACTGAATTGGCTCCTCCAGCTCCTATTTAGGGTGGATTAGATTTGGTACTAGAGGCTTCTGGTGGCTCTCCTAGTGTTGGTGGTGTTCTATCTGAAGTGCGGGGTATTCTTGACTCAGGATAAAGTAAGGCTCCTTCCCCAGCCTTGGGTTTGCAACCAAAAACCCTCAAAAAGGCGCTCTTGAGAAACCTCTTAAGGTTGGTAGAAAAAAAGGACCTGGAAAAGGTGAAGCTAGCTGGTGAGACATTGGTTGAGTTAGGTTCAGTGAGGACTATTGATGCTCACTTCTCCCAACCCCAATGATGATTGTGCTCTCTTGGAATGTGAGGGGTATGAATAGGATCCCTAGACAAAAGGCTATTCAAGATTTGGTTCATATTCATTCACCTGATGTGGTTTTCCTTTAGGAAACTAAGTTATCAGTTGATAGTATGATGAGTGTGGCTTTGAAGATTTGGAGTCACGGTCAGTGTCAATGTGTTGGTGCTCTTGGTAGCTTTGGTGGGGTTGCATGCTTATGGGACCCATGTAGAGTCAGGTGAATTTGGTTGTACTCTTGTAGAGGTTTGATTTCTTGTGTTACTTCTGATCTTGAGTCTGGAGAGAGAGTACTCTTTTCTAACATCTATGCTCCAGATGACCTTCATGGCAAGGTAAAGTTGTGGGGTTTTGTCAGATATGTGAGGACTTTGGATCCTTATCTCCCTTGGATTTTAGCCAGGGATTTTAATGCTGTTGTTTCTCTAGAAGAGAAGAGGGGAGGCATTTCTCGCTTGGAGCCTTCTTCTGATCTCTTACAGGTTAATGTGGCTTTCTTGAATTTGGTTGACATCAAGCCTGTTAATGGGGTCTTTACTTGGAATAATAGGAGATGTGGGGATGCTGCTATTTCTGAACACCTGGATAGATTCTTGGTGTCCAGTTTCTGGTTGGGGGACAAGTGGCTGACTAGCTCTGAGATTTTGGATGGGCGGGGTTCTGATCATTGTCTGATCAAACTTACTGCTGAGCTACCCCAGTGTTGTGTAAAGAAGTCTTTTAAGTTTCAGCTCACGTGGTTAAGAGATGACTCCCTCCATGATCTTCTTCCTGGTTGGTGGAATTTGGGGAAGCTGTCACATGGGACCGCTATGTACTTCTTCTTCAAGAGGCTCCAATATGTGAAATATAGGTTGAAACAGTGGAATAGGTAACACCTTGGTAATGTTTTCCATGCAAAGCAGTCTACTCAAGCTCATTTGGACTCAATCACCAGGCATATTCATGATCGGGGCCTCACTGAGGATCTGGGTTTGCTGGAAGTTGCTGCTGTGAAGGAAGTTAAGGAATGGGAAGTATGTGAGGAAATTTTTTAGAAACAAAAGTCCCAAATCAAGTGGCTTCAGGCGGGAGACAGGAATACTTATTTCTTCCACAATTTAGTAAAAGATAGGAGACAAGGTAATGTCATTTCTTCTCTCAGGTCTTCGAATGGGGAGATTCTCTCCTCCTCTGCTTCTATTTCTGCTGAGGCTGTTCATTTCTTTTCTATTCTACTATCTAAGGATTCCCTTCTTGTGGAGGAGGATGAAGCTGATATTTTGAATAGTATTCCGCCCTTAGGTACCAGTGAAATGAATGCTTCTTTGCTTAATCATTTTTCTTTGTCGAAGCTTGAAACTATTGTGTTCCAGATGAAAAAGGGAAAAGCTCTAGGGCCTGATGGTTTCCCAGTTGAGTTCTACCAGGAGTTATGGGAAGTGATTAAGTTGGATTTGTTGGAGGTCATTCAGGAATCTTTCATGAATAAACAAATGTTGAAATCCATGAATGCTACCTTCCTTTCTCTCATTCCAAAGAAGGATGGGGCTAATTCTTTGGATCTTTTTAGGCCCATTGCCTTATGTAATGTGGTTTACAAGATTATTACTAAGCTAATTGCTGAGCGGCTGAAACCCTGGCTAAGTAGGTTAATTTCTGAAGAGCAAGGGGGTTTTGTGGCTGGTAGGCAAATTATGGATGGTGTCATCATTGTAGCTGAGACGATTCATTCTATGGATCATTCTAAAGAGAAAGCTATGTTTATTAAGTTGGATATGGATAAAGCTTATGATCGGGTTAAATGGACCTTCTTATTTAAGATTCTGGGAGCATTTGGTTTTGCTGGTGAATGGATTGAGTGGGTCAAGAGTTGTGTTACTTCTCCTTCCTTTTCGGTGTTGATTAATGGTGAGCCGACAGAGTTGTTTAGTGCTTCTAGGGGGCTCAGACAAGGGGACCCTTTATCCCCCTATCTATTCATATTATTGGCAGAGGGTTTGGGGAGGTTTATTAGATCCCAGGGGGAGACTGGTTTGATTAAG
The DNA here is from genome assembly GCA_027924645.1 of Cunninghamia lanceolata. NCBI lineage: Eukaryota > Viridiplantae > Streptophyta > Pinopsida > Cupressales > Cupressaceae > Cunninghamia > Cunninghamia lanceolata. Next base: position 3,356,061 of record BSBN01000231.1, on the reverse strand, counting down.
GGCTGGAGTTTTGGAAATAATATTCCCCCTCAGTCACATTTGCAATTTGTTGATGAAACGACTCTGATGGGCAGAGACAAGGTTGAGGAGGCTCCCAGTTGGCGCATGATTCTAGATTGTTATTTGGCTGTGTTAGGTCAAAAAATTAATGAGGGGAAGTCTTTTATCTACTTCTTTCATACTCTGCGATCTATTCAGAGGAGAATTGTGGGTATCCTTCGTTTCCAAATTGGCACTCTTCCTTTTGTGTATTTTGGTATTCTGCTTGCTATTCGTTCGCTCCCTAAATTTTTTTGACAAGAGATTATGGATAAGTTCAAAAATCTGGTTAGTCATTGGACTAACAGGTGGCTCTCTTCTGCAGGTAGGGTGACTCTTCTAAAGTCAGTGGTGCAAGCTCTTCCTCTGTATAGATGTTTTGTTCTCTCTACACCTTCCAACTTTATCAAAGACTTTGAGAGTTTGTCTCGGCAGTTCCTTTGGTCTGACAACCTCCTTCACAGGAAGTGGATTTTGGTTAAGTGGGAAGCTATTTGTAGGCCAAAGCAGGCTGGTGGTCTGGGTCTGCGTAGAACTGATTTGAATGGACAAGCTTTAGCAACTAAGCTGTATTGGTGGTGGTGTTCACAACAACATCAATCGTGGGTAAAAATTATTACCTCAAAGTATCTGGGTGTAGTTGAGAGTGTAGATGTTGCTCTCTTCAGTTTGGAGGGGAAGGGTTCTATGATTTGGAGTACCCTCAAAAGGGGTGCTAAGTTGGTCAAGCAGGGATTATTTTGGATATGCAATGGTGGGCAGGATGCTCTCTTCTGGCTTGATTCTTGGAATGGTTATCCTCCCATTTTGTCTACTCACCCCCATCTACAGAATTTGAGTAGGCATTTTATTGATGTTGTGTGGTGCCATGTTGCTGATTTTAAAACTCTTCAGAATTTGGGACAAGTTAGTGTGTATAGATGGAAGGTTCCGCAGGAGTGGCCTCCTCGTGGGGCAGCTAGGGATTATCAGGAGCTTGCTGGGATTCTATCAGGGCGTGTCTGCACTTCTCTTCCTGGGAGAGATGTGTTGGCTTGGGGTCCTGATCCAAAAGAAAAAAATTTTGTTGCTTTAGATTATCAAGTTCTTGATAAGCAAATGTTTGGGAGCTCAGAGGTCTCGTGGTGGAAACAGGTTTGGAATAAGTTTGCTTGGCCTAAGTGTAACTTCTTCTCGTGGTTAGTTATTCAAGGGAGGTACCTTACCTGGGAGAATCTCTGGAAACATGGGTTTTAGGGGCCCTCTATGTGTGTTCTGTGTGGTGGACATGAGGAGTGCAACCCCCATCTATTCCTTCAGTGTCCCTTTGCGAAAGTTATTTGGCATTGCTGGTGGAATCTTTGGCGTATACCGTGTACACATGCTTCTTCTTTAGAGGACTTTTGGAGGAGTCTAGGGCATCCCCCTGTAAAGACCTCTTTTCTCCTCATTGCTTGGATCATTGGCCCCAGTTTGATAATTTGGCATATTTGGTTGGAGCGCAATCGTAGAATTTTTCTGGACAAGAAGCTACTTGTGGGTCAGCTCTGGTTGAGGATTTTGGGGGGTCTACAGGAAACTTTGGTTGTTAAGTGTGATCTGTCTGTCCCTGTTGTTTCTAGTGACTATGATGTTGTTGAAGCCTTGGGTCTCTCTGGGGGTGGATGAAAAAAATTGAGGACGGTTCAGCATGGGTGTGGGAGAACGAGGGTCTGTTGTATTGGTCGTTGGTGTCCTCTCACTGTGGGGGAGCTGAAAATCAATACTGATGGATCTTCTAGAGGTAATCTTGGCCATGCTGGAGTTGGTGGCATTGACAAGGATAGTTCAAGGGTGGTAATTTTTTTCTTCTCTATATATAGAGGTCAGCATACAAATAATCTCATGGGGGGCTCTAGCTATTCTTCTGGCATTAGAGCGTGCTTGTGCCCTTGGCTGGAAGCGTATTATTTGTGAATTGGATTCTCAGGTGGTCATTGATATGTTGAATAAGAGACATTTTGAGGAGGTGAATTGGCAACTTGCAGTGATGGCCAAACAAATTGTTTCTCTAAGCAATGCTTTAGATTCTATTGCTTTTTGTCATGTGCCACGAGAGTGGAATAAGGTGGCAGATGGTTTGGCGAGGTGGGCATCTGAGCAGATGGAGACTTGGAATGTGGATGATTGGGGCAACCTTCCTAATGATTTGGCCCATGTTCTTGAAGATTGGATTATGGAGGATATGAGGAGCTTTTTGGGTGTTACTTAATTCTTGATTTTGGTTGTGCCCCTTATGGGTGTTTCTTTCTGCTTTGTAATGATTCTCTGATTTCACAAAGTTTTTACCCCTTTTTATTTAAAAAAAAATTAAATTGTGAAAGTACTTTATTTGGTGGCATGATATTAGTACATAAAACAAAACTTACATAAACAAAAGTCTATAATAAATTGTGAAATTTCTAATGATCATTTTGTATATTGAGTATAATACATTCTAATTAAAGTTATATCTTGCAAATTTCTATTGTTAAATTACACCTCAGTTGTTTTGACTATATTTATAGATATTACAAACCATAGGGCATTTTATTGCTAATTGCATTATTTCACTAAGTGGGGAGAGCAAGGTCTCCACTTAGCAAAATATCCAAGTCGTCATATGAATTGTGCTAATAAATGGTGGGCATATTTGGTACTTGGCCAAAATGAAGAAGCATTAGAAAATGCTAAGAAATACTGTAAACTCAACCCTATTGAATACCATGGACATGAATTTAAACTTAATGAGTTTTATATATAGGATTTGAGTTGCACATGACATTGACGAGGCCATCTTAGAATTAGATTCACACAACCCAAATATGTTAAAATTGCATGGCAATTTTATTAGGTTAGTGAAGATAAAAAATATTTACTACAATATTTAAAGTATCATATTGGTTTAAATTTTTTAAATAATTTAATAATTGAAAATTTATAAATACGTAATTGATTTTACAAAACTAAAAATATAATTATTAATACTATAAATTTTTTAAATTCTAACGAAAATTATATATATAATATTTTGAAATATAAAAAATAAAAATAAAAATAAAAATAAATCCAACAAACTCTTAAGTAAATAAAATAGCTCTTCAAATAAAAATAAAGTAAACAATGTAAATAAAATAAAATAATTCTTAAATAGTTATAAAGTAGAATAAATAACTCTTAAGCAAATAAAATAACTCGATGTAATAAACACCAAGGCTAATAGATTGCATAAGTCTAAATTGGTGAATATTAGACCCACGATCTTGGTTTAGATCTATCTATGGTTAGATGTAGACATATGGAGATCAATTTTGTAGTTGTAATTACTATTCACTCATGAAGAGATGAAATCAATTCACGTACTCTAGAAATAAAACTCAAACCTATAATCACACATTACCAACATATACATAAATCAATTTCTCATAAACCAATATTATTAAATCACCTTATTTATCATTTTATGATTCACAATATTAACATTTAGTTTTTCATAGAATTAAATAATGAAAATGTAGATTGATTTTCATATTTTAAATGGATTGAAATTAAACTCATTCTAACACTTAAACTAATATTTCATTAGCATGCATAATTCATTTTAATCACAATAAACCAAGATATCATTAAAAAATCTATGTTAACAATGGTGTTCAAATCAGGGTTAATATCAACATATAATCATAATTATTTAAATTAAAGTGTATAGCACATCTAACAACATAAGTATATCAGATTGGCTAGCAGTGGGGGTGTCATCATAATTTTAATTTTGATGGTGATACTAAAGGGAACTTGGGTTTGGCTAGCAGTGGGGGTCTCATCAGATTGGCTAAGGGAGAATTGGTTGCGGCTTATGCTAGAGGGCTTGGTGAAAACACAAATAATGTTGCTGAGACTATGGCTCTCCTCTGGGGTCTTAAGATTTCCCTTGCTATTGGAGTCAAAAACCTTATCGTCGAAGGGGATTCCAAATTAATTGTGGATGCTGTCAAAGGCAGAGCTAAGGTGGGATGGCATGTTGAAGATATTATTCAGGATGTTAAAAAACTTCTTCTAAGCTTTGAAGGATTTGAGGTCAACCATGTTTACAAAGAAGGCAACCAATCTACAGATGCCATGGAAAATTTAGGGAGTAACCTCTACCTGGTAAGATGTTGGAGGAGTCTTATAAACCTTCCTCTCAACATTAGAAATACTCTCCAAAAGGAGGCCCAACCTTACACTAATCAATGGCCAAACTAAATCCTCTCTATTTCCTTTCTTATGCTTTCATGATGGACAGTGGCTATAAGGGTGGCAAGAGAAGGTCTTTTTAATCATGATTAGGATGACATATGCCTGTTACGTTTGGAACAGGGAGTTCCACACAAGCAAGAGACAGCTCAGTGAGACCCCCGAGAAATTTCTTAGTTGGCACATGGCGTCTTATCACATAATGATGGCTCTTCTGGTTTTGAAAGCTCTCATGAGTTCTATTATGATGGCAATAATGTTTCAAATGTGGAAGGTGATATGAAGGATGATTATGGGGGTTTGAGTGACCTCGAGAGTAGAAACAATAATAATCGATAGATCATTATTTCTAGACAATTCTGGGAGGAGTTACATTTACCTAAGTTTATTATCAACATTTTTCCTTGCTGGATTATGAAGTGCAGAATCATGGGTGGCGACAAGGTTAGAATGGAGCCGTCCTCTTGTGCAGAGTTCAAAGACGACTCCATGGTGTAGAGCATCTATTATGAAAGGGGGATTACGCCATTCCTGGAATGTTTGAATGGCTTCAACGAGAATTTATCTGTGTAATTCGCGATGTTGTGGGATGAAGACCGCAAGGTTTGTGTGGATGGGGTTCAATTCCAAGTCACTGAAGACCCCATTGCCAAAGCCACATGCTTGAGCCACGAGGGCAATAGGGTGAAAAAGAAAACTAAGGTTTAAGATCCAGAGGGAATGAAGAAGTTCTTCCGTGAGGAGGAGAAGCCTGTCCACATGCAAGGTGGCTTCGAACGTGAAAGCCTGGTCAATCCTTGGGACTGTGTCTGCTACGAATAATGAAGTTCATCACCCTCGAGGGTCATTACAGGTACTATTACCATTATCATTTTTCCCTTCTCAATCATTTTAGACATAAGGTGTTGGTGAATTTCCCTTTTTATTTGCTTTCATCTTTAGAAACCTCTATCAAGCTTGCCAAAAAAACTTGTGAGGGAAACCCTATCGTGGTCGTAGTCCCGCTGCATCAAGGTTTAATCCTTCTGCTTTATCATTTTCACTTGTCTCTCTACCTGACCAAACTGATTAAAGCCTGTCTTATTGAAGATAGCAAGGATGAGGACTCCGAGGATAATATCCCACTTAGTGTCAAGTATGGAATCCCTGGTAAAAACAAAGTCTTTAACCCTACTAGCATAGATTCTCCTAGCCCATCTGGGCCCTCCCATAATCTTTTTGAGAATCTTGAACCCTGACCCCACAAGAAAAAAGGTGCCTTAACCCCTTTGGTCTCTTAGATAGCTAACCCTACCGAGCAAGGCCTGACTGAATCTACCTTGGGGGGCGTCGCTGGGTCCCCAGGACAAGCCCAAAAGGCTGCTGCCGAGGGGCTTTTTGGGTTGAAGAACTGCCCTTCTCCTTCGGAGGGTAAAAAAAGTAAAGGCAGTTTGGAAGAACAACCTCCTCCTAGGAAGGGTAGAAAAAAGAAAAGTAAGAAACGTGATGGTGATGAGAAAACTACAGAGCTGTCAGTGGAAAAGGGGAATGCCAAGACTCTTTAGTAGGGGGAGGATGTTATTGCAGAGATTAAGGATGCTGCTGAGGTTAAAGGAAGTTCAGCAAGGAGACCCAGTATCTGCAGGTCTAGTAGATTGGCTAGGGGAAAACCCCTGTTTTGAAAATTGTGGATTACTCCTTTGCCTCTAACTATGAGGATCTGAAGGATGATATTGAAATTAAAGTGGTTAAATCGACTCCAGAGCAGGAATTGGAGGGGGCTAGTCACTTTGAGTCTCTTAACAACTCTTTCTATGACACCGACTAGGAAGATGTGGAGATCCTGGAAACCCCTGAGAACGAGGTGCACAACGCTAGGGATGGTGATATCATCAGTAAGTTTAAGCAGGAGTTGGTGGATGTCAAGGGAAGGCTTCTCGCTGTGGAGACAAAGGTTAAGGTGTTGACTATTGTGTGCCTGGGGGTGATCCACTAGGCGATAATGACTTTAACTGTTCTTCAAGAAGACCATCATGACTAGGCTGACAAAGATGGAAAGTCTGTGAGCAAGGAGGAATTGCTGAAGTTCCTTAAAGAAAATTGGAATGACCTGCTCAAATAGTTGTTGGTTTTGTTGTTGTTTCTATTACTGGTTCTCTTATAATATTATTATGACTATTTGTTGTTAGTTTGCTCTTTTGTGTTGTTTATGGCCACTGGTATGTTTTGCTACCTGTGGGGCTTTTTGTTATAGGGATCTACACCCTCGTTTGTAGCTTACTAATATCAAAAACAACATAAGTATATCATTTTCAAAATGCCTTCTCCTTCTCATTTCCCTCATAGCCCCTATACTTATATTTCATCTACATCTATTCTTCCTATGTTTAGGTTTGATCTGGTCTCTCTAGATTTAGATTCTCTTAGATGTGTGGCAGCTTTGATTAGACCTTCAACTACTCTTGCAGTGCACGGGTCTATCCCTTTACATGGTACTTATTTTGACGTTAGTGTTTTCTCTAGTTCAAGCTCAGACCTGGGCTTCAATAGATTTATATGCCCTAAGTCTTTTAGGGATGTGAAGACTTCAGTAAAAGGCTCAAATGCTTGTAATTTGGTATGCAAACCCTTAATTGAGGATCTATCTCCTCATGCTCTTGGTTCTTATTTAGTGGCCATGGGAAGATCTGTTCATGCCTCGCACCCTCCTCCTTGAGCTAATTTAATGCCTCTCCTATTCTCAGTCCACCCTTATGGTGGTTCTGGGATATGATGTTCTAGATAATGAGATGTTTTTTCCAATAAGTGTTTGATTTGTAGGTTTAGTCTCGTGTGGCCCTCCCTTGCAGATTTGCACTAATGAATTTAATAGGAATGACAACCTCTCATAGAGGATAGGTTTAAGATTTCCCCTTGTACTAGGGGGTTCATCATGCCGAATGCAAAGTGTATGGATGTGGGGATAACATTCTCTTTCGATTAAGCCCTGGTTTCCTTCTTTCAAGCCCCTAATTGAATCTATTAGCATTATGCTAGTTTGGGTAAGATTACCAAATCTGCCTCTTCAATTATGGTGCACATCTAGTTTTGAGGCCATTGAAAGTGCTCTTGGTCACTTTCTAAAGGTTGACACAGCTTATTCAAACTACTCCCACACCTCATTTGCCTACATCCTAGTGGACATTGACATTTCTACGGTTCTCCCCAGGGAGGTTATCTTGCAAGTGGAGGATTGGCCTTGGTCTCAATATATTAAGTATGAGGGTCTCCCTTTTTATTGTAGACATTGTTTTGCCACTAGTCATTTGGCTTCAAATTATACTCACTCTATCCACAAGATGAGCTCATCTACTTGGTGGAGTAACATGCAGATCTATCACCTTACTATGTTTTCTATGAGTTCTAATTCTAACTTAGAGGAGTCACCTCCCTCTCGGCCCCTTTTAGTGATCCCTCTTTCTATGGATATCCCCTCTGGGACTAGTGAGGCTACTATGGCCCCCTCAAATCCTAATGGGGTTCCAGTTAGTGGTGCTCTATTGCCTGATTCCATTACCCTCGGTGTGGATTATGATGGGGACACTGCTCCTCATTTGCCTTCAAACTTGATGTTGCAATAGATTAGACTTGTGATTTCTTGATGATCGACATATTCTCTCATGGTGCCTCAGGTTGGGGCATCAAATCCGGATTCACTTCCCCTCTCTCCCCACTCTGAGGACCTAGAGAACTGTGTCTCCTAGACTATTGTTCATAGGCAGAAGAAAGGTCTTCCCAAGCTTATTTCTCAGTTACACACCCAGGTTAGGGGTGTGCAATTGGTTAGGGGAGGGTTTAACATCATTTAGGATAGACCCTTGGTGTTTTGATGTGCTCGACAACTTGGCTACAATTGTGCTATCTCTATTACTTTTATCTATTCCATCCCTCTTGGAACTTATTTTGTGCACCTTGGGCAGCTCTGGCGTAAAAGGGTTTGGACCCTTTCAAAAACCTATTTTACCAATATCGAAAACAACATAAGTATATTAATATCCATTGAATAAGTGTTATTATGCTCTAATTAAATTATGTGTTATTCACAAAAATAATCAATTGGTGGATTATATTATCCCATAACCATTCTTAAAGTGAATCTTAATATTTCAGATGATTCATATTTGAAAAACCAAAAGGATACATCCTTGAAAATGTCATATATAATATTTATGCAAGTGCTACATAATCTCAAAATATAACTTATTTTGTAGGATCTAAGCAATTTAAATATGTGTTACTACATTTTCATATTTAGGGTGCCTCTATTTGGATGTTGTTTACAAACCCTTACACTTAAAAATATGGCTTCTCCTTCTCCACAAATGCAAAACCATTATTGTATTCATTTCAACAGCCTCCTTTATCAAGATGTAAAAGAAATAACTCGAATGTTCTTAAATAAGAAGGATCTATTGATGAATTCCTATGAGCTCTGTCATTTTAGTTATTCCTACATATTAATACATATTGTTCAAAAATTTACCACAATCATATTCATCAAATAGATAACTTACTAGAGAAGCTAAAAGATTTAAATGCACTTTCATACTTGTAGAGAGCTCATGTTAGATGACCTCTTGGAACAACAAAAAGGAGGCAATTTTTTGTGACTAAAATAGTGAAGGCCACTTGGTAGTTGAAATGTGCATTTTAAAGGTTAGAAATAAAAACAAAGAAAACAACAAATTCATAAAAAACTATTTGGCCTTGTAGTCAACACTACTTACATGTTTGTGATTGTTCCTTCTTCCATTTCTATGGCATTATGAAACCCTTTCCAATAAGAAAGCTTTCAAATATCTATCTCCAGAGCTCTTCAATAGTTGGACGCAACCTCAATGCAGATCATGCTCACAACCAAACTCAAATGTGATGCATAGACAACAAGACAACAACAAGGTGCCCATAAAAAGTGGAAAAATAATGCCAAAAGAGGAAACTCATGCTCTTTGAGTGTAGAATAAATTTGTAGAAATTTATGTATGCTAAAGTAATCCCCAATTTGCACTAAAAGGGGAAGATTAAACTAGTTTCAATGCGAATGAAATGGAATATACATATCCATACTAAAAGCTATCAAAAGGTACAAAATGAAAGTGCCAATGGCTATCCACAAATCAGTCCCCAAAACTTAACATTTCCTCTTGCCAACATGCCACTAAAATACCAAAAAAAAAAACATTTGAGATTGATGCCCTAAATGACAACCTTAAAGAAATTTTGATCTTTCAAATGCATACCCGATAGCATGGATTTGTTCCTCAAATTTTGTAGGATTTTGCCATAGTTGATAGCCTCCTTAACTTCTCAAAGAAATGAATGCAAAAAAACTTTCTTAAGATTGCATATGGATTGTAAGTTGTGAGCGATGAACACTGACATTCAGGGAAGATCTAAAAAAATGAAAAATCACAACGTACTAAAAATCAAACAGGGAACTCCACTAAATTGAAAACATTTAGGGCAACATACCTTCTTATTCAAGCCTCCATATTCACAATGTAGTTTCCATTTAGTTTTTGATGTTGTTAAGTAATTTTTGATAATACATGGTCGATTACTTGCATAGGGAACCTTCTACCAAAACATGTCCTTAGCTGGCAGCACATGTTAACACCAAACGATTCACGTATTTAAACATGGGCTAGATTTTAGCTTTTATAGAACCACTTAGGAAAAGACAAACATACAATGTAGAATATTCACGTGAATTGAAAACACAACTTTTAAATAAATATACAATTGAAGCACTAAATATTTACCACTAACATCTATTAAATCAACTAAATTTTTTATGTTGATGTAATTACTTTAATATTTAGATTTAATTATAATAAATATAAATATTACATTGTATTAAATATTAGATGAAAAAATATTTGATTTAAATTTATAAAAATTAAAGATTAAATATTATAAATTCAACAATATAACATTATAAATTAGTGTATTAATAATTAAAATATTATTAAACTATTAATATTATTCTTAAATTATAATATTAGTTTAATGTTTAATAAATATATAATAAATTACATTAATATTAGTAATGTTATAACATAATTATAAATAATAATAATATTATAAATATTTATTAATAACATTATATAGTTTAGTGATGAGAGATGATCTTGGTAGGTTTTTATCAGCTGTGGCACTCCCTTTGGGTACCCAGACCAACTATTATGTCAAAGCTACAGCAGCCTACCATGGTATAAAACTTGCTCATTCTAGCGGTTTTAAGAAAGTTTGGATTGAAGGGGATTCAAGCAACATTGTCAATTGTTTAAAAAATATATAAAAACCTAGTTGGACTATTGCCACCTTCATCGAAGAGGCTCTTAAACTTATGGAAACCTTTGAGGATGTGATCATTACTCATATATTCCATGAAGGGAATAAAGTTGCTGATGTGTTCGCCAATGTTGGGGTCACTAGCCAAACTTTTCTTAATTGGGATGTCATGGCAATGATCCCTATTGAGACCCAGACTTTGATTATCTATGAGTGCCAGCATTGAAGCCAGCTCAAGGGAGTTTAATGCAATGATGCGGGAGATGTATCTGGAGAGCATTTGTGTTAGGATTAAGGGCCAGGTTACATGTTTTATGGGTAATTTTAGAGACCCTTTCAGACTGAAGAGTTACCATTTTCACTGCCTTTGTTTCTGGATTTTTACCCGGAGTAACTTTCAGGTGACTGCGAAGATGGGTGGGGATAGAAACAGGGTGGACCCTCATCCTGTGATGGGGTCCACAAGAACAATCAAGTTTGGAAGATAGTTGAGGAGGGGGGTTTGATGCCTTATATGGAACTCTTCATGGCTCCGACACCATGGCTATGACATTGTTTGCTAAGAACTAGAAGAACCACATTGTCACAACTTATGGATGGGAGCTGAGCATCACTGATGACCTGATTGCTAAGATTACTGGCCTCTCTACTAGAGGAAGGAAGTTCTTCAAGGAGAGGAAGGCGAGTGATGAAGCCATTGCTCAATTCTTCAAAGGTAATGAAAGGAGTAAGCTTGTCAAGCTTTAATCAGGGGGTTATAATCGGATGTCTATCAAGCCCATTTGGGTGAAGTTACTGAAGTTATAATGAGGTATATAACCTTTGATGGTAGATTCATTGCTCTGTATGGTTTTCATTTCAATCTTCTGAACCATTTTCGTCATAAAATGTTAGTATCTTTTCTGTTTACCTTCTAGCTTCGCTGGAATTCTTTATTAAAGAAAATGTTAGAAACCCCAAATTGCTTGTGCTTCATGAAGGTTTAATCCTTCTTATCATGGAGTATATGAAAGATAATACCCCCAAGATGGGTGTGAAGAGTAAATCCTCTTCAAAGAATAATGTGTTCTCTGTCTCTAGTGATTCAGAGACACAAACGGGGGAGGAGGAATGGGTTGAGGAAGATGATTTGGAGGAAGCCAGAGACATTTGGAAAGAATAAGAAGGACCCAAGTACTTGAGTAAGAGACAAACTAGGAAGGATATCATGATATCATGGTTTGAGGGATCCCAAACTAGGGATGATATCGAGCCGGAGGATAGGAAGGATAGGTTGAGTGGCGAGAAAAGGAAAGCCACGGAGAAAGGTAAAAGCCCTATGAGTGCTAAGAAGGTGAAGACTTAATCATCTGGGGAGGTGAAGAGTAAACCCACTATGGAACTGTGTGCTGGGAAGGGGAAGGGTCTACCTTTTGCTAAGCCAAGTGCTGGTAAAGGGAAGTTTCTGCCTTCTGCTGAGTCGAGTGCTAGTAAAGGGAAGTGTCTGCCTATTGAGGAGACGAATGTTGATATTCCTTTTCCTTCTATCCTTGATCCCTCTCCCAATATCCTAGAAGACTTTGAGGTCTTGGTGGCTAGGGCTATTAATCAGGATGATTTAGTTGTGGCTCTTGGTATGGTGAGAGGTAGTTAATGGCCAACATAAAATGATGAAATGGTTCTTTGTGGAGATTAATAGAATCAACATTAAGTTGAGAACCCTATAGGAGAAGTTTGACAGCCAAGGGGAGATCAATAATGAGCAGGATAGGGATATTCTTCAGGGATGGGAATTGATCTCGAAGATGGAGGAAATGGAACAAGAATTTCTTAGGATAAAGGAAGATTATGGAAGTAGGATTGAGAGCATGGAGGAGAAACTGGTTCAGATCAATGAGAACCTTGAACGTGTTGTGAAAATCAGTTAGTGCACGATCCAAAACAACCTTCAAGGTGTGTGCCTCCTTACTGACAAGTTGAAAGAGCTTCGTAAGAATCAAATCAAGGACCCTAATGTTGAGGATAGTCTAGTGCTAGAGGATGTTGTTATCACCCATAAGTCAAGGGGACAAAGATAAGGGTAAATAGGTAACTCATAATGATCAAGGTGTCTCATCTACACACATGAGGGGAAGCAAGAAAAAGCACTTTGAGGACAATAAGAAGGAACTAGTAGGTTTTGCCAAGCTGCATGAGAGTTTCTATGAGCAAGAGTTAGAAGCAACTGACACTTTGAAAAAGCTGCAGTAGTTGGTTGTTTGGCTACTGGTTCTTTTTTGCTATTTAACTTAGTTGTTATTAGTTATATTTTCTGGATGTTGGTTGGCTTTCTTATCTTTCGTAGCTACTTTTTGTAAAGGGTTTCGGGGTCCCTTCAAAACCTGTTTTACTCTATAATCAAAAACATTATATATAGTTTACAAAATTATAAGTATATTTAAATTAGTATTTATTAGATTAATTAAATATGTATTCACTCCAACAATACATTATATAATATTTAACATTAACATTTTGTACAAAAAATGGCTTTGCAACCTTGTAAGCATTCTGCAACTTTCCCGCTTGAACTTGGTTTGAACCTGCTTAGGTCATGGACTCCGTCAGCTCAAGGGGGTCCCTGCCCCCTGTTGGGCCCTCTGATGGAACCTGCTATAGTCAGTGATGCCTCAGGCAATACCTCAAAGCGCAAGATTCCAGCCTTAGAGTTAGGTCATAAGGCTTGGATAAAGGCCCTTCTTAGGGAGGATGAGCGAAACAGTGATAACTCTGTTGTCCCTGTGTGGTCAGAGTCAGAGAAAGGAATGGATCTTCAAATCTCAGACCTCATGATGGAGAAGATTATCTCTTCCATGGAGCTTTCCCTGGTTGGTAAGTTCTATTCTCTAAGACCTAACATCAACATGGTTAGGAGATGGGTTGCTTCAAAATGGCACCTGAAGGGGAGTGTCGTGACCAGCACTATGGCTGGAGGCCTATTCTTGTTCAAGTTCACTGCTAAGGAGGACCTAATATTGATCTTGGTTGGGGGGCCTTGGCTATATGGTAAACACAACTTATGCTTAGGGCACTGGAAACTAGGATTTGACATGGCCATGGAGCTAAGCAAGTCAACCCTAGTTTGGGTTAGTTTTCTAGGGTTACCACTGGAATATTAAGATGAGGAAATCTTCATCTAAATTGGGAACTCCTTTGGAAGATTCATAGCGCTTGACAATACCACCAAGAACAAAATGAGGTTAGTTTTTACCTACTTTTGTGTCAGTGTTGATATAAACAAAACCCTACCTAATTCTATCAATATAACATCCAAATATGGTAGTTGGGAACATCAACTAGTTTATGAGAATGCCACCACTTTCTATCAAAAATTTTCCAAGAAAGGGCACTTGATCAACGAATGCAACCTCCTAAGGAACCCAAAATCTAAAGAGGGGAGTGGGGTGGGGCTAATATGGAGGACTATTCCTTCAAGGATGATTTACTAAGAATCATTAAGTCCCCATCCAAACAAAAAGATATGGATAAACCTAGAGGAAATTTGACCCCAGATGTTGAACAACAATTGGATTTATTGACCAACAAAATTAGGGAAGCTGTTGCAGGACTAGAAGAGATTAAAGAAGGGGAGATCTAGGACCAACCCCCTCAAACTAAGAATAACAACACCCCTCAAAGGGAGGTTGAGGCTATAGTAGAGAAAGAGTGTGGTCTCTTTATTACACAAGATGAGGTTGTTTCAGGGAAAAAGACAGAGCCCAAAGTTATTTCCCTCGGGGCCGGTCCTAGTTCTATATGGAGCAACCAGGAGGAGTGGGTGACACCTAAGAGGAAAGGCAAAGGGCATTCAAAGAAGTCAGCAGATGTGGGGATGAACAGGAAGGCGAGAAGACCCTCATAGAGGGAAACCAGATAGAGGGAAGCTACCAAGGAAATAGATATTGGGAGACAAAGCACCTTGGAGGCTCTCTCCAGGTGAGGTCATAAATGAATTTCATTTCCTAGAATTTTAGGGGACTTGACTTAAAAACTACATTTTTGAAAATAAAGTGGATATTATCCTCCTCCCAGAAGTTAAGATGACTGAAGAAAGTTTCAAAGAAGTTGCTAGTAAAATATGGCCCACAGCGGACTACCTCATCAGCCCCACTGTTGCTGCTTTTGAGGGCTTGGTCACTATGTGGGATAAACATCTCCTCACTGGGTGCTATTGCTCCCATAGTAAGAACAACTTAGAAGTTAAATTCACTCTCAACAAGAAAGTCTAGAAATCGAAAAATATCTATGCTCCCAACACAAGGAGTTCCAGGAAGGAACTCTAGGAAGAGTTGATCCCGAGATTGAATGTTGTAAAAAGAGCCAATTGGATGCTGGCTGGGGACTTTAATTGCCCTCTTTTCCCATTGAAAAAGTCTAGGGGAATCATAGACTACTCTGATAGCAAGGTTAACCTAGTTGACTTTCTTAGTCAGACCGAGCTTATGGACATGGAGGTTAATAACCAACTCTTTTCCTCGACCAACAGGAGAAAGGGAGATCAGCTGATTCAGGTGAAAATTGACAGATTCCTGACTTCGTTCAACTGGGATATTGTGCAATTTCTCCCTCATAGGAGTTAGCAATCAATTTAAGGTGGGGGCATACATCGTGCTATGCTCTTTTGGTTACATACTTGTTTATTATAGTTTCCATGAAACTCACCTAGTGATTAGGTGGTTCTCAGTAGCCTGTGATGTTTCCTTTTGGTCTATGAGCCACCTAGTACAATTAAGTTGGCTAGCCCATGTGCTTCATGCGACGTTTCACTGTCACCTAATAATTTGGTGGTCCTTACTAGTGTGTGATCCACGAAGGCACTTATTTTCACATGACCCCTAGCAACAGAGCAGGCTAGTGTCAGAGTCATGTTCCTTGTGTGTTTGTTTCTATAATTGTTTGTTTGATGTATTGTGTTTAAACTTGTATTTTCTTAATGATTTCATGTGTCTTATGTGTCTTCATCACATTCTCCATGTGTCTTCCATGTACACTTTGTGCCTTATGTGTATGCTTGGTGTCAAGTATGTATTTTCCTTTTGTATTGCGTGTCTCTTGCATGTATTCCTATATATGCTTTTAGTACTACATGTATGTGAATTATGTTACAATATCTTGCGTGTTTTAAAATATTTTTGCTTATGTGTTTGCAACCTTAGAATCGTAAGCTTGGGGGCTACTAATAGTCCACGACTTGGTGAAATTATTTGGCATCTATGTTTTTGTGTATAAAATTTGTCTTCTCCTTACTTTAGTGTGAGTTCGAACGTAAGTTCATACCCACACTAAATTGGGGGCTAAGTGTTATAGAGTAAAATGTGTACATTTGTTAATTAGGACCTATTTTAACACCTTTTTGAATATTAAATGATTAAATCTTGATCCTGATGAATAAACCCAACAAAATAAAGTTAGGACTAGTCTAAGCCCACTTAAATGGACACTCTCTGACATTTGTGGGGCTAAAGGACCAGGGTGCCTAGTGCCTTGGTCCCAGATGTTAGCACTGATCCTATTTTGTGGTGTCAGCTTAGAACACCTCCTTAACTTTTACTTGTTAGCCCCATTTGGTTTTATTCATCGTTGGTGAGCAGAAATGCATATATAAAGGAGATTTACAATTCATTTTAAACCTAGATGGATAATGCAAGATTAGAGTTTGCTCACATGTTTGATCTCCTATGCTCAAGTGCTCTTCATGCTTGCATGTGCTACATGTTTATGGATGTTATGATGATCATTTGGAGGTTTTGAAGGAAGTTCAAGTTATCTTTATCTATTTCCTTATTGGTGCATGATCTTGAGTTATCTACTCCAACTAGGGTTTCACATCTTGTGGTAATCTTTATCACTTTCATTCATACTTTCATCATATATTGTTGATCTTGCCTCTGCCCTCCTAGGACATGCACTCTTGGATTACTAATCATCATTGTAGTGGAGGTGGAAACACCAACATGGGGTTTGACTAAGGCAAGCCCCTAAACACAATACAACTTTTTCCCTCTTTGCTTGTGTGCGGGTTGAAGATATAGGTTTATGAATAAAATATCCGGGAAGAAGAAAGGGTTTACAGGTACAAGTCTGGTGAAACTTGGAGATTCTATAAAACCCTAAATTGGGTCTAGGGCACACAGAGCCCTGGTCTTTTGGTGCTCCCGAACTTGCATCCAGGTTTCGATCTATCTCCTAATCTTTGATATACTTTCTGATTTTCTATTTTCATTTCTGATTGTTGTATATTTGCAAATCTTTGTCAATTAGGGTTTCATCTTTTGCCCTAGTTTGGTTGTTTAGTTTTGTTTGAATTTGGTTGACACTCCTCTATACAACAAAAGGATAGAACCCCTATAGTTTGGCTCTCCTTCATGGGTAGAAGACAAGCTCGATTTGTGTCCTATTGTTGAGTGGAAGAGGGATTGACCTAGTTTAACCTTTTAGGCTAGATCTCTCTTTTCTACTTAACAGATATGGAAAACAAACACCTTAGTTGTGGAGAAAATTACACATGGACAATTTTTTAAAGATAAACCTTCATTCACCGCTACCTACCGGGGATTCTTCAAGGCTTTTCAAATGAAAATGGAGGCTAGGGAAAGAATCCCTTATGAGTTGATTAAGTAGTATATAAATCATATTACATTCATGGTAGACAAGGATTATACATATATGGATGTGGTATAGCCTAGGACAACCTGGATACCAAAACTACCTTATGAAGTTACAAAGGCAGAAATACAAGCATATGCCCAAAATCTACTGAGCAGACCAAAGGATCCAAATGCAGAGAGATTTGGAACATATAGGGAGTTCTTAGATAAACAACAAAAAAAAGATGAAGAGAAAGTGGAGAAGCATATAAGAATCTGCATGAAAAGGGGATTCAACCATAATTGACCTCATTAGCCTCACAAACAAGCACATCACTACTACAGCCTAGCGCAACATTACCGCAGGCTAGCATAATTGGAACTCCGCAAGCAAGGAGGTCAGGGAGAAGACAATCTGCAAGCACAAGCTCACATGCCATGGTAAAACCAGAGTCATCTATACAAACTGTGTCCACTTCGTAGCAAAGTAGGAAAGAACTGAAGGTAAAAGAAGCATAAAAATTCTCCTACAATTAAGTGTGGAGAAGAAAGCCACAAGGAGAAAAAAACAACTTGAGTAAAAAGAATCATGATACAACCATCCATAGAAGAAGGAACTAGATAAGGAACTCCACAGGAAGTAAGCAACCCACCATAGAAGAAGAAAGCCAAAGTTACAATGGTGGATGTAAAATAAGAAGAACAAATAGATCAACAACAAGAAGAAGAGCCAATAATGAACCTAGAGGCAGTAGTTAATGCCATTCAATACCATGGACTTATAATAGAGATAAAAAACATGTATAATCAAGTCTATCTAGAGAATAAGGAAATAATAGAAAGGGCAGTCATAAGCTACATGTGGAGGAGTGACAAGCCACTTGATAAAATCATGGAGGGTTTCCCTCTAGAGATAATAGAAGAAATAAGGAAAAGAAGGGAGAAATACCTAAAGTTAGAAGAAGAAATAAGGCAAAAATCCATAGATGAGATAGACCCAACTATCTCCACAGAACAATGACAAAGATTGACACAAATGCAAGCCACAAAACTCTACACAAAACAAAGGGTGGATACCCTCATGGCCATAATAGAAGAAGAGAAAAGGAAATTATAAGAGGAGATAGAGGAGATAACAAAGAGAACATATGATGCATTACAGGAGGAGGAGAAAAATGAACAAGAATAATAAATCAATTCCCTGCAGCATAATGGATTGCAAGAGGAAGAAGAGCAACATGAACAATAGATAGAAACCCCTGGAGCATCTTCCTCTCAATCTATAAAAGATTTCCTAGCTCAAAAAAAAATATAGCCACTGGTACCATTGCAACTATTATAACTCCCACTACTAGGATCTCAAGTAAATCTATTAAGGATATTGCCTATTTAGAAGTTGTGGTTGGGAGATATATTTTATGCCACAACAAGAGAAGAAATTTTGCAACAACATGTGGACAACATTGAACAACAAAAAGAAGCTATAAATGCAATACAAAATCAACTACCAAATGCACAAAGGGACACATCACTACCTCTGGTGCATTAGCTGATGCAACTAGTAAACAACATGCAAGATGAAATGTAGTATTAGGAGACTAATGTAAAACAAATAGGTCAGAGATGAGATGTTTCATAATAGGATGACAGATGCCACAAACAAATGTGAGACAACACACACTCAACTAGAGACTCAACTCAAGAACCTGCAATAGGCCATAGGGGAGGAAAATGTACTATACCAATTTTTTTATAGTGGCCTACAACTAAAAACATCATAAAGGATCAAATAGATAACCTGGAGGCACAAGTAGTACAAATTGCAAAAACAAATGATCCACTAAAGGACATGAATGGGGTAGTTAGGGCACAAATTGAGAATGCCCACACATAGCTGCAATAATTACAAGATCAAAGAGAGAAAGAAGATCATAGCTCAGATCAAATAGTTGAGGGAAGTGGTAAGTATAAGATTAGACCACCTAACATGGATATTGGGGGAAGCCAAGCAGGTAGCTCAAAAAATTCAGATTCCTTCTACTCTAGGAGAACAAGGAGAAGCATAGACCACACACATTCAAATAGAGTGACAGATACAAGTGCTACAATAGGAAAAGAATCAGTGATATACCACTCTAACTCAACTAAAGGTTATCTACAAAAACATCCTACTCGATAATTAATACTGCATGTCTTGAGGACAAGACATAATTTCAAAAAGGGGGGATGATGTTGGTAGGATACAGGTCACTCACTAGAACCTACCGCAACTCAATGCAAGTGAAGTGTGGAGGACAGAGTTGACATATAAGATAGTATTTAGGCTGTTCTATAAGGGACATGTACCTATAACAACATATATGTAATAGATAGTATGAAAATATATGATATGATGAAGAAGATAGTGTAGAAGTATAATACAGAGAAGAGACCTAGACCTGTCTTTTATATATGATGTTAACATGAATATATATACGGAGATATAAGGATTATAACTATTGATCTGTGTATATGAATGTGAATGACTTGTAGGTATTATCTAATCTACCACACTATAATATTTCTTATCGATGTTATCTATTATTCTACCACTAGCATGTCTAGGGTATAAACACACTTAGAGACTTGACTCAGGCTCAGATCTCTGAAATGTGTCCTGAATTTTCTTTCCAACAACCATGTTGCAGTATCCAAATCTATAATTCAATATCAAACACTTCAACAAGTTAATATACGCAATCAAAATGCTAAAACTATCATACAAGTGAATCAACAAAGTGAATCTATAAAAGTACAACAGGCTCCTTGTATATGTAAGACAAGGAGGAGGAGAGAAGGTAGGACTAGAAGACTAACTATCCCTCCAATGTCATGAAATATGTGGGCATACTTGGGACAGGCATGGTGACACATGTAGTGTATTCATGAGGTGAGACTAAAAATTAAAAGTCTCTAATTGAGATTAGCCACTACTGTGAATAGGACAAACTAAATAGGTGTGAACTAGTTAGATAAAAACACTTTTCACATTAAAAATTGCTTCATCCCACCCTCTTGGCCTCCTAGACATATATAGATAGACCATAAACCTCTTCCCAACCATTCTCTTCACAACCCTTCACCAATTCTACTACTACTCCTCATACTACTAATCCAATGATTAATTGTTTAATACATAATATAAGGACTATCCAATAGTAGTTGGGTAGCCTTTCTATATCCTCCTAGCCATTCATTAGCATTTAATTTATAAACAATCCCCCTTCCTTAGAGATTATATCAATGACCCTTACACCATAATTTATGATCCCCCATTTTGAAAGATACAATGTTAAATGGGACCCAAAAACTCATCTCTTTTCCTTCATCACTAACTATAGTGACTTCTTCTTCATCACAAGCTCTTATCCAAATTGTTTCCTTAGTCTCTTAAGGAGAGGACATTAGATTATTTTTGTTCTCTTCTTGACCATTGCATTACCTTTTTTGATGAGTTTCTTCACTTATTTCTACAATATTTCTAGGTCAATAATGGCCTCCAAGTCAACTTCACAAAACTCGTCTACTACAAACAGGGCCCTAATGAAAAGATTAATAACTTCATCCTTTGATATTACTCTATCCTTTCTCAAATTTCATATTCACTTCCTAGTTCTAATGTCTGGGGGGTGTTTGTTGGTAATCTTACTAAAAAAATTCATTATATATATGGAGAGCTCAACCAATTACCCAAATTGCCACCTTATATATGTTCCCCTATAAGAGCTATTGACCTAAGGATTTTGCATGGGCATAGAATCCACCATTGGGTGTTTCACTCATTACTCTAATGTCATGTCAATGGGATATTTTCACCTCAATATTTTTTCTAGGGCACATGCTTTGAAATGTGCCTCCCTCAATCTTGAAAGCTATTTATGTTAGAGGTTCTTTTTTCTCTACTTCTAGGCTTACAAAAGTGACACTATATAGGTGGGGAACATGATCATTATTTAATTTATTGTGCACCTAAACTTGACTTCTACTCTACTTTATAATGGACTATGGACAAGCCACCACTTGTATATGGTAGGGGAGAATACAACAGAGCCAAAAATAACCTTTGAAGAACTAATCCTATACCTTCTCTATAGAAATAGATGCTAGCCCCAAGTTCAATATTTACTTAGGTAAGATACCCTTATGTGGGCTAGACCATCAATTGATAAATATAATCTTGTATTCCTAATCCATATAGACTAGAAAGTGGGCAATAAGAATGAGATGCACACATCTTTATACAAGTCTAGCTAGCCAAGTTTGACTAGCATCTCATCTAACATCATGGCTAATTTCATTTTGATGACCACCAACACCTAGATTTTTTAATACAAAGACTCTACCACCACCCACCCCCTACTATTTATAGTAATAGTTGAACCACCACCCCTTCCTTCTATATTCACTCAACCCATGGATTCTACCTCTAATTGTAATTTTCTATGATCCTATTTCTAGGTGGGCATGACATGCTCCTACGAAGTATGAAAGACAAGATCATACCATATGAGAAAACATAATAGGAGAAATGAAAAGAGTAATAGTAGGAATGAAAGAGCCTATAAATACTTTGAATCTTTGTTGTAGAGAAAGGATACTATATCTAAAGCAAGATCTAGAGACATCCCAAATTGTTCATTTTCGAGATGGAAGGATTACCCCATTTCTCACTACCCACACCCCATATGGACCATCCATTATTAGATATCACAACTAATGTTGTCTCATAAAGGAAATATAAATCTAATTTTAACCCTTATAGGCCCTCAAAAACCTTACACTACATCCACACATATGCTATATCCAAATATAAAATATGATTACACTAGAAGCATTGGAGGATGAATCCATCATTACCTGTAGAAGTAAAATCATCTGAGTTAGTATAATTTATTCTTAGATTGAAATTTTGGAACCTATTTATTAATATAATTTGATCAAAATATAAGCCTTGTTGGTGTTCCTAGTAATGCCCTACTATAGTAGTTACCTACCTTTATCTTGGTGCAAGAATCTAATAGCTTACTTTCAGAAAAGGGAGAACCACACGTCACTATATGAAACCACATATTGAATAATAAGTATACTCCTCCCTTGGGATAGGCATAAGATCATCTCCCATTCCTACTTTTATTAATGGCCCTTACCCCTACTCAACCCCACTATAGAGGATAATAGGGCCTTGTGTGTAATAATTTGATGATGTTTTCCTAATAATTTCATATTGAGAAGTAAACTCCCCACCCGCATGGATAGTAGGGAACCCACAAAATAGAGGAATGTTATCCTCCCTCTCTCTATATATTTATTACTGAGCCACTTCCAAACTAAACCTCCTTCCCCTTTGGTCTATCATGATAGACACACTTTCATACTCCTAATAGATATATACACCATTTTAGGTGGTATGGAGCTCAACCCATATAGATAGTAGGACTGAGAAAGAATGGAGCTTGGAGAGGGAGGTGGGTTATTTAAAGGATAAGTAACCTCAAAGATATAGGATACCTCAATGTGGAAGAGGAGGGATTGACCTATACTATATGGGGAACTCTCACTACTTTATTATATCAGATTACTTCATATCTTTGGGGATGGTAGATTTAGGGTTTTATGATCTCTTAAGGTGGTGTCACTACAACATTAGAGAGATTGATTTATTCTCTATTGTCATACCCTTTAGTCAATCCTAGGTAATTTACATAGTGATTCTAAAATAGAAAGGCCTATAGAATCAAAAAGGCTATAGGGATAGATATGTGTTGCTTCCACTGAATGATCATCAAATTTCTTTAAGTTGTTGAACTAGATCAATTCCAACTATCTATATACTAAAATAGCTCCTTTATTTACACCTCTATCGATATAGATGAAAGATCTTAACCCCAAAGGATATAGATCCTAAGGAGAAACCACTATATAGGATAGGGCACCCTTAGGGCATACTTTGAGGGACCATACATGCATAATAATCTATCTACATTACCGATACTTTTATAGTGGACACAATGACATGCATAAGAAGGATCACCCCCATAATATTCAAGCCCTATTAGTGTTGATTTAGAAGAAGGTAGTTCATGTCTACATGACACACTACCTCTACCTTACTCACTAGTAGTTTTCCTCCTATTATGGGATCCATTGCATAAGCTAGTGTTACTCTTAATACTTGTTGTCAATCTCACCCTAAAGTGTATGTTGTAGGTTAGATGTAGTTTACAAGGATATCCTATGTATAGAGTGGAGTGATTCTAACTCTTGACTCTTGACTCTATATGGATAAGCTACCCTCTCCCTTATCCTCTCGAAAGAGGGTGATGGCTCCACACCATATAGAATAGTGTATAGATGAGGGGCACTTAATTAATTCTAGGTGCCTATAGATCTATAGGTAGAGAGTGAACAATGGAAGCCTCTCCATATATTTCTAAGGTTATGTGGATACAAATAGATGGATATGAAGAAAATACCTTTAGATAGTCAACTTGCTGATAGGGAAATGAAGGAACAAAGTATATTAGTGTAACCACATAGCCAACTATGTTAGAGAAGGGATTTCTCCAAAAATATTTCCTTAAGTCAACTATAAGGAGGAAAGGGTATGGTTTGCTCCCACCTATTAACCTAGCTCAAGTGGTTCATTTACTATAATTCAAAAGTCAACTTGAGGCTCTCCATAATAACCAAATAGACACAAAACCATGCATGATACATGTACATAGTAGGCCATCAACAAGTTGAATGATCATTCTATCATCCCTCATATCTAAAATAAAAAGAAACCTTTGATTCAACCAAAAAATTAATTCATCCCCATCCTAGTTCCATCCCCTCTCATATTGGATTTTTTAAAATCACTGAATCACGAATCACATGGTAAACCTCATCATTCATTCCTATGCCAACCACTAGTGATGAGAGTAGCATAGTGAGCTTTATGATCTATATTATAGCTTAGTCACTTTGTACTCAAGTGGGTAGGGAGGCTCTAAACACTTTATTGATACTTATAGTTATTTCTACTTAAGGGGTAGAGGGCCATAATGGTATTTCCCACTAATTCATGTCATTCCTCATAGTATTTTTGACAAATTAGGTGTAGCCACAATAACACTCATTTTTCCACTATTGTTAGCTCTACCTTTTATGAAAAGTTGATATGTCCAAAGCTCAAGTTCTAACATGATATAGAAAAACTCTTATATATTCCTTGTGGATTTCTTATTATCAGGTAATAAAGGGGGATGTTCTCTCTAGTAGTTGCAAAGTTGCTAGTACCTATTGTATGGTTACATAACATGCCCCATTTTCCCCAGCAAAATAGGGTCCCAACTTTTCCTTGCGTTGCTTGGCTTGTTTTGTTTTCCTTTGCTTTGGGCGTAATGGTAAAAGCTCTGTCAGATGTATGTCTAGGTCTTGTACTAGGCATATTTGAATCTTAAAATATGAGTCAAATTTCCAAAGTGTGAGTCCTCCCTCAGAAATCCTACCAAATGAAAGAGGATGAAATTCTAAGTAGGTTTGCCTTTTGAAGCATGTTGAAATTCCCCAAAACAAAGAGGTTATGTCCAGTCAAAGTTTGGTCAAAAGGTCATAGGGATCTTCACATTGTCTTAATATCTGGGCATTCGTTAATGTCCAGGCATAGCTTTATATCCTCACCTTTTCAAATGTCCCGACCGAGAAATTTCTAAGTAAAGAGTTAATATCCCAACATTCACAAATGTGTGCACATCAAATTTTACCCCATCGTATAGCGAAGCCGTCATAGTGCATGGATCTTCGTGGGTATGGATATTCGATCTTATTATTCGGACATTTACTCAATGTCCAAACATATTTTAATATCCATACTTGTTTCAATGTCTAGATCATTTTAATATCCTGATGACGTGTCCTGTTTGACTTTTAAAATGGACATTGGACTGTGGACATTTCACATATAAACTTAACATCTAGACTTTTGAACATCCGGATGACATCATCCAATTTTATCTCAAAGAATTACCAAACATTGATGACATCATCTGCACATTGAGAGCACAACATATTTTGTAAATTCTAATGTCCAAACCTTCTCAGTTATCCGGATGACGTCATTTTTCCTCGTAACCAAGAATCACCTTAAGAGGATGACATCATTAGGACATTTTAGACTTAGGGATATTCTACAAGTCTTAATGTAGACACCCAAAATTGACCCCTTCGAATACCTCAGATGCCTTGAAAGATTGATGCATGCATGTTTGATTGGTGTAGTTGATTTGATGTTGACTGCTCAAATACGCAATGTAACGATTGGATTTGAGATTGATGAGAGAAGATAGATGGAGAAGATTGGTAGAAAATAGATAGATGATAGATGAGAGGAAGAATTTTGGTAGCATAAGGATATCAACTCAATGCATATGAAATGGCTTATGAGAGGGCATATTTATAGACTTTTTGATGGATGATCAATAGTGGAGAGAAAAAGAAGAAATCGACGGATGAGGATGAAGGAAAGATAAGAATGAACGTGCACATGCCAAGTGTCCATAAAAAGGCATCTTATTTAGAAGGATAAGATTCTTTCCCAAGACAAAATGCTTTTTCTATTTTGAGATTTTAAGTGATGAGGATAGTTGATTTTTTATAATTTATTAAATCTTCCATTTTGATTTTTTACTATTTTATGGACAAAGGGGGCCCACTTGCACGATTTTAGAAGAAAATGATAAAAATGATAAGAGTGTATGAAATATAAATTAAATAAATAAAATATATTTAATTTATGTGCATGGTGGGTAAATAAATAAAATATTTAATTTTATTTATTTTTAGAAGAAATGTTACATCCCCAATTTTTGTCTTGCTATACTTTTACTTTTTACTTGGACATAAGTAAATTTATTATGATGTTTAGATTAATGACAAGGAAAGAAATGAATTCTATTGAATGTCATTTATGAAATTATGGAAATGATTATGTTATTATGGATTTAATATTTGCATTATGAGATTTGATCTATTATTTGAATAATGATGCACTGATCATAATTTGTTTGGTAATGAGATTGATAAAGGATTACAAGTTATTAGATGACTCTCAGAGAAAAGAGAGAGAGAGTATCTTTCAAGGAGAGAAATATAGACCTCAGGTTATGAGTGGTTTATTTGCCAAATCAAGTATAAGTGTTTAACGAAAACGTGAAGCAATGTGTCGTAAGAGGTAAGTCTTGTCTTGTCAGTTTACTTCTGAACCTAATCGACAGGTAGTTGATATTATTTACATATCATTCTAAGTTGTAGTAAGTTGTCTTAGTCATTAATAATGTGAACGACGTCGTTTGAAGTGTGATTTGTGACTATTTACGTTTAACGTAAATATTACGACGTTATTGTCGTAGACTGGTTGTCTTATTATTAGTAAGTCCCCTTGAGGTGTTATAAACGATTCTTAACGTTAAGACATTTTCATCGAGTTAAGAAGACGTGAATATTGTTGATGGCTTGTGATGGGGAGACAAGCTCAACCCAATCACAATATCTGTAATCCTTTGTTTAAATATTATCTTTTTATTTGATAAACCATAACTATCTAATTGAGGTGATGTTATGTGAATCATATTTGACATAATCAAATAAGAATATGCTTATGTGTCGAGTGAGGATAATACCTCATAATAAGTAAATATTGTTTTTCTAGCTTGCAAATAGGAGAGCCTTCAATAATAGTAGTAGTGATTCGAACCACTTATTAGTGATCATTTAATGATCAACAGAGTTTAAGTGATGTGTTGACTTCATTCAAAAGAGAAGTACAATGGTATTAACTACCACCATCAACGAGCCCATGGGATGGTTATCTCCCATCGACATGTGTAAACTTTGCATTAAACTTGGCTTCAATTAGAACCAAATCCAACATGGACTATTATGCATTCAATTAAGTTGCAACTGAAATGAGTGGAAGTGAGGAGTAAGGTGACTCTATAGGAGTCATGCCCGAGCCTTTATTAAATGACTCAGTTGAGCCGTGAGGTAGCAGAGAGGAATAAGGAGAAACTTGTGTGAAGTTTAGGGATATGCAGAGGAGAAATTGTGGCTGAGAGGAGATATACAGCTAGAGGCATTGACTGTAGATTTCTATCAGCAAGTATTGCCAACTCTAAGACTGTCGACTAATAGGTATTCCTTAGTTCTATATGTTCATAACAATGAGGAAATTGCACGATTCTTTTAGGATGTCCATCGTTGTGTTTTTTGGACAGTCATATGAGAATTCTGGTGAGGCATATCCTCTGGTATTCATTGTGTTTATTGTTAAAAAGATATTAGTGTCGATCATGGGATAATGCAGATAACATTATTAGTAAACCATTTTGATCTATTTCTGAAATGATTAGGCATCGAATGCATTTTATATGGCTGATACTTGGTAATACAAGTGAACACTATGTTATAGTATTCTAAATCGGCTATTTTCTTATAGATATATAGATGATAATCATATCAAATCATAGTATGGGGGATAAACGATCATCATAGTAGGAGGTTGTCTTAGTTGATGTTTGTTTTGAAAAATAGTTTACTTATTGAATAATTTTGTAGAAACCAATGATATGTTCATGAGATAACCATAGATTAGACTCTTGAATTTTATTAGTATTGATTTAACTTGAATAGTTATATTCATAGCCTTGAGTCGTATAGTTTAGACCTTGAGTCGAGGTTATATTATTTCAAAAACATTTCCTTGTTAAGTTTCTATACATGTTGAAAACGATATCTTATCCCAATAAACTTAGATTCTTAATGTTCTATGGTAATTTTGGTATAATCTATTGAATGGTAGAAGAACTAGGATTAGTAGATAAACGGGATAAATGTCCAAAGATCTTCTTAATGTCTATACTTGTAATCTTGATGAGTTTAGCTAGAGTAAACCATTACAGGAAATAGACTAAGTCTATATAGAAACAACCTTGAATAAAATCATATATGAGTATATATATGTAGTGATGGTTAATGACATCACATAGAGGTAATTTGAAAGGTAATCATATTCCTTTGAATATAAGTTAATATCTTCACAAGAATTATAGTATTCTTAGCCATGAAAGAGATATACCAAAGGTCGATTATGAATCTAGTATTACAGGAATGAGATATATATATATATATTGAAATATCGTAATATCCAATGGGTTGTTATAAAAACCCTAGAGTCGATTATGAACCCAAAGAATGGTTATGTCTTTTATACTTATCTAATTCAAGAAAACTTTTATCATGACTAGATGATTAAAACATTACGTAAACATAGTTGGAGTGAACAAACTACGAGAATACGACAATATCCAAGTCGAGTAGGGGTGGGTGAACACAACGACTACGTTCATTATGAATGATATTGTTATTAAAAACTTTGGCCAAAGTAATGCATTTGTTTTTTGCATGCATTGTCGGTTCACTATATCCGGATTGCTCATCCTATCAGAAATCATACTTAGCTAGAGGGTATCTAGGGTTGTATGGTTGATAGAGTTGAGTAGGATATAACACTATGTACTCGGGAAAGGCAAATTACCACTGGTCACATAAGGTCTATATTCCTCGTGAAGTGTAGGGCCACTTCCTATGTGGAAGATGTGTGGGAGACCGTCAGTCTATGGATGGAGGTAAATCACTGGAAAGATACTCTCTCTCAAGCAAGAAACATGCTAGGACTTGTGATAAAGATGTCAGATATTCGGAAGCAGTATTTATTCCAAAATTTGTATATGTAATTGATTTACATTTGTAAACATTGTAATCGAAAAAGACAATATGGTTTATTGTATTTTGTAAAGAGAAATCTTGTAATTTTAGTTACTTGATTATATGTTGAATAAAAGAAAAATTTTCTCTATCTCATTTTCACCTTGTTGATTTACTCTATGGTAAATTTCTGGTTTTAATATGTTTTTAGAACTTGGATGTTACAAGAAAGATGTAATAATTAAATAATTTAAAATTATTTAATCATTGATGGAAAATAGAAGAAATAAGGAAATTAATTAAATAAATAGAATTTATTTAATTAATTATGGAGATGGGGAAGAAAATGAGATTTTTTTTATTATAAGTGTGTTAGACAAAATTAATGTATGCAGTGTAAAATGCAATAAATGTATAAATGGGTCAATTTTGGGTGTCTACATTTTGCCCCTCTTTGAGATGATGTTCGAGATTCAATGAAATTTGTGTCGAGTAACATCATTTCAAAGAAGCTAAGGTATGGATAGAGGAAAAAGATGATGATAGAAAGATAGGATGATGATGAAAAGACAGGATGAGGATGCCCCCTCGACAGGATTGGCGGGTTGGACAAACACAGGTAGGCTCTCGAAATGAAATGGATTGGTCAAGGAAGAAAGATAAGGAAATGGATAGAAGAAGTGAATGATGTGTTATGCTACAATGAAAGTGAGCAACCATGATGTTTGATATAGCACTAGACATTATGCACCAGAGTATGAGGACCAAGGTGACGATGTGTCTTGTGCCCCAGCGTAATACAACCTTGTCTAGACGTATGAGGAAGAAAACTTAGAGCATTAAAGTCCTAATGCATAAAATATATGATATGACCTTAGATGCAAAGAATAATGCAAAAATATTATCCAACATACACAAGATATGAATATTAGCTAGAATGATACAGATTGGATACAAATGCAAGATAAAATTGATAACACACATAAGCAAGCAAGCAAGCATGCACAAATGATTCAAAAACAAACAAGGTATTTCCCTTGTCAATCTATAAACCAATGATTAAGTGATTGATGGATGATGATAAATTGATGATGATAGTGATGGTTATTATGATGATTGATTGATGTGGTTTACAACAAGGCTAGGATTAAGACCGTTGATGTGATTGGATAATTTCACAAGCTTTATTGACTTGATTGGTATGGATAGAGGATGAATTGCATTTGGATCTATTGCTTGGATTGATTTGATTAGGATGAATGAGATTGATGTGAATGAAGAATTGATTTACTTGATTGGATTGGAAGAATTGATTTGATTGTAATGAGGTGAATTGATTTGAAGAATTGATTTGGTTTATTGATGAATGAATTAGAAGAATTGATTAGATGAATGAATGAATTAGAAGAATTGATTGGATTTTAAGAGTGGGAGATAGATGATAGAAGAAATGAGATGGATAAAGATGATGATTGGCGAAGATTAGAAGAAGGATGAAAGATGGAAATGGTCTATCACCTATGCCTGAATATGAGTACTTCCTTCATATCGCAGAGTGCCTACATACCTTGTATCCACAAGATCAAGGCATTTTACGATAAAGATGAGATGTAGTTCTGATTTTGTGTTTTATTGGTGGTGATGATGAAGGTGGATGGGTTGATCAGATTATGGATTGATGTGATTTTGATTGATTGATAAGTTGGCTTGATTTGATGATTTGATTGAATTTGTTTTGATGGATTTGATGTGATGGATTGTTTGATGCTGATTGAACTTATTGATTGGATTTTTGGAATGTTGTAATTTTTTGGATTTTTGGATGTTATGATTTTTTTGTGTTTTTTTGGAGATTTTGATTTTTTTGGATTTGTTGACATGTTTTAATTTTTTTTTTTGACATGTTTTGATTTTTTTTTTGTATTTTTGGAAATATTTTGGGATGGCATTAGATTGCAATTTGTATAGCCTTTGCGCTAGATACCAATGACAAGGGGAAACCAAGTCTAGGTGCAAGAGGTAGGTGGGATGGATGACTCATGATAGATGAATGGATAAAAGGATATGCAATAATAGATGGGATGGAAGGCTCATGATAGATGGATGGATAAGAGGATAGGCCATGGAATAGAAAGCTAGGATGTGATCTCCAAAGACTATGTTGCATAAGAATAACATGCCCCATTCTAGGTATAGTACTTAGGATTTTTCATGACAAATCTTATGACAATAGGATCAGGATAAGATGGATTGGAGAGGATGAGGTATATCAAGAGATATCCAAAACATGTTTCAACATTTCGCCCCCATGTCTTCATCAAGATCAAAAGGAGGAAAGGAGGATAGATGGATGCAATGGGATATGTGTATGTATGTGGAAATGGATAAGGATGGTAGGAAATGGTATGGTAAGATAGGTTGAAAATGATAGGGTGGATGAGACAAGGTGCCCCCAAGTGTAGGTGACATAGAAGATCAACTTGCACATGAAGCCTGTTTGCTAGGTTTTCATCATGGTACTTATCCAAGGCACCTATTTACTAGGTTTTCACCATTGGACAAAGGGATTTCTCTTTTTTTTTTTTGACTTTTTGGATTTTTTGGATGGGATAAGTGGATATGGATGAGAAAGACTCAAGTGTTGAGTTCCATGAAAGGTGATAGGCCTGCTAGATGGATGTTGTCGCATGGACCATGTCAAATGTGCCCATAGATGTTGGTAGGGGATTACATGAAAGGGGTAGATGGAGTAGGTGGAATAGTGGATTATGATAGGAAAGATAGTGGATTATGATGTGGATTATGTAGGACTTATGGATAGAAGGCTTATGAAAAAGCATGGACCATAGGGAAGTGATGAGGAAGATATGTAGGATAATGGATGAAGGATGGGGAGATGGAGGTTTGTGGAAATGTCGTGAGATAGAAGGGAACCATGACCAACGGTTGCACACACTGTGATAAACATTGAAGCTTTTGATGGGAATGTGGTGTAGGAAGCAATGGAGATGTTTGCTTAGAAGATGGGTGATTTAGGCATTTTAGTACCCACATAGAATTAGTATTTTTATGAATTTTATTTTGCTTGTGGGATTTGCATATGGAATGTGATTTTTGAATGGAGTGGATGGAAGGGGACGGTTGGGATTTTTAAGAGATGGATGCCTCTTTTGACATGACTGCTTTTTGCTTAGGAACCCAAACCATTTTAGTTTTGACCTTTTCTTGTGGAGGTATGGGTTTGGATAACTTTTTGGATGGATTTTTCTTTGATTCTATGTATTTGTACCCTAAGGCATTAGGACCTTTAGGATTTTTGGTTTTATGGGTAGATGCATCCAATTGTTTATGTTTGAATCCCATGGGATTGGTGGGATGAGTGGAAGCTTTAGGTTTACATGATGTGCACATTTGTTGGTCACGATTAGGAATATGAGGGTATTGATGGACAAATGAATAATTAGGTGTTGGAAGAAGTGGAGGTAAAGTGGATTGAGGGATGTTAGGAGTTGGAAGTAACAGAGGCAGCGTTGATGGTGGAAGGTGTATGGTCACATGCTTTTGACATTTGTAGGATGATGGAGGTGGAATGTCAACATATGATTTAGGTATATGATGGGATTTGTAATGGAAGGTGGTGGACCTAGGATGAATGGAGGTGGTACCAACATCTTTAGATTGATGTACTTGGGGTGTATATCCAAGGCCATATGAGCGTGAAGGTACCTTGACATGTATGGGCTCCAAAATTCCTTGTTCAAGAAGGCCTAAGCCTTTACCTTGATAGTTCATGTTTTGAAGCATGCGATCGACAATGGGGCTAGGTGTGGGTGGAACACTAGACACAAATTCATTATGTGATGGAGAAGGTGAAGTGGAAGATAATGGTTGATGTTCCCCTAGGGAAGAACATTCATGTATGAAGGTGGATAGATGAATATGATATGATGGTGGACTTGAAATAGGGTCAATGGTGGATGTGGAAGGACCATTAAGATCTTGATTTTCATTTTTCTCATTAAGATCCAAGATATTTGTTTGATCTTTTATGCTTGCTTGGGAGGCACATGTCCCATCATGAGAAGTGGAAGTTGGCTCATTAGGGTTAGATGGAGGATGGATAGGAGCAAATTGGATGTCTTGCTCATGGATGGGTATGGGATTATGGATAAGATCAAGGTGCTCATGGATAGCTTCTTCATGGATTTCATCTTGATCATAGAAAAGATAGATGTTATGAATGGGGTGAATGGAAAGGATTTGATCTTGATTAGGACTAGGACTTGACGTTTCCACATGATTAGGATCATACTATTGATATACCTCTTGTGGTTTCATGGAAGTGAAAGTGGGAGGCTCTTGGATGAGTTTGATGGGTTCTTGATATTCATCCATATGAGAGTATGATGGACTTTGACTTGGGCTCATGATGGGAGGCTCTTGAATAGACTCGATGGCTTGTGGGTCACATGATGGGGTTGAAGGGCTAGGCATGGCATTTGAAGGCTCATTGCTAGGTACTAAGATAGGTGTTTGACATGGGTATAAGTTGTTCCTAGCTAGTAGCCAATAGATCACATCCTTCATAAGTGAATGGGTAGATGGACAATATAGTGGATGGATGATAATGGTGGATAGTGTTGTAGGCTTCAGATTAGGATTTGGTAGATGATTTGGATTGGGATTAGATGGATTGGACATATTAGGGTTTGGATTGGGACTAGGATTGGATGGAGGAATGTTAGGATTGGATGAATTAAGATTTTGGATTAGGGTTAGAATTAGATGGGGGTGACACATAGGAGATAAGACTAGTAGGCTCATGTGTTGGCATGTGATTGGATAGTGATGGAGGATGTTCATAGGGTGCATAACCTAGATTGGTATCTCCCTTGTCAAAGGATGTCAAATATTGGTCCAAAGATTGACTTAAGGACACTTGATTTATATACAAGGGGCCACTTGGAGTAGGATTAGGTAACACATAGGTATCTCCCTCATCAAAGGATATGAGATCTTTTTCCAAAAGTAGACTTAAGGATGTTTGATTTATGTACAAGGGGCCATTTGGGCTTGCATGTACCTCTTGTGAGAACACCTTTTGGCCTTGTGAATGGGTTGGGTGCTGGTGTATTGGCATGTTGGAAGAAGGAATTGGATAAGTTTGAGGTGAATATTGTTGGGTAGATATGGCATTGACATGACATTAGGATAGAGGTGATACATGATATTGAGATAGAATGTGATGAGGTTGGGCTTGTTGTGTAATGATTTGTTGTTGAATGTGTTGGTGTTAGATAGGTTGATGTTGTTGTTGTTGTGGTTGAAGGTGTTGACGGTGTGTTGGTGGAGGGATCACATAGGCTAATGATTGTTGAGATGGAGATTGATATGGATAAGGGTTGAAATTAGAAGAGGTGTTATAGGTTGATGAATAATTGATGTGACATGTGGATGGATAAGGTTGACATGATGGGATAGGTGGCACATAGGATTGATTTAGCATTGGTTGAGGATGTGCTTGTTAGATTTTACAAGTGGCCAAGAGGTGTTGGATTTGTGTTAAGAGGCGTTGCATATGCAGGGATTGGCTTGCTTGAAGTTGAAGTTGTTGAATCATGCCATGGACCTTTTGAATCATTTTTTGGCTTAGAGGTGATTATCTTGTTTGAGCTTGGTGAAGTATGTGAATGAGCTCTTGTGCTAGGTATTCTAATGTTGACATGGTGTCAAGTGTTTGATTAGGATGTGATTGCCTAGATGATAAGGAAAGTGGTAATTTGACTTGGGGAATATCAAACACAATGTAAATGCATAAACACACACGCCAAGCACAATGTTCAAATTTCCTTTCAAGATTAAATGTTATGGTTAAGGAAACACTTGCAAACACAACAACAAGCCCTAATGATTAATCAAGTAGGGTATGGCCGATAAGTCTTAAGCTAGGATGCATAAGGGTTAACTAGGGGTGTCCTTGATATACAAATGATACAAAACCTTGATATGGATGATCGACCTCAAAAACCTTGCCGACCTAACACTTAAATGTATGCCTTCAAGATTTAACTTTAGCATTTAGAGTCAACATTTAGGGTTTAGTTTTTGACCTTCAAGGTTTAAGATTTGACCCTCAACATAAAACTATCTTCCAAACACAGCACATGTGACCAAAAAAAATTCAAAAAAATGTCAACCAGTCAACCTGTCTTCTTCAAACATGCCAAAGGAGGCATTTTTTTCTTTTTGCTATAACTTGGTCAAAACAGGTTGGATTTTTGTGCAGGACTCATCAGAAAGTTGGTTCGACAAACTTTGCAGCTGTGGAGATTTTATCAAGTAATTTCATCATTTCGTCAGGTAATTTCTCTGTCAAACTTCAACTTCTTTCAAAACTTCAAACAAGCATATCTTGAGCAAAACGTATCCAAATTCAGCGAATTTTTTTTAAAATTTCTTAGAATTTCCCAAACTTTCTATTTATGCAACTTCTTTTTCTATATCAGGTCATTTATCATAGATTTTTAACAGATTGCATCTTTTTGACCTAATCCTCTTTGGCAGCTAACATCTACCCGTGCAGCTTGTCCTAATCATTTGTCAAAGAAAGGCAAATCAAAACTATTGACATGTTTCTTGTAGGTTCAATCAGTCAAAAAATCTTTTTTATCATTAATTTAGGCATATTTAGACTTGGTGTTTAAAATAAACCCTACATGCTCCGTGTCTGTTTATCTTTCTTTTCTACTTGTTGTGCATGTTTGTAACCTGATTTAACAAGAATATCCTCTCCCCCTACCTATCCAATGTATCAAGGGTGTAAGAGAAATTGTTGTTATCTCTAGAGGGCCTTCCACCCCACTTCGAAAGGTGGGAACGACCCAAGCGGTAACAAGCTAAAGCCAAGCTCTTTCGAACTACTATATAAATAACATGTTTGTGACGAAAGTCATAAACAACAGGTCTAGTTATGTCATACCAACGAATGTCTCCCTTAGTACCTTATGGTGCATGAAAACCTATAGAGCGTAACCTCTGCAAATTGGGAGGCCTTTTAATTAGAGAAAATTGCCGCCTGTATGGCCACTTGAACGAAAGCCCTTACTAGAAACCTAGTGTAGTAGCCAAAAACCTTCTATCTATTGGTGTAGGAGGTCAGAAGATAGACCTCTGAAGTCATCCCACATTCTTGCAATTCATAGTAGAGATAGAAAATTCCTAGAGATCTTCGGGTCTTTAGGAATTCAAAGTTTGGTATGCCTACGAAGCGAGTGTCGTGCAAGGGGGAGCCAGTTCTACCAAGCTTCTAAGCTATCTACTTTGAATAAGTGTGGTTGGAGCAATCCAAGTGGGAATCCAACAGATATTGTCTCTCCTAGCCTAGGTTGTACAAATTTATCATTGTGTTTGGTGTGAGTGCATGTACATGTGAGATCTTGTGTTTGATATTGCCCAAATCAAACTTCCAATAAATAATTGCCACATCATCCAATCCTAATCATCCTAGTAAATCATCATTCCAAGCTATTATTCCAATATATTCAATCACTTCATCCTAATCACTCCACCTCTTCATCTCCATCATAGTCCAACCAATTTCATCCTAATCACTCCATCCTAGCCATTACCCAATCATTTCATCCTAATCATTCCAAATCATTATACATCATCCTCTTCTAATCCAATCAACATCATTCTACACCATGTCAACATTAGAAGACCTAGCACAAGACCTCATTCACCTACTTCACCAAATGCCAAAACCTCTAGACCAACAAACCATTCAGAGGGTCCATGGCATGATTCAACAACTTCAACTGCAAGCAAGCCAATCACCTCAAATGCAACACCTCTTGGCCACTTGTCAAATCCAATAGGCACATCATCAACCAATGCCACATCAATCCTATGTGTCACCTATCCCATCATGTCAACCCTATCCATCCACATTCCACATCAATCCTTCATCAATCTATCTCACTTCTTCTAATATCAACCCTTATTCATATCAACCTACATCTCAACAACCATTATCCAATGCAATCCCTCATCCAACACAACATCAACCTATCTAACAATTCCAACATCAACCTATTCAACATCAAATCATATCACAACAAGCCCAACCTCATCACATTCTATCTCAATCCCATGTATCACCTCTATCTTCATGTCATGTCAATGCCATATCTACCCAACAATATTCACCTCAAGGTCATCCAATTCCTCCTTCCAACATGCCACCTCACCATCAAACCCATGTCCAAGACAAACAAGTGTCCTCACAAGAGGTACATGTAAGCCAAAATGGCCCCTTGTACATAAATCAAATGCCCGTAAGTCCACTTTTGGAGAAAGATTTCATATCCTTTGATGAGGGAGATACCTATGTGTCACCTAATCCTACTCCAAGTGGCCCCTTGTATATAAATCAAGTGTCCTTAAGTCAATCTTTGGAGCAATATTTGATATCCTTTGATGAGGGAGATACCAATCTAGGTTATGCACCCTATGAACATCCTCCATAACCATCAATTCCAATGCCAATCCTTGAGTCTACTAGTCCTATCTTGACATGTTCATGTAATCCTAATCCTAATCCAAGTCCTAATTCATCCAACCTAACATTCCTTCATCTAATCCTAGTCCCAATCCAAACCCTAATATGTCCAATCCATCTAATCCCAATCCAAACCATCCACCAAATCCTAATCCGAAGCCTACAACACTATCCACCCTTATCATCCATCCACTATGTTGTCCATCTACCCATGCACTTGCGAAGGATGTGATCCATTGGCTACTAGCTAGGAACAACTTATCCTCATGTCAAACACCTATCTTAGCACCTAGCAACAAGCCTTAAAATGTCATGCTTATTCCTCCAACGCCACCATGTGGTCCAAAAACCATTGAGCTTGTTGAAAAGACTTATCCCATAAGTCCCAATCAAAATCCATCATGCCCTCATGTTGTTGATTGCAAAGAACATATCGAGTCTATTCAAGAGCCTCCCATCATGAGCCCAAGTCAAAGTCCATCATACTCTCTTATGGATGAATATCAAGAACCCATCAAACTCATCCAAGAGCATCCCACTTTCACTTCCATGGAACCACAAGAGTTATATCAAGAGTATGATCCTAAGCATGTGAAAACGTCGAGTCCTAGTCCTAATCAAGATCAAATCCTTTCCATCCACCCCATTCATAACATCTATCATCTCTATGATCAAGATGATATCCATGAAGAAGCCATCCATGAGCAACTTGATCCTGTACCTATCCATGAGCAAGATATCCAAATTGCTCCAATTCATCCTCCATCTAGTCCTATCTGTGATCTTCAAATATCTGAGACACATGCCTCCTAAGAGCACATAAGCATAGAAGATCAAAAAAATACCTTGGATCATAATGAACATAAGCAAGTTCTTAATGGTCCTTCCACATCCACCATCAACCTTATTTCAAATCCATCACAGCCTATTGGTCTTTCCACCCTCATTCATGAGTGTTCCTCCCTAGGAGCACAACAACCTTTGTCCACCACCTCATCTTCTTCATCCAATAAGGAACTTGTGTCTAGTGTCCATCCCACACCTAGTCCCATGGTAGATCGCATGCTCCAAAGAATGAACTATCAAGATAAAGGCTTAGGCCCTCTTGAACAAGGAATTTTGGAGCCCATCCATGTCAAAGTCCCCTCACGTTCATTTGGCCTTGGATATACACCCCAAGGTAAACAACCTAAAGATGTTGGTACTTCCTCCATGCCTCCTAAGTCCACCACTTCCTATTACAAATCCCATCATACACCCAAAACATATGTTTCCATTCTGCCTCCATCATCTTATAAATGTCAAAAGCATGTGACCATAAACCTTCCACCATCTAATTTACCTCCACTTCTTCCAACTCCTGATATCTCTCCATCCACTTTTCCACCACTACTTCCAACACCTCATTGTCCACCTATCCATAAATCCTCTAAAAATCTCAATCATGGCCAACAAATGTGCACATTGTCTAAACAAGGAGCTTCCACCAACCCCACTTCCACCATACCCATGGGATTCAAAAGAAAAATTTTAGATGCCTCTACACATAAAGCAAAAAATCCTACAAATCCTAATACCTTAGGGTACAAATGTAAAAATTCAAAGCAAAATCCATCGAAACAACAATTCAAGCCCATACCTAAAAAAGAAAAGGTCAAAACTAAAATGGTTTGGGTCCCTAAGCAAAATGAAGCAATCAAGTCAAATGAGGCATCCACATCACAAAAATCCCAACCATCCACTTCCACCTCACATTCCCATTCCATTCAAAAATCTCATATTCCATACAAAAAGCAAAACAAAAATCATAAAAATACTAAGTCCATGTGGGTTCCTAAATCACTAAATCATCCATTCCCTAAGAAAACAACACCATTGCTTCCTATACCACCCTCCCATCATAAGCTTCAATGTTTATCACGGTGTGTGCAACCATTGGTCATGGTTCCCTTGCATCCCACAACATTTCCACATACCTCCATCTCCCCATCCTTCATCCATTATCCTACATATCTTCCTCATTACTTCCCTATGGTCCATGCTTTTGCATAAGCCTTTCACCCATCCACATCATAATCCGCATCATAATCCACTATCTACTTATTCCATCCATCCTCTTTCACACAATCACCCCACCAACATCTATGAGCACACTTGACATGGTCCATGCGATGACATCCATTTAGTGGGATCATCACCTTTCATGGAGCTGGACATTTGAGTCCCTCCTATCCATATCCACTTATCCCATCCAAAAACTCAAAAAAGTCAAAAGTCAAAAAAAAAGGTAAAGAGAAATCCCTTCATCCAAAGGTGGAAAACCTAGTAAATAGATGCCTTGGATAAGTACCATGATGAAAACCTGGCAAACAAGCGTCATGTGCAGGTTGATCTTCTATGCCACTTAGACTTGGGGGCACATTGTCTCATTAAAAAATTATTCATCCTATCATATCCTATCCTATAATCCTTATCCATTACACCCACCTACATATACCTATCATATTGAGTCCATTCATCCTCCCTTCCTCATCTTGATGTTGATAAAAATTAGGGGCAAAAATGTTGAAACATGCCTTGGATATCTCTTGATATACCACATCCCTTCCAATCCATCCTATCATCCTATCATCATCCCATTGTCATAAGCCTAATCCTGTCGTAAGTCCCATCGTCATAAGCGTTGGCATGAAAAATCTTAAACATGCTATCTAGAATGGGGCATGTTATTCCTATGCAACATATTCTTTGGAGATCAAATCCTTTCTCTCTTACATGTATATCCTTTCCATCCCTTATTGCCCATCCTTTCATCCATCCAGTCTATCCTACCTACCTCCTTGCACATAGACTTGGTTCTCCCTTGTCATTGGTATCTAGCACAAAAGGTTGCACAAATTGTAAATCCATTGACATCCCAAAACATTTAAAAACCTAAAAAAATCAAAACATGTCAAAATACAAAAAATCATAAAAAGTCCTGAAAAAATACAAAAAAAAATCATAAAAAGTCCTGAAAAAATACAAAAAAAAATCATAAAAAGTCTTGAAAAAATCCAAAAAAAAATCATAAAATGCCCTAAAAAAATACAAAAAAATCAAAATATCCCAAAAATGCAAAAAAATCACATATCCAACAAAAAAAATCCAAGCAATAAGATCAATCATCATCAAACAATCTATCACATCAAATCCATCAAATCACTTCTTCCAATCAATCCATTAAAACAAATCCAATCCAATCATCAAATCAAAGCCAATTTATCAATCAATCAAAATCACATCAAACCAATCCATATCATCCCATCAATAAAATCATATATCATCAAACATCCAATCAATCCCAATCAATTCATAACCCAATCAATCCATCCACCTTTATCATCATCATCAATAAAACACCAAATCAAAACTACATATCATCTCTATTGTTAAGTGCCTTGATCCTGTGGATACAGGGTATGTAGGCAATCTGGGATACGAAGGAAGTATCTGGACTTAGGCATAGGTGATGCACCTTTTCCATCTTTCACCATTCTTCTAATCTTCATCCAATCATCATCTGCATCCATCTCTCATTTCTTCTATTCAATTCACCCAACTCCAATCAATCAATTTAATTATCACTTCATCAATCAATTCTTCTATCACTTCTTCCATTCATCATCCAATCAAATTTCCAAGCAATAATCCAAATGCAAGCCATCCTTTATCCATACTAATCAAGTCAATCAAGCTTGTTAAATTATCCAATCGCATCAACGGTCTTGACCCTAATCTTGTCGTAAATCAAATCAATCAATCATCATCATCATCATCATCATCAATGGGATATATCGTTCCCACATCCTCATGTTGATCTAGGGATATATTGTTCCCCACAATGACAACACTATTATTACTATAATCACTATCATAATCAATCACTCAATTAATCATTGGTTTACAGCTTGATAGGGGCAATACCTTGTTTGTTTTTGAATCATATGTGCATGCTTGCTTGTGTGTGTTATCTTTTTATCTTGCATTTGCATCATATCTGAATCACTCCCAGCTAATATTCATATCTTGTATCTAGACAAGGTTGTATTATGCTGGGGCACGAGACACATCGTCACCTTGGTCCTCATACCCTGGTGCATAACATCCAGTGCTATATCAAACATCATGGTTGCTCACTTTCATTGTAGCATAACACATCATTCATTTATTCTATCTGTTTCCTTATCTTTCTTCCTTGACCAATCCATTTCATTTCGAGAGCCTACCCGTGTTTGTTCAACTCGCCTATCCTCTCGAGGGGGAATCATCCACCAATTTCACTAGGGCATAGCCTATTTATCCAACATATCATATCTTCTTTGAAACAACACCCTAACAAACATTATCTCAAAGAGGGGCAAAATGTGGACACCCAAAATTGGCCCATTTCATTATTTAGGCATTTATTGCATTTTTCATCGCATACCTTCATTTTGTCTAACACACTTATATTTCATTTTCCTCTTCATATCCTTAATTAATTAATTAATTTTATTCTTTCATCTACCATCAAATGATTAAATAATTTTATATTATTTAATTATTTTGTCTTTTCTTCTAATAAATAAATAAAATCATTTATTTTATTTATTTATTCACCATGTCCATAAATTAAATAGAATTTTAATTTATTTAATTTATATTATCTTCTATTCTTATCTTATTCCTCCAAATGTGCAAGTGGGCCCCGTTGTCCATAAAATAGCAAAAAATAAAAATGTGGGACAATTAAATGAAATAGAAATAAATCTATTATCCTTATCACTCCAAATCCAAAATAGAAAAAGCATTCTGTCTTGGAAAGGAATCTTATCCTCATTAACAACCCATCTAAGGTTTCTAAATTAAACTGCCTTTTTATGGACACTTAGCATGTGCACGTTCATTCTTATCTCTCCTTCATCCTCATCTGTCAATTTCTCCTTTTTCCCTCCACTGTTGATATATACCCTCTCATAACCCATTTCATATGCATTGAGTTGATATCCTTATGCTGCCGAAATTTTTCCTCTCATCCATCATCTATCTATTTTCTGCCAATCTTCTCCATCTATCTTCTCTCATCAATCTCAAATCCAATCGTTATGTTGCGTAACTGAGCAATCAACATCAAATCAGCTACATCAATCAAACATGCATGCATCAAGCTTTCAAGACATCTAAGGTATTCGAAGGGTTTGGTCAAAGGTATTGCATGTTTTGTTTTATCTTTTGATTTGTCCAAAAAAATTTGGTTACACTTAATATCCATATATTCATGAATATCCATATCCCTATCTCCTATGAACTAAAATTGCTATCCCTCATGGACCAATCAAATGGTGCCATATGGCACAAGCTTGACTTTTTAGACTGGACATATTAATGTCATGACATTTAAAGATCAAAGGCAAATACCTTTAGAACTTAACATCCTGATATCCACCCTTGGTCAATGTTGACCAACAGACTTGATGACATCATATGGATATGCATATGGACATTCGAAAGTGAGCACATCGCTTAAGTATCTAGGCATATGTCCATATCCAGACATCACAATAAATATCGTGAAAGGGAGTTGTTGGCCTTTTGAAATTTCAAATTAGAAACTGCCACTTGTAGTGATCTCCCAAATCATATGCAAATATCTATGGACCGATGTAATTCAACATTTAATAAGACCCAATCCATGATTTTAACACATAAAAGGGTAAATTTTGATCATTTTAAACTCACCTAAGCATTCATAAGAGAAAATTACAAAGCTCCTACAATTTTATAGCAAGTTTACGACTATCACAACATTAAACAGAATGGTGCAGACAAAGAATGGTGAAGGGTGAACGGTGGTTATACAGTGAAAGTGCATATCTGGATACATTTTTTAACCAGGTTTTAAACTCAGAGAAAGGTGTGTAACTATAAAACCCTATTTTTGTCGTTATTATAGTGCAGTAAAAGGTAAATGCATACTTACCGTAAATTTTATATACATCTGCATATGTTATGCTCGGTAAACTATAAAATGTCAAGATATTGAGAAAATTGATTGTTAAGATAGATATGTAGAATGTAGTTTGAGATATGCATGTCCGCTAACTGCAGGACAAGATGCAAGACAAGAAGAACCGTAGTGAGACAGAGTTTAGGAACCCCATGTTTCCAAATCCTAGGTCATCTAGTTTTAGATTTGGAAGGATTGGAGATACTCACTCAAGCAACACAGATGTGAATGAGTGGACTGCCAAGTTGATCAATGGGGATGGACATCCCATTCTGCAAAAGATATACAACTCAGGGATGTGGAATGTTGTCAGCTTTCCTTATGCAGCAGAGGCCATGGAGTTGATAGTTGCATGCGCACAAAATTATAACAAAGAGAACAGAAAGGTAGAGAAAGATGGCAGAGTATATGCGGACTTCTCCATCCAAGGCATTATAGAGGCATTCCAATTGCCTACAGGTCCCCATCTATTCAAGATCAACATCGAGGACCTTGAAAATTAGGCTGCTACCACAATAATGGGTTACACTTTCTAGGACATCCTGATTTTTGCTGAAATCACATATTTTTAGAAAATATAATGATTTAAGCCTTGAAAGGTTCCATTTAAAGGATTTTAATTGAAGAGAGTTTGATCAAATCCCCTTAGATTCAAACCCCCTTGGATAGAACCCTGCTAGTTTTAAACCATACCGATAATGGAGTCTCCTCTACACCTATCAAAATGCTGATAAAAACCATTTTTGATTTACTTTTTGGGGGATCAAATGAATTCATTTAAAATTTATGTTTTGTAAGTATGTAGTCCTTATTATAATCTTCCCAAAAAGTATAATTTTAAATATATTTAATTTGATTATTATATTTATTTTTTATTTCTTATGAATGTAGGTTTTTTATCGAAGATCAAGTTCTCTATTCTACACTCAAAAATTTTACAATTTAACTCCAAAATTTTTAAAATATATATATTTAGAATATACAAACAAAATCTCACAAATCACTAGTTTGCATCATCTTCAAATTCCTAACAGTTTAGCGGCTATAGGTGTCAGAAAGTGAAGATTTAGTTCAAAATGTTGATTTCAATGTCAAGTTTGGCCAAAAAGTGTAACCCATTATTGTGGGATGACCCATCAATATAAGAGAAAAACCACATACTGCCGGAAGATAATGTTCACATGCTAGAGGGTAGTAGATAGTAAGGTCAAAGCTGTGGCCAAGATGCCCCAAAAACTCTACAAGTTTGACTTCACCCCAGAAGTACAGTAAATGATGGTGATGCTTAGTAGAATTACAGGGAAACCTGATGTTGGTAATTTTGAGCCATGGATGTATGGGTTCATCAGGTTGGTAGAGACCTCTGACACATAGGTACAATGGGCATCACTCATCAGTGATAGCCTTGATGAAG
Organism: Cunninghamia lanceolata; assembly: GCA_027924645.1. Lineage (NCBI taxonomy): Eukaryota > Viridiplantae > Streptophyta > Pinopsida > Cupressales > Cupressaceae > Cunninghamia > Cunninghamia lanceolata. The sequence goes on along the minus strand of BSBN01000231.1, from coordinate 3,311,086 downwards.
GAATGAAACAATTTGGAGGCAAGGCATGCCTATTCTACATGTCATCATATGTTGTCTATGCTTGTGCAGCTTAATCTACATTTTTTGGTCTGTAGACAGTGGACAGAGATGGAAGAAATCTAGGAGACAAGACCATATGGGATCATTATCCCCCAACTGGAGAGGAGGCTGTCCATTTAGAATTACAAAGGGGTAAATGAATGTTTTGTTATGCATTTGGTCATATTAACGGATAATGACAAAGCTAAGAGATTGAGCTCTGAGGCTTAAGAAGTAATTAAAAGAAATGGAACTTGGTTTATCCAGTTCCAAACTTTCACATACATCGGGATGGAAGGATTCAATGGGAAACCTCTCATGTTGCCAATATATCCCATAGATAAAATAATTCTGCTGGAATTAACTAGAAAAATTATACCTTCATATGAAGCATATGTGAAGAGAAATAAGAAGGGTAATGTCAGGTTTCCCCTGATCATCAGATGGTATGTATGTCCATCTATTGATGCAGCCAAAATTTTAGAAGCAGAACTAGATATGCTTAATTTACATCCATTTTCCTTAGCAAGATACTATGATCCTTATCATAGAATGGAAAGATTTGTGAACAAGAAGTTAGTGCATCAAGTACACTTAGAAGACTACTAGACAGATTGTCCAGATGATATGGAAGTCAGGAGGAGTTATCAGAGGTTAACTCTGAATCAGATCTAGACCTTGAATTATTTTGACATTCGTCCTTAATTACATTCTAATGATAGTATGTTAATGGCCAAAGAATATGAAGAGAAGTAGATTTAAAAAGAAACCATCTCACCTTCTGATTGGAGTCAGCCCGAGGTTACATCCATTGACCTCATCACAACTAGAGTTATGGAGCTAACAAGGAAATGGGTAGATCAGAAGTTGGCTACCCTAAAAGCCAAAGGAGTGACACTGACTATGGATAAAAAGAGAAAGAGACAGGAGCTACCATATGCAGAGTTTGATGACTTATTATTTCATAAGAGGCAGATCATGGAGGCCAAATGGGCCAAGCTTGATTCTTCAAAGTCAACTAAAGAATTCACTACTAGTGGCATCACAATAGCCAAAAGACCTTCACCTTAGAAAGAAACACCTCTCCCAGCAATCACCATAACTACAAGGCAAGTAGAAGAGCCTGAAGAGGACACTTAGGAAGAAGAAGGGGAGCCTTTGAATAGGAAAGGTTAGGATATATTGAAAGGGGCTAGCATCCCCAAGCAAAAGAGAGGACAAGCACCTATCATGAGAGGATCAACTAGTAGACAACCAAATGTCCTTCTCAAAGAGTAAGAAAAGGAAGAGCTCACCCAAATGGAACAAATGTTTGCTAGGTAGCAACATACAATAGAAAGAGCTACAACAACAATGGTGCCTAAGGATGTGGAGATAATCTCCAAAGGTTTGCAACATGATGTCCCCATCCCTACCATAGTTAAATTCAAGGAAGAATCAACCAAAGAAGCAAGGGAACAAGAAAAGAAGAAGATGGTTGGGCAACCTCTGTCACTAAATAAAACCATTGACTTGATAGGTGATGATGTGACCAAGGATTTGACAACCAATCCACCTGAAGACTTGCTGAAGAATACATCCCTAACACCTCAAGGCACCCTATAAGCACTTAAGAGCACCAGAGATGAAGATGAATATGAAGATCCAGAGACAGTGGTGCAGAATATTGGCTTGGATGTGTTAGTGGGCACGGTTACAAACCCATAATTTATTGATTTATCATATGATGGGGCAGAAGAGGACATAGATAAGGATGAAACCATGGACAATGTGTAGACTGGAGATGATCAAGTTGAAGAAATGGACATCCATACGGTGCCTCTTGAGAAAAATGTCCAAAAAATTGAAGGACATGCTGAGGCAAATGATAAAGAACAACAAATGTTAACATTAGGACAAGTGAGTCCAATGTTCATATCCGGATCAGAGGATCGAAAAGATAAATAAGTGCCAACATCCAGACATGGAGGTCCCCAAGATAAAGGTGGTGATGAAGAGATGGAAAGAGTAGAAACAAGTGGTGATCAAAGTACACATCAGGATATTCAAGATCCTGACCACCAAGGGATTAATACATGTAATTCTTAGCCCCAAGATACACAGCATGCACAGGATCAGGATGTAGAAACATATTAGGATGTACATGTTAATACTGTGTATGAGGAAAAATCGATTAAATCTAAACTAAATAAAACCAAAAACCTAATAACATAAAGAAAACGAATTTAAATAAAAGCCATGACAAATAATCAATGAAATGAAGACTTTTACCGAAATCTGTATTGTTTCCTTTGGATTGAATGTGGATTGCTCAATGAAGTTGTGAAGCCATAGTTGCAACAAGCAAGTAGTGTGCTCAAGAGATCAATGTCAAAAGATCATAAGAGTGCTCAATCGACGCGTTTTGTATGCTCAAAGCTCTGTTAAGTATGCCTGAGAATACGATCGAAGAGAGAGGCAATGAAGGAGATGAGGGGGGTTTATATAGATTTCAAGGAAGATCGATCAACGGTCCAGATAATTCAGAAGAATCAATGGAGGAGAACAGTTGAGGAACGTGCAACGAATGAGAAGAAGACATGTGTCTTGCTTTCTTTTGTATGAGAGGAGTTATCAAGAATAGAAGAATAAGTTAAAGCAATTAACAGAATGTAATGATCAGTTAAGTGATTTAAAACAAGAAGAAGGGATTTGCATGAGAAAAGAAGATATTTTGCTTTATTAAATATAGAAAGCTTGAGTTATATTAGAGATAACTCAAATTTAGAAGAAAAAGCAATTTAAATAAATATTTGATTTATTTAAATTTAGAGAAGATATTTTGGAAGAAATAATTAAATAATTAGAATTATTTAATTTAGAAGATTTGGAAAGCAAATTAAATAAATAAATTTATTTAATTGTTGTGCATGATTTTGGAAGAACAATTTTGATTTAATTAAATAATTAAGAATTATTTAATTTTAGATAAAAAGGAATTTGTGATGAAGTAATTAAATAATTGATTTATTTAATTAATGTGGACTTGATTTTTGGAAAGAGGATAATGGTCTAATTAAATAATTTAAAATTATTTAATTATGGAAGAATAATAGAGGAATTTAATTTAATTAATTAAATAAAGAGGATTTATTTAATTAATGTCGAAAGTATGTGATTTGGAAGAATTTGATGAAATTAATTAAATAATTAGATTATTTAATTAATGTGTGAAATACAGGTGATGCGATAGAAGTGCTGAAATGCCAGTGATGTGACAACTTGGTCATTTTAGGGTGTCTACATTTTGCCCCTCTTTGATGCAATGCAGTTTATAGCATTGCGTCAAAGAACGATTGTTAAAGACATGATACAATTTTTTTATGCCCCAGTGTAGGTAGTTGCCCCTGCGTAGCTGGCGTAGGGTGCCCCCTCGAGAGGAAAGATAGGGAAGCGACAGAAGAACTGTGTTGACGCTCGACTAGAAGATTTGGTTGGAGATAGACGAGGTTAGGTAGAAGAAATTGGAGATAGAATAGAACATGAGAGAAAGACTGTTGATTGATCTTTGCTGGAAAACTATATAAGGCCATGGAAAAATGGATGGTGTAAATGGATGAGCTTATTGCAATGGTTTCACATTTGTATATAAAGAGCAATCCTTATTTTTGATATAGCACGTGGATAGTTCGCCACCAAGGTATAAAAGACTAGGGTGCAGTAATATCTGAGTGCATGGACGTTGACTCTGCAAGCAAGCGGTTTGAACTTAGATCCCTTAGACATAATATAACCTTGTAGGTACATGTGAATGCGCCATAGTCTTGAACATAAAATAAACTTCAATACATGTAAATGCAAGAAGAGTATTAAATATGTAAGATGCTAGGTCATAACACACACAAGATAAATATAATGTTAAGAAAGATACTAAAGATCATTCCTCAAACACGACACACAAAAAAGCAATGACTATGCCCCCAATCCGTACTGCATCGCAACATACCAAGATTATAGATAAATCAAGGTAGCCTTGAATAGGTATTGGAAAAGGAACAAAAGATAAACCAAAAATCAAATTGACTGACTTACAAAGTAAACATACAGCCCACATATTCTCTTGCCAAAGAGGTTGCTCAGGATAGATTAGATAGGAAAGATAATAGCCTTATCGTAGGAAATCTGTGTCCGTTAAAGGGGGCTATCTACCTAAAAAGACAATGTCTCGCTGCAGGAAATGCCACATGTTGCAGGAGACGCGTGTGTTGGTCTCGATCATGGAACACTTTGCAGAAGACAAGCTAGTTGATCTAGGGCTTGGTTAAGCAAGACTTAGCTGATGTTGGCAATTGGTATGCAGGACAGTAGATGACTCTGGAAGTAGGCCGCTTTGCTTCAAGTTTGTTAAGGACTTTTGCTTTGAAAGGATGCGCTAGCTTGCTGCTTGAGTTAGTCAAGTTGAGGCGAATGGATTTTGACAAACGGAAGACTAGAAGGATGACAGTGCTAATGGATTGGGACGGGTGGAGAATGATGGATCATGTGTGCCTGAGTACTGAATACATCCTTCGTATTCCAAACTGCCTACATACCCTGTATCCACGGGATCAAGGCACACGACGATGAAAGATGAAAGTGATAAATATGTAGTTCTGGACAGAGTGATGAAATGGGTCAAGGTGAAAGGGGGAGACCTTATGTACCTGAGTATTGGAAACTTCCTTCGTATTCCAAACTGCCTACATACCCATATCCATGGGATCAAGGTACCTTAAGATTGAGAAGAGATAATATGTAGTTTTGGTTGAAGGTGATGATGTGGGAAAAGTGTTGAGAAGATAACATCCTTATTGTAGGAGCGATGTGTCTGTTAAAGGGTGTTACCTGCAGAAAAGAGAAAGAGATTGAAGTATGTGCTGCGAACCACGAACAAGGAACCAATCCTAGACCTAAGTTAAGGAAAGAGTTGCCCCCATTCTGGTAGAGGAAATGGTGTGCGTGACTGCTGAAGAAGACACCGAAAGCTTTGACCTAGGACAAGACAGTGTTAACTGTAGACACAGATCAAGACGTGGGATGACGACGAGGGACATTGACAAATTTCTAAGCTATACTAGATAGGGAGATGGAAATGCAAACAAGGTCAATGGTTTTATTATGGATGGATGGAAAGTGCGCTGCGAACTGGACAAGGAGTGGACAGGACTCGATAGACGACGGATGCTGACTCTACACATAGCGCCTGTTTGCCAGGTCTTCACTATGGTACTTATCCAAGGAGCCTGTTTGCCAGGTTTTCACCAGAGGACATTTTTTTTTGGATTTTTTTTTTTTTGTTTTTGTGTTTTTTTTTTTTTGGAAATACTCTGAGCATCAGGCATAGAACTTCTTGAGATGGACACTGTTAAGTGGCTCATCCAGAGGAATGCCGTCAGGTGTAGCTAAAGTATAAGCTCTTGATCCATATACTACTGTGACAATAAAGGGGCCTAACCAGTTAGGCTCAAACTTGCCCTTCTTCTCTCGATCTGCTTGGTTTCTCTGATTCTCCTTAAGTACAAGATCACCAACTTGAAACCGTCTTTCTTTGATCTTTTTGTTGTTTTGATAGACATGGAGATGATTAAGTACGGCAAGGCACCTCTCATCCAGTAGTTCAAGCTCAGCTAATCTGGAAGTGCGATACTCGTCTCCGCTGATCAGGTCCTGCATGGAAACTCTAAGGGATGGGATCTCGACCTCTATAGGTAGGATGGCTTCAGAGCCAAAGACCAAAGCATAGGGTGTGGCACCCGTTGGTGTTCTGATACTAGTGCGGTAGGCCCATAGGGCGGGATTGAGTTGCAAGTGCCAATCACGACCAGCTTCATTGACCGTTTTCTTGAGGATCTTGAGAATGGTTTTATTGGAAGCCTCAGCTTGGCCGTTACTCTGCGGATAGTAGGGAGTTGAAAAGTGATGTTGGATGTTGTATTGTGTGCAAAAGGCACAGACATCTTGGTTCTTGAATGGTCTCCCATTATCAGTGACAATGGCTTGGGGAATACCATACCGGCATATGAGGTAGTTTAGGATAAATTTGGCTATTTGCTTACTGGTGATATAGGTCATAGGAATGGCTTCCACCCACTTCGTGAAATACTCAGTGGTGGTAATGATAAACTTGTGGCCATTTGAGGAGGAAGGGTGGATTTGTCCTACGAGGTCGAGACCCCATTGAGAAAAAGGCCATGGCATTGTCACAGGTTGTAATTCATGAGCTGGTGCGTGAATCAGATCTCCATGTTGCTGGCATTGTAGACACTTCTTAGCAAACTGTGCAGCATCTTGCTCTATTGTAGGCCAGTAATAACCTGTTCTGAGTATCTTCTTAGCAAGATTAGGACCGGTAGAATGTGCGCCACAGACACCTTCGTGTATGTCTCGTAAGGTAGCTTCAGCTTCTTCCGCATTAAGACATCGTAAGAGGATACCATCGAGACTCCGACGATATAGTGTATCACCCAGAATGATGTAACGAGAGGATCGATGGATAAAGGTTTTGCGTTGAGTGGATGATAGGTCAGGGGGAAAGGTATTGTGTTTGAGGTATCCATAGATATCTTCATACCATGGGGAATTGGGACCAACAAGTTCGTAGATGATTTCAGTAACAGGAACATCGACGGCTGGTATCAACAATTGCTCGATCAAGAATTCACACTTCTGTGTATTAGCAGGCATGTCAATCAGTGACCCTACAGAGGCCATAGAATCTGCAGCTTTGTTATGCTCTCTTGGAATTTGCTCAAATGTGATGCTAGAAAAGTGTGGTTTGTAGGCATCCACTAGTTGCTTGTATGGGACCAACTTTTCATCCTTTGTTTGGTATTCATCTGTGACTTGGCGAATGACTAGCTGTGAATCTCCATATACTTGTAATTCTGTGATGTCCCATTGAATTGCTGTATTGAGACCTATAAGGAGTGCTTCATACTCGGCTATGTTGTTGGTGCAAGGGAATGCAAGCCGATAGGACTTTGGAATGTAGTCATTTTGAGGTGTAACAAATAAGATGCCGGCTCCTGATCCATGCTGTGTGTAAGAACCATCAAAGTATAACTTCCACATTATGGAGTTTGCAAGAGTAAAGAGATTTTCATCAGGAAAATCATCTACCATAGGATGTGTATCTTTCATAGGTGCTTCTGCTAGTTGATCTGCGAGGGCTTGTCCTTTGATTGCTTTACGATTCGTGTACTCAATATCGAACTCACTAAGGATCATGACCCATTTAGCTAGTCTGCCTGTGAGAGCTGCTTTTGCTAGTAGATATTTCAAGGGATCAATCTTTGCTATCAGATTTGTGTGTTGGTTCAACATGTAATGCTGCAACTTTTGGGAGGCGAACACTACTGCTAGACAAGCCCTTTCCATCGGTGAATAATTGAGCTCATATCCCACCAAGGTTCTACTAATGTAATAAATTGCATGCTCCTTTCCTGTATCATCATTTTGTGCTAGCAGGGCCCCCAAGGCCAAGTTTGTAGTGGAGATATATAATATCAATGGTTTGTCTGCGACTGGTGGAACCAATACAGGGGGTGTAGCCAAGTACTCTTTAAGCTGATCAAATGTTGCTTGACACTTATAATCCCATCGGAATGAGACATCCTTGCGGAGTAAGTGTTGAAACGGTTGACATTTATCTGCTAGCTGTGATATGAAACGTCGAATGGACTGCAACCTTCCCTGAAGGCTCCTTAGTGCTTTAAGGTTCTTGGGTGGAGGCATCTCCACTATAGCCTTTACTTTCACTGGATCCACTTCGATGCCTCTACGAGATACTATGTATCCCAACAGCTTCCCTGATGTTACACCGAATACACACTTCTTTGGATTGAGTCTTACTTGGTATTTTTCAAGCCTATCGAAGATCTATCCTAGAACCTATATGTGATCCGCCCTAGAAGATTTAGCCAGTATATCATCAACATAGTCTTCCATGATGTGATGAAAGAGATCATCGAAGATTACTGTCATTGCTCTCTGATAGGTTGCTCCTGCATTCTTCAGACCAAATGGCATGACACACCAACAATAATTGCCCCAAGGACAAGTAAAGGTTGTTTTATGTTGGTCTTCTTCAGCTATCCTTATCTGATTGTAACCCGAGAATCCGTCCATGAGCGAAAGCATCTCGTGCCCTGCTGTCAAGTCCACTATAATGTCAATGTTGGGTAGTGGAAAGTCATCTTTGGGACATGCCTTGTTGAGATCTCTGAAATCATTACACATGCGGATGCGCCCATTAGGTTTAGACACAGGTACAATGTTTGAGACCCAATCTGAATAGTCAATTAATCGTATGAACTTTGCGTCTAACAGCTTTTGTAATTCCACGTTCACCAAGAGAGCTATCTGTGGGTGCATCTTTCTCAACTTCTATTTGACTGGTTCCACTTTGGGATCAACCGTGAGATAATGAACTACCAGCTTAGGGTCTAGCCCTGGCATATCTGCATAGGTCCATGCAAAGTTGATGGTTCGTTGCAAGAAGAAGTTGTCAAGATTTCTGTGCTCTGTTTCAGATAATGATGCCGCTAGGAATGTGGTCTTTAGATTTTGTTCTGTGCCTAGGTTTATCTCTGTAGAATCTTCCACTAGGAGAGCTGATTTCTCTTGATACTTAGATGGTAGGGGAAGGTCAAATCCTCCATCCTCAGGTGCCACAGTTGGGTTTTCACCTTTGGATACGTCCTTTATTTTTACTATTTTGTGATCAGGAGGTGCCATAGTGTGGTTTTCACCTAGAGATCTTTCTTTATTTGCACTTTTGCGACTGGAGGATTTGGCAGTCTCACTAAAATAAGCCGTTGGCTCTAGTTCCATTACAAAACCTGCTTTATGATCACCAGGAGGGATACCTTCCCGAAGTCCCATGAACTCAGCTAAAGCTTCGTCATTCTGAAATACATCTATAACGGGGGACCCTTGTTGGTCCCAATTGATAAGTTTAGGGTAGAAAAGCGTTACATTCTGGGTGCTAGTGGTGGAAGTTAAGGATACGGAGGATAGCGTAAAAATGGAGGATTCTGCGAATAGGTTGGTCATGTGGAGGGAAGAGTCATCGATGATATCCTCTGTAGATGTTGAATCGGCGAGAAAAGTGTCAGCTACCTCGTCGAGAATATACTCGATGTCCAAGGCACGTGGTACCTTCTTACCAAATCTTAATCCTTTCTTGTCTAGCTTCTTTGTCACAGCAATGGGCTCCATAGTTCCTTGATTCTATTTCCCAAGGCCACCTTTGCCTTTATAGCCCATGTTTTTCACTATTCTTAAGTCATTGCCATATTGCTTAACTGGTATTGTGACTGGTTCTTTCTCCTTATAGAGCCAAGAAGAGATGTCCTCAATAGTTTCCTCTTCCAATAACCGTCCATGTTGGAATTGGGTTAGGAATGTTGGGGGAGGAATAACTGCTTTTTTGGTAACTTTGGCAATGGGTGGTTGGCCGTAAGATTTTGGAGATAGAGGCATCCGCCCTACACAACAAGATTCAGAGATATCCTAAGTGCCAAAGCCTATATCCCGGACTCGAGCTATGATTTTGGGGAGGTTGGTAGATTCACTTGTAGAGGCTTGCGTCAGAGTTTCAGGATCAACATATAGTGGGGATTCAAGGGCTTTTTCATTTTTAGGCACTTGGTTGCAATTCTTATAGCTTCCTTGCAAGACACGACAGAATTCAAAAGGATTAGGATCTCCTGGGATGGTGATCTCCGTACCATTGTATGGGAACTTTAGAGACTGATGGTATGTGGAGGGAACAACTTTCATTGCATGGATCCATGGGCGGCCTAGGATAATGTTGTAAGGTAGCTCAATATCAAGAACTTGACACCTAGTTTCAAGCATGACAGGGCCCAGTTGTATCGGCAAGTGGATAACACCTTCTGAACGGTGTTCAGCATCATCATACCCCTTGAGTGTAATACTATGATCAGTGTTGACGTGATCCTCAGAGCATCCCAATTGCTTTAGTAACTTTAAAGAACAGATGTTGAGACCAGCACCACCATCTATGAGTATGCGTTTGATTTTGTGGTTATGGATGAGAACTTCAATATGCAGGCATCATTGTGACAAGGATCATGGGATGGGAGATCTTTCTCAGAGAAGACCACATTGTAGGGTGAAGCAATGTTACCTACTATAGCTTGGAAATCCGCGACCGCTATGTTGTTAGGAACGGAAGACTCTTGGAGGGCTTTTTCTAGCACCACTCTATGTGTAGGTGATGACCGTAGAAGGTCCAAAATAGAGATCTGTGCTGGTGTTCTCCCTAGATGTTTGACAAGATTATAAACAGACTGAACCGGAAGCCTAGGTGTAGGAGCACGAATGGTGACATGACCACGACGAGTAGTAACAACACAATCCGTAGATTTGCCTTTGATCGTGAGGGTAGACACTTGACTCTCTTCAAAACGACCAACAATGGAATCGAAGGACGTGGAAGCATGATTGATACCTTTACCTCTATCCTGAGGAGGAGGTGGACCATGATGAGGGAATGGTTCCTTGTACATATCTAGATCCTTGTTCATGTGTTGCGCTGGTGATTCATCCTCAAAAGTGATTTGATTACCGTCGATGAGGTTTTGGATTAGGTGCTTAAGTTTCATGCAAGATGCGGTTCGATGCCCTTTGCTCCTATGGAACTCACAATATTCATTGTCTCTGTAACGTGTAGTTTTGTAGACAGGTTCTCCATATGGGGGAGCATCAGGTAAGGTGATGAGCCCTTTTTGCAAAGCTTGCTGTAAGACTGATTCGATGGGCACGCCCAAGGGAGTGAATTGACATCGCGGAGGGTAATCTTGTTGGGGCCGCTCTTGTTGTCGTTGCTGTTGGTTTTGATAAGGCTGCCTTTGTTGCTACTGTTGTTGAGGTGGAGCTTGACTTGGTTTGGAGAGTTGTAGTGGTGTTTGCAACGTTTGGACATGTTTAGTATCGACCACCCCATCGTTGACCACGTTTTTGTTTTTGTTCCAATATTTGGGTTTATTGTTCGATTGTTGATGAGGAGCACTATCTTTCGTTTCTTTAAAGATTTTGACCACACCCTTAGCAATGAGGGCCTTCTCAATATTGATCCCCTTGTATGTGATTTCATCGAAGGTTGTAGCACTAAGAATTTGCAAATGGAAACCTAACTCTTGGTTGAGGTTCTGCACAAATATGCTAACAAGCTGTTTCTCCAGAATCTTGAAAGGGAATTTGCTAGCCATTTGTCTCCATCGTTGAAGGAAAGAAATGAAAGTTTCCCCATTTTTCTGTTTATTGTTGCATAGATCAGTCATGGAAATCTCATGCTCTGCATTGTAAGAAAAATGGGTGGCAAACTTCTCTGCTAGCCCGTTGAAAGACTTGATACCCGTAGGTAAGTGTGAGAACCATTCTATTGCTTGACCTCCAAGACTGCGAGGAAAGAGATGCATAAGATATGTGTCGTTATGTGAGACCTCAAAGCAAGCAAGATAGAATTCCCTAAGATGGTCTTTTGGGTCACCTTTTCCTTTGTACTTATCGAACTTGGGAATAGTGAAATTTTGAGCAAAAGGGATCATTGGTAATGACCGATCAAAAGGATAAGGACACACTTCCTCTAAAGAGAAGATCTTTTTGGTGTGGCCAAACGTAAGATCAGATAGCTGCTGTTGAACTTCTGCGATCTTTAGCTCCACAGTCGTGGTAGGGGTTGGTAACATCTCCTGTTGTCCAAAAAGTGGTTGGTGTTGCCCATACGGAAGGTTATAATGTAAGCCATGCACGCTGGTGTTATAAGGGTCATAAGATTGATTGGGATCATATGGGTTGTAAGATTGGTTCGGATTGGGTTGGAATTGGAGGTTTTGATTTGGCAGAGGTGGAGGTGGCGCTAGGTAAGAATGTTGGCTTTGTGATGGTTGAAGAAAAGAATTGGGTGGAGGAAAGCTAAAGTGCGTTTGATTAGGTTGTGATGGCGGCACATAGCTTTGGGAAACTTGATGTTGGGCATGTTGAGAGTGGCTAGGCAATGTGTGAAAGAAGTTGAGCGAGGATGAATGTTGTGGAGGAGGGACATATGTAGACGTGATTTGCGAAGGTTGGGGTTGATTGAGGATGAGAGTAGCAGAATGTTGTGGTTGGGGTTGCTTAAGGACGAGAGTAGAAGAATGTTGTGGTTGGGGTTGCATGACTTTAATTGGTTGAGAGACATGAAAGTGTGATGATATAGGAGGTGGCATTTGTTGAGACCCTTGTTGCATGGCTACATAATTGTTCCCCGGATTGTAATTGGGTGGGAAACCTATCCGTGATGGGCTAACCAAGATTCCACTTGCGATTGGGGTGGACACTTTAGGAGGTGGTTGCATCTTCGATCGAGCTAAGGTGGCTTGCTTAGCTAACTCTGCTTGACATTGGAGAGTTTCTTGTTGGTTTTTATAGATCTCCATAGGAGTCAGAAGCGGTGATATGGGTCTCTCCCCTGTTGGATTTTGAAAAAGGGGATTCCTATACTATGAGCCTTGTGTAGGTAAGGGCGTAGTCACTGTTGACATGGTTTGCACCGCTTGTATGGTATCTTGGGTGTTGTTGTTCTCCTTGAGAGTGGATAAATCAAAATCTTGAGGTAACTTGGCGCCTTGCTTTGCAAGCAAGCGAAAGAAATGGTCTTGGTTCTCACTGAGGATTTTGTCAAAGGTGGCCACAACTCTAGGCTCTTGTATGATTTCATCAAGATCTTGCCCATCTAGTTGAGAGGATTGACCTATTTCAAAGTGTCGCTCTTCTTGAGAGGGGACTAGATCTGCAGTATAACCTTGAGGGACAAAATCCGGAGGCAAGCCTGTGGTATATTAAGGTGTATTTATCAAAGGGATCCTATCCTCCTGAGGATTGCTTGGTTGTTCGATGTGCGGCATGTTCGGAGTGCTGATTGGTTTTGCAGCGGGTGTACTAGGAGTCACCTTGGGAGTAATGTTGAGACGACCTGATTGTGGTGTGCGAGGAGGCGACTTGCACTTTGGGATAAATTGCTTGGACTTCATAGTTTACTGGAGCCTAGTGGTTACCATGGAATACACTAGGACAAGAAAGGTAATGCTGGGTTTCTGTGAGATGCTTTGAGAAATAGACAAACTCTGATGCACAAAGTACTGGACCAAAAGCGCTATACTGTTTGACCAGAGGCGCAGGATTGTGCAACCAAAAGCATGCTACTGTGATGCCAAAGGCGATGGACTGAGCTACCAGAAGCAAGTTACTGCTATGCCAAAGGCGAGCTACAGTGACCAAAAGCGAGCTACTGTTATACCAAGGGCACTGAAGTAGAGTTTTACCAGAGGCGAATTACTGCTATGCCAAAGGCGATCTACTGTACTACCAAAGGCGAGCTGCTGTAATACCAGGGGCGCTGAAGTAGTGTCTGATGTTTTTCAAAGCCAAAATTTTGATGAATTGTTTTTTGTTTCTGATTGGATTTGTTTGGCAAGAGAAAACACAGCAAACAATGTTGGCACAAACAAGGGACTGACACAACAGATAGTGTATGTTCAAGGCTCCACACAAGCCCAATGTTTCCACAGGTATAAGACAATTGCAATCAATAACAAGCACTTTTTATCCCTAGAGACAAGGTTTCATTGCAGTAGATTAGCTCACAGCTTAATACTCCGTCGATAAAAATATCATTCCATAAAGGTGTCAGATATTTAGTATCTTTGCGAGAGACGATAGGTAGGGATATCTCACCCTCCCCTTAGAAAGCTCAAGTAGGTCACAAGAGCTTTATGTCCAAGGGAATACTATCTCTTCTCAAGGGAGCCAATGGTGAGTATCTTAAGGGCTTAAATCGATTCCCCTTGCACTGATGATTACCGCAATGTTCGGAGGTAGGTCGGGTAGTCTCTATCTAAAATGGTTCTTAGTGACTTTGAGGGACCAACGCCTTATGAGCAATGTGATAAGCTATTAAAAGCTTTAACCAATCCTACTAAGAGTATCAAACACTTCGCTCAATGTGAAAATCATTTCCACAAAGAGCTAGTACACCTCTTTTCAATTTGGCACCACAAGGTAAGGCTGACGTCGGTTAGGACTTGACTTTCGCCTTATCCCTTTTATATAGTGGTTCAACTCCGCTTAGGGTCATCCCTTTTGGATGAAGCGCAATCCAAAAGCAGGCCCTTCTAAAGGAAGTACAGAAAAGTAAGAGCAAGCACGTCAAACAAAGGTTCAATTGTCCTGTTATAAGAAAAATAAGGTGCAACTAAATTAGGCACACACACGATTGTAGTTGTCAATTGTCCCTTATGAAAATGAAGTGTTTGGCATTCATGTCCATTGTCCCTTAGAAAATTGAGGTGTTTGTGCATACATGTCCATTGTCCTTTAAGAAAAGCGGTATGTTCCTAAGACTTAGATTTGCCAAAAAAGATTTGTTCAATTATCCTTTTAAGCATGCAATGTGTTTCTAAGACTTGGTGAGATAAATCAAGAGGTCTTCAATGCTTGTCCTGCATGAACATGTTAACCCTGATTTGCTCTGTGTGAGTAATAAGAAGCTGCAACAAGAGAGTTAGCTCCACCAAAAATTCACAAGTTAGCAAAAAATAAATCAATTGCCCAAAAAGCGCTGCACTGTCTTACCAGAAGCGATGTGTTGCAGACCAGAAGTGACTTATTGTATTACCAGAAGTGATGCACTGTGCCACCAGAAGTGCAATACTGTTATGCCAAAAGCGAGCTACTTTTCTACCAAAAGTGAGCTACTGTACTACCAAACGCGCGACACTGTACTACCAAACGCACGGTGTAATAATAGGCCTGCAAAAAACACTATTTTGTCAAAAATGCTAGATCAAAGGATGATTGAATGATTGAGTGATGATCCAGGATGTTGATAAGTGATAAGACACTGCACCAAGTGATATTAGTTCCAAATAAAACAAGATGTCAGAAATCAAGTCAAAACCCTAACAATAAGTGAGAAACCCTAGAAAACCAAAGTGAAATCCATAAAATTGGTAACAAAATGATGAGATACAAGAGATTAAATATCACCAATGGATCCCTTATGATTTTCTATGCAATTTTTAAAAAAAAAGCATCGAATTTCGTTAAGTTTTGAGAAAGTTATGGGGTTTTGAAGTTTGCAAGTATGTTATGTCAACCAAAAGCGCTTTACTATCATACCAATAGCGCTTTAGGATTACCAAGAGCACTTTACTGTTATACCAATAGTGCTTTGCTAATTTTCTCAGTTGCGCTTCACTGTATTACCAAAAGCGCGGTTCTGTGCTACCAAAGGCGCTGCGGGATGGGCCGAAAGCGCTGTACTGATCGATCAAAGGCGCTTTTCTGCCTCAAGATGCGCTATTCCGTACTGTACTTAAAAAAAATCAATTTCTAAAAGAAAAAGAGGGATTAGTGGGTCCCACCGGGCGTGCCAGAATGTGTATGAGGAAAAATCAATTAAATCTAAACTAAATAAAACCAAAAACCCAATAACATAAAGAAAACGAATTTAAATAAAAGCCATGACAAATAATCAATGAAATGAAGACTTTTACCGAAATCTGTATTGTTTCCTTTGGATTGAATGTGGATTGCTCAATGAAGTTGCGAAGCCATAGCTGCAACAAGCAAGTAGTGTGCTCAAGAGATCAATGTCAAAAGATCGTAAGAGTGCTCAATCGACACGTTTTGTATGCTCAAAGCTCTATTAAGTATTCCTGAGGATACGATCGAAGAGAGAGGCAATGAAGGAGATGAGGGGGGTTTATATAGATTTCAAGGAAGATCGATCAACGGTCCAGATAATTCAAAAGAATCAATGGAGGAGAACAGTTGAGGAACGTGCAATGAATGAGAAGAAGACATGTGTCTTGCTTTCCTTTGTATGAGAGGAGTTATCAAGAATAGAAGAATATGTAATGATCAGTTAAGTGATTTAAAACAAGAAGAAGGGATTTACATGAGAAAAGAAGATATTTTGCTTTATTAAATATAGAAAGCTTGAGTTATATTAGAGATAACTCAAATTTAGAAGAAAAAACAATTTAAATAAATATTTGATTTATTTAAATTTAGAGAAGATATTTTGGAAGAAATAATTAAATAATTAGAATTATTTAATTTAGAAGATTTGGAAAGCAAATTAAATAAATAAATTTATTTAATTGTTGTGCATGATTTTGGAAGAACAATTTTGATTTAATTAAATAATTAAGAATTATTTAATTTTAGATAAGAAGGAATTTGTGATGAAGTAATTAAATAATTGATTTATTTAATTAATGTGGACTTGATTTTTGGAAAGAGGATAATGGTCTAATTAAATAATTTAAAATTATTTAATTATGGAAGAATAATAGAGGAATTTAATTTAATTAATTAAATAAAGAGGATTTATTTAATTAATGTCGAAAGTATGTGATTTGGAAGAATTTGATGAAATTAATTAAATAATTAAATTATTTAATTAATATGTGAAATACAGGTGATGCGACAGAAGTGCTGAAATGCAAGTGATGTGACAACTTGGTCATTTTAGGGTGTCTACAAATACAAATAAATAGGATGAGGATATGCAGATGAGAATGCTTGAAAAAATTAAAGAGCCAACCAAGGAGGTATCCCAATATCAGGACATGACATCCAAGGATGCTGCACATGATCAAAATTAGTAGCAAGTGCATGAGGAGGTTCTCACTAATGGAAAATAGCAGTATCACATCAACCTCTGAGTGACGACAGATCATTATAAACTAATGCACAGAGACTTGGGATCATGAATTCTATGAATTCATCATATCTTTCAAGATAAATAGAAGTATTGTAAGAATCTTTATTTCTTGTTGTTGTGATTAATAACCATATTAACAAGTTTTTAGTGCTAGAATGAGGGTCGATCACTAGGAATTTGCAAGAATTCATCATCTAGATGTGCTTACCCGCGTTCCTGTGAAGAATTGTTTGAAAATTCTAAGTTTACTCCAACACTTTGAGTTTTTGTACAAAGATTCAACTAATAATAAAAAAATTGAAGAATCTGAGTATATATATCACTCCCTTGAGGATATATAGTTAGATATTTACAAGTGAATTGTCAGAATTCTAAAATTTAATCGAAAGCTTTACAGTATTGCAAATATTCCATAAATATCTCATCATCTGAGATAATTGATCATAAATATCACCTCTTGTGAAGGATTTATCCATAACTTTGTGAAGATCCTATCTGGATATCCAAAGCTTACTGTGATTTCTTTAGAGCTGGATGGCCAACCTGCCACAAGATCAAGATCCACTGGACCTTTGGAAGAATTACCTGTCTTTAGATCTAGACCGTGTTCAACAAGTGCTCAACCAAGATCATTTTAGCCTAGGCCTGTTGTCCCTAATCCGCCAGTAGCTCCTTTAGTAGCCAGAACTGCTTAAATGAAAGATGTTACCTCTAGTCTGAGTACTAGATGCTATTTTAGTTCTGTAGCTTTCGAAGATTCTACATTTTCCATCCTTGAATTGGAGATCATAACCCTTGTCAACCAACTGTCCAACACTAAGAAGATTATGCTTCAATCCTTCCACATATAGAACATCATTAGTGTTATTCTTACCATCAAAAGAGATGGATCCTCTGTCACAGATTCTACCAACTGAGTTGTCTCTAAATTTCACAATTCCACCTTCATATTTTTCAAAGCTTACAAACTTACTTTTATCACCAGTCATATGATGAGAACATCCACTGTCAATTACCCATTCATCTTTTTCTACAACCTGAGCAGCCAAGGCACTTTCCACATTTGCACAGCTAGCATAGCAGATTCAGTAGGCACTAGATCTTCTTCTTTGATAGCAATGAACACCCAATCAATTTTAGTGGAACCTCCATGATCAGATTCATCATCTGTGACTCCTTCACCAACTTCTTGGACATAGTAGCATTTCTTCTGAACTCTAGGTCTGTTAGGGTTTGGCTTTGAACCCCTCTCTGGACACCTTGAGGCAAAATGACCAATCCTATTACAAGCAAAACATTTGAATGGCAACTTTCCTTCATACTTACCGGATCCTCTTGGCAATCTTTTGGCAAAAAGGGCTTCAAGTTCATCGAACTCGGTTTCATCATCTTCAAGATCCTTCCTTGTCTTGTTGAATCTATTTGATCTTCTTGAAGAGCTTTCACCCGGATCATATCTTTGTTTTCCATGGATACTAGCTTTAAATGCAGATTCAGACTTAGGAAGAGCAACATCAAACTCACTCAATTTAAATGTTGAAAGCTTACCAACCAACTAATCCCTTGTAATAGTTGTCACAGTCCTGATCTCTTCAATGACAGTAGCTTTATACTTGTAGGCCAGAGGTAAGGATCTGAGCACTTTGGCAACAATCTCTTATTCATCCAATACTCCACCAGCACTCCTGATACCAGTCACAAGTTCATTTACCTTCTGCATGTAGGAAGTAATGTTTTCATCTTCACTTATCATCAACCTTTCGTATTTACCCTTCAGGCTTTGTAGCTTGGCACATTTGACATGTTTATCACCTTCATACAGAGTTTCCAACTTTTTCCAGATTTCATGAGTAGTTTTGAATTTCAAGACATTTGTCATCTTTGTATCAGTCAGGGCACTCAACAATGCTTCTTTAGCTCGAATATTATATTCAACATTCTTAAGTTCATCTAGAGTTGTAGCGCCTTTCTCCAGAATCTTATACTCATCCTTAGTTATCAACCAAAATGCATCACCCATACATTGCAAATGACACTGCATGTGTACCTTCCAAAGGGAGTAATTTGTTCCATCAAATCTCAAACTTTCCTTCTTGCAAGTTGACATCTTGGATCTCCTCAAGCGGTCAAGCTTCTTTTAGAGGAACTGAATCTGATACCAATTGTTGGAATTAGGCCGGACAACTAAGAGGGGGTGTGAATCAGTTGTCCCACAAATTTAACCTTTTTAGACTTTAATCTTCTTTCACAACTAACAAATAGATTAATGATGTAAACATTCAAGCATGAATCAACAACACATGAGCAGAAACAAAATGAACACACTTGACACCAAGATTTTTAACGTGGAAACCCGATTAAGGGAAAACCACGATGGGGGTTAACCCATAAGATTCGTACCCTGTTAAAAGTACTTGAAAGAAATGGGATGGCACTTGCCTTCGGGCACACTGCCCAAAGCTCACTGCTCAAAGAGGCTCACTGCCTACAGGAATTTCTGTTTAATACAGAAAGATTTAACTGAGAAATAGCATCTTCATCATGCCTGGTTTAGTCTCATTGAAAGTTCACAAAACCTTCTACTCTGCCCCCAAACACTTCTTTACTATCTCTTCATCCTTTACTGCTCTTGTTCTTCTGCTTCTCCTCTCTTCTACTCTACCTCTGTACCTTTCTTATGATTTTATCATTTTTGCACAAGGACAACTTTCCACAACTCATCAACAAGTATTTATATGCTTCATCAACCTTGGAATGAACATCAAGGTCAGATTAACTTAATGCGGATCACTATACTATCGGCCAAACCTAGCTAAGACTTGAATCTTCTTCCAACAACACACCACACTCTAGAGAATTGCTCTTAGATCATCCACAACACGCTTGAATCATATGGTCAGCCAAGACTGGGAAGAAAAACAACATTAAGGAAGAAATCTTCAACAACAAGCTCAATCTCCAATGCGGACCTCCAACACAGCAGTCACACGATCCAGAGACCACCACAAGCACATTGAATTCAATGAAAACATCCACACTCCTCCAAACCATCAGAATCACTTGCATCTTCATCCGGAACCTCGGGAACACTGTCTGCCATGACTGTCACGCTAGAAAGATTGCTTGCGAACCTCCAAACCATAAACCACTTGAGTTGATGATACACATTGACTTCCCAAACATGCCTCTAGATCTGCAGATCATAATATTTCAATGCGGAGCAATCTGGAGAAATTTACTGTCACTCTATTTCTTCTTAACACAACAAAACCCAGTTCTACTTAGATGGCCATAGCTTCTTCAAATCTTCATGCGGACCTCTCAAATCTTAACTGGAGCTACGTCAGACAATCCTCTACACAACTATATGGTCCGCATATATTGATCTTCATTAATTTTCTCAATATCCTCAACATTTTAGTCTTCTAAACAGGCAACAAAATAGGATACAGTTGACACCAATGGCAACAGGGATATGTTGACATCAATAACAACACTGATTAGGCACATATTTGCAATAGTTTTTAGTGCTAGGAGGGTCAATCACTAGGAATTTGCAAGAATTCATCATCTAGATGTGCTTACCTGCGTTTCTGTGAAGAATTGTTTGAAAATTCTAAGTTTACTCCAACACTTTGAGTGTTTGTACAAAGATTCAACTGATAATTAGAAATTTGAAGAATCTAACTATAAATATCACTTCCTTGAGGATATTTAGTTAGATATTTACAAGTGAATTGTCAGAATTCTAAAATTTAACCGAAAGCTTTGTAGTATTACAAATATTCCATAAATATCTCATCATCTGAGATAATTGATCATAAATATCACCTCTTGTGAAGGATTTATCCATAACTTTGTGAAGATCATATCTGAATATCCAAAGCTTGCTGTGATTTCTTTAGAGCTGGATGGCCGACCCGCCACAAGATCAAGATCCACTAGACCTTTGGAAGAATTACCTATCTCTAGACCTAGATCATGTTCAACAAGTGCTCAACCAAGATCAGTTCAGCCTAGGCCTGTTGTCCCTAATCCGCCAGTAGCTTCTTTAGTAGCACCAGTACAAGCTCCGATGTCATTTTTCAATGTTGAGTCACCTCTTAGATTTACTACTTACAATGACCTTCCCAAAAATCCAGACAAAATTTGTCCTAAGTACCATCCACATCAAGATGTGGATGATCATACCCGGACATTCAAAGAAGCTTGCTTCAGAGCAAGGATACAACATGAGGATGTTGTATGCAAACTTTTCCCTTACTCTCTAGGAGAGAAGGCATATGGTTGGTATGTAAGTCTACCTCAAACATCTATTAGTACTTGAAAAATGTTGGAAGATGCTTTCAAAGCAAGGTTCAAGATACCTATAGATGCAACTACAATGTATCATCACTTTTCTACAATCAAGAGAAGTTACGGAGAATTGATTTCAAATTTTAATGCTCATTTCCAGAAGATGTACTCTAAGTTGACAGCTCCATATAATGTTCCTGATGAGGCTTCCAGGCTAGTATACTATTCTACTCTTGATCCATTAACAACAATGTTCATAAGAAGAGCACATCCTGCAATCACATCCTTGTCTAGTGCATTTGCAGAAGCAGTCAAGGTTAACATGGAAATGAAACTGGTAGGACAAGGTCTTACACCAAACTTAGGATATCCATATTTCCCTAACCAAATGCAAATTAATGGAGCCTTGATGCCCCCTATTTCAATGTTAAATCTCTTGCAAGTGCCACCCCTTAGCATCATGCCTCCCCAAGGGAATGGTCAAATAGTACCACATCCTGGACATGTGGTGCAGAGGCACCCACAGTGCTTTTATGCCTCCAAGGGGTCAAAAGTTGATATTTTGTTTTGTTTGATTTGTTTACATGTAGTAAGGTCTAAGAAAACCATTTCATATGTGTTAGAATCGGTTTTGGGTCATTAGGTGTGAGTTGGTGTCTAGTTGCAAAATATTGTCAAGTTGCACAAATGTTGTCAAATCAACTTTGCCTTTTGTTGTCAATTGGAAGATGAACAGTTCTAAGTTGAAAATTAGTTTGTAACCATTGGGGGATGGTTGGAAATGCCTTAAAAGGCCTTGTATCATCAACCATGAGGTGGGGTTTTTTGAGATTTGAAGTTTTGAGCAATAAAAACTCTATTTTCTGCATTTTCTAAACATTTTTTGTTATTCCCAGGCATGGTATGGATTCGTAGGGCCTGTATATGAGCTGCATGTGGTATGGTTGGAAATATAATTGAGTGACCTTTCTAATTCTTTTGGTTTGGTTGATTTTTGTTGTGTTTTGTGAAAGTTATGATCAAATTAGTGATTGTCACTTCTAAATTTTTATGGTGAAACAACATAAAACTTGCTTAGTACGGTTTTGTACTATCTAGTACAGCTAAATGGATGATTAAATGTTGTAGAGGGCACTCTTACCTTTAATGAGTTTTTGATTTGGTCCATTTTCATTGAGTATCAAGGGAGATATTGTCATTTTTCTGAAACTAGTATGAAACCCTAAGGCCTAGTCAAGAAGCGAGACAGTCAAAATTTGAAGCTTTTCGTACAAAGAAACCTACCCTAATTTTTAAGATATGTCGTATAAAGCCCAAATGGGTATCTATAACTGTGTTTAAATTTTTGATATCATGTCTGCACCGAAATTTATGACAAAAAACCCAATTTACTACCCCCATGTTTTAGGCTTTAAGGATTGAAGGCTTGTGAGGAAAAACCCACCAAATGATGCTTTAGGGTTTCAAAGATTGGTTGATTGAGGTTGTTTTAGAGTTGTCCACCCCTGATCTGCATCAAATTGGTATCAAATAAGTTTTTTTTGGAGTTTGTGTATTGTCTTTTTGCAGGTTGAAGGAAGAGCCTGGATACCAAAAGACTAGGCCAAGGGAAAAGAAGGGGGCCTAAGGTGAGGTATCACAAAGAAAAGAAGCAAGGTGAAAGAGACTTTCTTGAGAAAGAAGAATGGAAATGTTGAGAAGATTAGTTTGTGGAGACTTGAAGAGTACGAAGTTGCCAAGAGAGAAAAAGAGAGGAAAATAGAGGAAAGGGAGATAAAGAAGAAGGATGAGAAGGTAAAACAAATTAATATTGAGCAAGAGATAGCAGAGCTGAGACAAGCCTTCGAATAAATGGAAAAAGTTTTAAAAAGAAGGGATCTTGAGATACAGCAGTTGCTTGAGAAAGCAAAACAAGAAAGTAGTTGGCATTTACCAATAAGGAAGAAGGTTAAGTGGCCTATCAAGAAGATTATTCTGAAGAGAAGAATGGAAGAGAGGACAACAGAACCAGACATTGGAGAGTCTTTGTTGATGATGGAAAAGCAAAAGCCATCTGAGGAAGAGGAAAAATGTAAAGAAAATGGGTCCATTGAGACTCAAGATTTTATTTCTAACAATATTTGCGAGTATGTGTTTACAGGTGTAGCAAACGAATATGAAGATGGAAAAGAGTCTAAAGAAGGAAGTGAGGTGCATATAATGTATGAAGATTGTTATACAAATATAACACACTATGGTGAAGAAGATGTTGCCAAAACAACCGAGGTAATGGTTGCATTTTTTGATTTTATGGATGATGAATGTGCTGACATATTGTATTCCAATGATGAAGATGAAGACATAGACGGTGGTACTGAGGCATATGAACGAGAACTCAAGTTTTGGTACCTTGAAGCTGAGAAGATGCTAAGTAAGAGGGGGTACAAGAAGAAGAAGAAAAATGATCCAGGGTAAGTTGCAGAAATGAAGGACAAGTTGTGGAAGAATTGGAAGACTAGGAAGAAAGAGAAGACCTGCACTCAAGTGGACTTGAGTTTTTCTTTCCCTTGGGAGTATGGTGCAGGGGCACCCACAGTGCTTTTATGCCTCCAAGGTGTCAAAAGTTGATATTTTATTTTTTTTGAGTTGTTTACATGTAATAAGGTCTAAGAAGACCATTTCATATGTGTTAGAATCGATTTTGGGTCATTAGGTGTGAGTTGGTGTCTAGTTGCAAAATATTGTCAAGTTGCACAAATGTTGTCAAAGCAACTTTGTCTTTTGTTGTCAATTGGAAGATGAACAGTTGTAAGTTAAAATTAATTTGTAACCATTGGGGGATGGTTGGAAATGCCTTAAAAGGCCTTGTATCATCAACCATGAGGTGGGGTTTTTGGAGATTTGAAGTTTTGAGCAATAAAAACTCTGTTTTTTGCATTTTCTAAACATTTTTTGATGTTCCTAGGCATGGTATGGATTTGTAGGGCCTGTATATGACCTTCACATGGTATGGTTGGAAATATAATTAAGTTACCTTTCTAATTATTTTGGTTTGGTTGATTTTTGTCGTGTTTTGTGAAAGTTATGATCAAATTAGTGATTATCACTTCTAAATTTTTATGGTGAGACAGCAGAAAACTTGCTTAGTACAGTTTTGTATGATCTAGTATGGCTGAATGGCTAATTACCCATTGTAGAGGGCACTCTTACCTTTAATGGGTTTTTGATTTGGTCCATTTTCATTAAGTATCAAGGGAGATATTGTCATTTTTCTGAAACTAGTATGAAACCCTAAGGCCTAATCAAGAAGCGTGATAGTCAAAATTTGAAGCTTTCCGTACAAAGAACCCTACTCTAATTTTGAGATATGTTGTATAAAGCCCAAATGGGTATCTATAACTATGTTTAAATTTTTTATATCATGTTTGCACCGAAATTTATGACAAAAAACCCAATTTACTGCCCCCATGTTTTAGGCTTTAAGGATTGAAGGCTTGTGAGGAAAAGCCCACCAAATGATGCTTTAGGGTTTCAAAGATTGGTTGATTAAGGTTGTTTTAGAGTTGTCCACCCCAGCTCTGCATCAACATGTACCTCTGAAGGCTAGGCCAAATGGAAATGGCAGTTCTTTCTTCCAACCAAGTCAAGATAATGTAGTAGCTAAGGTACAAGAGGAGAAAGAGGACATTAAAGAAATAGTTGCTCAATTAAATAAGTTGACCACTAAGGTAACTCATTTGAGGAATCAAAATTTCTATTCTTAGTCTAACTCATAAAATCAATAGAATAGAGGATATCCTGATAGAGGATATAATAATGAAAGATCTGGATATCCTGACATAAGATATAACAACAATGACAAGAGCTTCAATAATAACAATAATGCTCCCAGACCTCCAAGAGTCTAGAATACTAGACCGGTTCTCTGCCATCACCTCTAGATAATTAGCCACCTTCAGGACCAAAATAGAACACAAGGGTCAATTTAGCAGAAGTTGCACTCAACAATTGGTGTAGGATCCATAACACCAGTGTGCATGCTAAATTGGATTGTCCTCAGTTCAAGATTGCAACAAGTATCTTTCAAGTAGAAGTACAAAGCACTGTAGGGGAGGTGTCTTTCTCTGAAGGTAATGAAATATTACCCCTAGGGTATGAATTTGCTATGGTTCTTGAGAGTTCTGTAGATCATCAATGTCAAATGGATGTGACACATGAGAATTACACATTAGTATGTGAAGAGTCAACCATGGCATTTGAAACACATGTCTTCCCATTTGAAGATGAAAATGAGCCTAAACAAGAAACTGAAGAGGTCCATGCCTATCAACAATATCAAAGAGGCCACAACTACAATTTGAGGAGTAATACCAATCGTCCTGCTAGTCCATTGACTAGTTCTATTCCTCCTAATAATTTTAATACACCTCCAGATCCTAAGGCCAGCAACAATCTTGGACCTCCAAAAGTAAATCAACAACATTTTGCATCATCTGCAAATGTAATGGTGGCAAAAGGTATGAATCAGCTAACTGAGTCTGATAAATTAGTTGCATATCTTGTTGATGAGATGAAGAAAATTAAAATCAGTTTATCCTTGTCTGAATTACTTAAGACTCATGTTATTAAGAAGGATTTCCTTAAGTCCCTAGAAGAGCCAGTAGTAAAAGATGACATCCCTAATAACATCCCTATCAAGGAGCCTATACCTAGGGATACTGCCTTTAAACCCAAGGAAAAAGCTTTAGTACATACTGCAAATGTAGCCCAGGTGACACTATACAAAGAAAAGTCTGAGTCACCTCCCTTTCTCCTTACATTAAGAATTTTTGGAAAGAACCTGCATGATTGCCTCGTAGATTCAGGTGCTTCCACCAATGTCATGCTTTTGTCCATATGCAATACATTAGGACTCTCTCCTGCCAAGTCACTCGAGAAAGTTACTCAATTAGACAAATCTGAAGTCAATGTGGTAGGAGAACTAACACATATCCACATGCAACTAGCATCTGACCCTAGGGTGCAAAATTATATAGATATTCAATTGTTGACATCCTTGATACATATGGAATGCTCTTGAGTAGAGACTGGTCAAAGACCCTAAATGGCTATATGGCCACTAACTTTTCACACATGTGGTTGCCATGGAGGGGTATTCCCAACTAGCTCCGCATTGAAGCAGAACCTTGCATGAAACACATGATTATAGAATACCATCAGAATAATGAGGTATTGTATCTGAAGGTAGAACTAGGAGTGTACACTCTGAGGCCTCAAATAGTCAGGATAGAGGAAGTGCTCATGTGCATGAATATGCATACAGATGAGAAGAATGATGAAGTTATGCCAGGAACAAGTTTAATGGTAGAATCTGAGCACAATTCATCGGATGAAGATGAAGGTGATCATTTTCTTGAATTTGAAAGGTACTTGATCAGAGAGGTTCAGAGATGTAAGTTACAGGGAACATCTGTTATGGATGTCCTAGTGAATGGATGGTGTAGGTTACATGAAGAGTCACATTCAGAAAGCACATGTGGTCTATGTTTGGATATAGTGGAAAAGGCAGAGAGAATATGCCAGAAAAATACAATTGTTACTAGAAGTGAATGGGATGTCTAATAAAGATGTGATTAACCACTTGTTACTTCATCTGGATGCAGTAAAGCATGAACAAAAATCAAGAGAAATAAAAGGAAAAGTTGCAATATCTCTAGATAAAGTATGTCATGACAGTAAGTCTATGAAAGGAAAGGGTATTCAGGAAAGTGATAATGAAAAAGAGGAATATCCAGATGTTTCAACTTCTTAGAAACATCCAGAGGTTGAAAAACATGAACCACCAAGAATAAAATGGATATCTAGAGGAAGTGTTGCACGTGCTAAAAGAAAGAAAGAAGGTTCGGATAAACCTTCAACAAAAGATAAACCATGGACATTGAGATTTGATGGCTGTAAGTCAAAGCAATGAGATGGAGTTGGAATGGATCTCATCAATCCACATGGAAAATCGTTCCTAGCAGCATATAGACTGCAATTCCCATGCACAAACAATGTGGCAGAGTATGAAACTTTGATCCATGGCCTCTTGTTTGCATTGAAGAAGAAAGTGAAGATTCTCCATTTTTTCAGAAACTCGGAACTGGTAGTAAAACAAGTGAGAGGCATATACTCTTGTAATTACAAGAGATTATCTAGTTATAGGCACAAAGTTTGAGACTTGATAGAGAGCTTTGATGCCTTCAGTATCACACATGTCCCAAGAGAATTAAATCATCGTGTAGATGCTCTAGCACAAGTTGCTAGTACAATGGAACCTTTGTCCATATCTGGGATGAAGAGGTTCTCAGTTGAGCTGGTATCCATACCATCTATTCCAGACAATGTCACAAATTTCTAGGTATTTGATGATGAATAGTGTATCCTAGATTTTATTGCTAATGGAGATGTATTTCAAGCCTAGATAGTTGATGAAGCTAATCTAGAAGATCACATCTGGGATAAAGAAGATATATTCGATTTACCAAGCAACAAGATTCTGAAGGGAATGATTGCGCTAGAAAGAACATTTGATCTAGACAATATGATAAAAAAGAAAGACCTCCCCAAAATAGATGGAGAGTATGAACCTGTCAATATAGGATAGGGTGAAGACAAAAGAAATGCCCTGATTGGGAAAGTGTGCACTACAAAAGAAAAGGTAGGGATAACCCATGCCCTGAAGGATTACATTCATGTCATAACATGGACCTATGATGAATTGAAGACTTATGATACATCAATTTAACTCACATAATCCCCTTCACACTAGATGCCAAGCCATTTAGGCAGAAATAGAGGCCAGTGAATGCATTATTGGAACCCCTCATATTTGAGGAGATCAAGAAGTTATTAACTGCAAGGATCATTTTTCCAGTTAGGTATTCCATTTGGGTTGCCAATTTGGTCCCTATACGTAAGAAAAATGGAGATATATGCTTATGCGTAGATTTTAGAAATTTAAATAGGGCATATGAGAAGGATAATTATCCTTTGCCTTCCTTGGATGAAGTCCTCCAAATGGTGAATGGAGCACAAATGATGTCCTTCTTGGATGGTTTCTCAAGATACAACCAAGTGATGGTTGACAAAATTGACAGATTGAAAACAGCCTTTACCACCAAATGGGGAATATTTTCCTATAGGCGCATGCCTTTTGGCTTAATAAATGTTGGTGCTACTTTCTAGTGAGCCATGGACATTGCCTTCAGAGGACTGGTAGGTCAGTGTATTGTGATTTACATGGATGATTTAGCATTGTTTTCAAAACAGAGAGGAGACCATATTGAAGATCTCAGAAGAGTATTGAACAAATGTGAGCAATATGGGATATCATTGAACCCAAAGAAGTGTATCTTTGGAGTGACCATTGGAAAATTATTAGGTCATGTCATATCATAAAATAGACTAACAATAGACCCTGATAGGTGATGGGTTGTAGAATTAGTCTCTTTTATGTTGCTTTTTATACTTCAAAGATTTCTTTCATAGAATCCTTTAAGACATTTATCCATGTTTGCACTATGATATGTTGACCTTCTTTATACTTCCAAGACCTGAACTTATAATATTAATATGGAATGTGATGATCGTATTATCTAATGAATGAATTAGATATAGATATGTATAAAAGTATAAATAAGATGTTTTTATGGTTAGTCATGAAGAATGCTTGTGGTATATGCCTTTGGGAACTAATTCTATGTGCAGAATTGGACATGTCACGATGAGATCGAGCATTTGTAGTAGGTTGCAAACAAAGGAGTTAATAGAAGAATGAGTTTCAAAGCCAAGAATGCAGGGACAACTGGAGACAATTATGGAACATCATGGATAGTAATAAATTAAGGAGTGGATATTCTTTCAAAGATGATTATGGATGTTGTTCATGCATCAGACTTCTAATTTGATTTGAATTCTTCTTCTTATAGTCAGTTAGAATAAGAATGTGATTTTGACTCCACGACCTAGTATCTAGGCGTGGTAAATGGTTAGAGTCAGTTAATTAGTAAATAAGGCTCTCTCTCCATTTTGTATAGTAAGGGGGAGATGAGATATATAAGGTAGCAGAGTTCAATTCAGTTCGATTAAGTTATCATTTCCTTTTCTATGTGTAAAGACTTAAGTATGTTACATTTATGGAATACAATCTGGATATGACAGAAAAAAGATTTCATTGTTGAACAATTTTGATATGAGTTGATTCTGTGTATGGAATAAGTTAAGCTTTGATATGTGCTACAAAGATATGTAGAATCTAGATTAGATTTGGTTTCAGTTAAGGAAGACAGTCTCTTGAGCTGGCCACTCAAGGTACTAATTCTCTCCTTGTTTATTTCATTTCAGTTAATGTTGGTTTATTAGTTTTCTGTAAAACATAATATGAGTTTGAGTTAATATAATTTTTTGATTGAATAGATTGAATATTAGTGTATTTACAAATCCTCCGAAGGTCAGCAGTTAGTCATTTCATTTTTGACAATTCAATCAAGTTAATTCTATAGTTTTCCTGTTGTAATAATTATCTACAGATTTTGCTGTAGGTATCTGTAGCAACTAGGATTTATAGTTGTTTTCATTGTTTTCTAATTCTGTCAATTCCATCAAGATAGATTTGTTATTTAAAGTCAATATAGAATAGTTTGAGAACCACATGAGCCTTGAAGGCATATACTTTGCAAGTACCATCTCAACCTTACGCTCCCTGGTCGATAATTCAATTTAGGAATGCATAGTGATAGCGTGGACTGTTCAGATAGGTTTTCCCATGAATTAGTTGTCTACAACACATTAGTTTTCCTCTACAATAGGATGAATTCTATCATGAAACTTCAGCTTCCAACTAGCAAGAAGGAGTTGAAGTCCTATTTCGGTAAGATTAACTTTGTCAGAAAATTTATCTCTGAATTTGCTAAAATAGTGAGGCCTTTAAATGCTATGCTAAAGAAGAATGCAAAAATTGAGTGGACACTTGAGGCAAAAGCAACCTTTGAGGATATTAAGAGAGAAATTGTAGATGCTCTTGTGTTGATTAGTCCTGATTACACTAAAGAATTTTACATATATTCCTTTGCATCTGACCAGTTAGCAGTATGTAGGAGATTCTGATTTGCATGATGACTGGTATTCCAACATAAGACATGTTTTAATCACAGGAAGATGTCCACCTAATATGCAGGCATCACAAAGAAGAGCTCTGAGAATTAAAGCACATAAATACATGATCAAGGGAGGAGTCCTATTTAAGAAAAATTATGAGGGGATATACCTCAAATGTTTAGACAAGAAAGAAGCAGCTAAGGTTCTTCTTGAGCTACATGACAAGTTTGGTATTCTCCATGGGTCCCATCTGGCTACCACACATGCCATTTTAAGGGCTAGGTATTATTGGCCCACAATTTTCAAAGATACAGATGAACACATCAAGTTCTGCTATACATGCCATACAACTTCCAACAAAGAGAAAAATGCAACTCAACCCCTGCACCCTGTGATGGAGATACATTCCTTTGCACAATGGGGCATGGACTTCATTGGAGATATTAATCCCCCATCTTTTGTTGGACACATGTATGTGCTAACAATTACTGATTATTGCACCAAGTGGACAAAAGCCATAAATAACAAAATGTGTACATCTAATGATGTGATCAGATTCTTGGAGAGCATCATCATCATAAGGTTTGGAATTCCCTACGATTTGGTGTGTGACGATGGTCCTACTTTTGCATCTTTGAAATTTTCCAGCTGGGCATTTGACTATGGCATAATTTAAAAATTTTCATCAAATTATTATCCCTAGGGTAATGGTTTAGCAGAGTCAACTAACAAAAATTTGTTGAATATCATTAAGAAGTTAATTGAAAAGAACCCTAGAGAATGGAATACCCTACTCAAGTATGCCTTATGGGTAGATAGGATAAGAGTGAAAGTAGCCCTAGGCAACTCCCCTTATCAATTGGTCTATGGGGTGGATCCTATCCTGCTTGTTAATCTAAAAATCCCAACCCTGTAGTTTGTCCAGGAATACTTAGGCATGGATGATAAGATGGAAGTCAGAATGTTGCAATTACTACATCTAGAAGAAAAGAGAGATAGGGCAATAGATCATTTTTCCAAGCATCAGGCCATTGTTAAATGCTGGTTTGATAAAAGAGCTAAAGTTAAAACATTCAAGATCTCAGATCTGGTGCTATCTTGGGATAAAGCCGATGAAAAGAAAGGTGGCCATGGTAAATTTGACAAACTATGGACCGGTCCCTTTTAGATTGTTGAAATACTAGGTGACAGTACTTATAGGCTTAAAACACTAACTGGTGAGGATGTCCCATTGCTAATCAATGGACAGTTCCTTAAACATTATTTCCAAGCCTAAGTAGGGAAAGGTCAGAACCATGTACTATTATGTATATATTGTACAGTTGTTTGTATAGTTCTTTGCGTTGTTTGTTTTGTTTATTTGCTTGTTGAGTCCTTGTTTTGGTTAGGCAATAAAGCACCTTTTCACTTTAGAAAACAATAAAATTGTTAGAATTTAAGAAAGAATTACAAATTCCCACATAGGTTGTAATTCTTGTCAACTTGCCAATGATGGCATGGTTCGGTGGCTAAGTCGCTCGGTTGTAGTGGCGGCCACCAGAGTTCAAACCCCCGCTAGGCCAACGAGCTCGCAAGGCTTTACGCCTTCGCTGGGCCAATGAGCTCGTGGGTTTGAAGTGTTCTTCCTAGGGGATGAGGTCCCCCAGTTGTGGCCTCACCGGTTCATTGCTCCGGGCAGAAGCATTCGCGTGGAGCCGGAGGGCGTGTCGCACCAGCGTCGCCGGTCACGTTAAAAAGTTTACCAGGCGCATTAAAAAAAAAAAAAAAATTCTTGTCAGCTTAAGTACTTTGATCCTGTCTGTGAAATCATATTCATCAATGTTAACTCTTGTTTTTCAAGGAAATCATCACATGAATACATCTAACAACCTTATTTATTTGCATGCGTATGTTTTGTGGACTAACCCCTGTGCAGCAATGAGCACATGGCATCAAGGAGAGGAGAATTTGCAGCAAGCTACATAATAGGAGGATTAAAGGAAATCAAAGTTAAGTCACCAAAAGTGCAGGCAGCTGGAAGTTGAACGTGAACCATTATGGTAAGGAATAAATGCAGAAGTAGACTCGTTCCAAATGCAGCTTGTGTTTTTTTTTATACGAGTCGTTGCATAAGAATTCTTATTTGAATGGGATTCTCCTTCCTCTGTTCAGTCAAAATTAATAAATCAATCTTAACTTTGTATCCTAATATCGAGGAATGGATTAATGATTGTAGTTAGTTGGCAGTTGCATAAGACTCTCCCATTTTTGTATAAGTTAAGAGGGATGAGCTCGGTGTCAAGTTAGTTATTTTTGTTATCCACTTTGTTATCCAGTTACTCAATTGTTGTTTTATTAAAAGTTCCAGACATGTTTGTTAAGAATGCCATTATTGAATACGATCTGAAAGAGATTTTGTTTATGATATGAAATGAATGGAACTATGTGTTATGTAGATGCATGAGTATCTAAATTAGATTTGATACCCAGCTAAGTGAGTCAGTCCCCTGAGCCAACCACTCAAGGTACTGATCTTCACTTCATTTATTTTCTTATTCATTTATGCATTCTTGTTAAAGTTGTTTTCCATTAGTTTATAAATGCACTATGAGTTAACTAGAATACTTCAATTATTAAATTGCAGTAGTTATGGTTCATGAACAAATATATACTTTGTCTATTTTAAGTCCTCCAGAGGTTAGCATTATTTTTCTCATCATTTTGAATGTTTTAGATTAGTTATGTAATTTCCTATTGCTAGCAGTTATCTACAGCTTATGCTGAAGGTACCCGTAGCCATTAGATTCTGTAATTGTTTTCACTATTCTTGCGTTTCTGTGAATTCTAGAAAAGTAGAATAATTTGAGTAGGGTTGGATAAGATAGTTTAGGAGAATATGAGCCTTGAAGGTACATACAGTGCAATGCCATCATAAGCTTATGCTCCTTGGTTGATAATTTAATGTGGGAGTACAATGCAAGTGGATTGTTCAGATAGGTTTACCCTTGAATTATGTTAAGTCTACAATGCATTAGTGTTCCTCTATATTTTTGGCACCATTTCCAGGGATGGTGCTACCTTCATTGGCTCAGTTTACATGTTTTCATAGTTTAAATTTTGATTCTGGCATTAGGGTTGATAGATTCCCTTTTCAAGAAACACCAGAAATTGTACTAACATTGTGCAAGATCATTGATATATAAAGCTAAAGTCACTGTATGCAGAGGCAGAGAGACAACCAAGGCAAATTCCTCCCTTCAAATTATCAGGACAGAGAAGATATTACTGACTTTATCAATTATACAATAGGAATTGTTGAAGGAGAAGGACTTGTTTCTACATCTCCATCAACACCTTCTACATCTTCATCATCTTCTTCCACAACTATAGAAGGGACCTTTAGAACCATGGTAGATGTTGCGATGGAGGATCCACCAAAGAAAGCAACGTTTGAGTTTCCTATCACTGATCAGGAGAGGGCTATAGTGCTGAAGAACATTCCACCTTCAGAATTACCAGTCCTCTATTACCTAGTGACAGAGGACCCAGATACATTTTTGTTTGAGTTTGATATCCTATGTAGGAGATATGACTACACTTTAGATGCTCACAGGCTTAAACTCTTTCCTGCCTCTCTCAAGGATGCAACCTTGAGATGGTTTATGGGGCTAGGAAAAGATGTCATTCCAGACTGGGATACAATGAAGGAGAAATTCTTGGAGAAGTACCAAGATTACTATTGAGGACATGACAAGAGGAGAGATAACATCTTCAGAATGTCACAAAAGGAGGAGGAGCCACTGGAAGATTATGTTGAAAGATTCCAATTTGCTTTGAATAAAAACCCCCTAAACAGATTGTCTAAAGAATCATTAAAGCTGGTCTTTTTGAGAGGGGTTAAGGATGATTGCATGGATGCCTAGAATCTCATCAGGTAAGGTGATGTTTCTCAGTTACCTTTTGAGTCAATTTGTAAGGTTTGCTGAAATTATTCAAGAACTTTCACCAGACAACCAAGGGGAGAAAGGACATCCATTACAAACAAAGCAACCAATGGGGTTTCAAGAGTGGAAATCAGTAACTTACTGTCCAACATGAAGGAGGATATAATCAGCCATATGGCTACACAGCTGGACACTCTTCACATCAAGAAGAAACATGAAGAGGTGGATGCAATGCTTACTGAGTACTACCCCAGTTGTAGGCAAAGGAAGGCCAATTGTAAATGTAAAAATGTGGCAAGTATCCAGCAAGAGAAGGTTGAAAGGCCTGAATTTCAGCCCTTTGAAGGAGAGGATGGACAACTATTCTACATACCTCAAAGGTGACCTTGGCAGCAAAGACAAGGTATGCCCTCTGATTCACTAAGCTTTAATTCACCCTTTCCTACTTCAAACCAAAATTTCTCTACTTAGAATACTTAGCCATGGCCTAGCAATCAGAATCTCTGGCAAAACCCACAATGGCCTACCCCACAACCCAGTTGGAACCAACATCAACCAAACCCATGGCCCCAACAAAGTTTCCAAGGTCCCAACTATAACCCCCAGTGGCCTACATAGCAAGCTCAGTGGCAGCCCCAATGGAACAAGAACCAACAATGGTAGCAAAATGCAAATTACCAGCAACCTATGCTTCCATCTTAGCCACAACAACCAACCATAATGCCTCCATCTGCTCCTCAAAATCAACCTCCTAGACCTACCCAACTCCTTGCCCAACCTGCACCTAACCCTAACAACAAGCATGTTCAACAGGCTTATACTAATGAGGTGATGCAATATCCCACCTATGGGGTAGAAGTGAGTAATGTTCATCTTAGATCAGGGAAGCAACTTGCGGGCCCTTCATCTCCTGAAATTATAGAACTTGAAGATGAAGAACCCACAGAGGAAGCCTTAGATAAGCCATCTTTGGAACCTAAATCAAATCAGGGCCCTCACATCATTTCACATCCTAAGCCTCCTTTCCCTAAACACTTGGCTATCTAGAAGCAACCAGTACAGTCTAAAACTGACCTCATAGGCCAGTTACAATATATAAGCATAAAGATTTCCTTAATCCAAGCCATCAAAGATATTCCTATCTATACTAAGACTATTAGAGATCTCTACATAAAGAAACCAGGAAGGAAGAAAATAGACCCAAAGACAGTCCATGTTTTGGGTAACCTTGCTGACATAATGTTGGGGAATATAATTGTTCCTAAATATACAGATCCATGTAGTCCAGTAGTGGATGTCAAAATCAATGGGACTCTGATTAAGAATATTCTGATAAATTTGAGTGTTGCAATTAATGTAATGACTAAGGAGACAATGTATATACTCCAGTTAAACAACCTTAGGCCTACTCAGACAGTTTTGCACTTAGCTAATAGGTCTATAGTTAAACCTAAAGGAGGCATTGAGGATTTGGTAATTACATTAGATTCTTGGGAATACCCTACTAATTTCATAGTCCTTCAGCCCAAGGTCAATCTCATTGGTTATCCTCTTATACTAGGCAGACCATGACTTGACACAACAGATGCATTTATAGGTTGCAAGTCAGGAAACATGATCATATCCAATGGAACTGTGACCAAGAAGTTGGTCTTATATCCACCAGCCCAACCATATCATGAACTTGAGCAAACCATCTGGCCTACCTTGGATGATGAGGACAACTATTCACTGCAAACCTTGATGATTATTGAACGTAGCCCCTTGCTAGATATCTAGGATGAAGATGAGCTGATAGCTCACATTATACAAAATAACTGCGAGAGGCACAAGCAACAACAAGACTGTTTATCCTACTTGCAAGATCCCTTAAGAAGCATAATACCCACCAATTCCTTAGAGGAGGTATCCCACATATTTCATACTTTATTACCCCAGCAATGCTTACTAGTAATACCTAGCCTTGATTTGTCCTCTGTACAAAAATGTCTAAACAATTAGAAATCAAGCTAGGAAAGATGTTGACTATTAATAATGCATTGACTGATGAGCTACAACAATCCCTAAATGCAGTATTGCAAACCCACTCAGAAGCATTTGCATGGGATTACAATGACATGAAAGGCATTAATCCTACCTTATGTATGCACAAAATTTACATTGATGATGGCCACATACCTATAAGGCAGCAGCAGCGACGCATGAACCTTGTTCCTAGAGAGATAGTGAAATATAAACTTCAAAAGCTTTTAGATGCAGGATTTATATACCCCATTTTAGACAGTGAATGGGTTTTACCATTGGTCATAGTTCCCAAGAAAGGTGGCAAATGGAGAGTTTGTGTTGACTACAGGGAACTAAATGCTGCCACCAGGGAAGATCACTTCCCATTGCCCTTCATTGATCAAGTTCTTGACTCTTTGGCAGGGAAGAAATATTTCTCATTTCTTGATGGTTTTAGTGGCTATAACCAAATCAAGATTGTACCGGAGGATCAATATAAGATAATGTTTACCTACCCTTGGGGGACCCATGCATATTTTGTCTTGCCTTTTGCTCTGCACAATGGTCTAGCCACATTTCAAAGAGCAGTACTCAGTATTTTCTCTGATTTTGCCCATGATAGCATGGAAATTTACATGGATGACTTCACCACATATGGTGAAACATATGATGAAGCTTTACACAATTTAGAGAAAGTTTTAAAGAGATGTACAGAGCATAATCTATCTTTGAGCAATGAAAAATGTTTTATGATGATGACACAGGTCATAGTCTTGGGACATTTTATCTCAAGTGCAGGAATACAAGTTGACCCAAAGAAGATTGAAATCATATCTACCCTGCCTATTCCATAGAGACAGAAGGATGAAAAGATCTTCCTTGGACATGCAGGTTATTACAGGCGGTTTATTCAAGATTTTAGAAAAAATGATGCTCCTCTGTTTACTTTGTTGACAAAATACATTGAATTTGAATGGACCCCAGACTATTAGAATTCATTTGAGAAGCTAAAAGCAGCCTTGACACAAGCTCCAGTTTTAAGAGGTCCAAATTGGACACTACCTTTTCATATCCACACAGATGCATCAGACTTTACCATTGGAGCAGTCCTAGGCCAACAAGAAGGAAATAAAGATTATGTAATATACTATGTAAGAAAAGACCTATAGGGAATTGAGTTGAACTATACTGTGACAAAAAAG
Organism: Cunninghamia lanceolata; assembly: GCA_027924645.1. Taxonomy (NCBI): domain Eukaryota; kingdom Viridiplantae; phylum Streptophyta; class Pinopsida; order Cupressales; family Cupressaceae; genus Cunninghamia; species Cunninghamia lanceolata. The sequence continues at coordinate 3,273,749 of BSBN01000231.1, read as the reverse complement.
GAAATGTTAGTTGTTGTTTATGCCATTAACAAATTTAGACACTACATTACTGGCTATAAAGTGTTCATACATACAGATCATACAACCATAAGATATTTGATGAATAAGCCAATAGTGGGTGGAAGACTTGTAAGATGGTTGTTGTTATTGCAAGAATTTGACATAACAATAGTTGACAAACCAGGAAAGGCTAATGTATTTGCTAATTTTCTATCTAGACTGCCTACACAATCAATAGAAGGAGTGGTTGATGATTCTTTTCCTGATGAGCACCTATTTTCTCTTAACATACACACTCCATGGTATGTGGATATAGCTAATTATTTGGTCACAGGGCAGATTCCAGGTTACTTTTCTCTAAGGGAGAAAATACAGTTAGTTCACAAATGTTTCCCTTATTCTTGGATTTCTAGATTCCTATTCTACACTGGCCCAGATAACATTATGAGAAGATGTATCAGAGGAGATGAAGTGTTTGATATATTCAAGGCATGTCATGATGAACCCTGTGGTGGAAATTTTGCAGCCAAAAGAACAGCCTTCAAGATCTTGACAATAGGATATTACTGGCCAACACTTCATAAAGATTTTGTCAAGTATACTAGAAGTTGTGATCGGTGCCAAAGGATGGGGAGACCTACAAGAAGTGATGAAATGCCCTTGCAGCCACAAATAGCATTAGCTCCTTTTGATAAGTGGGGGTTGGATTTTGTTGGCCCTATCTCTCCTACTTCAAACAACAAGGAATATATATTGGTATGCACTAACTACTTAACCAAATGGGTGGAAGTTAAAGCTCTACAGTTTTCCAGAGATGACAATGTGGCAAAATTCTTGTATAAGGAAATCTTCACTAGGTATGGTGTACCTAGGGAGATAGTGACTGATCAAGGACCATAATTCACATTAGACTTAATCACCAAAGTGGTGGAGGAATATCAGATTAGACACAAGAAGTCCACTCCATACCATCCTTAGGCTAATGGCCAAGTTGAGGTCATAAATAGGGAGATTGAGAATAAATTGAAAACAACAATACAACTTCATAGAAGAGATTGGGTTTCCAGGTTACCAAAAGTTGTTTGAGCATATAGAACTACATGGAAGACAACTACAGGATTCTCTCCTTATGAGTTGGTTTATGGCAAGACAACAGTACTGCCTATAGAATTTGAATACAAAACTCTGAGGACAACAGTAGACTTAGGGATGGATTTGACAAAAGCTCAACAGGATAGGTTATAAAATTTGAATGCTCTTGATGAAATCAGATTAGAAGCAATCCACCACACAGAGGTTATACAGAAACAATGAATTAAATGGCATGATAAGTATATAAAGACTAAAGAATTCACTATTGATGATTGGGCCCTACTCTATGATTCCAGATACAAAGATTTCAAGGGCAAGCTTCAATCTTGATGGCTGGACCATATGAGATTCAACAAGTATTCCCTAATGGTGCAGTCCAACTAAAAACCATTGACGAGGTCCAATTTTCATTGCTGGTAAATGGACACAGGCTAAAAATTTATAAGAAACCACTTCAAAGAGATGATTTTATTGTCTCTCTAACATATCAGTATGGTGCTCATGATGCTATTGATGAAGGTTCTAAAACACACAATGATATATTGTCAAAAGTTGATCCACCGATATTGTCTAGTGATGCAGAGGTTGAGTTGCATGACTCAACCCCTGTGACTGAGACTTAATTCTATTGCTTTGTACTTCACATGCACACACAACACACTACCCATGGTGAACACAGTTAGCTCCAGAGGGACCTGTTCTTCACTCTCAATTGGGACCTATTACATTTGGGACCTGAAATAATAGATATGTAAACATTCAGTTAGGACTCGTAGAAACACTTGTCTATAGATGTCTTTAACACTTTGGAAAAAAGTACACCATTTTCCCGTGCATTCCATTTCTTCTATACATGCTTCATTCATTTTGAAATAAATCAAACACCACCGCAAAAGTGTTCAACTCAAACTCATGAGTTGTCAAATCAAGCATTATGCACTGTCATCTCACATCACTTCCGAAGTACTCGCTGCCTTACCATTCACCCGCATGCATTTAATCTTTCTCATATCAAATAAAATGCCAAGTACGTGTTTTCCAGTTCCAAGGCACATTGATCATTTATTTCCATAACATATGTACATAAGGTAACTTTCAATGATTAACTTAGATTTCTTTCTATATGCATTCTTACTCTTTGTTTAATTCATGCATGTGATAATATATATCACCATTCAATTTCATTATTACTCTTCTTTTCCTATCAATTTACACATGAAGTGAGGTCACTTCACACATTAGTTGGGGGGAGGGGTTAAATTTTTCAATTTTCTCCACCCAAGTCCTTAGAATTACCAAATAGAATTCTATGTTGTTTTCCAAAGATAGTAAACCTACCCTGTTTCACCTAATTTGTGAACTTGTTACCCTATGAGAACACAGTGATGCGAAACTTTGCATAATAAAGGGCTCCAAAAGGTACAATTGGGAAGAATAGGAAAAGGAAACATATTGAAGGTTTTGAAGGTGGTGGAATTGGAGTTGAGAAGGAATTGAAACTCTAAGAAATTGCAGAACATAGAGATAATGGGAGGTGATGTGGTAAGAAGAGAACCATCTATGCATAAGGAAATATTAGAGGATGTGATGGTTCTGCCACTCTTCACTAGAGTGGGATGGCTAGACTACTTCTTGAAGTTAACAGAATATGATAATGAAATGGTGAAAGAATTTTCAGCTACATTGCAGTATGATGAGACAATAGTCAAGGGATTAGTTGTAGATGCTTCTGAAATGGCCATTGCCCAAGTTACAGGATTGCCGCGCACAGGGTCTAAATATCCAGCTCGTGCTGATGTAGCTACAACAAGAGAAGAATTCTGCAAGTGTGGAGAACACCTGGACTCAACATCACAAGGTACAAAGAGATTGTCCCTTCCATTCTTTTGTGGAAAATGTTCTTCTTATATCATTAAATACTTTATATGTGATGGTTGGCACAATTTGTTGTATACTGTGCATTTTAAGTTGCTAAATCACCTACGCCATGATAAGTTAGTCAATGTTTCCAATTTCCTCTATAACATGTTGAAGAGGATGGCATATGAATATCAAAAAATGCAAACGGATACCACGTTGTCTCATCATCGCTTGATAGCCCTATTGCTTAAGATAAGCCTAAGAATTCAACATCCATAGGTTGATTGGGATGCCTTTAAACAATGCATAGATATCACAACATTGTTAGAAGTACCTGAAGCAAAGGATGACCCTTAACATGAATCTGAACCTGAGATTGAACTTGAGCAACATGAGCCATAGGAGGAAAATACTCTAGAAGATAGGCTAGTGGCAACAGAGGAACCCTCATCTTCTAACCCTAAAGCTATGAGAGGCATTGATTCAACACCTGTTAGGAAAAAGAGAAACAAGAAAAGCGTTGAGAAACATAAGAGCACCGTGAAGGGAGAAGATGCAGGGGAAAAGAAGAAGAGGAGTAACAAGAAGAGGAAAAGTGAAGCCAAGCAGGAAACTGTTACTCCCAGGCACTCGGGAAGGTTAAAAAGGCATAGTGTTAAAGAAAGTATTGTTGAGGAATAGGGGCAGGAGGAAAAAGGTGAAGGACAGCAGCACCATGATTCAACGCTACTAGATACAGACTCAAATAAAGAAGGAAACGCCCCTGAGGATGTCCATGTTGATGCTTATGAAAATATCAATGTGTCTAACAAAAGGAGAAGGTATGTTTCTTCATCTTCTGATTCTGATTCTGAAGATATGTTTATTGCAAAGAAAATGGGAAAGTCAGTTCCTAGTAGTTCTACTAAGGAAATTTTTGATATTACTGGGGATGATGATGATGAAGGTTTTAATTTTGAAAAAGGAAAAGAATTGTTACAAGATAGGAATATAAGAAAAGAGCTTCAAGAAGCTCTTGATAGGATAAAACAATTGGAAGAGTAGGTGAAAGGATATGAGGAGAAGGACAAGGAAAAGGAGAAGAGAATATATGAGTTGGAGGAGAGAATTCAAACCTACGGCCATGGAACCAACTTGGATCTGTTAGCATAGCTAACCTTGAGTAAAACAAAAATTGAAGAAAATGAAGTATTAACTCCACAACCTCATGTATCAAAGTCTCCAATGTATCACACCACTTTATCTTTGGGTTTTGAATTACTAAAACTTACTCACAAATCCAAACAGGAAAAACAAAACTGGGAGAAAGAAAAATAGACTCTCAATGCATCACTGGAAGGTAAGAACTTGGAGCTAAAAAGGTTAGAAGGTAAATTGACAGAGGTAATAGACAAAACCATTCAGATCATTGAGTGTAGGCCTCCGTCTAGAGTGTATGCATTGTTTCTAAAGGAAAAATTTCTCAATTTTTAGTTCAATAGGTTCATTAATGATCAGTTTGCTTTGCATTCAAGGCATATTTTTTTCAGCTATTTCAAGGAAGTCAGCCTGGAGGAGCAAGATCAACTGTGTGAGTATTGTTTATAGAACTATCTAATGGCAGAGGATATAGAATGAAAACCCTCAATTTATGTTGGGAATTTGTAGGTTAGGGCACTATCATCATAACTCAAGAATGAGAAGCTCAAAGGTGAATTAATAGATAAATATGAAGAACAAGAGAAAACAGTGGCACTGCAGATTAGAAAATAAGCATTGAATCCTAATGTAATCCTTACTCAGTGGTTGACACTCCTCTCACACAAAGGTCCAGGAAAAATAATCATGGATTTGAGACTTCGAGATCATAGAAGGATACAACAGTTAGCAGGACCTATGCTTCAAAATTGCCTAAGGTATGTACAAAGCAGATAGAATAGTCTGACCCCAACATTGCAAAGGAAAGAGCCTCACTCTTTCCATAATTTTATGAACATTTTTGAAAGATTGCGCAAGTACATCCAGATTTCAGAACAAACAGGAGTGGGATGGCTGCCACTTACTTTTCATCCTCCTATTCTCCTCTATCCAGTGCCACACTGGACACGAGAAAAGAATGATGAATGTAGGAATGAAGAATCAGTCAGGATGGATAGGCTTGCATGTTATAATGGTTTCTATCTTAAGCAGGGGGAAGGAGTCAGAGAAGTAATGGACCTTAGGTAGATTACCTTGCACTACAATATTTTCCCCTAGATGTTTAATTCAATGATTTTTCTTGAGGACAAGCAAAAGGATAGTTGGGGGGAATGATGGGTTTAAATATTGGCCTCTTTTATGTTGTTTTTGTAGCACATTTCACAGTTGAGCATATTGTCTTTTCATTGATGCCAAAATGGTAGTGACATCAGTGACATGGTCTTCATCAGTGACATGGTCTTCATGGTAATGACATCAGTGACATGGTTTTCAGATCTCTCAGTTTTGATCTTGTGTCTTATGTGAAGTTGTTCTGACTTAATCATTTCAGTGAAGTTTCAGTGGATCTCAGTGAATCAAAATTGCCTAGTCTTGATCATCTCAGTGAATCACAGTTACCTAGTCTTGGTCATCTCAGTGCACAATTGCTTAGTCTCAAATGGTATACTTGACTTATTTGTTTCAAGGTGTGATATTTGTTTTTCAAGTTTTGTCTTGTAAGTTCATTGGTCAATATCATTTGTTGTCTTCCATGAATTGGTCTGTCATATTCACAAGTTGTGTCTATAGTATATCCTGCAAAAATATTCACAAGTTGTTCTATTGTTACATCAGGTTATATGTAGTATGTTATAATGCTGCAAATGTCTAACTCTCCATATGTATGTCAAAGTTCTTTAAAAATGTCCCAAGTCATTATCATAAATTCTTTTTAAAAACTATCAAAGCACTTTTATTTTAATCTCCTGTTGACCGGTTGAGGAGGTTATCGGGTCTTAAGTAATAACTTGAGGGTATGTGCTTCGTTGTTTTTACCGGCCCCTTGTGTTAGGTGTTCGGTTGAGCTTCAAATGGTGGGCGCGAAAAAGCCGATCAACGGCTATGTTTTGAATGACAGTTGGCGGGGGTGTCCTCATCGGATGGTGGAGGTTTAAACGGAGCTCCATTTAGCATATCCTAAATTTGACGGTTTCTGTGTTAAGAAAAGGCAAGAAAATCAAGTTTTTGATTCTATTCTTGTGAGACAGCGAAGCCCAAGAGATGTGAAGTCTTGAAGGTTGAAGTTAGAAAGTTTGTTAAGATATTTTTGTCAGATTTGGAAGGTTTCCTACGACAGAGAATATGAAAAGAATGTAATCTTCATTATGTTGTTTTAGTTTTTATTTTTCTTTCAGAGAATGTGATATGAAAAAAACATGATGTTGGAAGTTGAACCAATTTTTTGAAGATATTATATGATGGAAATTCATTTGGTATAAAGAGAGTTTTTGAATGGCAGGTGTGAGTTGTTGCAGATAAGGGATGATCTTGAAGAGTGTGATAAAGTTTTTTAGAGCATGAGATAAAGTTGATTTTGAGTTGTAGAGTTTTGAGGAGGGTTTTTGAGGATGAGAGAGATTTTGTTATGAGATGAATTTTTGCAGGTATGATGGTGCAATCCAGATTGAAAGGTTTTTATGAATGAAGAGCAGAGTATTATTTCTTGTTGATGGGATGATGCAATCAAGGTTGAAGTGTCACAGAGCAGATTGAAGATTTGAAAGATAATCATTTTCAGAGAAGGTTAATTTTTCAATTTTGCAGTCAGAGAGTTTATAATATTGTAAATTGTTTTTGGAATTGTGTTGCAGAGGAAAAATACATTTATTTGATTCTTTTTAAAAGGGAGAAATAAGGTATTGTGATTATTGAAACAGGGAAATCCCCTAATTTGTTCTTTTCAATAGATTTCTGATGTTGTAATGTCAGTGAGACATGCAGAGAAGTACAATATGCCAGTGAGGCAAAATTGTAATGTCAGTGAGACAGTTGTAGATCTGAAATTTTGTTAAGCCAGTGAGGCAGTTGAGTGGTTTTTATACCCCAGGAGGGTTTTCCACTCGGGAAATTTCTTGTGTCAAATTTTATGTGTTGATACTTTGCATAATCTATTTATCTATCTGAAGAATTCTATAATTGTGAAGTTAAGTTTATCAAAAGGTTTAAAAAGTGTTATGATTTGTTAACAACACTGATTCACCCCCCCTCTCAGTGTTGTGTGTATTCCTACAGTTTTATATGCTTTCAGACCTTTTCCATATGATCTTTCAGATACTTTTCAAACATCACCATCATGATATATTGTCTTTTTATATACTTTGCAAGACCTTGGATCTATATTGTTAATATGGAATATGGTGATGATAATTATCAATTGAATGATTTGAACATGAGTATGCATGCAATATAGATAAGATTCTATGGTTTAATTATGAAGGTTATTTGTGTGCATATGTTTTGTGGACTAACCCCTGTGCAGCAACGAGCACATGGCATCAAGGAGAGGAGAATTTGCAGCAAGTTGCAGAATAGGAGGATTAAAGGAAGTCGAAGTTAAGTCACGAAAAGTGCAGGCAGCTGGAAGCTAAACGTGAACCATTATGGGAAGGAATAAATGCAGAAGTAGACTTGTTCCAAATGCAACTTGTGTATTTTTCATATGAGATGTTACATAAGAATTCTTATTTGAATAGGATTCTCCTTCCTCTGTTCAGTTAGAATTAATAAATCAATCTTAACTATGTATCCTAATATCTAGGAATGGATTAATGATTGTAGTTAGTTGGTAGTTGCATAAGACTCCCATTTTTGTATAAGTTAAGAGGGATGAGCTCAATGTCAAGTTAGTTATTTTTGTTATCCACTTTGTTATCCAGCTACTCAGTTGTTTTATCAAAAGTTCCAGACATGTTTTGTTAAGAATGCCATTATTGAATACGATTTGAAAGAGATTTTGTTTATGATATGAAATGAATGGAACTATGTGTTATGTGGATGCATTAGTATCTGAATTAGATTTGATTTCCAACTAAGTGAGTTAGTCCCCTAAGCCAGCCACTCAAGGTATTGATCTTCACTTCATTTATTTTCTTTTGCATTTATTCATTCTTGTTAAAGTTGTTTTCCATTAGTTTATAAATGCATTGTGAGTTAACTAGAATACTTTGATTGCTAAATTATAGTAGTTATGGTTCATGAACAAATATATACTTTGTCTATTTTAAGTCCTCTGGAGGTTATCATTAGTTTCCTCATCATTTTGAATGTTTTGGATTAGTTCTATAATTTCCTATTGCTAGCAGTTATCTATAGCTTATGTTGAAGGTACCCGTAGCCATTAGATTCTATAGCTGTTTTCATTGTTCTTGCATTTATGTGAATTCCAGCAAAGTAGAATAATCTAAGTAGGGTTGGATAAGATAGTTTAGGAGAATATGAGCCATGAAGGCACATACAGTGCAATGCCATCATAAGCTTACGCTCCTTGATTGATAATTTAATGTGGGAGTACAATGTCAAGTGAACTGTTCAGATAGGTTTACCCCTGAATTATGTTAGGTCTACAACGCATTAGTTTTTCTCTACACTAGGCATATCTGGATCTTGAAATATGAGTCAAATTTCCAAAGTGTGAGTCCTCCCTCAGAAAGCTTGCCAAATGAAAGAGGATGAAATTCTAAGTAGGTTTGCCTTTTGAAGCATGTTGAAATTCCCCAAAACAAAGAGGTTATGCCATGTCAAAGTTTGGTCAAATGGTCATAGGGATGTTCACATTGTCTTAATATCTAGACATTCGTTAATGTCCAGGCATACCTTTATATCCTCACCTTTTCAAATGTCCCGACCGAGAAATTGCTAAGTAAAGAGTTAATATCCTGACATTCACAAATGTGTGCACATCAAATTTTACCCCATCATATAGTGAAGCCATTATAGTGCATGGATATTCAAGGGTATGGATATTCGATCTTAATTTCTAGACATTTACTCAATGTCCAGACATCTTTAATATCCATACTTGTTTCAATGTCCAGATCATTTTAATATCTCGATGACGTGTCCTGTTTGACTTTTCAAATGGACATTGGACTGTGGGCATTTCACATATAAACTTAACATCTAGACTTTTGAACATCCGGATGACGTCATCCAATTTTATCTCAAAGAATTACCAAACATTGATGACATCATTTGCACATTGAGAGCGCGACATATTTTGCAAATTCTAATGTCCAGACCTTTTTAGTTATCCAGATGATGTCATTTTTCCTCATAACCAAGAATCACCTTAAGAGGATGACATCATCAGGACATTTTAGACTTAGGGATATTTTGCAAGTCTTAATATCTAAATATTCACGAATATCCATATCCTTGTCTCCTACGAACTAAAATTGCTATCCCTCACGGACCAATCAAATGGTGCCACGTGGCACAAGTTTGAATTTTTAGAATGGACATTTTAATGTCATGACATTCAAAGATCAAAGGCAAATGCCTTTGGATCTTAACATCCCGATATCCACCCTTGGTCAACGTTGACCAAAAGACTTGATGACATCATATCACTAGTACAGAAACAACAATATATGATTAAAAAACTACTAAAAATTGCATATAAATGACCAAACATGATCACGTGACCATTAGGAGTTTATTGCCAGTCATTTATAATGCGACCAAATTGATGACTAAACCATTTTTAGTCATTTATTGGTTGTTTTGATTGATCAATTTGATAGTATATTTAGTCATTGATTGTTGTAATCTGGTCACTTATTTAGTCATTATTTATTCGCTGATATATTTAGTCGTTAATTTAGTCATTAATTGTTGTTAACTGGTCACTTATTTAGTCATTTTTATTCACTGATTTTTGTCCATTGGTAGTGTATTTAGTCATTAATTTTAATCATTTTGATCAATTTGGTAGTATATTTAGTCATTTTATTCACTGTTCACTGATTTCTATCAATTGGTAGTATATTTAGTCAATTTAATTATTACTTGACGTCAATTAGTAGTATATTTAGTCATTTTAATTGACTAATATTGACGATTTAAACATAAAACACAGAAATACACATCAATCATCAATTGCACACAATAAGATAACCATTGAGAAGGCAAAATCATTGAAGTTTATTAAAAAAAAGGTTTTCTTACAGCTTGCACAAGTCTGAAATATCTATCTTGCCTGAAAAATGCTTAGAAATAGAGTATTACAATGTTTACTTTCAGTCACAAGACTGAAAATCTGAGTTACAATGCACATAAATGACAAGAAAGAAACTTCTCCAAAAAACTTTTGCAATGATGGAAACACATGCTTGGAGCCCTTCAATACAAGCACATGCCCCTTTCATCTCTTAAAACTTTTGCAACATGGGCAATCTTCTTGGAGCAAGATGTAATGTGTAGAATCTAAGAAGGAGAGTGTTGATAGTGTCCCATATATGAAGCTCTCTCCTTCAATGCAGCTAACAATAACCCTAGAATCTTTCCTCCTTTATAGGCAACGTGCCATCTGATATGAGCAACAGGGTGTTGCCTTTTCTGCCATGAATGAAGCTGTGCCTCAATACAAGCAACAAAATTACTATTAGTCTCAATTCAGAAAGAATAAAAGTGTATTGTATATTGCAAGTTTACAAAATTCCAAACACAATAGAAAGATAAATCAATTAAAAAAGTGTAGCCTTGTCAACAAATGCCTTAAATAGAGTGTTCAACATAGGCCTAAAATATGCATATTGAACCCTTGATTTCAGAACCTTGTTCAAAGTTTAAGAAAGGTGATACGCTCATATTATAGAATTAAGTTGACATTATAGAATGAAGGCTATCAACACTAACCAGACTGGAACAACATTATCAACAGAAATTTCATGGAAACCAAGCCTAAGAATGCCATCAAACTTAGACAACAAAAAGGTCAACCCTGGTTCATGTGTTGTCTCAATAAAGACTTGCACCATGAAAGAATCCATTTATACATAAATTATGAATTAAGTTGATAAGAAAAGATCTTTGATATCCAACTGGGAAGCCTTAACATCCAAAAATTACTAACCTGATGTTTCACAACAAGTTTCCCAACTGTGACATCATATTTACTTAAGAAACTGGAATATATTAATTATTTAGCAACCTCCTTAATATCCCCATGTAAGCAGACTAAACTAAGTGAGGTTGAGGGTTTGAAGTAGAGTACCATCTTCTTGGTATGTGCTTGACTTTGATGACCTGTATCTTGAATGAAAATAGCAAGCTAGTTGCACTGTAAAATCATTGTTACAAAAATAACCACAAAATCCTCTTTAATTAAAATAATCCTTCTAGATATTTCAAGACAAGATATTTTAGTTAATTTCTAAGAAAGCTAATTTCACTATCCAAACAACCATCAATCTATTTATTGTATATAATTTCCCAAAATTCAGAATTTGAATGTAGGCTGAGTATTCCAACAACACTAGTTTTTTAGTTGGATCCTAAAAATGTTGCAACTTATGGTCTTCTCTAAAACATTTGTGCAGAAGCGGGCAGGTGTGGTGAGGTTCAAATAGTAAGGAGATTGTTGAAAGATAGAGGAATTAAAAAGATACCTACATGTAGTTGGATTGAAGGGCATAAAATGGTACATATTTTTTTGTGTCAGAGATAGATCGCATCCACAAACATGGGAGAGCTATGCAAAATTGGAGAAATTGGCTTGGCAAATGAAGGTAGTAGGGTATTTCCAGATTCAAGACTTTTACTTAATGCTGTGGAATAGAAGAAAAAAGAATAATTTATCTACCACCATAGTGAAAAGTTAGCAATTGCATTTGGTTTGTTAAACATGGCCCCTGGTACAACCATTAGAGTTGTTAAGAACCTTCAAGTATGTTCTGATTTTCACACATCTAAATTCATCTCCAAGATTGTTGCAAGAGAAATTGTTCTGAGAGATGTGAACCATTTCCATGATTTTAAATAGAGACAATGTTCTTGTGGAGAATATTGGTGATGCTAAATGAAACAATCTAAAAAATAGGCTTGCACTATAATAATGTGCACTACATCAGATATCCAGTAATAACAAAGGAACATCCATCAAAGCTTAACAACAGGGATTTTTTTGTCATATGTTGTAGTTACAAGTGCCCTGCTAGACATACATGAAAATTTGGAAGCATAGACAAGGCAAGCAAATTGTTTCAAAAAATACCTCAAAGAAATGTGATATCATGGAATGTCGTGATTAAAGGATATGCTTAAAATGAGTTTTTCTGAAAAGTCCTTAGAAAATTTTAAGAAAATGCAACTAGTGGGTGTAAAGCCCAACTCCTCAACCTTTGAAATCATCCTTCCTACATGTGTGTGAATTGGAGCTTTGGATGAGGATATGAACATGCATCAAAAGCATATTTTGAAGTAGATTTTTATCAGATATTGTAGTTGCAAGTTCCACTTCGGATCACCAAAGCCTTCACAAAAACTTTTGCACATAATTCAATAATGAAGAATTTATGCACAAATTCTGTTTTGAATGATGCACAAAGCCTCCACCGCAACACCACATGGTTTGTTTCTGGGCCTTGTGGTGTTGCGGTGGAGGCTTTGTGCATCATTCAAAAGAGAATTTGTGCATAAATTTTTCATTATTGAATTTTGTGTAGAAGTTTTTGTGAAGGATTTGGTGATCCGAAGTGGAACTTGCAACATTTCTGCTTGAATAAATAGGTGGATAAGGTACACCCTCCATTCCACCAGCTCTGCTACCTCCAACTGGACCTATGAAAAGTGATTGAAGGAATAAATTACAAAATATCATCATATCTATTTATGATGTTTTTCTAAGCATAAACAAATTAAACAAACAAACTACAAAGCACACAAGTACATCTCTTAGTTGTATAGACCAGGACAATTCAACCACCATTATACCACTCAATGAATACTAACTAGCTCCTAAGTCATGATCCATATGACTCCTTTGGTGCCTTGTAGGTGGTCCTACATATGAAAGCTCTGGGTCCTAACAAAAAAACACAAAATCAAGGAGTTCAAACCAAGAATAAATAATATAGGGAAAATAACCTACAATAAATATTTAAATTAAAATAAAAAGACTACCAGATCTGAATATGGGCACTTGACAGATCAACTCACATCCATTTGAATTTGCCACCCAACAGAGTCTCAACTATGTTTCTTGGAAACAAGAAAAATGTATTTCTTATGGAAATATGGCTTATCCATTTGAGAAGGTTTAGGTATTCATGAAATGAAACAAGGTTAGTTAAGAAGCATGTGGAGTCATTTCATTTTCTCCAGTGATTCTCCTACAATGTTCTACAGGTGATACACATCTATACATACATTTGATAAAAAGAACATTTAGGGACTGATACCTCACAGAGTTCCAACTATAGACATAAAAAACTATCACTAAGACTTAGATTCAGCTACATACATACAACCCCCAACCTAATAATCAAATCCATAAGATTTTGATTTGATTTTCCCAAACTCAAGCTTTTATCTTGGGCCCTGGGCTACAAACTCTACAAAAGCACTCAACCCAAAAGAAACAACCTAAATTTTCAAAAAATACTTCATTACTTCAGCAAGCATGCACTACTTTTGTTGGATACTGATTCAACCAAAAGACAAAGACCAAAAGCAACTAAGGCCTTATATTTAACTCCAATCCTTCAATAATTATATAAGTTACAGATCAACCCATAATGTTTCATTTAGGATTTAAAATTTTACCTCTGAATAGCACGACAAACTTAAGTATGTATGGTTTCATAACAGGTGAAATACAACTAAAAGTTCACCATCAACAAGGAGATTATTTACTTGGAGCAAAAACTAGATAAGGAACTGGTGGTTGTGAAGGTGATGTCCACTGGCCACTAAGAGGTCCTAAAGTAGGACTAGGTCCTACTAGTGGAGGAGCGCTAAAATTTGGCAAAGTTGCTTGCATTGATCCCATGCTTGGAAACTGTACAATAATTTCAACCACCAAACTAATTTAAACCCAGAAGCATGACTAATCTTAGTATTAAAAACAAATATAATAGATACAATTGTTTCAACTTTCAATAAGTGACCGAGAAAGCATGAAATCCAAACAAAAGACTTTAGACATAATCACCTCATGTTTTCAAATGAGCAAGGCATAAGACCCTCTTAACAAAGTCAATAAATGAGACAATGAAATTATTTTCATACTATACCATGTTTGTGTTAGACCACTGTGTAAATCTCAAACAAACATCAATTCTAGTAATTGTCCAGTGATAGAGTAGTTATTCATCTTCTGTAGTGATTCTCCTACAATGTTCTACAGGTGATACACATCTATACATACATTATGATAGAAGTATCACAATCCTAGAAGGTCGATAGAGCATTAGAAGGTCTATTCAAGAATGTATGCTCATGGAGGAGATCTGTAGGAGTTCTACAAGACCAACAGAGCCATACATGCTTGTACAGGGTATTAAATCAAGGTGAGAGCTCTATCAAACCTAGAAACACTATGAAAATCACTAGAGATCAGAGGTCTGTCAAGCATTAAGGAGACTATGGAAGCTTAAAGGAGGTCTACAAAGTGTAAAGAGGCCTATATAAGAAGTCTTTTTAAGCCATGTCAAGTCTATCAAATCATGTTAGGGTCTGTTGGTGTTTACTTCCGAATCAGCAGTGGGTTTGCTAGTTCCAAAGCATAGGCAGATTCGACCAACTAATACAGGAGGTTGCGTGAGCTGCCTCCCCTTCACTTCTGGTTCTGTCGCACCAAGGGGGGATCCCTATATCTAAAGATTTAACCTTGACTCACCCAATGACAAAATGATTTAGCTTTTCAGAACATGCAGAATACTCTCATGTTTGGACCAAGATTTGCATGATGCATCACAAGTTTGGCAATGTTGTTGGACATATCTAACTAGTTAGGGATAAGAGTATGTAGGGGTCCTAGTCCTACTCCTACAACTAACAGGTTGGAAATATGGAATGATTGGTTTGATGGTTTGGATGCAAGACAGGGGGTTTTGGATCATAACTACTAATCCAGAAGCAGACCGGTGCCTATCTCAGGGCAAGGAGTCAACTAGACGTATACACAATAATGAATTGCATTTTGGATTCAAGTTTCAAGGGGTCAGGTTTGATGCTTGCCTTACAAACATCACCCAAGAAAGGGTATTTAACTGCCTCTACTTACAGATATCCCAGTTGACATACAACCTTCTTCATACTTAACCAAAAACAATTTAATCCACTCCTTGAATGGAAGTCTAAAGATCAAGCATGCAATACATAAATCTGTATTCTAGAATCTATGAAACCCTTAGCAACCAGATTCAGAAGAAGGAAAACATGCAACAAGTGGAGAGGGACAACCAGACACATGCACAATGCATTTTTCATATGAAACGACAATGAAACTGAGAATATCTGCAATGTACATTCAGATGCAACTCATAAACTCCAAAGAGATACAACCGCCAGGAAAATGCTCTGTTTTTCATTATTTACACAAAAATGCCCAAGTCTTCAACAACCCAAAATGAGTAACACAGTTTGCATTTTATAGCAAGACTATGTACTCAGCATTAATTTACATGGTAAGTCAAAAAGTTGCCAGATTCAATGCATCTTCAGATTGGCACTCCAAAAATTGAATGCAGTGAAGAAACAGAGAGAAGAAGCAGGTGGGCTCGGGATTAGAGCCGCCGCTCAAAGATTTGCATCTTAAATCTAGTAGTTGGCCTGTCATTCCATTGATCATCCTTCTGTAAATTGCCATTAATGCCTCAGCTACCCGCAACCCTCTTGAAATTTGCAGCAGTGCATTCATGGAGTTTTCCCGCCCAAAACATGACTGCATATGCTCAGGAAAAACCTTTGCTAAAATTTTAAAACACATCCGTTGATCTTATTCTCCTATCGCTGAGATCAATAGCATCAAAATACGCTGAAAAGTCGCCAATCAATCAGAACGTGCCACATAGGCACCTTGCTCCTCTATTTTTGACTTTTTATCTCCATCGGCCATCAGAACAACCCTAGGAGCATCCGCCGATGTGCAGTCTCTCGCCGATGAACTAATGTGCTTTTTCCTTTTGCATCTAAAAATGCATGTGGGACTGTATATTCATACAATTGCCCTTCATACAAAGCGGACCCCAAAACATCATAGAACAAATTGAAAATCAACTCGGGTCTGGCTTGCATCTCCTTTTTGCAACTATCGCTTTGTATATGTGCATATACATTCACCTCATACATACAAGGCGTGGACCTCAAAAATTATGAAACATGTTGCATCTGCCTTGAAATCCAGCTTGTACCTTATTTCCCTTGTATATCGGCACATATACAAGCATCCAAACATACAAACCGCGGATGCCAGCCATTGAATTAGTCATATTTGACTTTTACATCGGGTCCGGCTTGTATCTTATCCAATGCATATTTCCTTTGTATATCGCATATACAAACACGATAGACAACCCGCAAACTTTAAAATCCATCTACTGCAACATATTGTTCCTTCGCATCCGGGCCATGTACATTTTTTCTTTGTATATTTGCTTGCACATTCGATTGTATATTTGGAATATACAATCCCAAACATACAACCCATGGGCCCCCATAATTGACGTTGATTGCAGTTGACCAGCTTGCATGTTTTACCTTGTACATTTCCTTTGCGTGCCAAATATACAAACGCGAACATACAAACAAGGAATCTTTTCCGGAATATGCGATATACATTCTCTCTCGTATGCCCAGAAATTCATATTTCACCCTTGTATATTATGAATGTATCTAGCCGCCAATATACATTCGCCCTTGTATGTTCGTGGGCCCCACCAAATGCATATCGACCCCTGGTATATTTTTCTTGCTCCTTTGCATGCTGCTCGATATACAAGACCACTTGTACAATGCACTGTAGTGAATGTATGTTCGCCCATGCATCCCTCTTTTGCATGTTCTCTTTGTATATTTCGAATGTATATCACATATACATTCTACTTTGTATATGGGATACAAAGCCCTTTGCATGTGAGGCGGACCCCACCAAATGTATCTCCTGCTGCTTTGTATATTGCCGAACATACAAGACCACTTGCATTTTTCATTGTATGTGCCGATGTATGTTCAGACATACAAGCCTGATATACAAGTAGCAAATATCCCCAGGAATCTGCAAAAGATTCCCCCTTGTACATGCATTTTTTCAAGCCCGATATGCATTCAAAAATGCATATAACTCATTTTTTCAAAGGCCGATTGAGATTTTGCAAGCCCGCCAATGCACATTTGACCTGCATGTATATACAAACACCCTTGTATATACAAAGTGACATGCATGCAACAGATTCTTGCAATTTTTCTACTGCAAAGGCCAAAAGAGTTGGAATTTTTTGGATTTTTTGGAAGGTGCCTGCATATTTAAATGCTTGAAACCTGAATGTTTATGCAGGCACTAACAGGGTCTATGTAGTTCAAAGAAGCTCTGTATAACCATTAAGGGTCTATGAAGTTCTCTTAGGCTATGTGAAAACCATTGTAATGTTTGTAAAGAGTCTTAAAAGCATGCAGAGGTTATTGAAGATCTGCATAATCTTAAGACCTTGTTAAACCTTAAAAGACTTTATCAAATCATTAAGAGTCTATGATCTATTGTAAAGCATGAGATTGTCTAAAATACATATTATAAAACCTTGAAGACCTTGCATAAACCATGAGAAATTATGCATGATCATTAGAAACTCTATCAAGTTATTGAAGATATGCACAAGCTTTTTAAGGGCTTGTGAAGTTTTCTAAGGGTTTATGAGACATTTGCAAGGTATATATAGATAAACTTCTAGAAACCCTATGGAACCCATAACAGGCCTATACATGGCCCAGCCAAGGCAAGAATAGAAAGGTTTGTAGTCATTCGTTAGGTTTGTTAAGCCATGAAGAGTCTTTGAAGCTATTAAAAGGTTACCAAATATTTCTAGGTCTGTCAAAATTTTATGAAGGGTTTGTGCAGCATTTGGTGTATGTGATTATCTTTGGAGTACTTGTGGCATCATATGGAGAAATAAATGTCAACTAGGCAGAGAGTGACCATACAAAGGGATCAAAGATAGTGGAAGGGCAAAGCATAGGATGTTGTACCAAAAGATTATCAAGTGAGAAGTAATGAAGAAAAATCAATCACCAAATGATCTTCATTCCCAAAAATAATGGGTAATGTTGGCAATGCATACAAGGGTAAGATCCCCATCACCATGAGGTATTTCAAGCATTCAAAGTTTATATAGCCCTACAAAGGTTTGTGAAGAGTTTTAGGGATATGTATAACCTAGGAAGGTCTGCATAATATTTTCAAGGTCTTTATAAACCCTAAGAGCTCTATTAAACCCTAATAAGGTCTATCAAACCCTAAAGTCCCATCATTTTTATCAAATCCAGTGTTTACCGCAGTACCGCTGAATGTAGATAAGAGAGGTGCGGGCTGGCGGTGTTAACCGCCATCCTGCGGGAGTCTTTTGACAGTCTATGCAGTAGTGTAGTGAAGAACCCGTCATCCTGCGGTGGTCAATGGAATGGCCTGCGATAGTGCGGTATACATACCATCGTCCTGTGATGGTCAATGGAATGGCCTTGTGGTAGTGCGGTATACATACTGTCATCCCACGATCGTGAATGGAATGGCCTTGCGGTAGTGCGGTATACATACTACCGTCCTATGATGGTCAATGGAATGGCCTTGCGGTAGTATGGTAAACATACTACCATCCCATGATGGTCAATGGAATGGCCTTGCGGTGGTCCTGTTACCTCTCAATCCGACTGGATGCTTATTCCCAGTTGTCCCTACAAGGTAGCCATCAATGATCACTAGGATTCCTGGGCCAACGACTAACAGTATAGGAGATAGACTCTATAGATATCTCCTCTTCTTCTTTAGGCTCTGTAGAACCAAGGGGGGTATTCCCTATTCAACATCCATGAGGTATGTTTGTGGATTGACTGGGATGTTGATACAAAGCAGATAAATCCTCTATTATGTAGACCAAAACTGTGAGATAAGTGCAAAGGGGCTAGCTTTGGGCCTATGCTCAGTTGTAGACAGAGGATTTTGGGTCCTAAAGCTACTTCTAAAATCCTAAAGGTTTGTATATGAAGTTTGAGTTTGATTTGCATTTGGATGCAAAACTAGGACTTTGGTTGCGACCTCAATACAAGACTGGATTGGTGCCTATCTAGGGCTCGGAGTCAATAGACATACACATGTGAATGGCCAGCATGAATCATACACCAAAGACTGGATATCAAGGGGATTCCTAATATCTGCCTTACAGAAACTTCCCAACAATTAGGTGCTTAATCATTCATACTTAATGGTATCCCTATTGCAACACATCTTCTCAATGATTAACCTGAAACATTTAATTTGTTCCTTGAACAAAAGTAGGAGATTAAGCATTCAATATAGGAAAAACTATATTCCTAAACCTTAACAACCCTTAGTTATCTTGATTCAAAAGAAACTATGCCCACAGCTTGGAGACAAATGATTAAACACATGCACATAGCATTTCTCATATAAAACAGCATGAAACCAGTGAACTCATGCATGAAACATATAACATGAGACTCATAAACTTACAAGACATCAAGAATAGGGCCACCAATGAAGTTGTATTGTGTCACAGCACCAAAAATATTGTCCAATTTTTAACAACGACAGCAAGTAACATAGTTTGGCTTTTATACCAAGACTGTGTACCTGGCAAAAATTAATTACAAGGTAAATCAAAAATCTGCCAGATTCAATGCATGAGGAATGGCGCTCAGAAATATTCAACGCTGTGGGGAGATAGAGAGGAATGAGAAGATGGAATCGGGATCTGCACTGTCGTTCAAGGACATTCATCTTCAATCAGGTTGTTGACCTGTCCATCACCGACCCATACCGTTGCAATTCTGCCATTAACGCTTCAGCTACCCACAACCTCTCTAAAATGTAGCAATGACGTACCTCTAAAAATTTCCCGCTCAAAAACGGCCGCACACGCTCAGGAAAAACCCTTCGCTGCAGGTTCAAAACAAGACCGTCAATCATCCCTCCGTTGTTGTGATCAACGGCACCTAAAAATGTTGAAAAGTCGTCAGCTAGTGAAATTGTGCCACGTAGGCACCTTGTGTTTCTATCACCGACCCTTTCTCCTTTTATCTCACCTTTATCGCTCTTGTATATGCAAACCCAAATGCATTTACAACATACAAGGCGGACGTCAAATGTTATAGAACAAACTGGAATTCAGTTCGGGTCCAGCTTGTATCTCCATCCTGCATCCATCGCCTTGTATATTACACACATACAAGTGCAACATACATACAAGGCGGACCCCAAAATATTATGAAGCAGATTGGGAACTTATTCGGGTCTGACTTGCATCTCTTTCCTTTGTACATCGGCTTGTATATTTTGTTTGTATGCCGAATATACAAACACAAACATACAAGTAGGGAATCTATTCAGAATATTCCACATACATTCTTCCCTTGTATATTGAACATGCACAAACATGTTTGTATAAAACTGCTGCAGGCCCCACCAAATGCATCTCTACTGCACTGTAGCAAATGTATGCGCGCCAGCCTTTGTATATTTTTCAATGTACATTTCCATTGTACCTTTGACATACATTCATTCCTGCACATACAAACTTGGGATCTTCTCCAGAATATTCCTGTAATGTTTCTTTTCCCTTTGTATCTAACCATTGTATGTCTGAACATACAAACCAAATATACATGCAACCCAATATGCAAGCAGCGAATATTCCTGGAATCTTCAATGTATATTCTGCCCTTGTACATCCTCCTTTTGAACCTGATATGCATTTGGAAATGCATAAAACTACAGAATATCCTTGGGAATCTTTGAAAGATTCCCTCTTGTATATACAACCCGATATGCATCTAAAATGCATCTAACTCATTTTCTTGAAGGACGATGGAGATTTTGCACCCACCAATACATATTTTTGACCTGCACGCATATACAAACCATTTTGTGCACACAAAGACACTTGCACCTTAACTGACTTTAGCATTTTTTGACTACAGAGGCCAAAAGTGTTATAATTTTTTGGACCTTTGGGAAAGGGCCTGCATATTTAAATACATGAAACCAGATTGCTCATGCGGGCGGTAACAGGTCCGGTGTATAACCCGCAACACTAAGACAATCATACAATGGGGTCTACGGTATGGCGATTAAGCCTGGGAACAATGAACAAAGACAGAACCGTGAGAAAGTTCAATGGTGATTGATTGACGAGTAAGGTCTTGACACGTGGCACAAGGTTGCTTCTTGATCTAAGCCATCAAAGTACCTATAGCATGCATTTTTAGCTATGTAAATATCCAGCATCTTATGAGGTACTTTGTAGTACTCATTCAATGTCATGTCAAATTCTTCACACAAGACTTTCAGTTTCATGAGCTTGCCAATTGATGTTGCCTTAAATTTCAACTCTTTAGATGATTCCTCCTTTATCACCTTTTCCAATTGTTCTCTCAAGACATCTACTGAGCTGATTGAATTGTTTTCATCATAAAACTTTCATGGAATCTTTTCAATGAATTCACAAAAATCATCTAAGGTATTTGGGGCTAAAGCATAAGCCTCCTTGAAAATTACAAGAGTGCTTTGAATCTTAGCCTTTGACGGAGTTTCAGACTTTTCATGTAATGATCTAACAATTAAAAGAGTGTTTGGAAAGCTCACAATTCCATAGAGGATTTTAGTAAGCAAAGTTTCAGGTTTTTGATGTAAGGATGTAGGATTACAAACAAATTTGAAAATTGGAATTGAAAAATTTAATGACAACAGATATAAAGGCCAACTGTTTGGTAACTAATGGCTGCGGGGTCTTGTTTTTGGGGTGGAGAGTTGTTGGTTTAAATTAAATGTTTTTTCTTCCTTTGAGCCTCTTATCCATTGTGAGTGTGTCTTATGTTTTAGGAGGGTGAAATTGAGATTGTTTACTCTGCATTGATTCCATAGAAGGTTTGTTGTCTTTTCTAACATTAACATTAGTAAAGAAAATTGACCTAGGCGTTTGAGGTGGCTTTCACAAAGAGCTAAGTGTTGAGGTAGACGGTTGTTGATATGGACAAATAGGGAAAGAATTATAGGTGGGAATCCATGTGGCAGGGTTGTAGTAAGGCTTTAAGTCTCCAGATTGAAACCCATCGACCTTAAAAGGCGATGGCACTGCCTCCTTCAATTGCAAATGCAGACTACTGAATGACTGTGAGGATTATCTGTAATGTTTGGAACATTGATGGAGCCAAACATTGTTGGGGCAGATGGAAGGGTGTGCTTGGAGGTGACGATGTGTTATGTCCTTTGTTTACGGTTGTACTTTGAACCATAAATTACATATTTAAATAGGTGTTTAAATGTACAAGCATTTATTGTGCCTAAGCAGAAATCAACCTGAACCTATTCCAATTTCCCATCATGTTGCCAATGCCATCTCATTTCCTATTTCTCATTTCTAGTAGCACAAATTAGAGGATAGATGTAGCCAATGTTGAACAGTAATAGCACAAAGTGCAAATATGTAACTAATCTTGAATAATCCAAAATGTGAGAAGATACTGATCAAAACCCTAAAAGATGGACAACCTCACAAACTTGATAAATCAAATCTTATGAGCTCAATTCATGCCATGAAAATCAATTCATAAAGAAACATTAAATTAGAAAATAAAACAATTTGAGTATTGCCTATGCAAATTATTGCAAACATACTAAGATTATGGGGTAAGCCACATGCTAATCAACACAGAGGAGATAGAAGCCATGCAGTTATCATAATAGTAGCCACAATTTGCAGCTTGGTTTCTCTGGGATTATTATTGCTTGGATTCTACCACTATAGAAGAAGCAATGTAGATAGAAGAAGCCATATAGCAAGGAAAATTGATGGATCCTCAAAAAATCCCAGTAATGGAAATATATCAAGGCAACCCAGTGAGAACGATAGCCCAGATTTGAGGAAATCATCAGATCACATCAATGCTCTTGTCCTTGCCATCTGTGTTATAACATGCAAAGAAGCCCAAGTGTTCACTTACAGATAGCTTCAATTTGCTACAAATAATTTTAACCCTGCTAATGTTATTGGCAATGGAGGATTTGGGTTAGTGTACAAAAGTGTCTTGCCTAATGGCAGAATAGTGGCCATCAAACAGCTTGATAGAGGTGGAAAGTAAGGAGATCGTGAATTCAGTGTTGAGGTGGACCTTTTGAGCCATTTGTATTCTCCCTATCTGCTTGAGCTGAATGGCTACTATGAATGGATTTGTAGATTTCACATCTTATTAAAGCAATTTTGAAAAAAAAATTAGTGCAGTGGGATGAAGTACTTTATGGATGAAGCTATTGAGAGGAAAAAAATTACCCTCTATTTATTGTCATTGCAATCTATGATAATCTATAATAGAGGGTTTGGGCTCCTAATTTTACTCTCAAGATAGTCCCATGGAAATATGTAATTGTACTTACATGAATAAGGGATTTATTCTTTTTTTTAAAGAAGCTCGGGTCTTGTGGGATATAAGACGGATGTTATTGCACAAGGGAAATTTATGAAATATGGAATAAAAACAAAACCAAATATCAGAATGTCATTGCGAAATTGATAAAGATGAACATTCTTCTAAATGTATTCTGTGAATTGTACTCTGTAAATCACAGTTAGAAATACAGTTACTAATCACACATAGAAACAAAACCCTAGAAACCAAAAAAATGAAAAAGGATTATAGTATTTTTTAAAAAGTGCGATGAATGTGTACCTATCTCCACCCTCACCGCTGGCACCCATGAGCTTGTGAGAATCGAGGAGCATTATTTTGTCCTCAGATGTCTTCTGTACTACAATGCTCTGCACAGCAGACATATCGGCCACAACCAGAGAAAACCCATCCCCAACCAGTCCAAACACACTCCATCACACAACCACTGAAAATCCTCTTCCCTTTTCGCTGCCTGTAAGTGCTTCTTCGCCAAGTAACACACAAACTGTATACCAAAACTATTGAACTCCCCCTCTTCTTGTTCCCTTTCCTACTTCAGATTTTACTACGTCTCTTTTACTGTATAAAGAAAAATAATGTTTTGACTCAATACCTAATCCCTTTTACGTGACGCCGGAAAATCTAAAATTTGGATTTCATTTTCCTAGGTTTTTAGTTTGTAAGGATAAAAGTACCTCTACCTTAAATCATATTTTCTAATTTTTATTTATGTGACTAATTATTTAGTCATTTTTATTTGTGTGACTAATTATTTAGTTGTGTTTTTTACCCAACGATCAAATTAGTCATTTATAGCTGTGTTGCAAATAATTATTAGAATTTAGTCATTTTTAGTTGTCGTGACTAAAATTTTTAGTCACCTAGTCATTTATTTGCCAAATTCTACTAGTGCATGGATATACATATGGACATTTTGAAAGTGAGCACATTGTTTAAGTATCCAAACATATGTCCATATCCAGACCTCGCAATAAATGTCGCAAAAGGGAGTCGTTGGCCTTTTGAAATTTCAAATTAGAAACTGCCACTTGTAGCAATCTCCCAAATCATATGCAAATATCTATTGACCAATGTAATTCAGCATTTAATAAGCTCTAATCCATAATTTTAACACATAAAAGGGTGAATTTCGATCATTTTAAACTCACCTAAGCATTCATAAGAGATAATTACAAAGCTCCGACAATTTTGCAACAAGTTTATGACAATCACAACATTGAACGAAATGGTGCAGACAAAGAATGACGAATGGTGAATGGTGATTATACAGTGAAAGTGCATATCTGGATACATTTTTTAAACAAGTTTTAAACTCAGAGAAAAGTATGTAACTATAAAACCCTATTTTTGTCTCTATTACAGTGCAGTAAAAGGTAAATGCATACTTACGGTAAATTTTATATACATTTGCATATGTTATGCTCGATAAACTATAAAATGTCAGGATATTGAGAAAATTGATTGTTAAGCTAGATATATAGAATGTAATTTGAGATATACATGTTCACTGACTTTAGGACAAGATGCAAGACAGGAAGAACCGTAGTGAGACAGAGTTTAGGAACCCCATGTTCCCAAATCCTGGGGCATCTGGTTTTAGATTTGGAAGGACTGGAGATACTCAGACAACATGGATGTGAATGAGTGGACCACCAAGTTGATTGGTGGGGATGGACATCCCATTCTGCAAAATCAATATCAACATAATGTCAAAATCAACATCAACATACTGTCAATGCAATATCAAAATCAAGATCAACATTGAGGACCTTAAAAATCAATATAAGAGCAAAACCATAGACTATCAGAAGATAATGTTCACATGCTGGAGGGCATCAGACATTAAGGTCAAAGAAGTGGCCAAGATGCCCCAGAATCTCTACAAATTTGACTTCACCCCAAAAGTACAGTATATGATGGTGATGGTTAGCAGAATGATAGGCAAACTTGATGCTGGTAATTTTGAGCCATAGATGTATGGGCTCATCAAGTTGGTAGAGACCTCTGACACACATATACAATTGGCATCACTCATCAGTGATAGCCTTGATGAAGGAATGAAACAATTTGGAGGCAAGGCATGCCTATTCTACATGTCATCATATGTTGTCTATGCTTGTGTAGGTCAATCTACATTTTCTAGTCTACACACAGTGGACAGAGACGTTGGAAGAAATCCAGGAGACAAGACCATATGGGATCATTATCCCCAGCTAGAGAGGAGGTCATCCATTTAGAATTACAAAGGGGTAAATGATTGTTTTGTAATGCATTTGGCCAGATTAATGGATAATGACAGAGCTAAGAGATTGAGATCTGAGGCTCAAGAAGTAACTGCAAGAAATGGAACTTGGTTTATCTAGTTCCAAACTTTCACATACATCAGGATGGAATGATTCAATGGGGAACCTCTCATGTTGCCAAGATATTCCATAGATAAAATAATTTTGCTGGAATTAACTAGACAAATTATACCTTCATATGAAGCATATGTGAAGAGAAATAAGAAGGGTAATGTTAGGTTTCCCCTAATCATCGTATGGTATGTATGTCCATGTATTGATGCAGCTAAAAGTTGAGAAGTAGAACTGTATATGCTAAATTCACAACCATTTTCCTTGGCAAGATATTATGATCATTATCATAGAATGGAAAGATTTGTGAACAAGAGGTTAGTGCATCAATTGCACTTAGAAGACTACTGGGAAGATTGTCCAGATGATATGGAAGTCAAGAGAAGGAGTTATCAGAGGTTAACTCTGAATCAGATCTAGACCTTAGATTGTTTTGACGCCCCCCCCCCAATTACAATCTGATGATGGTATGTTAATGGCGAAAGAATATGAAGAGAAGCAGATTTATAAAGAACCATCTTCCCTCCTAATTAGAGTCAGCCTGAGGTTACATCCATTGACCTCGTCACAACCAGAGGTATGGAGCTAACAAGGAAATGGGTAGATTAGAAGTTGGATGCCCTAAAAGCCAAAGGAGTGGCACTGACTATGGATAAAAAGAGAAAGACACAGGATCTACCAGATGCAGAGTTTGATGACTTATTAATTCATAAGATTCAGATCATGGAGGCCAAACAGGCCTAGCCTGATTCTTCAAAGTCAATTGAAGAATTCACTACTAGTGGCATCACAATAGCCACAAGACCTTCACCTCAGAAAGAAACACCTCTCCTAGCAATCACCATAAATACAAGGCAAGTAGAAGAGCCTAAAGAGGACACTGAGGAAGAAGAAGGGGAGCCTTTGAAGAGGAAAGGTCAGGATATATTGAAAGGGGATAACATCCCCAAGAAAAAGAGAGGACAAGCACCTATCATGAGAGGATCAATTAGTAGACAACCATATGTCCTGCTCAAAGAGCAAGAAAGGAAGAGCTCACCAAAACAGAACAAATGTTTACTAGGCAACAACATACAACAGAAAGAGTTGCAGCAACAATGGTGCCTAAGGATGTGAAGACAATATCCAAAGGTTTTCAACATGATGTCCCCATCCCTACCATAGTTAAATTCAAGGAAGAATCATCCAAAGAAGCAAGGGAAGAAGAAAAGAAGAAGATGGCTGGTCAACCTCTATCACTGGATAAAACCATTGAATTGACAGATGATGATGTGACCAAGGATTTGATAGCCAATCCAGCTAAAGACTTGTTGAAGAATACAACCCTAACACCTCAAGGCACCCCACAAGCACTTAAGAGCACCAGAGATGAAGATGAATATGAAGATCTAGAAATAGTGGTGCAGAATATTGGCCTGGATGTGTTAGTGGGCACGGTTACAAGCCCAAAATTTATTGATTTATCATATGATGGGGCAGAAGATGACAGAGATAAGGATGAAACCATGGACAATGTACGGACTAGCGATGATCAAGTTGAAGACATGGACATCCATACGGTGCCTCCTAAGTAGAATGTCTAGAAAATTGAATAAGGACATGCCGAGGTAGATGATAAAGAGCAACAAATGTTAACATTAGGACAAGTGGGTCCAATGGTCATATCCGGATCAGAGGATCCAAAAGATAAAGAAGTGCCAACATCTGGGCATGGAGGTCCCCAAGATAAAGGTCGTGATGAAGAGATGGAAAGAGTAGAAACAAGTGGTGATCAAAGTACACATCAGGATATTCAAGATCCCAACCACCGAGGGCTTAATACATGTAATCCACAGCCCCAAGATACACAACATGCACAGGATCAGGATGTAGAAACACATCAGGATGTCCATGTCGATATAAATAAAGAGGATGAGGATATTCATATGAGAATGCCTAAACCAAGGAGGTATCCCAATATTAGGACATGAAATCCAAGGATGTTGTACAGGATCAGAATTAGCAACAAGTGCATGAGGAAGTTCTCACTAATGGAAAACAACAGTATCACATCGACCTCTGAGTGACAACAAATCATTATGAACTAATGTACGAAGACTTGGGATCATGAATTCTCTGAATTCATCGTATCTTTCAAGATAAAAAGAGGTTTGATAAGAAACGTTTATTTCTTATTGTTGTGATTAATAACCATATCAATAGTACCAATGAGTCTATATACTTGTTTACTGATTATTATTAACACACTAACCAAAAACCATCTTGTAAAAACCCAAGATGGTGTATGAATAGTTGTTTCTAGTCTCCATGAGAGTGGGGGTAATTTATCAATACATGGACTTGAGCTCCCATAAGTTCTTATCAATTATCTTCAGACTAGACTGAGAATAAGCTATCCAATAGTTGATTGAGTAGATTTAATAGAGAATTGAAACTTCTTCAAAGGTACACATATGATGGAGAAGAGAATGGATTGTTGGTACAAATTATTTTTGATATTTCCATTCATCTTTAGTGTTTCTTCCTAGTTTGGTGGTAGCTAGAACTCAACATCCTCTCATGTCTAGTCTCCTACAAATTGATCAATAAAGGGCACCTTAATAAAATGACTAAAGAAACATTTTTTATTCTATTTACTATCATAGTTAATAGGGTAGAGAGGGTTCCTACAATTATTGTTTGTGTTAAAATAATCCAACTTCACCCTTGCCCCACTATAGAGACAAGGGAGAGGTAGGCCTATAGCTAGGATGGCCATTGATGAAAAAATTTGTATTTTATTTAAAGATAATTAATGATCATTCTTGTTTTAGAAATCAATGTCATAGTTAATGACTATTCTTATAAATTATAAATCAATGATGAAAATGGAAGAAAGCTAGGAGTCTGGTTAAAATAGGTACTTGTAAAAAATAATTTTATCATTGTTGAGGTTGTCCACCGAGCCCCTATCAACTAGTCTTTATCTTAAGTAATTTATCCCTTGATTACTTTTGGTGAGTGCCTTCTACTCCACCTAGATCCCATATTGATGCTCTCTTTAGACTCTACTAGTCATATGGAGCTATGGGAACCACCCCTCCTCTCCCACACCCTCCTCCTACTACGTTAGCATCCTAACCCATTGCCATATCATCTTATCCACCTACTTCTAATTGTTTCCCTAAACATGTGCAACCAAAAGATAAATAAAAAAACATGTTTCCAACACATCCCTATCCCTTCCTAAACTTGAAACTAAGAGTTGTTCCCACTTCGCGAAGCTCTTCCTTGCCATAGAAAACCTACTCCTCCACCTCCACCCCATTATATTCATAAGTGACCCTTCACAATCCCTACCCCATCCTTGTCTACCAAAATACATCAAATGAAAATATAAGAGAAGGAATTAAAAATAATTGAGACTTTTGTAACCACATCATAGATTCCCCCTCTAATTCTAAAGTTTTACAATAAATCTTCACCAAACATTAGCATTATTCCTAAATCTACTCTAGCCAACCTTGTTCCCATTTTTGACCTATACCCAAATTCTTCACTAACTCTAGTGTTTACTATCAATGTGCTATCCTTTGAGTTATCTCAATGTCTTTAATAGGTCTTATTTTATGTTCTTTCTCCCTTTAAGTCTTATACTTGTGTTACCCTTCACTTGTAGTGTTATTTGATGAACTACGCTTCCTTCTATGTTTCCTTAAATGATGATATGGTGCCTTGTTTCATGTTGTAGTACCCCCTACTACCTCATTATGAGTCCTTGTCACTTTTCTCTGCTTGCATTTGGTACTACATATGTTCTTTTATTTTTATTGTTATCTCAAAGGGAGAATCCTCCAATAAATTACTTCTATTATCCTTCCTCCAGTAATGTCCTCTTCATGTGATGACCTTGTCGAGTCTATGGTGGTTCGCTATGGTGCTCTAAGTATATCTAAATATTACAGCCCCTTCCTCTCTTAATCCTTGCAATAATGGTGAATGTATTTGGACATGATTCCATGTTGTGCAATTGCTATATTATAGGTTCCCAAGTTTGTTGCATCTTTGAGAACCTAGCTACAATATATTTTCCAAGTGCTTAATGTTTTCTCAAGGTTATCATAGTTGTGATGAGACTGCCTTTCTCTAAAGCTATGGTGGTTGATCCCATTCATTTTGTGAAAGCCTTCGCAATTTGTGGTGGAAGTGTTAGGTATATGTCCATGTTCATTTGCCTTGGTAGTTTGTTTCTTTGCCCATGTTAGTCACTTCTTTGTTTTCCATGTATTATGAAGGGGTACTTGTCAAAACGGTGATTGGTTTCTCATCCTTTAACTATGGGTGTTTAGTAATTATATGCTTTTTGTGGTGGGTTTATATCTTCCCATGCCAATGTGTTGGTGATGTCTTTGAGATGCATTTGAAACTTTATTTAGCCATGGATATTATACTATGTCATCTCTATTAAGGTGCAATGTGTTCTCAACATGTCATCCTCCATCTAATTTGTTTTTCTTCCATGTTAGTGACATATATTCGATCAAAGTTTAAAAAAATTTACGTACCCTACCAAACACTATTCATTCATGCCTACCTTTTCTCATCATGTGCTTCCCAAGTTTCATTTTAAAATACAAACTTTATGGTTGGGTTTGTGGGTGGTTGGCATGTCTTCTTAGTATTAGTGGTGTTCCTTAAGGCCGTTATGGAGATTTGGAACATAGTGCTTGATCCAATGTTGTGTATCAAGCATTGTGCATGTAAATGATAGGATTCTCATATTTTAAACATTCTTCCTCAGCCTAGAAAAGAGTTTAATGTTGTGCCTAATAGGTGGGTGTACCTAGGGTGGTTTCTCACACTATTTCATGGTTTCTACATGTTGTTTGTCATCCTTGTTCCTTTTTAGTTATGAGGAATTGCCTCAGTATCATCACAAGGCAAATATTGTGCAATCCTAGGTGGATTTATCCCCTCTTTGGTGATGATATTTTGATATAATGTTGTGTGTTTAATGTCAACTACTTGAGGATGATTTGGCATAGATTTAAATTTTCCCCCAAAATTGATGATCAAGTGCTATATATTCATAGTTTGGAGAAGAATAATGGTTGGTAGTTGGCATGATTGCACAATAGAGAAGAGAAGTGAAAGTGCACATGTTTGTCTTAGTCTCTTGTATTTGGCTAAACATTTTTCTATTAAATGTATGTCCAGTTTCATTATTAAAGTTATTCATTGCTATTGTATCCCATTTGGGGAATGAATATGCAGTGCATTTTCTTTCTAACCATTTGAATGTCTCCATGAACTAGAAATTTGAATTCATATTAAAGTCAGTGGCTTCACTTTGAGCTATTTAATCAATTATAAGTGTTGATTACTTTATTTTATATTATTCAAATGGTGAGCAATTTAGATTTGCATATAGCATGAGAACATATACTATAATGAATGTTGGTATTCTATTGTGATTATTTCCAAATATGGACAGAGTTATTCTTTAGTAATGTACCATTCAATAATAAGTGAAATAAATTTGAACTTATATTTTTCATTTTCAATGTGATCTATAGTTTCCAATAATCATTATTGCTAAGTTAATTTTTTGTCATAAACTCTCAAAATCGGCTAAAATGTACATGATTTTCATAAATTATTTTAAACTAAAAAATTTTGACATTAAGTTTTAAAATGATTTTTTCTAGTGCAATTTACATGGTAGTTTTTAATTGTTTTGCAACATTTTGTACAAAATTCATCGAATATTATTAGAGCATTTTTTCACAACATTTATGTTATATATATTTTTCAATAATAATTTTTTTCATTTGATCTATTGCATAGGTTTTCAATTGGTATATTATATTTGATATTATTGGATGATCAAGATGTATGCATAATTTAATTTATGAAAAAAAAAAGTCTATAAATAGTTTTTTAGGAAGCTAAAATCATGATGTTTGCTACTAATAAAAAAAATGATTGCTATTTAGGGAGAACAATGCTTTAAATTCTGGCTATCTTGTTTGTTTTGGGAATTCATTTTTCATGCAGGTTGCCCTATGATTTATTTAATGGTTTTTGGTCATCTTACCAATTATACTCTCCATAGCATTTTTTTCTTCATTCATTTCTAGTTTTGTCCCTGAAGATTTTTGATGCAAGTGCAATAAGTGCAATAGGCATTACTTTTTAAAGATTGGCTTTTCTTATCCCAAAATAGTAAAGCTAGGTATGCAAATTATTTTCTATTCTATAATATATTACAATCTATGACCATATATAGAAAAAATTAATGAGTGAGCTTTTCAAATAATAGAGTATGTATATATTTTAATAAAATTTATCAGATATTATAGTAATAGAATGATTTACGCTTAATGTAATGAGTGAAATATTTTAAGAATACACTATGAATAATTTTTATATA
Source organism: Cunninghamia lanceolata (assembly GCA_027924645.1). Lineage (NCBI taxonomy): Eukaryota > Viridiplantae > Streptophyta > Pinopsida > Cupressales > Cupressaceae > Cunninghamia > Cunninghamia lanceolata. Next base: position 3,241,400 of record BSBN01000231.1, on the reverse strand, counting down.
AAATTTAAGTCATATTATAGTAATATAATGGTTTGCTACTTATCATGTATTCTTTTATCCACTTTTATTACAATGCCTTAGTGGGATAGATGTTTTTCTTATCATTCTTTTCATTTAGTTTGCATAAATAGATATATTATTGAATGAAAATAGATGATTCCCTTTCATTACCTTCATTGTGTTTATAAATGGAACCTATATTGATCGAAAATGTAATTCACATTATAAACAATGGAGACCCCATTTTGTCTCTTCATCTTGAAGTAATATCATTTATAAAGTTTGAAATTACTAACCATGCAATTGAAAGATACAAAATCTTCTTGTCTAATGGTTTACAACTACAAATTGTTTTTGTCCCAAGAAAATTCAATGGTCATTTGTCTCTTAGACATTAGGGAAAAGGTCTATAGTGTGTTTGACATGCTATATCTATTGTAACACTAGAGATTCAAAGTAAAATAACAATGCTTACCTAATATTTAAAACTTTATTCACATCACCTTGTTGTATAGTAACATCTATGTCTATTGAATTCATCTTCTTTCATAGGCCCATTATAATCTTGACACTAAACATTTTATTTACCAATTATGAATTGATCAATTATCTTACATTTATATTTAAATAATGACAACAAAAGATGGATCCATCTGTAAAAAACTTCACGTACATCTTGTAAATTTTGATGTTACGCATAAATATGTTTGCAAGGCGACAAGAGGTCCCTACAAGCATTACTCCTATTAAAAGGTTGAAGCTTTATTAGAAGAAATTGATGATAAAAGGTCGTGTTACCACTAAAAGGAAAATGTGTCAGTTTGATTCTACATTGCGAATCAGAATCCACACGAACCGACAATAAATGTTATCTTCATATTTAAACAACAACATGCTACCATTCGTCCAAGCAAAGATAAAACATAAAATTAAGACAAATCCTGCCGATGATGGAACCAAATTTCCATGGAATTTGACACAAAATTATGTAGCAAGAATGTAAAACTAATAACAATGAAGGATAAAATTATGCATGTATTCAAGACGACGATTAGCTTTTAAAATGTGGCATCTTAGTTGTCGGTTACCGTAAACTACCATCACATTGACCACAACCTACTGATACTTTAATCTCTTCCACTATAAGTAGTACCATCGCTAAATCCTTTTCACATAGAATACACCAGCAGTTGCATGAAGTTTAGTGCAATGAATTTGCTGATAGGATGAATGTTATGATGTAAACAAAATAAAACAAAAAGACTTCCCCACTATTAATATTATTGAATTGAATTCAAGAATATAAAGGCAATCCGTAGTAGAAAAAATCTCATCTCAACCAATTTGCTTAGACTCAACCGTCCGTGCACAACTAATGCTACACTCTAACCGTATGCTAACATAGATGCTTTGGAAGAGGGTATGGACATCCACCAAGGTTAAATTTGTTAGATAGTATAATTGAGAATGCTCTTGTAGATATGTATGCAAAATGTGGAAGCTTAGACAGGGCAATTAATTGTCGGAGAAATAAATCTATCATAAACAATTAGAATTTAAAAATCTATAAAAAATCTTTGAAATATAAATGATCACCAAGGCAAACTTTGTCAACAAAGAGAATGCACTTGGGTAGTGCTTGATAGACAGTTCTCCTTTTATGCAAAAGCTAATCTAAACCAACCTGTCAATATTCTAAAAAGATGGAAATCTTAGTTGTCATCTCGGCGACGGTGATGAGGGTTAAAATCAATGCTAACATTCTAGCTTGAATGTAATATGCAAATTGATTTGCATTAGGAAACCCATAAGGGAAGCTTCCTTTGCTGCATTAAGAAAAATCTTTTTCCATTCAGCAAAGTTTTTTAGGCTTTTTGTTTTGAGTTGCAGGGCTTACAAAAACACTGTAAACTTCAAAGTTGTGTGGTTCGATAATCCACTAATGCACATACTTCCAAAAGGAGGATCCTTTGGATTAATTGTATTAAAACCGTTGGATACCAGCCCCAAGTATTATTGGAATTGACATGGAAAAGGATGGAATATCCCTAAATGATTCTAGGATGAAAAGACACCGAGAAGTAAATATCTTTTCAGGGGTAGTAAGACAATTTTATTGTTCAATCCACTATATGTAGATAATTATGGAAGATTGGACTCTTCTTGTTGCTAGGATCTCTTCGTTCAAGAGAGAGATACTATATATATATATATATATATATATATATATATATATATATATATATATATATATATATTTCCCCCAATTTTATAGTATCTTATCTTTTCTATACTATGACCATTATGTTAATTACACTATGTGCCATGGCAATAAGGTTTTGGACTCCTAGATTAGTTTGGATACTTAAATGATACTTTTAAAAACCAAGTAGGTTTCCTTACTAGCTACTTGGATTTAAGATCAAGAGTTAAACATCTAAATGTTTGCATAATGTGGATGGGTAATACATTTACAAAACTAGTTGTTAGTACAACTGTTTAATTTCACCATGTTTTTTCCTCTCAAAAGAAAATTATAACTTTAAACTAATACTTATTTACTTTGTGGGAGGTTGGTAGACCTACAAAACTAAGCTCAGTCATTACAACTCTAGAATTTAATGAATTTCTAAGTCGGTTCATCCTACGTGGCCGCATTACTTACATCATTCATCATTCTTCTTTCCTCCTTTAAGTAGTAGACAATTAGGAGGCCAATGATGTAAGCTCACTACCATTCAAGTCATGGTACAAACCATGAAAGTTTCATGTCACTTTCTCAATCGCAGGTGCTCTGTCTAATAGGTAACAAATTCTTTTTATCATAACATGAATCATTGTTTTATCTTGTATCATTTATAATTGCACTGAACAAGATTAGTTTTATGGCAGATACAAGTTTCTGGGTCATGAAATGACTGACTCTATTATTGACAACCATGTTGCACTGGAAATTGAACAAGGAAAACAATAAGCTTAGATGATGGTCGGGGTTGAATCCGCTTAGTGAGACATTATGAAAGGAGAAAATTGATACAAAAGGCATCAATACTTCAGCCAAGCTAATACAACAAGATTTAAGTGTAACAATATATGTTGGTAGTCGTGAAACTCAAATTGTTCTTCAGATATTAAAGAGTTTTAAAGATTTGGAAAGCTTTCTACGAAAACTATTTGATAGAATGCCCTTTGGAGTAAGTTTGGGCTTCAATTTATATCTGAGCATCATGCTTTCTCAAAAATTCTAGTGGCAATTTTCTCCAATATTATTGTTGCAAAGGTCGGGCCTAAAAGGGCAATTCTCCTGTTAACACTATTAAAAAATAGGCGTCTCAAGAAAGATATCTCTCCACGTACTTTAGATATATTTTTAAAAATATAGATATGCTAGTAGTATATTAGTTAGAAGTTTATAACATTATAATTTTATGAAAAAAAATTAATTAAAAAATATTATCTTAGAAAATATTTAGATATAAATACAAAGATCTATAAAATTAGATTTTATTAAAAAATAAATCATATAAATATTAATTAAGAAAAAATAATAATGTATGTCATTTATAAAATCTTAGTTGCAACTAAGGGTAAAAATCTTCAAAAGTTAAGCACTAAGGATATCTCTAGGCGTACTTTAGATATATTTTTTAAAATATAGATATGCTAGTATTATATTAGTTAGAAGTTTGTAACATTATAATTTTATTAAAAAATATTAATTAAAAAAAATTATCTTATAAAATATTTATATATATTAGATTGTTATTAAAAAATATATCATATAAATATTAATTTAAGGAAAAATAATAATGTATGTCATTTATAAAATCTTAGTTGTAACTAAGGATAAAAATCTTCAAAAGTTAAGCACTGAGGATATCTCTACACATACTTTAGATTTATATATATATAGACTCCGTCGATATGCTAGTATTATATTAGTTAGAAATAAATAACATAATTTTATGAAAAAATATTAATTAAAAAATATTATCTTATAAAATATTTATATATAAATACAAAGATCTATAAAATTAGATTGTTATTAGAAAATAAATCATATAAAAATAATAATAATATATGTCATTTATAAAAATGTGTAGTTAACTTCATTCTTATTAATAAAAGATAAAAATCTTCAAAAGTATTAATTGAAGGAAACAAAGGAAAAGCATCTCATATGTAAAAACTCAAAACTCTATACAATTTGGATCCTCTCAACAAGGACAACTTTTAACTTATTGTGTCATCAGTCGCTCTAGTGCTTGTACATGCGAGCTACAATATTTATGTAAACATTTAACAACTATATTATATTGTAAATATCTTGCATTGAAATAAATTTTGACATATTATTTAAAAAGACACTAATGGGTTTCGATAGGCTAATTACGTTTGGACATATGTAGTTGCTTGCATGGAGAAGGGCATATACGGGAGAGGACCCAGTAGTTGAGCACCCTAACTTCACACCTCTCAAAATCATAGGTGGCAATTTAGATGCACAAATACTATCTCAGCCATTGGAACTATCTCACCTATTGGGTCTTTTCTCCTATGTGTCTCTAGTAATTTTATTCTAATAGAATAGAATAGAATAGAATAGCTTTTAATGTCGACGAGGCTAAAATAGCCTATGAGATAGCCAACCCAGTCAAATTTGCTTTGCCTTTCTGTTCTACTTTTGTTCAAATATATAATGATCTCTCCCACCTTCTCCAAAGACCCCTCGACAAAAAGACCATGCCAAGAAGCTGCTGCCAAGATATCCCACCTTTTATTCTAATAGAATAGAATATTCTCCTTTGTAAATTATCAGCCACAACAATTCCTTTTCGGCCTTACGCAATTGGAGTTTACCCATCCACCAATGGTTAGTTTAATTTCTTCTACTCTACTCTGGGAATCACTGTACAATTTTTGTTTTATCAAACTACTCCAAAATACTTACTTTGAACCCCACGTTTAAAACTATGCAGCACCAATGTAAGACAAACTAATAAAAATAAAAATTAGGCCTGTTGAGATGTGGTGTCTTAGCTATAAATAGTACCATCACTAAATCTTTTTCACACAGAATACATTAATTACATGGTGAAGGGCATATATGTGTTTCTGCTCATTTTATTGCTCACAATGCCTTTCGTTTTCGCTTTCTATGATGGTACTATTTATTCTTCTTCTCTTCAATATTATCTTGAGGAAAAGACCCAATATGTGAGATAGTTCCAATCGCTGAGAAAGTGTATGTGCAAGTATATGTGCATTTAAGGCCCAATATTTTTTATGTTTAGTACCAGTATATGTGCATTTGAGGCCCAATATTTTTAAGGTTTAGTACTAGTAGTTGTGACTTTAAGGCTGTTAGTGTTACTATAAGTACTAATAATTGAATGAAATGTGCCCTTTAAATTTAAAAAGCAGCCAATCATGTGATGCCACATCAGCCCACCAACAAAACATGACTCAATGCACACCTATTGGTCCACCCTTTTTTGGGGGGAACTATCTGACACCTCAACAAAAAGCATGTTGATGTGGCATCATATTTGATGATGTGGCCCTGAAACCTTAGTTATAAGCAGAGGCATTGCCAAGTAAGCTACTGTAAAATTTTTGGAATGATTTGAAATTGCCACGTATGATTTTGAGAGGCGTGAAGTTAGGGTGCACCACTACTAGGTCCTCTCCCCTATGGGTTTGTTAATACGAATCAAAATGAATTATTTGTTGTTTTTTAACTTTTAACCAAAAAAACTAAAATACTTATTGATTTTTAACGTGGCTTTTGATTTGTATTGTGTTCGTAATTACAAGGCCGCACGGGTTTATGCTTTCATTTTAGCAGCGCATGTTCAGGGCCATGCTTCAACAGTGAAAAATGCAGCAATGTGTGCAAAACTCAAGAACATGTCTCTAGTGGACGTTGCGATTGGGATGATTCAAAGGGATTGGCTTGTTTCTATTATTATGTTTGTTAAAATAGTAATTACGTCCAGAGGTGTCCTACAGTGGTAGGAAAGACCTCAAAGATTCAGATTCCCGTAACTAGTAAACAAAAATCATAAAATTAAACAATGCTTATTCTAATGAGGCTATGTTTTTATTCTCTGATGAAAGAGTACTCAAATAAAATCACTACTTTGTTATTAAGTCCAGAGGCATCCTATAGTGGCAAGAAAGACCTCAAAGATTCATATTCTCGTAAACAAAAATCATAAAATTAAACAATGCTTATTGTAGTGAGGCTATGTCTTTATTCTCTGATGAAAGAGTATCCAATAAAATTATTGTACTTTGTTAGTGTGATAAATAAGTATTACAATATTGATTTATGTAAGATAAAGTGGTGAAAAGGATATAATAAATGAGAGTACTTTAATATTTGTAAAAATGTTTGGTATTTAATAATTTATTAAAAAAATATGCTGTCATTATTTTTAAATATAAAAATATCAATAAATATATAATAAAGTGGTATTCACTACTTTGTTTTCATTTTTTAGTAAAAAAGGATAAATATATTAACTAATAATTCAGAAAAGAGTACAACAAGATTCCCAAATAGCAGTAGCTATCACTAAAGTTCATAGGACAAAAATCTAAGTAGGTTTTCCACGGATCCACCACCTCCAAGAACCAGAGGAAGACATGAAATTGTCAAAACTCATACTCCCAAGGAAAAACAAACAACAAAGATCAAACCAAATAATTATGAAGTAGTTGAAGAAGCTACAAAGATTGATTGGAAGACAAGGAATCCCATTCTGTTATATTCTAGTTGCAATTAACATCAGAGTCCCATTTGGCCAAACAATCTGCAACAACATTCCTTTCTCTAGGTATATGAACAAAAGAGATGGAATCAAAGTTTTGAGAAAGGCAAAGAATCTACTCCACAGGAGACATTAATCACCACAAAGACTAATTAAACCTCCCATTATTCATAAGATATACCATAATCACAGAATCCATTTCATAGATTATCTTCTTCCAACCTTGCTCTCAAGCTTTCTCCAAAGCCACAAGGAGGGCTTGAGCATCCATCTGATTATTAGTGTCCAACCCCATGTAGCAGAAGAGAAAAATAAGTGAATAGAACTAACACTATCACGTCCAACACCGACAATTTGAGCTACACTCAAATTGACTTGAGAAGAACCATATGAGTATTAATTTTGAAAAAATCCAACAAGGGAGGAGAGAATTTACTTTCTCTATTCACCTCATTAGAAGATTTGATACAAGAGATTGATTGAACAAAACCAACAAAATGACCCAAATTTAATTACCTCAAGATCCAAATATTAGAAGGAGCTATAACTACATCTAAATAGCACTTAGCTACCAAAGTTTCTTTTATTGAGTCCAAAATTTTCTGCTAGACATACCTAATAAGACTCTAATAACCTTGGAAGATTTGACAATTTCTTTCCAACCAAATCTTCCAAAGGATAAAGATGAGACCAATGTCCCAAACCACTAAATGGAAAGAGGCAAATGGAGGAGGATGTCCCAAACTAGCCAAATAATTAGATAGAGAAGTAGCATGAACAAGGGGTTGGCTCTAGATGTACCACCACTACCTCCATAGGCCCTCAGAAAATGAGCATTAAAAGAAAAGATGAGCCACACATTCCTCATTAGCCCCATAAAGAACAAATTTGAAGGACCTCAGAATCCTTTCTTTCTTATATTGTCTTAGGTAAGACATTTATTTTGACTAAGTAGCCAGACAAAGAAATTACACTTAGGTGAACAATAATTATTCCAAATCTTTTCCCACCAAGGAAAATCCCTATACCAACTCTTTTCTTATTATAATATCTAGTACCCACAAGAAACTGAATAAGCCCATTTAAGATCATAGCCCCAAGAAAGAACATCAAACCTCTCTAGAGAACAACATGGATGACCTACCAAAATAAACAAAAGGATAGCTCAAGCATCTACATCTCCCCTAAAAGTCCAACTACTCATATCCTTCCAATGATAAATTCTAGATTCCCACACCAAGAGAGAATCCATAAAGTCTAAAATTTCAAACCAACTAGCATCTAGAAAGACCTTACTCAAAGGGAGGAAGTTGGGAAAGGAGATTGGAATTGGGGGATGAAGATCCCATGACTTTGTCTAAAAAAGAGTACTATGCCCAAAATTGACAATCTAGAAGATGCCCCTCTTAACAAGAGATGCACCCTTCTTGATGGTATTCTAAATAACAGAGCCCTTCTCAACCAAACCCATTCTCAAAACCTAAACAGTAGCAACACCACATAAAAATTTGTACCTAAGATGTTTGGCCCAAGGTTGGTCATTTTACTTACAAAATCTCTATTATAATTTAGCTATCAAGGCTTGGCTATTAAACTTAGATTGTCTAAGAGGAAGACCACCATTTTTCTTAGGCTTACAAACTTGATCCTAGCTAATAAGACTCCATTTTTAGAGTCCAAATTTCATGCCCAAATAAATTTCCTAGAAAGAGAATTAAACTCATTTAGAAAACTTTTAGGAGTGAAAAGAACCAAAAATTTGTAGACAAGAAGAGCCTACAACACCGATTTTTTAAGAGTAAGATGCCTTACAAAAGACAACCATGAAAAAGTCTAATGAGAAACCATCATTCCGCACCTTTAAGAATCTTTTTGCACTAAAGGTGATTAAGAAGACCAACTAACAAGGGAATATGAAGATAATTCACAGGAAGCTATCACATTCTAAACTACATAATAAGATTAATTCTCTATTCAATGGCTAAAGGAGTATTAAAGTAAAAAATATTTGACTTACCCTCATTAATTTTCTAACTAGAAGATACCAAAGACATGTCCAAAGTGCTCCTAAAACTAACATCCTCTTAAATTTTAGCAACACCTATTAAGGCAGTATCATCCATAAATTAAAGATGAGAATCAGAATCAAGGTCCCTAGCCACTTTTCACCCCTAAATACTTCCATTAACTCTCTAATGATTAAGGAACCTTCCCAAACCCTCATCCATAAGAATGAAAAGATTTAAGGGGAGAGGGGATCACCTTGCTGCAACCCTCTAAAAATTGAAAAATAGAAGATGGGATATCATTAATAAGAAAAGAGAACGAAGAAAATGCTACTCAACTCATGACCCACTCAATCCACCCTCAACAAAAACTAAAAACTGATAGAACATTCATGAGGTAGGACTATCGGAACCTATCATAAGCCTTGGGCATGTCAAGCTTAATAAACATAGCTTTATGCTTAGAATAACCCATAGAATGAATGGCTTCAAAAGCATTAACAAGGTGAGTGCATGATCATGGTGAACCAAAAAATACCCCTAAGAATCAATAATGAAAATGCTAAAATAGACTTAAATAACTTGATGTAAAAAATTGAATGAGTTATCTACACAATCTAAAGATAATGTAGTAATAAAAGTTGTAGGAAATTGAAATTAGTTTATGGGCTACTTCTTTTTTTTAAATACTAAAATCAATTTTGTCAAAATTGGATATTTCAATCAGGAACTACTAAATTGTTTAGGAAAATGTGAAAAGAAGGTGTCATTCTAGGAAACCTAAGTATAGGAGAAAAAAAACTCTCCTCCAAAATTTGGATTTAAATATAGGACACATGAGTGGATGTGACACATATTTGTTTGAATTTTTCAATAAATAAATTTAATTATTTATGAAAATTTTATTGTCTTTTTAAAATATTGAAAAATAATTTTCTGGCTAACCTAACTTGGTCTGAAAAATATTAAATTCAAAACATTTTAAAATCTATAGGCAATAAAGCCTAGAATGTGACACATCTTTTGGATTTAAAAAAGGATAAATAGTTTGAAAGTTATGAATGCTTTTCAATATGTATATCTATCAGGAAATCAGACATAGTGTATCTAGAAAATTAATAATAATTATCTATTAAAATTATAATGAGGCATTTATTATATTTTTAAAATATTGATATTTTCCTCTACAAAGCCTTTTCAATTTATTAATTTTAGTCAAAAAAATGTCTATTAGCTTCAAGAATTAAGTCCTGGAAAATTTTTGAGGATGACACTACATGGGTGGTTTTGCAAGTTTGTTTGGAAAGTTCCAGGAATCCCACTTGCCTAAATCTAAAGTAATTCCAAGTATTTTTCAAATGGAGTCCATATTTGAGGTAAAAATAGTAACATTTTTTCCATCCAAATATAAATATAAGCCTAAATGTAAGTACTTTTTTGTCTAGTGGATTTTGTTGCTTGCCACTATTTGGCCCATCATGATCTTGCACTCACCCAACAATACCATCAAGAATTCAATGCCCCTTCATAAATCCCCCTGCTCAGGTGATATCAAAGAATCCAAAGCCCATTTCAGATGATTGGCAATGAGTTTGGTAACATGATCATGTAAGAGACATTATAGAGAGCAATAGGGTAGAACAGATCAAAAGAATTAGCCCCCACTTTCTTAGGAATTACAGTTTAAAAAGTAGAATTGATTGCTTTAAACATTTGATTATTTTTCTAAGATTCATGCACAACTCCCAAAAGATCATCCTTAAAGATGTCCCAATTTTTTAGAAAAAGTCAATAGGGAAGCTACAAGGACTAGGAGCCTTACCTTTTTCATTTGGAACATAACCTTCTCCATTCAGATAGTGAGATAGTCCCCATAATAAAACCATTAATTTCTTTATAAACAACGGATGGAATGCAATCTAAAATAACCCCTTCCTCCTCTACAATTGTAGGACCACTTTCCTTTAACAAAGATGAGAAATGAAAGATACCTTCCCTTTTAATATCCTAAGATGAAGACAATTGATTTTCTTTATAAGAGGTAATAGAAGAAATAACATTACTACTTCTCCTTTCTTTAAATGAATTATAGGAGGTATTTTGTTCTCCCTCTTGGAGCCAATTAATTTGTGATTTCTACTTCCAAAAAACCTCCTCCTGAAATTCACATTCATGAATCTCTTTAGAAAGAGAAGAGTCCACTAGAAATTGTTCCCTAGTCATACCAAATTCTTTGATCTAAATAGTTCTATCATTCAATTTTTCTTGCAACTATCAACTAAAACCAAATTTGTCTCATTGTTTAAGCTTGAACTTAATGGATCTTTTCATAAAGGAATATATAGCAATACTAAAAGAGGGATTACCCTCCAAGCACCATACCACCATATTCTCTCGTATATCCTAATCATGATTCCATATTAATTGAAACTTGAATGGAGGCTTTTTAGGGATGTAAAAAGGAGATAAAGAAAACTTGAAGGGCCAATGATCTAAACCCTGCCACTGCCAAATTTTAGATGAAGTAATCCAATTATCCACAATCTAGAAATAAAAAGCTAAAAACCTATCTAGCCATTTAGAAATGGAATTCATACCACATCTCCTATTATTCCAAGTGAAAAGGCCACCACTCAATTTAACATCCACAAGATTAATAAAATATATATTCTCTCAGAAGAAGGATGAATAAGGATCTAGTTGATTCAAGCCTCCAAGTTTCTTGTCAAGAATAAGAATTGCATTAAAATCACTCACTAGTATCCAAGGAATAGAAACAAACAAAGAACAAACAAACTGAATATGCAACCATAAGAAAACCTTGCCTTGAAAATCCATAGGAGCATAAATATTGGTTAAGAAAATAGGACTACCTAAATTAAAATAGGATCCCACCAAAGATAGAGAATGCTTTCATGCTAACCACAAAGAACATGTAATCCAATGAGGGTCCCATAGGCAAGCTAACCCTCTTGTAAAAACCCGAGCTCCAACACACTAACATAGATACCTTTCTAGAGAACTGATGATGTTGCCAACGTTTGCTCCATAAAAAATTTCATTTCCTAAAGGAAAATGATATATCAAGTTTAGGAATCTGAATAAGGTCTCAAACAACCTTTTATTGAGGGGTTCTGACCAAACCCCTATTATTCCATGAGAGAATGATCATTTCTTAGGAATAGAGAAGTGAGAATCCAAAGTGTAGATAACCCTAGATTTCACTAGTGTTTCCATGATCTCTTTTTCTTCGCACTTTGGAGAGTTTATCCATACTAGTCTTTTTAATACTTTTTGCTTGTCCCAATAGACTAGGAGTTTTCTTCTTAGTATCATCCTTAGCACCAATATCCTAAATATGTTTCAACATGACACAATTCATAGAAACTTCAAAAGGAGTAACCATCAAAATAGAATAGTTGTGGATTGCACACATGTCCTTTCCTTTGCACAAGAAAAATGGGGAACCCCTCTTTTGATTTGAGCTTTTGAGTGAGTTTCTACTCCCTTTTGGTTTTCAATCTTATGTGGATAGAATAGGTCCTAGTTGTTGAGTTGTTTTGATTCTCATAGGTCCTAGTTGATTCATATGCTTTAAATGCCTTCATATGTTATAATATATCTTATTTGGGTCATCTTTAGGGATTGATTGTCCACTTGATAGGTCTTGTCATTGTATTTTCTTGAGGATTCATGTTTGGATTGAGTATGTATCTCATGATATCACCTAGTTTCTTGGCTTGTATAGAGACATTGTTGATGGTATTATCATTTTTTTATCATGATAATAGTCATCTTGACAAGTCCTTCATGGTTGAGAGTTGGTTCTTGAGGTCTTTTGTGCAAATGAGTTTGTATGAAGGGTTTGAGTATGATGGAGGAAGGTGCTTTCTTTATGGAGTATCAATTGTTGAGATCATTCACCCTCGTGTTGAGATGACAAAGCTTAAACCCACTATCTAGGGTTTGATTTTTTCTCTCTTATTTTGTCATTAAATAACCTTTATAATCATTTGAATTAACTATGTATATATTCTTAGATAAAGGTTATTCATAACCAAAATGTAGGTTTTAGCCACAAAAGGCTTGAGCAAAATATAGGACCCTCTAATATGTTGTTCACACCCTCACACATTTCCTTAAAATAGTCTCAAAAGCATTCAATGTCCTTTAAAATATTTCAAGAAAGTTTAAGGGCCTAAATTTGAAATTATAAAGGAGGGAAAGTTTGAATGTTCTATTTTTACATTACTTTTGGCCTTAAATTTGACAGCCTCATCATAAATATCAAACACTTACATGCCTATCATTACACTCTTCTAACTATTTTAATGCATTTTTAGCAATTAAAAGTTGATAAAAAGGCTAATTTATATTGTGACATAATTTTTTGGGGCCCACATGAGTAGATGTATGGACACGAGGTCTTCGTAAGCATGAGAAATGTATTAAATTTTATTGATTTTATTTTAGGACTGACGTAACCTTGTGAACAATTGTCAAAGAGCCATTTTCAATGCCTAAACTTGTGTTTTACATACTCACACATGTGAAGGAGTAGATAAATCCTTATATTATCCATTTTGTGATTGGAATATACTTTTTATGGTGATTTGGCATAGCAAAAGTAGATTCCATGGTTTCAAATCAGACCTAGGGTTTGGTTGCCAATGGCACCTCACCCAACACTAGGGAAAGTCTTGATTTAAGGGGATTTTATTGATTTTGATTGATATATGTGTGACACGATTGTGATTATGTTTAGAGCTAATAATTACTTTGTTATTTGTATGCCTATTTCCTCATGTTTTCAAATCACGGTAACCAATGTTGCAAATTATCCATCAAGGCTACAATTGCATTATGGAGGCATGGACATATGAATGCTAAGAATGTATTGTCACAATATCATGGAGATCACTATCACAACACCATGGACTTGCCATCAATGGTTAACTAGAAATCGCACCTTGGTGTGCAATGGGTACACCGCGAAGTTGCAAAAGTTCAATTTTCATGTCTTTAAGTGAATGATGACTGTCTTGTATCCCTTGGATATATGTCTTTTTTTTTAGTGTCATGAACCAATTTCCATAATCTTAATTGATCTCTAGATCCTTGTTTTTTTCTTAGTAGGTACTTAAAATGTGTGAGCTTTCATGTTTGGTGTGTAGTCTCGATTTGCATGCATCCCCTTTCTATATTCTTGTTCATGCATTGCACCTTAGTTTCATTTGCATCTATATATCCCTCTATCTCTATCTCCCCTTCTTTCTTCCTCTATGTTATGTCATGATGTCATTATAGAAACACAATTCTAGATCAACACACAAAGTGACTACGATAGGACACATTCACACAACGTACCTAAGCGATTGATCCTACCTAAAGGAGAGAGAGAGAGGCAAGGGAACTAATCATGTAATAGTTGGAGATAAATAGGATTCCTATACCTTGAGTTTTTGCCTATGGACATTTATGATCATAAATTTGTAGGTTCCTTAAGGTCGACCTAATTTGTATTAAAAGGCTGTCAAAACTATGGTTTCTTATTACAAAGTTTGTATTCATCTTGTAGTCAACTTTTTTTTGTAACCATGCAAGTATGTAACCTATATAATTAATGTTTTATCTTAAATTCTTTATTTATATAAATTTATTTTTAATTGTTTATATACAACCTTTTTGGCTTCTCATTTAACAGTTAAAAACTTTGAACTTGCAAGTGGAGAATTCCATGGAAACTTCTCTAGGATTTCATCTCTCATGTGATATCAAAGGCACCATTTTAAATATTAAAGCCATATGTTTTTTATATTTGAAGAGACATTTCCTAAAAATATAACAGAGTGACAAAGCGTCAAAGACAGAGATATAACATATATGTTTTTAAATAAGTCTATATACATTTGAAAAGAGGGTATTTGAATTTGACATATATGAATATTTACACAAATAGTCTATTACCATAGAGAGAGAGAGTCTAAAACAAAGAAAAGGTCATGGGCAAATTAACAATGGGGGTTGATGATATTAGAGTTTGATTGATAGAGACAGATAGTTAGATAGAGCTTGATAATCTAAAAAAAGAAAAGATCGTGGGCAAATTAAATATGGGGGTTGATGATATTAGACCTCCATTTTGTGTGTATCTTGCAATCATTGGAATTCATGAGACAGCAACTTTTTAGGTTATGTTTGACCAATATGATGGATTTTGACCACATTAATGCTAATAGATGATGTAATGCATCCATCTTTTGGGAATAGGAAGTAGACCTTGATGGATGAAGTAGATTCAATAGAAGGAAGAGATAAATGCCACTCTTTAGAAAACATATTTGATTTTCATATTTTTGGTCCATTGGCGTATCAAGAGATATGTATTGGAAGAAGTATTATCTATTTATGAAATACACAATGTGTACACACTACAAATTACTGATATCAAAGAAAATCATTGGCAAGCAATGGCCATGAAAGTAGATCCAACATGTTGAACATGTTTGTGAGAGAAATGTGCTTTGAACCTTCATCCACCTATCTTATTGTTGATATGTAAAGCATGTGGCATGATACACTTAACAAAATTTTCTATGGACATTTGGTAGGTTTTGATTCTTGGTGTGTAATTGCATTTGATAGTCTCATGTTTGTTTTGCATAAAGCCACATGCAATATTGCCTTTCACTTGATATATATTTTGTAAGGTATTTTTGTATACTAGTGCTTTGTTTTCTTCTGACAAAGAATTTATGGTGTTGGTACATAGGGAAGTGTTTGATAAAATGCCTTACAGAAAAAATGAGTGGCACTAGTTAGATGCGCATTCACAATGTACAAACCTTTTAATTACATAGAATACAATTACTTCTCTTGATTCAAAGCCTCTTATTCTCAAAATGGTCTTCATTTTTCATTAAAATCTATATTTTTATTATATATACATTTATATAATTTTAATTACTAAATATATTTTAAATATGATATAGTATAATATAATTGTATATTTAAATATTTTTAATGTAATTATATTTATTTTATACATAAAATCTATACTATAATTATATTTTAAACAATATAAATTATTATATATAAATATAATATAATAATATATAACAAGATGCATTTTATTATTATATTATAATTTAAATAATAATATAATATTCAATAATAAATATAATTATAATTTTGAATTTATATATAAAATAAATATATAATTTATTACAAATTCAAATATAAAAGATATAAGTATGTAACGTTAACCAACCATGTTTGCTTGTGTTGGAATACTCATTTGCTCCATTTGAAGATATATTGAAATTGTCGTATTTGTAAAATGAGTTGTTATGAGGAGAATCCCATGAAAAAGAGAAATAGAGAGCTAGAGAGGGAGACAAAGATATATATAGAGAGGTGGAGACCTAGAGAGAGAGAGAGATATTGATAGATCTCAGAGAGAGGAGGTGTGACTTTAGTAGGTAAAACTTTGAGTTGTAGAAATTAAAGGTTGAAGATCTTTTAGTGGAGAGAGGTCAATGGATCATAATAATTGTTGCAATCAATTTTCTACCATCAACAATGGATCAATATGAATGGGACAAGTTGGATAGAAGAGATAGATCTACTATTAGGTTGTGTCTTTGTATTTAAATCTTGATTAATCTTTTAGTTAAAAACATTGGTAAGAGTTTCTGAGATAAAATTATTACATTACATCAAACAAAGTGTCTTGTAAATAAGCTATTTTTCAAAAGAAATTTGTATTCTCTAAATATGCATGAAGGAGACTTTGTAGCCAAACATTTAAAGAGTACAAATTTATTGTTAAAAACAACTTATTTACAAGACATTTAGTTTGATACAATGCAATATTTTTTCTAATAAACTCATAGCAATGTTTTGAACTAAAACATTCATCAAGCCTGTATAAGAAAGACAACCTAATATTAGATCTCTCTCTCTCTCTCTCTCTCTCTCTCTCTCTCTCTCTCTCTCTCTCTCTCTCTCTCTCTCTCTCTCTCTCTCTCTCTCTCTCTCAAATGATGCAAATAACTTCTACACCCCCAGTTCTAAAGAACAAAGAAAGGATATTGATTCCCTTTAGATAAATAAGCCTCAAAACAAAAATATGGTATCCTATAATGAACATCCAATGCTCAAAGGAGGATGACATAACATCCACCAATGACCATCTCAGTGCACTCAAAAAGCTTAAATTGGAAACAATAGATACTCTCGACTAGACAAAATTTGACATCCAGACATGTTGGCACCATGCCTTGTTTAATTAGAAATATGGTACGAATAGGGGAGACTTGCTAATGCTTGAGAGAATTATATCAGCTTTAATTAACTTCTGCACACATGATTTGGGTGTGGCCTCCTCCTCTCACCACCTCATATAAAGAATTGTTCTCATGTTTATTTTGAGCTCTCAAGAATTTATGCCTTTGTTCTTCATTCCTTGCTTCTTCATCTGATTTTTCATTGATGAGTTGACAGGAATTCCACCGGAGTAGGAACAAGCAAGCAGGCACAACCACTGGGCAAGCAAGCTGATCACATTTAAATAAACATGAAAAATGGAAGCCGAGGCTGTTGACTATTATATAAATATGGAATCGACTACATTTAAACGACTCAATCAAGTTGCTCGTCATTTGGATTTGGGGCATAATGTATCCCTTAGCTACTTTGCATTGCATGTTGCAATAGGCAATCCCAATTATTGTAGCATACATTTATTATGCAATGAAACCAAATCATTTATCGCAATCAAATTTGTTAGGGGGAAAATAATTATTTATTCTTTAGAGGTAAGGAAGAATTTGAACATGACATTAGAAGCTCCTAGTTTGGCAGTGTTGGCTTTGCATTCCATAAATGTGAAATTAGTGTATGAAAAGAAACTTATCTCGATTCTTCTTTGTTTTGCTAAGAAATCATGTTCAATTTAACTACTGTCTCGAAGCTTCCTGATGCAGAGGCATCCACACTATAACCTCACAATACAGCATGGACGTCTGCAGCCCATCATCATCATCATCATCATCACCATCATCATCATATTTTGCTTTACACTGTCAGCATCATCATCATGTTTCGGATGAGCACAATTATCCTCCTGCCGACTACTGTTCACTTCCTCCGTCTTCCGCCTATCATCATCATCATGATGTTCAACTAGCGCAAACATCCTCCTGTTGCACTGTTCATCGGGCGCCAAGCTCCATCGGCATCATCATGATATGCAACACCCCCTTCGTCAGCAGGATATCCAATATCCGGTTGCTCCAAAGATCCCGATGATGATCACCTTCAGCATCTTCCCTTCGATACCCCGATAGCCGACGATACAAGCGACAGCATCATGATATGATTTATCCGGTTCTCTCGAAACCTCCTGATGATGTTAACACAACTTTCTGCCGATACCTAAGCACTTAACGACAGCAGGATAAACTTGCATAGGGGGATATCTCAATATCCTGATGACGATGACGTCATATCCTGATGACGATGACGTCACCCAATATCCTGATGACCTCTTCAACACTTGGTCAAAAAAAATGAACTTTCACTCCCGCATCTGCTAGCGATACGCGGATGATGGGCACTCCCGAGAGATGATCCTGATGGCGATATATACACTGAGTATATATCTGACTTAAAACATCCTGATGCACTTGCAACATGCAAACTTCCACAGTTTCATGACCCGATCTTCTACCTTATGCCGATGCACTCCTCTCCAGCAACTCCTGATGATGATCACCCCGACGCACTTGCACTTCATGCAACTAACCGCATCATGCCGATCTCCTCTTACTCGGATGATGATGCTCGAAGCGACTGCAGGATATACGCAGAAATATCCTGATGATGCAGTTTTGACAAACTCTCAGCCTTAGCAGATTTTCGCTGTTCTGATCCGCCAACCTCCTGGGATGACTCGATCCACTTCCAGGGTGATCTACCACACTTTATCAGCTCGACCTAGCACATGCCCATGCTAGGGTCTTCAACACCTTTCAGCCGCGATCCTGCACACCTGCATGCAAACAAACAAGCTAACACCTAACCTACTGTACATAACCATTCCACCGATCAGACGAATCAACCGGTGGAATGGATCAGTGAATCCATACAGCCACCAAACCAGCAAATCGATCAAGCAATGGAATTCAACAGAAGATGAACACAAACAGGAACACTTTATTTGATTTCGAAAGATGCAAATACAATGATCAGTTTCTCTCTCAGTCTCACTCTCTACAACCTAGCTCGATCGATGATCTCAAACCAATCGATCCTCCTACTTAAATAGATTTGCCTTCGAGTACTACTGACCCGACTCCAAGCGGCTGGGAACTCTCCAGGCGGCTGGGAGATCCAACCGATCATACATCATGACAGCTGTTCTAACAAACTACCTAAAAATAGTAAAAGCATGGTCAGCATGATCTTATCATGATCAGCATGACCTTATTACATGCATTGGTCTTATCAGACCTTCTTGGAAACATAAACAAGACCTAAAACTACTAACTGCCTCATGAAGGCCAGCTGTCAGGTAGGTGCTCCTGCACCACTTCCCCAAATTGTTGCCACATTCAATGCTCCAACATGCATAGTAATGTCTCTCAATGGTGGTAATTGAACCGAATCACCAAAGAGGATGAGTGAGCGAGCACGAAATGGGATTTGATTATGATTGGGAAATGATTCACACAATCAGTTGTCAATGTGTTCTAACAACCTTGGCCTAATGAAACTCATTTCATCAATTAGAATATACTAACTAAAAAACATGCTCCCTTGGAATGTTGGTAGTGTGTGCCTCTACATAGGATCCATCTTTTTTTATTGAAATGCGAAGACCAAAATGTATGATAGTTGCATGTATGTTGAGATTTGCCATGATAGTTGGTGTGAGAATTAATAATTTGGTGATATGCCATGCGGTGTTATTCCTGAAAGGGATGATCTTATGTTGGTTATCATGTATGATTTCCTTGTACCTCCAGTTTCTTGTATAATCATCCTAAGTGGTGGTTGCATTTCCATGGTAGAAGAGTGTGTTACAATTATATCAAAGGTTTCACGTTGTCCAGTAGATAAATTGTTTGGTGTAGGGTGAGTTGTTCCAACATGTGGGAGCTAGTATGTTGAACAATTGGGATCTATGAAATCAATTGCTAATACCTGCAAGAATAGGTTGATGGTTGGTGGACCCCAATTGTGGTTACAATCAATCTCATGTTGGCCAAGCATGTCAAGCTTATTTAGTTGAATAGGTAAACCTGGGTACAATCCTTATAGGACCTACCATTCTTCAACATTATTTTGGTGGATTGCATATTAGTTGTCACAAGGAGACTCATTATTGGTATTGGTAGATGACTTTTGATCTATTTGTTTCACATTATAATATTTAAACTGACTTCATTTGATGCTGATGATATTTATAGTAAATTTAAAATGAAATAAATGTAAATTATATTTCAACAAAATATAATGTCAACGAAATAAAAATTTATTGTACTATACTATATTTCATATCATTTTCAAGTGTATAAATATATTTTTAATATATTTTTGTATTAGATAAATTGCATATTTATATTAACCATATTTACTATTTATATATATTTATTATCAAATTATAAATATATTTTATATATAGAATTTATATTTTAATTATATAGGTTATTATACATTATAATAGTATAAATAAAATTTTAAAAAAATTAAATTATATTTTATTAGAAAAACAATATATAGTATAAATTAAAATCCCTTCCCTTTTCAATTGTTTTCCCTTCGAAAAAAATCTAGCGGGGTACATTTAAACTAAATCAAATTTTTCCATTTAAAATCTGTTTTCTGAATGCGTTTTCTGTTTTCCATTTTCCCTTCTTCTGACATGATTTTTTTCCTGCGTGACAACAATCGACGAGTTTAGAAAATTTCCCAGCATGAAAACATCCAATGAGATTAGAAAATTACGGTGACGAAGAAGGAGAAAATAGAGACAGCGGCTTGAAAAATGGGACGGAGAAACGACGCTTAGGATTGTTTCAACCGTCTTGCTGACTGATGTGGACCATTTTGAACCGTTGATACGCCAAGTCAGCTCGTTACTTCACAAAGGGAACGCCTTCGGCGTAATTACCAAGTTGCATGTTCTGTACCCTCAATTGGGACTATCAAAGCGTAAGATAGTCATAGGACTATCATATGGATATTATGAGCATAGAGATTTCCTTAAAGGATGTGTAATAATGTCATAATAAAGTCTATCATAGTAATTATATTACAATGAAATTGGATTACTAGGTAAAAGTGAAGAAAATAGGTTTCAAAAAGAATTTTGAGGGTACTTGTTGTCTTGACAATTATTTTGGATAGTTATATTTCCATTTGAGAGCCCATAAGTCATGATATCTCCATGGAAGAGAGATTAGAATTTGTCTTAGAGTGTTAAGAGACAACCAAAGGAGCTATGAAGGAGATCAAACCTAGGAAAAGGATGATCTTTTATGGGTTTTAGCACTATCTTAGTTATTCATGATTGTATTGTCATAACAAAGAACTACCACAGTCTCATACTGGTGGTATAGTCACATTGGAAAATGGATTGTTACTATATAAAGTGTAATCACCCATGTCATTCTAAGTAGTCAATGAGTTAAGGAAGGTCTTTGGGTGTGTAAAGGTTCTCATGAATCCATCGAAGAAGATTGTAGGGTTTGCAAATTAGTCATGTAAGGTAGTCACAAGTATGGAAGATCATGTTCATATCAAGATGTCATTAGTAGTTCATGGTGAAGTCATTGGAGTATTTCATGAGAGACACTCAAAGAGAAATCATATCCTGAATGTCAAATAAGTCTATCCTATAAATCATGAAAATACTATGAAAATACTTGGATAGGGCTCTCAAAACAACTCAAGGACTATGGTAATAGAGATGATAAAAAGTGATAGTTGCATATGAAATAAATGTCATGGTTTCTATAGGAAGTCAAGGGATAAGATTTATGATGCAATAATATTATCGTCAAGAAACATTATCAATGCTACTAAATCAATAACCTAAGTCATAGAGTCATCTAGGGTATTCATGGTATAATGTTGTCATATTCGTACATGGTAGCCATACATTGTGAAGAGGAAGTTATTGTATTTAGTTTCATCGTCAAGAGTCAACCATGCATCATCAAAGACCATCCTAAATTCTTGTTAAGGACTTTCACACATCAAAACATTATTACATGAGTTCTTAACCCTAAGTAGAA
Source organism: Cunninghamia lanceolata (assembly GCA_027924645.1). Taxonomy (NCBI): domain Eukaryota; kingdom Viridiplantae; phylum Streptophyta; class Pinopsida; order Cupressales; family Cupressaceae; genus Cunninghamia; species Cunninghamia lanceolata. The sequence goes on along the minus strand of BSBN01000231.1, from coordinate 3,219,314 downwards.
GGTTGTTTAATGATGCAGTCTTAAATCAAAAGGCTTTCATGATTGTCACACCTTATGTCCTAGATAGTCATATACCTTATAATAGTATGTGAGATTTTTATGTAGGAAATGCCATTTTGAGAGGACAGAGTGATGAGTGGATGTCAAAAGATTTCTTTATATAAACATTGAACCTATGCACAACATGGCCATATCAGTAGAGAGTCATTTATGAGAAAAATGCCAGTATGAAATTGTTAATGAGATCTTGGAGGTTATCACGATACCATAAGGTGGAGAAATAGGATTTACTATAACTTCACAAGTTTACCCAAGCACTAGTGTTGAAACATCAATCTCATGAACATAGAGCATCCATGAATCCCTAAAAGTAGGTATCTAGGGACAATCATGATCTTCACTATCAACCTTACAACTTTATAGTGATAGTCCTATCATGGACACTACCACCATCCATGGGAAGTGTCATTACAAAAAAAGATAATCAAGGGGCCATGTGGAGGATAATGCAACTCTAGGACTATCATGGGGTTATCATGAGATATGGAGCAAAATTACAAGGTAAGAATGGAGAAAACAATTGTCATGGGGTTTCAAGGAGTTGTCATGTTTATAGGACAATCAAGATGTGAAAAGGATGAACATGTTGGTCTATAAGGGTTGTCTTAGGGTTGGAAGAAATCATGTAATGTGATATAAAGGAAATATATTTATGTACTAAACAAATATTTCCATTGGAAACGTATGGATAGTTTGAGACTGGACTATGATGAAAGTGGTTATCGAAAATGTGGATAGGAAGATCTTGAGAAGGATTACCATGAAAAATTGAGATTGTTTGTCTCAAAATGAAAACCAAAAAGGTGAAATTTCCCAAAAAAAATAATTGCATACAACAATCAAATCTGAAAATGAAATTTTAATTAACTTCCAAACACCTAATTTTTCCTCACTCCGATTGATCTTGATTTCAAAAACTTTAACACAAATGCAATGGGAAACTTATTTAAAATTATAATTATGATAATTATGATCAAATATAAGTAATGGTATGGCCTCATGCTATTACATATCATAAACTTTATATATTTAATCACAAACACAAATATGCATGCAAATCTAACAATTTCACTTCACCGAATTTCACTGAAAAGCACATAAAGCCTAGATCTGATAGCAATTAAATGATGCAACTCCTACCAAATAACACTACAAAATCTACTCTCTTTAAAATTAATAACATCCTTGTACAAGTCATATAGTCTATCCACCTCTTTGAAGAACAACTTGCTCTCATGAGAATACATATCAAATAAATGTGCAATACTTACAAATCATGAGTGTCATTCTGAAGGAAATATGTAATGTTAATGCATGATTAAACCTTCCCATTCTTGACTTGAATCAAGCAACGAAGACAACCGACCTATTATGTATTCTTTTATATGCAGGATAATGATGTCTTATCTCCAATTCTCAAGCCGATCTACATTCTCCTAAAAAGCTTCTATAAGCTCTCCAATTGTAGCTTTATCCAACTTTCTTCCTAGCATTCTGACAAATCTCAGAGTAGTGAACCTAAGCTAAGGGACATTGATGTAGAAATCACCAAGGTATAACCAATTTATCCATGCTATTAATTGCCATGTAGTATGTCTCCATTTATTTTCCATCAATATCCTTCCTTCCACAACTTGCCTTTGCAACTATGTATAAGCACTGGCATGTGACTAGTCAAACTTGAAGCTCCTGCAACTTCTCCCAATGATATAAATCTAATTTTTGCTACTTATAGGACTATTATAACAGTCAATGCATTCCCCATTATAGAAAATATGAAATTTGGAAACAGTTACTTCTTTTACCTCCATGGTACTGAAATATACATCATAGGAATGCACAGAAATAGGCCCATACTTTACCTCAACTTGGGAGATGTTACTTTCATCTTCATGGACTGGTCTATAATAGCAATACTTCAATACAAGAGCATAAAATAGCATCATACAACAGCAACATCTATAACATAATTCTCCAAAAACTGAATCTACAAATTGTTATGGAGTAAAATGTTCACCCTTGCCATTTTACACTTAGTCTAGCACCCAAGTGGACCTAAAACAATTAATTCTTAATCCTGGTGCATGAAACCTAAAAGATAACTTTAGGGCTGGCCTAAACACACTTAATGAGGCTTATCCCAGAGTTTTTGGAGCTAAAGGACAAGGGCACCCAGTGCCCTAGTCCCTCCTTTAATTTGGAGCTAAATTAAGATAATGTCGGCTTAGGACATCTCTAATGTTTATTCATGTCAGCCTCATTCGATTTAATTCCCCAAAAATCAATGAGAATGCATATATAAGCAAGTTAGTTTATTCATTTGAACATCTCTAAGGATTATAGCTCTCACACACTCTCTCTCTCATACTCTCTATTCTTCTCTACATGATCTTGGAAGCTCTGTATGGTGGATTATTGTTGTTGTACTAACTTCTTGCAGGTCTTGTGAAGATCTCTCTAGTTCTTTGGAGACACTAGAAAGAGGCAATGGTCAAAGAATGGTCCAATTTGGAGACACTAGAAAGAGGCAATTCTTTTCAGCTGTAGAGGGTCTCGTATTAGCCTATACTAGAGTTAGAAAGGCTTTTTAAGATCTTAAAACAAATCAATGTCCCAATAATGGAGATGTTGGAGCAATTATTTGTCTCTATTCAAGAATTGTAAACAATTTTAAAACTTTTGTTTGTAAAATTTTTGAAAAATTAAATTTTGAATATGTTACCTAATAGATGTATAGAAAATCTAGGATTGATACTCTTTCTCATGGAAAGAGCCCTTACGGGTGGCCAAAATCATAGTGGATTTTCCACTACAGGTGAATGATATGCATACCATCCTTACTTTTATATGTAAGGAAGCTAAGGTAGCGGAACAACTTCCTGCACTAATCTTAAGGGGAGGGATATGTAGAACTTTTTAGATCTTTACAATAGTTATATAAATAAAAACAAATAGCAATCATACCACGACACAGTAATTACGTGGGGAAACCCTTTCGGGATAAAAACCCCACACTCAAAAGCCGCCCAATATATTATTTAGGAATCAAAAAGATTACAAAATACTTGCAAAGCAAGATTTCATAGGATTATAACCAACCAGAGATCTAGAGGCAACTCAACATCTATAAGACTCTTACACACAACCTCCATCTCAAGCTTCTGATATATAGGAGATACAATACAATAAACTGCCAACGGTAATTACAATACCATGAGCCAAAACCACCCAAAAGTGGCACCCAAATTATCTCTAATAAAAGATTCCTTGTGATATGTCAAATCACACACCAACATGTGTAACTCTCCCCTTTACAACTCTTTTAAGTGTCCAACATGTTTTCACATTGTTGGAAAAAGGGAGAGAGAACAAGGTAATGTTGCAGCTATGTAGATTTAAAATGTTTTCAAATCTGAAATTAATAGCATATATAAATCTGAAAATTACTTTCAATTTAGATGTTAGAGTATTTATCCAATTTAATCAATGTAGTAGAAGAAAATAACTTGCAAGAAGAAGACAAGTATTTACGTGGAGAAACCCCTAAGGGAAAAACTCCACACCAAAGGTGTTTATGCTTGTATTAAATCTCTTGTCAAAGATTACATTCAATACTGAAATCCTTTGATTCCTTGATGCACTTCAAAAGCTTCTTCAATCTTCAAACCTGTAAAAACTTCAAAAAAAGCTTCTTGTTTTTTTTCTTCTAAGTCTTTTTCATAATTTAATTCTCTGGAAAATGTATGGGGCTTTTAGTTAATTCAAAAGCTTCTTAATTCAAGAGCTTGAAACTCAAATTACAATAAATTGTAATTGATAACATAGAAACCAATGCTCATGCAAAAACCAAGCGCTCCAAATAGAGAAGACTGAAGTCAAACAAAGTCAAGCCTTCAGTTAACTGCTTGTCCTTGATGTGGGTGCCCAAGTTTTCCCAAGTTAACTTTGCCAACATCAAACATATTTCCAAATAAAAGCAACAACATAAAGTCCTCCAACTGGGCGTCCATATTTGCCCAATCACTTTTTGTTGACTGAAGTGATCAACACATATCAATTTCATGCAAACAACATGCAAGATTGATGTCCCCAAGGTTATTCTAAAGTATCTTGTTATGTACATGCAAGTGACATGCAAAAACTGGATTCAACATGCAACTAATACCCATTATCTGAAACACTAAGATGTATCATCCTACAAGTTTCTGGACTTGGAGTGTTTTGTAAGTAATATCTTAAAATTGACATGCAACAACATGCAAGCATATGCAAGTCCATAGAAGCAACATGCAACAACATGCAAGCACATGCAAGTCCATAGAAGCAACATGGAACAACATCCAAGCACATGCAAGTCCATAGAAGTGACATGCAAGCACATGCAAGTGACATGCAACAACATGCAAGCACATGCAAGTCCATAGAAGAAACATGCAACAACATGCAAGTACATGCAAGTGACATGCAAAAATATGCAAGTCCATACAAGCTTTTATAAACTCATGCAAGCAATATCCAATTCATGCATCTCTAACACTTTAGTTAACTCCAACATTATATGCATGCAAGGTGTCTCAAAATTATCCACTCATGTGCATAAAAAAGCACACTTCCAAGTCTAAATATAAGTACCCATCAAAAGGGGATGCCCAAGTTTCACTCCCACTTACTAGGAGTTATCAAATTCTCAAAATAAACTTACAAGAAGTCAACAAAGTCTTCATGGCCCCCACTCTAAAAATGGATGCCCAAGTTTGACCTTATCAATAAGGAATTGATTGCAAAAGTCAAAGTGATATAATTAATAAATAATTAATCTCTCAAAGTCCTTATGTGTTGGGGAACACATTCCAAAAACTTTGGAGACACATGAATTGGTTAGGATTGCAACTTAATGGCATCTTATCCCAACACACATTTCCCAAAATAGGAGGTCCAACTTTTGGAGGCCATAACTTTTGATCCGAGTGTTCGATTGACAAACTGTTTGATGTGTCAGAAAGCTTGTGAAGAGATTTATCAAGCTATAATCTACTTCACTAGTTACAAAAACTTTCATGGCATTTAGGGACATCAAAGTGCCTCAAATCTAAGTTTGAAACTTTTTTCTAAGAGTTTCAAAAAATAGAAACTTTAATATCTTGCAATCCAGGTATGATCTTGAGTCAAAACTCACCCAAGATGTTTACTTGGCAGTTTTGCACCTTTTGGGAAAATTCCAGGTCCATATGTGCTCAAATGTAGAGTTACTAAAAATAGTAAGTCCTGCCAATTTTAGCCCTTTTAGAAACTTTGAAATTCTAAACCATTCTTCAAGATAAAGGGTATTTGAAAATACCAAAATTAGGAAGAATAGAAACCTTCTGTAGTTGCAAGGTTGAGACACCTTTCCTAACATTCTCCCACTTGTGAAACACCTTGCAAGAGAAAAGGGAGTATCAACACCATGATTTAATTACTAGGGGCCGAGAGGCCCATAGACTCTGAACACCATCTGAACTTCTATGTGCTCACATGCTTAGTTAATGAATTTGCAACATTCATCAACGTCTCTACCTTAACTAGCTTCACCCTACCATCCTCATCCATATCTCTAACAAAATGATATTGTACATCAATGTGCTTGGTCCTGGCATGAAATGTTGGGTTCTTAGCTAGGAAGATCACACTCTGACTTTCACAATAAATTGTCACTGCACCTTGTTTTATTCTGATATCTAGACACAGTCTCTTAATCCAAATGACTTCTTTACAAGCATGAGTATCTTCCATATACTCAACTTCAGTAGTGGACAAAGCAACCACATCATGTTGCTTACTCATCCAACTAATTGCACCACCAAATAAAATAAATACATAAGCATTGGTGGATCATCTGCTATCAAGATCACCTACCCAGTCTGAATCCACATATCCATGAATATCAAGGGAATGCATGTCTCCTATCAAATTACTATGATAACACAATGAATACTCTGAGGTACCCTGCAAATATTTGAAGACTCTTTTCACTACATCCCAATGAACTCTACCAGGATTAGACATATATCTGGAAATAACTCCCATTGCTTGGGCAATGTCTGGTCTAGTACAGACCATAGCATACATTAAACTTATGACTGCACTTTGGTAAGGCACTTTGCTTATCTCTTCCATCTCTGATGGGGATGTTGGACATTGTGAAGTACATAACTTCATTCCAATTGTAAAAAGAACACATAATGGTTTATAATCCTGCACATTAAACCTCTGTAAAACTAAATTGACACACTTACTCTGGCCAAGCCATAGTTTTTTGTTCACTCTATCTCTTATTTCCATCTCAAGAATGTGTTTAGTTGCACCAAGATCTCTCATTTCAAATTTAGCTGCAAGTTGAGACTTTAGTTCTAAAACATCAGATTTATAATAAACACAATGATCAAATTTAGAATGCTCAAATCCCAAACTCAACATATATGTATCAAATTTCTAGTACCACATCCCAAGACTTTTTTTGGGGCCATACAAAGATTTCTTCAATTTACAAACCAAATTACTTTTACCTTTCACCATGTAGTGCTCTGGTTGTGTCACATATAAATATCCTCCTCCAAATCACCATGAAGGAAAGTCATTTTCACATCCATTTGCTCAACCTCTAGATCATAAGCAGCAGCAATAGAAAGCAAGAATCTAAGGGACGTCATTTTTATAATAGGGGAAAATATCTCACCATAATCAACACCCTCAACCTAAGAGTAACCTTTCGCAACCAACCATGCTTTGTACTTCTCAATACGTCCATCTAAACCAATCTTTTTCTTGAACACCCATTTGCAACCAACTTGTTTTCGTCCTTCAGGCAATAGCACTAGGTCTCATGTATCATTCTTTTTCAAAGCTTCCATTTCTTCATCCATAGCAATCTTCCAAGACTCTGCATCATTCATCCCTAATGCCTCTTCTACATATCTAGGTTCATCTACGTTAGTATTCAAAGATAAAATACATCTCCAGTCATCAGGTGAATACCTTTCAGGTGGTTTTTTATGCCTTGTAGACCTTCGAACAATTTGAGTTGGAAGTTCTTCCTCCTCTTCTGAAGATTAAGAGCTAGACGAGCTCTCCTCAACTCCGTGTCTATCTAGGGGTCTCGATTCAACTTTATCAGGCGTAGAAGGGAATTGAATTACATCTTTCTATTCACTTTACTCAACCTGCAATGTAACAGAAGAAGGCTTAATTTCTCTAAAAATAACACTTCTACTATATATTCCCTTTTGTGCAACATGGTCCTAAAGCTTGTATCCTTTCACACCATAACTATACCCGATGAAGATACATTTCACAAACTTGTTCTCCAACTTTGTTTGCTTCTCCTTTGGCACATGTGCATATGCCTTGCAACCAAAAACTCTAAGACGTCTCAGTGAAGGCTTGTGCCCTAACCATGCCTCCATAGGCGTTTTATCAACAAGCACTGATGTAGGAGACATGTTCATCAGGTAGAAAGTAGTAGCAACAACTTCAACCCAAAACCTTTGTTCTAGACCAACACCACTAAGCATACTCCTAGCCGTCTTTATCAGTGTCATGTTCATTCTTTATGCAATTCCATTCTGTTGTGGAGAATATGGAGTTGTCTTTTGTCTCTGAATGCCACAATCTTTATAGAATCTATCAAAATCATTAGAGTAAAATTCACTGCCATTGTCAGTCCTCAAACATTTTATTTTCTTTCTAGTCTGCAACTCAACTATTGCTTTAAATTCTTTAAATCGACTGAAAACTTCATATTTACTCTTTAGAAAGTATACCCATGTCCTTTTACTGTAATCATCAATAAATGAAACATAATATGTGGAATTTCCAATGGAAGGAACATCTACAGGACAAAACACATCAGAATGAATAAGATCCAATACACCATATGATTTATGAGAACTCAAGAAAAACTGAACATAGTTTTGTTTACCATAAATGCAATGCTCACAGAAATCAAAATCAAGATTACAATCAGTTAAACCTTCGACAATGTTTTTATTTTTCAAGGTCATTAGACCCTTTTCTCCTATGTGGCCTAATCTCTGGTGCCTTAACATAGTCTTCTCTACAGGCAATTTTGATTCAGAAGAAAGAGTACCCTTAGGTACCCAAAATACATGACCATCCACTAAAAATGAAACCCTCTCCTTTTCCAATGAAGTAGTCACAAATTTACTTTTCACAAGAGTACTATTGCACTCAACAGTGTATGCATTAAGCTTATACAATGTGCCAAATCTGAAACCTCTAGCGATCACCATAGCACCTCTAACCATCTCGCATCTTGTATCAGAAAAGACTACCTGCACACCCGCATCTATTAGTTTCCTCACAGATAATAAATTTCGTGCTAATCCAGAGATATGCAACACACCATTAATCCTTTTTATTCTACTATTAGGAAATATGATTTTTTTTTAATTGATTATAGATTACTAATAAAATATGCATATAGTATGAGATCGGCCAAAAGGCTAAGAGTTCATCATACAGTACATATCTCAAGTACAAGAAAAAGGAACCAAAAATAGTAACATATAAGATGCAACATTCGTCCAATAGCCAAGAACACAATGAGAATAACTATATAGTGACTTTTTCCAGATCTCTTCACCGACTCAGCTCATGATACTAAAAAGAAGTCCAACTGATATATAATCATCAACACCACTATGTATAGTCAACCCATATGACAATGTTCAACAAAAGAGCACAAGTATAGGCACAATATATGAAACACCTCTTAACTCCATCATAGAGTCAACAAGCCAAAAGCTATTATCATCACATCCTTCTGAAGAAAGGTCTTCTATAGCATAGTAAAAATCAAAACAATAGGAGCACAACAATAACAGAGGAACATCTATGTCCCAAATTAGTACCCCTTGATCTGTCCCAAACATTCCACTAACCACTATTTAACTTAAAGTGAAATCAAGCAATAATCAACAAACAAAATATAATAACACTGGTCCATATGTTTCAACCTGAGGCCATAGATATACACTAGTAGCTCACTGAACACTAATTATGGCCACATGGCATCTATCAAATACCATAGTTGAGATCACTTATGTATCATAAAAGATAGATACAAAAGGTCAAAAAAGGGTAGAGTGTCATAATTTATGGGCACCACAGTTGCAAAACCTGTATCCATCCTCATGACTGCATATTAAACCCATATAATACCAAAGATAATATTCATTTCCAACATATTGAAACCAAAAAAGTAAATTCTACTCCAACCAGCATCATTATAGTACATATCTATACCAAAAGGAATTAGTATGTAGATGTTCAACAGTCAAAAAAGATCATGTCACTTGTTACACCTGATTACCACTTTGACTGAATCTATCAATTGAGCCAAAAGCACCAATAGGAGGTTCAATCTCTGAGATGTAGTCCTTGTCTCTCACAACCTCAAGGTTAGCCTCAGGAGGCATAGAAGGTTGTTTCAATCCCATATCTTCAAACAACTTATCACAAGTAAATTTCTTGTTGTACCATTCCTAAAATTTCATGCAATATTTTACCAATTTATCATCCATGGCCCTAGCATCATGGGGCCAAAAGTTGGCTATAATGATATCAGACCTTTTGAGGATGGTTTGGCCACCATCTATAAGTTCTAGAAACTTTTCTTTGGAGATCTCCAGGGACATCTGAACCTGCACAACAACATTGTGGAAGGTGGGCCTTCTGTTGCAAGTATGTGCCTAATTAGTGTTGTCATTGATGTCAACAAATCCTTGTTGTCTTTGGTGTCAACTATGTTCTATTCTATTACTTGTTTAGAAGCTTTGTATGTTGAGGATATTGAGAAAATTGGCCCCTCCGTAAGATACAAGTGAGTTACAGTGAAGTGCAGTATAGACAGTGAGTTGTATGCTAAAAAATAGTCCGGTAGATTGCTCCACATTTCTTGCTAGTTGAATATCTTGGTCTATGGATTGGAAGTTATTTAAAGGGATGTCTGAAGATACTAAATCATGAGTTTGAGCCTCCAGTATGAAGAATTGAGAGAGTGGCATTCACCAGAGTAAAACCTGATTTCTCTGATTATTATCTAGTGACAGGAAGAAAGTATTTGGCTCCGCATTCCTCTGCAATAAAGTATTTTTCTCTATGTTTCTAGAGGGAAGTCTGGGATGATGATAGGTTCCTACAAATGCAGTGGTTCATGTTTTGGTGGTCCGCAAGCTATCTTTCTTTTATGTCAATTGAAGACAGTGAAGTTCATGTGTTCCGGTGAGAAGATTCCTATGGCTAAAGTGGTTAAGGTTCGTGCGGTTCCTCCTGATGATTATAATGTGCTTGTGGATGTCTCCTAATCATGTTCCTATCTTGACATTGGTCCATGTTAAGGAATTGAGATCGTGTTTGAAGATTGTTCCCAGATAGTGTAATGTGTAACCAGTCTTAGCCAACTTGGCTAACTCCAGTTATTGTGGAGATTCCTTGAAGATTGTGGAAGCGTGTTGTGGTGTGGAAGATCGTGTTTAAGTCCCAGCTAAGACATGGTGTGATCCGCATACATCTTTACTTCATTCCCTTTGCATAATGTTGTATTAGGTCAGGACCTATTTGTAAATGTTTGTAATGCCGACCTTGGAGATTGTTCCAATGGTTGATGATTGTAATGCCGACCTTGATGATCATTACAAGGTTGATGAAGTGTATAAATACTTGTAGTTGAGTCATGGAAAAGACGTCCTTGTGCGAAGATGGGAAGATAAGGAAAGGAAGTGGAAAGGTAGAGCAAGGTAGAGCAGAGGACCCACTGTACTTCAATGTATTAATCTCAGACATGGAGAAGATGTTGATCGTGGTAGTGAGATGCTAGTAGGGTTTAACAACCCTCAAGGTTTAACAACCCTTATTGTAATCTTTCTAGGTTTAGGGTTGAGGCAGTGAGCCTGCTAGACCTAGCTATACTTCATGGCAGTGGGCCAGTATGTTCTGGGCCTGTGGACTGACCAAGCCTGAACATCATTTTTCAAAGATTACAATATATCTTGAGAGCTAATCCTCTCCATGGTTTTTCCCCACCTTGGGGTTTTCCACATAAAAATCTGGTGTCTCTTGTGTATAATGTTGCATCTATTTTTAAGTTTCTGATTTCATTTATTCATTGTTAAACCATAATATTTGTGGATAAGTGATTGATGTTTAAATGAAGAGGTGTTCAATTTTTTGTGACAGCTGATTCATCCCCCCTCTCAGTTGTCCGACGCATTTCAACAATTGGTATCAGAGCCAAGTTCCTTTAGAAAGACTCTAATAACTCGAAGGAGATCCTAAATGGACTCAAAAGGAAAATAGGTACTTATCATTGCACCTGAATGCTCATCAGCAATTAATGAAAATTTGTCCAAGGAAGTGATTCATCAAAGATGTTCTGAAGTATGCACTAGTGATGAAGTCATCTCTCAAAGTGAAAATTGTTGGGTTATTGATAATAGTTGTTCAAACCATATGACTGATGACAAGAGTAAGTTTGTAATTCTGGAAGGATGCGATGAAGGGCGAGTTACATTTGGAGATGACTGCACTGCTTAAATCTACAGAATAGGATCAATCAATTTTGGTAACAGATAAATTTCTGAAGATGTTCTTTATGTAAAAAAATTGAAACAAAACCTCTTAAGCATTGGACAGTTATGCAAAAAGGGTTTTAAGTTTGTATTTGAGAATGATTCCCTTGAAATCAAAGAAAAGTCTGGAGCTACAATAGCAATTGGGAAAAAAATAGATGAGAATCTCTATCATCTCAGAAAAAGTGACTTTCTTGGATTCACATCTCAAACCAATGAAAGCCAGGTCTGGCATAGAAGACTTTGTCATACAAATCTTGATGATTTAATAAAAACAAGCTCAGTTCAAGTTGTGAAGGACCTACCACAAATTAATTACTTGAACAACATCACTTCTAGGAAATGTCAAAGACTGTCAAGAAAAACATTGTAGGATAAAGAAAGATCTTCCACTGGACAATTGGAATTGATTCATACAAGCTTTTGTGGTCCTACAAGAATACCAAGCCTCCATGATGACAGGTACTTTATGTTTTTTATTGATGATTTTTCTAGAATGACTTGGGTCAGTTTTTTAAAGGACAAATCAGAGATTCTAGATCCACAAAGTTTTTGAAGAAACAGTTGAAAATGACCTAAGCATGAAAATCAAAAGTCTAAGAATTGGCAAAGAAGAAGAGCTCATCTCCAACGATTTCAATATGTTTTGTGAAACTTATGGGATAGAAAAATAGCTCTCCGCAAAAAATAACATAATGGAAGAAGCAAATAGAACTATTCAGGAAACTGCAAAATTAATGATGGAAGAAGCAAATATGCCAAATACATTTTGGAAGGAGGCAATTCAAACCACTGTCTTTACATTAAATAGAGTCCAGGTAAAAACCAAAGAAGTAAAGACTCCCTTTGAGTTGTGGTATGGATCAATACCCAGTGTGAAATATTTCAAAATCTTTGGAAGCAAATGCTTCATTAAAATTGAAAAGGACAATGCTAAGTATGAGGAAGGCATTTTTCTTGGTTATTCATCTTGGACCAGAGCTTACCTCTTTTACAACAATAGATTGGGAAAGATTGTTGAAAGTACAAATGTCAAAGTTAATGAGAACATTCAAAAGTACTCTCACTCAATCAATGAGGATCTACTAAATGAAGCACAAGAAGGTTCCCAGACCATCAGTGACAAAACCAAGTGTGATGTGGAAGGACACAGAGTTGCTGTGAATCAAATGAATCTATGCTTGATTGTTAGTATTGACATTAACAATTCCAAAACTGCACTTGAAAATCTTGAGAAATTAGAAGAAGAAAATATGGATTTAAAGGGAAATATAACAAAAGCAAATGATTACATCAAAGAGTTGAGAAAGCAAATCAAGCAGCTTCAACAAAAACTAAAAGAGGACAATGAAGAAAAAGCAAAAATTGAGGAATGTCTGACGACAAAAATAAAGACTGCATAAAGCTTGAAGAGGAAGTAGTGGATCTGAAAGATGATCTAAAGCATGCATGGGCTCAACAAGATCAATTTAGTGTGAGTGTTGCTAGATATGATAGACTAATGGCAAGTCAGAAAAATATTAATGACAATGAAAGCATGAGACTTGAAAAAGATAAAGGTTCCAGGGCAGGTTAAGAAGAGAATGCTGAGAAAAAGGACAAAAGCAAACAGATTTAGGATCAAAGAAACAAACCTAGAAGACCATCAGTCAGGCAACCAAATGCTCAAAGGTACCCATCTATCAAAGGTTATTGTAACTCATGTAACAGGTTTGGTCATAAGGCTACTCAGTGTAGAATCAGGATAAATCAAAATGTTCCATCATTCTCTAGTCAGTGTTTCACTTGCAATAAAATCAGTCATAAAGTTGTTGAATGCAGAAGTAAAGTAAGTTTGCATTCTATTAGGTGCTATGCATGCCATAAAATGGGACACAGTGCTAATGAGTGTAGAAGTCAAGGGAGAAAAGGCTATGGCACAAATAAGACAATTAAATCTTTCAATGGCTACTGTTATACATGCAATGATTTTGGGCATAAGGCCAACCTATGCAGGTCAAGGATGAATGGAAGAAACAATAGTCAGAAAAATACTATGTGCTTCAATTGCAACAAGCCTGGACATTTTGTAAAATTTTGTAGAAGTAAGAACATGAAGAAAGATAATCAATTAGAATTGGGGAAACCAGTGGAAAAAGAGATGAACAAGGTTTGGGTCAGGAAGGGAGTAAATGAAGCAAGAGATAAGTCTACACCAGACTATGGAACAGATACTTCTTCCAGGAAGTAAATTGTGGACTATGACTGAGGGGTAGCCATATTAGAAATTCTAAATCCCCTAGCTAGATAGTCAGTACTAAGATCCGACACAAAGATATGGCAGATCACTTGAAAGGATTCTGGTTCAGAAGCCTAAAAAGACTAAGTATGAGCAGTATGCAAAGTAAGCAATGAAGATTGGGTCAGTATGCCTCTGCAGTTGAAAATCATTATATGCATCTTAGGTATGTCATTTATAAAACACTTGGTGAACATATTCTCCAGGAAGTCACATTGTGAATTGTCCAAGTCCTGATGAATAAAGTTAAGTCAAGGATAGTGTGCAACACCAGAGTACAAGGGTCTGCACTTCACTGTCGCATATTTTGTTTAGAGGTTCTGATGGTATGTTAAGAGGTCCATGATGAATGTTGGATATGAATTCTAGAGTCTCATATGGTTTGCATTGGGAGTTATGATGTGACAGATGAATCGGTCACACATGCACTTAAGGGATAGGCTGATAGGTCTTGAATTTTGGCAAGGTGAAGAAGACATTGTTTTAGCTACTAATGGGGAACTGATAGCTGTAATTGATGTTCAGGGAAGGCTATAGGAGAAAAGCTACAAGCAAGTGTTGATCTCTGGAAATGCATTATTTTCATAAGTTGTCATTAAAATTGATAAAAGATGGAATATCATAGTTGGATGTCATCAAGTCTACGGCTCTGAGAAGACAAGATATGCATGTGATGGTCCTAATGCAAACTAAATACTGTCTGATGTATACCACTAAGAGGGAATATTCAAACCAGTAAAAAGAAAAAGGTGTAGCAGTGCAAGCAGAAATCAAAGATGGTTGCTGAAGACAAGAGGATTATCAGGTTATCTCCTAGGGGAAGCAGATAGATAATGCCAACATGATTTTCTAATAAAGAGTAGTAAGTGTTGTAGTGTTACTGTAAGAGGGAATAGTGCAATAAAAGAAAGAATTGAATAACTGAAGAAGGAAAGAAGTTCATGAGAAAGACCAAAGTTGCAGTCAGAGAAATCATCAAGTAAGGGGAGTAGTCAGATGGAAATAGTTTAGAAGAAAGTTTGGTTTAGAGCAGAAGAGTACAAGTATGTGGCCTTTGCCATTGATGTCAAAGGGGGAGAGAAGTCATGTGAAAAACTCAGAAAGAAAGAATGTAGATGTGTAAAAAGATAGGGGGAGAATCTTGGTCAGAAAGAAAGTGCAGATGTGTAAAGAGATAGGGGGATAGTCCTGTCTTGATGGTTGTTGCAGTTTTTCACATCATATGTTGCCATCAATGACAAAGGGGGAGATTGTTGCAAGTATGTGCCTAATCGGTGTTGTCATTGATGTCAACATATCATTGTTGTCTTTGGTGTCAACTATTACTTGTTTAGAAGCTTTGTATGTTGAGGATATTGAGAAAATTGGCCCCTCCATAAGATATAAGTGAGTTACAGTGAAGTGCAGTATAGACAGCGAGTTGTATGCTCAAGAACAGTCTGGTAGATTGCTTCAGATTTCTTCCTGGTTGAATATCTTGGTCTGTGGATTGGAAGTTATTTAAAGGGATGTCTGAAGATTCTAAATCCTAAGTTTGAGCCTCTAGTATGAAGAATTGAGAGAGTGGCATTCACCAGAGTAAAACCTGCTTTCTCTGATTATTGTCTAGTGACAGAGAGAAAGTATTTGGCTCCGCATTCCTCCGCAATAAAGTATTTTGCTATGCGGTTCTAGAGGGAAGTCTTGGATGATGATTAGTGCCTAGAAATGCAGTGGTTAATGTTTTGGTGGTCTGCAAGCTATCTTTCTTTTATGTCAGTTGAAGACAATGAAGTTCATGTGTTCCGGTGAGAAGATTCCTATGGCCAAAGTGGTTAAGGTTCGTGTGGTTGCTCCTAATGATTATAATGTGCTTGTGGATATCTCCTATTCATGTTCCTATCTTGGCATTGGTCCGCGTTAAGTAACTGAGATCATGTTTGAAGATTGTTCCCAGATAGTGTAACGTGTAACCAGTCTTAGCCGACTTGGTTAACTCCAGTTATTGCAGAGATTCCTTGAAGATTGTGGAAGCATGTTGTGGCGTGGAAGATCATGTTTAAGTCCTAGCTAAGGCATGGTGTGATCCGCATACATCTTTACTTAATTCCCTTTGCATAATGTTGTATTAGGTCAGGACCTATTTGTAAATGTTTGTAATGCCAACCTTCGAGATTGTTCCAATGGTTAATGATTGTAATTTTGACCTTGATGATCATTCCAAGGTTGATGAAGTGTATAAATACTTGTAGTTGAGTCATGGAAAAGATGTCCTTGTGCGAAGATGGGAAGATAAGGAAAGGAAGTGGAAAGGCAAAGCAGGGCAGAGTAGAGGACCCATTGTACTTCAATGTATTAATCTCAGACATGAGGAAGATGTTGATCGTGGCAGTGAGCCACCAGTAGGGTTTAACAGCCCTTATTGTAATCTTTCTAGGTTTAGGGTTGAGGCAGTGATTCTATTAGACCTAGCTATACTTCATGGCAATGAGCTAGTATGTTCCGGGCCCGTGGAGTGACCAAGCCTAAACATCATTTTTCAAAGATTACAATATATCTTGATAGCCAATCCTCTCCATGGTTTTTCCCCACCTTAGAGTTTTCCACGTAAAAATATGGTGTCTCTTGTGTATAATGTTGCATCTATGTTTAAGTTTCTAATTTCATGCATTCATTGTTAAATCATAATATTTGTGGATAAGTGATTGATGTTTAAATGAAGAGGTGTTCAAGTTTTTGTAACAACTGATTCACTCCCCCCCCTCTCAGTTGTCCGGTGCATTTCAATCATTGGTATCAAAGACAAGTTCCTTTAGAAAGAGTCTAACAACTCGAAGGAGATCCTAAATGGAGTCAAAAGGAAAACATGTACTTATCATTGCACCTGGATGCTCATCAACAATTAATGAAAAATTGTCCAAGGAAGCGATTCATCAAAGATGTTCTAAAGTATGCACTAGTGATGAAGTCGTGTCTCAAAGTGAAAACTGTTGGGTTATTGATAGTAGCTATTCAAACCGTATGACTGGTGACAAGAGTAAGTTTGTAAGTCTAGAAGGGTTCAATGAAGGGTAAGTTACGTTTAGAGATGACTGCACTGCTGAAATCTATGGAATAGGATCAATCAATTTTGGCAACAGTCAAATTTTTGAAGATGTTCTTTATGTAAAAAATTTGAAACAAAACCTCTTAAGTGTTGCAATGTTATGAAAAAAGGGTTTTAAGTTTGTATTTGAGAATGATTCCCTTGAAATCAAAGAAAAGTCTGGAGCTACAATAGCAATTGGGAAAAGAACAGATGAGAATCTCTATCATCTCAGAAAAAGTGACTTTCTTGGATTCACATCTTAGACCAATGAAAGCTGGGTTTGGCACAGAAGACTTTGTCATACAAATCTTGATGATTTAATAAAAACAAGTTCAGTTCAAGATGTGAAGGACCTACCAGAAATTGATTACTCGAACAACATCACTTGTAGGAAATGTCAAAGACTGTCAAGAAAAACATTGCAGGATAAAGAAAGATCTTCCACTGGACAATTGGAATTGATTCATACAAGCTTTTGTGGTCCTACAAGAATACCAAGCCTCCATGATGACAGGTACTTTATGTTTTTTATTGATGATTTTTCTAGAATGACTTGGGTCAGTTTTTTAAAGGACAAATCAGAGATTCTAGATGCACTCAAAGTTTTTAAAGAAATAGTTGAAAATGAGCTAAGCATCAAAATCAAAAGTCTAAGAATTGGCAAAGAAGAAGAGTTCATCTCCAACGATTTCAATATGTTTTGTGAAACCTATGGGATAGAAAAATAGCTCTCTGCAAAAAGTAAGATAATGGAAGAAGCGAGTAGAACTATTCAAGAAATTGTAAAATTAATGATGGAAGAAGCAAATCTACCAAATACATTTTGGAAGGAGGCAATTCAAACCACCGTCTACACATTAAACAGAGTCCAGGTAAAAATCAAAGAAGTAAAGACTCCCTTTGAGTTGTGGTGTGGATCAATACCCACTATGAAATATTTCAAAATCTTTGGAAGCAAATGCCTCATTAAAATTGAAAAGGACAATGCTAAGTATGAGGAAGGCATTTTTCTTGGTTATTCATCTTGGACCAGAGCTTACCTCTTTTACAACAATAGATTGGGAAAGATTGTTGAAAGTACAAATGTCAAATTTAATGAGAACATTCAAAAGTACTCTCACTCAATCAATGAGGATCTGCTAAATGAAGCACAAGAAGGTTCCCAGACCATTAGTGACAAAACCAAGTGTGATGTGGAAGGACACAGAGTTGCTGTGAATCAAATGAATCTATGCTTGATTGTCAATATTGACATTAACAATTCCAAAACTGCACTTGAAAATCTTGAGAAATTAGAAGAAGAAAATATGGATTTAAAGGGAAATATAACAGAAGCAAATGATTACATCAAAGAGTTGAGAAAGCAAATCAAGCAGCTTCAACAAAAACTAAAAGAGGACAATGAAGAAAAAGAAAAAATTGAGGAATGTCTGAAAGACAAAACTAAAGATTGCATAAAGCTTGAAGAGGAAGTAGTGGAACTGAAAGCTTATCTAAAACATGCATGGGCTCAACGAGATCAATTCAGTGTGAGTGTTTCTAGATATGATAGACTAATGGCAAGTTAGAAACATATTAATGACAATGAAAGCATGAGACTTGAAAAAGATAAAGGTTCCAGGGCAGGTCTAGAAGAGAATGCTGAGGAAAAGGACAAAAGCAAATAGATTCAGGATCAAAGAAAAAGACCTAGAAGACCATCAGTCAGGAAACCAAATGCTCAAAGGTACCCATCTTTCAAAGTTTATTGTAACTCATGTAACAAGTTTGGTCACAAGGATACTCAGTGTAGAATCGGGATGAATCAAAATGTTCCATCATTCTCTAGTCAGTGTTTCACTTGCAATAAAATCAGTCATAAAGTTGTTGAATGCAGAAGTAAAGTAAGTCTAAATTCTATTAGGTGCTATGCATGCCATAAAATGGGACACAGGGCTAATGAGTGTAGAAGTCAAGGGAGAAAAGGCTATGGCACAAATAAGACAATTGAATCTTTTAGTGGCTACTGTTATACATGTAATGATTTTGGGCATAAGGCCAACCTATGCAGGTTAAGGATGAATAGAAGAAACAATGGTCAGAAAAATACTATGTGCTTCAATTGCAACAAGCCTGGACATTTTGCAAATTTTTGCAGAAGTAAGAACATGAAGAAAGATAATCAATCAGAATTGGGGAAACCAGTGGAAAAAGAGATGAACAAGGTTTAGGTCAGGAACGGAGTAAATGAAGCAAGAGATGAGTCTGCACCAGACTCTGGAACAGATACTTCCTCCGAGAAGTAAATTGTGGACTATGAATTAGGGGGAACCGTATTGGAAATTCTAAATCACCCAGCTAGATAGTCAGTACTAAGATCCGGCATAAAGATATGGCAAATCGCTTGAAAGGATTCTGGTTAGGAAGCCTAAAAAGACTAAGTATGAGTAGTCTGCAAAGTAAGCAACGGAGATTGGATCAGTATGTCTCTGCAGTTGAAAATCATTATATGTGGCTCAAGTATGTCATCTATAAAACACTTGGTGAACATATTCTCCAAGAAGTCACATTGTGAATTGTCTGAGTCCTGATGAATAAAGTTAAGTCAAGGACAGTGTGCAACACCAAAGTACAAGGGTCCGCACTTCTCCACTGTTGCATATTTTGTTCTGCGGTTCTGATGGTATGTTAAGAGGTCCATGATGAATCTTGGATATGAATTCTAGAGTCTCATATGGTCTGCATTGGGAGTTATGATGTGATAGATGAATTGGTCACACATGCACTTAAGGGATAGGCTAACAGGTCCTGAATTTTGGCAACGTGAAGAAGACATTATTTTAGCTACTAATGGGGAACTGATAGCTGTAATTGATGTCCAGGGAAGGCTATAGGAGAAAAGCTATAGACAAGTGTTGATCTATGGAAATGCATTGTTCTCATAAGTTGTCATAAAAATTGATAAAAGATGGAATATCATAGTTGGATGTCATCAAGTCTACGGCTCTGAGAAGACAAGATATGCACATTAAGGTCCTAATGAGAACTAAATACTATCTGATGTATACCACTAAGAGAAAATATTTAGACCAGTAAAAAGAAAAAGGTGTAGCAGTGCAAGCAGAAATCAAAGATGGTTGATGAAGACAAGAGGATTTTGAGGTTATCTCCTAGGGGAAGTAGATAGATAATGCCAACACAAATTTCTAATAAAGAGTAGTAAGTGTTGTAGTATTACTGACAGAGGAAATAGTGCAATAAAAGCAAGAATTGAATAACTGAAGAAGGAAAGAAGTTCATGAGAAAGACCAAAGTTGCAGTCAAAGAAAGCATCAAGTAAGGGGGAGTAGTCAAATGGAAAGAGTTTAGAAGAAATTTTGGTTCAGAGTAGAAGAGTGCAAGTATGTGCTCTTTGCCATTGATGTCAAAGGGGGAGAGAAATCATGTGAAAAACTTAGAAAGAAAGAATGTAGATGTGTAAAAGATAGGGGGAGAATCTTGGTCAGAAAGAAAGAGTGCAGATGTGTGAAGAGATAGGGGGAGAATCCTATTTTGATCGTTGTTGCAGTTTTTCACATCATATGTTGCCATTAATGACAAAGGGGGAGATTGTTGCAAGTATGTGCCTAATCGATGTTGTCATTGATGTCAACATATCATTGTTGTCTTTGGTGTCAACTATTACTTGTTTAGAAGCTTTGTATGTTGAGGATATTGAGAAAATTGGCCCCTCTGGAAGATACAAGTGAGTTATAGTGAAGTGCAGTATAGACAGTGAGTTGTATTCTGAAGAACAATCCGGTAGATTACTCTGCATTTCTTGTTGGTTGAATATCTTGGTCTACGGATTGGAAGTTATTTAAAGGGATATCTGAAGATGCTAAATCCTGAGTTTGAGCCTCCGGTATGAAGAATTGAGAGAGTGGCATTCACCAGAGTAAAACCTGCTTTCTCTAATTATTGTCTGGTGACAGGGAGAAAGTATTTGGCTCCGCATTCCTCCGCAATAAAGTATTTTTCTCTATGGTTCTAGAGGGAAGTCTGGGATGATGATAAGTACCTACAAATGCAGCGGTTCATGTTTTGGTGGTCTGCAAGCTATCTTTCTTTTATGTCAGTTGAAGACAGTGAAGTTCATGTGTTCCGGTGAGAAGATTCCTATGGCTAAAGTGGTTAACGTTCATGCGGTTGCTCCTGATGATTATAACGTGCTTGTGGATGTCTCCTAATCATGTTCCTATCTTAACATTGGTCCACATTATGGAATTGAGATTGTGTTTTTAGATTGTTCCTAGATAGTGTAATGTGTAACCAGTCTTAGCCGACTTGGTTAACTCCATTTATTGTTGAGATTCCTTGAAGATTGTGGAAGCATGTTGTGGTGTGGAAGATCATGTTTAAGTCCCAACTAAAGCACAGCATGATCCGCATACATCTTTACTTCATTCCCTTTGCATAATGTTGTATTAGGTCAGGACCTATTTGTAAATGTTTGTAATGCCAACCTTGGAGATTGTTCCAATGGTTGATTATTGTAATGCCAACCTTGATGATCATTCCAAGGTTGATGAAGTGTATAAATACTTGTAGTTGAGCCATGGAAAAGATGTCCTTGTGCGAAGATGGGAAGATAAGGAAAGGAAGTGGAAAAGCATAGCAGAGGACCCATTGTACTTCAATGTATTAATCTCAGACAGGAAGAAGATGTTGATCATGGCAGTGAGCCACCAGTAGGGTTTAACAACCCTTATTGTAATCTTTCTAGGTTTAGGGTTGAGGCAGTGATCCTGCTAGACCTAGCTATCCTTCATGGTAGTGAGCCAGTATGTTCCAGGCCCGTGGAGTGATCAAGCCTGAACATCATTTTTCAAAGATTACAATATATCTTAAGAGCTAATCCTCTCTGTGGTTTTTCCCCACCTTGGGGTTTTTCACGTAAAAATCTGGTGTCTCTTGTGTATAATGTTGCATATGTGTTTAAGTTTCTGATTTCATGCATTCATTGTTAAATCATAATATTTGTGGATAAGTGATTGATGTTTAAATGAAGAGGTGTTCAAGTTTTTTGTGACAACTGATTCACCCCCCTTCTCAGTTGTCTAGCACATTTCAACACCTTCTACAAGACTCACTAAGTACTCTTCTCCTCCCCTAAAAACACTCATCAAGTTTCCAAAGTGCCCACAATACTTCAGTAGAAAGAATAAACCATAAATTGTTAGAAGCTTTGTCTAGTCCCATCACATAACCAAATAGAATTTCCTGCCAATTAATGTTATTCTTTGGATCCCAACCTTTGATATCAGAAAGAAAACATGCCCATATAAACCTAGCAAAATCACACTCAAAGAATAGATGTTTGGCTGACTTAGCTTGAGCACAAAAACTACACAGACTTAGCTAGGATCAGACCTAAAGTAGACACTAACAACAACCAATCTATTCAACAAAAGCTTCCATCTAAAGCAAGACTTCTTGGTTTTAAGAACTTTAGACCAACACCTACCAAAAACTCTAGACCATTGCAGAGGACTTAACTCAACTGACCAAAACTTGTTCATATAACTGTTAGGCTCCAAGGAGTTAGAAATGAGACTGTATATCTTTTTTACACCACAATTGACAACCACAGAACCATCTTTCCATTTCAAATCATTCTATATTTCAGTATTGAATTTGAGAGTCACAGGCCATTGAAACTTGTAGAGTGCCTTCAGTAGAACATTATATGTTTTCTTTTGGGTATTAGGAATATTAAAGGTCACTTTCAATTTGTACCAGTCCAATGGTATACCATCTTTAATTAGGTCATTGAAGCAACTAATACCTTTACTATGCCAACTCTTGGTAGAACAGCCCTGCAGAAGAGCAAGGGGTTTGTTTTTCCAATGTAAATTCCACCAAATTGATCTGAAGTTAAACACTTCTTTCCCATTTTTGTTCCAGGAAATATAGCTTTCAATGAGGGGTCTAACTAACTCCCAAGCTTTCCATATACTCCTGAAGACACCAAAGCCAAAGGCTAAGACAATAAATCTGTTAAAAAGAATATCATGTGGGTGAAGGTATTTCCACTCCCTTGCTTTTTTGGGGACTATCAGCTAAATATTATTCCTAACAAGGATCTTCCACAGTTTATCACCCTCAAAGGATTTTAAAATCCATTTTGAAGCAAGTGCAATATCTTGTAGTTTGAGGTCCTTTAACCCCAAAGCCCCTTGATCTTTTCCAAGACAACACCATCCCCAATTGATAGCATTCCTTTTTTTATTACCTTTGCCATTAGACCATAGGAAGCTCCTGATTTTTTTCTTAACTTCATTAATATGACAACTATTAAAGAACCATACCGATGAAAAATAGATAGTATATGAAGACAAAATCTTTTGACAAATCTGTATTCTACCTACCAAGGATAGGAATTGATGATTCCACTTCCCAAACTTCTTATCAATCTTCTCTTTAACCCAGTTCCACATTTCAGATAGAGAAGGGGCAATAGAGAAGGGGATCCCCAAGTACCTGACTTGCTTAGTAGGCTCCCCCACTCAAAACCTAACTCAGAAAACCACTCAGGGGAAGAGTTATCCCAATAGAGAAGAATAGACTTATGAATAGAGATTTTAGAGCTAGAGGCCAAACAAAAGATTTCCAGCTTAGCATATTTTTGAAGTTATTCTCTTCCATATTCACAAAAATTGTTGTGTCATCAGCAAATTGGGTGTTAACTAGTTCATCTCCATTAGGTAGGGAGAGACCTCTAACCCTGCCACCATCTAAGGGAGCCCTCAACAAGTAGTGAAAAGCATCAACAACAATCACAAATAAGGCAGGTGCCAAAGGGCACCCCTGCCTAATGGACCTTTGAAGGATAAAAGGGTCAGAGAAAGAACCATTGACATTAGTAACTGTGACAACATCTTGAAATAACACTTTAACCATGTGAATGAATTCTTGAGGAAAACCAAAAGCCTTTAACATCATTATTATAAATGACCATTCAATCCTGTCATAGGCCTTCTCAAAGTCCAGTAGGAGCATGCCAATGGAAATATGATTTTAACTTTACCACGACCAACAATATTTAAATGAGAATCATCACCCAAGTACACCTTACCTCCATCAAATTCTTCATACTTAGAAAACCAATCTCTATTAGGGGTCATATGGAAAGATGCACCTGAGCCAATTAACCATGCATCATTACCTGCATGAGTGGCCAAAGCTGCAATGAACACATCACCATCTTCCTTCTCAAACTTAGAATCATAATCAAATTTCTTCTTTTTCTTCTTCTTTCTTTTTTACACTCCGTACAGAAGTGTCCAGGCTTACCGCAATTCCAAAAAATAACTTTGGACTTTCTAGGAGATTTGGACCTCCCCTTGGACTTGGATTTGTCACACTTCTCGCTCTTCTTGCCTTTTTCTTGGGGTCTTCCACGGACACTCAGGGATCATTTAGCACTAATGGATATCTTCCTCCTCATTTCTTCAGAAAGTAAAGAAGCCACAACATCTTCAACTTTCAAGACAACAAAACTACTCCCAATTGCCATAACAAGAGAGTCCCATGAATAAGACAAAGAACAAAGCAGGATCTGACATCTCTAGGGATTATTTTAGTGGCGAATAGTTCATATCCGCGAATTGGGAATTGGTGAATACATTCCCACCGGTGGGGGGCCAATTCGCTTGGTTTTTCAGATTTTAGGTCAAATGCGTTTCAATTCGCCACCCTATTAATTTTTGAGTCATTTATAGTTAGTATTTTTGCTACAGTATTCTATGCGGTTCTAACGGTGATTCGCTTGGAATTTCAGAGGCATGTCTTAATTCACCAATATCATTAAATGATTGACATGCATGAGGACCCATTTCACCAATATCATTAAATGGTTGACATGCACGAGGACCAATTTCATCAGTATCATTAAACGGTTCACATGTATGAGGACCAATTTCACCAATACCATTATAACTCTATGCTAATCTGAGGGCCATATTCGCCTAGAAAATTACAACATATGTGTTTTATAGATGTCCATTTCGCCTAACATTTACAAGTGTTCTATTAATAGTACGCGGGATTTGCCAAATTATTATACTACCATTTGAAAATCCCGTGGTATTCGCAAAATATGCATTGATATAAATGCATTTAAAACCCTGATTAGTCCTTTACACATTTTGTTCATCTCTGAGCTCTCGAATCCTCAATTCATATCAAATCATATAGAAGTTACAGCTACAGGCATTGGCGAGTCACTGAAAGGTAAGTGATCATTTCTTTACTGTGTAATAATATAAGATTCAAATTGATTATTTATGTCTTTGTTTGGTTTCATTGTAATTTGTTATAGATGATATTGATTGAGTAGTAGTTAGGAGTCTAGGACTAGGGAGATATCTTAATCTAAGACCCAAGGAATTAAGGATCTATATTCTATCATCTATGATTCTTTTTTGAACAAAATGACATTTTTTCTGTAGCTTTTAATTCGTGAGAGATGTCGAGCAAGAAGAAGTTGTCTGAGGGTGGTGAAGGGAGGTATTGGTACCCATTTTGGCCTAAAGGTTGAGCTTGCATGTTGGGGGGTTTCTTCATTTAAACCCTAGGTCTTCTTGTCCATCGGCAAGAGCTTGGCCTATTAGCGAGCTATTTTTTGTTCCCTCCGATGTGTTTGGTTTGGGCGATGGAAATGCCATCGGTGTGATATTCATCATCGGCAGGCTTCATTTGTGTTTGGCCAATGGATGTTATCGGCATGTGTTGTATTGTCGGCATGAGTGTTTTGAGTTGTGCCAACGATGGGGGGCTTGGTCGATGGGACCAAGGAGGATGTGTCTATCGAGGTGACAAGTTCTATCGGTGTAGGCATTTTGTTGTTCGCCGATGGCTTTGGTCATACCGACAGGCGAGGAATGTGGAGACTTCATCGGTGAGAGTTTGGTCCATTGAATGGGGAGCTTTGGGTTTGGCCGATAGTGTTGATATCGCCGATGGAGGGATTTGGAACAAGCATCGGTGTGACTTTGTGCGATTGGCCGAAGAGTTTTTGACTTGCCCGATGGTGTATGTCACACCGACGGAAGGAGGAGGCCAAGGTCCATCGGCGTGAGTTGTGTTGTCGATGAGCATCTTTTCTGTTACGCCGATGGTCTATGTCTTGGCGATGGGCGTGTTTGGAGTGAACCATCGGGATGACTTAGTATGTCGGCGAGGGAATTTTGGGCTAGCCTGACGGTTGTTGTCTGGTCGACGAAGTATGTTTTGGTGGCCATCAGGGAGACTCGTATTGTCGGTGGGAGTTTGAGAGTTAGCCTGATGGTCAGTCTCTGGCTGATGAGGGGAATGTAGTGAAACGGTCGGCAAGACTGTTGAGGTCAGCCAGAGGATTTTTGGATGCTCCGATGGAGGGAGTCATGCCGACGAGGGTGCAAAGTGTAGTTTGTGGTCATCGGCCAGACTATTGATGTCGGGATGAGTTTTGTGGAGTTGGCCGATGGTTCTTCTCTGGCCGATATGGAAGTTGTAGGCTTTCGGGAGGTGTCGTCGACGAGACTTGATAGATCGGCAGGAGGATTTGGGAGTTGGCCGATGGCCTGGGTCTGGGCGATGGGCTTTTGGGTGAAGGAGCGTGTGTCGAGCGTGGCAAAAGCGCTCGACACCTATTATGCAAGTGACTATGCTTTTAAACTACTAAGGGAGTCTCTGCACTATGCATGTGGGATTAATCTCCCTGCATTATTTTGAACCTGTGGTAAACGCTTTTTGGCGGGAACTTCATTTTGATTGCTGCGACTGATTTCTCGATGGCTGCGGGTGGTTGAGCCATCAATGGCGACTGTAGCAGGGATATGGGTGACAGTACAAGTGATTAAATTGCTCGATTGTGAATGAGGACTTCCATACGGTGGAGCAAGGCTCGAGGCCTCCCTGTCAACTCTCCTGCCTACTGCATTGATAAATTCTGAGTGCCATTCCTTTGAAGGATCTGTATCCGGCAAATTTTGATATTTTGTCATGTAATTAATTGCTATAGGTACACTTTCTGGCCAATATAGGCAGACGGTGTTACCATTTTTTTTGGTTGTTGAAAACTGGACATTTTGGCTCTGTAATAAGATATAACTAGTTTTGGTTGCTCTGTGCAGCAAAACTTGCGAGTTTATGTATCTCCTGTTGTACGTTTGTGCATGAATCCACTGATTTCATGGTCAATTTTATATGAATAATGCTATGTTTGCATGTGTTATGCTGATTCTGTCTCCAGTTTTGCATGTATCTTTCTTCTGAGTCCAGGCATTCAAGGAATGTCTGAGATTCTAGAACATAGAATTCCTGTGTTGAATGTTTAATCTTTTAACTTCTGCTCAAGGGGTAGATTAAACTGTTTTCAGATTGAATATTGGGAAGGGTATACTGCAATAGGGATGCCATAAGTATAGACAGCTTAACACTCTGTATTGGGAGATATCTGTAAGGCAGATATCATGTATATCCCCCTGAAATCTAGTTTTAGTTGTTCATGTTGATCATTCACAGGTGTATGTCTACCGACTCCAAGCCCTGGATAGGCACCAATCTAGCTCTGTGTTGAGGTTATATACCATGTCCAGCTTTGCATCCAAAAATCAAATCAAACCATTTCATCCTTCCACCTGTTAGTTGTAGGAATAGGATCCCTGCGTACTCTCATACCCAACCAGACATATATGTCCAAGAATGTTGCCAACCTTGTGATTTGTTATACAAATCTTGGTCCTTACGTGAGAGTATTCTGCCTGTTGCTGTCAAGTTATTTCTTTCTGTCATTGAGCTAGTCAAGGTCATACTTTTATCAAATAGGGACACCCCCCTTGGTGCGGCAGAACCAGAAGTGAAGGGGAGGAGCTCACGCAACCTCCTGTATTCAGTTGGCTGAATTTGCCTGTGCATTAGAACTGGCAAACCCTAATGCTGATTCAGAAGAAAAACCAACAGAAATTGGTGACTCTACTAGGGAGATCAATGTCATATCCATGAAAGTTTGAGTCTACGAGATTGAAGAATTAGGCCTGGATGTGTTTGTTGCAGCAGAGAAAAAGGTTGTATATGTGACTCTGCTGGTGGATGACCCAGAAAGAAAGAAATCAATTTGCAGCTTCAGCTTGTTTGAAGCTCATTCCTCTTCAAGGAGGTGGCGACTCTGCATCAAAGAACCTGATAAAAGAACAAAATTAGTCAGAGAAGAATTTGCAGCTCCTGCAACATATCCAGGTATTTCATATTGTTTGACAGACTCCCTATTTGGTGAGATAGCACTGGTTAAAAGGGAAACATTGGTGAAAGCAGAGCTTGCATGCTTTTATTAGAACTTATTCTGTATTTCAAAGGGCATGCAATGTTGCTAAAAAGACTCATTTAAAGGACTTTAGGAAAGTTTGAAAAAACAGTCTAAATTTTGAGTGCCTAAAGTCATTGTTTGTAGAAAATCTGAGTAAAGAGGAGGGTTGCAAAAACATAAAGGATGTATTATCAGCCTATGCACCCTTGTGAAGTGTCAAGTGCAAAAATGTATAGTAGTCAGTCCCAACAATGTAATAAAAGAAGTTTCAACATTGATAGATATAAGCCCATAAATTTCAGTGGCATTTGTGGCTATCCAAATGCTCTTCCACCTAAAATCAGAATTTTTTTGCCTAAATTTAATGGTATAAAGGATGAATCAGCTGAGAGACACTTGCAGCAGTTTATGAATGTGATAGATGACTTTGAGATTGACCATGAGGATGTGGTTATGAGATTATTTGTTCAATCTCTAGATGAAGATGCAAGGGACTGGTTTTCCTACCTTCTAGCTCACTCTGTCAGCTCTTGGCATGGTTTTAAATCTGCATTTCTAGTACAATATGGTGAAAGAATCTCTGACTATGTAGTTATTAGTAATTTTATGTACATCCATATTGAAGAAGGTGAGTTGATCCCAGCCTTTAACCTCAGATTTATGAGGGCATTGAATAGAATTCCAGAATGCATGAGACCTAATGATGCACTGTGCTTAGTTGTCTATTTAGGAGCTTTTGATAAGAAAATGAGTTACAGATTAAGAGACAAGGAGCCCACCACATTGCATCAGGCACATCAGTTTGCAATAGATATTGAAAACAATTGGAGGTATGGAATACAAAAGGGTTATTTTTCTAAAAAATTTTGTTGTCCTGCAGCCCCCGATGTTAATGAAAGATTTAATTCAGGAGTTGACAATGAATGTCAAAGTATTCACACCCCTATTGTCCCAGTTTTTGCATCATTTCAAGTTGATGATGTTTCTGTTATAAAGGAGGATGTCTTGTTTTGCCCAACAAATGAAGTTGAAAACAATGGTTTTTCAAGTAATATTTACATACCAGCCCTTATCAAAGAGCCATCATGTTTAAATGATCCAGTTGTGCAAGGTTGTGATCATGTGGATCAACAGTTAGTATCAGTTTCATCAGGAAGTATTAGAGGGATGGAGAATGATGCAGATAGCTCAACTTCAGAATGCATTGAAACAGCAGAAATCTTGTATATGGGGCAATCAGTTGATAGAAATGATATCCATGATCAATTCATGGATCAGGTTTGTTCTTCTTATGACTCTGGATCTGATAGTACTAAAGAAGAATTGGAGTATCATGAAGAAGAAGCAGAGGCCTTTGCAGTGAGTGTTAATCCCCTTTATGATGAGTCTATAGATGCCTTTGATGCTGTGAATCTTGACTTTCAATGGTGTAGGATTAATCCTCTTTTTGAGGATGATGATGAATATAAGGAGACTGTTGACCTTGGTGTTACATCAGTTTGTGAGTGGGGGGCATATGAATCAGATATCTTCAGTTCTTGTGAAGATACTATGGATTTGCAAATTGTGAATGATGGATGTTCATCATCCCTGGTTTAGATATGTGCAACATTGGGTGTGTGGATCAGGATTTGTTTTCAATATCAGTAGATATTGGGGGTCTCATTTTTTCTAAGTATTTTGAGTTTTTGGATCAACTAGATGAGTGCCTGATGGTGTGCAGTAGCCAGATAAATGATGAAGACTGCCAAGAGCAGTATGATGTACCATCTGAAGAGTATAACATGCATATGTTGCTTAATGCTGAAGGATTTTTTAGCATGTATGGTTACATGTTTGATTTTGAAATGCAGAGTGACAGAGGCGGTACTACAAGTGACAAGCTGTCAAAGGTGGTGGAATATCTAATTGAGCAAATGACCTTATGGACAAACTATGCCAATTTTTTCAGTTGGGATTGGGATCTTTCAGTTTGGAATCAGGCATTTGGCAGGAAAAAATTTTGGTTCTTCCTTTTTGGCTACCCGGGGCCACCCAAGTGATGACTAAAATATAGTTTTTGTGCAAGTTGGTGCAATGATTGACTCTGTTGCCCAATAGATATGGCCCAATCTGCGAAACCAGAGATTCTGGGGTCCTCGCTGCAGTTTTGCACCTGCACGTCCCCAGACAGAGCCAGTGTTGGTATCCATTTTGGCCTAGAGGTTGAGCTTGCATGTTGGGGGGTTTCTTCATTTAAACCCTAGGTCTTCTTGTCCATCGGCAAGAGCTTGGCCTATCGGCGAGCTACTTTTTGTTCCCTCCAATGTGTTTGGTTTGGCCGATGGAAATGCCATCGGTGTGATATTCATCGTCGGCAGGCTTCATTTGTGTTTGGCCGATGGATGTTATCGGCGTGTGTTGTATTGTCGGCGTGAGTGTTTTGAGTTGTGCCGACGATGGGGGGCTTGGCCGATGGGACCAAGGAGGATGTGTCTATCGAGGTGACAAGTTCTATCGGTGTAGGCATTTTATTGTTCGCCGATGGCTTTGGTCATACCAACAGGCGAGGAATGTGGAGACTTCATCAGTGAGAGTTTGGTCCATCGGCTGGGGAGCTTTGGGTTTGGCCGATAGTGTTGATATCACCGATGGAGGGATTTGGAACGAGCATCAGTGTGACTTTGTGCGATTCGCCGAAGAGTTTTTGACTTGCCCGATGGTGTATGTCACACCAACGGAAGGAGGAGGCTAGGGTCCATCGGCGTGAGTTGTGTTGTCGGTGAGCATCTTTTCTGTTACGCCGATGGTCTATGTCTTGGCGATGGGCGTGTTTGGAGTGAACCATCAGGATGACTTAGTATGTCGGCGAGGGAATTTTGGGCTAGCCCGACGGTTGTTGTCTGGCCGACGAAGTATGTTTTGGTGGCCATCGGGGTGACTCGTATTGTCGGTGGGAGTCTGGAGAGTTAGCCTGATGGTCAGTCTCTGGCCGATGAGGGGAATGTAGTGAAACGGTCGGCGAGACTGTTGAGGTCGGCCAGAGGATTTTTGGATGCTCCGATGGAGGGAGTCATGCCAACGGGGGTGCAGAGTGTAGTTTGTGGTCATCGGCCAGACTATTGATGTCGGGATGAGTTTTGTGGAGTTGGTCGATGGTTCTTCTCTGGCCGATATGGAAGTTGTAGGCTTTCGGGAGGTGTCGTCGGCGAGACTTGATAGATCGGCAGGAGGATTTGGGAGTTGGCCGATGGCCTGGGTCTAGGCGATGGGCTTTTGGGTGAAGGAGCGTGTGTCGAGCGTGGCAAAAGCGCTCGACACTTATTATGCAAGTGACTATGCTTTTAAACTACTAAGGGAGTCTCCGCACTATGCATGTGGGATTAATCTCCCTGCATTATTTTGAACCTGTGGTAAACGCTTTTTGGCGGGAACTTCATTTTGATTGTTGCGACTGATTTCTCGATGGCTGCGGGTGGTTGAGCCATCAATGGTGACTGTAACAGGGATATGGGTGACGGTACAAGTGATTAAACTGCTCGATTGTGAATGAGGACTTCCATACGGTGGCGCAAGGCTCGAGGCCTCCCTGTCAACTCTCCTGCCCACTACATTGATAAATTCTGAGCGCCATTCCTTTGAAGGATCTGTATCCGGCAAATTTTGATATTTTGTCATGTAATTAATTGCTGCAGGTACACTTTCTGGCCAATATAGGCAGACGGTGTTACCATTTTTTTTGGTTGTTGAAAACTGGACATTTTGGCTCTGTAATAAGATACAATTGGTTTTGGTTGCTCTGTGTAGCAAAACTTGCGAGTTTATGTATCTCTTGTTGTACGTTTGTGCATGAATCCACTGATTTCATGGTCAATTTTATATGAATAATGCTATGTTTGCATGTGTTATGCTGATTCTGTCTCCAGTTTTGCATGTATCTTTCTTCTGAGTCCAGGCATTCAAGGAATGTCTGAGATTCTAGAACATAGAATTCATGTGTTGAATGTTTAATCTTTTAACTTCTGCTCAAGGGGTAGATTAAACTGTTTTCAGATTGAATATTGGGAAGGGTATACTGCAATAGGGATGCCATAAGTATAGACAGCTTAACACTCTGTATTGGGAGATATCTGTAAGGTAGATATCATGTATATCCCCCTGAAATCTAGTTTTAGTTGTTCATGCTGATCATTCATAGGTGTATGTCTACTGACTCCAAGCCCTGGATAGGCACCAATCTAGCTCTGTGTTGAGGTTATATACCATGTCCAGCTTTGCATCCAAAAATCAAATCAAACCATTTCATCCTTCCACCTGTTAGTTGTAGGAGTAGGATTAGGATCCCTGCGTACTCTCATACCCAACCAGACATATATGTCCAAGAATGTTGCCAACCTTGTGATTTGTTATACAAATCTTGGTCCTTACGTGAGAGTATTCTGCCTATTGCTGTCAAGTTATATCTTTCTGTCATTGAGCTAGTCAAGGTCATACTTTTATCAAATAGGGACACCCCCTTGGTGCGGCAGAACCAGAAGTGAAGGGGAGGAGCTCACGCAACCTCCTGTATTTAGTTGGCTGAATCTGCCTATGCATTAGAACTGGCAAACCCTAATGCTAATTCAGAAGAAAAACCAACAGGAGGTCAAGGTCATTAAAACGGAGAAACATAAAGTCGTACTTTGGCAATGTTGGCGGTCCATCTGATGGAGCTACAACATCAGAACCTATACCATCTATTGACTTGGATGACCATGCTACAGATGATATTCTAGGGAATACCCAAGGTAGTAGGAATGATGACAATGCCATAGATGATGCTCCAGGGGCAGGGAATACCCAATGTACCGGGAATGATGAGAATGCCACATATAATGTTCAAGGGAATACCCAAGGTAGCGGGAATGATGACAATGCAACAGATGATGTTCCATGGAATACCCAAGGTAGCATGAATGATAATATCAATAAATCAAACTCAACAAATGATAATGAAGTTAATGGAGTTATAGAAATCAATGAAGATGAAGATCCTACAAGTGCACGTAAGGGGAAAAGAAAAGCCAAATCAAAAAAGAGGCATGAGTGGGAAATGTCAAAGAGTTCTCAGATTGATTGGGTGTCAAAATTCCCATTCATTGAACCGGTGGAGAATGCAAACAAAGATGAACTCCCACAGAATGCAAGTGTAAGATTTGTAGTTGGAAATATCGTAGGGACAAGAGGTTATAGCTAAAACTCGACACCATAGAAAAACATATTGGCAAAGTTTATGAAAAACAAATCATAGATGGACAAGAAAAATTAGTGATAAGATGGAAAACAAAGGAAGAATGTCTTCATGTAAAGAATGCCCTTGAATATGATGCACATATGCAAAGAAAGGCGAAGATTCATGCAGGTGGAGGTTCAATTGAAGCTCAATTTGGAAAGATGATGGGAGAAGCACAAATGACAAAAATTGTTCAGTTGGGTGTTTTTTTTCATATTTTGACCAGAGGGCGTCCTATGACAAACTACCCAGAATATTATAGTTTATTATATTTTATGGGCGTTCCTAATTTTCCTAACACACATTGGTCAATAAACAGTGGATGGGAATGGGCAAGTTGTCTTGCTAATGTGGAAAAATATGATTTACAGGAAAAATAAAAGAGTCAACTTTTATTGCATTATCTCTAGATGATGTTACAGCAATAGATAATACTTCTTGGGTATGTATGCATGTGTATACTGTGTAAAATCATGTTCGCCAACCTCATCTACTCTCTGTTTATAAAATGAAGGAGAATGCAACATCACAAAATCTATTTGAGATAGTTAAGAAATCTTTGATTGAAATTGGAGGTATGGATGACTACATAATTGCCAGAAAGTTGGTGTGTGTAGGGTTGGATGGAGCTTCAGTAATGCAAGGTCATAGGAATAGTCTGTGTGTAAAGCTACAAACTTCTATTTCACCATATATGATTGGCATCCATTACATGGCCCACATAATGAATTTAGCATTTAAAATGGTGAGCAAGTTTCCTGCAGTATCAAAAGTTGAAGATCTAGTCCATGAGCTCTACTCATACTTCTTCTGAAGTCCCAAACGGTTTTTGGAATTTCAACATTTTGCTGAGAAAATAACTGCAGGAAATAAAGTTCTTAAGGATGTTGATACCAGATGGATCTCCTTGCATGAACCAGTGAAAACAGTTTTAGCAGAATATCAATCCTTGATTGGTGTAATGTACCACCATTGCTTCACAGTTGACAGGGCTCCTGACCTCTTACATAGGTTAAGTGACATAGAGACACTCCTCGTGTTAGCTGGTATTCTTCCCATGCTGGAGGAAATGAACATGCTTGTGAAAAAATCCCAAGAAAGAACTATGTATATTTCTGAGTATACTAAACCACATCGAATGATATGCTTGACCCTCGATAATCTATATCTATCAGATAGGTCCTTCATAAGTCCAAAATTTAGCAACTGACACTTGATTAAAAAATGTGACCAATCCTGCTAATTTTTTACAATTTAATGACAGTAGGAAGTTATGTGTCTCTGTAAAGGGATTTGAGATAGCAATGCACTATTTTAACAAGG
This sequence comes from Cunninghamia lanceolata, assembly GCA_027924645.1. NCBI lineage: Eukaryota > Viridiplantae > Streptophyta > Pinopsida > Cupressales > Cupressaceae > Cunninghamia > Cunninghamia lanceolata. The sequence continues at coordinate 3,184,400 of BSBN01000231.1, read as the reverse complement.
TTAGACGCACTATCAGAGAAGAACATGTTTCAAGGGAAGCTTTTGACAAGATTGTTAATTCTGTAAGCACTACTTTAAAGAATATTATAAAATATCTTTCCTTGGAGATTAGAGATCGATTCCCTCATGATGAACTGCTTGAAGCCATGTCTATAGTGTATCCTCAATATTGGGTCAAACGTGAGCCAATTGATTATCACAACAAGATACAAACCTTAACAGATCATTTTTGCAGAAGTATAGAATTCAATGGACAAAAAATATAAGGAATTTTAAATCAAACTAAGCCTAGAGAGTAATCAACTTGATTTGCAACTTCAATGATAGAACAATTTGATCTCATGGAGACTCCCCACCAAGAGGGATCGATAACAAAGCTTTGGGTAACCTTAAGTCAAAGTGAAATATCGCGTGATGCATTATCATAATTTTTCAAACTTGCTTATTTATGTCAAACCATGATATTGGGGTCGGTGGAGGATGAGAGAGTTTCTAGTGCATTGGGGTTCTTGAAATTAAAGATAAGAAATAAACTTGACAAGAATTTGGAAAATTGCTTGAGAATGTATACAACTAGACATGATATCCAGAGTTTTCCTTTTGATAGGGCACTCGCAATCTAGAGGTCCTTATGTGAAAGAAGAGGATTGTGCAACACTTCAAATAATAATAGCACACATGACAGTGACACAATGAATACCAGGACCACATGTAGTGGTAGTGGTGTTGATGAGACACTCTTAAGTGGAGATATGGAGATAGAAGAAAATGAAGAACGTGATCAGGATGACACTGGATATCATGGTCAGAGGGAGGAGAATGAGGATGACGAGATGATTTGGCAATTTGAAGGGAATTAGCAGTTATTAGGTATTTATATTGTATTTCATGTTCCAAACTCCATAATGTTGTTGATGACATTTTATTTGTCTATTAGTGATGTACATTCTTCATCTTCAATATAAAAAATTAATATTTTCATATTATTATTGTGTGATACTGATAAGTTTTACAAGCATTCACATAAATGCAAAGTAATTTTTCTTCTCTATAACCACAATAGTGTTTCATTTGTTTTCCTTTATTGCATTGCATAGTAATCAAAAATGATAGCATATTAATATACATCATTAGAAAATTTTTAATGTGTATGTAGAAACCAGAGTTTTCCTGAAGTAGGCAATTAAATAATACAAATAATTTGAACAATGAACACATAAATGGATTTCAATGTTATATTGATTTTCAAATGAAGGTCTGAATGAATACATTGAAGTATTACATTTACAATATATAATAACTTGCTCAAAACCAACTCTACATAATGCTTTGTTGGAAACACATATTACTAAATCATTTTATCGGCTTTTGTAGAGTGCTCCACTCTTCATCTAATGGAAGTGTAACTTTTCTTAACCCAATGTGAGCGAGTTGTAAGTGTGATATAAGTTTATAATTCATATATTTGCTTGGCTTCAATGTTTCACTAAAAGTTCCTTTCAAGGTTATCAGTAGTGAGATAGAATCCAAAAAGTTTGCCTCATCAAGATTTTGAGGAAACTAGTTCTTATCCAACTTCATTTTATCCTCCATATTCTTTTTGAAAGCAGCCTTTCCAATGTATCGACATGATGGGTCAAAAGCCCCTAACAAACCAAGCTTTCTGAAGTATTGTTCCTTTGTTTGCATCCTCTTTGTCAATACTGTAGCTTGTTCTAAAAGATCATGTGCTTGTTCCAGCTTCTCACATTTTTCAATGATAGATGAGGCCTTTATTGTGGCATCAATACGGTTCTCAATTCCTTTCGATTCCAATTCTTTGCCACTAGCTTTGTAGATTGATTCCAAAGTGTTGTTTGCATCTGACAGTTTTGAAGTTGCCATGTATCCATTTTTGGCAATGTATTTTTGAGTGTATTACTACATAATAGTAGATCATGTGTGAATTCAAACATTTTAGACATATCATCAATCCTCTTCATAATTTTCTCCCACATGTTATGTTTTATATTGTATTTCTATAAAATTCAGATACTTTCTTTTGGGAGGATTTTATTTTATTTTCTGCATTCTTCAGTTTTATCTGCAAATTTTTAGAGTTTTTTCTCTCTTTCTCCACATTTTCTTCCCACAGATGTCTTGCTTTTTCTGCTGCCTGTAGTTTGTCTTTGGCTTGATTCAAGGATTGTTCTATTTTTTTTGAATTAGCTTTTTCAATATCATTATTTTTTTACTTTCACTTAACATTTTCTTCAGTTTATTCATTTCCACCTCTGTCTATTTATTCACGTCACTTGTAGATGTAGAGTCAGAAATTTTAATCCTTTTCTCTAATTCTTTGGTCTTGTTCTCTATTACTTTCCTCTTGACTTTTTCATTTGCTATGTCTCCCTGTAACTTTTCTATTAGAGTCTACAACCTGTTATGTAAATCACAAAGGCAAATGAAAATGAGCAATTTGAATGGAATTAACATCACTGAATATATTTTTCTTCTGTTGTAACTCAATTACTGGAACCTATGACCTATCTATATTACAACTCTGATTTTAGACAATATATTCAACAAAGTTAATAGGAAATTAAAAAACAACCATACCTTTTTTGTTCTATCTCTTGCTTTAGCAATGATGTGTACACCACTTCGTTGTTCCTTTTTGATACATTAATTTTGTCAGAATTTTTCATTCCAAAAAAATCCACTTGGATGGTGCTTACCTCATAGTCAGAGTGTTGCATCTGGTCCTCTGGTTTATTTTAAACTTTGGGCACAATAATCATGTAATCCATTTTTTTTATTTTCAGGTCAAATGTAGTCAATACCCTGGTTGTTGCAGGCTCTGAAGTTGCAGTAGTCTCTATCTCTAGCACTTGCTTCTTGTGTGTTTTAGATATTTTGGATTTCTTTTCAAACTCAGCTTTGTAATTAGAATTTGTGAGACTTGACATAACTTTGAATGGCGAAGGAGTAGTTGTAGTGTTGGAGGCATCTCTAATTAATTGAGGCTAAGGATTAGCCATTCCTGTCCCAGTCACAATAACGATAGGAGGGGGTGCCTTCTGGAAACAATTGCTTTGATGTGGATGTGGAATCAAAACATGTCATAATCTTTTGCTTCTTAGTCTTCACAAGGCCTTGTTCTCTAAGTTTATCTATAGTATCATCTAATTTTATTGATGGCCTCTTATGACTTTGTTGTTGTGGCTCTTGCTGACCAGTACTACTACTATTACCTGTACCATCGCCAAATTTGCCACCAGTAGCACTAGAATGTCCACCATCTCATGCAGGAAAAGAATGAGAAACATGCAAACTAGAAGACTCTTGTGGTACTGTTAGTGATTGGATTTCACTCTGAGGATTTAAAGTTGGAATAAATCTAATCTCTTGATTTGTATGTGTATGCCCTTTGGCTTGTTCATCACCTCCAATGCCGAGCTGAAGATCATTAGGTTTTCTAGGGTATACCTCTGGTACAGTCCAAATGCCTTATCCTGTGGGCCCCAAACCACCACCGTCATAACCCAATTTTTGGGCTATTGATGCCCCTGTAATATATGTTTCTCTTGTGGTCTCACTGATACGAGGTTTGAATGCATAGGCACTAAGATCTGTGGGTTGTTCTTCACCCTCATCATCACTTTCAGCATTAGATGCTTCATTGACAATGGGATGCTCTATATCCCACAATTTGCTAAACTCTTCATCTTCTGAGTTTTCTTTAAAATCTGTAGTAGCTTTTGGATCACCGAGATCCTTCCTCATAGACCAAAAGGCACTATTTTTTTAGTGTGACCAGTGTTCCTATGTACAAGCATCTTTTAGAGTCTGTGGAATTTTTGTATACGTAGATTTTGTAGCAACTTTTCTATAGAAATTATCGTATCTCTTGTTTGCCAGTGCCACCTCTGCATCTCTCTGTGTTTGTGGAATTGGATGCAATCCCATTATTTCTAATGACAATATTTCAAAAGAAATACCTCTTTGAGCAGCAGTTTCTTCCATGACTTTTCTGACCTCATCCCAAGAATTCTTGTTTCTCAATTTTTCTAGCAAGTGTTTACTTTCATGTTGAATTTTACTTGGAGTGTTCTTATTGGCCACAAGCCTTGTTTTAATCACATCACATGGGTCATATTGCCAATGAGAGTCAACATCAAATTTAAAAAGTTGTAAAATTTCGTGTTCCACAATGAATGCTTTTCTCTCGAATGTGAACCCTCCACATGAAAAAGGTAAAGAAGGAAATATGCTCTTCTTTTGCTGACTAACAAAGTACAGTTGATATGCACTTTCCATCTGCCATATATATTCCAATGCAAAAATCCTCTCTATCACATGTATTGGAAGTTTGTGGGGCTTTACTCCTGATCCATAAAATATTAGGATAGTATATTCCTCCATGAAGTACCAATCAGCGATTGTATTTCTTTTCCCAATTGAAAGCAATTTCTACAAGACTCAGGCAATCTAGGCATTGAAGTATTTGTAATGGATTGATACAATGGAGCCAAAAAGTAGTCCACAAAATGATTGTAGTTCTTTTGATTATGATACATCTTTATCTTATGGGTCCAATCCAGTAGTCTATTTTTATCTTGCTAAATTTAAAGCTTGTTGTCCTCAAACATCCCCGCAAACTACACTAGAAAAAAATAGCATGAGTAGGTTGTGAACCTAAATGCCTTTCTATTGGAACTGGGAGTGGGAGCTTCACTTTGAATTCATTTAATCATTAAAAACTGATCATGCATGGATCTTGCAATGTGGTCAAGTAATCTGTATTTAGCAGGTGGATTGCAATTATGGATATTGTATACCATTTCAAGGAGGCTTGCATCCACTTGACTATTATTATCCAATCCAAGGCAAAACACTAGCATGAAAACAGTATCCTGAACCCATGTTTTAAAAATATCAATTTTATAAGAAGGCTTATGATTCTGATTGAGTAGGGCACCATCCAATGTTAGAGATTTGATAAAAAAAAAATTATCATTTTCACCAACTGCTTCATAAGTACTAGCAAGTTTTTCTAGGTTTGTGGATTTTTCTACATTCTTCAACGGTAAAACCCAACAATTTGCCAAAATATTCTCCATTGATGGGAAGCATTACTTCCTGCCTATCTTTCATAACTATTGCTCTTCTATTTTCATCATAATTATGGGCACAGACCATGATAAATTCAGGGCAAGGGAAAACCTCAAGCAACATCAGGCATCCCAATCCAACCACCCATGGTGAAGTCATCCCGCTATTTGGTATTGTTTTTTTTGGGTCAGGTTGCACTTTACGTACCTTATTCTCCAATGAAAAACTAAGTGTTGAGGTAAACCTTTCAAAGATTACAGGGTCATAAATATCATGGTATTCATCTATAAAACTTGGGGTTTTAAGCAGTCTAGCGTAGTCTGTTTTATCTCTTTCTTTGTTATTCCCAATTTTTGGTCTGGTAGTGCTGGTAGACATGCTTGTAAACACTCAACCCTAAACCCCAATCCCCAAGATTGAAAAAACTGAAGTTTCAAGGAGAATAGTAATAGGAATGAAGTATTCCTATATTTCACTTACCTAGAAAAGATGAATACAAAGACTGGCACTGAGTGACTCCGTGGCATCGCACAATTGATATTAAAATTTTTGGTTCGCTGCAATCTCCTTGAGTCCTTGACCCTCTCGCTTCCAAATAGTATCAATTAAAATTGCTAAATGCTAACTCTAAATGCCAACTGTGAAGAAAAGCGAGTGAAACGTGTTACATTCTTTTATTAAAGTTATAAATTTTATTTTATTCTCGAGGAAGTTAATTTTTCTAATAGTTATTATATTCTATTCTATTCTTCACTTCCAATACAAGTTTGTAGTTGTAGTTGTACTACTATTGAGTACTCCCACTTCAAATGAAATTTAAGGATGACATACAAGTCTATAGCCTGAATTAATAATTTAATACTTATATAGCATGTACATCGAGTGGTGGAATTGAAAACCATCGTATAATCTCAACCGTTGATCTTTGTAAATCTAACGGCTCTTGATTGATTCCGAAGGTTTGAGTTCCCAAATCTAGTGCTCTGGACTTTCGTTCCAGAATTCAACTACAGTCGTCCATCTGGCATTGAAACATTCATCAAACGATGATACATGGTACTAAAGTCTGAATATAATATAGGTTAGATATATTATATAATAATTATAATTAATATTATATAAAATATTATAATATAGGTTTAAGGTTAGATATATTATTATAATATATTATATAATAATTAGAATTATATATTATATTATATAAAAATTATATTATATTATATATATAATAATCATTCATCTGTTGATCTTTGTAAATCTAATGGCTCTAGATTAATTCTGGAGGTATGAGTTCACAAGTCTAGCGCTCCAGACATTTCGTTCTGGAATTCAACTACAATCATCCATCTGGCATCACAACATTCATCGAACAGTGATACATGATGCTAAAGTCTAAATATAATATAGGTTAGATATATTCTTTGAAGTCAGGCCCACTTTGATGATATATTATAGGTTAGATATATTATATAATAATTATAATTAATATTATATAAAATATTATAATATAGGTTTAAGCTTAGATATATTATTATAATATATTATATAATAATTAGAATTATATATTATACTATATAATAATTATATTATATTATATATATAATAATTATATTATATTATATATATAATAATTATTCATTTGTTGATCTTTGTAAATCTAACGGCTCTAGATTGATTCCAGAGGTACGAGTTCGCAAGTCTAGCGCTCCGGACATTTCGTTCTGGAATTCAACTACAGTCATCCAACTAGCAACAATATATTGGATAATTATTAGATATATAATTATATATATTATTATTATATAATTATATTAGATATATTAGTATAATACATTATATAATATATAATATAGACTGTGGTGTTTTAAGGTGCTCAACTAATAAAGATATAACGGTCCAACGCACCACACAGCTTTAAAGTGTTTGTCCTTCATTCGAGGTTGTGATATGGCATTGACATGCGATATTGAAAAGATCAAGGTCTGATCTTGATCGAATGATTGATATTAAAAGGATGTGACTGCTCACACTTCGCGGCATGTTGTGTTTAATTGAAAAATAAATGAGGTGACGGGCCAATGGTAGGAAATAAATAGATTTCGTCCTCCATTTTGAAGTCCATTATGCACATTGCAAATGCAATTCTAAGCATATTGAAGACTGAAGACTTCTGCGAGCTGAAGCAGGCTTTGACTGAGAGTGAGTAGCACTGTAGTTGGTGATTGTGACTTCAAAGTTTGGGTTCGTGGTGACTACATAAACTGGTATGTTGAATCTTGATCAATAGGGATATCTTTAACCTACATAATTACATTTGAATGTTGAGAAAAACCAAATTGACTCCCCTCCCAAGTTGTTAGAGTTGTCAAGCCCTCACCCCCTTTTTTTCTTGTAGCCTGTCCTACTCCTTTTGCCTGTAACTATGAGTTAGAGGTCCGGCTGTGGGTGTAAAATGAAGAGGGATTTATCCCAAGACCTTACAAACTAGCTCCTGGGATCTTCTAAAAAATATAAACATGCCCAGGGTACCAGGGAATTGATAGATAGGTTTAATGATTTCCATAGTTACATTAAGGATGCAATCCTACCAATAGGAGGGTGGGAGCTATTTGAGTTTGGATACAACCGTCATGCCCTAGAAAACCCATTTCACACATTTGGGATTTAGATTTAGGGAAATTAGTTGTCCCCATTGTATTTGTATATGTGGACCTCATTCGAGCAATTAGCTAGAGGTACGATTCAAACACTTAGGTACTATCAAATTATGAGGGTAAGCAACTTTTCCATCTAAACAGACAATTGATAATTGAAGTGTTTGGTCTAAACCCCCTGGCCCATGAAAGAATTGTTGTTGAGGAGCTAAAGAAGGAATACAACACAAATAGGAAGGCTTACAGAGCCTATAAGTTACCTCTTCACATGCTAAGAAGCATGGGAAAGCATTTGAAAATATCTAACCATGAAACAGAACCTTTCAACATTGACATGTTTGAAGACTACTTTGTGAAGACTTACTATGCCGTCTATCAAGTTTTTGGGATCGATTATAATCCCATGATACCAAATCATTTATTGGTCATGATAGTTGATATACAAGATAAATACCAGTATAGAAAATTTGATTATGCTACATATCTGGTTAAACAAATCCATAAGGAATTGGTAGGATTCAAACAGGGAGATAATGCCCCCACCTTTTCTAGGTATTCCTTGTTATGCCATATTTTATTGCACTGTGGGAGAAGAATCTTGGGCAGTGAATTGCAAATCCAACATTAGACCAAGGATGGAGGGCCTATGCCAATTCAGGGCAGAGTACACTTATGGGACTCGTTTTGCAGCAATGCAAATTACCTGGTGTTTGAGGAGCATTTTGTACAAAGGGTGTTGGGACTATTAGGACAGGAGAGGCCTAGACTCTCCAAGGAGATAATGGACTTGCTAAGGCCTTTGGAGAGAAAACCAGATGGTGTGATTGATCACAATTGGGGTGATTGGTTCCTTTATAGGAATGTAACTATAATCAGGGTTTATGGGGCAAATGTCAGACCCCACTTATTGCCCAAGAATGTGCCAAACAAGGTTGCATTTTTGGAGATTATGTGGCAGCTGAATGAATCTGATAAGTTTCACTTGAGAAGTAGTAAAAAGGGGACTTTCCTTACTTCAACAATCAGTTTCCCTGGTTTCTTTATCAGTGTTGAAGAAGGTTTGGAGGCCTACTTGTCAAAATTGCAACAATACAGACTGCCCACAATAGACCATAGGAATTATGACCTTGAGCACTTTATTGATAGTGTAAGGAGAGGGAAACACAGATCAGGGTTCTAGCATTGTTTTGATGAGCAAGAGGATTTGCTTAGAAATTGTGTTTCAGAGGTAGAGATTAAATTGAGAAGAGAAAATTGGGGTCTCATTCTCCTTGGAGAAAGGCAGCGGAAGTTAAAGAACCCTACATATAATGGTGCCTTCAATGAAATTGATGATCCTATTCTTAGGATGCCATTGATGTTGGAACATGTCGAGGAACTCAAGTTTGTAGCCAAAAGGAAGCCAGTGTCCCTCGAGAAGCAGCAGTTGCATGAGGAAAATATTGAAGAACCTACTCAATCTATGGTTGAGGAGGTTGCAGGAGAGGCATGAAGTTCACTTCCTCCCCCTGAACCAACTGTTGAAAATCAACCTTTAGTTGATTACTCCTTGACATAGGAGGTTGAGGGAAACCAAATTGACTTTGATGAGGTGCAGCAGGTGTTAAAGTCACCCCCTAGGAATGAAATACATTTGTCAATGCCTCCCCCATCAAGAACTTTATTGAGCCTGTAAGAAAGTAGTGCAGTTGTAAAAGATGTCAGGGCATTGGCTTGCAAGGAATTTCTATATGATGATGAATTCATTAAATCCAAGGAATTCAAAGCTTTACTTATGCAGAGGAAGTCTAAGATGTACCTAAAGAAGTTGAATGAGGAACAGGGTAAAGCTGAAAATGAGTATAAGGTGGCAATTGCTCAGAGGGTTTTGAAGGAAGTTCACATGGATATTAGTATCATTACCCCTGAGGAATGAAGAAGGTTAGTAAATGAAAGTGGTTTATTGCTCTTGCCAAGATGGGATATCTCATCCACTATTGCTATGGATACTCTTAGAAGGCAAGATGAATTTGATGATGAAGAATTGACACATGAGCAAGCAGAAAAATTGTTTCGAGCAAGTTTTAATGCCAATCATGAGACTTTGGCTATTTGGGTTATGGCTCCATGTGATAATAAACCACAAGTGGCAAGGGATATAAATGAGCTCATAGGCCAGTTAATTGTGAGAAGATTAACTAACACCACTACCCCTCAGGCTGCATCGTTGGTGGTAGCCACAGCAAAATTCAGTGAAGCTACAGCAAAGAAGCTACAAGCAGAACTAGAAAAATAGAGGGAGGATTATGTGAAGCTATTACATGAGTACAACAAGCTCAAATCACTTGTTCCTTCCACTAGAATTGAAGTCTTATCAACACCTTCTATGTCTAGTCCAAAGAGTTCATCAAGATATGAGGGAGATTCTATTGGTGTTACTGAATTACAAGAGAATTTGAGAAGGAGCAACAGTCTGATTGACAAACTCAAAAAAGAGCACAAAAGTGAATAGGTAGCTCTGATTAAAAACTTCTTGGATCATCAAATGAGTAAAGTGTTGAATAAACTAGATGATGCATGGGTTTGTTTAAGTAATTTGGAAAAGGCACTTGAAAGCCACACTATCAATGAGTCAGCCTTAAAGGATATTCTAGGTACTTGGATTCCTTGTGTGCATGTGATGAATCATATTTATAATAGTGCCAGCGTAGGTTCTGATGTGCCAGATGGAGTGATCGGCACACATGAAGTCACAAGCCTTTTGAATGAAGTCTCTTCTTTTCATGACCGACCTGATATAATGCTGAAGGATAGATTTAATAGCTTTAAATCTCTTGAAAAGTATTCCCTGCCGCCAGTTGGTACTAAAAATGGCACTGAAAAGTCTCTATCAAATTGGAAAGCACAATTTGGCAGCATAGTACCTATCTCCAACAAATCAATCATCATTGGGAGCAAGATTGATCATGTACAATGTAATGCTCAAATGGATAGGCTATTGAATTTAGAATCCGGCTTGAGTAGTTTTATAAAAGAAACTAAAATATCGTTAGACGCCAGGTACACAACTTATATGCAAAGAGTTGATAAAATTTTGAAGTACAGCTGGCTAGCAAAGGAGGAATATAATGTATGGGTGCAGAAGTATGTGATGTAATCACCATCTGTAATTTTATGTCTAGTCTATGTTTAGGAGCAATACATTATAGGTGATTTTGGTCTGTGCAGTGTGAGTACTTTTGTAAGATGTATTATCCCCAATTGAATTAAATGACAGAATGCAAATTGTTTATACATCAGAGCATATTATCAAGTTATCTCCATTTGTATTTTTTGTAACTGAGTCACTGACGATTGAGAATTTGAGAATTAATACAATCAAGGATTTATAAATTATTACTTCTCTCATGATGAATCTTACTAGCAGTTTTAATTATTTTTGATAACTTATAACTTTTAGAGTCACTTAAATTAGGTTTAGAATAAGGTTTTAAATTTTAATCTAATCAAGGTTATGGTTATGTTTATACTTTATAATCTCGTTAGCGTTACATTTAATGTTTTATTTATGTACCAAATTATGATAAAATGCCACATGTCAGGAATGTACCTTTGGTGGGACATTAGAATGCCACATGTCAGAGGCTCGGAGGGGATAACTTATTCTAAACCTTATTAGATTAAAATTTAAAACCTTATTCTAAACCTTATTAGCTTTATCATATATTATTTTTTTATCTGATAATAATTATAATAATCATATAATAAATATATGATAACAATAGATTCTAAAGGTCAGTTCCTTGTTAAATGGTTTAATTTAACCTTTTCTAGAGAAAAGAGGTAGCAACAAGTAAAACGAATGTTGAAAACAAAAGAAGCAATACACCAAGATTAAATTATATTATCCTTGAATATTAAATTCAATAGTTAACAAAATAAAGCACACACATCAATAGCAATGTAGGGAGTAATTAATCATCCAAAAGTAATAACAAAAATATGATAGAAACACAATTCTACAACTTATTATGTTAATTGATTAATAACTAATAGAATAAATTAAACACATCAATAATAATGTAGAAAGTAATTAATCATCGAAAAATAATTATAATAATAGGATAGAAACACATTTTTTGATCGGTAAACCGCACCGTGTGAGAAATTATATTAATACAAAAGGATTTACATTCGGTTCGAGCCTAGAAGGCTCTTCGCAAATTAATACAAGAGCACTCATTGTGCCAAAAAACAAATATAGTGCCAAGAAAATTCCCAAAATTAGCCCTCTAATCTACCATCCCATGCTCCAAAAACACACAGCGCTAGCCACCAGCTCGAAAACTTGCCACCCTACCATCCCGGTCCCCAGCGCGGCAATTACCAAAAAAGTGGCCCCGGGACTGGGAGCCCGACCACTCCTATGGCCAGTAGAATTCCCCCGCACTCACAGTGGCTGTAAAGTGATCAATCCATATCAGAGTCTCCTCTCTGTCCATTCCAATTGCTCGCCGAAGAAAGTCTCTCCCATGAGCCGCCCAAAGCCTGTGCCTTCCCAGTTGCTGCTCATTCATGTTTAGCAAGAATGACTGCCTAGCTATGCCCTCCTCTTCCTCCTATAGCTTCTCCAGGTCTCTCGGCCATAGGATCTTGACCCCCAATTTTGCAAAAATTGCCACATCTACGTCATCCAGAAGAATATCCAGAGTGAATACCTCCCATAGAATCACCAACGCATTCACCTTTGCCTCTCCCAGGTCAAACAAAGAAGCTAGAAAGCGCAAGGAAATGTCTGTATTTACCCTGTATCTGTCCTTCGAGACCAAGAAGTCTTTACCCAGGACCATCTTCACCAGCTCAAGGAAGAGTCTATTCTGCTGCTTACAAATGATCATTAGTCTGCAATTTGTGATATGACCCAGAAAGGTGACCTGGTGCTTATTGCAGCAAAGCATTATGGGATTCTCCATCTCATGTTTTGAACAAGCCAGAAGAGTGTCATTTTGTTGGAGACCTCCAGGATTTAAAGGAAGTTCGTTAATGAACACACGCCTCAGGTGAAAGATACATTTATTTGTTATCTAGATTTTTGTAGCATCAATCTTCGGTTCGTGTTGTCATTAATAATTATAATTCATTATTCCTCGCGCTAGTAGGGTTGTCAGAAGCTCTCGCAGGAGAGCCATTTAATGCCTGGGAAAAAGTATTTCGCAGCCCACCAAATGCAATCAATGGCTTCACTAATATTTAATGCCTAGGAAAAGTATTGCTGCTTCAATAATTATGTAATAATTATTAATAATATATAACTATTATTATATTATATAATATGATTAACATCACATCTTATTAATTTATATTATATATTGTATTAGTATTAGTATTAGTATTGATATTAATATAATATATGATGTTAATCATCTAATATAATTAATAATAATTCTTATTATGTATTATATTATATTGATACAATATATTATAATATATAATAATTATTCAACCGTTGGCATTCAATAATAATATATAAACATGGCGCCTTATCGCACCGTCGCAACTTTAAGTTTTCAGCTTAAAGTAAGGCTGCGATGAGGCAAATCTTTACGACTTGACAATAGAGACCACCAGATGTTAGAGGCTCGGAGGGGATACGCCCGAGGCCCCGATAAATATTAAAAATATATCAAAATAATATTAAAATAGATTGGGGCAATTAAAAACAAGGACCCACAGGGAATATGTGGTGTCTTCGCGCACCATCGCAGCTTTAGAAATATAGGCTTAAATGGAGGCTGCGATGCCCACAACAAAATCAGAGTTATAATAAAATAAAGGGGCTCAGGGCCGATAACTTAGAGAAAAGGGGCCAGTAACTCGACGACCATGAAGGGGATAAAATAACAACTTAAGTTGGGGAAACTGGCTACATAGGTCAACGATCAATTAGAAGGATAAACCCTAAACGCCTTAGACAACACCAGCCACAGTGTTTTTACTTGGAGATTTTGCAGAGTGAATCATGATAACATAAAAACCATAAAATTTTGAATTAACATAACACATCCATTTATCTTTGCCCTTTTTATACATCGTTATACATTGCCATTGAACTCATTTCTTTTTTCCTTGTGATGAATGTTATTTAATATTGAAAATTTGAACCATCTATGATCTGTATACATTGCAATTTGCCATTGAACTCATGTCAATTTCAAACCGTATTTACTTCTATATTTTTTATTAAAATTTAACATCACCCTTCAAAAAAGATTGGGGAATTACATCGTACATGAACATCTAACCAACATCTAACATATGCAAAAAACACACACAGTTGAATCTAGAAGCTCAGATTCACACAATACTGTCATGGAGTGTGGAAAACTCATGCTTACCATCTAACCAACCTCAAAGTTCCAAACAAAACTCCTATCCTTCGACCTTGAAACCTTGCTTTGATCCTCCAAAATCTTTTTGGTTCCTCTTTTTGACGATGCTTAATGAATATTTCATTGTAGTCCATAATTATCCTATTAATAGGTAATGGCTCCGTTACAAATTTAATTATGTCCTCATTCACAATGTGAGTAAATGATTTACTATAGAACCTTGCTTTATATGTACAAGAAACCACTAGGTATGGGTAACAATAAGGCCAGTAACTGAGAATTAAATTAATTTTCTCGAGGTCACTGGCAATTGAGTTGCAATACCAATTCCATGCATCAATTCAAATTTCTAGTTTCTCATACATGCATGCATGTGTCGGAGATGCAACCCACCACCCATAATAGAATGCATCATTTGCAAATGTTAAAAGTGTTGATTCTTGACACGATTTATTTCACTTGATGAATGCTCATATTTCTTCATCTCAAGACATGCAAAGCAATAACATCCTGCATAGCCGCACACAAATAAAATTTTCCATCATTCTTATTACTATTCTACATCTGTGAACTGAGAACTCTATCACACAGTTAAATTCAAAATCATGAATGATCACAAAATAAGTACTTGGTAACTTACTTTGTTTGCATGACTATTGTAATGAAAACCATTACTTTGAACTTTTACAGTTTATTGATTCTTCTACTATCTGAAACTTAGTAATGCAATATAAGGTTGAAACAATAAACACTATCATATATACATGACATGTACTGCTATGACAAATGGGTAATAAAAAACAAGCAACTCCATTTAACTGACTCTGTCATACCCTAGAAATTCACATTGGCTAATCTATGCGGTATGTCACTTGCCATTAATGAACTCAATTGGAATTGGCTATTCTAGGCGGTTAAGTGCTTTCAATGAAATCAATAGTACGACTCTAATTAATGATAGAGCAAATTGTTCCACTTGTAAATTGTTCCACCGTTTGATGAACCATTGAACAAATGATGAACGGTTGTAGTTGAATTCCTAAAGGTAGATCTCCAACGGTACACATTGCTAACAAAATCCTCCAGAATCCACTAGGAGTCGTTAGATATTAATAGATCAAATGTTGAGTTATATAAAAAATATATAATATATTTATATTGATTATTGTATAAAGGTCAAGGTGGCGACAGAGCGCAATCCCTCAACTGTAGAAAATTAGAAATTTGGGTGTGTCAGTACTTTGGCCCAAATAGAACTTATGCCTCATTGACATGCACGGCAGAAGTGACATCTGTCCTTTCGTAATAAATAAGGAATGTCGTGAGAAGCGCAATTGCATGTTTTTCGGAAGGCAATTTACGCGGCTCATTTATGGAAACATTTTATTAGGTTTGCAATCTATTTTGAATTTTACCTTTTCTGCGTACGCCTTTATCCAAGGTTCATGTTAGGGCACCTTGGGCTTGGATTAGGACTATGTAAATACTAAAAAATCCTCTGTAGACTGTAAATTGAAACTCTTTTGTTTAATATAATATATTAATATGGGTTATTGATATAGATTACAATTGTTGACAACATTTTAATTCTTTTGTCTTATTATCTATTATTTTTAGATAATAACATAATTCTAGAACTTTTATGTTTTATTATTTTATGGTTAGATCGATTGGTTGATTCTAGAAGTATTAAAATTTAGAATATATGCAAAAAATAAGTTTAATCAAAATCATTCCTTGAATCCTTCAAAAAAGAGATTAACAATGTGTGTAATTAATGAAACTAACAAATTAGAATTACAATCATCACTCATTTTATTAAGTCAAAAAACTTAAACAACTATTACAAAAAGATGACAACACAAAGATGACATCCCTTTATAATAAAGGTTACATGGTGAAAGAAGAATCCCTCAGCCCCTCGTTGGATAAATATTTCCAGTTGATAGAGAATTGAACACTATATATTTCCCTCATATTTTCCTTACAACTCAATGAAGAAGAAATCTTCGCTTGAGCCCTGGCTGCTGGACCGGGAAGAATATGTGAATGAAATTAGGAATAAAGCTGGGGCTTTCATCCAAATTTAAGAAGAAAAGCTAACATGGTAAAAGAAAAAGCCTTCTGCAGTCTGGACTATTTGGAAGGAATCCAGAAGAATCATCATACCAAGCTGGCTGCCAGACAAATCAACCAATGGATTGGGAGAGACCACTATCCACAATCCATCACTAGACTGCCAGAAAGATGCAACAATGGATTGGGAGAGAACACTAACCACAACCCATCAAAAAGATGCAAGACCATCTAGCATACAATGTTCCCAAATGCATTTTCCTGAGGATCCAAGGCACTTTCCACCTGCACTGAAAGAAGATTGATGCCAGAAGGCACCATTCTCCTTCCTCTTTATTTCCCATGTAGTTGGTTGTTATCTTTCCAGATCCTCCCATGTCATACATGGAGTTCCCATGACTCATTATTTTCATCTTACAAGAACTAGGTCCTTCAAGGTATGGATAACAACCCAACTGTGTAACCATTCTAACCCTTTCCTCTGCCAAAAAAGACTGCATTCTAACTGAATAATTCCCAAAATTAGCGAACAAGGAACAACCAAAAGTTGAAATTGATTGTTGAAAGCAACTTTCTCTATCCCTTTATAGCCATGACTGCTAGGAAATTGGGAATTCAAAAAACCATTACCTTTCCATCAATCTATCTTACCAACCCTACAAATAAATCTCCATATGCCAAAATGTCACTTCATATCATGCTCTGAGAGCATTTGGGCATCCAATTCAAGAAATCCTCCTATGGACTTCTCATCTTACTCGTATGGACTTGACATCTTGCATCGAAAAGTACCTTGGCTCCCTTTACAAAGCTTGAATTTTGCAGCTACTTGATCGCCTTGGGTGACTGATGTGACCACCAAAACATCAGTCATCAAAGAAAATTGTTCCACTTGTAACTTGTTCCACTGTTTGATGAACAAATGATGAGCAATTATAGTTCAATTCCGGAAGGTAGATCTCCAATGCTACACATTGCCAACAAAATCCTCCAAAATCAACCAGGAGTCGTTAGATATTATTAGATCAACGGTTGAGATATATATAAAATATATAATATATTTATATTAATTAATTATTGTATAAAGGTCAAGGTGGCGGCAGAGCGCAAGCCCTCAACTGTGAAGATGGGCTTACCTCTTAATTTTACGATGTACATGAAACATCACGATGCAATCATGATGAGCCACATGGCATACAACATAGTCCACTTGTCTCTATTCCGGAGACTAAGTAGAATTTTGGGTGTGTCAGTACCTTGGCCTAAAATAAAACTTGTGTTGTCGATCGGTGATCATCTGACAATCAAAAACTATTAGAAATTTAGAATATTTTCCATTTATTGACATGCGTGGCGGAAGTGACATCTATCCTTTCGTAATAAATAAGGAATGTCATGAGAAGCACAATTGCACATTTTTCAGAAGGCAATTTACGCATCTCATTTATGAATCGTACAACAGTACATGCCGCCAAAATCAATGTAATTTATGGAAACATTTTATTAGGTTTACAACCCTCGCACATACCTTGTTCTGCATTTTCACTAGTGTACTTTGGAGGAACTCTGGACTGCGTCTTCTACAGGTGTTAAACATGGGCATTCGCAACTAGATTAGCTAATTGGTGCTCTTTCTTGCCCATTTCTTATAGTGATAAATATGAATTCTTTAAGTCAACTGCGTGGGAAGAATAATTATTTTTTCATGAGTCTGGACTGTTTGTTTACCCCAAATCTTTTGGAGATTTATTTGGCACCCTTAGTAGTTATAGAAGCTTTTGTTTACTAGTTTCTCAAACAAGTAAAGATGAAGCTTTTGTTTATTGAGAATAGTTTAGATAAGGTGAAGGATACCAAGCTAAGACATATAGATTTGGACTTGGCAAAATTTTGGGCTCGATTAGAGCAAAACCCCAAGTCACCTATAGTCGAGAAAATATTAACAAGTGGGTTAGCTTGTGCTGGGGGTTTCCCACCTATTGTGCCATGTCCAGACCTAGTTGTTGCATGTGCAAAGAACTATTATCCTAATATTAAGGTCTGATCATCCTTTGTTTTGGAGAAGACCAAGAGGTGGCTTAAGGGGAAATTTTGAGAGCACGCTGGTTCTTCTTCTGTCCATAAACAATCAGGAACAAGAGAGCAAGGAACCTCCCATGCCTCTGGAATTTAGAAAACTTCAACTGGTATGGAGACAAGTCATCACAGAGTTGGTTCACAATCTGGTAGTGGTGGGGATGGAGACCAGCCTAAAGATAATAGGAAACAAAAAGGTGTATGTGAATAGGATGGTCAACCCGCATTCGTGAAACCATGAGTAAAAAAGAATTTGGATGCTTTACAACAATTGCAGGCATATCACATGACTTCTCTCGTGTCTCCTTCACCTGGTAATGATTCTTCCATTTTTCAATAGATTTCTAATGATAGTACTTTTCGTTCCTTGTTTGAGATTTCAGCCTCTCCCGTATGAAATGAAATTCCTGTGCAAGATACTCCTAATCAGCCAGATAGAGTTGTCCTGGGTGCAAGTGAGTGTGGTACAGTTTTGTCTTCCCCTTCTTGGCTAAAGAAAGTTGTTGAGAAAAAGAGGAGACATGCCCCAACGACAGACACAAACGTTGACATTGTAGCTAAATTATTGCATCCTATACCTAATCCTAAGAACGCTAAGAGGATGTCTTGGATGGTAACAAATTCTTCCTTAGGGCATAGGATTTTGGAAATTACAGACCCCATCAGGGATAAAAATGAAAATGAAGTCACAGAAGCGGATTTCAATATGACCAAGATTGACATGGGTTCTCCTACCATGGAAGGTGATATATCATGCAAAATTCTCTGTAGGCTTGCTAGCAAAGAGCGTTAAAGCTGAGCAACAGGGGAACACAAAGCTACAAGCCTAGGTGAATTCTCTGACATCTTTCATTCAATCTATTTATAATAGTACTTCTCAATCCTCCAATACAACTCCAAGTGTTTTTGTTGATGGAATGGATCCTAGCATGTTGCAACAAATCATGAGATATCAAACTCTAGGTAAGGCCATCAAGCAATGGGTAGAGCAACTCACCGTTGATGGTGTTTTGTACATTAAGGAGGTCATGAAACTATATACCCTCATTTCTGATAAAAGGAAAGGGTTAGTTGTAGAGTTACGAAATGTAAAGAGGGAAGACAGTAATCTGCTCATGGTGTCTAGAGAGATAAAAGATATGATGGAAATTGATACAAATATTCTTGTAGCTAAGAAATTTTTAAATGATCCAAATGAGAATGATTATGTGTCTTGTCTATATGCACTAGAGTGGAAGAGGTCTGTGCTAGGGGATTTTAATAGACAAATAAGAAGAATTTTGACTCATTGTAACACTGATATGGTTGATCTTAAAAATAATTGTACCATCTTAGATGTAGAGATTTCAAATGAAAGTGGAGAGAACTTGCTTGATGTCAAGGAAGTAAAGCAAAATTTTAAGAAGATGCTTACTAAAGAGCTTGTTGGTGCTGACGTAGTTAATGGTGAATCACTAGGGAAGCTTGGACATATAGCAATGTATATCAGACCTTTCAAGCATGAAATTGATGATGTCTATAAGAGACTAACAGATGCGGACAAAATAATAAATAAGTGGAAACCTCGAGCAAACATTACCTGTAGACCAAGTGTCAAGATTTTAAATCCCATCATTACTAGGTATAAGAGGTACAAGGCAAAACTGAGAGCATCAGCTCAAGTGGACTCGACTGCTGCTAGTGAACATGATAAGGAAAGCTAAGCGACTCGGAACGAAGATCAAACTGCTGCCACGTGATGTCATTTCTTATTTTTATGTTATTTCTTTAAACATGCTCTGAATAGTCTTGTGGCAAAAGACTTATTATTATTTTATGTTTCAAATCGGTTGTCCCCAAGAAACTATTATTATTTCAAAGATAGTTATTTTATGACAAGGCTATATATACTAAGCCTGTCGATGCATTTAGGATCTTTTGGCAAACTTTGTGTTGTTGATAGGTCAATTTTGTGTTACTCTATATTTCAGTTATTTTCAATATATGAATGGAAGCTTGAGGAGTTGATTTCTGAAGTCGTAAACTTTGTGTTATGGTGGATGCATCTGTATTCTTCTTATGTATCCTTTTGAATTTTCTTTTATTAAATTATTATCTATCAATTTTCGTTAATCTAAATTGTTCCTTCGTTGACACTTGTCTCTATTCCAGGGACTTTATGGAGAAAGATGGGTGTGTTAGAACTGAAACCCAGAAGAGAACTGATTTCGTTTGTCTCTAATACTGACTATCCATCAATCAAAATGTAAATATTTTTTAAGCTATAAATTCTCCAAGTAAATTAGTCATTATAATTTGGCATTTGATATTTTCGCCAGCCACATTATGATTTTTCAAAAAAATTGCCAGCACATTCGCCAAATAGTTTATTTTACATTTTTTAATATCTATATAATTTGCCACCTAATTTATTTTATTTTTTTGGAATACAACTATAATACGCCAAGGAAATTAATTTTTTTTTTCAAATCTATATACAATTTGCAAGCAAAAAAACCACTGTTGACAATTTTGAAAAAATTCACCAATGAATTTTTTTTTCTAAAATAGGCATAGATTCGCCAACATTTTTATGGCCTCAGGCTAGGATTCACCAAGATTTTATAGGTTTTTTTAGGGGGGGTTCCTTAAAGTTATCCCTGGACATCTCTCCTCCTCATCCATTTTTACACCAACTAATGCCAATTGAGCCACCAACATATTGAATGCTTCCAGGTGGTCTGTAATTCATCCACCCTCTTCCATTTTCAAGGAATACAATTTCTTCCTCAAGAAAATCTTGTTCACTAAAGATTTGGCTTGATATATCTCACCAAGTTTCTTCCATAGTTTCTTTCAAGAGGGCTCTTTATGGACATTGATTAAAATAGAGTCTATCAGGCACAATCTGATTAGACCCTTGGCTTTACGGTCCATAACATCATATTTAGCAACCAAAGTAGCATATGTTGTCCTTGAAACTTTATCATCAATAGCATCCCATAGATCTCGATCAATTAACAGATCCTCCATCTTCAGCTTCCACATCTCAAAATTGTTACCAGAATATTTTTCTACCTCTATTCTCCCTGATGTGCTTGCCATCTAAAAATTCCTACAACAAGATCACAAAGTATCTTCTGCAGAAGCTCCCACTCAAAATTGGATTAGTTAAAAAACCCAACAACCCACAACTGAAACTAAAGGTGATCAAGCTCTGATACCACTTGCAAGGAAGCTAAGGTAGCAGAACAACTTCCTACACTAATCTTGAGGGGAGGAACATGTAGAACTTTTCAGATCTTTACAACAATTATAGAAATAAACACAAATAACAATGATACCATGACATAGTAATTACGTGGGGAAACCCTTTCGGGAGAAAAACCCCACACTCCAAAGCCGCCCAATATATTATTCAGGAATCAAGAAGATTACAATATATTTGCAGAGCAAGCTTTCACGGGAGTATAACCAACTAGAGATCCAAAGGAAACTTAACATCTATAAGACTCTTACACACAACCTCCATCTCAAGCTCCTGATATATAGGAGATACAATACAGTAAATCACCAACGGTAATTACAAAACCATGAGGCAAAACCACCCAAAAGTGGCACCCAAATTATCTCGAATCAAAGATGCCTTGTGATATGCCAAATCACACACCAACATGTGTAACTCTCCCCTTTACAACTCTTTTAAGTGTCCAACACATTTTCATGTTTCCCAAAATAGGAGGTCCAACTTCCGGAGGCCATAACTTTTGATCCGAGTGTCCAATTGACGAACCATTTGATGTGTAAAAATGTTTGTGAAGAGATCTATCAAGCTATAACATGCTTCTCCAATTACGACAACTATAGAGGCATTTAGGGACCTTTAAGTGCCTCAAATTTGAGTTTGAAACTTTTTCCAAGAGTTTCAAAAAATGGAAACTTTAATATCTTGCAATCCAGGTATGATCTTGAGTCAAAACTCACCCAAGATGTTTACTTGGTAGTTTCACACCTTTTGGGAAAAATTTGGGTCCATCTGTGCTCGAATGTAGAGTTATTAAAAATAGTAAGTACTACCATTTTAGCCCTTTTGGAAACTTTGAAAGTTATAAACCATTCTTCAAGATAAAGGGTATTCGAAAGGAACAAAATTGGGAAGAATAGAAACCTTTTGTACTTGCAAGGTTGAGACACCTTTCCTAATATTATATATGTTGCTTGCATACTTGTAATCTTCCCCTCTTCAATCAATTATTGTATTTCATTTTGTGGGCAACATTTATTTTATAAGGTTGGGGATTTTAGCTTACTCGCGCGTTGTTTGATTTGCTAGTTCGTAGATTTCATCCAATGGTTTGTGGGGCTTTCAACCAAAGAGCTAGGTACAAAAATGTCAAGCTCTCACCATTGGTCTAACTTATCCGTCCACGTATCAACATAAAGAGTGAAAGCAATCCCAAGTTTCAGGTGGGGCTTGCGAGATCTTTAAGTACAAAGGTAGATAACATGCCAAACTATGTGGCATTTTCATCGGGGGTCATAAAAGACTAAGAGATGTTGGCATTATGTTTCTTCGTGAACCACCTAGTTTGCTAACTTGTGAATCTTATCCAACAACCCATGTGGCCATGTGTTGTAACTGAATGAGTAACTATCGACACCCCTTGATAGAGTCGAGTAATGACAAATCCCATTGACATAGTGCATCAAGTTGGTACAATCATGATTAATGACAACAGTGATATTTGCTATTATAATATGAATCAAATATTTTATTGTAATATGTTGTTACTCCAATTACAAATATTTGTTGGAAAATAAAATAAAAGCTTTAAGCATAAATGCAACCTCTAAATGAGATTGCCCTTAAGAAACCAAAGGGGTTTTGTCCTTTGATCTCCAAATCCAAGAGTTTTCATTCTTGAATTGATAGTTGAATACAAGGTTCGTGCTAAGAGAAAAATTATATAAAAAAATGACAGTCTGCTCAAAGGTAACCAAGCACCTTAATATATAGAACTAGTAGAGCACAAATTCTAATGACCCATTGCACAAATTCCAATGACCCATTTTCCCTCTCAAAGATAAAAACTAAAATATATTAATGATATTCTTTCCTCAAAATAGCCACCACTTTGTCATGGATACCAACTTGTAACTCCTCATTAATGAACAATCTATCATGAAGAAGTTGCAAGTGTCTTGCGGGTTATAACATCTCTTTCTAAAAATCCACACCCCCATAAGTTAATATTTAATTATTAATTATTTATTTTATTTAACCGATAGGCCATTATTATGTGAACTTTCTTGAAAACTATCAAATTTTTGTCATCCTTTTTGTTGTCCAAAAATCAAGTTTTTTTGGTCATCCAATAATGTTGGTCATGTAACATTTGTAATGCCCTTCAAAATTTAAAAAAACAAATTTTGAAACTAATATATAACTAAATAATATATGTCTAAATAACTAATATATATGTCTAAATTTATCTGAAATGATGGTAAATCTTTTTTCAAAGTAAATTATGTGGATAAACTAACATGAAACAACCAAAGATTTTATAAAAAATGAACACCCAACTAAATTTTACAAGAAATGGCCATAATTTTTACTCAAATTAAATGGGAATTGCCTAAGGGAGGGAGAAAAAACTTAAGTGCACAAATTGTGTCGATTCATTCTAGAGGATTTGGAACAAATCTACATTGTTCAATAACTCGCTCTATCTTCTTGCTTGAGTGTCACTATTCGACATTATCAATGCTAATATATGTAATGATTTTGTTAATAAATATATTTGTTGTTTCCTTTGAATTTGTATGATTATAGTTGTATTCCGATGAGGGGCCATCTTGGGCATCTAGCCAATAGATTCTTTTTGGCATTGGAGGAGCAATATTGGTTCTTGGGATCCAACAATTTGGTGAAGAAGCATGTGAAGAACAGGTCTTGAGGTTGGGGTTGTACGTTGCAACCACTATATAAACTACTATTGTTAGGAGTCGTGCAAGTTGACAACACGCTATGACAACCAACTATGAAGGTACAAGCTATAAAATGTAATGCTTTAGCTAAGTTTTTTTTATATAACTAGATTAAACTGTAATAAGATGGAAAAAAATGTAAGTCACTACTGATGTTTAAAAAAATCTACAATAAGAGGAATCTAAAGTAGTTTCCTTATGAATATCTTAATCAAAGTACCTTTGTTGTACAAAAACATTTATCTTGCTTGTCTAGTACTTTTGTTTCACTAGTGCCAAAGTTTTATCAAAACAAACTATTTAAATAGTTTTATATGTTATTTTTTTTATCGATGCAAAGCAGCTAAGGGGTTGCACCCATAAATTAAAATATCAAATATGAACATTACTTTTGAAGCAGGGGATCATCAACAAATCACCCTAAATAGATTCAGCCCAAACCAAAAATCTACCAGACACCCAGGCTTAAAATGGTACCTATCAAGTTAACCTCCTAAGGAAACATAGCCTCATAAACCACAAACTAACATTGATTCTCCACATTTGAGTGTGAGTAGAGTGCATGTTAAATTTCACCTCATTCTTCTTCTTTTTCCTCTGCACCTTCGTCCAGATCTCCTTTGACAAGCCACCATCCAAATCCTCTTCTACCAACGTGGGGGCGCCACCTGGCACGGGCCCTCCAAACATCTTGACCACCTGCGGCATAGTCAAAATAAACAGCGGCAGGCAATACAAATTTTTTGCGGTCCATTCAACTCTTCCCGCCCAGCATCCGACAAATCACAAACATTCGTCGAAAGTCTTTATTCCCAAGATCGACAGTTTCTAAATTCTGCCACTGGCATTTGTAATCATTGACTGAGATCTCTGTAACACCCATCTGGAGGCACTTTAAAATCTTCACATTCAGCAGATTTAAGCCTTCATTGCCGGTGCATTCAAGATCTGACAGTCTACAAAAAAAACTTGGCGGATCTCAAACATCGCCCTTGGTAGTCTTAGCAGGTTCACCGGACATCTTCTAATCCCGAAGACCTGCATATAAAAGTCGGCGGCCTTTGAAGTTCATCGGCGGTCTCTTAGAAACTTTGGAATCGTAGAAAATCCACGCTAGATAATTTTCTAAACTGTCGGTTGTTTCTCACGGCGAGTTCGGCGGACAAATCACCCAAACTGGCGATCTCTGCTTCCACCATCGTGTAAATTCATCGCTAGTTCCTTTCAGTGTATTCCTTTAAACCTGCAATGCAAACATTCAAGGAATATTCCCCCATCTCTCCCCACGACAACAACGAAAATCCACTTCCCATCCTCTTAAAGCGGTTTCCCGCATCAAATCAGCGGTTCCCTGTATAAATTACAGGCGATTTCGGACATAAACAGCGGTTTTGGCACATATCTAGTGGTTTCAGCCCTTGGAAGTCGGTAAACAGGTTGTTTTCAATCACTAAGGGCGGTTTTAGAGAAATAAATGTGGTTTCTTGCAACCTGAAAGGTAGTTTACAACCAAAAATTCGGCATTTTTCGACCTCTATCTGGCAGTTTCTCCAATCGAGAGACGGTTTTTTGTGCTCCTTTGGCGATTTCGCAAACTAAGGCAGTTTTTTGCACAGACTGGGTGTTTTTTTCCTTCTATTGAGAATATTCCGGCGGGAAGGGAATATTCTGACAATTAGGGGCCATTTTTGCCCCTCAAAGCCCTAAAAGGGGTTTTTTTTCTTTTTTGCATAACTTTTGCCCACAGAGGTGAAATTGGGCAAATGAGATATCATCAGAAAGCTGACAAAGAGAACTTCATAGTGGTGTTAGTGGTTTTCTAAAATTCTTCTGCAGGTGACTGCTACAGTAGTTTGAAGATAGATCTTCATTTTTTGTTTCTGAGCTCACAACTTTCTGCCACGATCTCCAGTTTTCACGATTCTTGCGGCATCGGAAAGGTATTTAGTAGCTCTTCAAATCCATCCGTGTACTTTTCTCAGATTCAGCTCCAAGTTAATTTTATTTTATTTGTCAGTTTTTTGGCTTTTGGGTGATAACTTGGACATTTTGGCACTTAAGATAGTGAAACTTGTTTTGAAGGGATCTATTTGCTATGGTTAATCAATGTGAGTGATTGTAATCTCTCTTGGATCTCAATTGTAAGAGATTTTTGTGTTTTCCCAAATTTGGTCCCTTGAGGACAATTGTAAATTGCACTAAATATAAAGTGCCACAATCATTCATTTTTTGGGGGGGTGATCTCTTTGATTGAGTAACAGGGGGTGTACTTGTGTTCTTTTTTGTACTCTTGCATCATGGATTCACACAAACTTCCTCTATTCACACCATATAACTATCATGAGTGGAAAACTAAAATGGAGATTCATTTAAGAAGTTTGAAAATTCATAGAGTAACAATGGGTACAGAACTTGAACCAAATGCAGCTGCAGAAAAGAGAAAGTGGTATAATAGATGTGATCAAGCCTATGGAACACTATGCTTGTCTATCTCTCCTAATCTTCTTTTTCATATTCAATCTTGTTCAACACCTAATGAAGTGTGGACTACCTTAGAAAATCTCTTTGGTAAACAAGATACAATGAGAGGGTTCAAATTGGAGAATGAACTAATTGGTTTGAATCCAACCAATTTTGCAAGCATCCAAAACTTCTTCACAAAACTAAAATCACTTAGATTGCAACTCAAGCAATGTGGAATTGAGAAAGAGGAGACTCAATTGATTCTTTCAATCCTTGCCAAGCTTGGTCCTGACTATTCGGTTTTTCTTTCTACTTTTTATGCTACGATGGATGCACTTGGGAAAGCTTTCACAATGCCTTCACTTGATGAGTTTGTTGCATCACTCACAAGGGAGAAAGCTAAGTTAGTACACATGGGCACATTGAAGTCTCTTAGAAATCAAGCACTTCTTGCTATTCAAGGTTCAAAGGATCAAAAGGCTTCAACTAGCAAAGGCAAGAAACAGAAAAATAAGGATTTCAAGAACAATGAGCAAGCAAAAAAGTCAACCAAATCACCTAAGTCCTGATCCTCTCCCAAGGCTGAATCATCTAAGAAGGAGAGACCTAAGTGTGCATATTGCAATAAACTAGGACATGATGAGCGTAAGTGTTATGAGAAGAAAATTGATGAGTTGACTCACATTATTCAAAAGCACAATATCAAAATGCCATCATCATCACCTAGTACATCCTCTTCTTCGACACCATCATCATCTACACATTCAGGAACAGTAGGCATTGCCACTAGGACAGACAAAGGAAAAGGACAAGCACTCTTTGCTTGTACAAGTCTTCAGTCAGAGAGATGGCTTCTTGATTCTGGAGCTTCTCATCATATGGCATCTTCACAAGGGATGTTCTCTTCATTTGAGTCATGTACTTTGCCACCTACTTTGATGGGTAACAACACATACATGCATGCAACTGGTAAAGGAACAATTGATATTGGAGAGAATACATTCAACAATGTGTTGTGTGTACCTTCCTTATCAACCAATCTCCTTTCCATCTACCAGATTACTCATTGTGGTGCAGGGAAGACAGTTGAGTTCACTCCTGATTCAGTGATCATTTCAGACTTGGAGAGCAGAGATATCATTGTTATTGGGATGGTTGATCATGCATCTCACCTATATACATTCTCCCATTTTGTTTCTGATGATGTAGATCCATTGATTGATATTCACACTCATGCATCAAGTGTGAATCATGTTTCTGAGGAGAAGTTTGGTGACTCGAACCTTGGTGTTCTTTCATCCACATTGCTTTATGAGACTAGTGCTGAGCTTCAATCACCTCATCCTCTTGCTTCTTCAGAGATCGACATCGACATGGTTTCATCTACCTCAGTTGAGCAGGATCATACAGGTCTTTCAGACACAACTTTGTGGGATACTTTCTTGGCAGGTATATCAGACTTGTTGTGTGTCTCATATTACAGATTTGGAGGACACACTTGAGGGGATATCTCTCATCTTTGATGATAGTTACAACACAACTGTTATCCCATCTACTTCATCTTTGGAGGTTGTTCTTCATGAGTCTACCTAGGATTTTGGATTGGTCACACCTTATTGCATTGTGGCATTCCTCGATTCTGACATGTGGACACTTGAGAAGTCTTCAGAGGCATCCATCATGAGGCTTTTTCCCCCATCCCTTGAGATGGAGTTTCTTCAACATCATCCTTTGGACTTATTTCTTCCTAAGGGGAGAAATGTTATTTGTAGGTACATGACACTTTCCAGCATTCATCTTCAGGCATTCACCATCGACACAGGAGCTACTTCATTATGGGGGTGACCTATAGTCTCACACTTTCTCTCCTATGGGGGGTAACTAATTGTACATATGTGATAGAAGTTGTCCTTGGGGGGTCATGTTGAGTCCTCCTACTATCACTTCTTCTTTCACTTGTTTCATGCATTCTCACTTTTGGATAGGAGTTTTTCCCATGAGGTTTTCTCCTTTTCTCCACTTGAGATTTGTTGTACATGGGTACCTAACATGGCCTAGTAGTCGGGACCCATCATCACCATCCATCATTCCATCTTTCTTTAGTCAGCTACTCCCTAAATTGCACTTAAGGGGGGGTGTTGGTGTGAACAGGGTTATCACCTAACCGATTTACCCTTGTGTGGATAATTCACATTATTTAACTAATTACTATTTAAATAATATTCACACATCACACATAATTCACACATGTTAAGTTGACTTAGTGAGTCTTCTAGGTGTTTCTAGTTGAGTCTAGTTGTGTGTTGAGTTGTTGATAGTTGGAGTGAGTTGTCTTATCCTCCACATGTGCAATTAGTTATCATCCTCTAATTGACACATGTTGTAGGAATATCTCCACTTTCCACTCCACTTTCTACTCCACCTTTCTAGCTCTCACCTTGTCTTTATAAGCAAGGCATATCATGTACATTGTAATAACATCTTTCTTTTGCATTCATTGATAGAATAGCATTATTCTTTCATTTGATCTCTCTTGTGCTTTCATGAAGTCCTAAATCCTGGGTGGCTCTAATCATAGCCAACTCTAACACCTCCCCCTGAAGACATTAATTTTGAATTAACAATTTTAACATTGTCACAATCCACCTGAGAGGACTCCTCCGAGGCCTCAGGAACACCAAGTTTTCCCTTTTGGGCTAAGTTTCTTTTCTATGGGGCGGTAGTGGGGGTTTTACTATCACCAACAATGTTTCTATTCACCACTACAAAGGAAGAAGCCACCACCTTTGGGGTGACTTGGGATTCGCTAGGAGGAGTCATGCCCTTGACAAAATCATCAACCATTGAAGGCTCAGTAGGTGCCTTGCCATCTTGACCATCCTTTTCCATCGAGTAATGATGGGGGGCAACTTCTTTCCACCAAGTAGCATGGTTTGCCTGCCACCATTTAGAACAGTGTGCGGCCATATGACCAGTGTTTAAACAATGTCGGCAACGAAATGGAAGACCTTCATAGTTGAGCGATTGACTCCATTCCATATCCGCAACTTTCAGAAGGACATGCGCATGTAGATCTTTTGTAATGTTTATCTCCACTAAAATATGAGCATAAGTAGTATGCAGAAAATTCAAAGAGCCCTCATCCACCCCCAAAAAAATTCCCAGTGAACTGCCAATGACCTCAAAACAGGATTCACACCAAAACTGAAGAGGGAGATTCGGCAACCTTACCCAGACTGGAACCCTATCGAAGGATTTTGTGAGAGGGTTGAAGGAGGGGTGCCAGGGTTTCAACATCAATAAATGTTGCTCCTTCCAGCTCCATTGATAGTTGCAGAGAACTGTATTTCGATCCTTCACATAATCGAATGCCACCACAAAAAAGCCCCTTGCATTGGGGTAAATCTCTACATCCCCCCTCCAAAATGGGTTTCTAGTTTTCTACAATCTAGTCATGCAGCTCCGAAAGGCAAGACCAGAACCCCCAAAATCTACCAATCAACCCATTCTCTACAAAAAAAAGTTACATTTTTGGCTACTTCATCAGCTATATCCCCTTCAAAGGAAATCGTTGGGGAAGAGGATGCGCATCAGAGAGCCCTAGGGGACAACAGCTTGCCACTATCATCCATTCATACGCCCGAACACCCCCTGGGCCAATAGGCCCCCTATTTCTGTTGAGGAGATCGAGGATGCTCAACCGTATCAAGACCATGAATGGGTTTCCTGCCTTGCTCCGTGGTGATTGGTTTAGGTTTGATCCCAAAGATGGTCATTCCCCTGAAATCATGTGCTCCATATTTCCTAGAAGAACTAGGGTATACCCTACGTGGAGAAGGAGGAAGGTGGTTGCCTTTAGGCGAAGCTGGAGCCAAACGCATGCCTTCTGTATCAGAGGGACGGGTAGAACTAAATCCCATCTTGTTGTCCTTGGAGATTCCCTACTGACGATTCCTGGAGCCCACCGCGTCTGAGATCTCTTTCCTTGCAGCATCGTGACTGGCCTTGGCAAGAGAAAAGACTGGATTCCTCACAGAAAGCGAAGCCCTACCTTCGACAACTGTCGGGAGTGAGCTCATGATCGGGAGTTTTTAATTATAGTTTTATATGTTATTTTATTTCTTAAAATATACAACTTTTCCAATTACTTTATTTTTATAGTTATTTTTTCTATAGTTTTCAAAAAGTTAAATGTAAACAAAATAAATTATTTATGAGATTGTTGCTTGTAAAGTCTTATAGAAAATATAATATTTCAATTTAAACCTAATTTAACTATCATGACAACTCTAAATCCTTTTTCTATTTTTTTATCACCTCCTCTCCACATAACTACATACATATCTTTTGAAAAATCTATGTAAAAGACACTAGAAGTGCCTATACTAGCACTTGCACCTTGTTGGTTCTCAAAAATGTAGGTTTTTAAACCACAAGAGGGCGCCAATCCTTGATACATTTTTGGTCAACAAGACAGGGTTTATACAACAAAACCCCCTACTCTTTTGACACTGTCAGACCTAGGTGGGTATACCTAATCAATAAGGCAGATTTGGAAATATAAATGGATTCTAATTAAGGCAATTTTACTCACTATGGCACGCAGGTGTGAGAAAACTACAAAGCTTGTTTTCTAATTCCTAATAAAAGGTTGAAAATGTAGAAGATGTGAATTAAATTTGTGTAAAGAGTTCTAGAATGGATCAGTGCCTAATCTATTGGGTGGATAGAGTCAATGGATAAATGGTGATTATGAAGACAGATGCATAGGATTAGTTGGTTTACTTCTTAGCTTAACTCTAACTGTTGCGCACCTTTTATGTGTCTGCAGCTTATGCAGACATGCAAGTTTGTAAGTTGCTATACCCTTCTTACCAAATCCTAGTTATATTCCCTTAAACTATTATGAGCAACTGAAAGGAATTTTAATCCTGATAAGAAGGAAACCTAACCAAGACAATTTGCTTAAAGGTTTTTAACTCCAGGCAGAGACCAGTGAACATAAACTTACTTGGGAGGACTTAAATCAACTTTTCTTCAGAAACCATCCAAATTGACCACACACCAATAGCAGATATATTGTGCCAAATTATGTTAATTTGAATAATTTGAAAGAACCACTTTGGAGACAGTATAGCAACATATAATCATAAAACTCCAATCACAACAGTTGAACACTAGAAATGAATCAACATTCAAGAACATTATGCTCCATTGTATTACTTTAAAATATTGACATTAATTGCAAAGAAGTCTGAAGTATGTAAAGATCTGCTAAAAGTCTACTGTATATTATTGTATTTCTATCTATATCTTTTTCTCCATAATGTCTTGACTTAAATAGTTTGATACATAAGAGATGCATCCCTTCATAAGTGTCTTTTGAACATTAATTAACAATTATACAATTTAATTAGGCCTTAACTACCCATAAATGGATCTTAGTGATATGATCCAGGTACCTTTGGCTCAAATGCGTATCTGCACACTCCACAGTATTTTTTGCAGCGAAGTCCATGGCAATCATTCTTTCCATGCATGCACAGGATCCCTCCAATGTTTGATCATCACTTTTTACAGCTTCCAAGGCCTCATGTAGGATCATCTGGCACTCCTTCATCCAATCTTGCTGGTACTTCAGGCTTTTATCATCTTTGAACAATGTAGGCACTATTTGAGAAGCTTCTATAAATGTGTCAACTTCTGCCTGAAGGTATCCGTGGAAGTGTGTGTGAACCTTAATCAAGCCCTTAGTATTGGAGATAGCCTCAGTGTCCAAAGTACCTCTACCCTATATCTCCTGGAATTTTTCCTCAAGTCTGCTAGCCAACCTATTGTGTTCTTGAAGAGCATTTTGATTCTTTGAATAAGTGATCTAGAATTTATCCATCCATGTCGTCATATTATTATGCCTTCTTTTGAACATAGTGGTGAGTGCATCAAATCTGGCCTGTGTTACCTATGTTGTTTCATCCATGGCTATTGTTTGTGAGCTTTCTCCTTGGATTAACATCTTGGGAGGGATTGAATCTTTTAAGAAATTATTTTCCTTTTTTGTTCTTTCCTAGCTCATTTTATACATATCCCTTTCCTTAATCAACATCTGAATTTGAGCTTTATTCAGCTTACCACATTTATTCCAAGGTCTGCTATGACAACTGGATCAATTTCCCCAGCCCTCAATGTCATCACATAGCCAAAAGCTTTTTCAATGTCAATAACAACAAGCTTTTTGTGTGGTGGGTACAAGGCCCAAATCATGAGAGAATTTTCATCTGGATTATATTTTGTCCCAATATACACTTCAGCCACTCCTTTAGAATTGAGCTTATGTTTTGGATTATCATTATGCAAGAAACTATCAAAGACAAGTGTTGAATTCAAATTAAGACCAGGGAATATCATCACACCAGATTCCTCAAGTAATCTTCTTCCCTTTTCTGGAGTCATATCTCTCATCTCATTCTCCACATCCATTTTTAATGTATTTAATAATTGTGTCTCATTATTAGGTGTAATGTCTGAAGCTGATTCCCTAATAGCCTTGCCTTTGTGTTTATATAGAAAAGCCTTGAATTCAGGAGTGTGAATAAATTGGTCATCTAAGATGAAGGATTTGTAAGTCATATGCCTAGCATCATTATCATCTGTCTCCTCAATTTCTAACCCTCTCTCTAGAGACTGATATTGTTCAATTCTGAATTTGGGAATTGTGTCAGACAGGTCAAGGGGTTTTGATGCAACAAACCCTTCACTGTCAGAGGAATATACCTCAATTTCTTGTGCTTCCCTCCTCTTTTCCACCTCCTGGTTATATTCATCAATAGCCATTTCTGCATCTGTTTTTTCCAAATTTCTTATTACATCATCATGAGGAAAGGGCACATGAGCATATCCACTCAGTTTTTGCTTTTTCCTAGCATAATCAATAAAACCTTCTAGGTCAAATCCTTTCATGTGTATTGCTCTCTTGAGATTAAAATGTGATAATTTGTCAAAAATGAGATCATAACCCTCTTTTGCCAACACAATAAAATCACCGAAACATAGTGTACTTGGCATAAATGATTGCTTGTCATACGCACTAAGATTCATCACATTGGAGTAAACAAGTTGTTTGACCATTTCTAAGTATGCCACTCTGTCTGGCACAATCCTTGGTAACAGAAAAGGGGTATCTTCAAACCCATATACCCTGATCTTAGTAGAATCGAGAAAACAATACCAATCACCCCAATTGTGGTTTACAGTGGGTGGCCCATCAAAATCCTTAGGTCTTAAAAATCTCTTTATTTCATCTGACAAGGAATAACTGCAGGGATAGCCATAACATCTGTACAAAGTCTTAACAAAGAATTCTTCAAAATAGGCATAATAGAATTTACAAACCTACTGTCCCATATAGAAGTCCATAATTGTATGGGCAATGGTTGACCATCCTTATCAAGTTGTGAAATTTTCAATTGTTCTGGCCATAGATTCAACTCTTGACCATAATATAAAATCATATGCATGAGAGCTGAGTAGTGTCTGAAACTTATTGTTGGGGAACTGTTCTTAATAGCCATTAGACCTGAATCTATTCCTTTAAAAAGATATGCAACATAGTCAAATGTTCTTGCATGGTGGCACTGAATGTCTGCTGAGATGACCATGGGTGTTATGGACATGAACTCTGGAACTTCAATTCCCAACACCTGCCCCACTGAATAATATGTATATCTCATGTAAGGTTCAAATAAGTCAATATGGAATGGTGGTCCATCCCCTTCTTCAAATGGCATTAAATTTCCCTCACTTTGTGGTCTATGCGGTGGTAGCCTCCATCCCTTATAGGTGGTGTCCAATCTCAAATATTCCTTTTCCAGATCTTCGTGTGAAATAGGAGTATTATATGTGTCATTCAAATCAAAGACCTCACAGATTGCATTCTTGGAAATATGAATAAAGGGTTCTCCTTGCAAATTGCATATAGCTTTCGGATCGGGATTGTAATGGTATGCCAACAGTTTTAAGAGATCTATATTCATGAAAACATCTGTGACAACCAATTTCCCCAAATTAAGTTGCCAAGGGTTACACATAGGTTCCATCCTATTCCTCTGATGGTAATGGATCATGAATAACTCATATCCTCTGATAGGGGTCCATATGTTCCCCACATACTTATATTTGTCCTCTAGTTTTTCAACATCTGCCCTTAGTTGCATAGTTCTCCTAGCTCTGGGTCCAGAACCGGGCAATTGGTCTATGAGATCTTGGCTAATTTTTCTCTCCTATGTTTTCTCCCCTTTTTGTGTTTCAACCTTTTGTTTTTTATCATTGATCTGGCTAGTTTCAATCTGTTGTCTTTTCTTTGACTTGGAAGAACTCTCCATTTTGTGATA
This sequence comes from Cunninghamia lanceolata, assembly GCA_027924645.1. Classification (NCBI taxonomy): domain Eukaryota; kingdom Viridiplantae; phylum Streptophyta; class Pinopsida; order Cupressales; family Cupressaceae; genus Cunninghamia; species Cunninghamia lanceolata. The sequence goes on along the minus strand of BSBN01000231.1, from coordinate 3,149,315 downwards.
AAACTAGAATTTGACTGTATTTAAATTGCAAGGAGGTTCAGAGGACTTACTTGTATATCTTCTGCACGAATTTCTCATCCTCTAATGAATTCCTTACTCCTTGTGTGCAACCCTTTGATTTCTGAATTTGGTTCAATAGGGTTTAGAATAACTCACATAACATCATGTTCAATTGGCCATTATTGGATGCCACCAGAATTGAATGCAACAAGTTCACGAATTTCAAAATGTTAGGGCGATGCTTTTTTATATCAGTGAGACTTCTTTAGTTTCATGCCGATTAGTATGCTGAATTTAGTGCCATTTTCTTTCATATGTTCATAACTTAGTCGCCAGGACCGCGTTGGTGTCTTTACGAAGTGTCCCTTTGATTTTCTATTTTGATCAGGGATACCTCTTAACAATTTCATCAATTCGGGGAGACATTATGATTCTCATCCCGATGGCACGGTGATCAGAATCGATGAGTATGGTGATCAGAATCGATGACTACTCTTCTGGGTGTCGGTGAGTGTCTCTTCGACAAATGGAAGTTGTTTTACCATTATCGGGCTGACAAACGCTATCGTTAAGAAAATATAACACTTCCCCAATGTGTTAAGTCTCTCCGATGTCTTGTCTTTATCGCCCATCTTCATTGGAACAAATCAGCAAGACTTTCACCAAAAATATTTTGCCTTCTCATGTCGGGGTGACTTATACGGTCAGGGGGAGTTAAAGAGTTTACTCTGATCACGTATGTCATTCCGATGAACTATTCACTTTATGTCAGGGAAAGATCACAAGCTTCTCGGCGATAAGATATCAATTGGTGTGACGTATAAACTTGGTATGATCTTAGGATTTCACTCTGACTGATTTACTCACACCGATGAGCTTTCATCGGTAATATGCATGGAATGTCTCCCCGATTAGGTAGCTTTTACATATAAGATTTTGATCCTTAAGACATTAATTATCTCTTGTCGATATGCATATTAGACTTAAAAGTATATCTTGTTGTTCGAAGAGAGGTGTTTAGGGTCTTGTCGATAGAGAGGAATTGCTATCAAAATTAAGCTGTGATCAGAGGACTGTGTATCTGAAAGGATATATTGTTATTTTGTGGGCTAAGGGATGGATCTTGTCACACAAATTTTGGTAATCAGTTTTGATTAAGAAGTCAAAATGAGGGACTTTATTCATGGTATGTGAAGGATAGGTGGATTTCTAGCAAATGCAGAGTGTGAAATTTTTCCGGTTCTAACACACCATAGGAGGTTCAAGGAATACACCAATAGGAACAATCGACCACTTTAGAAAATTTTAGTCGTGAATTTTTTTTACAACGTGAGACAATTTTCCCAGCACTATAATGCTCACATATAAAAGCCTATGGGCTAAATATAACTAAATAAATTTTATGTACTTTATAAATAAAACAATATGTTACATATAAATATACTAGCACTTGCATCTTTAAGAGGTGCAAGGGTTTTGCCAATAAGAAAATAATGATATTAGTAAACTTAGATGCATTAATTATGATTTGATATTTTTACACTATGAAGATTTGATTTGATTTGTGGGAAGATTTAATTTTTCACATTATTATTTCCCATGAATATAATATTTGATTTGTTGGAAGATTTAATTTTTGAAGTTTCATATTCCACCACAAATATTTTGATTTGTTGGAAGATTTGATTTTTCACATTATTGATTTTAACTGACCTAAAAATGGTTTAATGGTGAGAATGTTGTTAAGACAAATTTCTGGCTTTTGAAGTTTCATATTCCACCACAAATATTTTGATTTGTTGGAAGATTTGATTTTTCACATTATTGATTTTAACTAACCTAAAAATGGTTTAATGGTGAGAATGTTGTTAAGACAAATTTCTCGCAATTCACGAATAATATTTACTATACTTTGAAATTAAAAAAATTAAAACATATAATAGTAAAAATAGTAAATAAAATAATAAATAGCTATGTACTCTGTTAAATAAAATATATAATAAATAATACACTTATAAATAAATAAAATAATAAATAATTTTTTTGAAATTTTTTTTTTTTTTTAAATTATGTAAGAACTATTTTATTTTAGACAATTAGTTAAAGAGTGATTTTATTTTTCAATAATAATACAATAAATCATACAAAAATATTCTCAAATTTTAAAAAAGATAAATGAAAAAAAAAATATTAGTTTTTCTTTTTATTTAGAAAATATCATTTTCTCTTTAAAATTTTTTGTTAACATGTACCCTAGCTACCACTTTCGACATAATGAATGAATGAAAGTTTTTAATGAGGTCCACGAGACCACCTTTTATACAACAAATTTTAACAGCATTAGTGAGTTATTCGTTGAAGCAAGAATTCATAGTACTGCTGGTGTATTGATCAAGATTCATAGCAAAAGATCTGACCTCGAAAAGAGTTTAAAAATATCTTATACCTTGAGGTGTTGATTTCTGGGTCCCTTTGACTGCCTGGTCTCGTGGATGTTATTAAAATATTTCATTCACCCATTAAATTAAATAAAAAAAGACCACCTACTATAATAAGTATGCATAGGTGTAACATTAATGCACACGTCCTTTCATTTTTCTAGAAAGGAGCTCTGAATGTGATGCAGCACACAACATACACTCAATACAATTTTGCCATTAATCATGTGAGAGCCAAAGATTTGAAGACTGGAACATAAAAAAACTTCTATTCATCAACTCTGCTGCTACAATGAGAGAAAGCTCTCTTATATCCAAGAAAAACAAAAAAATCAAAAAATTACCTTTTTTGGCAGATTTCAACAATTGTCAAATTTTGCCATTTTAGGTATTTTACAATCATATCTTGAAAATCCTATTTTTTCCCAAAAGGTTCCTAAAACTAAGGTAGGATGAAATGCCAACTAAGTTTCGGTTTGAGGTCCAAGATGAAAGTTTCAAGCCCCGAAAAAGTGCCAAGACGAGGTCCAACCCACTAGGGTCGGTTGCGAAATCACTTTCCACCTCATAACACATCCACCCGTAAAATCTCGTAGAAAACCCACATTCGAGTCAAAAGTTATGATCTTCGAAAGTTCCTGCATCATAATGTGTGTAAGTAGTGTCACTGTCTGCCATGAAAGAAAAGACAAACTCCCCTGGACATGCACATCTCCAGGGTAACTCTCACTGTCGATGTCAACGTCTGCCACTGACACTCATACCCTGCAAATTGGGTGTTAACTAGTTCATCTCCATTAGGTAGGGAGAGACCTCTAACCCTGCCACCATCTAAGGGAGCCCTCAACAAGTAGTGCAAAGCATCAACAACAATCACAAATAAGGCAGGTGCCAGAGGGCACCCCTGCCTAATGGACCTTTGAAGGATAAAAGGGTTAGAGAAAGAACCATTGACATCAATAACTGCGACAACATCTTGAAATAACACTTTAACCATGTCAATTAATTCTTGAGGAAAACCAAAAGCCTTTAACATCATTATTATAAATGACCATTAAATCATGTCATAGGCCTTCTCAAAGTTCAGCAGGGGCATGCCAATGGAAATATGATTTTAACTTTACCACAACCAACAATATTTAAATGAGAATCATCACCCAAGTACACCTTACCTCCATCAAATTCTTCATACTCAGAAAACCAATCTCTATTAAGGGTCATATGGAAAGATGCACCTGAGCCAATTAATCATGCATCATTACCTGCACGCGTGGCCAAAGCTGCAATGAACACATCACCATCTTCCTTCTCAAACTTAGAATCAGAATCAAATTTCTTCTTTTTCTTCTTTTCTTCTTTACACTCCTTACAGAAGTGTCTAGGCTTACCGCAATTCCAACAAATAACTTTGGACTTTCTAGGAGATTTGGACCTCCCCTTGGACTTGGATTTGTCACGCTTCTCGTTCTTCTTGCCTTTTTCTTTGTGTTTTCCACGAACACTCAAGGATTCTTTGGCACTAATGGATACCTTCCTCCTCATTTCTTCAAAAAGCAAAGAACCCACAACATCTTCAACTTTCAAGACAACGGAAGTACTCCCAATTGCCATAACAAGAGAATCCCATGAATAAGACAAAGAACAAAGCAGGATCTGACATCTCTCCTTCTCATCCATTTTTACACCAACTGATGCCAATTGAGCCACCAACATATTGAATGCTTCTAGGTGGTCTATAATTCTTCCACCCTCTTTCATTCTTAAGAAATACAATTTCTTCCTCAAGAAAATATTGTTTATTAAAGATTTGGCTTGATATATCTTACCAAGTTTCTTTCATAGTTTCTTTGCAAAGGGCTCTTCATGGACATTGATTAAAACAGAGTCTTTCAGGCACAATCTGATTAGACCCTTGGCTTTACGGTCCATAACATCATATTTAGCAACCAAAGTAGCATATGTGGGCCTTGAAACTTTATCATCAATAGCATCCCACATATCTCGATCAATTAACAGATCCTCCATCTTCAATTTCTGCATCTCAAAATTGTTACCAAAAGATTTTTCTACCTCTATTCTCCTTGATGTGCTCGCCATCAAAAAATTCCTGAAACAAGATCACAAAGTATCTTATGCAGAAGCTCCCACTCAAAATTGGATTAGTTAAAAAAACCCAACCCACAACTGAAACCAAAGGTGATCAAGCTCTGATACCACTTGCAAGGAAGCTAAGGTAGCAGAACAACTTCCTACACTAATCTTGAGGGGAGGGATATGCAAAAATTTTAGATCTTTACAATAGTTATATAAATAAACACAAATAACAATCATACCACGACATAGTAATTATGCAGGGAAACCCTTTTGGGAGAAAAACCCCACACTCCAAAGCCGCCCAATATATTATTCAGGAATCAAGAAGATTACAATATACTTGCAGAGCAAGCTTTCACGGGAGTATAACCAACCAGAGATCCGGAGGCAACTCAACATCTATAAGACTCTTACACACAACCTCCATCTCAAGCTCCTGATATATAGAAGATACAATATAGTAAACCGCCAATGGTAATTACAAACCGATGAGCCAAAACCACCCAAAAGTGGCGCCCAAATAATCTCCAATCAAAGATGCCTTGTGGTATGCCAAATCACACACCAACATGTGTAACTCTCCCCTTTACAACTCTTTTAAGTGTCCAACACATTTTTACGTTTCCTAAAATAGGAGGTCCAATTTCTGAAGGCCATAACTTTTGATCCAGGTGTCTGATTGACGAACTATTTGCTGCGTCAAAAAGTTTGTGAAGAGATCTATCAAGCTATAACATGGTTCTCTAGTTATGACAACTATCGAGGCATTTAGGGACCTCTAAGTGCCTCAAATCTGAATTCAAAACTTTTTTTGAGAGTTTAAAAAAATAGAAACTTTAATATCTTGCAATCCAGGTATGATCTTGAGTGAAAACTCACCCAAGATGTTTACTTGGAAGTTTCACACCTTTTGGGAAAATTTTAGGTCCATCCGTGCTCAAATGTAGAGTTACTAAAAATAGTAAGTCCTGCCATTTTTAGCCCTTTTGGAAACTTTAACAGTTCTAAACCATTCTTCAAGATAAAGGGTATTCGAAAAGACCAAAATTGGGAAGAATAGAAACCTTTTGTAGTTGCAGGGTTGAGACACCTTTCCTAACATTATATATGTTGTTTGCATACTTGTAATCTTCCCCTCTTCAATCAATATATTGTATTTCATTTTGTGGGCAACATTTATATTATAAGGTTGGGGATTTTAGCTTCCTCGCACGTTGTTTGATTTGCTAGTTCGTAGATTTCATCCAACGTTTTGTGGGGCTTTCAACCAAAGAGTTGGGTACAAAAAGGTCAATCTCTCACCATTGGTCCAACTCATCCTTCCAGGTATCAACATAAAGAGTGAAAGCAATCCCAAGTTTCAGGTGGGGCTCGTCAGATCTTCAAGTACAAAGGTAGATAACATGCCAAACTACGTGGCATTCTCGTGGGGGGTCATAAAAGACTAAGAGATGTTGGCATTATGTTTCTTCGTGAACCACCTGGTTTGCTAACTTGTGAATCTCATCCAATAACCCATGTGGCCATGTGTTGTAACTGAATGAGTAACTATCAACACCCCTTGATAGAGCTGAGTAATGACATATCCCATTGACATGGTGCATCAAGCTGGTACAATCATGATTAATGACAACAGTGATATTTGTTATTATAATATGAATCAAATATGCTATTATAATATGTTGTTGCTCCAATTACAAATATTTGTTGGAAAATAAAATAAAAGCTTTAAGCATAAATGCAACCTCTAAATGAGATTGCCCTTAAGAAACCAAAGGGGTTTTGTCCTCTAATCTCCAAATCCAAGAGTTTTCATTCTTGAATTGATAGTTGAATACAAGGTTCGTGCTAAGAGAAAAATTATATAAAAAATGATAGTCCGCTCAAATGTAACCAAGCACCTTAATATATAGAACTAGTAGAGCACAAATTCTAATGAACCATTGCACAAATTCCAATGACCCATTTTCCCTCTCAAAGATAAAAACTAAAATATATTAATGATATTCTTTCCTCAAAATAGCCACCACTTTGTCATGGATACCAACTTGTAACTCCTCATTAATGAACAATCTGTCATGAAGAAGTTGTAAGTGTCTTGGGGGTTATAACATCTCTTTCTAAAAATCCACGCCCCCATAAGTTAATATTTAATTATTAATTATTTATTTTATTTAACCGATAGGCCATTATTATGTGAACTTTCTTGAAAACTATGAAATTTTTGCCATCCTTTTTGTTGTCCAAAAATCAAATTTTTTTGGTCATCCAATAATGTTGGTCGTGTGACATTTGTAATACCCTTCAAAATTAAAAAAACAAATCTTGAAACTAATATATATAACTAAATAATATATGTCTAAATAACTAATATATATGTCTAAATGGTGGTAAATATTTTTCAAAGAAAGCATGTGGATAAACTAACATGAAACAACCAAAGATTTTATAAAAAATGAACACCCAACTAAATTTTACAAGAAATGGCCATAATTTTTACTCAAATTAAATGAGAATTTCCTAAGGGAGGGAGAAAAAACTTAAGTGCACAAATTGTGTCGATTCATTCGAGAGGATTTGGAACAAATCTACATTGTTCAATAACTGGCTCTATCTTCTTGCTTGAGTGTCACTATTCGATATTATTAATGGTAATATATGTAATGATTTTGTTAATAAATATATTTGTTGTTTCCTTTGAATTTGTATGATTATAGTTGTATTCCGATGAGGGGCCATCTTGGGCATCTAGCCAATAGATATTTTTTTTGGCATTAGAGGAGCAACATTAGTTGTTGGGATCCAACAATTTGGTGAAGAAGCATGTGAAGAACAGGTCTTGAGGTGGGGGTTGTGCATTGCAACCACTTGTTGTGCCTTGCACACACGCCCCATTCTAAACATGGGGGCCCTTCCCCTTTGCTCTTTTTTGTTTTGGCTAGTGAGTCGTTTGGTTTTTGATCTCTCTCTCGGAAGTGGTTGTATGGTCTAAAGTATATGTGCCCTGGATAGAATGATTACCTTGAAAAAAAAAATCACTTCAAACTTGCTAAGGTGGGTTGTTATTTTCCCTCTAGAGTCCTTGATTTTAGCATTTTGCGCTAAAACTGAACTCAACCGACTTTTGCGCTAAAACTGAACTCAACCGACTTTTGCGCTAAAACTGAACTCAACCGACCTTTGCGCCGATTTTCAGTCTGTCGGACCTAGCGCTAAAATCCCCTCCGTCCGACCTAGCGCTAAAATTCGTTCCAAGTGACTTTGCGTCAAAACTGACTTGGTCGAACCCCCAAACAAACCCCGCAGGTCGGATGAGTCCGAAAGCCCCGCCAAACAGGTTAAGTCGGAGACCTCCGGATTTCGCGCTGATTCTTCCCTCAACCGACCAGGTCGGAGATCTCAAGTTTTCCCGCCAAGTCGGAACCGCTGCAAATCCCCGCTGACAGTCCGTACTCCCGAGTATTAATGGCAGATTTGCGTGGCTTAAATAGGGAGTTAAGTGGGATTAACTCATTTTTCACCGCATTCTCGAAGTTGCACATCTGGAGCTCCAATTTTCACTGCCGAGAACGCCCAAGCTCGAACCCGCGACCTCTCGACAAACTCAATTTGCGCCGCCATTTGCAGGTAGGGTTCTAACCCTTCGCATTTTCGAGTTTCTTAGGGTTTTTTTTGAAGCAAAGTCAGTGGAGACCGTTAGGGTTTCATTTTTTTATACTGGTTGCTGAATGTGATTAGGGTTTAGTGACTTGAATGTGATGATTCTGGGCTAGGGTTTGGTGAGTTGATCTTTTCATTGTTTTCAAACCCTAGATCTAAAAAACCACAAGGCCTTAGACGAATTTGGACCCTTTCGGGTCAAAACCCTGCAAACCCCGCGCACGAAGTTGGCGCTGGATTAACCTTCGACCGACCTCTAAACGGCCCAATTATTCAATATGGTCAGACACCCTGAGATCTAGCGCCAAAATCCAGCGCCCAATTGCGCTAAAAACGACCTCATCCGACCCTCGCAACTCACATATCGTTCCTAATCGGGTCGGATAGTTTAGAAATGCCTGCGGCTCTGAAAATCGCTTTTTGCGCTAAAATCTCCTCTGTCTGACTTTGCGCTACAATACCTTGTATCCGACCAAGTCGGATGACATCCATAACCCCGCGAAGTCGGTGCTGCTTGAAAAACCCGCTGAAAAGACTTACCAAACTCTTTGCGCTAAAATTTCCTTCATCCGACCATGCGCCAAAATACCTTGTATCCGACTTAGTCGGACCCCGTCGAAACCCGCGCAAGTCGGACTCACCTGAATTCCGCGCAGGAGGACTCTTGTTATACCAGCAATCGTTTACGCTTGTTTGTCCACCGACCGACTTGCAAACCATTGGGGGTCAGAGACCTCCAAATTTCGCGCAGGTCGGACACCCTTGAAAGTAGCGCAAATTCTGGGACGCATAGAACAAACTCTGATTTGAGGTCGGACCTGCCTCATTTTCCCGCCAAGGTCGGACAGCCTCAATTTTAGCGCTTTTTCTGCCCAAGGTCGGACAACCTCCATATTAGCGCAAACCTCCCTAAATGGCCAAATTTGCTGAAATTTCTTTAGGGAAGATGGTTCAAGGTAAGGTAATTAAGGTTGTAATGCTGTAATAATGATGTTTAGGTGAATCTTTTTACAACATTTGATATCTCCTTGCATGCAATACTCTATGTATGTTAACTTAGTCTTCTTTCAAAATGCATGCTTCTAATAAACAATAGACTTATGATTGGAACTTATTCGGTATCAAGCTTATAAGGTCTGGTTTTGCAGATTAGATGTCTGCACGAGCTCAAGCCATGAAGTACGAGTTCAAAGGGATACCCCCAGAGACCAAAATCCACTCTGGGTGGAGTAACGTGGGAGACACTGATCTAGGTCATATTGACCTAGATGATTTCAGACTCAGAATCTTCGGACCCACTCCGACTCCTCGGCCCAAGAGACTTAAGGACAGTGGACTCGGACAAGCAGCTGCCTTCCTGACCTCTGTTCAGTGTGCAGAATTGATAGCAAGTTGTGCAGATAGATACGACATCGTATCTAGACAAATTCAGACATCTAATGGAGAAGTCCTAGCTGATTTGTCCCCGCCTGCTTTGGCAGAAATGCTGGATATCCCATGGCATAAAACCATGACTATGCCCGACAGGCAAGCATCTAAAGAGGCATATAATAAAGATGTGGAGGGATGCAGGAAACATATAAACAACCATTGGGTCAAGAGCAAGAAATCCGCTCTCGTCAAGCTCCCCATAGTATTATATAGAAGTGATTTCCATGACGAAATCGGGGATATAGTAACCTTTTTGAGCAGAGTATATGGGTTACCTGCTGCTTCCACTTTTGAAGATTGGATGTTCGTTATAATCTCGGAAGTGTTGAAGGGAACCAAGTTCCATTGGTCGCAGATCCTTAGCGACAATATACATGAAGCTTTCAGCCACTTCAATGAGAAGAAATATTTCAGATGGACATCCTACGTCGTCTATGCATTGGCAAGAATGAATCATTACGACGGATTGTCCAAGATCAGAGAAATCAGGAATGATGAAAAGACACAGGTCAAGGTATATGAAGGCTATCCTCAATTAACTTCATCACAATCATTGATACACTTCAAGCGGGTCAATGATGCATTTACCATGTACATAGCGAGGAAGTTACAAGGTAATACAGCCTTGAGGATTTCAGCCGAGGCTATGAACGAAATAATCCAATATGGCCGGTGGTATATACAATTTGAGAAGTTCACATACATCAGAGTACAAGGCTTCACTGGAATGGCATATAGGTTGCCAAGATATCCTGATGATAAGACAGTGCTCCTAGAACTATCCAGGCAACTAGTGCCGTGTGCCGAAAAACTCAAGCACCTACACCGAACAAATGTTCAATTTCCCATCAAGTTTGGCAGAGGACTCTACGCATGCCCTTCCCTCGCCTCAGCTGAGTATTCAGATAAAGAACTCCAGCTTCTGAACTTGCACTATTACAATGCCAGGGCTCACTTTGACCCAAATCAGGTGATGGAGAAGTTCGTGAGCAGGAAGTTGTTTCACAAAGATCATATTGAAGATTTCTGGGCCAAGTGCACTGATGACTACGAGGTCATGAAGAGGGCGCACTCGAGGCTATCCTTGGATTTTATTAAGAAATTTCATGTAATGGCAGTGCCAGACCAATTGCAAGATGATGAGAATGTCATGGTCAGAGGCCCATGGGAGACACAATACCATTTACCCATCCCATTACCCAATTGGGCAAATGCTGAAGAAAGCTCCTTGGATGTGATCATGAAGGAGCCAATTAGATTGAGTAAAGCCTGGGTCAGAGCACAATTGGGTGTCCTAAGGGGGCAAGGAGTCCAACTGACCTATACGGCAGTTGAATCAGATAAGGACTCCGATGGAGAAGACGATGAGCCCGTACTGGGGACAGATGATACAGAGCCAATCAAGGAAAAGGATTCAGATATTGATGAGCATGCCCCTTTGGCAGCAAGGGCTAGAAAAGTGAAAAAACCTCCTGTGAGATCCCCTCGGAAGAAGGATCCACCTCCTAGGCCCAGAGCTACTAAGAGGAAAGACATGCCAGGCAGCACTGGGGAGGCCTCCAAGGCCAAGAAGGTAAAAACAAAAGCAGCGAGCAAGGAGAATGTTACTACTAAGGATGATTCAACTCCTTCAATCTCCCAAATCCCCATGCCCGATACAGGAACAGCTGTTTTGGCTTCCACCTTCTCTACTTCTATCCCTCCTTCTTCCATTTCATCTACTTCTCCCACCACCTCAGCCATCATTGTGCAGGAATCATCCCCTTCTGCTTCTCCTTCCTCTGGCATTACTACCACTTCCTGCCCACTGGCAATCTCCTCCGGTGATCCCAGCCATCCTGTTTCTTCCACTCTCGCCATCACGTACCCTACCCCTTCTTCTCCCTTACCATTGCCCGCCTTCGCTAATTTGACTCAAATTAGTACCCCTTCCTTCACAATTTCTTCTGCTGTCCCCCCTTCACAAATGCCTGCGATGTCATTGGAAGTACCTTTGTTGGAGGGTATTGAGAAAGTGTGCGCGGAATTAGGATTACAAGAGCACGGGGTAGTGGCTGAAAAGAGCGAGGGAGCGCTGACCAGTGAAGATGATAAGAACCCCCTCGACTCGTCTGTTGGTATAGAGATAATTGATATATCTGATAGTCCGCTGAGCAAGGACCCAACAGGGGAAGTTTTGGAAATACCACGAGAAAATGTGCTCGAGAGTCTAAAGGAATTGGCCCAAGAAGAAAAGGAGAAGAGCCCTGAGCCCGAACAGGAGCCTTCCAAAGAATTGACTGTATCAGATAAGGATGGAAACGCTGAGTTGAACAAATCTTCCGCTCCAGAATGGCTGCAGGATAGGATGGTATATCCAGAACCCCAGATTGAAGTAATGAAAATTGATTTGAGCACCATCCTATTGCAGGCTCAAAAACCTCAGAAACAAAAGAGGGCGAAGGTGCAATCGAGGATCCACCAGAGCGAATCAGGCTCAAGGATTGCGGAGGTGGCTGTCCCTCCAGCTGACGTAACAAGAGATCAAGTCAGGGCGGAGGATTATGTGATATCCACAGTTGACTTAGGCCCAACCACCCGTGCTCAAAGGGTGGATGATTTCAAGGGATCAGTTACGTCAATTTTGAAGCAGTTGGATAAGGACAAGATGTCCAAGAAGGAGTTAAAGCGCCAAAACGAGGAGCTCAGGGCATGTCTTCAATTTTTGGTAAAACCAATTGATGCAGGGGGTGATATAAGGACTGTGCCCACCTTCCTGTCTACAGATGAAATGGCAAAGCTGAGCGAGGTAAGATCAAAATCCCAGGGCGTTGAGAATTGGTTAATGAGTGTTTTTGAGGCAGGATGCGACGCCATAAGTGCCTCTGCTCAAATCCACCAACGTACGGTGGAATTGTTTAATAAATGGAAGGATTTGCGCGATGAATATGACTTGTTCGACGAATACTATTCTCACATGTATCCGCGAATCAAGGGTATCCGGGAATTGCCAGCTCAAACCTTGGTCACAGAGAATATTTTGACTAGAGATAGGCTCCCGAAGGCTATTGAGTGGTACCAGCAGTTACTTCTGAGGAAGGAAACCTTTGAGCAAGTAAAGGAAGCATATAAACCCGCTGACGAAGAGCTGAGATCTATCGTATACGATATCAGCGATGCTTTGAGAAGTTGTAGAGACGAGTCTTTTGATGATTATGCTCCTTTCGAGGTCGAAAAATGCAAAGGTAAACTGCATGTTATATTATTCGAAGACACTGTGCTAAGTACAGAAGAACGGCTGGATAAAGCAAGTGATCTCAGAGCAGAATTCAAAGCATTCCGCAGAGCTGAGACAGATTTTGAAAAGATATACACCAGGTTCAGTCGGGAGCTAGAGGTATTCGATTACAGAATACATCATCTGAAAGATCCGGACCCATCTGATATCAATCCAGCACTTGAGGCATGGCTGGCCTATCGGAATAAGCTGTCCAGTGGAGATAGTATCGACCTAGATAAAGAATCTTAATATTATTTGAATATTTTATTGATTCAATCCCATCATTATTGTAAATTTGATATATCTGGACAGTATGTGATTCATTTTTTTCTTCTTCTTACCTCCTAAATGAGTCTTTTCACTAATGTATTGAGTTGGCTAGTCAAAATGACTAGATTCAATGTATCTGGAGCTGTTTTTTCGTCTTTTCATAAAAGACAAAATGTAATCTGGGAATTAATGTGGGCCTTTCTTAATGTAATCTGAGCCGTCGGTGTTGAGTTAATCTCCACCGTTCATTTGAAGAGCTAGGGTATGCTGCTTTCTATATAAAGGGCTGCCATTTCCACTTTTGTAAGAGAGATTTTGATGCCAAATTGTTGACTCTGTGCCATTTGAATTAATACAAAGCAAGTTTCTGCAGCATTTCTAAGAATTTGCATCTTGTTTCAATTCATTGTGGTCTTCATGGTTTGCTTCTTGCTCTCCCATAGTTAGATTAGTTGTGCTTTTATGATGTTAATGGTTTATTGCAGTATTTGATGAATGTTCCAAGTCCATACTTTTAGTTGTTTGTTGATGGTAAATGACTATGTAAAGTTAGCCTGGGCTTATTATTTGTGCTAAAGCTCAACTTCATTTTATGAGTTAAGTTGCGCCATTTATTGGGTATTTAACGTATGAATGTGGTCTGAAAATCTTTCGACTTCCATTGAAGATAGCACCGTTTTCTGCAGCACTGTAACACCCATTTCAGTTTGGTAACTCAGAAAACTGGTTCAAAGTCTGGAATATTTGTCTACTAAAGATAACCCTTGCATTGTGAATGTCACTTAGGATTCCTTCTAAACCCTAAATCTTTTGCATTTTCTTTAAACCCCATGTTTAGTTGTTAGAATAGAAATTTCAGCAGCACCTTGTTTTGGTCTATTAGCTGAAAATCATAATAGGGTTTATGTGTATTCGTTGTCTCAACCTCGAAGATTTGCAGACTGCATGTAAGACCCCTTGTAGGTACAGCTAGAACATAACCATTGAGAAATTCCAAGCAAGCTAAGACCTGGCTGTATTATCCTTGGAGTAGTCTTACCTAGGGTGAGATACTTTTCAAGAGAGGTGTGAAACCAGCAATCACACCTGCGTTGTTGCGTGCTAAAACCACCATCAACACCACTATATAAACTACTATTGTTAGGAGTCGTGCAAGTTGACAACACGCTATGACAACCAACTATGAAGGTACAAGCTATAAAATGTAATGCTTTAGCTAAGTTTTTTTTAATATAACTAGATTAAACTGTAATAAGATGGAAAAATATGTAAGTCACTGGTGATGTTTAAAAAAGAAATCTACAATAAGAGGAATCTTGAAGTTGATAATTGTAGAATGACTTTAAAGATAAAATCTCTTTGCTATCTAGTATTTCCTACAAAAATATAAGTTGGATACAAAGCATTTTTTATTTTCTATTACAAGGTATCAAAAATCTTCAAGACTAAATCTTTAAATAGTCAAGGTTTAGGAAAGTCCTTTTAATTTTTCTTAGCTCCACTTTACATTTTATGGTTTGATTGCATATACTTTTACTCTATTCATGTACATCCTAATATATGTAGGAAATTTTTTCCATGTATTGATCGTTGCCTTATTGTTCTAAAATAGTCTTGTGAGTCAATGTGTAAGAAGATCTAAAGTAGTTTCCCTATGAATATATTAATCAAAGTACTTTTGTTGTGCAAAAACATTTATCTTGCTTGTCTAGTACTTTTGTTTCACTAGTGCCAAAGTTTTATCAACTTTTGTTTCACTAGTGCCAAAGTTTTATCAACTTTTGTTTCACTAGTACGAAAGTTTTATTAAAAAAAATTATTTAAATAGTTTTACATGTTACTTTATTTCTTAAAATATACAACTTTTCCAATTACTTTATTTTTATAGTTATTTTTTCTATAGTTTTCAAAAAGTTAAATGCAAACAAAACAAATTATTTACTAGATTGTTACTTGTAAAGTTTTATAGAAAACATAATATTCCAATTTAAACCTAATTGAACTATCATGAGAACTCTAAATTCTTTTTCTATTTTTTTTCACCTTCTCTCCACATAACTACATACATATCTTTTGAAAAACCTATGTAAAAAACACTAGAAGTGCCTATAATATAACTAACTAAATTTTATGTACTTTATAAATGAAACAATATGTTACATGTAATATACTATCACTTGCATCTTTAAGAGGTGTAAGGGTTTTGCCAATAAGAAAATAATGTTATCAGTAAACTTACATGCATTAATTATGATTTGATATTTTTACACTATGAAGATTTGATTTGATTTGTGGGAAGATTTAATTTTTCACATTATTATTTCCCATGAACATAAGATTTGATTCGTTGGAAGATTTAATTTTTTAAGTTTCATATTCCACCACAAATATTTGATCTGTTGGAAGATTTGATTTTTCATATTATTGCTTTTAATTGACCTAAAAATGGTTTAACAGTAAGAATGTTGTTAAGACAAATTTCTACCAATTGACTAATAATATTTACTATACTTTTAAATTATAAAATCAAAAGAAAAATTAAAACATATAATAGTAAAAATAGTAAATAAAATAATAAATAGCTATGTAAATAAAAAATCTAACAAATAATATACTTTATAAATAAATAAAATAATAAATAATATTTTTTCAAATTTTATCTAAGAACTATTTTATTTTAGACAATTAGTTAAAAGGTTATTTCATTTTTCAATAATAATACAAAAATATTCTCAAGTTTTAGAAAGATAAATAAAAAAAAAGAATTATTATTTTTTTCTTTTTACTTAGAAAATATCATTTTCTTTTTAATAATTTTTGTTAATAGGCACCCTAGCTACTATTTTGGGCACACGAATGAATGAAAGTTAGATAAATGAAAAAAAAAAGACTTATTATTTTTTTCTTTTTACTTAGAAAATATTATTCTCTTTAATAATTTTTGTTAACAAGCATCCTATCTACCACTTTCGGTATAATGAATGAATGAAAGTTTTTAATGAGGTCCACAAGACTACCTTTTATACAACAAATTTTAACAGCATTAGTGAGTTATTGGTGGAAGCTAGGATTCACTATACAGTTGGTTCATTGACCACGTCTTTAGTGAGTTATTGGTGGAAGCAAGGATTCACTATACAGTTGGTTCATTGACCACGTCTTTAGTGAGTTATTGGTGGAAGCAAGGATTCACTATACAGTTGGTTCATTGACCACGAGACTATCTTTTATATAAATTTTAACAGCATTAGTGAGTTAATGGTGGAAGCAAGGATTCATAGTACCGCTGGTTTATTGATCAAGATTCATAGTAGAAGATCTGACCTCAAAAAAGTTTGAAAATACCTTATATCTTGAGGCGTTGATTTCTGGGTCCCTTTGACTGTGTGGTCAAATACCTTATACCTTGAGGCGTTGATTTTTGGGTCCCTTTGACTGTGTGGTCAAATACCTTATACCTCGAGGCGTTGATTTTTGGGTCCCTTTGACTGTGTGGTCAAATACCTTATACTTTGAGGCGTTGATTTTTGGCTCCCTTGGACTGTGTGGTCTCGTGAACGTTATTAAAATCTTTCATTCACTCATTAAATTAAATAAAAGAAGAGCACCTACTATAGTAAGTATGCATAGGTGTAACGTTAATGCACACGTCCTTTCCATTTTCCGGAAAGGAGCTCTGAATGCGTGTAGTGCCATGAAAGAAAAGACAAACCCTGGACATGCACAACTTCAGGGTAACTGTCACTGTCAACATCTAGGCATCCCTGCCACCGACACTCATACACCACTTTATGCATTTTACCTGCCCTGCTAAAGCCGCCTCAATTCCAATAAAACCTTCACCACAATTAAAGAATTTCCCCCCTGTAAAAATCCAAATCCCACCTGCCCACAAATTATAAAAAGACATGCAAAACTGCACTAAATCGACGGTGGAGATTGACAAGTACAACACTTGCAACGATGTGATGGAGCTACGGGCCATCTGTCCTGCTTTCATCTCGATTCTCCATGCGCTGTTTCGCAAGTCCAACGTTTAAAACCTTAGAACAACAATAAACAATTCACAAATGGCTTAACTGTCCATTAAATTAAGTTGAAGTTAACACCAATGCCGGTTGTACAAAACGGGAAAGAGACTTCTAGGGTTTATATGAATGAAGAAACAATACCCAATATTTATATAGCCTAATCTGTTAAAATAAATGTGGTGGACCTTTCACGGTTTGGGCTTCAACTGTAGACTTCTTCGGTATAGTGTTTTCAGCAGAATTTGTTGGCGCAAAAAGGTCCCACTCACACATTATCGCTATCATTGAATCTGCAATCTTTTTGGTCAATCTTGTGCAAATGCCACGCTATTGTAAAAATTGTCGGCTCAGTTCTGTTGCATGATTGATAAGGAGTTGGTTGATTTGGTGATATAATCTTTGTTGCTTCGCTTGAGCTGCCAGGTTTCAGAAGCGAAAGAAACAGGAACAATGTTGAGGAGTTTAGAAGGGAGATTTTAATTTGGGTGGGGATATTTCATGGGCATTTTAGCGGCGATTTTGGCGCCCCTGCCAGTTGGTGGAGTCACCAATGAACCGGACGGTAGAATGCATTCAACTTTTACCACTTATTAATGTAGAAAGACAGAATTACTTGCAGTCTTAGGCCTCTTTTTTTTGCTGAGTGTTACCAATATCACTTTGAGATTCCCATTTTCCGACTATTTAATGCATCCCCCAATGAAACACAGAGCAATATGGGCTAAATTTGCGGGAAAGAGCAGACAAACATAGATTACGAACTGCACCTGTACATTTGTTCTCTAGAGCAGACAAACATAGATTACGAACTGCACCTGCACATTTGCTCTCTAGAATCTGTACAATCTCTTTGCGAAATGCCATGATTCTGGTTTCTTTTAACCTGATAGATAGACTACCTTTTTTCTTAGAATAATATTAGGCAAATGCTCTTAGAATTTTGACGGTGACATTATTATGAATTTAATCGCTTGGCAATTCCTATTGGAGAGTTCGTCAATTAATATTGTAAGTGGGTTTCTAGTCTGTAATTTCTTTTTGGACATTTTGAAAACAGACAGTTCAGAACTGGATGTTATACTGCGTATAGTTTGAGAAGGGGAAAGCCTGGGATAGGAGGATAAGACATTCACATTTTAGAGGCAATGGTTTGGGTTGCCTGTATTTAGCTTTGTGTTCATTGCATACCCATATTGAAGGCATACTTAGTTGTTGCTCTAAACATGGTAGTATCAACAAACAGTCTGATCCCTAACTATAGTGCATTGGAGTATCATCAAACTCTTTCAAGTGTAGATTAACCCAGATCAATAAGTAGTTTATAATTAATGAACATGAGGTTTTTAGATAGGGTCAAGAGCTTTTGGCAAAAACTATGTACATTTGATTTACAATTCAACGCTTCGGATTACTCTCTGTGATCTATCATAGGATAACTTGTATTTTGAATATGTTGTTTCTTGCACTTCCATGTGCTTTTTCGCATCACCTTATTGCATTGTCTCTAGAAAGTTATAAATGACGGGGACCATGTGAAATGAGATATATTGATAGTTATTCATAAGTGGCGCCCTTTATACAACAATATAAATTGGCTTTATGAATCTTTATGAATTAGAGTTAATGACTATAATTAGGGTTAATGTTAGAATTAGAGTTAGGGTTAATGTTACAACCAAAGTTAAGGTTAGTATTAAGGTTAGGGTTTGGGTTTCAATTACGGTTAGGGTTAGGGTTAGAGTTAGGGTTAGGATTAAAATTATAGCTATTTTTAGGGTTACAATTAACAATAACCTGAGAATTAGAATAAGAATTAGGGTCAAAAGTAGGGTTAGGGTGATAATTAGTGTTAGGGTTATAACTAAAGTTAGGGTTAGGGTTAGGGTTCAAATCAGTGTTAGAATTAAAAGTATGGTTAGGATCAATTTCATGGTTGGGGTTAGAATTAGTGTTAACATTAGGGCTAGGGTTAGGTTTAGAATTAGGGATACAGTTATGGTTAGAATTTAAGATAGGGTTAGAAGTAGGGTTGCATATAAGCTTATGATTAGGGTTAGAATTAGGGTCAAGATTGATGTTAGGATTATAATTATAATTAGAGTAAGAGTTAAAATTAGGGTTACTAATAGGGTTAGGGTTATTGTTATAGTTATTAATCTAACCCTAATTATTAGGTCATAACTGTGAGATTACACTCAACATTGTTTTATAAACACACTCAACATTGTTTTACAAGCCTCAAAACCCTCAATCTAATTGTATTCCTAAATCTATCCCTATTTAACATAATTCTAACCATAATTTTCGCTGTAACTCTAACCCTAACCATAACCATAACCCTATTTCTAATCGTAATTCTAACCCTAATTATTGACCTAACTCTAATACTAATCATAACGCTAATAACGGTAATTCTAACCTAAACACTAACCCTAACCCTAACCCTAATTATAACCCCTAACTGTAATCCTAAATATAATATATAATATAATATATCAATAATACATCTAATCTATATTATAATATTATATTATATAATTATAATAATTCATATAATTATATAATATAGTTAGAATTAGACTTACCTACCTATATTTAAAAAATATATCTAAAGTTGTTTTTTTAATCAATTTACTACACATAAGTTGAAATAGGTGCTAGATATATTTTTTAAATATAGGTATGCTATTAATATATGTCATTTATAAAAATATGTAGTTAACTTCATTCTTATTAATAAAAGATAAAAAAATTTAAAAGTATTAACTGAAGGAAACAAAGGAAAAGTATTTCATATGTAAAAACTCAAAGCTCTATGCAATTTGGATCCTCTCAACAAGGACAACTTTTAACTTGTTGTGTCATCGGTCACTCTATGCAACTATATTTTATTGTAAATATCTTGCATTAAAATAAATAGGTTAATTACTTTTGGACATATGTAGTTGCTTGCATGTCTTTCAAAATAATATGTGGCAATTTAGATGCACAAATACTATCTCAACCATTGAAACTATCTCACCTATTGGGTTGTTTCTCCTATGTGTCTCTAGTAATTTTATTACGCTGAAAGGCGTTCTACAGTGAGTGGCAGAAAAGAGCTGAATCCCATAAACAATTTCCTGTAATTAAAATTCAAAAAAATCTCTAAAAATAAAATAAATAAATAAATAAAACTTTTTAAAAAAATTGTGTGAAGCGCGGGGCCCAATGCACCTGCCACCACTGTGCTTCTAATTTTGTTTTTGCATTTTAACTTAAAGATGGTGCGCACGCTGGCATGTCTCGTTTAAGGTGGTGGACAATGGGCATTGTTTTTTAAGGAAATCTATTTTTAATTATTCACATGACCCCATAGGAAAAAGTCAGCCAATTAAATTAATGCAAATTTGCAATCACTAATAAAAAATTGATTTGGGTAAAAAAGAGGTGGATTGATAATTGAAATAATAAATGTGATAATTCAATAAGTGTCATGTAGTAATTTTTTGAAATATTGTCAAAGTTAATTAAACTAATGTAGATATTTTCAAATTTCAACACAGTTATCTAATAATATTAAAATATGGAGAAATAATTTTTAAATAGCTCTAAATTAAAATAAAATAAATTATACTTAAATATAGTTCATATTTTCATCAAATAGCTAAACAAAAAAATTTCTCATTGCATGCCACCCTACCCTGATTTTATTATGGCATGTTTCCATTATATTTCTTTTAATATTTAGAATTTTATTTTATTTTATTTATTTATTTCAATAAAATATATTTAAAAGATTCCAATCTAAAATATTCAGTGCTTTAAATTTTATTATTTAGAAGCATATTGTGAAAAAGCAACTACATCCATAACAAATATAATATTAATATCTTTGAAATGAAATAAAAAATAATTATATTAATGCTTTAAATTTTATTATTTAAAAGCATATTATGAAATAGAAACTCATCCATAAGAAATATAAAATTAAACTAACGTAGATATTTTTAAATTTCAATACAGTTATCTAATAATATTAAAAATATGGAGAAATAATTCTTAAATAGCTCCAAATTAAAGTAAAATAAACAATAGTTAATTATAGTTCATATTTTTATCAAATAGCTAAACAAAAAAAATTCTCATTGCATGCCAATTCTCTAAGATTCTTGTAGTTGATAAATTAAAATCCCACAAGACTATTCACATGGGACACATTGCAAACCCCAAACCTACAACAAAACAAGATCATAGAACCAATACTAAGAAGGATTAGGAAACAGATCAAGGAAAGAAATCAAAATCAATCCAAAACAATCAAGCAAAGAGGAATAAATCTAAACAAGGTTTAAGAAATTTACCTTATCTCAAAAAAATTGTGTGCAAAAACAAATTGAGATGAAATGAAAAAGTAGTGTAAAGAAATGATTTTATATGCCTTTATTTTCTTTAGGGAAATTTTATTAATTTTCTAAATTGGTACTTAGTGGACCCTATTTTATTATGGCATGTTTCTATTATATTTCTTTTAATATTTAGAATTTTATTTTATTTTATTTATTTAATTCAATAAAATATATTTAAAAGATTCCAATCTAAAATATTTAGTGCTTTAAACTTTATTATTTAGAAGCATATTATGAAAAAGAAACTCCATCCATAAGAAATATAATATTAACATCTTTGAAATGAAATAAAAAATAACTATATTAATCCTTTAAATTTTATTACTTAGAAGCATATTATGAAATAGTAACTCCATCTATAACAAATATAAAATTGAATCAAGCAAAGAGGAATAAATCCAAACAAGGTCTAAGAAATTTACCTCATCTCAAAAACAAATTGAGATGAAAGAAAAAAGTAGTGTAAAGAAATGATTTTATATGTTTTTTTTTTTTCTTTAGAGAAATTTTATTAATTTTCTAAATTGGTACTTAGTGGACCCCTAATTTATAGCCAACGTGATTTTATTATGGCATGTTTCTATTATATTTCTTTTAATATTTAGAATTTTATTTATTTTATTAATTTAATTCAATAAAATATATTTAAAAGATTCCAATCTAAAATATTTAGTGCTTTAAATTTTATTATTTAGAAGCATATTATGAAATAGAAATTCCATCCATAACAAATATAATATTAACATCTTTGAAATGAAATAAAAAATAAGTTATAGTAATAAAAATAGTGTCTGTTATGTTACTATATGTTACTTAAAGAGCTATTTTTAATAAATGGGGTTACATTATTGTTAAACATAATAGACACTATAATATGGAGTTACATAAAATTATTTTACATATTTATGTTTATGTAGTGCCCCTCTATTTTCATCTTGTATGTGCAGGTGGTCGGACTATGAAGCATGAAGGTGAAGGCAAAATACTCAGAATATTTAGGGTGAGATAGACATGATGATGGTAAGTTTAACATGATGATAATTGAATGCTTTCGATATATTCAGTTTCAGGTTAATTGATTACATAGATTGGTTTTATGCAACTAGTTGACTCCTAAGTAATTAGCTATTGATGAACTATTTATATGGATATTGGGATGTGGTGTGAAGGGATGGCATAGTATTACTCATAACGAGTACCCTACTACGCTACGATTCCCTATCACTAGGTGTCTACTTGGATGATGAGATGTACATATATACTGTATTCGACCGTGTGGTTGGTTGCAGATTACAGGTACCAGGCATCGACTCCACCTGAATCAATAGGTCTGAGCGTGCCTTCATACCAATGGAACTGTTGAATGGAGATAACATGGGGTTCCCTCGGTCAGCTAATGTCTTCAATGTGTCATTATCCGTGTATTTCTAGTCGTGGGTGTATTCGTTGTTCAACCTGTGTTATGTGTTTGTCATCATCGTCGTATAAGAGGTTTTGAGTTGATGACGTCAGTCGTATGGTTCATTTTATAGATTAAGTGATCCATAAGTGTTGATATTTGAGCATTTTGGTTTATTAGTCGATGTGTATTTGTTGGAGGTTTATTAAGTGATATAGTAATAATAATAATATTGTAAATATTTAGTACCTGATTGATGTTATCTGTCATATGAGAAATCTATTTTATTTTTTAATTTTTATTTTTTGCCATTAATTTGTAGTTGGAGTGGGTTGTCAGAATTTGAAATATTCCTGTCAGTGGTGTTATGAATGCTATTAATTTTGGATTATGGATATCTGTAAGTGGGAGTGTTATGTAGAAATTATTGCATTTGTGAGGAAGAATCTTTGGAGGGTATGGAAGATCTTCTCTTCCTTAAAATAGATAATTTTTGAGCTATTTTGGGGGGAGGCCTTCAATCTTGAAAAAAAAAGGGGGGGGGAATTGATCTCGGGATTTTTTTTGATCTACCACATTTTGGTGGCAACAGGGGGGAATGCGCAGAGGAAGATGATCTCCATAATAACTTCACATCCAACAATGGCCTTGGGGAAGAATAAGAGATTACTGTTCCATTCTGTGGCTTTTACCATCCTTCGTTATGGGAAAACATTCAATATTTATGCTGCTACTGGAGATTGAAAGTTATGGCCACAAACCTTGAGGGGTTTTAGGACAACAATGGAGGTTTTCGAATTAGCAAAGAATTGGAAAGAAGATTGCAATCAGGGCATTAAAATAGGTGAACAATCAAGTAAGTTCCATTCTTTAACACCCCGAAATGAGTCCAGTTTATGTCATTCTGAGATTTATTTTAAACTTGCTTGTTGGCATTCTGTTGTTCAGTATGTGTATCTTGTGTGTACTTCCACATTTTGCTTACGTGCTACCCAAAACAGTTGAATTTTGTTCTCTGGCAAGATTATTCTAGGTATCCATTATGCTTGATGGTTGATCTTTCCCTGTTCTAAAGTGCACTTTCCAGCGTAGGGAGGAAGTTTTCCATATAGGTTGAGGAATCTTAGTTTAATCGTGACATCCTTTCTATAACTAAACCATTTTTGCATGTCCTGTAATAGAATTTCTTTTAAGGAAATGCCTTTTTTGTATGGTTCACCCAACATTCCTGCCTCCTCCTTTCTATAATTGCAAGATCACCAAGGTTGTTGCCTTTTTGTGCTTAGGCGGGAAGGACGTAACTGCAGTTTCAAAGTCATGTTTTGCCCCACCAGTTCTTGGTTAGTGGGTTGTTGTATGGTATGTGGAAACCTGTCACCCGTTTTTAGCCTTTCACTTAGAAATTTGTTTCTTTTATATACTTATTTAATATCCTAGTGCTATGCGTCCTTGTATTACTTTCTTGTATGAATTCTTTGGAAACCTCCCTCATCCGTCTGCAGCAAGACCCTAAAGTTTTATGGCACTTTGGGGGTTTTGATCCTTGTCGGGAATCTTTATTTGTATTGTTCTATATTTAGTGTAAGCCTATCCTGAACGTTTTCATTTATCATCATCAATATTTCCTGCAAGGAAATATCTTTGTCTAATAATATTCTGTCAACCCGAATGTGTTTCTTTTCCCAATTATATGATGCCAACTTATGCTCGTAACCTTACGGTGCCAAGTGCTAAGAGAACTTTTTTCACACTCATTACACCATCATTTGTTATCCATCCTCATTATCCTATAAATAAACTCATCAGATGGCAGAATTTCCGTAGATTCTCCTATTTATTTGTTTAAAAATTGAATCTTTTGCAGCACCGTCTTCAGCCCATCTTCTGGTTTGAGAATTTGATTCAATCTTGAGCCTTCCATTATTTTAGACACGTATAGAGATGTGATGGGAATAGTGTAGTGAGAATATAACCTTCTCTAGTTTATTTGAGTCTTTGTATTAAGTCTAAATATTGTTTTACCTTATGTGAGTTTCTTTTCCTTAAACAATGATTCTTACTATCTTCTAGAATTCCTAATTTTGTGCGTCATGCACATTTAAACTGTATGAAACTAGTTTCCTTCCTGCACATTTAAACTGTATGAAACTAGTTTCCTTCCTGTAGCGGCCCTCACACTTAATTTTGGAGTAGAAATTTTGCTATGGGCTGAATACCCCTTTCCCCAATTGTATGGGCATATTGTGATGTCAAGGAAAGATTTAGTTTTGATAGGTATTAGTGTATCGATGTCCCAATTAATATTTTATGGTAATGATATCTATCGGCCTCATTTAGTAAAGGAACATTATTCATTATTATCAATAATATTGTTAGCATGGTTATTGATGTTAATATGACCATTGTTATTATCATAACTATTAAATATATGATTTTATAGGATGGAGTTGAAATTGTGTTAATGAGTTCTATTTGTTTTTTCTTATATACTTATTTAATTGTGAGTGTGTATTTTAATTTGATTATATTGTTAGTAAAGCTTTTGAAAGTATAAGAAATTAATAGAGTCATCAGATTGTTTAAATTTTGTAGAATTATTGTATCAGTTTGGTCTCTTATGCCTATGACAACCTAGGACATAGTAGGTACCTTTTCTTGGACCATTAGGAATCCCATCCCTCAATCCTATGCATGTAAAAACTCCTCTTGTATGAAATTCCTAATCTTGCTCAAATTGGGTTATTCTTCGATGGTGTATAAATCTTTTCTTGTCAATAAATGAAGTATTTGTTAACTAGTTTCGAGTTGATTGGAGTTTTAGGAAGAATTTGAAAGGTTTTTTTTTTTTCTAGTAAAAGACATTATTGAACTAAGATAGTCTTTAACAAACCAAGGTGTGTATTCATCTTTTGGAATGTTTGGAAAACTGGGTAGATGATTTGTTTATGGAATAAGACTATTGATATGGTTTGTTTAAACTTGTCTATCAAATTAAGAATGACCATTATCGTTGGCTTCAAGATTAAACCTTGGATGATGTGTGAATACTTGATTCCTTATGTTGCTACGTTTACAGTTGTAAGATATCTTTCTTGATGCAAAACCATTGTGTTCTGATGGTGTCAATTGTTTGTGTCATATGGGGATATTGTTCTAGAGGCTAGGTGGGGTAGTCGTGTGATTATGTAATCTTGCTTCTGAATGAATATGTATTGATTTTATGTGATGTTGACTTCCCTCTGTTTATGGTTTATGTGATTATGACGACTGTGCAAGAGGGATAATGCCTTGCTCAGTATACCTATTCCGGTTGTCATGTCTTGAATCCATATGGTAGAGTCCTTATTGTTGTGGTTCATTATTGTATTAAGCATGTAATAGATTTTCGTGTTGGTTTTTTTTTAAGGTTGAGATTATGGGAGCAAGAGGACCCATGCCTTGCTCTGGATATATTTGTTGAGATTTGTATGCAAGAGGGTAAATGCCTTGCATGGTTTATGGATTCTTGTTGTTATGCTTGATGGATAGGGCCTTCTAGATGGAGGTAGGGAGGTGGCTTTCAGTGAGGGGTCGGTGCCCAAAGTGGCTCCCAGGATAACCCATTGGAAGTTGTTAATCTAGTGATAACCTAAAAATAAAATTGCTGGGTGGGAGAGCTTTCACATTAATCAAGATAAAGTATGCCTCACTCATGGGTCAAGTGCTCGTTTAGGCTTGAGATGAGATGAGAAGGCCTAGAATGGCAAATCAATTGCCTTGTCCTCATGAAAGGTATGTTGGTTCCGCATGAGTTTGTATGGGGGCCGACGATCGGGAGAGGCTGCCAGGATAACCCAGGATGGGGGCCGGTGCCTAGGAAGACCTACCAGGATAACCCATGACAAGCTATATGATGACACCTTCCCTACTGCAGCCTAGCATTCCCTCTTTGGTGTTCTTTTCCTTTGTTGTGTGAGTGCCTCTGGAAGTTCTGTCAAGTGTGGAAGTGTTGTTTATGCTTCTTGTGTTGTCTTGTTGACCCATGTTGTACTTGAGTCATGTGTAGTCCTTGCACCTGTTAGTCCTCTGTCTTCTTGTCTATTGTTGTTGTGGAACCTTATGTTATCTCCTAGCTCGGGGGGTGGACCTCAGGGTTCCACATGGTCGGGTGGAAGAGCTGATGCCATTGGTTTTCCCTTGCTCCTGTTCATGTACGAGAAGGATGGACCTTATGCTGTAGTTTTTAGATCATGTCCCAGATTGATGTGACAACTAATTATACTCATGCGCTAGTTTTGTGTATCAGATATTTCATACTGTATGTAATCCAATGTAATCTGGAAAGTGATAGTGTGAATGATGTAATGTTGTACCTTTATGGGAGATTGTACATATGTACCTGTAGTTCTAATTATATTATCTTGCTATTTTCTTATTTAATGTTATATCATGGAAATGTTTGTGTTCATTCATGTGGTCCAATAGATTAGAATGGAACTTTTGATGTTAGTTAATTTGTGATCCTGTTATTAGTCTAGTAAGTAATGCAGCTATGGAACCTTGGAGGACAAGTAAATTTATTGTTATGTATTGATGTGTTGACATTACTTTGTCATTTCTATCTTTAAAAAAAAAAAGTTTCCTGTTGTTTAGCTTAGTTGTGTTGTCCTCTGAGGTTTCCTAGCGGGGCATTACAGTTTAACAATGGAGTTTTTTATATTTACAATTTATTTCAAAGATCTATGTTACTATATGTTACATAAAATTATTTTATCCATTATTTTTATTATCTAAATGGGGTTATTTTTTATTAACTCTTTTAACTTTTTAAGTAACTATATGTGAAACTCCAACATATAGTAATATTTAGCCAACATAAAAACAATTTTTTATATTATAATTTTTTCAGTAATTTTAAATATAGTTAAATATAGTTGATTCTTTAATTTTCAATAATTCAATTACAATAACTAGATGAGGATATGATGAACTATGATCAATTGAAATCAAATAAAATGTACCCATTTTGTGTGAGGATCCCCTCTATGTATGTATTACAGTTACAAATAGAGTTATAATTAGGATTACAGTTAGAATTAGCATTAGGGTTAGGATTACAATTAGGGAAAGAATTAGGGTAAGTATTAGACTTAGAATTATAGTTAGAATCAAGGTTAGGGTTACAATTAGAATTACCTACAATAAGAATTATGGTTAGAGCTATAATTAGGGTTACAACTATGGTTAGAATTAGGGTTGGGGCTAGGGTTACAATTAGCGAGGGAATTAGGGTTATGGTTAGAATTAGGGTTAGGGCTAGGGTATAGGTTAGAATTAGAGTTAGGGTTAGAATTAGAGCTAATGTTAGGTTAGAATTAGGGTTAGGGTTAGAGTATAGGTTAGAATTAGAGTTAGGGTTAGAATTAGAGCTAATGTTAATTAAAATAGGATTAGAACTATGTTTATGGTTAGAATTAGGTTTAGTGTTAGAAATACAATTAGGGTTGTTATTAGGGTTAGAATTATGGCTACAACTAGCAAACCTATATTTAAAAAATATATCTAAAGTACGCCAAGAAATATCTTCTTGAGGTGCCTATTTTTTAATCACCAATCCTAACATTAGGCACCTCGAGAAGGATATCTCTCGGCATACTTTAGATATATTTTTTAAATATAGGTATACTAGTTCTAATAGAATAGAATAGAATAGAATAGCTTTTAACGTCCACAAGGCTAAAAAATAGCCTATGAGACAACCAACCCAGTTAAATTTGCTTTGTCTTTCTGTTCTACTTTTGTGCAAAGATATTATGAGCTCTCATACCTTCTCCAAAGACCCCTCTACAAAAAGACCATGCCAAGAAGCTGCCAGGATTCTAATAGATTAGAATATTCTCCTTTGTAAATTATCAGCCACAGTAATTCCTTTTCGGCCTTATGCAATTGAGTTTACCCATCCCCCAATGGTTAGTTTAATTTCTTCCTTCGTAAATAATTATAAGCAGATTCCAAGGGTTATACAACCCAATTAATCTCGATAAACAACCGACATGACTCTACTCTGGGAATCGCTGTACAGTTTTTATTTTATCAAACTACTCCAAAATACTTACTTTGAATCCCACGTCTAAAACTATGTAAGAGAGACTAATAATAACAAAAATTAGGCCTGTTGAGATGTGTCTTAGCTATAAATAGTACCATCACTGAATCTTTTTCACAAAGAATACATTACATGGCGAAGGACATATATGTGTTTCTGCTCATTTTATTGCTCACAACGCCTTTTGTTTTCGCTTTCTATGATGGTACTATTTATTCTTCTTCTCTTCAATATTATCTATGGGTTTGATTTGTATTTTGTTCGTAATTACAAGGCCGCACTGGTTTATGCTTTTGTTTTAGCAGTGCATTTTCGGGACCATGCTTCAATAGTGATAAATGCAATAATGTGTGCAAAACTCATGAACATGTCTCTAGTGGACACTGAGATTGGGATGATTCAAAGGGATTGGATTGTTTCTGTTATTATGTTTGTTAAAATAGTAATTACGTCTAAAGGCGTCTTACAGTGGTAGGAAAGACCTCAAAGATTCAAATTCTCCTAACCAGTAAACAAAAACCATAAAATTAAACAATACTTATTCTAGTGAGGCTATGTCTTTATTCTCTGATGAAAGAGTACTAAAAAAATCACTACTTTGTTATTAAGTCCAAAGGCGTCCTACAGTGGCAAGGAAAGACCTCAAAGATTAAGATTCCCGTTACTAGTAAACAAAAATCGTAAAATTAAACAATGGTTATTCTAGTGAGGCTATGTCTTTATTCTCTGATGAAAGAGTACTCAAATAAAATCGCTACT
Organism: Cunninghamia lanceolata; assembly: GCA_027924645.1. Lineage (NCBI taxonomy): Eukaryota > Viridiplantae > Streptophyta > Pinopsida > Cupressales > Cupressaceae > Cunninghamia > Cunninghamia lanceolata. The sequence goes on along the minus strand of BSBN01000231.1, from coordinate 3,119,501 downwards.
TTGTTATTAAGTCCAGAGGCATGCTACAATGGCAGGAAAGACCTCAAAGATTCATATTCCCGTAAACAAAAATCATAAAATTAAACAATGTTTATTCTATTGAGGCTATGCCTTTATTATGTGATGAAAGAGTATCCAATAAAATCACTACTTTGTTAGTGTGATAAATACGTATTACAATATTGCTTTATGTAAGATAAAGTGGTGAAAAGGATATAATAAATGAGAATATTTTAATATTTGTAAAAATGTTTGGTATTTAATATTTTATTAAAAAAATATGTTGTCATTATTTTTTAAATATAAAAACATCAATAAATATATAATAAAGTGGTATTCACTACTTTGTTTTCATTTTTTAGTAAAAAAAGGATAAATATATTAACTAATAATTCAGAAAAGAGTACAACAAGATTCCCAAATAGCAACAGCTATCACTAAAGTTCATAGGACAATAATCTAAGGAGGTTTTCCACAGATCCACCACCTCCAAGAACCAGAGGAAGACATGAAACCATCAAAACTCATACTCCCAAGGAAAAACGAACAAGAATGAATGGAAGACAAGCAATCCCATTATGTTACATTCTAGTTGCAATTAACATCAGAGTCCTATTTTGCCAAACAATCTACAACAACATTCCTTTCTCTAGGTATATGAACAAAAGAGATGGAATCAAAGTTTTGAGAAAGGCAAAGAATCTACTCCACAGTAGACATTAATCACCAAAAAGACTAATTAAACCTCCCATTATTTAGAAGAGATACCATAATCACATAATCCATTTCATATCTTATTCCAACCTAGCTCTCAAGCTTTCTCCAAAGAGACAAGGAGGGCTTGAGCATCCATCTGATTATTAGTGTCCAACCCCATAGCAGAAGAGAAAAAGAAGTGAATAGAACTAAAACTATCACGTCCAACACAAACAATTTGAGCTACACTCAGATTGACTTGAGAAGAAACATATGAGTATTAATTTTGAAAAAACCCAACAAAGGAGGAGAACATTTACTTGCTCTATTCACCTCATTGGAAGATTTGATACTAGAGATTGATTGAACAAAACCAACCAAATGACCCAAATTTAATTACCTCAGGATCCGAATATTAAAAGGAGTTATAACTACACATAAAGAGCACTTAGCTACCAAAGTTTCTTTTATTGAGTCCAAAATTTTCTGCTAGACATACCTAATAAGATTCTAATAACCTTGGAAGATTTAACAATTTCTTTCCAACCAAATCTTCCGAAGGATAAAGATGAGACCAATGTCCCAAACCACTAAATGGAAAGAGGCAAATGGAGGAGGATGTCCCAAACTAGCCAAATAATTAGGTAGAGAAGTAGCATGAACAAGGGGTTGGCTCTAGATGTACCACCACTACCTCCATAGGCCCTCAGAAAAGGAGCATTAAAAGTAAAGATGAGCCACACAATCCTCATTAGCCCCATAAAGAACAAATTTGAAGGACCTCAGAATCATTTCTTTCTTATATTGTCTTAGGTAAGACATTTATTTTGACCAAGTAGCCAGAGAAAGAAAATACACTTAGGTGAACAATAGCCACACATTCCTCATTAGTCCCATAAAGAACAAATTTGACCTCGGAATCCTTTCTTTCTTATATTGTCTTAGGTAAGACATTTATTTTGACTAAGTAGCTAGAGAAAGAAAATACACTTAGGTGAACAATAATTATTCCAAATCTTTTCCCACCAAGGAAAATCTCTATACCCACTCTTTTCCTATTATAATATCTGGTACCCACAAGAAACTGAATAAACCCATTTAAGATCATAGCCCCAAGAAAGAACATCAAAACTCTCTAGAGAACAACATGGATGACCTACTAGAATAGACAAAAGGGTAGCTCAACCATCTAGATCTCCCCTAAAAGTGCAACTACTCATATCCTTCCAATGATAAATTCTAGATTCCCACACCAAGAGAGAAGCCATAAAGTCTAAAATTTTAGACCAACTTGCATCTAGAAAGACCTTACACAAAGGGAGGAAGTTGGGAAAGGAGATTGGAATTGGGGGATGAAGATCCCATGACTTTGTCTTAAAAAGAGTACTATGGCCAAAATTGACAATCTAGAAGATGCCCCTCTTAACAAGAGATGCACCCTTCTTTATAAGAGTAAGATGCCTTACAAAAGACAACCATCAAAAAGTCTAATGAGAAACCCTCATTCTGCACCTTTCAGAATCTTCTTGCACTAAAGGTGATTAAGAAGAACAACTAACAAGGGAATATGAATATAATTCACAGGAAGCTATCACATTCTAAACTACATAATAAGAGCAATTCTCTATTCAATGGCTAAAGGAGTATTAAAGTAAAAAATATTTGACTTATCCTTATTAATTTGCTGACTAGAAGTCACTAAAGATGTGTCCAAAGTGCTCCTAAAACTAACATCCTCTTAAATTTTAGCAACACCTATTAAGGCAGTATCATCCATAAATTAAAGACGAGAATGAGAATCAAGGTCCCTAGCAGTTTTCACCCCTAAATACTTCCATTAACTCTCTAATGATTAAGGAACCTTCCCAAACCCTCATCCATAAGAATGAAAAAGATTTAAGGGGAGAGGGGATCACCTTACTGCAACCCTCTGAAAATTGAAAAATAGAAGATGGGATACCATTAATAAGAAAAGAGAAGGAAGAAAATGCCACTCAACTCATGACCCACTCAATCCACCCTGAACAAAAACTAAAAACTAATAGAACATTCATGAGGTAGGACTATTAGAACCTATCACAAGCCTTGGACATGTCAAGGTTAATAAACATAGCTTTATGCTTAGAACAACCCATAGAACGAATGGCTTCAAAAGCATTAACAAGGTGAGTGCAGGATCATGGTGAACCAAAAAATGTACCCCTAAGTGATAATGAAAATGCTAAAATAGACTTAAGTAACTTGATGTAAAAAATTGAATGAGTTATCTACACAATCTAAAGATAACGTAGTAATAAAAGTTGTAGGAAATTGAAAGTAGTTTATGGGCTATTTATTTTTAAAAATACTAAAATCAATTTTATCAAAATTGGAGATTTCAATCAGGAGCTACTAAATTGTTTAGGAAAATGTGAAAAGAAGGTGTCATTCCGGGAAACCTAAGTATATGAGAAAAAAAATTCTCCTTCAAAATTTGGATTTAAATATAGGACACCTGAGTGGATGTGACACATATTTGTTTGAATTTTTCAATAAATAAATAATAAATTTTATTGTCTTTTTAAAATATTAAAAAATAATTTTCTGGCTAACCTAACTTGGTCTGAAAAATATTAAATTCAAAACATTTTAAAATCTATAGGCAATAAAGCTTAGAATGTGACACATCTTTTGGATTTAAAAAAGGATAAATAGTTTGAAAGTTATGAATGCTTTTCAATATGTATATCTATCAGGAAATCAGACATAGTGTATCTAGAAAATTAATAATAATTATCTATTAAAATTATAATGAGACATATATTATATTTTTAAAATATTGATATTTTCCTCTACAAAGTCTTTTCAATTTATTAATTTTAGTCAGAAAAATGTCTATCAGCTTCAAGAATGAAGTCCTAGAAACTTTTTGAGGATGACACTAAATGGGTGGTTTTTCAAGTTTGTTTGGAAAGTTCTAGGACTCCCACTTGCCCAAATCTAAGGTAATTCCAAGTATTTTTCAAATGGAGTCCATCTTTGAGGTAAAAATAGTAACATTTTTCCATCCAAATATAAATATAAGCCTAAATGTTAGTACTTTTTTGTCTAGTTGATTTTGTTGCTTGCCACTATTTGGCCCATCATTATCTTGTGCTCACCCAACAATACCATCAAGAATTCAATGCCCCTTCACAAAGCCCCCTGCTCAGGTGATATCAACTAGTATACCTATATTTTAAAAATATATCTAAAGTACGCCAAGAGATATCCTTCTCGAGGCACCTAATGTTAGGATTGGTGATTAAAAAATAGGCGTCTCGAGAAGATATCTCTCGGCGTACTTTAGATATATTTTTTAAATATAGGTATACTAGTTGTAGCCATAATTCTAACCCTAATAACAACTCTAATCGTATTTCTAACACTAAACCTAATTCTAACCATAAACATAATTCTAATCCTATTTTAATTGTAACCCTAACCCTAATTGTAGCCCTAACTTGTAATTCAAACCCAAATTGTAATGATAACCTAACCTTAATCCTGACAGTAATTCTAACATTATCTCTAATTCTAACCCTAACTCCAATTCTAACCTATACCCTAACCCTAACCCTAACCATAATCCTAATTCCCTCGCTAATTGTAACCCTAGCCCTAACCCTAATTCTAACCGTAGTCGTAACCCTAATTACAGCTCTAACCATAATTCTTATTGTAGGTAATTCTAATTGTAACCCTAACCCTAATTCTAACTATAATTCTAAGTCTAATACTTACCCCAATTCTTTCCCTAATTGTGATCCTAACCCTAATGCTAATTCTAACTCTAATACTAATTATAACTCTATTTGTAACTGTAACACATACATAGAGGGGATCCTCACACAAAATGGGTACGTTTTATTTGATTTCAATTGATCATAGTTCATCATATCCCCATCTAGTTATTGTAATTGAATTATTGAAAATTAAAGAATCAACTATATTTAACTATATTTAAAATTACTAAAAAAATTATAATATAAAAAATTGTTTTTATGTTGGCTAAATATTGCTATATGTTGGAGTTTCACATATAAGTAGTTACTTAAAAAGTTAAAAGAGTTAATAAAAAATAACCCCATTTAGATAATAAAAATAATGGTTAAAATAATTTTATATAACATATAGTAACATAGATCCTTGAAATAAATTGTAAATATAAAAAACTCCATTGTTAAACATAAATATGTAAAGTAACTTTATGTAACCCCTTCATATTATAGTGTCTATTATGTTTAACAATAATGTAACCTCATTTATTAAAAATAACTCTTTAAATAACATATAGTAACATAATAGACACTATTTCTATTACTATAACTTGTTTTTTATTTCATTTCAAAGATGTTAATATTATATTTGTTATGGATGGAGTTTCTATTTCATAATATGCTTCTAAATAATAAAATTTAAAGCACTAAATATTTTAGATTGAAATCTTTTAAATATATTTTATTGAATTAAATTAATAAAATAAAATAAAATTCTAAATATTAAAAGAAATATAATAGAAACATGCCATAAATTAGGGGTCCACTAAGTACCAATTTAGAAAATTAATAAAAATTCCCTAAAGAAAAAAAGGCATATAAAATCATTTCTTTACACTACTTTTTCCTTTCATCTCAATTTGTTTTTGAGATGAGGTAAATTTCTTAGACCTTATTTGGATTTATTCCTCTTTGCTTGATTCAATTTTATATTTGTTATAGATGGAATTTCTATTTCATAATATGTTTCTAAATAATAAAATTTAAAGGATTAATATAGTTATTTTTTATTTCATTTCAAAGATGTTAATATTATATTTCTTATGAATGGAGTTTCTTTTTCATAATATGCTTCTAAATAATAAAGTTTAAAGCACTAGATATTTTAGATTGGAATCTTTTAAATATATTTTATTGAATTAAATAAATAAAATAAAATAAAATTTTAAATATTAAAAGAAATATAATAGAAACATGCCATAATAAAATAAGGTCCACTAAGTACCAATTTAGAAAATTAATAAAATTTCCCTAAAGAAAATAAAGTCATTTCTTTACACTACTTTTTCATTTCATCTCAATTGGTTTTGCTACACAATTATTTTGAGATGAGGTAAATTTCTTAGACCTTGTTTGGATTTATTCCTCTTTACTTGATTGTTTTGGATTGATTTTGATTTCTTTCTTTGATCTTTTTCCTAATCCTACTTAGTATTGGTTCTATGATCTTGTTTTGTTGCAGGTTTGGGGTTTGCAATGTGTCCGATGTTGAAAGTCTTGTGGCATTTTAATTTATCAATTACAAGAATCTTAGAGAATTGGCATGCAATGAAATTTTTTTTTGTTTAGCTATTTGATAAAAATATGAACTATAATTAACTATAGTTTATTTTACTTTAATTTGGAGCTATTTAAGAATTATTTCTCCATATTTTTAATATTATTAGATAACTGTATTGAAATTCAAAAATATCTACATTAGTTTAATTTTATATTTCTTATGGATGAGTTTCTATTTCATAACATGCTTCTAAATAATAAAATTTAAAGCATTAATATAGTTATTTTTTGTTAATATTATATTTGTTATGGATGTAGTTGCTTTTTCATAATATGCTTCTAAATAATAAAATTTAAAGCAGATTGGAATCTTTTAAATATATTTTATTGAAATAAATAAATAAAATAAAATAAAATTCTAAATATTAAAAGAAATATAATAGAAACATGCCATAATAAAATTAGGTTGGCTATAAATTAGGGGTCCATTAAGTACCAATTTAGAAAGTTAATAAAATTTTCCTAAAGAAAATAAAGGCATATAAAAACATTTCTTTACACTACTTTTTCATTTCATCTCAATTTATTTTTGCTACACAATTTTTTTGAGATGAGGTAAATTTTTGAGACCTTGTTTAGATTTATTCCTATATTCCTTTTTGCTTGATTGTTTTGGATTTGATTTTGATTTCTTTCTTTGATCTTTTTCCTTATTTTGTTGGAGGTTTGGGGCTGGCATGCAATGAGAAATTTTTTTGTTTAGCTATTTGATGAAAATATGAACTATATTTAACTATAGTTTATTTTATTTTAATTTAAGTCAATTTTTTAATTAGTGATTGCAAATTTGCATTAATTTAATTGGTTGACTTTTTCCTATGGGGTCATGTGAATAATTAAAAATAGATTTCCTCAAAAAACAATGCCTATTGTCCACCACCATAAGCGAGACATGCCAGCGTGCGCACCATCCTTTAAGTTAAAATGCAAAAACAAAAACAAAATTAGAAGCATAGTGGTGGTAGGTGCATTGGGACCTGCCCCTTCACATAATTTTTTTTAAAAGTTTAATTAATTTATTTATTTAATTTCTAGAGATTTTTTTTGAATTTTAATTACAGGTAATTGTTTATGGGATTCAGCGCTTTTCTCCAATGAGTTTGGTAACATGATCATGTAAGAGACATTATAGAGAGCAATGGGGTAGAATAGATCACAAGAATTAGCCCCCACTTTCTTAGGAATTACAGTTTAAAAAGTAGAATTGATTCCTTTAAACATTTGTCTAAGATTCATGCACAACTCCCAAAAGATCATCTTTCAAGATGTCCCATTTTTTTGGAACAAGTCAATAGGGAAGCTAGAAGGACTAGGAGCCTTACCTTTTTTCATTTGGAACACAACCTTCACCATTCAGATATAGAAATGGTCCCCATAATAAAACCATTAATTTCTTTATAAACAACAAATGGAATGCAATCTAAAATAACCTATTCCTCCTCTACAACTGTAGGACCACTTTCCTTTAACAAAGATGAGAAATGAAAAATACCTTCCCTTTTAATAACCTAAGATGAAGACAATTGATTTTCTTTAGAAGAGGTAATAGAAGAAATAACATTACTACTTTGATCTCCCTCTTGGAGCCAATTAATTTGTGATTTCTACTTCCAAAAAACCTCCTCCTGAAATTCACATTCATGAATCTCTTTAGAAAGAGAAGAGTCCACTAGAAATTATTCCCTAGTCATACCAAATTCTTTGATTTAAATAGTTCTATCATTCAATTTTTCTTGCACCTATTTGTTTACAAAAAAAAAAACAACTAAAACCAAATTTATCTCATTATTTAAGCTTGAACTTAACAAATTGGATCTTTTTAGAAAGGAATACATAGCAATACTAAAAGAGGGCTTACCCTCCAAGCACCATACCACCATATTCTCTCATATATCCTAATCATGATTCCATATTAATTGAAACTTGTGTAGAGGCTAACTAAAGCATTGTAGACTTCACAAATTGAGGGAAAACTTATCTCAACAGTCCACTTGACATTATACACCTACATTAAATTATCAACTAAGGAGCGTAAGCACTATATGTGCTTTCAGGGGCTCATATTCTCCTAAACTATCCTATTCAAACCTACTCAGATTATCCTACTTTGCTAGAATTCACATAAATGCAAGAACAATAAAAACGGTTAAGAACCTAGTGGCTACGGGTACCTACAGCATAAGCTGAAAGCTAATGCTAACCTCCGAAGGACTAAGATGGATCAATTATACATTAATTAACAACAAGAGTATTCTACTTAACTTCACAATGCATTTATAAAATAACGGGAAACAACTTTAACAAGAATGCATAAATGAATAAGAAAATAAATGAAGTGAAGATCATTACCTTGAGTGGCCGGCTCAAGGGACTGACTCACTTAGATGGAAATCAAATCTAACTTAGATACTCACGCATCCACATAGCACATAGTTTCATTCATTCCATATCACATAATACTTCAAACATAATCCTCTTTGCAGATTTTATTCAATAATAAATAATTACATTTCAACAATTCATGTCTGGTGAAATAATCTTCCAATAGTGAATAAAACAACTAACAATTGAGTAACTAAGTAACTAACTTGACTCTGAGCTCATCCCCCTAACTTATACAAAATGGGAGTCTTATTCAACTACCAACTAAATACAATCATTAATCCATTCCTAGATATTAGGATACAGAGTTAAGATTGATTTATTAATTCTAACTAAATAGAGGAAGGAAAATCCCATTCAAATAAGAATTCCTATGCAACGGCTCATATGAGAAACACACAAGCTGTGTTTAGAATCTTGGAACAAGTCTACTTCTGCATTTATTTCTTCCCATAATGATTCACGTTATGCACGCAAATAACCTTCATAATTAAACCATAGAATCTCATCTACATTGCATACATACTCATGTTCAAATCATTCAATTGATAAATATCATCACCATATTTCATATTAACAAAATAGGTTCAAGGTTTTGTAAAATATATAAAAAGATTGTATATCATGATGGTAATGTTTGAAAAGTATCTGGAATATCATGTGCAAAAGGTCTGAAAGCATGTAAAAACAACACAAAAGAGGCCAATATTTAAACCCATCATTCCCCCCAACTATCCTTTTTCTTGTCCTCAAGCAAAACACTTAATTAAACATCTAGGGGAAAAGATTGTAATGCAAGGTGATTTGCCTAAGGTCCATCACTTCTCTGACCCCCACCCCTTGCTTAAGATAGAAACCATTATAACGTGCAAGCCTATCCATCTTAACTGATTTTGTACTCCTACATTCATCATTCTTTTCTCCTGTCCAGTGTGGTACTGGATAGAGGAGAATGGGAGGATGATAAATAAGTGGCAGCCATCCCACTCCTTTTTGTTTTGAATGTTGGTAGGTGGCGACTGATAAAAAAAATTTGAATTTTTTTAGAGCCAACATAAAAAAACCCTATTTTTGTAACCGACATAAGGCTTGATAAAAGCGGCTAAGGGTTAGGGTTTTGGTAGAGATTGTATTGTAGCATTTGCAATGGTATTGAGTTGCAGGGATTGCTAGTTGTAATCGGTTTGATTTACTGGATAATAATATTGGACTCTCTGTTGGTGGATGTAGCCCGAGTTTGGGTGAACCACAATAAAACTTGACTCTCGTTGTTATTATTTCTGTGTATTTTCATTCCTCTGTTTAATCTTTATTTGCATTTAATTGATATCTTCTACCGACTAACCCTAAAAAGTGGTATCAGAGCAGGTTTTGTTCGATTATCATCTGCAGGAAAGTCTCACAGTTGAGTGGGAGCAATGGCGGATGAGGGTAAATTGAAGGTCGATAAATTCAATGGGCAGAACTATCAGTTATGGAAGATGCAAATGGAGGATTACCTCTATCAAAAGGATTTATGGATGCCGTTGGAAGGAGTAGCCAAGAAACTGGCAATAATGACTGATGAGGAATGGAATCTTCTTGACAGAAAGGCACTGGGAACCATTCAGTTGTGCCTAGCACCATCGGTGGCATTCAATATAACGGAAGCGAAGACAATAGATGGTCTAATGAAAGATTTGGCTAAATTGTATGAAAAACCCTCAACCTCAAATAAAGTATTTCTCATGAAGCGTTTGTTTAATCTGAAAAATGGTTGAAGGTGGATCTGTGATAGATCATTTAAATGAATTTAATACGATTGTCAGTCAATTAATTTTTGTAATGTAAAATTTGATGAAGAAGTTAGAGCTCTCTTAATATTATGTTCATTGCCTGAAAGGTATAATAGTTTGGTAATGGCGGTTCGTAACTCTGTTTCTGGTTCAAATACCCTCAAATTTGATGATGTTGTTGGTGTTATTCTGAGTGAGAAAATTCATAGGAAAAGCTCAGGTGGATCCACATCAGGCAGCGTTTTGAATGTAGAAAGCAGGGGCAGATCAAAGGAGAGAGGAAAAGGTTCTGGAGGTCATGGGAAGTCACAAGGAAAATCAAAGGATAAGAGATCCCAAACCAAAAGACAGAAGGATTGCTGGTACTGTGGGAAACTAGGTCACCTGAAGAAAGATTGCTGGTCTTGGAAAAATAAAGAAGGAGACAAACAAGAAGGCAATAAGGAGGCAAATGTGGTAAGTAATAAATCTGAAGATGATGCTTTGATTCTTTCCCTAGATAATGTTGATGATTCATGGGTTTTAGATCCAGGGGCCTCATTTCATGCTACGCCCCATAGAAGTTATTTTTCTTGATTATGTCCAAGGGAATTTTGGGCTGGTTTATTTGGGAGATAACGAACCCTGTCAGATTGTTGGAAAGGGAAGAATTAAGATTAAGTTACAAAATAGGAATCATTGGCTACTACAAGAGGTAAGGTACGTTCCAAGGCTCAGTAGGAATTTAATTTCAGCAGGGTAGCTAGCTGAAGAAGGTTGCATTGTTACATTTACTGATAAAAATTGGAAGGTTTCAAAAGGTGCCTTAATAGTAGCAAAAGGTGTAAAAGTAGGCACCTTATATCTTTGTACAGGTCATACTGTTCCTTCTACTTTAGCTGTTGCAGAGAAAAAACAAACAGGTTCAAGAACAGTTGCTGCAAGTTTGTAGGAAGAGACTGAAACAGTTGCTGCAGGTTCTGAGACAACACTGTGGCATAACAGACTTGGGCATATGAGTGAAAAAGGTATGAAGGTACTTCATTCTAAGAAAGTTTTACCAGGTCTGAAATGTATTAATATGGATTTCTGTGAAAGTTGTGTGTATGGAAAACAAAAGAGAGTTAGTTTTCTCAAGGATGGGAAGCAAAAGAAAAATGAAAAATTGGAGCTTGTGCATATCGATGTATGGGGACCGGCTCAGGTATCTTCTCTCGGTGGCTCTCGATATTATGTTACATTCATAGATGATGCAACTAGGAAGGTATGGATTTATTTTCTTAGGCAGAAATCTGATGTATTTGAAACATTTAAGAAATGGAGAAGCTTGGTTGAGAATGAGACAGGTAAAAGATTAAAATGTCTCAGATCTGAGAATGGTGGTGAGTATTGTAGCAAAGAATTTGAGGATTATTATTCCTTTAATGGAATTCGTAGGTAGAAAACGGTTCCAAGGACTCCACAAGAAAATGGGGTGGCTAAGCGCATGAATAGGACAATAATGGAGCATGCAAGGACCATGAGATTGCATGTTGGGCTACTTTTAAATATGTGGGCAGAGGCTGTCAACACCGCTATATGTTTAATTAACAGAGGTCCTTCAGTTCCTTTAGGCTGTGGTATTCCAGAGGAAGCATGGACGGGTAAGAAGGTGAGTTATTCTTTTCTCAAAACCTTCAGATGTGAAGCATTTGCACATGTAGATTCTGAAAATAGAACTAAGCTAGATGCAAAATCAAAAAAGTGTACTTTCGTTGGATATGACATTGATGAATTTGGTTATAGGCTTTGGGATTTTAAAAATCAGAAAATTGTGAGAAGCACAGATGTTATATTTAATGAGAAGGTGTTGTACAAAGATCAATTGCAGCAGCATGCGAAGAAAGAAAAGGATTATGTGGTGTTAGATGATACTCCAAATAGTGACGTTCCAGTGGTTCTTCATGCTCTGCAACAACAACAAGAAATATCACAAACTCTAGTGAATGTTAGACGGTCAACAAGGCTAAGTAGACCTCTTGAAATATTTTCTCCCTCTTTATATTCTATTTTGTTAACAGATGCTGGTGAACCGGAATGGTATAATGAAGCTATGCAGGTGGATACACAGGTTCAGTGGGAGCTTGCAATGAAAGAAGAAATGGACTCCTTGCTGAAAAATCAGATTTGGGAATTATGTAAGTTACCTGCAGGTAAAAATGATTTACCAAACAAATGGGTTTATAGGCTGAAAGAGGAAGATGGAGATAAGAAAAGATTTAAAGTCAGATTAGTTGTAAAAGGGTTTGCACAGAAAACAAAGGGCTTTGATTTTGATGAGATATTTTCTCCGGTTGTCAAGATGACTTCTATTCTTACTATTTTAAGTATTGTGGTTGCTGAAGATTTGCATTTGGAATAGCTAGATGTGAAAATTGCCTTTCTCCATGGTGATTTGGAGGAGATATACATGGAACAGCCCCAAAGATTTGAGGTCAAAGGTAAGGAGAAACTGGTGTGCAGATTGAAGAAGAGTTTATATGGCTTGAAACAAGCACCTCGGTAATGGTATCTAAAATTTGATAGTTTTATGGTTGAGCAAGGCTACGGTTGGTGTAATTCTGATCATTATGTTTATTTTAAGAGGTTGGATAATGACAGCTACATTATTTTATGTTTATATGTTGATGACGTGCTTGTAGTTGGGTCTAACATGGATCACATAAGAGAGTTAAAACAACAGTTAGCACAATCATTTGATATGAAGGATTTGGGGGCAGCAAAACAAATATTTGGTATGAAAATTTGCAGAGATAGGAAGAACAAAAAATTGACTCCATCTCAGGCTACTTATGTTGAAAAGGTGTTGAAGAGATTCCATATGGAGAATGCAAAAGTTGTCAGCACACCTTTGCCTAGTCATTTGAAATTGATTAAGGAGATGTGTCCAAAGACATAAGAGGAGGAAGAAAAAATGTCCAAGGTACCATATGCTTCAGTTGTAGGAAGTTTAATGTATGCCATGGTATGCACGAGACCGGATATTGCACATGTTGTAGGAGTCGTCAGTAGGTATATGAGTCATCCCGGATTGGAGCATTGGAATGCGGTAAAATAGATTCTCAGATATTTGAGAGGTACATCCAATAAACACTTATGTTTTGGGGGCTCTAATACTGATTTAGCAGGTTATGTAGACTTAGATTTGGCAGGTGATATTGATATCAGGTGGAGTACTACAAGTTATGTCTTTACTGTAGGTGGGACAACAGTGAGTTGGATCTCACGGTTGCAAAAGGTGGTTGCTTTATGCACCACAGAGGCAGAGTATGTAGCTGCAACAGAGGCGAGTAAGGAGATGATATGGCTACAATCTTTCATGGAAGAATTAGGCAAACAACAGGCTAATAGTTCTTTGTATATAAACACTCAGAGTGCCATACATCTTGCAAAGAATTGTGCCTTGCATTCAAAGACCAAACACATACAGTTGAGGTATCACTTTATTTGGTCGGTGTTGGATAATGGACAGTTAAGGCTGGAAAAGATACATACAAATGAAAATCTAGCAGATATGTTTACAAAGGCAGTGACAAGGGAGAAGCTGAGCTCCTCTTCAGCTTCGGTTGGTCTTCAAGACTGAAACAATAAAATCAGAACAACAGAGTCCAGGGTGCTTATTTCTAGTGGGAGCTGCATGCGCAACGGTGTCATCTAGGATTAGTCTCCAAGTGGGAGATTGTTGGTAGGTGGCGACTGATCAGAAAAGTATTATACACTAACCATGTATCCTCGCCAGGTTTGCGGGCGCAGCCCCTGAAATTTTTTTTAGAGCCAACATAAAAAACCCTATTTTTGTAACCGACAAAAAAAACCCTATTTTTGTAACCGACATAAAAAAACCCTATTTTTGTAACTGACATAAGTGATGCAGAGTGGGACGCAACGGAGGAAACCTAACAGGAAGGGGCTGCCACCTGTACAAACAACCTGATAAAAATGTCTATCGGCTGAACATCATCATCATATTTCCTAACACCAACAGCATCATCACTTTTCAACAGCATCATCATATTTCGGATGATCGCAAATATCCTCCTTGCACTTCCAGATTTCAACAAGATCTTTCAGGTAGAGTGTGATGCCAGTCACATGGCCATTGGAGCAGTACTCAGTCAAGAGGGTAGACCAATTGCATTTTTCAGTGAAAAGCTCAATGATGCTAAGAAAAGGTATTCATCATATGATCTGGAAATGTATGCCTTAGTTCAGTCCCTAAAGAAATGGAGGCATTATCTGTTGCCAAAGGAGTTCATAGTCTTCACAGACAATCAGGCTTTGAGTTTCATCAACAGTCAGGAGAAGCTGAACCACAGACATATGAAGTGGGTAGAAACACTACAGGCTTTCACTTTTACCTTGAAGCATAAGAAAGGGGTTAAGAACAAAGTTGCAGATGCTTTGAGCAGGAGAGTTCTCACAGTAAATCAGATTCAGTTAGAGAGTGTTGGCATTGACTCACTCAAGACCATGTATGAGTCTGATGCTGATTTTGGAGAAATATATCAGGTCTGTACTTCTTTTGGGGAGAAATACCATGCTGAGTTCTCTGAATACCTGATCCAGGACGGATTGTTGTTCAAGGGTGGACAGTTGTGTATCCCAAGGTGTTCCATGAGGTTGAATATAATCAAGGAGAAACATTGTGGAGCAATGGCAGGTCATTTTGGTCTAGACAAGACTCTTGATCTGGTCAGGAGGCATTATTTCTGGCCTAAGTTGCAGTCAGATGTCAGGAAATTTGTAGAAACCTGTGTAATATGTCAGAAGGCTAAGGGCAGGTCAACTAATGCAGGGTTATATCAGCCCTTACCCATTCCTTCCAGACCGTGGGAAAGTATCAGTATGGATTTTGTTTTAGGTTTGCCAAGGACCAGGAGAGGATTTGACAGTGTCTTTGTTGTAGTGGACAGGTTCAGTAAGATGGCACATTTCTTGCCATGCAAAACCACTGCAGATGCCTCATATATTGCAGATTTATTCTTCAGGGAAATTGTCAGAATTCATGGGTTGCCTTTGAGCATAGTTTCAGACAGGGATGTGAAGTTTGTGGGTCACTTTTGGAGAACCCTTTGGAGGAAATTGGGAACCAATTTGTCTTTTTCCTCTGCATATCATCCTCAAACGGATGGACAAACTGAGGTAGTGAACCGTTCCTTGGGGAATCTACTTAGATGCTTGACAAAACAGCATGGAGAGAAGTGGGACAATATTCTGTCTCAAGCTGAGTTTTCATACAATGATACTGTCAACAGGAGCACAGGAAAATCGCCTTTTCAGGTAGTGTATGGAATGCATCCCAGAGGTATTTTAGAGTTGCGAGAGCTACCTACAGCAGATCCTGTTAGTGCAGACGGAGAAGCTTTTGCTGAAGCAATCAAGGAAGTTCATGATCAGGTTAAGACCCAACTCCAGCACACCACTTTGAAATATAAGGAGTATGCTGACAAGAAGAAGAAGGATGTTCAATTTGCTGTTGGAGATTTGGTTTGGGTTCACTTGAAGAAGGACAGGCTCCCTAAGGGGAAGTATACTAAGCTCATGCCAAAGAAAGTTGGACCATGTCAGATTTTGCAAAAGCATGGACAAAATGCTTATAAGATCCAACTACCACCTGATCTTGGTTTATCTCCTATCTTCAATGTATGTGATTTAACTCCATACAAGGCTAATCCAGATGCAGATCAGGATATCCTACAGGATACAGTTGCTGAAGACATTCCTCCACATGATCCTCCACAGATACAGCAGATTTTGGACACTAGAGTGGTCAAACAGACCAGGAACAAAAAGTACTTGGAGTACCTCGTCTCTTGGAAGGGACAGCCGAACTCTGAAGCAGTATGGATGACTGCCGAACAGATACAGAAACATGGTGCCGACCTTGATACCGACATAAAAAAACCCTATTTTTGTAACCGACATAAAAAAACCCTATTTTTGTAACTGACATAAGGCTTGATAAAAGCGGCTAAGGGTTAGGCTTTTGGTAGAGATTGTATTGTAGCATTTGCAACGGTATTGAGTTGCAAGGATTGCTGGTTGTAATCGGTTCGATTTACTGCATAATAATATTGGACTCTTTGTTGGTGGATGTAGCCCGAGTTTGGGTGAACCATGTTAAAACTTGTCTCTCGCTGTTATTATTTCTGTGTATTTTCATTCCTTTGTTTAATCTTTATTTGCATTTAATTGATATCTTCTGTTGGCTAACCCTAACACTAAAACCTGGATGTACTTGCGCAATCTTTCAAACATATTTATAAAATTATGGAAAGAGTGAGGCTCTTTCCTTTGCAACTCTAGGGTTAGGCTATTCCATCTGCTTTGTACATACCTTAGGCAGTTTTGAAGGATAGGCACTGTCAGCTGTTGTATCCTTTTGTAATCTCAGAGTCTCAAATCCATGATTATCTTTCCTAGACCCTTGTGAGAAATGAGTGTCAACCATTGAGTAAGGATTACATTGGGCTTCAATGCTTCTTTTTTGATCTGCAGTGCCATTGTTTTCTCTTGTTCTTCATATCTGTCCATTAATTCACCTCTAAGCTACTCATTCTTGAAATGGGATGACAATGCTCTAACTTGTAAATCCCCAACATAAATTAAGGGGTTCCATTCTGTATCCTCTTCCATCAGATAGTTGTGTAAACAATACTCACACAACTGATCTTGCTCCTCTAGGCTAACTTCTTTAAAATAGCTGAAAAAATTATGCCTCGAGTGTAAAGTAGGTTGATCATTAATGAACTCATTGAACTGAAAACTGAGAAAATTTTCCTTTAGAAACAATGTATACACCCTAGGTGGAGGTCTACACTCAATAATTTGAATGGCTCTGTTTATTACCTCTGTTAATTTACCTTCCAACCTTTTCAACTCCAAATTCTTACCTTCCAGTGATGCATTGAGAGTTTGTTTTTCTTCCTCCTAGCTTTCTTTTTCCTATTTGAATTTGTTAGTAAGTTTCATCAATTCAAAGCCTAAAGAGAAAGTGGTGAGATATGTTGGAGACCTTGCTACATGAGGTTGTGGATTTAGTGCTTCATTCTCTTCAGTGTCATGTTCATTTTTTCTGCAATTCCATTTTGTTGTGGAGAATATGGAGTTGTCTTTTGTCTCTAAATGCCACAATCTTTACATAATCTATCAAAATCATTAGAGTAACCACCATTGTTAGTCCTCAAACATTTATTTTCTTTCTAGTCTACAACTCAACTATTGCTTTAAATTCTTTAAATCGACTAAAAACTTCATATTTACTCTTTAGAAAGTATACCCATGTCCTTTTGTTGTAATCATCAATAAATGAAACATAATATGTGGAATTTCCAATGGAAGGAACATCTACAGGACCAAACACATCAGAATGAATAAGATCCAATACACCACATGATTTATGAGAACTCGAGTAAAACTGAACATAGTTTTGTTTACCATAAATGCAATGCTTGCAGAAATTGAAATCAAGATTACAATCAGTTAAACCTTCGACAAGGTTTTTATTTTTCAAGGTCCTTAGACCCTTTTCTCCTATGTGGCCTAATCTCTGGTGCCTTAACATAGTCTTCTCTATAGGCAATTTTGATTCAGAAGAAAGAGCACCCTTAGGTACCCAAAATACATGATCATCCACTAAAAATGAAACCCTCTCCTTTTCCAATGAAGTAGTCACAGATTTACTTTTCACAAGAGTACTATTGCACTCAACAGTGTATGCATCAAGCTTATACAATGTGCCAAATCTGAAACCTCTAGTGATCACCATAGCACCTCTAACCATCTTGCATCTTGTATCAAAAAAGACTACCTGCACACCCGCATCTATTAGTTTGCTTATAGATAATAAATTCTATGCTAATCTAGGGATATGCAACACACCATTAATCCTTTTTATTCTACCATTAGGAAACATGATTTTTTTAATTGATTATAGATTACTAATAAAATATGCATACAATATGAGATCAACCAAAAGGCTAAGAGTTCATCATACAGTACGTATCTCAAGTACAATAAAAAGTCACCAAAAATAGTAACATATAAGATGCAACATTCGTCCAATAGCCAAGAACACAATGAGAATAACTATATAGTGAGTCTATCTAGATCTCTTCATTGACTCAACTCATGATACTAAAAATAAGTCCAACTGATATATAATCATCAGCACCACTGTGTGTAGTCAACCCATATGACAATGTTCAACAAAAGAGCACAAGTATAGCCACAATATATGAAACACCTCTGAACTCCATCATAGAGTCAACAAGCCAAAATTTATTATCATCACATCCTTCTGAAGAAAAGTCTTCTATAACATAGTAAAAATCAAATAGGAGCACAACAGTGATAGAGGAACATCTATGTCCCAAACCAGTACCCCTTGATTTGCCCCAAGCATTCCACCAACCCCTATGTAACTTAAAGTGAAATCAAGCAACAGTCAACAACAAAATATAATAACATTGGTCCATATGTTTCAACTTGAGGCCATAGATATACACTAGTAGCCCACTAAACACTGATTATGGCCACAGGGCATCTGTCAAATACCATAGTTGAGATCACTTATGTATCATAAAAGATAGACACAAAATGTTAAAAAAGGGCAGAGTGTCATAATTTGTGGGTGCCAAAGTTGCAAAACTTGTATCCATCCTCATGACTGCATATTAAACCCATATAATACCAAAGAGAATATTCATTTCCAACATATTGAAAGCAAAAAAGTAAATTATGCTCCAGCCAACATCATTATAGTACATATAACCAAAAGGAACTAGTATGTAGATGTTCAACAGTCAAAAAAGATCATATGTCCCTTGTTACACCTGATTACCACTTTGACTGAATTTATCAATTGAGCCAAAAGCACCAATAGGAGGTTCAATCTCTGAGATGTAGTCATTGTCTTTCACAACTTCAAGGTCAGCCTTAGGAGGCAGAGAAGGTTGTTTCAATCCCATATCTTCAAACAACTTATCAAAAGTAAAGTTCTTGTTGTACCTTTCCTAAAATTTCATGCACTGTTTTACCAATTTATCATCCATGGCCCTAGCATCATGGGACTAAAAGCTAGTTGTAATTATATCAAACCTTTTGAGGATGGTTTGGACACCATCTACAAGTTTTAGAAACTTTTCTTTGGAGATCTCTAGGGACATCTGAACCTGCATAACAACATGGTGGAAGGTGAGCCTTCTCAAGACTCAGTAAGTACTCTTCTCCTCCCCTAAAAACACTCATCATTTCTTAGTTTCCAAAGTGCCCACAATACTTTAGTAGAAAGAATAAACTAGAAATTGTTAGAAGCTTTGTCCAGTCCCATCACATAACCAAATAGAATTTCCTGCCGATTAATGTTATTCTTTGGATCCCAACCTTTGATATCAAAAAGAAAACATGCCCATATAAACCTCACAAAATCACACTCAAAGAATAGATGTTTGACTGAATCAGCTTGAGCAGAAAAACTACACACAAACTTAGAAGGATCAGACCTAAAGCAGACACTACCAACAACCAATCTATTCAACAAAAGCATCCATCTAAAGCAAGACTTTTTGGGTTCAAGCACTTTAGACCAACACCTACCAAAAACTCTAGACCACTGCAGAGGACTTAACTCAACTAACCAAAACTTGTTCATATAACTGATAGGCTCCAAGGAGTTAGAAATGAGATTATATATCTTTTTTACACCACAATTGACAACCATAGAACCATCTTTCCATTTCTAATCATTGTATATTTCAGTATTGAATTTGAGAGTCACAGGCCATTGAAACTTGTAGAGTGCCTTCAGTAGAACATTATATGTTTTCTTTTGGGTATCAGGAATATTAAACGTCACTTTCTATGTGTACCAGGCCAATAGGATACCATCTTTAATTATGTCATTGAAGAAACTAATACCTTTACTATCCCAACTCTTGGTAGAACAGCCCTGCAAAAGAGCAAGGGGTTTTTTTCCAATGTATATTCCACCAAATTGATCTGAAGTTAAACATTTTTTTCTCATTTTTGTTCCAGGCAAGATAGTTTTTAATGAGGGGTCTAACCAACTCCTGAGCTTTCCATATACTCTTGAAGACACTAGAGCCAAAGGCTAAGATAATAAATCTACTAAAAAGAATATCATGTGGGTGAAGGTATTTCCACTGCCTTGCTTCTTTAGGGATTGTTAGCTAAATATTATTCCTAACAAGGATCTTCCACGATTCATCACCCTCAAAGGATTTCAAAATCCATTTTGAAGCAAGTGTAATACCTTGTAGTTTGAGGTCCTTTAATCCCAAACCCCCAAGATCTTTTCCAAGACAACACCACCCCCAATTGACAACATTCCATTTTTATGACATTTGCCATCAGACCATAGGAAGCTCCTAATTTTTTCTGAACTTCATTAATATGACAGCTATTAAAGAACCATACCGAGGAAAAATAGATAGTATATGAAGACAAAATCTTTTGACAAATCTGTATTCTACCTGCCAAGGACAAGAATTGATGATTCCACTTCCCAAACTTCTTCTCAATCTTCTCTTTAACCCAGTTCCACATTTCAGATAGAGAAGGGGCAATAGAGAAGGGGATCCCCAAGTACTTGACTTGCTTAGTAGCCCCCCCACTCAAAACCTAACTTAGAAAACCACTCAGGGGGAGAGTTATCCCAATAGAGAATAATAGACTTATAAATATAGATTTTAGAGCTATATGCCAAACAAAAGATTTCCAACTTACTTAGCATATTTTTGAAGTTATTATCTTCCATATTCACAAAAAATGTTGTGTCATCAGCAAATTGGGTGTTAACTAGTTCATCTCCATTAGGTAGGGATAGACCTCTAACCCTGCCACCATCTAAGGGAACCCTCAACAAGTAGTGCAAAGCATCAACAACAATCACGAATAAGGCAGGTGCTAGAGGGCACTCCTACCTAATGGACCTTTGAAGGATAAAAAGGGTTAGAGAAAGAACCATTGACATCAATAACTGTGACAACATCTTGAAATAACACTTTAACCATGTCAATGAATTCTTGAGGAAAACAAAAGCCTTTAACATCATTATTATAAATGACCATTCAATCCTATCATAGGCCTTTTCAAAGTCCAGCATGAGCATGCCAATGGAAATATGATTTTAACTTTACCACGACCAACAATATTTAAATGAGAATCATCACCCAAGTACACCTTACCTCCATCAGATTCTTCATACTCAGAAAACCAATCTCTATTAGGGGTCATATGGAAAGATGCACCTGAGCCAATTAACCGTGCATCATTACCTGCATGAGTGGCCAAAGCTTCAATGAACACATCAGCATCTTCCTTCTCAGACTTAGAATCAGAATCAAATTTCTTCTTTTTCTTCTTCTTTTCTTCTTACACTTCTTACAGAAGTGTCCAGGCTTACCGCAATTCCAACAAATAACTTTGGACTTTCTAGGAGATTTGGACCTCCCCTTGGACTTGGATTTGTCATGCTTCTCGCCCTTCTTGCCTTTTTCTTTGGGTCTTCCATGAACACTCAGGGATTCTTTGGCACTAATGGATACCTTCCTCGTCATTTCTTTAGAAAGCAAAGAACCCACAACATCTTCAACTTTCAAGACAACAGAAGTACTCTCAATTGCCATAACAAGAGAATCCCATGAATAAGACAAAGAACAAAGCACGATCTGACATCTCTCCTCCTCATCCATTTTTACACCAACTGATGCCAATTGAGCCACCAAAATATTGAATGCTTCCAGGTGGTCTGTAATTCATCCACCCTCTTCCGTTCTCAAGGAATACAATTTCTTCCTCAAGAAAATATTGTTCACTAAAGATTTGGCTTGATATATCTCATCAAGTTTCTTCCATAGTTTCTTTGCAGAGGGCTCTTCATGGACATTGATTAAAATAGAGTTTTTCAGGCCCAATCTGATTAGACCCTTAGATTTACGGTCCATAACATCATATTTAGCAACCAAAGTAGCATATGTGGGCCTTGAAACTTTATCATCAATAGCATCCCACAGATCTCGATCAATTAACAGATCCTTCATCTTCAGTTTCTGCATCTGAAAATTGATACCAGAAGATTTTTCTACCTCTATTCTCCCTGATGTGCTCGCATCTAAAAATTCCTGCAATAAGATCACAAAGTATCTTCTACGTAAGCTCCCACTCAAAATTGGATTAGTTAAAAAAACCCAACAACCCACAACTGAAACCAAAGGTGATCAAGTTCTGATACCACTTGCAAGGAAGCTAAGGTAGCAGAACAACCTCCTACACTAATATTGAGGGGAGGGATATGCAGAACTTTTCAGATCTTTACAACAGTTATAGAAATAAACACAAATAACAATCATACCATGACATAGTAATTACGTGGGGAGACCCTTTCAGGAGAAAAACCCCACACTCCAAAGCTGCCCAATATTTTATTTAGCAATCAAGAAGATTACAATATACTTGCAGAGTAAGATTTCATGGTGTATAACCAACTAGAGGTTCAGAGGCAACTCAACATCTATAAGACTCTTACACACAACATCCATCTCAAGCTCCTGATATATAGGAGATACAATACAATAAACCACCAATGGTAATTACAAAACCATGAGCCAAAACCACCCAAAAGTGGCATCCAAATTATCTCCAATCAAAGATGCCTTGTGATGTGCCAAATCAGACACCAACATGTGTAACTCTCCCCTGTACAACTCTTTTAAGTGACCAACATGTTTTCACGTTTCCCAAAATAGGAGGTCCAACTTTCAGAGGCCATAACTTTTGATCCGGGTGTCTGATTGGCGAACTATTTGATGAGTAAAAAAGTTTGTGAAGACATCTATCAAGCTATAACATGCTTCTCTAGTTACGACAACTATCGATGCATTTATGGACATCTAAGTGCCTCAAATATGAGTTCGAAGCTTTTTCTGAGAGTTTCAAAAAATAGAAACTTAATATCTTGCAATCCAGGTATGATCTTGAGTCAAAACTCACCCAAGATGTTTACTTGGCAGTTTCGCACCTTTTGGGTCCATCCATGTTCAAATGTAGAGTTACTAAAAATACTAAGTCTTGCCATTTTTAGCCCTTTTAGAAACTTTGAAAGTTCTAAACCATTCTTCAAGATAAAGGGTATTCGAAAAGACCAAAATTGGGAAGAATTAAAACCTTTTGTAGTTGCAAGGTTGAGACACCTTTCCTAACATTATATATGTTGTTTGCATACTTGTAATCTTCCCCTCTTTAATCAATATATTGTATTTCATTTTGTGGGCAACATTTATATTATAAGGTTTGGGGATTTTAGCTTCCTTGTACATTGTTCGATTTGCTAGTTCGTAGATTTCATCCAACGGTTTGTGGGGCTTTCAACCAAAGAGCTGAGTACAAAAAGGTCAATTTCTCACCATTGGTCCAACTCATACGTCCAGGTATCAACATAAAGAGTGAAAGCAATCCCAAGTTTCAGGTGGGGCTCGTTAGATCTTCAAGTACAAAGGTAGATAGCATGCCAAACTACATGGCATTCTTATGGGGGATCATAAAAGACTAAGAGATGTTGGCACTATGTTTCTTCACGAACCACCTGGTTTGCTAACTTGTGAATCTCATCCAACGACCCATGTGGCCATGTGTTGTAAATGAATGAGTAACTATCGACACCCCTTGATAGAGCTGAGTAATGACAGATCCCATTGACATGGTGCATCAAGATGGTACAATCATGATTAATGACAACGGTGATATTTGCTATTATAATATGAATCAAATATGCTATTATAATATGTTGTTGCTCCAATTAAAAATATTTGTTAGAAAATAAAATAAAAGCTTTGAGAATAAATGCAACCTCTAAATGAGATTGCCCTTAAGAAACCAAAGGGGTTTTGTCCTCTGATCTCCAAATCCAAGAGTTTCCATTCTTGAATTGATAGTTGAATACAAGGTTCGTGCTAAGAGAAAAATTATATAAAAAATGATAGTCCACTCAAATGTAACCAAGCACCTTAATATATAGAACTAGTAGAGCACAAATTCTAATGACCCATTGCACAAATTCCAATGACCTATTTTCCCTCTCAAAGATAAAAACTAAAATATAATAATGATATTCTTTCCTCAAAATAGTCACCACTTTGTCATGGATACCAACTTGTAACTCCTCATTAATGAATAATCTGTCATGAAGAAGTTGTAAGTGTCTTTGGGATTATAACATCTCTTTCTAAAAATCCACACCCTCATAAGTTAATATTTAATTATTAATTATTTATTTTATTTAACTGATAGGTCATTATTATGTGAACTTTCTTGAAAATTATCAAATTTTTGTCATCCTTTTTGTTGTCCAAAAATCAAGTTTTTTTGGTCATCCAATAATGTTGGTCGTGTGACATTTGTAATGCCCTTCAAAATTAAAAAAACAAATCTTGAAACCAATATATATATATAACTAAACAATATATGTCTAAATAACTAATATATATGTCTAAATTTATCTGAAATGGTGGTAAATATTTTTTCAAAGTAAAGCATGTGGATAAACTAACATGAAACAACGGAAGATTTTATAAAAAGTGAACACCAACTAAATTTTACAAGAAATGGCCATAATTTTTACTCAAAATAAATGGGAATTGCCTAAGGGAGGGACAAAAAACTTAAGTGCACAAATTGTGTTGATTCATTTCAGAGGATTTGGAACAAATCTACATTGTTCAATAACTCGCTCTATCTTCCTGCTTGAGTGTCACTATTTGATATTATCAATGCTAATATATGTAATGATTTTGTTAATAAATATATTTGTTGTTTCCTTTAAATTTGTATTATTATAGTTGTATTCCCATGAGGGGCCATCTTGGGCATCTAGCCAATAGATTTTTTTTTGGGCATTGGAGGAGCAACACTGGTTCTTGGGATCTAACAATTTGGTGAAGAAGCATGTGAACAAGAGGTCTTGAGGTGGGGGTTGTGTGTTGCAACCACTATATAAACTAGTATTGTTAGGAGTAGTGCAATTTGACAAGACACTATGACAACCAACTATGAAGGTACAAGCTATAAAATGTAATGCTTTAGCTAAGTTTTTTTTATATAACTAGATTAAACTGTAATAAGATCAAAAAAAATTTAAGTCACTGCTGATGTTTAAAAAAATAATCTACAATAAGAGGAATCTTGAAGTTGATAATTGTAGAATGACTTTAAAGATAAAATCTCTTTGTTGTCTGGTATTTCCTACAAAAATATAAGTTGGATACAAAGCATTTTTTGTTTTCTATTACAAGGTATCAAAAATCTTCACGACTAAATCTTTAAATAGTCAAGGTTTAGGAAAGTCCTTTTAATTTTTCTTAGCTCCACTTTACATTTTATAGTTTGATTGCATATACTTTTACTCTATTCATGTACATCCTAATATATGTAGGAAATTTTTTCCATGTATTGACCATTGCCTTATTGTTCTAAAATAGTCTCGTCAGTTAATGTGTAAGAAGATCTAAAGTAGTTTCCCTATGAATATCTTAATCAATGTACTTTTGTTGTGCAAAAACATTTATCTTACTTGTCTAGTACTTTTGTTTCACTAGTGCCAAAGTTTTATCAAAACAAACTATTTAAATAGTTTTATATGTTATTTTATTTCTTAAAATACACAGCGTTTCCAATTACTTTATTTGTATAGTTATTTTTCTATAGTTTTCAAAAAGGTAAATGTAAACAAAACAAATTATTTAGGAGATTGTTACTTGTAACGTCTTATAGAAAACATAATATTTCAATTTAAACCTAATTTAACTATCACGAGAACTCTAAATCCTTTTTCTATTTTTTTTCACCTTCTCTCCACATGACTACATACATATCTTTTAAAAAATCTATGTAAAAAACGTTAGAAGTGTCTATCATATCACTGAATAAATTTGATGTACTTTATAAATAAATAAAACAATATGTTACATATAAATATACTCACACTTGCTTCTTTAAGAGGTGCAAGGGTTTTGCTAATAAGAAAATAATGATATTAGTAAATGGGATGCATTAATTATAATTTGGTATTTTTACACAACAAAGATTTGATTTGTGGTAAGATTTAATTTTTCACATTGATTGGTTGGAATATTTGATTTTTCACATTACAACCACTTACATTATTGATTTTAATGGCCAAAGTTGTTTTAGGCATGGGACAAATTTTGGGTAGAAGGTTAACAATAATATAGCTTATGGGGTGATAATATTTACTATACTTTTAAATTAAAAAAATGAAAAGAAAAGTAACAATAGTAAATAAAATAATAAATAGCTATGTACTTTTTTTTGTTTGCGCTGAAGGTTAACAATAATATAGCTTATGGAGTGATAATATTTACTATACTTTTAAATTAAAAAATGAAAAGAAAAGTAAAAATAGTAAATAAAATAATAAACAGCTATGTACATTTTTTGTTTGGGCAGAAGGTTATATGGAGTGATAATATTTACTATACTTTTAAATAAAAAAATGGAAAGAAAAGTAAAAATTGTAAATAAAATAATAAATAGTTATGTACTTTTTTTTGAAATAAAAAAATGGAAAGAAAAGTAAAAATTGTAAATAAAATAATAAATAGTTATGTACTTTTTTTTGTTGCGCCAAGGTATCCCCGCAACCCAACCCAACCCATCCATACCTTGGTCTTACACGCTGCCCTCGGAGTTGAACCCAAGCCCTGGGGAGCATACCTAAAGCTCAAGCCAACTCCACTACCCGTACAACTATAAATAGCTATGTACTTTACTGAATAAAAAATATAATAAATAATATACCTTATAAATAAATAAAATAATAAATAATATTTTTGAAATAATTTTTTAATTTTTTTTTAATGTAAGCACTGTTTTATTTTAGACAACTAGTTAAAAAGTTATTTTTATTTTTCAATAATAATACAATAAATCATACAAAAATAGTCTAAGTTTTAAAAAGATAAATGAAAAAAAAAAAAGGAAGGAATTATTATTTTTTTCTTTTTATTTAGAAAATAGCATTTTCTCTTTAATAATTTTTGTTAACAAGTACTCTAGCTACCGCTTTTGGCATAATGAATGAATGAAAGTTTTTAATGGGGTCCACTAGACCACCTTTTATACAACAAATTTTAAGAGCATTAGTGAGTGAGTTATCCCTGGAAGTAAGGATTCCCACTATGGCTGGTTTATTGATCAAGACTCATAACAGAAGATCTGACCTCGAAAAGAGTTTTCAGAAACGTTGATTTCTGGATCCTTTGGACTACCTATCTCCGGACATGTTATTAAAATCCTTCGTTCATTCATTTAAAGAAAAAAAAACCTTACCAAAACAAGTAGGAACTATAATAAGTATGCATGGGTGTAACGTTAATGCACATGTCCTTTCATTTTTCCGGAAAGGAGCTCTGAATGTGTGCAGTGCCAGTGCCTGCCATGAAAGAAAAGACAAATCCCCCTGGACATGCAAATCTCCAGGGTAACTCTCACTGTAACTGTCAACATCTAGGCCACCGACACTCATACACCACTTTATGCATCTTACCTGCCCTGCTAAAGCCGCCTCAATTCCAATAAAACGTTCACCACAATTAAAGAATTTCCACCCTGTAAAAAATCCAAATCCCACCTGCCCACAAATTATAAAAAGACATGCAAAACTGCACTAAATCGACGGTGGAGATTGACAAGTACAACACTTGCAACGATGTGATGGAGCTACGGGCCATCTGTCCTGCTTTCATCTCGATTCTCCATGCGCTGTTTCGCAATTCCAACGTTTAAAACCTTAGAACACAATAAACAATTCACAAATGGCTTAACTGTCCATTAAATTAAGTTAAAGTTAACACCAATGCCGGTTGTACAAAACGAACGGGAAAGAGACTTCTAGGGTTTATATGAATGAAGAAACAATAACCAATATTTATATAGCCTAATCTGTTAAAATAAATGTGGACGACCTTTCACGGT